>CM062816.1:1482726367-1484033367 GCA_031772625.1 Pinus tabuliformis | reverse complement strand
CGAAGTGTCGGTGATATTGTGCATTTATTTGTCCATTCTGATGCTTGTTGTGTTGAGTAGATAAGTTACACATTTATACATGTTTGTTATGGATTCTTTCATTAATTATCAGAAGTATATGTTGTGATTGGTTTGTTTCATTCTTTTATGCAGGAATCATCTTAGAGCCGGTCGGGAGGAGTTCTTCTTACCGCATGGAGATCCCCAAGCGAATCTAGAAAGAACCAAAGGTGATCCTTTCTCCATATCTTGTCAATATATGTTAGATAGATGAACATGTGTGTAACAGGTACCTTTTGCAGATAACCTTACGGTCTGTCGGAAGTCCCAGGAACACTTTCGAGGGTAGTTTTCATCTCGTGAATTTTACCCCATAGCAATCTTAGAATGACAGAAGTTAGAACCAGACTGCAATTGGAGTGACTCTACCACCTTGGCTTCAGACTCTATAGAAATCGGTATTTCCATGTAAATTAAATAGACTAGCTTGACACAACATTTCTGACGAGACCTCCTAACTAATTACTATGGAAACTTTACCTATGGAGACTCAATTGTATTAATCACATCGTCAGCTGAGCTAGACCTGACTTGAATGACATAATTCTGAAAAAGGAAAGGTGGAGTTGATCGGTAATTATGTTATCGTAATGGAATATGTTTAGGAATTAATTATTTATATAATGGGAAATATTTTACAGGAATTCAGGCTGACACCAGAATTATTGTCTAATTATTACAGAAAGGACACTTAACATGTGTGACTCCCCCTGACCACAAACAGTTGCGGTGTGCTGGAAGAACATCTGCAACTAGGACTGACTTGGCATAATTTTTATTTGGAAACATAAAGGACTAACTTTTCAAAGAAAAAAATGACTAACATGACTGGTGATGACACAACTAAATGACTCCTACTAACTCTTCCTTTTCCTACCTACAGTCTCCTTTAGGAGATCTAATCAATTCTAAGTAACATTGTTTGATGTGTGGAAGTGTTTTAGGCATGGATTTTTCACCCAACATAGGTTTAATGCCTCATCCAATTGTGTGAGATTTACTTCTATAGATTCCCTTACCTCCACAACAACAAACGATCCTAACCAGTGGATTTGTAGCTTCCCAAGAAACTTCAAGAACTTGTCGTCATATAACATAACATGCCCACCAATTGTGAATGATTTCCTCTTGATATGTCGATCATGCCATGCCTTCCAACTTTGCTTCTCAACCATTTGGTGGAAATATGCCATAAACATTGCCTCATCAAGCTCCGAGAGTTCATTTAACCACTTCTTAATTGATTCCTTCTTTTTCCTATGAGTGACTTAGGTAATGAGAAAGCTTGGAATAGCAAATTCAGATGACACCACAACTTCTCATCCATACACAAGTTGGAAAGTTGTATTCTTGTGTATTCTCTTAACAATTGTGCAGTATGCCCATAGGGTCGTTGGCACCCTCTCATCCCAATCATCTCGCTTGGCCAAGCATATCTTATTCAAACCCTTTTCTAATATCTTGTTGAAGGCCTCTACAGTACCATTGGCTTGTGGGTGGTACAGGCTGCTTTTGTGGTGATGCATCATGAAATTTTGAAGTAAGGAAGCAACTATCTCATTTATGAAGTAGTTCCCCTGATCATTGGTGAGACTCATGGGGCACTTGAATCTAGATATGATATTATCAAATATGAATATGGCGACAGTATTCGTATTACAGTCCTTTACAAGTGTTGCTTCAACCCATCTGGTGAGGTACTCTATTGTAGTGATTATATACCTAGCATGATAGTGACATGTTGGAAGATTGATAGGCCCTATGAAATAGACTGTCCATTTCTCAAATATCTACAGAGCATGTACCGGTTGTGAGAGTTCGTCTTAATGTGATGGCCATCCAACCCTTTCAAAAACATTGCATCATTTGGAATATTCTTCCACATCTTTGAAAATCGTCAGCCACCATAGTCCTACTTGCAACACTTTCTTTGCGGCAGATTTTCCCCAACGTGGCCAACTACGACTCCTAAATGACATTCTCGTAGCATATTATGTCTCTCATGGTGAAGGACACATCTTCACAACACATGATCAAGGCCCAATTTATATAGCTACCCAACAATTAGTTGATAATTAGTTGCTCAGGTGACTATATGTCTCCTTTGTGTAGTTGTGTACTCATCTAGACATTTCCATATAACTAAGAAGGTTGTAATATCTTCTAGGTAATCTGGTACCACTTCAATCCATAATAGATCTGTGTCTAGTAGTTGATCATCCAGGGATCCTCCACTTTCTCTCAATTCCATCCATGAGAGGTGATTGGGTCCCACATTCAATCATTCAGACTTTTTAATTACCTCAAAAGTAAATTTCTAAAATAAAAACATCCACCTGCAAATTCTTCCTTCAAGCATAGGCTTGCTCACTAAGTATTTCAAAGCGAAATGGTTAGTGAAAACCTTAAACGAGCCCCCCAGAAAATAGTGTCTGAATTTTTTGAGTGGTTATACCATCGCTAGTGCCTCTTGCTCCATCATGGTATAGTTATTTTCTGATGTGGATAAATTTCTGTTCACAAAATAAATGGGGTCGTCGAGGCTCACTTCCCCTGGATGATCCAAAATGACTCCTAGAGAAATTCCTGATGCATCAATGTGGACATGGAACTATTTGTTCCAGTCAAGGTAGACCAGAATCGATGCACTTACCAGCTTTTATTTCAGTATGTTGAGTACATCTTGACACTCCTCCAACCACGTAAATTGTTCAACCTTCGTCAGAAGTTTCTCCATCGGTACAGTAATGGAGGCAAAGTTGCGGATAAATCTCGTGTACTATCTGGTATGTCCCAAAGTGGATCTGAGTTGTTTTACACTTGTGGGTGGGTCCATATTCATTATTCTCACAACCTTGGTTGGATATACACATACACATTCTTTACACACAATTTGGCCCAAAAGTGTGCCAAACAGGACTGCAAATATGCATTTCTTCAAGTTCAACGATATTTGTAGTTTTCTAAATTGATTGAACATAATCTTGAGCAAACTGGAATGTTTCTTCAGTAGACTATAGATCATACAATCATGTAGACCCTTAGGAACCTATGGATATAGTCTCTAAAGGTTGCAATTATAATTCTCGAGAACACTGTAGGTGCATTCTTAAGACTGAATGGCATAACATGATAGGCATAGGATCTCGCTTCTATAGTGAAGGTAGTTTTCTTCTTATCCTCCTCGACAATCCTAACTTGGTGATAGCCCGAGAATCCATATGTAAAGGAGTAAGCTTCATTCCATGCAACATTATCTAGAACCTCATCATTGGATGTTGTAGGAAACGAGTCATGCACACAAGCATTTTTCAAGTTGTGGTAGACCACACAGACCTGTATCTCTGTAGAATCCTTCTTATTTTGTATTACAATCGGACTCACCCATTTTTCCTTGTCCACCGAAAATATAAGCCCTACTTCTAGCATCTTGTCTATCTATTTCTTCACTTTCTCCTTGACTCTCGGGTTTAGTCTGCAACATCGGTGCTTCACTGGATTTGCATCTAGTTTTAATATGATTTTCACCTCCCCTAGGTCTCCCTTGATCCCTTTCAGTTTCGCAACTAACAAAGGAAACAAATATTCATATTCTCTTAGGAGGTCAAAAATATCTTTTGTACTTTGTTCATCCAAATAGTATCCAATCGAGGCTAGCTTTGGTTTGTCGTCCATCTCGATGTTATGCTTTTTCAACTTCAATGGGAGTAAGTGTGGCACATCGATTATAGGTCCATCCTTGATGTTCGGTTCCCCTTCAATATCATGGTATGACAAATGTCGTAACTCCTCGAGATCATCCTTATACATCTCTTTGTCCACCTTTCCACAAGCCATTTCTTTAGGATATACTGACTCATAGATATGTTATACAATCCTCTGGTCTATGCGTCTGTCCATTAGTTAACCTATTGTGAGAAGAATCTTCTTGACATCCTTCAATGCCTTAGTTAATCTCCTGTCATTGTCTGAGAAATAAAATTTCCTTAAAAAATGATTAGCCAAGCTATCCCACTTCCCCATTTGCCTCCTTATTTCCTCTTGTACATAAAAGTATTTTGGAAAGGTTTCCAAGGTGTGTATAAACCCATGCACCCACAACTCCTTTGGGACTCCTTCCCAATTCCATCTATTCTTATAATTTTCCAAATGTCTTCGAGGGTCTGAGTCCCCCCTGTACTTAGCAAAATCTTGAGGGTACCCTACTTGTTTGAATTATACTTCTATGGATATTTTGATCTTCTCCCAATCCCGAACGTAATTGCAGTGAACTCCCCACCATCTTGTCGATGTTGCTTGAAATGAAACATTTAGTAACAATATTTTATGTTCTTCGCTAATATATGCACTAATCCTATTGAGAAATGAATTTAGTAAGTCTAAGCCATTAAAGGCAGGGCAGTCCCTTACCTCAGTGCCAATCCAGTTGACTCGACAGATTGTAGCGCAACATCTAGTGTTCATCGCATATCCACTTTCTACCAATTGTACCAATCAACTTCTGAGCCAACCTCTAAACTATGAATTCTCCACCAGCTAATAGACCCTTCAGCTATTAGGTTAATTTAGTCCTCCCTCTTTCTGTTGTTAGTCTATAGAGTCAATCTAACATCCCCAACTCTTCTCTATCATTTGTTGGTTCTGTGAATCTCGACTCTTGATACGGTTCTAGAGGTTGAATCACCCTAACCCTTTCTACCCCAAAGGTCATTAGTTTCTTTTTCAAGTCGATTATAGCATAGTTCTCAAATTCCGAGTCTATCCTGAGAAGTGCTGGGTAGGGATCCTTGTCTCCCATGATGTATATTACTTTGGAATCTGCATGGGTCATCACCCCTGCTACGTCCACTTCTACATCAACAAATATCCCAATTGGAAGGATACAATACTGGTTTTATATCCACAACTAGATTAGTGAAAATGTCAATTGAGGCTTCCCTAGTGCTTCCCACGTTTTCCTTGCTAGAATGTTGACATCGGAGCCTAAATCTAGCATAGTGTCCTTCATCTGGAATCCTACAATCTAAACATCAATTTTGAACTCTCTACCTATTTTCTTCTTGTTCCCATGTACCCTCCTAGTATGTCTTTCAGGTAATTTAACTGAAATAACTCCTCCCTCAACCTCCTCTTTTGGGAGGGCCACTTTTAGATTCTTCCTCAACTGCTCCAGCATTTGGTCATCATTCACGATCTGCAGAAATAATCTAAACCATTCCTCGATGGGTCGGACTGCTGTGTATTGGGATAGGTCCGGGCCCTCAACTTTATGATATTCTAGATGTCCCTTCTGTGATCCTTCACCTCCCGTCAGATTGTCAAAAACTTTTGCTGCCTCCTTTTAATAAAGCTTATATTGCTCGCGGTCATATGAACACTTTGGGGAGTCCAGTCTGATAATTGTGGGTTGGTCCATGGCTCCTTGGTCATCCCCGGTCTTCTTTCCTCCTCATGTGACTATATTAATATTCGATAGGGAGTTTCCTCTAATATCCTACGCTCTGCATTAATTAAGTTCACACCCCTCTTCTGGTTCCACTCTTCCCATTTCGCAATTAGTTCTATATAGTCCTCTATTGCATGTGCATTGACCCTGCACTGAGAGAACCATGGTCTTCTTGGTAGCAGGGAATCCCACACAACATAACCTTCTTGTTCACAGTTGTAACAGCTAACTTGGCCTCTGCCTCCTGTTAGAGTCGGTCTTGAGCCCTCCATCAGCGATCAAAAACTCTTTGCATTTGCATAGGTAGGTGTCTCATCAGTGTCAATTTTTGCATCCCGTTAGGCATGCCATAACCCTGATGGAGGAGCTGATGTGTTTATACCCCTCTTGGCATTGCTGGTTCAGGTCATTTCAGTCATTAAACTCTTTCAAGATTGTCTTGTCCTATCTTGAGGTCAAATTCCTAGGTCTAGGGTTTTGGTCAAATATGTTTACAAGGTCATGTGTCTGAAAAGTCAATGAGTGTTCAGCAAGCCAGAGGGATGTTTGTAAAGATGTTTCTTCAAAGCTTTTATTGTTGTACAGTTAATTTTCACCTTGGATTTAAAAACTCTGTTTTTAAAGCCAAGGTCTTTTTTCAAATGTTTGTAAAAAGTGATGAAATTTCAAAAGACTTCAGCGGACAGTATGCAACCCTGGTCCCCTTGCCAAGATCCCTCAGATGATCTACCTGCAAAAAGAATCAAGCCAAAGCACTAAATGAGTCAATTTCAGGACAAAACAAATCAAAAAGTCAGTTTATAAAGTGTCAAAGAGAAACATTAGAAAGTGGGTTTGAGCATGAAATTTTTTCAAATGAAACTTATAAAGACCCAAACTCCCTCCTTGTACTCTCATTGTGCATTCAAACCCTTGCAAGAGAGATTGGGCGAGTTTCCAAGTGAATTTGGGCGAAACTGGTCAAAATCGGGCTCAGGACAGGCGCGCGACCCGTCAGGCCAGGTGCGCGACCCGTCAGGAGGCTGCCTGCAGTGTATTTTTACAATGGGCGCGACCCGTCAAGCGCGCGCGACCCGTTGGGCGAGGTGCGCGACCCGTCAAGCTGCCTCCCTCCAAACTCATTTCAGAATTTGCTCAAGCTCCTCTAAGTCATCAAATCGCTCGAGGTAGGCTCTTTAAACTTGTGAATGGTCGCTGGTTAGTTGGAAAACCTCATGAACATGTTTTAATGATCAAAATTGTGCAAGAGAAACCACTTCATGTGACTACAGTTTTAATGGTTAAAATGTGCTAGGGTTTGTGTTGTTTCAAGGTTTCTTCCTTTGTAATTGTTTCCCTCCTTCCCCTTTCCACTCACATGTGTATTTATATCTATTTTCCCATACTATTTATAAATAAAATGCAAACCCTCCCCTCTCCCTAATCACTAAAAGTGCAAACCCTACCCCTCACCCAAAGCATCAAAAAAAAAAACTCAAACCCTAATCCTGCTGCACCATATGCATGTGTAAACAACAGAAAATGTTGGTGAATATGTCAGCAATTTTGTAAATCCCTATCTTCCCCTGTTAATCCATGTATTCATATTCCCATAAATTCACTATACATGTATTCCCATATGCAGTGATTTTTGCAAATGATTTCCCAGTATTCCTGATTATAAATATGTATTCCTATATGCAAAAATTGTTTGCAATGTTTTCCTTAAATTCCCTGTTATATTCATATATTCCCAATTCCTTGTAAAAAGGTCCCTCCCCTAACATTTCCCTCATGTCCTTGTCCCCTTGAAACAACATAGAATTCAGCACTTTTAAAGGCAGAAACAACAGTACAGTTTGTCCACTTTGCTCCTAAGCTATGTCAGAAACCAAAACTTATGAGCAAAGTGATGACCAATCATCAGCTTCAGAGGTTGAGGTACAGAGGAGGCCTCGTAAGGGTGGAAAGGGTAACATGAAGAACCATTACTGGGCAAGAATGCATGTGTGCAAGGCCAAAATGAAGATGTTTCAAAGGCGGTTGACCGAGGCTCTAAAACGGAGAAAGAGGCCAAATCCCCTCCGTATCTTGGCTGAAGCTTCACTCAAGGATCAAGGCACTAAATAGCCTAGCCACAGCACAAATACCAAGAAATTTTGAGAATTTTGGGTGAATTTTGGCATTTTTTGGCAATTTACAGGTTTTTGCTCATTAACGGGTCTCACCCCCCGCGCGACCCTTCATTAGGGCAAATCCTTTTGACCAAAACTCAGCATTTCCAGATTTTTCATGCAAAGTTACATATGCTCATGGATGGACTTGAGATTTTGTGATGTTTTGGGCCTCCAGAAAGTCAAAAAACATGCAAAATTTGACTTTCTGCCACTTTTTTGAACTGCAGAAAGTTGTCTTGGGAGAATTGATGTTTGACAGGGAAAATGAACTCCAAATTCAAAAATTCCAGTTGGGTTGGAAAGTAGCCTCACAGACCTTTCCAACAAGCCCACTTTTGCTCAATTTGGCCACCTGCAAGTGCCCCAAACATGGCTCCAAAGGGGCGCGACCCGTCAGGCAGGGGGCGCGACCCGTCAGGCAGAATTGTCCAGAAATGCACTGTACAGCCCAGAAAATGCAGATTTGACTTAGTTTGACTTTTTGAGGTGAATGATGATTCTCTTTGATGTAATTATGGTACTTTTTAGATACTTTTACCCTTATGTAACTCTTCTAGAAGATTCATTCATGAAAAGGGTAAAAATTAAATGAATGAATTGGTTTCCAAGTTTATAGAGGCAAGTTGTTTTGACTGCCTAGTTTGTAGTGCTTAGTTTAGAAATGGTTGAAACAGATCCTAGGATAGTGAGCTCGACCCATGGAGGCAGGGAAAGAGGTTAGATCATCTATATTATGTACTTTCTTGCTCATTTTCATGGTTGGACTCTTGAGGGAGAAGCTATCATTGTATTATTTGACTGTATCTCTGCAATTTTTGGCTAAGGAAGACCAGGGTTTTGCAGTCCTCTTTGGGATTCTTGTGGACTCATGTGTTTATGGTGTGTTTCTCAATGTTTTTTTAAGCTTTGTTATGTGATTCATTTCCTTTCTTTACTTCTGCATATTAAATAAATGAAGTGTTAAAGTAAGAATTCATGCTTGCCATGCTCTGCTTTTAAGTTTGTTTAATTTCAATGTTTTCTACTGTCTAAAGAGAATTCAAAGTCATTGTTTGCTCTCTTTAGCTCTCTTTCTTTCACTCCTAACCCTCCATTTCAGTTAAAGGCATCAACACTGTCTCCTACCTCGCCCCAAGGAACCCCCTGCAGAAACTGTGTCCAATCCCCGCACCCAAAATTTCCCTCTCCTCAATTTGCCACCAAAAACACAAAAAAACCCCAAATCAAACTCTTCGATCAGTTTACTAGCCTAATATCAGTGTTACCTTATTGGTCATCTCATCTATTGAAGATTTTACGAGATAGACCGGAGAGAGCCTTCTCCTGCCCCGTAGGGCTAGATACGAGGCTAAATGGTTTGATGTGGCCTTGAGGTTTACCTTTCTCAGCCTGAGGTGAAATTTCAAGCGTTAACATACTGGCGACCATACTGGGGAGAACAAACTTGTTTGTGGATTGATGTGTTTGTCTCATAAGTCTTAGACGGAGCCTGAAGTTACGCCAAGTAGCCTTCGAAAGCGCTCTTGCTTTGCATCAGCGCAAGTAGATAAACGCTGCTTCAGTCAATCTCCGTGAGCTTGTGAATACAGCGCTTCATTTGCTTTTCACCCCAGTACATGTATCAAGGTCAGATCTGATTGTTGATGGTGGACACTGATCAGACACTTGACAGGCTGAAATCATTCACCCGGCGACTCTAAATCATTTTTGAGATCAGATCCAAAGACTCCACTGGAGGATGATCTCGACCAGCAAAAACATGAAAGGACAACATGGACAGATCAGGTATTCAAGTTGGAATTTCATCCAAGACATTTTGTTCTTTGTCATAAATTATTTCTTCTCTTTTCCCAAGAATGTCAAAACTTCTTTGCAAAGTATACTATGCTTGAGAAAACATCCTCAGCCTACAGTTGATTCTTTCCCTTTGAAGATTGTGAATACCAAAGATTTGCATGCCCTTGAGCTTGATCAGGATCCTTTTTCCGAATTTTTTGATGACCATCTTCAAATTGATGAGCCTCAAAAGACCAAGACTAATTCTATACCTGCTGTACATACCCCTACACCTTGTAAAATTCCAGATCGGTATAAACCTCTTGTCTTACCGTCTTTTCTTCATGCTTTCCCCAAAAATTATGATCTATACTTGCCGAGGTTCGATGGTGAATGTAAGAATGTCAACGCTGAGCAACATGTGCAAAATTTTGAGAATTTTCTAGATCTTTTTGAAGTTGATGAAGAAGATGTTAGTATAAGGCTTTTTGCTCTTTCTTTGCAAGCCAAAGTGAAGAGTTGGTTCAAAGCCCTGCCTAATGCGAGCATCTCAGATTTCTAGCAGTTTGTCAAAGTTTTTCTTGACAGATGGATGATCGGGCAGAACCTTTCCTTGATTGTAGAAGAGTATAACCATCTGAAAAGATTGCCAGGGGAGACAGTACAACAATTTTCAGCCAGATTTAACCGAGTTTATTATTCAATCCCAGTTGATATAAGGCCTACTCCTAGATCGGCTCTCTTGCACTATCCGGGTGCCTTTGATCCGGAGATGGAGTTTCAGCTGAGAGAAAGGGATATTGCAACACTTCACGAGATGCAAAACAATGCAGTAAATGTAGAAGCTCATCTGCTGATCCGACGGGCAAGGTTGAAGGAAGAAGAGATGAAAAACATAGATCCGGAAAAATCAACATCTCTAGAGGTAAAGCTTGACATTTTGCTAAGTGCAGTGGAAGAGATGATGGACAAGATCACCACGAGAAATGATTATGATGTTCAAGGCTCGCTGATTGAAAAGGAAACAGTTGCTGATCCAAAACATCTTCTTTCTTATCCTAGTTGTCATAGATCTGATAATGATTGTTTTGTAGACCACCTTGGTGAAGAAAGAACTGTTGATATGACCTGCATGCTTGATGATATGTTTTATACTGATGATTTGCCTCAGCATGATCAGTATGATGATGATTATGTTCTCCAAACAAAAGCTAATCTTGCAGAAAAATCAGCAGCTAGGTTGTGGGAGGAAGAAGTTCATTTTCAGCAGTGTGAAAACAATGTTCAGCCATCACATATCAGCTATGAAAATGACGAGGAAAGTGCAGCAAATTTTGAAGTAAGTGAAAGATCTTTGCCTCTTTGTTTTGATTCGTTTCAATTCATCAGAGATAACTATCATGCAATCAGAAATCAAAAGTCAACAAGTCTTGATCTAGACCATCTTGAAGGCAATAAAAACCTTGTTCCAGACTTCTCATATTCAGATTTGCAGCCCCCAAATGCTATTGGTTGTCAAGTTGCAGATGAAGGCATGGAAGTTGACATATTTGATCAAATGATACAAGAAGGTTCCCTACCTTTCTGTTTTGAATCATTTCAGTTTTTGAAGGGTAGATTGCATAGTAAATCTTCAAATGAACAGCCTATAACAAATCAGCAATCTCTCAGTGTTAATGTTGAGGATGAGACAGATAACAAAATTCTTGAGCAGCCTGTAGCATTAGATTTGCAGCCACCAAATGAAATTGAAGGGCAAATTACAGATGAAGCTGTGGAAGACGTAATACATGATTTGATGATGCAGGAAGATTCTATACCCTTTTGTTTCGAAGCATTTCAGTTTATAAGGCAGAATCTTCGTAAAATCTCTCAAGAAAAAGATGAACAGCTAGAAGGATGTCATATATTTTCAATGGATACATTGCAACAGTCTTTTCAAGTTTTTCATGATCCAATAGCTGATGTTTTGGATGAGGTTTGCAGTCAAAGTCTTTCTCCATTAACTACATGTGAGCTTGAAACATGTGCTGATATGAATTTGATGCGGCAGCCAGTTTCTTTGTCATTTTTAGCAGAGGTCTCGTCACAAGGCCCAGATCAACATTTGCATTCATGGTATGAGGAAACGAGGAGTAATCCATTGGATGAGCTAAGTTCCAGTGTGCTTGAATTTCAAGATCCTTATGCAGTGTTTTTGGAGGTGGATAGAGCATCCATATCATTCAACGGATCTGTTTCCAAGTTGTCATGGGAGTTGCCTTTCAGTAGTTCTTTCTTGTTGGTCCTAAGTGAGAACTTGTGGAGATTTCAAACAGCATATGAGATACTTACTTGGTTGCATTGGTTGTTTCATTTCACTTGATCAGGTGATGAATGAAACTGTTAGAGTAGGTTGTGATGAATAAGCTCCACTTTGAGCATCATTTTCAGTTGTTCGATTGTGTTTAAGTATTGAGTCAGTTTTTAGTTGAGTCATGAGTCCTTTGTTAGTCCATTTTCAGTCTTGTTGTTAAGTTAGTTTGAGTCGGTTTTCAGTCATGCATTTCAGCTTGAGTTTTTGACTCCATTGCCCAATGGCTGAAAGCACTGGTCTTCTCTCCCAGAGGTCTGAAGTTCTTGGTACCTCCAAGGAGCTACCATCCCCATTGGAGCCAATGTTAGATTCGGTCTTGAGCCCTCCATCAGCGATCAAAAACTCTTTGCATTTGCATAGGTAGGTGTCTCATCAGTGTCAATTTTTGCATCCCGTTAGGCATGCCATAACCCTGATGGAGGAGCTGATGTGTTTATACCCCTCTTGGCATTGCTGGTTCAGGTCATTTCAGTCATTAAACTCTTTCAAGCTTGTCTTGTCCTGTCTTGAGGTCAAATTCCTAGGTCTAGGGTTTTGGTCAAATATGTTTACAAGGTCATGTGTCTGAAAAGTCAATGAGTGTTCAGCAAGCCAGAGGGATGTTTGTAAAGATGTTTCTTCAAAGCTTTTATTGTTGTACAGTTAATTTTCACCTTGGATTTAAAAACTCTGTTTTTAAAGCCAAGGTCTTTTTTCAAATGTTTGTAAAAAGTGATGAAATTTCAAAAGACTTCAGCGGACAGTATGCAACCCTGGTCCCCTTGCCAAGATCCCTCAGATGATCTACCTGCAAAAAGAATCAAGCCAAAGCACTAAATGAGTCAATTTCAGGACAAAAGAAATCAAAAAGTTAGTTTTATAAAGTGTCAAAGAGAAACATTAGAAAGTGGGTTTGAGCATGAAATTTTTTCAAATGAAACTTATAAAGACCCAAACTCCCTCCTTGTACTCTCATTGTGCATTCAAACCCTTGCAAGAGAGATTGGGCGAGTTTCCAAGTGAATTTGGGCGAAACTGGTCAAAATCGGGCTCAGGACAGGCGCGCGACCCGTCAGGCCAGGTGCGCGACCCGTCAGGAGGCTGCCTGCAGTGTATTTTTACAACGGGTGCGACCCGTCAAGCGCGCGCGACCCGTTGGGCCAGGTGCGTGACCCGTCAAGCTGCCTCCCTCCAAACTCATTTCAGAATTTGCTCAAGCTCCTCTAAGTCATCAAATCGCTCGAGGTAGGCTCTTTAAACTTGTGAATGGTCACTGGTTAGTTGGAAGACCTCATGAACATGTTTTAATGATCAAAATTGTGCAAGAGAAACCACTTCATGTGACTGCAGTTTTAATGGTTAAAATGTGCTAGGGTTTGTGTTGTTTCAAGGTTTTTTCCTTTGTAATTGTTTCCCTCCTTCCCCTTTCCACTCACATGTGTATTTATATCTATTTTCCCATACTATTCATAAATAAAATGCAAACCCTCCCCTCTCCCTAATCACTAAAAGTGCAAACCCTACCCCTCACCCAAAGCATCAAAAAAAAACTCAAACCCTAATCTTGCTGCACCATATGCATGTGTAAACAACAGAAAATGTTGGTGAATATGTCAGCAGTTTTGTAAATCCCTATTTTCCCCTGTTAATCCATGTATTCATATTCCCATAAATTCACTATACATGTATTCCCATATGCAGTGATTTTTGCAAATGATTTCCCAATATTCCTGATTATAAATATGTATTCCTATATGCAAAAATTGTTTGCAATGTTTTCCTTAAATTCCCTGTTATATTCATATATTCCAAATTCCTTGTAAAAAGGTCCCTCCCCTAACATTTCCCTCATGTCCTTGTCCCCTTGAAACAGCATAGAATTCAGCACTTTTAAAGGCAGAAACAGCAGTACAGTTTGTCCACTTTGCTCCTAAGCTATGTCAGAAACCGAAACTTATGAGCAAAGTGATGACCAATCATCAGCTTCAGAGGTTGAGGTACAGAGGAGGCCTCGTAAGGGTGGAAAGGGTAACATGAAGAACCATTACTGGGCAAGAATGCATGTGTGCAAGGCCAAAATGAAGATGTTTCAAAGGCGGTTGACCGAGGCTCTAAAACGGAGAAAGAGGCCAAATCCCCTCCGTATCTTGGTTGAAGCTTCACTCAAGGATCAAGGCACTAAATAGCCTAGCCACAGCACAAATCCCAAGAAATTTTGAGAATTTTGGGTGAATTTTGGCATTTTTTGGCAATTTACAGGTTTTTTTTCATTAACGGGTCTCACCCCCCGCGCGACCCTTCATCAGGGCAACTCCTTTTGACCAAAACTCAGCATTTCCAGATTTTTCATGCAAAGTTACATATGCTCATGGATGGACTTGAGATTTTGTGATGTTTTGGCCTCCAGAAAGTCAAAAAACATGGAAAATTTGACTTTCTGCCACTTTTTTGAACTGCAGAAAGCGGTCTTGGGAGAATTGATTTTTGATAGGGCAAATGAACTCCAAATGCAAAAATTCTAGTTGGGTTGGAAAGTAGACTCACATACCTTTCCAACAAGCCCACTTTTGCTCAATTTTGCCACCTGAAAGTGCCCCAAACATGGCTCCAAAGGGGCGCGACCCGTCAGGCAGGGGGGCGCGACCCGTCAGGCAGAATTGTCCAGAAATGCACTGTACAGCCCAGAAAACGCAGATTTGACTTAGTTTGACTTTTTGAGGTGAATGATGATTCTCTTTGATGTAATTATGGTAATTTTTAGATACTTTTACCCTTATGTAACTCTTCTAGAAGATTCATTCATGAAAAGGGTAAAAATTAAATGAATGAATTGGTTTCCAAGTTTATAGAGGCAAGTTGTTTTGACTGCCTAGTTTGTAGTGCTTAGTTTAGAAATGGTTGAAACAGATCCTAGGATAGTGAGCTCGACCCATGGAGGCAGGGAAAGAGGTTCGATCATCTATATTATGTACTTTCTTGCTCATTTTCATGGTTGGACTCTTGAGGGAGAAGCTATCATTGTATTATTTGACTGTATCTCTGCAATTTTTGGCTAAGGAAGACCAGGGTTTTGCAGTCCTCTTTGGGATTCTTGTGGACTCATGTGTTGATGGTGTGTTTCTCAATGTTTTTGTAAGCTTTGTTATGTGATTCATTTCCTTTCTTTACTTCTGCATATTAAACAAATGAAGTGTTAAAGTAAGAATTCATGCTTGCCATGCTCTGCTTTTAAGTTTGTTTAATTTCAATGTTTTCTACTATCTAAAGAGAATTCAAAGTCATTGTTTGCTCTCTTTAGCTCTCTTTCTTTCACTCCTGACCCTCCATTTCAGTTAAAGGCATCAACACTGTCTCCTACCTCGCCCCAAGGAACCCCCTGCAGAAACTGTGTCCAATCCCCGCACCCAAAATTGCCCTCTCCTCAATTTGCCACCAAAAACCCAAAAAAACCCCAAATTAAACTCTTCGATCAGTTTACTAGCCTAATATCAGTGTTACCTTATTGGTCATCTCATCTATTGAAGATTTTACGAGATAGACCGGAGAGAGCCTTCTCCTGCCCCGTAGGGCTAGCTACAAGGCTAAATGGTTTGATGTGGCCTTGAGGTTTACCTTTCTCAACCTGAGGTGAAATTTCAAGCGCTAACACCTCCTACCCTTCCACCCCTTTTCCTCCCCCCTTGCTCACCTTGAGAAGTCTCATTGACTCGAAAGGTTAAGAAGTATAACCTATCTACTAGAGCATCCAGTGATCTACACTGGCTGGTGTGGTGAGTTATGGAAGCACATAACGCACAATATTTGTTATTTGGAACATTGGAGTATTTTTGTAGTATTGGGCACAAACAAGGGGAGTGTTTATACCCCCTACATACTTCATAATACTCTATTTGGTTGTGCCCAAGATACAAACCTTGTGATCCTACCTACATTAATCATGCTATGGGTGTAGGTCCTAGTGGTCCTACTGGTGTAGACATGGTATTTTCACCTCACAACCTTAAACATTCTATAGCCACATGACCTTACACCAAGCATTTTTTACACCACATGTTCGACCTCACCAGGAGGGATGGTTGCAGATCCTTCAACTTCTCTGTTAGACTTGAAATTTGATGTTGGATACGCAATCTAGATGGACCATGCAATGTCACTCCCCCTGATATTCCTTAGGATATCCTGTCATACCTTCTATCAAATTTTCTTGGTCAAGAGCATCTTGTAGTGTATCAAACTTTTGATGTGTCAATGGTGTATAAGTGAGAGGTAGAAATTATTTAATAAACCAATCCCTTTGGTGATTCAGATCTATTGGGTAATTGAGTTTACTGATTGCATCCTTAAATATTTTCATCAACTCCCATGTAGTCTCTCCCTCCCACTGCTTTATCTCGCACAAATCTAACAACCCTTGATGACCAGTTTGGGGAAGTTTTAATTCTTGTAAAGATTCTCTTTTAACATCATCCATATTTGGGTTTTGGTGTAAATCTAACCATTTTATGAACAACCTCAAGGCTCCTTCCCTGAGAGTGGTCTAAAATTCGATTAGCTTCACTTTATCCGATATTTAGCAAGCTATCCAAATGGCCTCGCATAGATACTAGTGTTGTTCAACATCTTTGTTCCCCTTGCCAGAGAACTTGGGATACCTTGTGAATGATCCCACCACTTTTTATTGGGTCCACGCTAAAAGCACAAATCCTTGTGATCCTGGTTGCAGAGATCCTTGCAAATTTGTACCACTGCTACTAGTTCCACCGCTACTAGTACTAGCTTTGTAATTAACATGCGCACTATGAACTCTTATAGTTTTGATTAACTTAGAAAGAAGCTTGTCAAGATTTTTATAGAGTACCAGGGGAAGGTTGGGGAAGACACTAACTAAGCTTCAGGGAGGTAGATCATTGATTCTTTTGGATGCATAATCTTTAGCAAACATTCTCTATATAAAAAAATGCATGTCATCCTCTAAGCTTTCCTCCAAGCCTACGTGGCCCTTTCCATCTATAATTTTCCTCTCCACTTGTGAGGGTGGATCCTTATCTGTTAGGGTCCCACCCTAACCCCCTTATTTATGTAATAGGATCGAGTCATAGTTATAGTTAAGTAAAGAGTCAATAAAGCCCATATTAATAATTGTAAGTGGTTAACCTGCATTTAATGAAGGGACCACAATTAGTTGCAAATGGGCCATGGTATTAGATAGATGGTATTAATAATAACCATGGTATTGCATGTACACAACCTATATAAAGGATAGATACTCCCCTCGAGGAGCTTCGTGTCTTATTTTGTAATTGAGCTCAGCTCTATTGGAGGTTGCCCCCTCGAAGAGGCAAGTGAACATTGCTTTCTAAATAATAAAATACTTGTTGTTATTTCTCATTGTTTTATGTTCTGGGTATATTTATTCACATATTTGGTATTTTGGTATCATCTTGCAGGTTAAGATCATAACAAGTGGTATCATAGCGCTTTCCAGGGCCGATGGGATCTCCAATTTTTAGTAAAAAAAAAATTGGCTAGAGACGTGTTCCAGCGTCTTTAAACCACGGGATTTGTCGTTGAGCGCATAAACCTACGGATTTGGGGAGGCATGCATGCAAGAAATACAAGAGGTGGTCACGCTTGTTGGACTCCCTTGTAACCCTTGTGGGTACCCCTTTGATTAGTAGCGCATTAGACAGAACCGCGCACGGACTGTCTTCCATGTACCCTCTGGGTATATCGGAAGCCCCCTAGCTCCCTTGAAACCTCGCCATAGATAAACGCCAGCCTTCTTACTACTACAGTGCACCAAGAACAACACTCGGAGAGATTACTCGTGTGTACGATAAGAAAGTCGGGTTGTACGGCTAAGGGTACGGTTGATCCTCCTTGGTTAGTGCCCTGAAAAATTGGGCCAAGTACTACTATCAGAACCTTATGTATATTGTGATCTGTAGCACTTGACACTCCTAGAGACCATAGTTCCCTTCTCTATCTCTGGATCATGCATAATCTTTTCCAGATCAGATCTCACAAGTGGGGTTTTTTCGCACCAGCAACAATTAGTTCCACCATTCAGATCTATTAGATCAGCTATTCAGATCTATTAGATCCATCAGATCCGCAGCAACAATCAATTCTGCCATTTAGATCTATCAGATCAGCCATTCAAATCTCTAAGATCCATCAAATCCACCATCCAAATCTGAGTAGTTGTGTGGGTTCCTATACCTGGGCATGATTTTCGCATGACTTTTGGCAGCATTGACATTTCTGGGATTCGGCTACTGCACTGTTCCTAAGCAAGGAGTAAAACTCCATTCTGAGTAAAAAAAAAAAAAAATTGAGACCCCCCAGGGCACTTATTGGTGACTTAGCCCATACGAATCAGGACAACAAGCTAAGCAAGGTGGTACCATTCAATTGTTAGTGCCAAAAAATTCGGGCGGTCCCAAATTTCAAGTACATCGGATCGGTGCATGGTACAAACTAGAGCTCAAGCTATGGCGAATGAGAGGATGGATAGCCTTGAATCACAATTGAAAGAGGTCGTGTTGCAGCTGCAGAACTTAAATGCAACACTCTCTAAGGGCAAGGTGGAGGCATGCGAGGAGGCATATATTGGCAATGAAAACAGTGAGGGTGAGTCTAGCCAATCTCTTCACCTCTTTGGCACCCACCAACAATCCCATCTGTGACCACCCAAGTTGGACATGTATAAATTTGATGGCTCTCACCTGGCCGCATGGATAGCACAAATGGAGCAATATTTCACACTGAATTACATCCTGGATAATGCGACTCAAATTAGTGTGGGTATCATGTACTTGGACAATGAAAGATGGCAATGGTGGTAATGGCATCAACGTTGCTATGGAAGGCCCTTGCCTTGGGAGGCATTAAAAAAAGCTCTTATGGATAGCTTTGACCATGAATCTGATTTTTTGGGTCATCTCACTATGCTCTGACAGACAAGAACAGTGAACGAATATACTGCCGCCTTTGAAGCCTTAGCTTTCCGCACTGGAGGTCTACATGATGAGTTCTAAGTGGAATGTTTTGTCAGTGGTCTCAAAGAAGCCATACAAGCCCACATCCGACTACACCACCCTAGCTCATGGCTACATGCTTGCAGGATATCTCATGTAGTCGAACGTGCGTTAGCAGCCCAGTCCACTCACCCAAATTTCATCACCAAGGGTCGCCCCCCACAAGCTCAAAGCACTACCCAAACACTCAAGGTTCAAAAGGTGTCACCAGCAAAAATGGCGGAAAGAAGAAAGCAAGGATTATCTTACTACTGTGATGATAAATACTCCGTCGGGCATAAATGCAAGGAGCCTAAATTCTTTCAAATTGGTGCTAATGATCACAGTTCATCGGAGGAAGCCCCACCACTTGAGGAACCAAAGGAGGAAGAAGAGGAAAACCAACAGGACAATGTACTTGAAGAACCAGTTATCTCCCTGGATGCTTTGGTAGGGATTTCTTAGCCCCAAACTCTCAAAAGCAGAGGTTTTATTAAGCATCGCCCAATATTAGTCTTGATTGATAGTGGAAGTACACATAATTTTATCCATCAAAGAGTCGCAGAAGCAGTGCATTGTTTTGTCTGAGCAGTTTCTAACTTCCAGGTCCAAATTGCTGATGGGGGGAAAATGAAATGTGAAGGCCGCTGTGAAAATGTCAAACTTCAAATGGTGAATAATCAGTTAAAGACCCACATGTTTTCCATACACATGTGACGGTGTGACATTGTCCTCGGTGCTAAATGGCTTCGCACACTTGACCCAATCACAATGGATTTCCAGGAGTTATATATGAGCTTTAAGCAGAACAACCACACACATACCCTCCGCGGACTCCAGGCGGGAGCTCCCTCTGTCATTAGCTCACATCAGATGGAAAAATTGTTAAAAAAGGGCCACCATGGAGTTATAGCTCAATTTAATGCCATCCAGGCCTTCGAACCCAATTATCTTCATATTCATCTTGAGATGCAACAGATCTTAAACAACCATCTGCTCGTCTTTGACAAGCCTCATGAGCTTCCACCCTTGAGAGGGGAACGTGATCATAGCATTACTTTGGTCCCAGGGGCCCAACCACCAAATGTGTGCCCATATAGATAGTCGTTCACCCAAAAGAATGAAATAGAAAAAATAATCAGGGAACTCTTGGAAGTAGGTGTCATTCGTCCTAGCATTAGTCCTTATTCATCACCGGTGGTCATGGTGCTTAAGAAATATGGGGAATTGCGTATGTGTCCAGACTTCAGGGCCCTTAAGAAGTTGACAGTCAAAGATAAATTTCCCATCCCGGTTGTCGATGATTTGCTGGATGAACTAAATGGGGCTCAATTCTTTACTAAGCTCGACCTTCGCTCGGGCTACCACCAAATTCGCATGAAAGAAGTAGACATTCCAAAGACTGCTTTCCGAACTCATGAAGGCCATTATGAGTTCCTGGTCATGCCATTTGGTCTTTGTAATGACCCATCCACTTTTCAGAGCCTTATGAATAACCTGCTCAAACCATATCTTAGAAAATTTGTCCTTGTTTTCTTCAATGACATCCTCATCTACAGTCGCACCTAGGCCACACATCTTCAGCATGTAGATCTGCTCTTGCAACTGCTCTGCAAGCATAAATTATTTGTCAAGATGTCCAAGTGCTCTTTTGGCATGGAAGAAGTTGAGTATTTGGGCTACATTGTGGGGTGTGAAGGTGTCAGGGTGGACCCCAAAATGATCCAGGCAATGTAGGATTGGCTTCAACCTAAGACCTTGAAGAGCCTGAGAGGATTTTTTTGTCTCACAGGCTACTATCACAAATTTGTCTACAATTATGGTCGCATTGCTAGGCCACTCACTCAACTCCTCAAGAAAAATTCATTCCTCTGGAATGATGAAGCACAACAGGCCTTTACAACTCTCAAAAATGCCATGTGTTCCACTCTAGTCTTCGCACTACCCGACTTCACCAAATCTTCTGTGATTGAATGTGATGCTTCAGGTACGGGTATTGGGGCAGTCTTAATGCAGGAAGGTCAACCTTTGGCCTTCACGAGCCAACAACTAAGTGGGAAGAATCTGGGACAATCTACCTATGAGAAGGAGATGATGGCCATCTTACATGTAGTAGATACCTGGTGACCATACTTATTGGGGCAACGTTTCCAAATCCGCACAGACCATCAAAGCCTTAAATATTTTTTGGAGCAATGCCTATCCTCACCACAACAAAATAAATGGCTCACAAAAATGTTGGGATATGATTATGAGATAATTTACAAGAAAGGGCGCAAAAATATTGTAGCAGATGTGTTACCCCGCCAATTTGAGGAGGAAAGTACCCTACTCGCAATTTCCCTTCCCATTCCAGAATGGATTGAAGAGGCTCACAAGGAATGGTTTTCACATCCCTGGCTCTCCCAACTCATTAATCAATTGCAGGCGGATCCAAATTCCACAGCAGACTACTCATGGTAGGATGAGATTCTTTTCTACAAGGACAGAGTCATAATATCACCAACATCCACCCTCAAAAGCTGCATTTTGGTGGAGTTGCACTCATCTCCCACTGCAAGACATTCAGGCTTTCAGAAGACACATGCTCGCACTCAAAGATCATTTTTTTGGACAGGAATGAAAAATGACATTCTTACTTTTGTAGCTGAATGCAATGTCTGTCAGTACCACAAAGGAGAAACAGTTAAATCCCCAGGCACATTACAGCCATTGCCCATCCCAACCCCAATCTAGACGGAGGTTTCTATGGACTTCATTACGGGACTTCCAAAGTCAGGAAATAAGTCAATAATCATGGTGGTTGTGGACAGTCTTTCTAAGTATGCTCATTTTTGCACCCTACCCCACCCTTTTACACCAACTTTGGTCGCTCAATCTTTCATGGATCAAATCTTCAAATTGCATGGCATGCCCACTTCCATTGTGTCTGATTGTGACCCGATCTTCACCAACAACTTTTGGCAGGAACTCTTTTGGCCACAAGGTACCCAACTACAACTTAGTACTTCCTATCATCCACAAATTGATGGTCAAATTGAAGCAGTCAACAAATTTCTGGAGACCATATGAAGCAGTTTATGGTCAAATCCCTCCTTCCCCTACTTCTTATATCAAGGGATGCTCGAAGGTACAAGCGGTGGATCAAATCCTACAGAACTGCACAACCATGCTGACCCACCTTAGAGAGAATCTTCATCAAGCTCAAAACTGCATGAAGCAACAGGTAGATCAACAGCTCTCAAAATGCCAATTTCAAGAATGGGATCAGGTATTTTTGAGGCTGCAACCATATAAGAAAACATCACTCAAAGACAAGGGTTGTCAGAAACTATCTCCAAAATTCTACGGACTGTATCAAGTACTTTAGCACATTGGAGAAGTTTCCTACAAGCTAGATTTTCCACCCACTGCAAAAATCCATCTAGTCTTCCATGTCTCATGCCTCAAGAAAGTGATTGGGAACAATTGTAGAATTCAAACCAATCTACCTGAACTGGATGAAGAATGGTCAATCTAGCTCCAATTTGAATAGGTTCTTAACACATGAGAATGGAACTTGCATGGCCCCATGACCAAGGAAGTCCTCGTCAAGTGGAAAGACACCTCTCCGGAAGATACAACTTGGGAACCAACCACTATTCTTCAGCAGTTTCCACAGCTTCAACCTTGAGGACAAGGCTATTCTTATGGGAGAGGGCATGTTAAGGTCCCACCCTAACCCCCTTATTTATGTAATAGGATCGAGTCATAGTTATAGTTAAGTAAAGATTTAATAAAGCCCATATTAATAATTGTAAGTGGTTAACCTTCATTTAATGAAGGGACCACAGTTACTTGCAAATGGGCAATGGTATTAGATAGATGGTGTTAATAAGAACCATGGTATTGCATGTACGAATCCTATATAAAGGATAGAGACTCCCCTCGAGGAGCGTCGTGTCTTATTTTGTAATTGAGCTCAGCTCTATTGGAGGTTGCCCCCTCGAAGAGGCAAGTGAACATTGCTTTTTGAATAATAAAATACTTGTTGTTATTTCTCATTGTTCTATGTTCTAGGTATATTTCTTCACATATTTGGTATTCTGGTATCGTCTTGCAAGTTACGAGCATAACATTATCACCAACGGACCCATGACGATTGTGGTCATCTATACTCCTCCCACTCAGCTTCCTTCCATCCTGTCTCTTTCTTCTATGTTTCTCAACACCTCTCCTCCTTGTTGCAATCCCTTTTGTTGCCTTTTAATCATCTGTATTGCCCTTTCCTTCCATTTCTCCACTACCTATGCTCTTCTTTGCACTCTTAGATCCATAGCCTTTCGGGAGTCATCTGTGTCCATCCTCTTAATAGCCTCATAGTTCCCCACTAATTAGCATCCCTCCCTTTAGGTCCTTCCCCCAGTACTAGGTATTTACGCTACCATACTTAGACTTTGGAACACCAGTAACCCCTCTTCCTCCATTAAGACCTTGATTCAAAGGGTTACTTCTTTTAGCAACTTCCCTTGCAACCCTAATCGGAACACATCTTCAACATTTTTAAAGGATTGATGGCTTTCTGCTGCAAATTCAATAATATACCCTTCCAGTGTGGTTTGTACCCTGAAATTTACTACTCTCGTCAGATCCATGTCAAGACGATTTAGTGCACTGAGATCTTCTTGAGTCTAGTTGTGATGAGATCGGTTTTGTCCATAGGATCTCCCTTTTACCTGCAATCTCTACAACCAGTTGTAAATTTCTTCTGGAAATTTGCACCAGAAGACCTCATACTAATCACTCATCAGTTTTGAATATAGGATCTCATCCTTCAGTTTCGTAATAGTTCTTTGGCGGATTTAAGCTTGCTGAAAAACAAATTAGTCCACTTTCTCATCCCACTAGTTTCATAGTTCTTTCTTAAAGATCCCTGATACCATATTCCCAACCTTGTTTTTCAATTTTAAGTCCTGACAAAGGAACCAATTGTTGGTCCACTGCAGTCTAGCACAGCGTTGAAATTTCAACCTTACCCCGAAAGGGTAAGGAGTCTCATCCAAGGCATGACGCAACCTTAGTTAGATGAGGTTTGGAATCCAATATCAGGGAAAACCATATCAAAGGATAGACAGCAAGGAACATTAACTTATTCTTCAATGCAATTAGATCTCAACAATATATACATGTTGTAAGATAAATACTAACTAAACATGTGCATACATAAAAAATTTAAATAATTGGAATAACACAAAATGAATACACTATGATCCCATAACAGTGTTCTTCATTAACATAAAGGTAATTACATTACACCAGGCCCACAACTTGTTCCTCAACATTAGAACCCTAACAGACATAATACAATCTTATATAAAGACAGCCACAGAATTGTTCTCATAGTTCTGTAACACATGAAGGACAGAATATCTAAGAACAACCATGACACATCCCCATGGAAATACAAACCTCTTATCGGTTCTCTTCTCTGCCTTTTATCTTCTTCTTTCATTTCTTGCATGCCAACCTAAAGTACCAGTTCCTTCTCCCCTACTTGGTTGTCTTCATTCCTTGGTTGCTCTTTCTCTTTTCCTACTCTGTTTTATCTGCTTCTTCCCACCACCCCTCCTCAACTTCCAGTCTTCTACCAATCCCATATGTTTCCTCGATTGTTAGTTCTGCAACTTCCCAACGGGAGTTTCAACCAGTTGTCACCAACTTCTTCCTCTACAAAACATCCTAATTTCTCAAAAACTAATGCCCCAACACCAATGCTTGATATTATTTGGGACTGAAGGTTTGTTTCTAACTTCAATCTGATATTGTAATTGGAAATTATTAGGAACTTTAAAAGTACTTGTTAGAATTGCTAAAGAATCAACAACTACATTTTCTTCTCTTCGTATGGCAGAAATGTTAAATGCTTGAAAATAATATTCCATACAATCCCACACTTCATTTATCTAATACTTTAATCTGGGATGCTTTGTTTGACATGAGTTTTCAACCTATCTGATTATTAGTTCTAAATCCCCAAAAACAACTAATCTTTGAATCTTCATCTTTTTAGCTATTTCAAGTCCAAGAATTAGTGCCTCATATTCTGCAATAATATTAGTCACTTCAAATTAAAATTTAAATAACTAACTAATAATTTCTTGTGTAGGTGAAACAAAGATAAATACTACTCCTAGTCCATCTCTAGATGTTCTTTCATCAAAATATAGTTTCCAAACATCTTTTTTTGAAGAGTCTATGATGTCTACAAAACTCTCAAATTATTCTACACACTATACTCATTATTTACAATGAAAATAAAACACCTTAGATCTTAATCAATAGCATAAATAGGGTGATTCATTAGTTGCCTTGCATCACAAACAATATTTACAAATATTACTTCCGTGTACAATCTCAAACTTTCACCTCCAAAAACTGGAATAATAGCATATGTCATATCCATTTACAAACTACCTCCAAGTTTAGCACACCAAGATCTTGACAATAACATGCCAAACTTAGTAGGAATATCTATTACTACAATATCCATCACTACATTATTTACAAGGATTTGATCTAGAGATACTACTAAATCTTTGATCAAACCCAAACATTGTACCTTTTTAGAGTCAAAGTGTAAATATCATGATAAGGGCGTGTTATCTACAATTGCAATTTTTCTATGATTGACTTTGGCATTAAATTGTGAGAGTCTCTAGAATTGAGCATGAAATTATAAAGTATAAATTCATGTACCTTTAAATTCACATAGAAAGGAGGTATTGACTCATCAAGAACATCAATATTTTTCCCAAAAAAGATTTATGGTTTCTCATCTTGCCAGCTAATAACATCACCTTCTACATCTATACCTGAAGATTGAATCCACTTATTTACTTGTTGCTCGTATCCTGGACTTCTTGTCAACTCTAATAAAGGAATTGGGTTCTTTACCTTTTCTAGCTATTTTCCCAGAGTCAAAGTGGTGATTTTTCTACTTTATATTGTTCTTGTGCTATATACTGCTATTGTTGTGAAGATAAAGGATATGAACTTTTCTCCTCAAGAATATCAAAAGTTACTTTATTTTCTTATTTAGCTTGATTAATTTGTCTTTGCCTCAAATCATATCGAGCTCAACAATTAAAAACTCGGAGATTGTCTGGTACTTAGACACTTGTGAAGAATTAACATTTTGGATCAAGGGATGAATTTGACTTGGAGGGATAATATCACCTTCAAAAGTTTGACCAACAAGGAAATTTACATCATCTGTAATCTCTGCTACTTCTCCAATATCCTAATCATCAATCATCAAATATGGTTGAATCTGTTGATCTATATTTCTCTTATCTCTTTGTAAAATTTGAGGTTGACAAGGCCTTATACATGGTCC
Source organism: Pinus tabuliformis (assembly GCA_031772625.1). Taxonomy (NCBI): domain Eukaryota; kingdom Viridiplantae; phylum Streptophyta; class Pinopsida; order Pinales; family Pinaceae; genus Pinus; species Pinus tabuliformis. Next base: position 1,484,007,200 of record CM062816.1, on the reverse strand, counting down.
TGGTGGCCTATTGATATTCTCTTGCATTTTCCTTGGTTGAGTCTCCATTCTAGAAATTATATTTGATAGATTTATCAACATTCTAGTGATTTCATCAATATTTCGATCTTCCTCCTTTGTTTCTCCCGAGGAGCCAGCTTCTTGTTTTGCTCTTTTATTTTCTACCCCTTCAGCCTTTTCCTTTAACTTTCTTGAAGTGGCTCTATGAAAATATGATAACATTAGTGATTTTATTTCTCTAAGCATGAGTGCAAAATCATCATCAAAGGATTTGGCAAAATTAACTTTAGTAATTGTCGTTGAAGGTTTAATATCTACTAGCATTTAATCATAGACCTTATTAAATATATTAATAAAATACGATATTGATTTACCAAAATTTATTTTAATAGCTTCAAGTTCAGTGAAGTAATAGATAAGATATTTCTTGACTCTCCATTGATTAGTAAAAATATTTGTTAAATCTCTCCAACTATGAATGGGATCTACTTGTAACTATCTAAACCAAATTTCCACATCCCCTTCCAAAGACTATACAAATAATATCATATAAACATTTTCATGTTCAATATTTAGATTGTCTACAAAATCAAGGAAAGCTAATAAATGATCTTCTGCATTAACTCCAATTTCCCCATTATATCTTAGATGATGTTTTAAATATCCATTCGGGAAAGAATTTAGTTGAGTTTCTATTGGCAATCTCATTGTTTCATATCTGACATTTACAACCAGTCCTACTCCAGTAATTCGTTGATACGAAGTAGACGATGTATTCTATTTAGAGGATGGTGGTTTCTTTGGAGATTGTTGTTTTGGAATTGAAGGATTCTTTGGAGATTGTGTTGGATAATTAGTTGTATCTTCTCTTCTCCCTTGGAATTAAATCTCCCTGTATCTTGGCCCCTAAGATCTAGATCAGTGGTATCAAAGAATGTTATGCTCCATACCAAGCAAGATTCAAAGAACCTATTATGGGAAGTGAATGGAGGCAGGTCCAAAATTTCCTAGGACTCATCATATGTGCATCGGTCACTCAGGAATTTTACCATATCCCTTTTGCAAATGTTGATCCTTCAACTTGATTCCAACACAAATATTTTTTTTCAAAACCTAGGTCACAATGTCGTTTCACAAGAAATATGCCAAGTGTCGAAAATGAATCTCAGAAAAAAGTGTTGGTTCGTTTGTCATCATTGTCTCCATATTCTAAGTTAGTCATTCTGGCTCCACCTATCGAATTTATAGAAGAACCAATGAAATATATAGTGAATCCTAGCCACATCCATGTGATATTCACCATAGAGCATGTGCATGCATTTCATTTTCCTTGGAAATTTCATATCCGCCACAGTGAAAGAAATTTTTTTCTAAGCTCAAACATATAAATATTACGAAGGAGACATTGTTGTTGTGGTTGGTTCCTTTTATCTTCTCCTTTGAGAAAAATTAATCTAAGAGGAATAATTTTAGTATAGTGCCTCACCCTCCTCACAAGCCTAATTATGATATCAATTTCAAAACCTACAAACTATCACTAGGGCCACCACTAGCGATCATTTCTTATATAGTTGACAAGCTTGTTCATTCTCAGCCTAGCCATTATTTAATAAATATAGGTATTTCCCATATGTATATAGAGTTTGGGGAGATCACTATACTTAAGTGTAATTATTGCAATTAGAGTAATTAATACAATCTCTCTTGGCACATGCATGGCTACAATAATTGATAAGTTGTGTTTGTTTGCAAAACCTAGATCAAATGAGGTTTATTCTTCTTATTCATTGTTGAATATGACCTCTGATTCATTCACTTTTTCATTAATTATTGGGATCTCTCTGCACATTCAATCCATCTCAATGTCTTATTCTTCAACACTTCAAGCATTGTCCCCATTTCTCATCTTGTCCAACAACAACAAACACAGACATTGTCCAACAAGAATCCTTGACCCTGATGCAGAACTGGTGGAATTGTTACCCAAGACTTTAATGGAATATAATAGATATGTCTATGAAATATGTAACTAGCATTTCTATAGGGATCAAAACTTGCAAATGCACAAACATCCTCACAAGGTTCCATGTAAGCTAGTAAAGAGACCTACTATAGAAGTCTACAAGCGAGTGTATGTTTTTTTGGATCCAAAGTTCCTTCACAAAAATCCATTCCATGCTCTAGTGGACCTTGTTGGCATCAAGAAGAACTTACATATAAAAAACAACACTGAGAAGCAATGGAATTGTGAGAAATGCTCAAAGGAATATGTAGTCAAATCTGACTACAAAGCCCATATCAAGACCTGCAGAACTAGAGTATGATTCTTATGACTATGGTAGTGTCTTTTGTAGGGTTGATGGCTTCATCCAACAAAAATATAATTGAATTAAAGAAAAATATAGAGTGGTGTTTGAATATAGAGTGTTGTTTGAGTACTAGAAATTCCAACAATACTCTTAGTGTCACCAGGTTTGATATTTCATGAGTAGGCAAACAATTTGATTATGCTAAGTTTCATGACTAACCTACTTGGTTGAATTTATAACAATGAGAGATTCAATTTATTCTTTCCAATCACCGATTTAATACTTCTAAAATATCACTAACATCAACCAACAACGCAACCATTGTAACCAGAGATAATTTCATAAGCTCGACCATTGGCCAGATCTCAAATCCATGCCCAAGGGCTTCATAGAGATTGATTTTTCATGAGATATCCAAATGGTATATATGTTGGCAAAAGTTAACAGATTTATTCTTTACGAAATTTGGGTGAATTCCCTCTCTTACTAGCCTTTATATTTTTAATTCCTCTTGAAGTGAAATTGGTGAGAAACTACCATACAAGTTTTTACAAGGAAGATATTTTGGAGTTACTTTTAAGTCATTCAAACTACATGTTTTGAGATGGTATATATCATAGATATATATAGTACTATAGTAATTTCAGCTAAAGTTACTTTGTATATTCAAGGTCATTTTTGTTAAATTTCTAGTAGTAAATAAAACTAGAACAAATTTTCAAACTAATAACTACTTCCAATGATACAATTTGACTTCTTTAAAGAATTCCAAACAATAATTAGTTATTCTTGAAAATTTCAACCATAAAATTTATTAGAGCAATAGAGATCATGGTAAAAATAATGAGATAATAGACACCAAAATTTCTTGGGACAAAACCCCACAAGGTGGGAAACTGTTAATCTTTCCTTATGTGTGTGTGTGTGTGTGTGTGTGTGTGTGTGAGAGAGAGAGAGAGAGAGAGAGAGAGATAGAGAGAGAGAGAGAGAGAGAGAGAGTTCAATTCATCAAATTGTACATTAGAACATTCTAGTCAAAATTCCAATATTTGACTCCAATAAATGCCAAGTCAAAACCATTCAAATGAGAGAGAATAAGTCAATGTTTTTTCACAGTCAAAATCTACACAAGAGGGGTTGAATTTCAACTTGAGGCTATTGGTGAAAGGACTGAAATTCAATCTTGCAATTTCCACAAAATTTTAGTCAAACCTCAATCAATGTAGTTGAAACTCATTTACAGAACAATCAATGAAGCAAAAAATATTAAGTCTTCAAACTTCAGTCAGTAACTTGGTCAAACAAGAGAGAAATGAATCAATTCAATGTTGGCCAACATAAGTCAAATGAGATGCCTAATGCAAAAATCAATCCTCCTTTTTTTATTCACACGTGTGATCATATCTCCTTATGATTTATTGAATGAGTGAGTGGTGATGCTTCCCAAATGGATTCTTGTGAATTCTAATATATTGAGTGTCAAGAGGTGTGTTAGAGCCTAGATTTGTCTCAGGCTGAAAAGACAAGGTTCTAGGTCCACATCAAACCACGCTCAGCCTCGTAGCTAGCCCTACGAGGACAGGAGAGGGCTCTCTCCAGGTCAATCTCGGCAAAAGGTAATCGATGAGGCTCGAGATGTCTAAATTTTCAATTTATCTTAGGCTAGGTATGAAGTACAAGGAGTTTGAGGTTGATTTTTTAAGGTTTTTGTTGAATCAAAGGGAAAGGCAATTTTGGGTGCGGGGATGAGTCACAGTTTTTGCAGAGGTCTAATTGGGGCAAGGTAGGCGATTGTCTTGATGCTTTTAAAGAAAATGAATGGCTAGATCTGACTGGTGAGAAGCTAAGGAGAGCAAGAAACTTTCAAGGATTCTCCTTAAAGAGATGAAAACATGAAAAATCAAACAAATTCAAAGGCAGAGCATAATGATCTATGGATTCTACCTTAACACTTAATTTGTTCAATTGCAGAAGATGAGAGAAGGAAGATGATACACATAACAACTTACAAATTCTGAAAGAAGCACACCATCAACACATAAAACCACATGGATCCCAAACAGTGCTGCAAAACCCTGGTCTTTCCTTTGCCAAAAATGCAGAAGTGAATGTACAATAGGGTGTCAAGCTTTTCCCAAGAGTCCAACCCTGAAAATGACTTAGAAATTACATAATATAGGCAAGAAAACCTCTTCCCTTACCTCTAGGTGTCGAGCTCATCATTCTAGGAGCTGTTTCAACCAATTCTAAACAAAGCACTACAATCTAGGTAGTCAAAACAACTTGCCTCTATGAGGTAGGAAACTGATTTTCATTCATTAAATTTTCACTCTTTGGTGAATGAATCTTCTAGAATAAGTAACTAGGTGCCAAAATTACATCATGTTCACTCAATTACATTAAGAGAAGTCAAAAATTACATCACAAAGCAAAATTAGTCAAACTGGCCGAATTTCTAAGCTGAAAGATGAAAAATTGGGCAAAAAATCTATATGCGCCACGTTGATTTCTATATGCGCCGCGCTACTTTTCTGCTGATTTTGAGGTACTTTCTGAAGTCAAAATTGAGCTCAGGTTGGCTTGTTGGAAAGCCCTGCTTGTCTACTTTCCAACCCAAGTGTAATTTTCTAATTTTGTGTCCATTTGCCCCTCCAAAAGTGCATTCTCCCAAGACTGCTTCCTGTGTGTCAAAATAGGGGCAGTGAGGTCATTTTTTGCATGTTTTTTGACCTTTTGGGGACCCAGAACTTGCCCCAATTTCTTATCCAAGTACCAAAATTCATGACTTCTCATGAAAAATCCAAAACTGCAAGCCATTTTTGATTTAGAGCTCCCAATCCTAAGCGCCGCGCAAGGTGCGCGGCGCATATAGGGAAAAACCCTGTTTTTTAGTGCAAAAATTCCAAAATGTCAAAAATTGCTTCAAATTTCTTGAAATTTGGACTGAAGGTTCTTCATCAAGGGAAATGATGAGCCAAGGATGCCTTAGCCAATATCTAGAGTCCTTCATCCATTTTTTGCCTCCTTGATGCTCTCTTTACCTTTGCTTTCGAACTCCCGATTCTCGCTTTGTACACCAAGTTCCCGGACAAGTAATGATATGTCTGCCACCTCTATGAAGCCTCACGAGTGCATGTTCTTCCAAGGGTGAGTCACTTTAAGTTTCCACTCCATAATCGGATGAATGACCGGATGACATAATTGTTGTTGCACCACTACCTTGGAGAAATAGATGTCGGTGAAAGAATTGTGTTGGACTGCTCTTTTGTAGTGTGATTAAACTCAAATTTCTGCCACCAAGGGAAAAAAAAATGAAACAGGGACTGTTAGGGGTTTTTAGGAAGGGGATACAATATGGAGGAATGGGAATTATTGGGAGAAATTTAATAGGGAAATATGGGAGAGGGTTTGAGGGATTTGATGTATGGGAATAGGTTTAGGGTTTGGGATTAGTTGTATAGGTTTTGAGGTGTGAGGTTAGAGGATTTGGGATAGGGTATGTAGGAGAAGGGAGTAATGGATTTAGGTTGAAGATAAGGGAACAATGGGAGGGAGACAAAATATTAGTGGCAACACAGTGAGTTTTAAACCCTGGCAGCAATTGGGTTGAGGGTCTTTAGAAGTAGGTTTTGAGACTTTTTGTTGCAAACACTATCACCCATAAACCACCTTCTCTTATCATAAAATTTGCTGCAATAGCAAGATAGCTTGCCTACCTGGCAAATCTAGGCAAAGTATTAGCAATTTGGTGAAGTTTCCAACAATTTTCAGGCTTGAGGCTATATGCGCCGCGCCAGTGTAAATTTACAGTGGAAATTTTCTCCAGGTGCGTCGCGCTCTTTATATGCACCGCGCCTTTTTCCAGGCGACTTTTGGAGGGCTTCCCGATGTCCAAATTGGGTTCAGGATAGATTTTTGGAAAGGAATTTGAGTCTAATTTCCAACCCAACTTTAATTTTTCAATTTGGAGTTCATTTGCCCTATCAAAAATCAAATCTCCCAAGACTGGTCAAAATGTGCCAAATGAAGCTGCCTCAAGGTAGAGTGCTGTTGCAGTCAACTTTTGAATGGCTTCCTCAACTCCAAATTGAGATCATGATAGCTCATTGGAAAGATATTTGTGTCTAGTTATCATTTTACTCATCATAAAAGTCATTTGGCCAACCAAGCTAGGATAAAACGTGAGTTTCCCAAGGTCACTTCAGAGGTGCATCAATTCTCCCGAGGCGATTGTAGTTTTGACATTTCTATAAAACCATGACACTTGTGTAAAAATAAAAGGAGGTTTTTCTTCCTTGGCCTATTTCAGAAAAAAACCTCTCTCAGTTTTCCAAAATTAATCTTTTATTTCTCAGAAACATCATTTGAGTGAAACCTATCCCGATGTGTGAGACAAGGGAATTGTCGAAATGAAGCGAAATGAAGGGGATAAGGGGCTTCTAAATTCTTGAGAAAATTTTGGGAAGTAGGGAGGAATGTTAGGAAGTAGGGGAAAGTGGAATATTAGAGATTGAGTGAGGGGAAGGGGTCCAAAAGGGAAAAACACAGGCCCAACTGAGAAAGATGCTAGGTTGTAGCAAGAAACTAGGGTTTGTGCGAAAATGAGGAATTTGGGGGATCTCAGTGATGGGAAGTGTTTAAGAAGGTACATGAAGGATAGGGGAAGGTGTATGAACATTTGGATACAAGTTTTGCTAATGATTTGACCATTCAAGAGAAATTGCCTTCAAAACCCTAGGAGAGGGAAATGAACCTTGCCTAGGCACAACTGAAGCATGAACAAGGTGTAGAATGACCCAATGGAACCTGACATGATGATGAAAACCCTCTGAATGATGATAGACTCAACTGAATAGTGACATAGACTGACATTTGACAACTTTGAAAGGAGTGAAAAAGCAAACCCTAGACCTAATGCCTAGTGACCAAATTTTGCTTGAAGACTCACTGAAATGACAAAATTTGACCTTGACACTTTGAGACCACTTTGTAATAGCAAGTTTGATCACTGGAGGCAGGCTGGAAATACTGACACTAACAAGGTGTGTTTTGACCTTGGGTCAAACCCCTTCGAATGGTGGGGTCGACTTGTTAAGTCTAGGCCCACTTGGATAACTAGAAGATAAAGAATTGCTCCTTTGTTTTTTCCAATGAAAATATCAGTTGCAGCTATTATTTTTCAACATTCCCTCTTAGCTATGCAAGTACATTTCATTCTCTCTCAAGATAAATCTCCCTAACCAATCCATTTGTCTCTCAGTAATGACCTAAGGGGGAGATTACAAAATTAGATGCACAAGTCTCATCATAAGGGAAGATACATTGCATTAAGGTCATCCCACAAGCCAAAACCAATGGCATTGAGTTCAAAACCCAACTTACCATGGGATCAATCAATAAGGCAAAGCTCTCTAACCATATGAAATGGATTCTCAGTGAAGCACAATGACCCAAGAGAGCACCAAAATATGTTGGGAAAATACTGGGGGGGGGGGGTGTCAGTATTTGAACTTTCAATAATAATTTTTGTTTTTAAAACTGTATACGCCATTTTAGAGAAACCAAACAGCATATGTCCGCGACTATAACGAATGGAACCAGCATATAGACAATAAACTTGTAAAGCAACTAATTCATTTTTTGTTGAACTTAAATCAGAGTGTGATGCATTTACTAAGCAGTAAACAGACGCAGTAAAAATAGAATAAATCAACACACGTAAGCAACACACATGAACACTAGGATTTTTTTAGGTGGAAACCCAATGTGGGATAAAAACCACCATTGTTGTTGTCTCAGTCTTCAATCTTATTATTATAAAACGTGTTTACAAGTTTTGTACTGGTGTAGAATTTTTCCAGTACACAGGAATCTACCTGTTGAAGACTACAACCTTCACTGGTTTTCCAGCTTCTACTGGAAGGGAGCACCATCCCACTAGCTCTTGTATGGGTTGATATGTTTACCAGTATGTATGTGCTGGCCTAAAGAAGGCTGCAACCTTCACTCATCCTCCAGCTCCTATTGGAAGGGAGCTCCAACCCCCTAGCTCTTGTATTGGCTGATATGTTTACTGATACATACGCGCCGACCTACAGAAGCCTACCACCTTCACTCTTTCTCCAAGGACCACATTTCATAAATTTTCAGACTGGATACTCCTGGTACACATCAACATAATATGTAGGCCATGTTTCATCAAATTTTCATATTGGACCCGTCAGTAACATTGAAGCTCAAAATCAATCACCACAACTGTAATACAACCATCAAATACAACTGCATCAACCAATCACTGAAAACCCATCAACTCTAAAGCAAAACACAATCGGTCAATCTGAATAGTCAGATCACCGTCACCAGAACATAGAGCAGAACCCATAACACTACATCAACAACCAGAACCAACTGCAACCTCAAAAATCATATGTCAGAATGTATACACTACTTAAATGAAGACAACCTGCATGTATATGCGACTTTCGGTAACCCAACCTACGTATACCTCTAAAGATACTGAATCATAAAATGTTTGAACTAAAACTGTATGAACCAAAGACATCATTAAAATCTATTGTCATATTATAGAGTTCTAAACAGATAGAAACAAAGATCACCCTTCTTACTCAATCAATTAGTCATCGAGACTCAATCTCCTTATACAATCAGTTTTAGTTCAGATCTAATGAAGATGTCATTGACAAGCAACAGTAAAATAGCAGCATTGATCAGATAGATCAGTCATTTCTTAACAATAAGCCCTTCCTCTACATACGCTACTTGGAAGTGCTGAACCTACGTGTATATGCACCTTCACCAAGGTGAACTTGCGTGTAGATATGCAAATAATGACTTATGACTTTGCAACTTTTCAAGACTTCAGATATACCCATATCATAGCATTTAAATGATAAAACATGCATTAGCACTCAGATCTAACCTATCCATTATTAGATCATACAATGATAAGTCATTTCAGGTCTCATGATCCTCATCCAACATTGTATCCATGGGTGCACAAGATGTTTCAAATCTATGTCATACCATAGCCCTTACAACATAAAATATACTTTAGATAAAAGAATTCATGAAAAACCCTTTCACTTGCACACTTAGCCCTTTGATCTTCTCCTCCTTATATACTAGAGCCTTTGTCAATACCATGCACCAAAACAACGCTTAGAACCTATGGTAGGCTTATACGGGATCAAGTAACCATTATTCCACTCAATATTGTGGTCTAATACCATGGTATGGACCTTGGATATTCTATAACCTTAACTTTCCATCCCATACACGCTTTTCCTTCTTTGAAACTGTGTGCATACGTATACGCTCCTTTTGTTCTGTGTAACTACATACGCTACTTGAACTAGGTTAAACAACGTATATAACTTAAAACATTCTTCTTGATTCTGATCTATTATGCTTTGCCCCATCATCTTGTTCTTTTGTACTAGAGTAACCTCTGAATAGACCTATTACAATGTGATTTTCCCTTTATCATTTCTGAACTCACCTGAAAGTGGGTCACCATCAAGGACAACACATGTACCATAATGCCAACAATCTCCCCCTTTAGACTTGATGGCAACCATATTGGTGTTGATCACTTCAAGATGTAGAACCTATTAGATATATCAAGAAACACCAAGATGCTCTCCCCCTTTGACATCAAGGGAAAAGGGCAGACCAAAATATTCTCCCCCTTAGTACATGTTGAGATGCACTATATATTATCCATGCTCCCCCTAATCACATGCAAAGTCTGCAGAAATATTTTTCAAAAAAATAACATGACTCTATAACTCAACTATGTGAGTATGACCTTCCTATCACCAATGCCTCATACATACATCAATCACCCAACCAAATGGGGATACACCAAATGTTCATACATGACTGAAAATTGCAATTATTACATCATCCTTCCCATGCATAGTGGGGGTAAAATTTACATCATATGTCCAAAAGGACTCATTCATAATAGACTATTACGAAAAGAGACATATTATTACAACATAGGTCTTTACATTACATTTTCATCAAATGAAATTAATAACTGAGACCATATCTAAATTCAACAACCATGACACCAACAATGCATAATATTTTGAAGGCTAATTCTCCCCCTGAACTTGTGCTACTTGTGCATTGTCAACAATTCATTCATCAAGGCATATTCATCAATTAAATAAACATCAATGAGAAAATCATATCAGCAGACTGTATCCATCAACATTGGACTAAACAATCATGTCAGAAACTGATTTTGAGTCTGATCCACTGTTTTTCTATCAGAAAAACATATACACTATTGCCAGCACAGAAAATCACGTATATACGTGACTTTTCTTCATGAAATCCACGTATAGAAAACAATCCTCTGAATCTAAACAAACTAGTTCTAACAGCAAGATGAGGTAGAAACAACTCCCAGTTTTGTCTGAGATATACAAATGCTTCTTTGGGAAGAGGTTTGGTAAATGTATCAACAACCTGATCTTTGAGGGAACATACTCTAATTTAGCCTTTTGTTCAAGCACGTATTCTTGTAGAAAGTGATACTTGATGGGTATGTGCTTGGCCTTGGAGTGCATAACAATATTTTTCGAAATACTAATAGCACTTGTATTATCACATAGGATGGAGATGGGTGGAGAACATTTAATTTGAATATCTTGTAATGTTTGCATCATCCAAAGAAGTTGTGTGTGCAAGATGCAACAACCACATATTATGCTTCCATTGTAGATAAGGCAATCGAACTTTTTTTCTTGTTGAACTAAGATACTAATCGTGATCCCATATAAAATGCACCTCCACTAGTGATTTTTTGTTCATTAACATTTCTAGCCCAATCCACATCTATATATGCATGAAGGGTGAGATCTGTATCTTTAGGATACCATATACCAAAGTCTTGAGTTCCTTGGAGATATTTGAATATTCTCTTTACTGCCTAAAGATGTGATTCCTTCAGATTGGCTTGGAATCTTCCAACAATTCCTACCACATGCATGATATTTGGTCTGGTACCTGTTAGATAAAGTAGACTTCCAATCATAGATCTGTACTTTGATTGATTCACTGTAGGAGATTCATCATTAGAACTAAGACTACATCCTATTACCATTGGAGTGCATACTAGTTTGGAATATTCCATTCCGTACTTCTTCAGAATCTGGTTGAGATGTTTAGTTTGTGAGAGAAACATGCCATCTTTTTTTTGTTGCACTTGTAGACCAAGAAAATAGGTTAGTTCTCCAAGTAAAGACATTTCAAATTCTTGTTGCATAATAGAAGAAAATTTCTGACTCATAGATTCTTCATTACTACCAAAGATGATATCATCAACATAAACAAAAAAAATAACAGTTTATCATTCTCAATTTTTTTATATACGTTGTTGTCTACAGATCCTTTTGTGAAGCCTTGTTGTTGAAGATATTTGTCAAGATGATAATACCATGCCCTTGGAGATTGTTTCAGTCTATATAAAGACCTTTTGAGTTTGTATACAAGCTTTGCATCATTTCCCAAAATGAATCCTTTTGGTTGTTCAACGTATACTTCTTCTTCTAAATCTCCAATAAGAAATGTAGATTTTACATCCATTCAATAAAATTTGAATTTTCAAAAACTTGAAAGAGAAAGAAACATTCTTATGGCTTCAAGTATAGCCATAGGTGAATTTTTTTTTTTAAAGTCTATACCTTCTTGTTGTGCATGCCCTTTACAAACAAGCCTTTCTTTATTCCTAATTACCCCTCCATTTTCATTCAACTTATTCTTGAATATCCATTTTTTTCCTATAAAATTTTTATCATGAGGTCTAGGAACTAATTCCCGAGTATCATACTTTTCAATTTGGTCAAGTTCTTCATCCATGGCCTCAACCCAACATTCATCTTTGCTTGCTTCATTTACATTTTGTGGTTCTATGGAGGATAATAAGGCTAGATAACTAGAAGATCCTACAAGAGTTCTTCTTGTTTGTACTCTAGGCCCTTTTTCTCCTAGAATTTGAGATTTTTGATGATTCTTTTGAACATACCTGGATGGAGCCTTCTCCCTGTCAGATGTATCTTCTTTTGATGCTTCATTGGTTTCTTCCTCTATATCATTTCGATTTGATATGGGAAAGCATTCATCGTCTTCGTTATCATCTTCTTTCGCTGATGTCACTTGTTTCAGATTTCTACATGCTTCATTGATTACAACATCAATGCATTCAAAAAAAAATCGAAGTCTATTATTATAACACTTGTATCCTTTACTTCTAGATGAATAACCAAGAAATATTCCTTTGTCTGCTATGGGTTCAAACTTACCAAGTTTTTCATTAGTCTTTTTGATGAAACATTTGCTTTCAAAAACTCTGAAATGTATTAGAGTGGGAAGCTTACCATACCAAAGTTCATATGGATTTTTATCACTATTTACACATACATGAGCCTTGTTGAGAATATTTATTGCAGTATGTGCAACTTCACTCCAGAAGGTGTCAGAAGTTCCAGACTCATCAAGCATAGCTCGAGCCATATTTTGAACTGTTCTATTCATTCTTTCCACCACGCCATTTTGTTGAGGAGTTCTGGCAACACATAACTGTATCTTTATTCCATGTTGTTCACAAAATTAAAAAAAATCATCTGGTCTGAATTCTCCTCCCCGATCAGATCTGAGACATTTTATTTTTAGATCTAATTAATTTTCAACTAAGGCTTTGAAGACCTTAAACTTTTCAAATGCTTCATCTTTATGTTTTAGTAAACCAATCCAACACATTCTAGAAAATTCATCAATGTATAAAATGTAGTATTCTTCTCCACAAGGTGACTTTTTCCTTGTTGGTACACACAAATCAATATGAATGAGTTCAAGAGGCTTACTTGTTGAACCTTATTTGGAATTGAATTGAACTTTGGTTTTCTTACCAAATTAACATGGTTTGCAGATGGTATTTTCTAGGATGATGATATCCAGAAGATCATGAACAACCTTTAGCCCGCATGATTCTTATTTGAGAAAAACTTAGATACCCTAATCTTTTGTGCCATAACCATTTCTCTTCTGTTTTTCTTAGATAACGGTGTTCTTGGCCTCCTTCTAGTATATATATATATATATATATATATATATATATATATATATATATATATATATATATATATCTATATATATATATATATATATATATATATATATATATATATATATATATATATGCTTGGATTTCTTGTACTTTTGATTATGGTCTTTCCTGTGTCAAGCTCATGAACCACACATTCTTTTGATCGAAACACAACTTCATTTCCTTGATCACACATTTGACTAACACTCAATAAGTTATGCTTTAAACCATCAACATACATAACATTTCCAGCTTTAACCTTTTCTTTTAGATAAACAGAACCTTTACTCTTAATAAAAACTAGTGTCATTTCCAAAAGAGAAATTAGTTTCCTTTTCTAAAGCATTGTATGAAAGGAGTTTATCTTTATCACTTGTCATGTGTTTAGAGCATCCGCTATCAATGTACCATTGATTTTCTTGTCCTTCTGCAAATAGATCTATGCCACATCTTTCTGACTGTAGTTCCTTCTTTTTCCATACCTTGGATTTTGATGATGTTTTCTCCTTTCGATATGTTGGCTGAAATTTTATCTTGTATTCAGATTCTTCATGACCAAAGTTATTGCAAAATGAACATTCAATTTCATCTTCAAGAGGTGAAAATTTATTATAAGAGATCTTCTTGATTCCTGTCATGCTCCTTTGTTTTCTTTCTTCTCTAGTCATGATAGTTTTGTAAGCAACACATTGAGCAGCCTTATGACCAAAGTTATGGCATGAAAAGCATTGTCCATTAAAGAAGAAGTTTATGTGATCATAAAATCTTTTGGTATTGTTCACCTTTTGGTTAGTGCTTCTATTGATGTTCACCCTTGGAGTAAAATGAGCATGATTTACCTGGGGAGTACCTTTAGGCTTTTGCTAAGGATTGATGCATTGTTGACTGGTTTTTGCTGCATCAAGATAGATTTTGGTGATGGCTAAAGACTTTTCTGGTTGGGATGTTTCTCCAGTGTATCCAAGACTAGTCTTTATAAGAGGAGAACGTTGAACCTTGATGATTTCATCTAAGGTTTCTGATCCTCGTAAATCTAAGATTCAGAGATTTTGTCATCTCAAGTTCCTTTCCTAGACTTACTACTTCACACTCTAATTTCTCATTGTGCTTTTCCCTTTCTGTGAGTTGATGTGTCAAAGTGTCTATGACTATATTCTTTTCTTCCAAGAATATTTTGATTTGAGTGATTTCTTCAAGAAAATCTTCTTCTTCTGAGGCATCCATAAACTTATCATTTTCATAAGCCATGAGAAGTTTAACTTCTTGATCAGATTCACCTTCATCACTATTAGATAGGCCATCACTATATTCATGAGTATAATAACTTATTATATTAAAAAATTGTTTCCTATTACCTTTTTTAGAATCCTTTCCTTTCTCATGATTATCTTTATGGGGACATTTAGCAGCATAATGACCAACTCTACTGCAAGCAAAACATTTGAAAGGAAGCTTACCTTTGAATCTTTCGGTACCTAGTGGAAGTTTCTTCACAAAGTTTACCTCATCTTCTTTTGATGTATATCCTCATTCCTTGAGATATTCCTTTTATTTTCCCTTTGGAGAGGCTTTGAAAGTAACTTCTCTTATTTCTGATGGACCTTCTTTCCTCATTTCAAAATGAGTTAAAAATCCCTGAAGTTGAACAACAATAACAAATTGTAGATCCTGCTTCTCTTCAATGGTAGCTACTTTTGACTCAAATTTAGAAGATAGACATCTTAAAATTTTCTCTACTATAGTAGCCTCCTTTATTTCTTCACCCAAATTCTTCATATGGTTTATAATCTCATCTACTCGTAAAAAGTAATAAGCAATACTTTCATCACTATGAATCTTGAGAGTTTCATAGTGAATTCTGAGAGTTTTGAGCTTAGCACGTTTTACTTGGGAGTCTCCTTCGTAGCTCTGAATGATTTTTTCCCATATTTCTTCGGCTGTGTTGAGTTGCATGACTTTGACGAATTATGATTTTGATAGACTTCCCAATAATGTATTGGTGGCTTTGACATTAGTTTCATATGATTTCTTTTATGTTGGATCTGTGGGGATTGTTGTTGGATATTGGTATCCTCCTTCCACAATTGCCCAAACATCAGCTCCTCTGGTTCTTATCTTCTAATATGCTAAGTTATTTCCATTGAAGATTAGTGTTTTGATAGATCCCATTCCTTCGTGATTTCTCATATTGAGATATCTTCCTTCAAGTGATCAAGCTTCTTCTGAAGGACCTACTCTGATACCAATTGTTGGGAAAAATACTGAGATGGGGGGTGGGGGCAGGGGTGGGTGAATTAGTATTTGAACTTTTAATAATATTTTTTTTTTTTCAAATTGTATACATGATTTTAAAGAAACCAAACAGCGTATGTCCGTGACTATAATGAATAGAACCAGCATATAGATAATAAACTTGTAAAAAAACTAATTCATTGTCTATTGAACTTAAATTAGAGTGTGATGCATTTACTAAGCAGTAAATAGATGAAGTAAAAATAGAATAAATCAATACACATAAGTAGCACACATGAACACCAGGATTTTTCAGGTGGAAACCCAATGTGGGAAAAAACCACCGTTGTTGTCATCTCAGTCTTCAATCTTCTTATTATAAAAAGTGTTTACAAGTTTTGTACCGGTGCAGAATTTTTCCAGTACACAGGAATATACCTGTTGAAGGCTACAACCTTTGCTCATTTTTTAGCTTCTACTAGAAGCGAGCTCCAACCCCCTAGCTCTTGTATTGGCTGATATGTTTACCAGTACATAGGCGCCGACCTAGAGAAGGTTGCAACCTTCACTTGTTCTCCAGCTGCTACTAGAAGGGAGCTCCAAGCCCCTATATCTTGTACTAGCTGATATTTTTACCAATACATAGGCACCGACCTATAGAAGGTTACCACCTTCACTCTTTCTCTAGGGACCAAATTTCATAATTTTTTAGACTGGATACTCCTGGTACACATCAACACAGTATGTAGGCCACGCTTCATCAAATTTCCATACTGGACCCATCAGTAACATTGAAGATCAAAATCAATCACCACAACTGTAATACAACCATCAAATACAACTGCATCAACCAATCATTGAAAACCCATCAACTCTGAAGAAAAACACAATCGATCAATATTAATAGTCAGATCACTATTACCAAAACACGGAGCAAAACCCAGAACACTGCATCAACAACCAGAACCAACTGCAACCTCAAAAATCATATGTTAGAATGTATACGCTACTTCAATGAAGACAACCTACATGCTATAGGATAAAATGCATGGTGTATGGAGAATGGAGATACCCTCAAGGGTATTCCCAGGACCCTTGGCAGACTGTAAGATTATCTGAAGCCATCACAAAGTTACATGCATTTCATAAACATTAACTAACTATCAAAGCAAAACAGATGGATTACCTTAAGCCTCCGTGTAGATTTGCTGGAGAGCATAATGTAGCTAGGTGGAAGTCCCCTGAGCCGGCTCTAGATCAAGTCCTGCACATAGAAGAGACAAGCATAATCATAGCATACAACCTTGATAACTAATACATGAATACATAAAAGACATCTAGTTGCACATAACTAAGCTACTCATGCTAAAAGGTATTGGGCAAACAAATAAATGAATGATAGTACCAACACCATGGAGTAGACAATACAACTGCAGTTCTATATTAATGTCAGAAGAGTGATTACAACCATATGTTGCATCAGCCTTCCCTTACCCCTCCAGCGTCTCTCTCTCTCACCCTTCTTACCAAATTCTTATGCTTAGATTTGAGACTATGCTCAACAATCAAGTAAGCTATCCTTTCAAATGATCTAACCCCTATCACCATAGCCATAGCTTTGCTTATGTAGAAATTGATTTAGGGTTGCCAAGTTCCCCCATGTAGTTCCTTAAGGTAAAATCAATTAAGTTGCCATGCTTTTTAGCTCTTTCCCATTTGCCTCCTTCATTAGGATTAGAAATCCCCCAAATAATTCGAACTTGAGATGTTTCTTTGCTTTTCTTGAGTAGATTTAGGAGCAAATATCAAGATATTTTTGAGTCAATTTGCTCCTTTGACCTTTATAACTTCATTAGGATCCACTAAAGTTGTTCCCGAACTAACAACTAGAGCTAGTAGGGTCACTAACGCACCCTTAGGCTGACAGAGAAGCTTTATAAAGCAGGTTGTTAGTGTATAGATAGTGTTAGTGTGGAAACAAGGCATGTGATCTTGGTCTTTGCTTCAACTATCATGTCTTTCCCCTCTGAGCTGATGAGGGGGTCATTTTGTTGTATAACAGTTGCCCCCTAAAGTGATAGATCTGAGGCTACGACGATGGCCGAAATACTTTACTGAACTGTAATTTTCCTTCTTCGACAAAAAGAGAGAGAGGATCAAAGCTTTGGGTGGTACAGGAAACCTGATACAACACATATATAAAAAACTACTAAAATCATGTCCTGAGTCGGGTATTCCCATGCTCAGTAGCTATGTCAGAGTGATTTTCTCATAAAAGAGATATGACGATGTTAGCCTCTGATAAGCACAATGTGGATCCAGTGTCATTATAGGATCATTTTGATGAGCTGTCTCCAAAAAACGATATACGCAACTTGGGAGAGGAAGCAAGGCTGATTGATGCAAGCCTCTACCCAAGGTCTTGATTTCCACTTCACTGAACAACATAGATCGATACATGTGAATATATGCCTTGATGTTGAACATGCACGGAATCATCTGATTACCAGTCAATAATGGAGACCGTTAACAGATGGGAGGAAGGCCACCAATAATGGTGATGGTCTCTAAGATGCACAATACAATATAATGAGTGTGAAAGATGTTTTTGTCGTCGAACACCCGTAGAATCACTTAACCAGGAGCCAATAAGGAGAAATCCTGATCAAACACAAGGTGACATGCCACTAATGTCTACAAGTACCAAGGCACTGAATGTATTTCTGGGTTATCTTCCTAGATAGAGTGTTGAAGTCGATAGGAAGATACCTGTCGAAAGGTAGGAAATAATGTGTCCTACATCAATCGACACGAAACGAGACAAGAATGATTTGTTTTTTGAGGAATCTTTGAGCATTGGGTCTAAACAACAGAGGGCATGATGAAAGGATATGCATGATGGGTTGATGGAGGAAACAAAAGGTTAACCCTTGAACAATAGAAGGCATGAAAATGATTTTAACCATGCAACACTAGACTCATGAACACCAAAGAGTGTTAGGATACAGAGATGAAAGAACATCGAGGTATTTAGGCTAAACTCATAGGATGATAGGATTCATATTGAGAGGCCGTCACAAGGAAGGTTTATTTGAGGGAGTGCCATGTTCAAGGGAATGACTGCTACCAAACCATGCTTTCTAATATTGAATGCAGTTGTATTGTCTACTTTCCCCGTCTGATTAGTTTAGTGAGTCCAGATGGGTAAAATCGTCGATCTTTTCATATTTTAAGAGTATTAAAAGGATTGCAAAAAGAGCGACTCTATGCCCTATTTGATTAGTTTAATGAGTCCAGACAGGAAAACTCGTCGATCTTTTCATGTTTTGAGAGTCTAAAAAGGATCATAAAAAGAGCGACTATATATCTTGTCTGTATAATTTAATGAGTCTAGACTAGACAACTCGGTGGTCTTTTCATATTTAGAGAGTCTGAAAAGATCGTAAAGAATGACTCCATGGTGGTCCCTTTGTCATAGTTGTTAACCAAGTGCGACAAAAGTTTAATAGTATACCCATATCGGTTACTTTTCCGTGAGTTAATCTATTGAATCTGGATAAAGAGAAACCTATGTTCAATAGACGTTGACATCATTTTGTTACGAGTACGAGGAGATGGAATAAATTCATTTTTTGTCGTGAATTTTTAATGAGTCGCGCGATGATAAACTCAATACCTTCATCAAATTTTAATGAGTCAAATGAAGAAAACTCAAGGCATCTTTTTCATTTTATTGAGCAAGGAAACAGAGGTAAAAGAACTACTCATTCCTTCTTCGTAGATTTAACGAGCCTGAAGAAGGGGAAAAACTCGGGGATTTTTTTATTTAAGAGCGAGAAATGGTCCCAAAAAAAGCAAGTGCTCTTGTTGCTGCCATAGATTTTCAATAAGCTTGGTGACAAAAACTTGGGATTTTTCAGTTTAACGAGCGAGAAAACTACCTAAAAGAATGCTCAGGTCATCTTTATAAATATTAAACAAGCCTAAAGAAAAAACTCAGGATTTTTTCAGTTTTATGAGCCAGAAAAAAGCGCCTAAAAAGAATGCTTTAATGATCTTTTTCAGTTTAATGAGCTAGAAAAAGAGCGAAAAAGAGTTTCTCGGACCATCATCGTATGTGTTTAATGAGCCCAACAATGAAAAAATCAGGTATTTTTTAGTTTTTAGAGCGAGAAAACATCCCATAAAATAACATGCCCATATCTTCTTTGTAGTAGTTTAACGAGACCAAAGAAGGAGACTCGAGGTTTTTCAGATTAACGAGCAAGAAAAATACCATAAAAAGAATGCTCGAATCATCTTGATCTCATGCTTGACAATAGAAGGGTCTATGCCATGCATTTCCTCATAATACCAAGCGAATACATCGCGGAATTCCTTAAAAAGGCAGGTGAAGATTGCAATTTCCTCAGGATTGCAATCGGCTCCAATCTGGATATTTTCCACGATGCCTGTCTTGACAGACATATCAATGAGCAATGTCTTTGAAATACTGCCCATGTTTCCTTCCGCCTCCAAATTTTCGATAGTCGTATAGGGGGAGGAAACGATTTCTGGGACATCGGGGGATAGGATTTGAAGAGACATTATGTCTGAATCAAATATCGAAACACGATGGTGGGAGTCCTCCCAAGGTCACTCTTCTAAACTCATGATTTCACTAATAGCTTCGTCCGTAGGTAGGACTTGATTGAGTGGATTGAAATAAGGAGTGTTTATGGGAGGGGCAGTGGTACTGTTCACTGTAACCAAAGTAACCAGAGATGCGGATGCAGATTGAATGACTTGGTAGGCCAATTCAGCTGGTGACAACAGCATTTGTTCTCCATAAGTGTCAATTTCTGAAGGAGCTGGTAGGATCCATGGATCGGTTTGTTCATGAGGAATAGATGAAATTCATATTGACCATCTATGGAACCTTTAGCAGTTGAAGATGGAAACAACCCATCAGGGAAGAAGCCTTCAGTAGACCGGTACCGATACTGACGTAAGAGTCAGGTACACCACCCACTAAGGGTACAAAGCTGCTAGATAATGGAGAGTAATCTGGGGTGAAAAAGGACAGCTGGTCCATTGTGACTATCTGTCCATCCAAGGGAAATAGGATGATACAGAAGACTGAAGACACAATGGCATTCATGGCATAAGTCCAAGTGCGGCCCAAAAGCAAATTATAGTCGAGTTTATGATCCACAACTTCGATATCCACCGTTACCATTTTCCCACTCAAGATGATGGGGTAACTAGCTAGGTAAGATGAAAGTGTGGCTATCGAAAGCTTTAAGGGAATTCGATGGCAGGGATAGCATTGGAGAACCCAAAGCGAGCCAACATGAAGCCGACATGATGCAGGTAGAAGCACCTTCGTCGATGACACTTCTTTGTATACCTTTACCTTTCGAAAAATTTTGCACTTGAAATGCAAGCTATTGGGAAAGGGGAGGTTTACACTTTTCCATGTCGAAAATTGCCAACATGCAATCCTGTGGGTTGATACCACCAATAGCTGAAAGCAAAGCTTTCCTTTGTGCTGGACATGTTTGTAATACTTCGAGCACCGACATAGCCGACGGTGCTTGCGCCAAGTCTTCTACAATGCTGTAGTTTTGGGTGGCACATGCAGATGTTTTGTGTGTTGTGTGTCGAGGTGAATTACAAGGTTAGCAATCGGCCTTTCGATATGCAAATCGTTGGGTGGCGGTGGGTTTTGACTTGAGGAAGGTTCCTCTACATGAGCGACAGGAGCTCCATAGGATTTAGCTCGTGTTTATAGATCTATCGTTTCAAAGGTGTAAATGGTAGAAATCCTTCACCAGCTGAAGGATTTTGCGAACCACCAGTGTCCCCTTGTGGGGGTTGGGGTTGGTTTGCAATAAGATTTTGCTGTTGCTGAGTGGGGAAAGGATTATTAAGGATAGTGGGGGCCCTACCAGTGTCCTTTTTAGAAATGTACTTTGTGCATTTCTGAAGATGTGGGCAGCGATAGGTCATGTGGTCTTCAGCATAGTTTTGCAAGGGAATCTGGTGGGTTTATCTTTTCTATCATCAGGAGGTGCAGTGGCCTTCTGCTTTGGGTTTTGCTGCTCTGTTGACTGCTCCTCAGAAGGAGCGGTCTTTTTCTTATTCTTCTTATTCTTACCACCGGGTTTTTGCGTAGACTGCACAGAGTTTATCACAGTGGTAGGAAGATCAGTCAATTTGGTAGAGGGTTCTACTGACATCTAGGTAATGTGACCGCTGAGTTGTTTTATAGCAGCACTAGAGGTTGCGCTGATAATCCCATCGGTGTGTGCTCCGTGGTGCTGAGTAGCAGAAACATTAGAGTTGCAAGGGGCATTGGGGATTACGTCGTAAAGAGTGCCAGACTGTGAATATATTAGATCTAAGTGCTGGGCACGACGTATGGATTGGTCTTCTGTGACCGCACCACCTAAGGTGACATCCTTAGCGATTTGAGGGAGTAGGGACTTGCAAAACTAGTCCGCTAAGAGATAGTCTGGGAGGGGAGCTTTGACTAACCTCCGCCTACGTCTCCATTCATGTATATGATCAGAGATGTGGGTGGCGGTATCCTGATGTAATGAAGTGAGGAGCTCTGTCCCAGTCTCATAGCGGATGGGTAGCTGGAAGTGCTTTAAGAATTAAATCACTAGAGCATCGAAGGTATTTACTGATGCGCGTGGTAACTCAATGTACCACTTAGTTGTGTTGCCAGTGAGGGTGCGGGGGAAAATATGTAACTAGACACTATCGTCCACCATGGAGTTGGAAACACACCAAAGATGATAGGTGGTGATATGGGTGCTCGGATCCTCCCCTTGTTTCCCTTCGAACTTGGGGATGTCTGTTGGTATTTTATGTGGGATTGGTGGCCAAAGTAAGTTATGATAGATGGGGTCATTTGTAAGTTTGTACAAGTTGGGGATATCTAATGTTGCCAAGAAAGGCAGAGTGTGTGGTGCCCCCAACTCGGACCAAGGCGATGACATATGACTTGAGGATCCTTGTGGTCCTCCCATCGTTTGAGTCCCAATATTATACATAGGCTACGTGGTATAGTAGTTTCCTTGGGGTATGGTGTTGTAGTGTGGATTTCCATGGGGAATGTGATGTTGGGGTATAGAATTTCCCCCAGGATAAGCAGTGCCCCTTGAATCATTTCAATTTGTGAGTAGGGTGCCCCCATGGATTAGTTGGGACCTCCTTGAGGATTCCCAACCACCACAGAACTAACCATATGTCCTTGATTGACATAAGGAATGCTCATGTCAATCAATGATTGACCATGCATGCCTAAAAATGGAGGGGGAACTGTTACGTTCCCAACCGGTATATGCATATTGGGAGTGCCCCCAGATACTTGAATCTAGGGGGTTGAACTGTACAATGGATTCCAACCATATTGTTGGTTGAGGGGACCCGCACTAACCATGCTATATTGAGCGTTATAAGGAGCGTTGTATGTAGCACTTGTCGAAGGTATAGAGTTTGACACTAAAGAGGTGGAACCTGGCATAAGCTGGGTGCAGCTCGTGGAGGGTAACATGTGAGGGTTTGTACCTGGGACAAACAGGATAGTAGGGTTTGCCATCAATGGTGTGGTGGTGACTGCCGACTGGGGAAGTGGTGGGGGACCAAAAGTGTCCACAAAGTTCCATGACCCATTAGTCGTCGACGGGATGGATGGAAATGTTCCAACTAAAGAAACAGGGAGTACATGTGCCACGGGAACCAAGAGTGGGTCCAACAAATTCGTGAGTGGAGGGTTAAAGGGAGGAAGATATCCTTCAGTAAAGAAATCCTCCGGAAAACTTGAATCTAGGAGACTAATTCCCCAAAGATGGGGAATCCAGTTCACTGTAGCTCGGTGGATCTTCCACAATGAGTGGAGGAAGTCCTAAAAATTGTCTAGATTGACGATGGGGGTTGGATGTAGCCACAGTGACCGTTAATATTTATCAATAAATTTTATCGTGATATTTGTTAAAGTCTCAATGATAACACACGGGTACCTAAAAAATATAAAAAATACACTAAGTTGATCAGTCATCAAACAGAGGGAAATGACCCTATCTGGTAAGCACCGATCACTGGAGATGAAACCCAGTATAACAATGAATAATAGAGAGGGATGGCCAAATGTATAGTTACGGTTACTCTAGAGCTTCACCCGAACCTTAGATTGAGGGGCCAAGTACTCTCGTGAAGACAAGCACCCTCCCAAAAACTGAAGATAGAGTAGTTTTGTCTGTGTTAGGTACTAGGTCAACCTGCCCCAGTCACCTTGTGTAAGTCGCTAAAAGCTTGGCCATTAAGGATACCTCAGATCATAGACACTACCAGGGGGGAAATAGTCGCAGACAGTACGTTGTGTGGGCACGATACCTAAGTCCTCGACTCAGCCCCGAAATCCCTGAAGGGATCCCCAATACACAGAATACTGAAAGGAGTTGCAAGCGAAGGTGGGATACCTTCATTTACAATCCGATCTTCTCTCGTATTTAGCTCCACTTTGACTAGAGTGGTCCCGGTAGTATGAGTGCAGAAAGAATTTTCTCTCTTTTAATGACACTAGTTTTGGTTTCTGATCTTGGGAAGTTTACTCACATTGCTTATCCCAAGATCCTAGCCTGAACTAATGTTTGTTTGCTCAATAAAGAGTTACTGATTGATTTTAGGTAAACTTTATGTGTACATTTTTAGTGTCTTCGGTAGGGGAGTTGACATATGAAATGTGACAGGACTCTGACTCAAAAATCATGCACAACACAATGCTTAAAAAATATTCAATTCAATGAAAACAAGTTGTATTCTACAGGTGAGAGTCTTTCACATATTCATATTTGTTCCATGCATCCTAGTCATTATAACACATGCATAACCAACATAAATCTTTCCCATTCTTTCCTAACAACTCTTTGAAACCAAAATAAAGCAGATTTTAACCAGCTAAGTGATGAGCCTCATAAATGGGTAATTATATGGGCTCATTTTACCTCCTAACCTAGTCAAATAAACCATTCTCTTAGCTTATTGTATGATTTTCTAATTATATTTATGCTTATAGAGTGAGTTGAGTTAGTTATGATGCCATGTAGTCTAATATGTGTTTAATGCAGATTATTAATGAATTTTGTGGTCAAAGTCAAGGATCCAGTGGACAAATGGCAGCAATAACTTGAAGTGGAAAAAGGAGAGGACTTGTAGGAGGGGATCCCCTTCATTTATTACTCCTCACTTCGAATTCCCCTTCATTCATCTTGGAGTACAAGCAGCCAAGTCATGCATTAGCAGGCAGTCGAGCAAGTGGAGGATGATTGATGACTATCTCAAGTTTTGGGAGCCAAGCCTCCTTGATTTTAAGGAAGCTGTTGGTAGCTTCATTTATATAATTAGAGAGGCATAGGGCCTCACTAGGGTTAGATTTTTTTTGGATTTTTGTTGTAATTTTGCTTATGTAAACTCTTCTCAACTTCGAGCTTATTATTTTGACAGTTTCATGTAATCTTGTTATTGTTTTGGAAATAAAGATGGAATCCTTTTTGAATTAGCACTGAGTTACCTCAGAGGGCTAAAGCTCTTGGGTTAGGGAAAAATCTAAGCAGCCAAGCTCCTCTTTACTTGTATTTGTATGTTTTATTTCAACTGTAGATTAGATTGTTGTTAGATGTATTTCTTTTATGGTTAAGAATAGGTTGTGTTTGATGATTCAGTAGTTTGCTTCCATTTGTGCTTTCTATAGCAAGTTAATAAGTGATAAATAAAAGATTTAAAAGGCTAGCAACAGTGCCTTGGCCTCTCTACTTCCTTTGGGACCATGATCTGAGGCAAAGACCCTCTTGCTGCCCCAAAAACACAGATTTTCCTTAGTCATAGGACTTCTAGTGTTTACAGCTTTTTAGTTGGTTAACAGTCTAGTTTCCTTTGCTTCAGAACTTCCTCATCGTGCTCACTTATTTATTTACCATAGTGTTCTTCCATGTTTTCCTTTCTTGTAGCAGTTATCATCATTTCCTTTCATAGATCACAGTTTAGATTAGTTTGATGCAAAACTTTGTTTTTCTATATGCACTTATTTCATTGTTTGCTCAATCTCACTAGCTGACTCTCAATTGTTCATTTAGTAGATATCTTCTAGCAGCCGGCCAGCCTATCATCCATCCCATCCTCCATTTGATCCATGCCCTACAGGTCGCCCAAGTCTCCCCTCAATTCTACCTTAGTTTCTTGCATTTCCCATAGAATTCCTTCCTCTCTCCTTGAGCAAATCCAATCATCTTTCTCTCTCCTAATGATTCTTGGTAGACCCTAGGTGCCCTAACACCTCATTCCAAACTTCATCCACCTTTTCCACCCACTCTCACACCCTCAAAATAGCCAAAAATGCTCTTGGCCTCCTCCTGTAGATTTCCTGTGTCCTCCTCTAGATTTTCCTATAGGCTTTCTTTTGAAGGACAAGTGTGGGAAAAGCCTCCAGAAGGCCACCTAAGACCTCCTAGGACCCAACCACACCATCCTACATCCTCTCAAGTCCCAAAACTGCCTTTCAACACCACCTATTCGTTGCCACATTCACAAACAATAAATCACATACATGTCAAATTCACATAAAAATCCAAAAAGATGTTTTTTCACTTGTTTACTTCCAGAAATATCTTAGTTAGATGTTGTTTACTTCTTTGAATAGATAAATTGCATTATTTTCATGGTTTTCATAGTGCTTTCTGCAAAAGTAGGATTAGTTGGTTAAGTAGGATTTACTTGGTTTGCTTTACATTTCAGTCTTTCTCCTTTCTGCAGTTAGAATAGTATCTGTAGAGTAGTATTTCTCTCCCTTCATCACATATAGAGCTTCTTATGGAATCCATAGAAGTTGGCTTGAGCTTCTAGTGATATTGCATCGGCTGACCAAGTGACAACCTACATTAAGAACTAGTACTTGTGCATACAGCATCGTCGCTTCCAAGTTTGTTACAAACCACTGGGTTGATAAGAGTAAGAAGGCAGCCCAAGAGTTGCAGCATTATTGCTGTAATACAGGTGCTCGCCATCTTTTTGGTGTCGTTTCTGGGGAAGAGTTAGAGTATTCTATGATTATTGCTCTCTTCTATTTTCTATTGCAACATTCTTCTAATAGTTTATTTTAGCAAAAGTAGACTAGTCCTTTCTTTTCCTTTAGTTCTGCATTTCCTTGCTTTCCTTTTCAATTCTGCAAATTTCATTTCAACAAGTTCATTTCAGTTAGTCACAATTTGTTTTGTTCAATCAATTTCAGTTTTGCGGGTACTATCAGTGTGGGGAAAAAAGAAATAAAAAACCAACCAAAAAGATTTCCTTTCATGTCTTGTAGGAATAGAGATAACTCAGGAAAATTTTTGTCCAACACCCCCACTACTTCACATAGCCAACCTTCTCTCTTCTTCGATGGCTGTGATCAAGAAGAACCCTTAGGTGAACAACTAGACATATTTGAAGAACCTATAGAGGAAGAAGAAGAAGAAAACATTCCTTTGGAGCCAATGGCTGAACTTAGAAATGCTAGGGGGAATGGAGAGAGAATAGAGGGTACCTTTCCCATTCGAGAGACCAATGGGGACACCAAAATGAAGAATATAAGCCCTTTCGCGCTACCTCATTTCCATGGTCTGACTAGAGAAGATCTTGCCACCTTTTTGTTTGAGTTTTTTGTTATCTATTTGTTACAGGGAAAAGTGTCTATATAGAACTACTCTATCCCACTAAGGTGTGACAGCTACCTTAGAAACAAACAGAGAAAAGCTACTTTCATTTTTCCTTTATGAATTATAGATAGAGAGGAACAGAAAGACCCACCTCTGTCTTGCGCTAATCTCTTGATTTGATTCCTCTCTTCTTTGATAGTCTTCAGCTACCTGCTCCCTTGCACGCCCAGCTTCACAAAGTACCTGTAAGATCACAGAAGCATAGCACTATACAAAGACATGGATCTATAATCATAAACAATCTAGGATTAGATGTAAATTGACCATACAAATGTAGCAAGCATCAATGACACAAAAGCATGGAGGAAAACTTGAATAGCTTTTATTGATAAACAAGAAAAGAGCCAAGAGGAGTTACAACCAGTTGTTCTGACCCAGCATCAACCTCCCAGCAAAGAAGCCCCTCTTCACCTCAAAAAAAGCTTAGATCACCCAACAATTTGATGTTTGTCTCAAGAAACCAACAGCAATTCCTTACAATATGCAAAATTCCAGCCTCCTGGATCTCTGGGATGAGGGATCCATATATAAATGTTTGTAATGGAGATGAGTCAGCTCATGATTTGATTAGTGTCTTCCCTCTGATAGTTCTTGCTTCCACTTGGAGATTGATGGTCTCTTACTCATCCTTGGTCGAATTCAGTGAGGAAAGTGTCACAGGAGAAGATTCTGGAAGCTTCCATTGCCTCTCCACCTCGCGGAATGACACTGCCATTTGTCATTTCTCGCCCATCGCACCCCATAGAAGGGATTTTTGAAATGCAACACACCCACACAGTGTATTTAGGTGAGATGCAATGCACTTAGCCAGTGGAGCAGCTGAAATGATCCTGTTTTGACCAATTCTGAGCAGTTTTTCATGGAGAACTTCTGGGAGAAGCTGTAATCTGTTGACCTTGTTCTTTTAGGGGTTAGAACAACACTTTTAGGGACATAGGAGCCCTTGGTTTATGGACATTTCATGCTTGGGGTTGTAGGGCCCAAAAATGTCTATAACAGTTGCCCCCTAAAGCATGAGGTCGTTAATCTTTTGATGTCGGGTGAAATGCTTTATTATGAGGATCCGAAGTTCTTTCAGTGCTGGGAGGAGACCTGTAATAAGATACAATACAATACATTATCTTCATAATATTTTCATGATCTAGCTGAGGCGGGCATTCCCATGCTTAGCTTTATAAATTCATTTTCATGTACATAGGACAGACAATCGTCTAAGTGTAGACTGATGATTCTGATAGAGCCATCATCCTTTTGATTGGATGATTATCTGCGCAGCAATGATGTACATTTGATGTCTTTATTTCCCTGAATATATATCACAGCCCGGATGGATGAAACTAGATCCGAGGTCTTAAATCTCATTCGATCTTCACTCGGAGTACAAGTCGATCCATGTGAGAAATGTTCTGAAGTCGAACATGGAAAGACCTCGCTTGATTACCAGCCAATGATGTAAACTGTTAACAAGCGCGAGAGGAATCACCGATAATGATAATGACCCTCAAGGTACTGCAGTACAATTTACGTGGTGTGAATAAAGGACTTGGCATCGAACACTACGCAAAATATTTCGGTCGAAGGCCATTGATGTAAACCTGTCACCGGAAGTGAGAAACTTGCCATTGAGGCATGCAAGCTTCTAAATACTGAATGGGGTGTTCCTAGATCAACTTCTTGGATAATGAGCTGACGTCGACAAGAAATGATCCGTCACAGGAGGGCCTTAATGAATCCCACATCAATGACACGGAATGGAGCAAATGACTTTAATGGAGGTGAAAACGATCTCATGATATAAGGTTCAGGGTGGCGGTCATGAAAGAATGTAGTATAAATGTATGGTAGTGGGTGAGACACAGGTGAATTCTGAAATGACTTCTCTTGAGCATATCGGCGACACTGATGTGATGGATTGGTAGCATTAACCCCAAATGTGGATGGTATGATGGGACCATGGTGATGTGACCGGTGAATGAAACAACCCAACCCGACTCGGACACGGAGTGGAAGTGTCATGTTCAAGAGCGACTTGCTACCAACAAAGATTCTTCAAGTTTTCTTCCCAATTTTCCCTAGTCATTGCTGACCAGTACCTCTTTATTTTTGTCAAGCTTGAGGAGGATAACATATGCTTGTTCTATAATTTGCCCTTCGGGAAACCCATCGCTATGTTTTAACGAGCCTAGCGATAGTGAAACTCGTTCTCGTCTATAGACAAGTTTGTCGCTATTACACTTTTAACGAGTTTAACGACAAAGATAACTCGGTCCTTTTCAATTTTAGAGAGTTTGAAAAGGAACGTAAAGGTAACTCCAAAATTCCTTTTTCGTCATCTAATCCCTTAAGTCAGAAAAAGTATAAAACAATACAAAAGGGATGAATTTTCAATACTTTTAACGAGCCGAACAAAACAAGCGCTCGATCTTTTTGTGTAATAATCCCTCAGGTCCAAAAAGATTAAAATCTAGAGGAGGGATAGCACTTCCTGTCCTTAACGAGCTGGAGAGGCCAATGGCTCGACAATCTTTTCATATTTTACGAGTCAGTTGAAAAGAGCTTAAAGGAGACTCGTCTTTTGAGGAACGAGTGATAAAATGGGTAGCAGCTGATTCCAGGTAAGGTTTGGAATTTTCCAATCACGGCAGTGTCACAAGGATGGCTAGTGAAATCACTCTTCGCAGTTGTTCCTCAAAATGGGTAAACAATCAAATGGGGGTGAATGATCGGCCAATGTAAAAGTGGAGGTGACGGTGCAAACACGACCAAGGCTTTAATGGCTGAAGTACTACATTCACGATGGTTATTTACCGGGGAATAGTTCATTTTTTAACGAGCTTAAACGCGGGGGGAAACATTTGCTCATGGCTTATGTTTATTTTTTAACGAGCTTGAACTATGTGCTAAAAATGCTCGATTAATCCAGTCGTGTGATAAGAATGTCTCATATAAAACGACAATTTTTAGAGTTTTTCCCCACATCCTTTCTTTATGCAAGTTAGGAAACGACCAATCCTACGAGTTTAAAGGGTTAGAGGACTTACAAATTTAAAAAATAAATAGTCGCTCTTCGCTTGAAAGCCAAAAGGTTTGCATGCCCCCAGGCATAAAACAGAGTTTCAAGGTTACCCCTTCTTTAGTCCGTTAAAACATTTATTTTACTGAGAGAGGCCTACCTCTTACAGGTTACCCAAAGATCGTTCTATTCACAACGCAAACAAAACACTTCTTCAGCGATGTCTACCGAAATAGACAAAGGTGAGTGAAGGAGGCTACTCCACTCACATAACTTTGACAAGAGAATCTTGTTCTAGAATAACTCCCTCTTCTAATCACGGACAGGAGTACAGACTAGTCATATTCTCTCGCGGAAACCTACCCTATACCCGAAGTTTTCCTACCGAAGCAGACCAGGGTGCATGCCCCCTAGGTTTCAGTCATGTCCCCCTGAATCACTCGCGCTCATCGGGTGGACGGACTGGAGATTGAGACATTTCTTGCGTGAAAAGACCATTCAGGGATGGTATATGACTATTTGCTCTGTATGATCTGGGAAATGAAAGCTGGTCTACGAGCTTGACCACTCTTCCTTCGTGCAGAAAACACATTATTCTAAAGAGTGAGGAGACAATTGCTCCCATGCAATAAATATAGTCTCGTCCAAGGAGTAGATTGTAATCCAGGGGCCCTTGGACTACCATTACGTTCATGTGAACGGTTTTCCCTCTCAATGTTATGGGCACATCGGGAAGGATCCCTAATGGTCGAGTGGTTCCTTTATCAAAACCTGTTATATTTCTCATCTCAGGCAAAAGCGATGGCGAACCAAGCACTTTCCAAGCAGTTGAGGAAAGGATACTCACAGAAGCCCCCTCATCTATGATGGTACCAGCCATAACCATTCTATATATTTGAACAATGATTCGGAATGGTACACTAGCTGGTAAACGGGGTCTGCCTAGTTGATTCCAGTCGAAGGAGACAACTAGGTTGCTTGGAGGTGGGACCGAATAGACGGCCGGGTACGACTCTGACGAACTTCCTTCCTGCGGTAAAGGAACGGGTAAAGTTCCCCCATGTTCATTGGAGTCTGTGCTTATGAAAAGAATTTGGACGGTCTCATCCTTGTTCTCTTCAGTGACTGTATCATCTGAAGATGGAACCTCTGAAGGCAAGACCGGGTCAACTGTCGCCTCGACCTCTTGACTTTCATCTGGTATGGGTTCAGATGGTTTATCTTCAATGATAGATGCTTCAGCTGACCACCTGAGCGGGCCAGCCAGATTTTCAACTAGTGACGGACTCGGCAAGAGTTTTTTATATCCAGGAGGAAGTCGTAACGGTGAAACCGTATGATCGTCCAAAACTCTTTTAGCTTCGTCTAAGAAGGGACAACGGTGGACAGCATGATCGCCTTCGCACAGTTTACAAGGAAATCTATATTTTCCTTTTTGTCCCGGGGCTTCACTTTCACTAGTTGACGGTGTGTTTTCAACATGACCATCAGAGGTTGACGACACCGGGTTGTGAAAACGAGGAGACCAGTCCCTTAAGATCCGAGGGATGCAAGGACAATCTCTGTGATAGTGGTCTCCTTTGCAAATGACACATGGCGATTTAGGCCTGGTCGGTGCAATGTGTGGATTTTCGCTAGACGACGCTCATTTGCCCCCATTCGCTTTTGGCTCCTTCTTCTTCGTCTCTTTCTTCTTCTTTTCCTTCTTCTTCTCAGGTACTTGACTTTTGGCTTTACCAGCCCCATCAAGCAAAGAGGAAGGAGGAGAGGAAGAATTAGAGGAAGTAGAAGGTTGGTGGGTAACTCTGGACTCGTCTAGTCGCTGATTCGATTGTTCAGGAATTGTGGTGTTCTGAATGATAGAGGTTGAGAAGAGCCATACAGGCAAGCCAATTGTCAGTCCTGGAAGCGACAATGTGGCCATATGGGGTGCACCAACATCTCCCCAAGAGGAGAAGGGACTAGGATTTCCTCCAAGGGGAATTCCTTGGTTGGTGGATTCCATTTTTCTCAACCCAAGATCAACGTAGGAAAGGGTAATGAATATTCCGTTTAAAATAAATTTTAGACGCTTTGACACAACTTGTTTTTTCAGTTTCTAAGAGTCGAGAAAAAACAAAAGATGACTCTAGTCTCTTTCGATTTTTAATGAGCCTGAAGTGACAAGTGCTCAGATGGAACTTTTCTGTTAAGGATTCTGAAAAGGAACGAAAGGGACTGCTCTGGAAATCTAGGTAGAGTGATTACCAAACCAATCACAAAACTGCAGAATACTTTTTACGGTACGACAGTCAATCTTCCTGAATGTTGTGTTCAGTTCATTGCGATCGATAGGGCGGCAGACAAGGCTTCCTATGGATAAAGGATTAAGCCTATTGGGGTCTCCCAAAATATACTTAACGGTACGTGGGAGCGCAAGTTTGTACTGGCACTTATCATCTCAAAGTGGAGGAATCACCCAACCATCAGTGAGAACAACAGTTACCAGGCTTTACGACGCTGGAATACGTCTCTAGCCTAGACTTCTAAATGTTGTGCGTTAAGCTCCAAAGCGTTGTTAGATTCATTGAATTTATTTTAAGTTGATCTTGTTTATGAAGTTTGCCTTTCAGGTTCACCACGAGATGTAGATGTAATTCCTAAAATGCAATCTAAGATGATAAACAAACTTTTTATCTTCTTTGTGCAATGAAAATCCTAGCTACTAAGGAAAAGAAAGACAAAATCTTTTCACAAAGAGCAAAGAGCACACTCTAAATGCACTTTCCTAAATCAAGCCAATTAGACTGTCTATATGCAAATGCACATGCATGTATTTGTTTTCGACTTTCTTAGTATATGAATGCTAAAAAGAAAGTTGATGCACAAATCTGAATTTCTTTTCAAGCGACAAATATCAACAAGTTTCTTTTCGAAATCAAAAAATGGAGACGATCACAACACTTTACGATTTTGAACTGAATACTTGTTCTCGACACTAGAAAATTACAAATTCAGACCAAAAGCAATGGTAACAAGATAATCGACCATCAACAGCAATCAAACTCTTTCCTACGATTGAAATCGACACTTGCAACAATTTCAAATCAAAGGACGACAATAGGATTATGTTACTTTTGCAAAGGAGAACTATAAATGACTCAACAAACACACAAAAACATCTACAGTTCTTTTGTACAAAGGAGGCGGAATAACAGCAAGGAAAAGGGGTTTCAAACAGACATATATTGATCACAGGAAGCAAAATTCAGGAATAGAACTGGAAAGAATGAATCACAGAATCCAAAACTGCACAGAGCTAGTCTGATCAGCGCACCTGTAACACAGAGAATTTGAAATGCAGCGCAGCTTGTCCACTCGAGAAGTGCGCTGAAATTCAGATTCTCTAAACAGTACCTGCGCTAGGCCAGAAACGAGACTCTGTTCGGGTTCCAGGTCACAGTTTGCAGTTCAGTTCTTGGGTTTTGGTTGAGCAAAAAGTAATCAGTAATGCAATAATCAGGGGCAGATCTAAGGAGGATCTAAGAGCTATCACAAGGGCAATCAGATAGTTTGTGAATCAGTTGTTTAAATCATAAACAGATCCAGTAGATGGATTGAAGTAGCAGTTATCTACTTTGCATTTGTTATGGCAAATGCAGTTCGAATGCTACCTGTAAGTTTATGAAATAGACAACAAAGAATGATAAACAAACCAACTAATTAGCTCCCCAGCGGAGTCGCCATTTTGTTACAGGGAAAAGTGTCTATATAGAACTGCTCTATCCCACTAAGGTGTGACAGCTGCCTTAGAAACAAACAGAGAAAAGCTACTTTCGTTTTTCCTTTATGAATTATAGATAGAGAGGAACAGAAAGACCAACCTCTGTCTTGCGCTAATCTCCTGATTTGATTCCTCTCTTCTTTGATAGTCTTCAGCTACCTGCTCCCTTGCACGCCCAGCTTCACAAAGTACCTGTAAGATCACAGAAGCATAGCACTATACAAAGACATGGATCTATAATCATAAACAATCTAGGATCAGATGTAAATTGACCATACAAATGTAGCAAGCATCAATGACACAAAAGCATGGAGGAAAACTTGAATAGCTTTTATTGATAAACAAGAAAAGAGCCAAGAGGAGTTACAACCAGTTGTTCTGACCCAGCATCAACCTCCCAGCAAAGAAGCCCCTCTTCACCTCAAACAAAGCTTAGATCACCCAACAATCTAATGTTTGTCTCAAGAAACCAACAACAATTCCTTACAATATGCAAAATTCCAGCCTCCTGGATCTCTGGGATGAGGGATCCATATATAGATGTTTGTAATGGAGATGAGTCAGCTCATGATTTGATTAGTTTCTTCCCTCTGATAGTTCTTGCTTCCACTTGGAGATTGATGGTCTCTTACTCATCCTTGGTCGAATTCAGTGAGGCAAGTGTCACAGGAGAAGATTCTGGAAGCTTCCATTACCTCTCCACCTCGCGGAATGACACTGCTATTTTTCATTTCTCGCCCATCGCACCCCACAGAAGGGATTTTTGAAATGCAACACACCCACATAGTGTATTTAGGTGAGATGCAACGCACTTAGCCAGTGGAGCAGCTGAAATGATCCTATTTTGACCAATTCTGAGTAGTTTTTCATGGAGAACTTCTGGGAGAAGCTGTAATCTATTGACCTTGTTCTTTTAGGGGTTAGAACAACACTTTTAGGGACTTAGGAGCCCTTGGTTTATGGACATTTCATGCTTGGGTTGTAGGGCCCAAAAATGTCTATAACACTATTGAACCTATGACTATGCGGAAGATGAAAAAAAGTTGAAACTATTCCCTTCCACTCTTAAGGATGCAACATTGCAATGGTTCATGGGATTACCTGGCAATAACATCACAACTTGGGCATAGATGCAGCAAGCCTTTCACAACAAGTATCGAGACTATTATAGGTCAAAATATACTAAAGAAGAAATTTTCTTAATGACTATAGAAAGTGATGAGTCCCTGGAAGATTATGAGGAGAGAATCCAGCTCAGTTACAAAAGGGTCGGGTGTACACTTGACCTTGAGTCTCTGAAGTTGGTCCTGCTCAGGGGAATTCGGGAAGATATTTTAGACACCCTCCATCTACTAGCCGGGGGAGACATCTACCAACTATCCTATGAGGACATAAAGACTGTTTTCAGAAACCATTCTATAGCAACCAGAAGGAAAGGTAGGGGGATTCAACTCATAGCCAGTACCTCTTCCTCTAACTCATCCATTAAAGGATAAATTGGAAACATGCTGGAAGACTTCAAGAGTGAGATGTTGTAGACTCTTACCATGCAAATGGATACCTTGCATATCAGAAGGAAATAAGAGGAAGCAGAGAGGGCTTTTGCCATTTTTTGCCCTAGGTGCACCAGGAGGTATCCTAGGCATGAATACCCATTGAACTCTATAGAAGTTTGTTCAGTCTGTGAAGAAAATCATTCTATGAACAAGTGTCCTTCCTTACCCAGACTTAAAGTTGTATATCAAGGGGCTGAGCGAGTCACTGAATAGCTTTATTACATAAACCAAAGGAGGCTGCATGGACCTAGACCATATCAGCAGGGGATGCAAGGGACATCTTAGGCATACTACAACCCTAACCAAGTAACTTCCATACCTTCTTGGGGCCCCCCTGCTCATCCTTCTTATTCCACACCTCCTCCTTGGTCCTTCACATCTCCATATCATGCCCAACCAGCCACCCATTCATTTCAATCCTATGCTTAGCCATAGCCTTAGTGGAATGCATCTCATCAGGGGTGGAGGCCCCAATACAACTCTCCTCCCACTCTTTTGCCTCCACCACCTGCCCAACCACAACCGTTACCTCCTTCTCCACCAAAGCAACCCCAGATGCCTGCCCAACCAAATCCGAACTCGAACAACAAATAGGCTCAACAAGTGTATAATGGGGAACCATCATGCCCGAATTATGTTGTGGAGATTCAGGAAATTAACTTGCGATCTGGGAAAGTCCTCCCTGATAGCCAACCTCCACCCAGGGAGGTTGAGGAAGATAAAGAGAAAAGTGAACCTAAACCAATTCCACCCTTTCCTGAGAGACTATCCGCAACAGTCCAACCTACCCCAGAAGAAACTGAACTCCTGGGAGAATTGAAACATTTATGTCTGAAGATACCACTTCTCCAAGCCATAAAATATGTGCCTATCTACAATAGGTTGATAAAAGAGAAGTGCTTTAGGCATCTAGGAAGGCACAAGAGAGATGCCCCAACCATAAATGTCATAGGGAAACTGTCCGACCTGATGTTAGGGTAGGTAATCTGTCCAAAATATCTGGACCATAGAAGCCCAGTAGTTGATGTCCACATCAATGGCACCATGATCCCACACACCTTGATTATTCTGGGAGCTACCATCAATGTGATGACAAAGGAAACAATGCTCAAACTCAACCTCCAGGGCTCCTTGAGGAAGACCACGACCATGCTACGGCTTGCAGACCGCTCCACTGTGACCCCTGAGGGGATTGTAGAAGATGTGATGGTCTCCATTGATTCTTGGGAGTACCCTTCTGATTTCTTAGTTCTCCAGCCAAAGGTAAAGCTCACTAGGTATCCTTTCATTCTGGGAAGACCCTTGTTGGCTACTGCCGATGCCTACATCAGCTATCGAGTTGGGAACATGACCATAAAGAATAGGCATATGTCCAAGAAGTTAATCCTATATCCTCCTACCCAACCCTTGCTAGAACATGATTTACCTCTCTGGTTGGAGGAGGAAGATGAGGATGAAGTATATTCTACACGGCTTTGTGCATTAGAAATCTCAATAGGGGGGAAACCGCCAGATGAGGATGATATGATTGAAAATCTGATTCAAAATCCACCTCCTAGTGTATCACCATTAAAGGACATAGTAAGAAAAACAACCCCTCAACTGATCTTTGCGGTCAACTCCACCTCTCTCCATGTTAAGAATATAGATTTCAGCCTAGAAAGAACCTTGAAAATCAATCCATCCCTACCCACTTCCCAGGAGAAGGAACTGTGTAGCTTGCTGAGAAAACACCTAGATGCCTTCGCCTGGAGTTTTAAGGAGATGAAGGGAGTGCACCCTTTAGTATGTAATCATCATATATACATCAAGGAGGATTACAAGCTAGTCAGGCAACCTTAAAGGAGGATGAATCCAGCACTTAGATATATTGTTAAGGAATAACTACAGAAATTTCTTGATAAAGGATTCATCTATCCCATCTCTGGCAGTGAATGGGTCTCTCCCTTGGTGCTAGTGCCAAAGAAAAATGGTAAGTGGAGAATCTGTGTCGACTATCGGGAATTGAAAAAAGCCACTAGAAAGGACCATTTTCCTTTACCTTTCATAGATCAAGTGTTAGACGATCTGGAAGGGAAAAAGTTTTTCTCTTTCCTAGATGGGTTTAGCAGATACAATCAGATTCAAATCAGACCGGAAGACCAAGATAAGACCACTTTCACTTGTCCTTGGGGTATCTTTTCATACCAGGTCCTTCCTTTTGGTTTTTGTAATGCTCCAGCCACTTTCCAAAGAGCGGTATTGAGTATATTTTCTGAATTAGTTCATGATGCAGTAGAGATATACATGGATGGCTTTACTCCTTATGGCTCTGACTTTCAGGAAGCCTTATCTAATCTAGGAAAAGTTCTAGACAAATGTATTGAGATGAACCTGTCCCTCAGTTCAGAAAAATGTGATTTTTTTATGACTAAAAGGACTGTGCTAGGTCATGCAATATCTCAACAAGGACTGTAGGTGGACCCAACAAAATTGCCATCATCCAAAGGGTCCCACCTCCTCAAAAGGTGAGAGATGTCAGAAGTTTCCTAGGCTTAGTGGGGTATTACTGGAGATTCATTAAAGATTTTAGCAAGCTAACCTCTCCTTTGTTTGGCCTCTTAGGTAAAGATGTCGAGTTTATATGGTCAGAAAACTATCAAGAAGCCCTAGATACCTTGAAGAGCAAGCTCGTGACTACCCCAATTATAAGAGGCCCAAACTGGGCCCTACCTTTCCACATTCACACAAATGCCTCAAACAAAGCAATAAGAGCAGCCTTGGGAAAAATTGATGGAAAGTTACCTTATGCCATATATTTTATAAGCAAAAGCTTGTCAAAGGAAGAGTTCAACTGTACGGTGACCGAGAAGGAACTCTTAATTGTTGTGCATTCTTTAAACATAGACATTATATCACAGGCTATCAAACTTTTGTGCACACTAATCATGCTGCAATTAGATATTTAATGAACAAACCGGATGTGAATGCTCGTATTATTAGATGGTTGCTTTACTGCAGCAGTTTGATTTGACCATTATTGATAAGCCTGGTAAAGAAAATGTTGTTGTTGATTTTTTGTCTAGAGTAAATTTGTCTGTAGGTGAAGAAGGAATGGTGGATGACCAAATGCCAGATGAACACCTGTTTTCTATCTCAGTACTCTCTCCATGGTTTGCTGATATAGCAAACTACTTGGTTTCAACACATTTTCCACCACATCTATCCTCAAAAGAGAAAAGCAAGATAGTGAGGAAAAGCGCCCCTTTCACCTAGATTGGGGGCAATCTCTGCAAACTTGGCCCAGATCAGATCTTGAGAATATGTGTCAGGGAGGAGGAAGTCTTTGACATCCTCCTGACCTGTCATGATGGGCCTTGTGGAGGTCATTTTGCAACAAAAAGAACCACCTTCAAGATACTGCAAGTAGGCTACTACTAGCCCACTCTTCATCAGGATGTGAGGAGATATACCAACCAGTGTGATCGGTGCCAGAGGATGGGGAAACCTACTCCAAAGGATGAGATGCCCATGCAACCTCAAGTGACCTTTCAACCATTCGAGAAGTGGGGTATGGACCTTGTGGGTCCTATCAACCCTCCTTCAAAGCAAAAGCAATACATCATTGTGTGCACCAATTACCTGACAAAGTGGGTAGAGACAAAAGCAATCAAAGCAGCGACAGAGGAAAAAGCAACTGAATTTTTTAGAGAGAACATATTCTACAAATTCGAGTATCTTGTTGGAAATAATACTGAGAGGGGGGGGGGGGGGGGTGAATCAGTATTATCTAATCAATATAACTTTTTCATTTCCAAATTCAGTTTCATATACGCTACTTCAGTTAAGGAAAACCATGTGTATACGCAACTGTGTGAAATGCAACAAGCGTATATCTAGTAAACTTATAATTCAGTTAGTTGCTTCTTAGTGAGTGAATCAAAACATTATTAACCATATGAATAGTAAACAGGAGCAGTAAAGAAGAATAAATCACAACACACATGAACACCAGGATGTAAGGTGGAAACCCAATGTGGGTAATTATATGGGGGTGATGATGAGCCTTGGAAATGGGTAATTATATGGGCTCATTTTACCTCCTAACCTAGTCAAATCAACCATTCTCTTAGCTTATTGTATTATTTTCTAATTATATTTATGCTTATAGAGTGAGTTGAGTTAGTTATGATGCCATGTGGTCTAATATGTGTTTAATGCAGATTATTGATGAATTTTGAGGTCAAAGTCAAGGATCCAGTAGACAAATGGTAGCAATAACTTGAAGTGGACAAAGGAGAGGAATTATAGGAGGGAATCCCCCTCATTTATTACTCCTCACTTCGAATTCCCATTCATTCAGCTCGGAGTACAAGCAGCCAAGTCATGCATTAGCAGGCAGTCGAGTAAGTGGAGGATGACTGATGACTATCTCAAGTTTTGGGAGCCAAGCCTCCCTGATTTTAAGGAAGTTGTTGGTAGCTTCATTTGTATAAGTAGAGAGGCCTAGGGCCTCACTAGGGTTGGATTTGTTTTGGATTTTTTTTGTACTTTTTCATATGTAAACTCTACTCAACTTCGAGCTTATTATTTTGATAGTTTCATGTAATATTGTTATTGTTTTGGAAATAAAGATGGAATCCTTTTTGAGTTAGCACTGAGTTACCTTAGAGGGATGAAGCTCTTGGGTTAGGGCCCAATCCAAGCATCCAAGCTCCTCTTTACTTGTATTTGTATGTTTTATTTCAGTTGTAGATTAGATTGTTGTTAGATGTATTTCTTTTATGATTAAGAATAGGTTGTGGCCACTAAAGCTTTGTGTCTGCACACACAAAGCTTTATAAAGCATTGTGTAGTCTGCTAACCTGCGTTAGTGTGGGAAAACAACTCAAAATAGGGATTTTAGGATCAAATTCAAGGATGAATATATGAAGGCAGAGTGCAGCAAGATTTTGGTGGGTCAGAAAGGGAATGCAGAAGTATTAGGAGATCTTATAAGGAGGAGGAAACTGAGAACTGTCCGGGTAAAACGAGAACTAGATGTATAGTCCCCAGCAGAGTCGCCAATTCTACTATAGGATAAAATGCACGGTGTATGGAGAATGGAGATACCCTCAAGGGTCTTCCCGGGACCTTTGGTAGACTGTAAGATTATCTGCAACCGTCACAAAGTTACATGCATGTCCATAAACATTAACTAACTATCAAAGAAAAACAGATGGATTACCTCAAGCCTCCATGTAGATTTGCTGGAGAGCACAATGCAGCTAGGTGGAAGTCCCCTGAGCTGGCTCTAGATCAAGTCCTACACATAGAAGAGACAAGCATAATCACAACATACAACCTTGATAACTAATACATGAATACATAAAAGACATCTAGTTACACATAACTAAGCTACTCATGCTAAAAGGTATTGGACAAACAAATAAATGAATGATAGTACCAACACCACGGAGTAGACAATACAACTGTAGTTCTATATTAATGTCATAAGAGTGATTAAAACCATCTTTTGCATCAACCTTCCCTTACCCATCCAGCTTCTCTCTCTCTCCCTTCTTACCAACTTCTTATGCTCAGATTTGAGACTATGCTCAACAATCAAGTAAGCCAGCCTTTCAAATGATCTGACACCTATCACCATAGCCCTATCTTTGCTTATGTAGTAATTGAGTTAGGATTACCAAGTTCCTCCATGAGTTCCATAAGGTAAAAGCAATGAAGTTGTCATGCTTTTCAGCTCTTTTCCATTTGCCTCCTTCATTAGGATTAGAAATCCCCCAAATAGGTCAAACTTGAGGTGTTTCCTTGCTTTTCTTAAGTAGATTTAGGAGAAAATATCTATATATTTATGATTCAATTCACTCCTTTGACCTTTATAACTTCATTAGGATCCACTAACGATGTTCCCAAACTAACAACTAGAGTTAGTAGGGTCACTAACGCACCCTTAGGCTTATAGAGAATCTTTATAAAGCAGGTTGTCAATGTATAGCTAGCATTAGTGTGGAAACAAGGCATGTGATCTTGGTCTTTGCTTCAACTATCATGTCTTTCCCCTCTGAGCTGATGAGGGGGTCATTTTGTTGTATAACACTACGTGTATATGCTACTTTCTGTAATCCAACCTACGTATACCTCTAAAGATATCGAAACATAATTCTGAACCAAAATTGTGCTTACCAAAGACATTCTAAAGATCTATTGTCATATTACATAGTTCTAAACAGATAGAAACAAAGATCACCCTTCTTACTCAATCATTCAGTCACCTAGACTCAATCTCCTTATACAATCAGTTTTAGTTCAAATCTAATGAAGACATCATTAACAAACTTTAGTAAAATAGCAGCACTGGTCAAATAGATCAGTGATTTCTGAAAAACAAGCCCTTCCTCTGCATACGCTACTTGGAAGTGTCGAACTTGCGTGTATACATGCCTTCACCAAGATGAACCTACGTATAGATCTACAAACAATGACTTATAACTTTGTAGCTTTTCAAGACTTCAGATATACCTAGATCATAGCATTTAAAATATAAAACATGTGTTAGCACTCAGATCTAGCCTATCCATTATCAGATCACACATTGATAAGTCATTTCAGGTCTCATGATCCTCATCCAACATTGTATCCAAGGGTGCACAAGATGCTTCAGATCTATATCATAACCACAGCCCTTACAACACAAAATATACTTCATATAGAACTATTCATGAAGAATCATTTCACTTGCACACTTAGCCCTTTGATCTTCTCCTCCTTATATACTAGAGCCTTTGTCAATACCATGCACCAAAACAACACTTAGAACCTATGGTATTCTTAAACGAGATCAAGTAACCGTTATTCCACTCAATATTGTGGGCTAATAACATGGTATGGACCCTCGGTATTCTATAATCTTAATTTTCCTTCCCATACGCACTTTTCCTTTTGTGAAATTGTGTGCATACGTATACACTCCTTTTTTTATGTGTACCCATGTGTATATGCTACTTGGACTAGGTTAAACAACGTATACAACTTAAAACATTCTTCTTGATTCTAATATGTTATCCTTTGTCCCATTATCCTATTCTTTTGTCCCAGAGTAACCTCTCAATAGACCTATTACAATGTGGGTTTCCCTTTATCATTTTTGAACTAACCTAAAAGTGGGTTGCCATCAAGGACAACACATGTACCATAATTCCAACAAAATAAATCTTCCCAACCAATTCATCTTGGTCTCTCAGTCATACACAATGAATTAAGGTAGAAAACTCAAAACTAGTGTCCCCTATCAATACCAATAGCCTTTCAGTCAAAGACAATCACTTAAGGGATCACTCCAAGTATCAAAACCAAACTCCCAACCATATTGGTTTCTTATTCAATCTCAATGATCCAAGGGAGTAATTAGGACAATCTTCCCAACCATAAACCATGGTATCTTAGCTAATCCCAAGGAATAATTTTAATCTCATGATGTTATACAATCAATTCCCCCTCTCTCTAAGAGAGGGATTCTCAGCCACTCCAAGATTTTCTTTGAAATATGAAAGCCTCATTTACAATAGTGGCTTCTTCAAAACATCAACAATCTTATCATTAGTAGGATTGTATTCAATTCTCAAAGCTCCTCTTTGGACAAATTTTGGATGTAATGATACTTGATCTCAATGTGCTTAGACTTGTCATGAAAAACTGGATTCTCAAAAATCTTTACACAACTTTGATTGTCACAAAATACAACGACTGATTCTAGCACTCAATCAAACAAGCCAACAAACAACTTTCAAAGCCAAAATGCTTCACAACAAGCTAAAAAAGAAACTGTATACTCAACTTCAGTCATACTAAGAGAAATAGAAGTTTTCTTCTTACTTTCCCATGAAATGATAACAGAGCTCAAGCTAAAACAGAAACAAGAAGTTCTCTTTCTATCTTCAGTTCATCTAGCCCAATCAACATCTATAAAACCATGCAGTTGCCATTCTCCATTAGAAACATATCTCAAACCATAATTAATGGTTCCACGTAAATAGCTCAATATATGTTACGCTGCAACCCAATGCACATGTCGGGGCTCAACCAAGAATTCGCTCAATGTGTTCATAACCTAGTAGATATCAAGTATGGTGTTAGCTAGATAGTTCAATGGAAAATCAATTTATGATACATAGATGGATCAACCATATCAAAGTAACAATGTCACAACTTCTTCAAATTTTCCACCATGGGAGCGTCCATGGACTTGCAATCCATCATGCAAAATTTTTGAAGGATCTTAATGATGTAATTTCGTAGCCCAACAAAAAAATCATCAGGATTTTGCCATATTTTC
Organism: Pinus tabuliformis; assembly: GCA_031772625.1. Lineage (NCBI taxonomy): Eukaryota > Viridiplantae > Streptophyta > Pinopsida > Pinales > Pinaceae > Pinus > Pinus tabuliformis. The sequence goes on along the minus strand of CM062816.1, from coordinate 1,483,963,135 downwards.
AATCCCAAATATTAATGCATAAGACCAATACCCTTCATCTCAAATTTAGAAATCAACTCCCTCTTACACTAGATAATGATATTCTCAACCCCTAGCTAAATATATCATCGACATATAACAACAAAATAAAGGGCTCACCTTCAACAACTTTGAAGTAAAAAATTGGATCAACGTCATTCTTGGTGACACCAAGACTCAACAAATAACCATCAATACAAGAGTACCATGCATGAGGAGCCTACTTAAGCCCATACAAGGCTTTCTTCAATTTACAAACATGTGTCTCTCTATTATGAATCTCAATTCCTTGAGGTTGTTCAATATATACTTTTTCTTCAATGACTTCATTAATAAAATTAGTTTTAACAAACATTTGATGCAATTTCCAACCTGTAATAGAAGCAAGAGCAATAATATATCTAATAGAAGAGTACCAGGAAACAGGACCAAATGTGTCTTCAGAATCTTCTCCCTTCGCAGGACACAAACATTTCCTTGTACTCCTCAATGATCCCATCATTTGCATGCTTGATTTTGTAGATACATTTGGAAGACACAATAAAATTTCCTTAAGGTCTTGGCACAATTTCATATACATCATTCTTCAATATGGACTGGTAATCTTCAATCATAACATCTCTCTAAACGTGATGTGAAATTACCTCTTCATAGGTGAATGGCTCAAATTCAATGATCTTATACATCAATTTTGCATAACATGAATACTATTTGGCCTCTTGCTTTCTCTGAAAGTGCCATGATGTGTTTCATGTCCCTCTGCTTATTTTAAAGTTATTTCAAGACAATATGGTCTTTTTCTCATCTTAGGAATAATGACCCTTAGAGATTCAATAGATATATTTAGTTCATCCGACTCTTCAAGAGGATCTTGTTCCATAGGTTCAAGATATTAAGTTTCGATTCCACATTCTTAGGAGCCAATTGCATCTCATTATCAGAGTCCAAGTGCGATCCTTTGGAATTCCAGAAAGAAACATCCTCATAAAAAATAAAATCCCTTCTAGTTTCAATTGATCATTGTCTGAGAATATATATTTTGAAATATTTTGAATTTTCATTGTATCCAACAAAAGTTCCCTTCTTCCCAGAAGACTCCAACTTTGTCCTTTTCTCCTTGGGCACATGAATATAAACAAGAAAACCAAAAATTCTCAAATGTTCAAAATTGGGCTTCTCACCTGTGAAGACTTCTTGAAGGTTTATATTCCAAGATTCGGTGTGGACGTCTATTTTGAACATAAATATTAGTCTTTGAAACTTCTCCAGATATAAACATAGGAAACTCTTTATCATGAAGCATGGCTTTGGCAGCTTCCATAATAATTCTATTTTTCCTTTCTGTAATGCCATTGTGTTGAGGATTTTCGGGAAATATCAACTCCCTTTTAATTCCAACATCCTTGCAAAAAGAAATCAACTCCTTGGATACGTATTCTCCTCCATTGTCAAATTTTAAAGTCTTGATCCTTCTTCCTGTAGCATTTTCAAATTGTGGCTTGAATTCATGAAATTTTTCAAACACTTCATCCCTATATTTCAAGAAATAAATCCATGTTTTACGAGACTAATCATAAATGAAAGTGACACAGAATAGATAACCACCCAAGGATTTCTTAGACATAGGTCCAAAAACATCATAATATACGGGATCTAAGATTCCTTTTTACTTATTATCACTGCTAGTAAATTGTCCTTTGACATTTTTCATAAGGGCATATCTTTTGCAAACTCCATCATGTTCAATCTTTATTTCAGGTACACCTTTAACAAAACCTTTCATTCTATTTAAATCTTTGTAATGAATATGAGCATACCTTCAATTCCATAGTTCACAAAGATCATAGGTGTTGTGTATCAAGGCTTGAATTGAGTGTCAAAGAACACAATATAGGCTTCCTATTTGTACACCAATGACTTTGGAATATTTAAAGTAGGATTCTTTCTTCCATACTAGAATTTGACCACCAAAAAAAGAAATTCTATATCCTTTGTCTTCAAGAGATGAGATGGATAACAAATTCTTCTTCAAACTAGGACCATATAAAATATTGTTGATAGAAACATTAACTCCTGATTCCAATTAGAAGGATGATGAACCAATGTCTTTGACTTCATACTTTCCATTGTCTCCAAGATAACCTTTGATATATCTTCTTTTCAACTAATTTATAAATATGTTCATGACTTCTAGTCACGTATCTAGAGGCACCACTCTCTACCAACCAAATTTCATCATGACCTACAATAGAACCTGTGGAAGCAGATGAAAGGCCTCCAAATTAGATATAGACTGAGGCCCATCCAACCTTTCCTAGGCACATAAAGGCTATATTAAATCTTTCTTTCTGCACTTAATAATATTTTCTTAGCTTGAATAAGTTCTTAGGAATTTTTAGAGATATCTACATATTATGTGCCTAATATTATCTGTTTTTGTAGAATATTGTGAGAATATTGGGCAGATTTTGAAGATTTGCAAGATGAGATAATTTAGGGACTTTCTCTTTTCCACAGGATGTCACAAGATGGACCAATAAATGAGTAAAATATTGTGAAATCAGTGACAGATTCTGGAGCTCCACTGATTGAGAAAATATAGGGATGTGTTCCCTACTAGAGGAGAAGCCAAAACTCAGTATTTAATGAAGATTCCTATTGTTGGGAACCATATCCACTTTTTGAGGGATTTTGGAGGGAAAAGATACCTATTTTCAAGGAGGATTATTCTCCATGAATTTGTATAAGTACCAATTCGAATTAGCCTCTAAGGGCATGCATTTTTTAGTGTTCTTGGGAAGAAAACTTGTTATTTAGTAGCTCTACTTTCATTTCTACAAGGGATGGATTAACTCTAATAATGAAGTTTGGTGTCATTTTCAACTTCTAAGGCTTGGTTTCCTTCATAGGAATTTAAGTATCCTTGGGCTTGGCTATCCGAAGAGCCTCAGATCCCTACTGTAAAATTTATTTATCTTCTTTGAATGTCTTGTTCACCTACCTCTCTTTCTTGCATTTCTTATTTTTGAACTAAGTAATATTCATGCTTCATTTGTTATAGGTTAGATTGGCTAAATTATTTAAATAAGTTCTTTTTAGGTAATTTATACATTTACAAGTTTGATCCATCCTTAGAACAACTATGCAAAGTCATATTCATTATTGAGCTACTTGGGTTGATTTACTAGTTCACAATTTTGGAATTTCTAAAGTATCATGTAGAAAAATAATAATAAATCTCTGCTGAATTTTAGTACCTCTTAATGAGATTCTTTTGAGTTTATCCCACTTGGAATGAAACCTAGAATCATCCAACTTAATAAAAAATGTAACCCCTAGCATTTTCACTTCATTAGCTTAGGGATTTGGGTACTTAGATTAACTTACTAGCTCATTATTATGAAATTTCTGGTTTTTAGTAGTATTTTTTTGTTGAATTTTAGCACTTGATAATAAATCTCTTTCGAGTTGATTCCACTTGTATTAAAGACTAAAAATTCAAATTAATTAAAAAATTCACCCCATAGTGTTTTCATTTGATTATCTTGGGCATTTGATAGGCTAATTTGAGAACTGTGAATCTTGTAGCAATCTTATAGCAACGGAAAGTGATTTATAACTATTTTTTTTAGCTCTTATTCACTCAAAATTCATGGTCGAAGTATATTTATAGCCTATGAATTCTCTAAGCCCATTTTTTTTGAGAAGAGGCTTGGTTGAGTCACCATTTAGCTTTTACATTTCTTGCTTCTTGAATGTTGATTTCTGCAATTAGTTTAAATTTTCTTTCTGCAATTTACCTTAAGCAAAATGTGATTTCATTTTTGCAAGAGTAATATAGGACTTTCATTTCCTGCAAAATAGAATATATTTCCTTTAATATCGTTTCCTTTCCAAAAAGATATATTATATTTTCTTGTAGTCATTGTTCTTTACACTTTTGAAAATAGAATATATTTTGTTTATGTCATTTACTTTCTAGCAATAGTAGAATAGGTTTGATTATGTTATTTACCTTTTGCAACTTAGGACTGGAAATGTACCTATATCTTTTCTCATTCAAAGTTGTTTCATTGCCTTCTTTCACTTGCATCAAAGGGAGTTAGACTAGGAAGAGGAAGGTGTCTGCTACGCATACATTGTCGACCCCTCTTAAGTGTACAAACCCTGGGTTGATAATTAAATTTGGTAGCCTTGGGAGTTGCAACATTCTATTTGTAATACCAGGACTCATCACTTTTTGGCACCATTGTGGGGACAGTGTCAAAGAAATCACTCTCTTGTTCTTGGAATGATTCCTTGTTTCTTCTCTGGATTCATATTTTCTACAAAAATAAACAATTGCATTAGAAATCTTTCATTTCATTGCATTAGCATTCTCATTCAATTTTTTTTATAAAAACAAAAAACAATATGTCTTCAATACCATAAAGCCTCCCACTTAATCATGTGGTGCAGTAAGAACCACATCTCCATCCTTTGTTGTAGGTAGAAAAAGAAGAGGTGGCCAAGAAGCTAGAAGGAGGAATGGAGCATATCTACTTTGTCAACTCATATTGGTAAGATGTGAACTATCCCTCATATTTCAATACAATCTATATTGCACAATTTTAACCTTGGTATCCACCTAGTACCTCACCTTGGTCTATCTCCACTCCATGGTATTATCCTTTCAAATTGGTTGATCCATATGTCCCTCAACATCCTCAATATCCTCCATACCAAACTCAATGTTATCCATACCATCTAGCTCCACAATAACCAAAAACTTAATCATAACCATTTTAGAGACCCACTCCCACTCAACTACCTGCACAACCATTTCCAAACCCAACAATAAAGTAACTGAGCCCACTTACAAAGTTGAGGTACAAAATTTCCAAACAAATCCTCTTGATCTTCATCTTAGAGCCAAAAGAGAATTGGAAAAAATATATTCTCCTTCTATCATTGAAGAAAAACATACATAATAAGAAGATCTAGAAGAATCATTTACTACATTTGATGGAGATCATTCATTGGAGCCTGAGATTGAAGAGTTTCTACTACGCTTATCATCAGATTGTTTGTGTGTTCAAGGGACTAATCGTAAAATAGTAGAATATTTAAATGGCATGGAAGAAGGAGACATATAGAATGATCCATATGAGCAAGTGAACCAAGGGAATCACATCCATATTGAACTTTTGTTCCTAACAATAACTAAGCAGGAGCACCACTCTCTTCAATAGTGTTTGACATCATCAAAGTCAAAGAAGTTGATCTCTCATATTCTAGTATACATCAGAGCATATATTTCAAACTTGAAAATGGGATTATTTTCCATCCTCGTACGTATATGGATCCATTGGAAGCATTCCTATATTTGAAAGTTATTTTCTATCTTCAAGTATAGTAGGATAGGAAAAAAGAAGAAAAGTGAAAATATAAAAATCTCAAGTGAAAACCTCCTTTGAGGCACCTAAGATTGTCTCATTTATTGAAAACCTCTATGAGGCTATCGATGGGTTGGAAAGAAGAGAAAAAAATAAGGAAATAAGATCTTAGGTGAAAACCTCCATTGGGTTGCCTAGGCAGACCAACTGGCTGAAAACCTTATTGAGGCAGCTAGTACGCCTAGGAAAAAGGAAAAAAAAAAGAAGAAAAATGAAAATGATTTTTCTTTTTTGCTCCAAGTATCTCTATCTGATGAATGTAGGTGATCCCCAACCTGTGCAAGCAACAAAAACAAGTTAGAACCATAAGAAGAGGCTAAACATAAATCTAGTCAAGGGAAGTCAAACTTGAACTTTCACCTCCTTTGCCAAGAAGCTCCAATAGGACCAAGGCCATGTAAATCCATCACCCTTATCCATTTCCAACATTCACCCATCATTCCTAAGCATTTCCCATTCATTTTCCTTGTAGTCCTATAGCTACTACAATATATTTTTGTGTTGCTATAAGATATTCCAGAATTGCAAAAAAACACAAGGAAGAAATTGTCTTGACCATATCTTGAAAATTTTGTATCCATTGGCTGAAATTTTTTTATGGGGATATGCATAAGGATTATTGTGACATGTTTAAAAAATTTCATCAAATTCCAGTGCATATTTTTCGAGAAATTCACTGCCATCATCTACAACCATTTTTCATTTTCTCCAAACTCATGCATCCATTGGCCAATATTGTTTATGAGTAAATGCATAATGATGATGGAAACATGCTCAAAAAGTTTTAGGTGAATCCAATCTACCATTTGAGAGATATGGGTTAAACAAATTTGTTATAGGATTGTCCCAAAACTGCTACAAGATTGACACAGAGTGTTATAGGATTGTTCCAGATTTTCTACAGGATTATAATTGGTACAAAAAAAAGGGAAATTTATTTTGTTTTCCACTCAAGAATAAGGGAGGGGATCCACCATAGCCTCGTCACTCATTTTCCACATCACCTGACCTCTTCTCCACCCTCAATCCCATTTTTTTCCATCCAAAACATTCATTTTCACCCTTTCTTCCACCTTTTCCACCACAAAAATGGCCTATGGTCATTATCAACAGTTTATTCATCAATTATCAATATTTTTTGAGGTATCACCTAGAGGAAATTTTGATCCTAGAAGGGTTTGTGTGACTGTTACAGGAAGACACATAGTCTTGTAGTAGTCTACACAAATCCTATAAGACCGTAGATGAAGCACCAGATCAAAAGGAAAATCATCATGGAAGCACTGGAGGGCTACAACTTTGATCTTGAGATGCTACAAGATACCTGTTCACCCACAAGTAACAACATTTGACCCACAATGGTACCTGCCTCTTGAAGAACCTCCATTATCAAGCCCCAATCAACAAGGAACATTTCAAGAAAAAGAAATCCCAACAAACAAATGCACAGAGCAAGGGAAACAAGAATATGACATCTCGAAATACATGGAAAGCAACCTTGCCCATGTTTAAAAATGTTATGCAAGCATCAATTGGTTGATCATCAGCTACAACACTCACATCAGGGGAATCTTAGCAACAATATTTTTTCCATCTGAACTAGAGATATGAAGCAACAACAACAACAATAAAAAGACCTAGAAGACCTCCATAAACAAGGTTATCAGCATTAGGAGCTCCAACAGATTATCACATGTAGCTTTAGGATCAACAATGGCAACCTACTCATCTAGAACAACATCTTACACAAAAAAACACTCATGGTAAAGCATAGGTATGAAACTCTTTAACCTCACCCTTCGAACCTATTTTATCTTGGGAAAATATTAAAAGTTTGAGAAGGAAAGGTATTTTATAACCAAACTTCATAGCAGGAAAACCTTGACCTTATCTAGAAAGTCACTTAACATTTCTCCAAAGGACATCCACACATGTGGGATATAAATGAGACAAAAGTGAAAAACGACTTAATAAAGTGGGATGTTATCATGGAGTACAAAAAGTAGGTGGCGGCTAGCTAAGTTAACTCAAAGCACTCCAATTTTCTTTTACATGCAATATTGTTAAGGAAAGAAAAAAGAGAAAACATATAGGTGGGACCAACTCACTTAATTCAAAGTTATGCAAGCAAAGTTGTTTAAAAGAGAGAGAGAGAGAGAGAGAGAGATAATATTTAAAAATATGCAAAATTAAAATAAAATGGTGGACCCACCACCTCTTGGCATGCAAAACTGGCTGCTATTGGATACAAAATGGATGCTACAAGAAAGTTACAGGCTACTACAGGAGATAGACATATTGCTACAGGAAGAAGAAAAAAATTGCTAGAACAACTACTAAAGCCTTGAATGAATTAAAAAGCAAGGGAATCTTCAAGGGAAATGTAAGTAAAAAATTATTTCCACTTACATTTGATAAAAGTGTTCAAAATATATCAGTTATCAACGGGGAATTTTCTACATTATATAGTCTAAATTCAAATAATGCAATAGGTGGGTAGTCTAATTATTCTTTTAGTATGAAAAATGGTGAAACGTTGCATCATATAATTGGTTACCCTTCCCGTCCTTTCCTCTCCTTGAAAGAAATATGCATCTTTCCTCTTGTTGGGTGCTAAAAGGTGTCTTTTAAAACTCCTAATTACCTCACATTAATCATCAACCCGGCCAAGTCCTTTTATTCTAAGAGTGTACACAATATGTGTATGCTATGAAACCAGAGAGTAATGTTTAAAATGAAGTATAAACCTTTGATACAAGAGTAAACGGATACATTTATAAAACTCAAATTGCAATTGTTAAAGGAAATATTACATCTAAGCATCAAGACTTGATCCTCTACTGAAATTGTAATCAAATCTCAAACAAGCAATTCAATTAACAATAGCATCAGCTGAGAGTGTAGTAGCATTAACCAATCTCTTCTAGTTGATTCTATCTAAATCACACTCGATCTCAATTAAGCAATTCAAATGGAAATGATGTCAACCGAGAGTTCAGTAGCGGTAACCAAACTCTTTCAGCTAATTAAATCAATAAGGTTCATTATCTTAACAGCTAATTAATTTAATCTACAATAAGCATAAACAGAATCAAATGACAATGTTGCGAAACATGTAAAGAAAATGTACTAACTTCAATATAGGAAATCGGTAAATAGAAAATAAGATAAACTCACAAAAAATGGGAAAAATATCAAACCAATCAAACTTACGTGAATTAGAAATATATAACACAAAGGATAGCAGTTCGATCCACCAGAGGTCGGGCCCTTAGCCACTAGTGAATACTGCTGAGCTACTTCAGAGAATATGAATGAAAAACAATGTAAATTATATATTAACCATTGAACTCAAGTCTCATTACAATATAGTCGTGTTCCCCCAACAGCACGAGTCTGTAAATTAAAATTACAATTTGAAATAAATAGGGATCGATCCCCTTTCCTCCTACAATCTTTTGATTTTATAATCAGAAAGAGGTAAAAGATAAATGCGATCCATCAAGATCGGGAGATCCTGAAGGATTCGCAAATGAATGCTATCTTCTGACATCCTTCATATTTAGTGTTGATCCTCCTGATTCGTCCTCCGACCTAACCGCAACTGATGTGCCCCATTCTTCCTTTGTTGGTTTATGATGTTCTGTCTCTAGGGAACAAAAACTATTCCTTTCGTTGTTTCTCTGCATAAAAAGGAATAAGAGTTAGTTACAATGGCTAAATCTTAATCGAGAGTAGTTCATCCATTTCTTATCATAATCCATCAATATGTTAGCATATCAAGATATGAAAGAGATAAGAAAATCGGAAAAAGGTGATGGAATTAAGAGTAAATACATACCCATTTCGTAACTCAACATACTCCCCTGCTTACCCTGTTTCATGTCCTTATGAAAAGTAAATAGTTCTTATGCAGTGCAGTTAAAGAGTAGGTTGGAGAGAAAGCCTCAAAAATTGGTCTAAAACCATGATGTTGAGCTAGAAGTGCAAAGGCGGGCACTTCCTTTCCTTTAGATAATTTAGGACATTCCAATCTATGCAAAAACCATTAAGGAATTGTGTACCAAAAAACCTATGAGGAAAATAAAGGTAACACCAACTGTCCACGTAGTCAGAACTCTGTCTGATTTATTATTAGGTAGAGAGATACCGGTGAAATATGAAGACCCAGGAAACCCTATTGTCACAGTACAAATAAATGTATTCTCCTTTCCCAATGCGTTAGTCGATCTAGGGGTAGACATTAATATTCTCACAACAACAAAATGTTGGGTGCTAAAAGGTGTCTTTTAAAACTCCTAATTACCTCACATTAATCATCAACCTGAGCAAGTCCTTTTATTCCAAGAATGTACACAATATGTGCATGCTATGAATCCAGAGAGTAATGTTTAAAATGAAGTATAAACCTTTGATCCAAGAGTAAATAGATGCATTTATAAAACTCAAATTGAAATTGTGAAAGGAAATATTACATCTAAGCATCAAGACTTAATCCTCTACTGAAATCGTAATCAAATATCAAACAAGCAATTCAATTGACAATAGCATCAACCGAGAGTGTAGTAGCATTAACCAATCTCTTCTAGTTGATTCTATCTAAATCACACTCAATATCAATTAAGCAATTCAAATGGAAATGATGTCAACCAAGAGTTCAGTAGCAGTAACCAATCTTTTTCAGTTGATTAAGTCAATAAGGTTCACTGTCTTAATGGCTAATTAATTTAATCTAAAATAATCATAAATAGAATCAAATGACAATGCTGCGAAACATGTAAAGAAAATGTACTAACTTCAATATAGGATATCGGTAAATAGAAAATAAGATAAACTCACAGAAAATGGGAAAAATATCAAACCAATCAAACTTGCGTGAATTAAAAATATATAACACAAAGGATAGCAGTTCAATCCACCAGAGGTCGAGCCCTTAGCCGCCAGTGAATACTATTGAGCTACTTCAGAGAATACGAATGAACAACAACGTAAATTATATATTAACCATTGAACTCAAGTCTCATTACAATACAGTCGTGTTCCTCCAATAGCACGAGTTTGTAAATTAAAATTACAATTTGAAATAAACAGATATCGATCCCCTTTCCTCCTACAGTCTTTTGCTTTCATAGTCAAAAAGAGGTAAAATATAAATGTGATCCCTCAGGATCGGGAGATCCTGAGGGATTCGCAAGTGAATGCTATCTTCTGACACCCTTCATATTTAGCATTGATCCTCTTGATTCTTCCTCCGACCTGACCGCAACCGATGCACCCCATTCTTCCTTTTTTTGTTTATGTCGTTCCATCTCTAGGGAACAACAACTACTCCTTTCGTCATTTCTATACATAAAAAGGAATAATAGTTAGTTACGGTGGCTAAATCTTAATCGAGAGTAGTTCATCTGTTTCTTATCATAATCCATCAATATGTTAGCGTATCAATATATGAAAGAGATAAAAAGGAGGAAAAAGGTGATGGAATTAAGAGTAAATACATACCCATTTTGTAACTCAACATACTCCCCTGCTTAGCCTGTTTCATGTTCTCATGAAAAGTAAATAGTTCTTATGCAGTGTAGTTAAAGAGCAGGCTGGAGAGAAAGCGTCAAAATTTGGTCTAAAACCATGATGTTGAGCCAAGAGCGCAAAGGCGGGCCCTTCCTTTCCTTCAGGTAATTCAGGACATTCCAATCTATCCAAAAACCATTAAGGAATTGTGTATCAAAACACCTACAAGGAAAATAAAGGTAACACCAACTTTCCATGTAGTCGGAACTCTGTCTGATTTATTATTAGGCGGAGAGATACCAGTGAAATATGAAGACCCAGGAAACCCTATTGTCACAGTACAAATAAATGGATGCTCCTTTCCCAATGCGTTAGTCGATCTAGGGGCAGCCATTAATATTCTCACAACAACAAAATGTTGGGTGGTAAAAGGTGTCTTTTAAAACTCCTAATTACCTCACATTAATCATCAACCCAAGCAAGTCCTTTTATTCCAAGAATGTACACAATATGTGCATGCTATGAATCCAGAGAGTAATGTTTAAAATGAAGTATAAACCTTTGATATAAGAGTAAACGGATGCATTTATAAAACTAAAATTGCAATTGCTAAAGGAAATATTACATCTAAGCATCAAGACTTAATCCTCTACTGAAATCATAATCAAATATCAAACAAGCAATTCAATTGACAATAGCATCAACCGAGAGCGTAGTAGCATTAACCAATCTCTTCTAGCTGTTTCTATCTAAATCACACTCAATCTCAATTAAGCAATTCAAATGGAAATGATGTCAACCAAGAGTTCAGTGGCGGTAACCAAACTTTTTTAGCTGATTAAATCAATAAGGTTCACTGTCTTAATGCCTAATTAATTTAATCTAAAATAATCATAAATAGAATCAAATGACAATGCTACGAAACATGTAAAGAAAATGTACTAACTTCAATATAGGAAATCGGTAAATAGAAAATAAGATAAAATCACAGAAAACAGGAAAAATATCAAACCAATCAAACTTGTGTAAATTAGAAATATATAACACAAAGAATAGCAGTTTGATCCACAAGAGGTCGAGCCCTTAGCCACCAGCGAATACTATTGAGCTACTTCAGAGAATATGAATGAACAACAATGTAAATCATATATTAACCATTGAAGTCAAGTCTCATTGCAATACGGTCGTGTTCCTCCAATAGCATGAGTCTGTAAATTAAAATTACAATTTGAAATAAACAGATATCGATCCCCTTTCCTCCTATAGTCTTTTTCTTTTATAGTCAGAAAGAGGTAAAAGATAAATGTGATCCCTTAGGATCGGGAGATCCTGAGAGATTCGCAAGTGAATGCTATCTTTTGACACCCTTCATATTTAGCGTTGATCCTCCTGATTCGTCCTCTGACTTGACCGCAACCGACACACCCCATTCTTCCTTTGTTTGTTTATGTCGTTCCGTCTCTAGGGAACAACAACTGTTCCTTTTGTCATTTCTATGCATAAAAAGAAATAATAGTTAGTTACGGTGGATAAATATTAATCGAGAGTAGTTCATCTATTTCTTATCATAATCCATCAATATGTTAGCGTATCAAGATATGAAAGAGAGAAAAAAGAGGAAAAAGGTGGTGGAATTAAGAGTAAATACATACCCATTTTGTAACTCAACATACTCCCCTGCTTAACTTGTTTCATGTCCTCATGAAAAGTAAATAGTTCTTATGCAGTGTAGTTAAATAGCAGGCTAGAGAGAAAGCATCAAAAGTTGGTCTAAAACCATGATGTTGAGCCAGGAGCGCAAAGGCAGGCCATCCTTTCCTTCAGGCAATTCGTAGTCAGTCCGATACCCTTCAGGGGGATGCCAAATAATGGGGCTCCAAAACTGGCATCCTAACCAATATGGTCCTTCTCTCAAAATAATTTTGTTGTAGGTGACCATACGGGCCACAGCAGCTTTAAATTTCTGTAATTAAATGGTTCCCTATCTTTCACACTATTAGTGGAGATCGTCCATCTGAGCTTAGATGCATTCAGAGATCTTTCTTGAATGGAGAGGAAATATGATATTCCTTTCTGCACAATCTCCTTATGTATGGGCCCTAAAGTTTTAATCACCCCTTCTCGTTTCATCAGACTCTTATGGTTAGCAAAAATTTGCAAGGGGTGTTTAGGTTCACTTCTCACGCAAAGATCCAATCCAAGTTCCTGTCTTTGAAATGCATTATAAGCTTTAAACCATTTGATTTGGTTAACTACAAAGGAAATAAAAGCCTGAAATTGAACATCTCCTACAAAATGGTTAGGGTTCTTTTCCACCTCGTTTTCTAATATGAAATTGTGCAGATAAAACTCACAAAGAAGCCTTTGGACCTTTACACCATGTTGCTTGCAGCAATTTATAAAATCTTCAATTGTCCTTAATTCAATTGATTTACCAGCTCTTACGGCTTTGATTTTCAATAACAGGTATTGTTCTAATAGAAACAAGGCATAATTGGTGGTGGGAGACCTGCATGTTAGGACATCCGAATACAGTGAGCAGATGGTGTTTGTCTGACTTATGACTCTGTCTAGCTTGAACTTGATCTTCTCCATTTTTTCTTCCGCCTTTCTACACCTGTCAAAAGTCTCGTTCTCTATTATAGTCAATTCCTGAAGCTGTTTCTGCAACTCTTGATATTTCTTTCAAGAAATGGTTTCTTGTTCAAATTGTCCCAATGCAAGCCGAGCTTGTGCCAATTCCTCCTGAAGATTTAGTAGAATGGAGTCATGGTGCGTCATAATGTCTTTGGCTTGTATGTCCATCTGAGTGCCTATGCTATAAGAGGGGATATCTTTTGCCTGTACTTATTTATTGTAGGAGGTCCAAACCTCCGTTTGAGTAGCTATTTCTACTAAATCTTCATGTGGTCCTTCTTGAATGACGATTGTTTAAGTAGGTATGAGCTCAGTTTGAGTTCCTGTAGCCCTACCTTCACATAATTTCGTTTGCACAGCCACATTTACTACCTCAGGGGTATCGTTCGGAACCTTTCGCATTGTGATTTCTTTCATTTTTCTTCGAAGCCTCTTGACCGTCTTACAAAGCTTCTGGTGTTCTTTTCTTAGCTTCTTCAATTTTGTTCTGGCTCTATGCCTTTTCTAAGGAGTAACTGGTTTGCTAATAGTCTCGTTAATAGCTTTTGTCTCTAAAGAGCTCGGTTGTTCACCCTAGCTTTGTTCCAATAAGATCATGTCTCCAAATTGATTATCAGACTCCCAAATAACCTCTGTATTTGCTTCCTCTTCTTGGCCTATGTTTTCTGAGTTTAGACATTCATGACTATTTTCCACTGGGAGCATGTCACCAGATTGGTTCTCTAATTCTTGAATAGCCTATCTGTTTCCGCTTCACGGTTTGTATCTTTTGAGGGAGATAGAATTTTGGTATAGCCAGAATTCCCTGGATATTGGGTTTCTCCTAAGTTAAGATTAAGTGTTTCTTCAAGCTACATGTAGACATTCATGTTGGCTAGGACCTAGGCCATCCCTGCCTCGAAATCATGCAAACGATCGTCTTGATAACTCATATTTGGTGTTGGAGGAGGTCCCACTTCATTTCTTTGTTCATCGTCATAATGCCTTGCTCCTTCCTCAGGTTCTGGTTCAGGGTTATCTTTTCCTCCTGACTTTGGTTGCAAGTCTTGTACATTTACCGAGCTGGATAATTCTATGGGTTGACTAGCGCTGCCTTGAGGATTTTTAGACGTTCCCTGGTTTGACTTCAACCTTGTAGATCATCTACGTTTGTGAGATCTGCTTCCGGTAAGGGAACTCATTTTTCTTTTTGGAACAGGGTTAGGTGCTAGTAGGTTTTCACCTCTTTGGAGGGCCAATATGAGATCATCCCAGACTAATTAATTGTTGTTGGGCAAGGTTGTGACTAATTATTAACCTGATCAAACAATGGTGGCTAACTACTGTTTCTAGATGTTCAGACCATCTCAGCCTCTTGGCAGTGTCATTCAATAGTGAATTCAATAGTGCAGGCAAATTAACAGAGCATTTTTGTTTTAAAACTGCTAAAAGTTTGAGTTGTTGTGACCTTACCACGTCTCTACGCCCATTGCAGGTAATATAGTTCTGGACAATTCATGCCAATTCTCCCCATGGCTCTCCAAGAGAATATGGTTGAATGCCTTTACCCTTCTTGATTAGCTCTTGTCCTTCGTCCTTAAAAACCTCCATAGCGCCATGCCACCTTAATCACTTGTTAGCCTATACTGGTCCTTCTGCTGGCATCCTAGACACTTCTGCTATAATAGCACCTGTTATAGTGATTTGTCTACCTCTTACCAAGGATTGTCCATTCTATAGATGTTGTAAAAATTCAATGGTGATTTCGTCATTGGGGGGTTGAAATCTTGTAAAATATGTTGTCCATCCTACATGAGCTAGAATTTCCCTGGCTTCATCGAAGATAGCCAATGTTAAAGGTTCTCGGCACACTGTTATTCCTCCCATGGTGCTTGACTTATACAAATGATTATTACAGTGGAGAAAGCACAACAATGAGTAGAGCCGAGAGATGGAACAACAAATGGTTGTAATGGCTCTATCAGGTGATGTTTTATAAACATAAATACTGTTATCGAGGACTGTTATAATGCCACATGCTCTGTGATTATGGGATGTCGTATTATTCTACAAAATCAAATGAAAATATGACAGTGCATGCATGAGTATACTGGAGGTCCTCGCCCCCTCTCGAAATGATAGGTCACCTATGACCGAATGGATGAAAAGATGACACGCTGGCAGCAAAGTACAGGGGTGATGGATTGGGTAATGAAAGCGGCAGGGTACGTACATTAATGAAAGGATCATAAAATGATATTGGAGTAATGAAAACAAGGCATGTAACGAGAATTATTAATAAGTGATAAGATGTCGTGAGGTGATGCGATAAAGAAAAAGGACAGCATACACAGGAGATGATACTTTACTGCCGTTATTCCACTTGAAAATGTTGTGATTGATTTTAAAATATTAACTCATGCATAAAGGTTCAAGGTAAGTTAGGGAAATAATCTCTCCGTAGAAAAAAATAGAAACATAAGAAGAGGGCATTGTAATAATTATTGATGTAGAAAATAAAACTTCAATACCATAAGCAGAGCTTTTGTTTCCTGCAGGCATCCATAGCCTCAACAGAGTTTCTTTCTAACCCTTGGGAGCCATGGTCCTCTATGTAAAATTGGGGAAGTGCATTATGATGTCCATAGTAGAGACCCATGTGTTGGCATGGTAACCAAATGAACACATTCCATTCACTGGGAAGTAGCAAAATTGGTTAAGCCGGCTCGTAATGAGACCTCCTATTCCAAGGAATTTGTTTCTTAATGCATCCATTGGATCATATCCCTGGTGTGGTGACAATAGTGGGAATGTCACTTCGCTCCTTCCTTATGATCATGGTAGGCTGGCTCGTGATGAGACCCCCTATCCTCCATCTGTGGAAAAAAATCATAAAATTGTTAGTGAATATATATATATATATATATATATATATATATATATATATATATATATATATATATATACACTACCCATCTTATATGTAGAGGGTGGCTCAGTACTCCTTAAGAGTAGGGATGGCGGAAGAAGTTTGAACATATCAATAGAAAAAAAATATACCCATAATCTTATTGATAATAAACAGAGAGAATTATACGAGACGGGGTAGAACCAGCATGGTAAAGATAATCAATCAGTTTCATTTATACCGAAAATGAGGACAGTGAAGGGATATAGATAATTGTGTCCTTTCTTTTTCGATCATCACAAAGAAATCTTGTTAAAGATGATAATATTCAAGATATTTGTCTGCTTCAGTAGACTCCATACTTGTTGTCCTTAGATATGTATTGTACTTTTATGTCATAAAGAGGATCATAAAGAGTGAACTGGGATAGGCTAGGAATGATAATGCAAGGGGAGAAAGGGTGTTCTCAAAAATACTCACAAGGTGTTGTTCTCTAAAGGGAACAACAAAAGAAAACACAGGCAAAAAGTGTTGCTCCCTATAGGGAACAACAACTGTACCTTGTAGGGAACAACAAAGAAAAATACACGCAAAAAGTGTTGTTCCCTATAGGGAACAACAAGAAAAATACACACAAAAAGTGTTGTTCCCTATAGGGAATAGCAGTTGTTCCTGTAGGGAAAAGCAAAGAAAAATACGCGCAAAAAGTAATGTTCCTTATAGGGAGCAGCAATTGTTCCCTGTAGGGAACAATAAAGAAAAACAGGAAAAAAACCGACAAACAATCATCTCTACTGTTCTAAGAAAATACAATCGAATAGAAAGAAAAACAGAAAAACAATTGTATGTACAGGTTTCAAAAGTAAATTATTTACTGGACTGGTGTTGTCGAAGAGTTGCCTTCTTCAACAAGAATTTGTATTGTAGAATCTTCGCATATATGTTGGCAAAATGATTCCCTTGTAAGCGGTTTGTGGTAGAGGCGTACCTGATGTCAATTTTCTTTAAAAGAGTAGCCAGACCCATCAAAGGTGGCTAATGTAAGGGTGCCATTATCGTGCACCTCTATTATCTTGTAGGAACCTAACCATCTAGTCTGGAGTTTGCCCGAGAAATCCTGGAACCTGGAATCGTACAGAAGTGCCTAGTTGCCTTCATGGAATATCTTTCTCTTGATGAGGGTGTCATGCCATTTTTCTCTTTGTTGTTGAATAAGTGCAGTATGTTGAAGAGATGATAGCCGAATTTCATCCAATTCATTTATTTGTTGTAATTTGTTAATCTGTGCTTCATTCAAATCCAGCCCTACTTCTTGGGCTATCCTCAATGTCTGAATTTCAAATTCTATGGGGAAGATAGGTTCCTTACTAAACACCAGCTAATATGGGGAGTATCCTGTGGTGTTACTCCAAGTCATGCGATATGCCCACAAGGCTTCTGGCAATCGGGTAGTCCAGTCACGTCTATGCGATGTGACTGTCTTTGTTAGAATGGCCTCGATTACTTTGTTGGTACTTTCTACCTAGCCATTTTCCCGCGACTGGTATGGAGATGTGATTCTATGCAAAATGTGATGATTTTTTAGTGCAGCAGCACTCTTATGGCCTACAAATTGTGGCCCTCCATCTGTAATTATTTCTTTGCGCAAGCCATACCGCACAAAAATTTGGAAAAGGAATTCGATTACTGTTTCCTCTGTTGCTCTTAGTAATGCTACTGCCTCCACCCATTTAGTCACGTATTCCATTGCAACTAGTATATATGACTTTTGATTAGATGATGGATTTATTGGGCCAATGAAATCTAATACCCAACGTTCAAAAGGTTCGATGACTAACTATGGATGTAGGGGCATCTCGTTAGATTGGCTAGGGCGGCCCATTTTTTGGCAGCTATCACATGCCTGGACAAAATTATTGGCATCCTTAGAAATCGTGGGCCAATAATAGCCCATCTATAAGATTCTACGTCCAGTCCTATGGTCTGCAAAGTGTCCACCGTAAGTCCATCGTGGCAGGCTTTTAGGATATCATAGATTTCATCTTCCCTGATACACCTGCGGATATGCATATCAACTCCTATGTGAAAGAGGTATCCTCCGATCTAGGAAAACCGAGTGTTGTGTTGCACTATTAATTTTCTTTCTCTAGGTGTCAGGTGTTTGGGTAGTTTTCCCACTGCTAAGTAATTTGCGACATCTGTGTACCACGATGTTTTCATGGTCACAGCAAATAGGTGCTCATCGAGGAACTGGTCTTCTACCGCCACTGTGTTGTCTATTCTTGGCACACGTGAGAGGAAGTCTGCCACTATATTTTCTTTTCCTGGTCGATCCTTGATCGTTATGTCAAAATCCTGCAAAAGGATTAACCATCGCGTAACTCTTCCATTCGTAATAGGTTTATTAGTTAAATATTTCATAGCAGAGTGATCAGTATACAGGACCATAGGGTATCCTGTTATATAATGTTTGAATTTGTTAATAGCATAGATTACAGCTAGAAACTCTTTCTCAGTCACTGTGTAATTCAACTCAACAGGAGTTAAATTTTTGCTGATGTAGTATATCGCATAGGGTTTCTTGTCTTCTTCTTGGCCAAGAACTACTCCAATGGCCGTATCTGATGCATTAGATGAAATTTGGAATGGTAAATCATAGTTCAGGCCCCGTAGTACTAGGGTTGTTGATACTAGTTGTTTTAATTCTGCAAAGGCAATGTCACATTTTTCAGTCCATATAAAATCGATATTTCCTGTCAAAGCATATAATGGTGCAGCAATTTGGGAGAATTTTTTTATAAATATTCGATAATATCCAGAAAATCCCAAAAAACTACATACCTTTGTTTGAGTGCAGTGGGTAGGTAGTAAGAGGATTACCTGAATTTTTGCTGGATCTACCTGAATTCCAGCTGCTGAGATGTAATGACCTAGGATCAGGCCTTCTGTCATCATCATGTGGCATTTCTCATGGCTTAAACAGAGCCTAGTAGCAATGCATCTTTCTAGGACTTTCTCCAGTGTCTGTAATGCCTACTCGAAGTCATCTCCATAGGGTGTAAAATCGTCCATGTACACCTCTAATCCCTCATTTATCAAGTCTGCAAAAATATTGAGTATGGCTCTCTAGAATGTAGTAGGTGCATTGCACAGTCCGAAAGGTAATACCCTGTAAGCAAACGTCCCCCAGGGGCAGGTGAAGGTAGTCTTATCTTGGTCTTCAGGGGCAATTTGGATTTGGTTGTAGCCACTGAAGCCGTCCAGGAAAGAGAAGAATTTTTTACCTACCAATGTGTCTAGAACCTGGTCGATAAACGGAAGGGGAAAATGATCTTTTTGTGTTGCTTTGTTAAGCTCTCTGTAATCGACACATATATGCCATTTCCCATTCTTTTTAGGAACCACAACTAATGGAGAAACCCATTTACTAAGATAGATGAAATTACATCTAACAGTTTCTGTAGTTCATCTTTAACAACATCCTTTAGGTGAGGGTTTAATCTTTGCTGAGGTTGTCGAATGGGTCTCACATCTTTTTCAGTGTAGATGTGGTGCATACATAATTGGGGGTCAATCCCTTTCATATCTGGGTAATCCCAAGCGAAAGCCCCTTTATATTTCCTAAGGATTTGAGTAAGCTTCTGCTGCTGGTCATCACTCAGGTTTTTGTTAATGTTAAGGACTTTCCCTGGCTCAATTTCAATGGGTTTGCTATTATAGATAGTTGTTGCTGGTATTGTTTGGTCATTGATATCTTTTAAAGGATCTTCTTCAATTTCATTATCAAGGATTGCTTCAATCATGTGACATTTTAGATTAGAGATGACAGTTGGGTGATTAATGTAAGTGTTAATAATATCATCTTCTGTTTGATTCTTAAATTCAAGAGCATCTATTACAGTTAGTGGTGATTGAATATTTTCGGTTAAATATGTTACAGGTTGCTTCCTAGTTTTTATTATGGTTAGGCTTGGCTGAGCTGGAGGGTATAAAGCTAGGTTCTTCACATTATTTCCTCTAGCTATAGTCATACTGCATGTTCAACAACTTATATAAGCATCTGCAGTCGGTAGCCAAGGTCTTCTTAATATTAGAGGATGTCCATCTAACTGGTTTCTAGGATTAATAATCAAGAAATCTGCTGGGTACTCCCAAGAATCTACAGACACCATTACACCCTGTAATGTCCCTTCTAGTTTAATAACTGAATGGTCAACAAGTTCCAACAAGGTCGTAATTGGATCTAAGGTTGTGATACCAAGTCTCTGACAGGTTGTTGTTGTGAGAATATTATTGCCTGCCCCTAGATCAACTAACGCATTGCGAAAGGAGCATCCATTTATTCGTACTGTGACAATAAGGTTTCCTGGGTGTTCATATTTCACTGGTATCTCTATGCCTAATAATAAATCAGATAGAGTTCTGACTACATGGACAGTTGGTGTTACCTTTATTTTCCTCGTAGGCTTTTTGGTACACAATTTTGTTGGCTTATATGGGCCTAACCTAGGGTTGGAAGAGTTATTTAGCTAAAAAAATCCTGCAACTACTGACCCTTTCGGCAACAGCTCGCAGAGCGTGGACCGAGGTCTCACCTGAGGCAATAGGGGAGGGTGCTGGAACCAAGTTTCCGCACCCTAAGGATGTCTAGATGTGGTATGGAGGTTTCGCGCACTAGCCTACAGCTCTGCGCTGCTCGGTATTCGCACAGATCCAAATTGATTATATCTTTCTTATTAGTGTGTTATTCTATTGGAGGATGCGGTTGTAAATTAGATCTGTTTAACAAGGTCTTTAAGAAAACATTTAACCAATGTAACCGATTTGCGCATTAAAAATGAACCCAGATTTACATACATTCATACAGTAAGCAAATTAATTAAACAGCTATTATAAAATTCAGATTCGTGGTAGCTCAGAAGGAACACAGAATTTTCAGAAAAAACTTATCTTCATTTCCACTTATCCTCAATACATCCAGATCCGCCCTGTGCACTCAGCTGCAGGGGTCCATACACACAGCTGTGGACTTTCCAGGCCTCTGCGCACACAGTTGCAGAGCCTCCACCTGCTACCCCAACCCTTGACTCGGACTTACAGACACTTTCAGACTATTTTCTTCAAAAACCCATTACCTTTCCTTTTCAAGATTAACCATCAAAACTTAGCTATCTCTACCCCTGGAGCCTTGCTCTATTTATACCTTTCCTTGGCCCGTGATCCTTGAGTGGGCTAAATCTATTTACATTTCTTTACATTCTTTTCGGGTAGACTACCCTTTGACTCAACCTATTATAATTCGCGCTTTCAGCGGAGTCTTTACCCTAACTTTACCCAAAATGTCCGGCTTCGAGCCCCCTAACTGTTGTGCGGGGCTTCCGCTACCCAACAAATTCCTTAATGGTTTTTGCATAGATTGGAATGTCTTGAATAGCCTGGAGGAGGGGTATTTTTACACAAAGATTTTTTAATTCTCCCAAGAGATCGAAGTCAGGATATTCAATTTGGCGAGGTATAATCAATCTTTATGAGAATGGCAAAGAAGAGGTAATAGTTTGTTCGTGGATTTTCTGCTTGACTATATTCTCCCTTTGAGGTGTTTGTTCTACTGGTAATGGTTCTTCCAATTGTATATTTTTATCATCCTTTGGCGTGATTATTCATCCAGACCTCAATTTGAGTTCATTACATTCTCTTAACTCAGTTTCCAGATCTAGACCTTTAATAATTTGTACAGACTGGACTGGTCTATTATTAGGATTTGGGTTGGGTTGGGCTGGGAGTTGCGGTCATAGATTGGGTTGAGGATTCTGCTACAATATGTAAGGTGATGGTAGCGTAGGTTGAGGTAGGGGGATTGTCCCTATTGGCTGGTTCGTAGGCCTTTGCCAGCTTAATTGCCAGTTTTGGTTTTGTGAAGTGGAGGGGGACCATTGAGATGGATATGGATTGTTCAACCAGAATGATGGAAAATAAGAGGAATTTGGTCAATTATTGTTCAAATTTACTGATTGGACCAAGGTGGCATAGAAAATGCGTGTGGTGCCCAATTAGGAAAAGGAATCTAGTTCTGCCATGTAGCTCCTGTGTATTGCTAAGAATTATATTATGAAGGCTGAAAGAATGAAGATGGGTTAGTAGGCATACCTGTTTTCCGTGCTTGCCATTGGCAATGTTGGTTTAATAGGTAGACTGGTTCCTCTTCTTCCTCTGCCTCTTTGAAGACTGCTTTTAATCCTGGGAGCGATGGGCAATTTTCTGTGGAATGTTATTTAGTGCATATGGCACAGGTCTATACCATATCCAGTGGGCATTCTTTATGACTATGTTTCTTCCTGCATCAAGGGAAAAAAATAACCAGGTTTTGTTATGCTTCGACTTGCTTCTGCTTTGCTTGCATGATGTCTAATTGTGTTGTCAAGGTTCCTAGGATATCTGTTTTAAAATCTTCCAACAGGTTGCCAATTTCAGTATGAGTAATGCTTCCGCCAAAGATTTTGTTTTCCCTGGTGATCAGTTTGGGTTCAGCTAGTTTCAGTCTTGAACTGCCCCTCGAGCACCTGATACACAAATTAGTAATGTTAGCATAGTATTCTTGATAGATATCACCTTTACCCATGATATTTAGTGTCTCTATCCACTGGTCTTTCATCCCCTTAATCATCGTGTTTTTTAGCACATTATCAGGCAGATTTTCATAGGGAGACCTTTGGAGGTTATATTGGAAATGCCCCACATACTCTTCCAAAGTTTCATTAGGCCTTGCTACCATTTGGAATATCTCATCTTTTAGTTCTCTAGATCTACAATAATGTTGATATTTTTTAAGGAATGTAGTTTTCATTTGGTCCCAATCATTGATGTTGCCTCCACCCAGTCCCATAAACTAACGCAGGGCTTCTCCCTTTAAAGTGGAGGGAAACAGCTTCAGTTTCTGGGGGTCAATGGTGTAATCATAATCCCGACATAGGAAGTCGAATTCAAACAGGAATGCATCCGGAACTTCTGAAGTGAGTCCATGAAAGGTGGGAATATTTTGTAGAGGGATAGCTTTCATGGGTGTGTTGATAGCTGTGTCAACAATAGGATATTGTAATGTAGAGGTCTAGGGTGTTTGTGGATTATTGGCCATTTGATCAAAGATATTCCAGTACCCTTTCGGGATCTCTGGAGCTAGAGAGTTGTCCCTAGGATGTCTAGAAGAGGCGGGAATGATCCTAACAGCACTCCCTTGATCTGGGACACTCGGTGTCCTCTGCTCAATTACTACCTTAGGGGATCTTGGTTCCTCGGATTCCCTTGTTTCTCCTTCTCCTACACGAATGTTGCAAGGATTCCCTTCTTGTGAGGGAATTGATCGTGAATTTTCATTGTCTTGAAAATTCTATTCAATCCCTTCAGTTTTACTGTGGACCTCAGTGTAGGCTACATATGGTGAGCCTGTGGCCCGAAGGGAGACAGTAGGTTGTCTAGAAGCAACGGTTTGGGGACTTACTGATGGCTGAGATTCAAATTTTCTTAAGGTGTCGTCGATAAAAGTTGAACGTCCAAGGGTCATCGGTCCCTTAGATTTTTCAGGTTTGGGGTGTGGGATTGTCTTGTTTTTTGGTCTTTTCTTCTTATTCATTCATGCAAAAATTCAAATGTTTATTTCTACCTTAAATTCCTAGCAATTCTGCTGGAAAGTGGGCGGGGGAGCAAGCATTTTACTTGCTCCGTACACAGGTTCTTACCTTCCATTTCTAATACCCAGTTCTCTCTCAGCAGGAAAACAACAAACACCTACTTCACTTTTCTGTAATTGTGCTGAAAAGTGGGCAGAGGAGCAAGCACTTTACTTGCTCGTTACTTAGGTTCTTACCTTCCGTATTCAATACCCAATTCTTTCCTAACAGTAATTATCAGATATACATCACTCTTTGTAAAATGGCGATACTCTCCCTGGCAACAACGCCAAAATGTTGGGTGCTAAAAGGTGTCTTTAAAACTCCTAATTACCTCACATTAATCATCAACCCGAGAAAGTCCTTTTATTCCAAGAGTGTACACAATATGTGCATGCTATGAATCCAGAGAGTAATGTTTAAAATGAAGTATAAACCTTTGATACAAGAGTAAATGGATGCATTTATAAAACTCAAATTGCAACTGTTAAAGGAAATATTACATCTAAGAATCAAGACTTAATCCTCTATTGAAATCGTAATCAAATCTCAAACAAGCAATTCAATTGACAATAACATCAACCGAGAGCGTAGTAGCATTAACCGATCTCTTCTAGCTAATTCTATCTAAATCACACTCAATATCAATTAAGCAATTCAAATGGAAATGATGTCAACTGAGAGTTTAGTAATGGTAACCAAACCCTTTCAGTTGATTAAATCAATAAGGTTCATTGTCTTAACAGCTAATTAATTTAATCTAAAATAAGCATAAACAGACAATGCTGCGAAACATGTAAAGAAAATGTACTAACTTCAATATAAGAAATCGGTAAATATCAAATAAGATAAACTCACAGAAAATGGGAAAATATCAAACCAATCAAACTTGCGTGAATTAGAAATATATAACACAAAGGATAGCAGTTTGATCCACCAGAGGCCGGGCCCTTATCCGCCAGCGAATACTGCTGAGCTACTTCAAAGAATACGAATGAATAGCAACGTAAATTATATATTAAACATTGAACTCCAGACTCATTACAATACGGTCGTGTTCCTCCAATATGACGATTCTGTAAATTAAAATTACAATTTGAAATAAGCAGAGATCGATCCCCTTTCCTCCTACAGTCTTTTGCTTTTATAGTCAAAAAGAGGTAAAAGATAAATGTGATCCCTTAGGATCGGGAGATCCTAAGGGATTCGCAACTGAATGCTATCTTCTGACACCCTTCATATTTAGCGTTGATCCTCCTGATTCATCCTCCGACCTGACCGCAACCGACGCGCCCCATTCTTCCTTTGTTGGTTTATGTTGTTCCGTCTCTAGGGAACAACAACTGTTCCTTTCATCGTTTCTTTGCATAAAAAGGAATAAGAGTTAGTTACGGTGGCTAAATATTAATCGAGAGTAGTTCATCCGTTTCTTATCATAATCCATCAATATGTTAGCGTATCAAGATATGAAAGAGATAAGAAAAGAAGAAAAAGGTGATGGAATTAAGAGTAAATACATACCCATTTCGTAACTCAACACCTCTGCTACAGGATTCCCTATTGTCATAGGAAACCCTGCTACAATGATGCAAGGATGATGTACAAAGGGTTTTTGGTCTCCTTAAGTTGGATTCCAAGGCTTAAGGGATGTTGTAAAGTGATGAAAAGTAAAAAATAGGCTTAAGAGGAAATTCTAGCCGAGTTCTAATGACTTTTGTGGAGTGCTATAGGATTCTACAAGAATATTACAGGATTGTATCTGAGAGCAATCTAAAGGTTCTAAAAACAACCTAAAGGTGGGAGAAGGTAGTAGAAGGTTCTAGAAGAGTGTAATGGGCCTTTTCAAGATTCATAGAAACCAAGGAAGAAACATAAGAAAACATAAAGGTATAAGCAAAGAAAAATAGAGACAATAATATTGAAATAGAGTTGGTTGAGCTCCATTTAGCATGATCAAAGGTTAAATCTGAATTGCCAACAACATAGACAGAGTCTCAAGAGCCTTAGAAATACATTGAGACACCAAGAATACTAGCTAAGAAGAGAGTGGAGGAAGTAGAAGACCCTATGATACACAAGGAAATGGAAATAAAGACTTTTGTCTAGTAGAGGAAACTACATAGCAAATAGACCATCAGGGAAATGAATGAAGAAAAGAAGAGGAAAGAAGATGAGTAGGTTGCTGAGAGGATGAGAAATGGTTTCAGTAGGGGGGATTGATGGGCCTCCAAATTAGATACAAACTAATTCCCATATAAAGGCCATATTAAATATCTGCTTCTGCATTTAGTAATTTTTTCTTAGCTTTAATATGTTCTTAGAAAAATTTAGAGATAATTGCAAATTATGTACCTAATATTATTTGTTTTGTAGAATATTGTGAGAATATTAGGCAGTTTTTGAATATTTGGAAGATGAGATAATTTAGGGACTTGCTCCATGCCACAGGATTCCATAAGATTGACTAATAAATGAGTAAAATATCATGAAATCATTGACATATTCTAGAACTCCATTGGTTGAGAAAATCTAGGAATGTGTTCCCTGCTATAAGAGAAGCCAAAACTCAGTATTTAATGAAGGTTCCTATTGTTTGGAACAAGATCCACTTGTTGAGGTATTTTGGAGGGGAAAGCTACCTCCTTTTAAGGAGGATGGTTCTCCATCAATTTGAATAAGTATTGATTAAAATTAGCCTCTATGGGGCATGTATTTCTTAGTCTTCTTGTGAATAAAACATGTTATTTAGTGGCTCTACTTTCATTTCTAACAGGGATGTACTTGGATTGACTCTAATAATGATTTTTGGTGTCATTTTAAGCTTCTAATACTTGGTTTCCTTCATAGGAATATTATTATCCTTGGTCTCGTCCATCCCAGAAGCCTCGAAGGCTTGTTGTACAATTTCTTGATCTTCTTTGAATGTCTTGTTCACTTGCATCTCTTGTTCTTGCATTCCTTATTTCTGCACTTAATATTCATGATTCATTTGTTGTAGGTTATATTGTCTAAATGATTGGAATAAGTAGTTTTATAGGTAATTTATACATTTACAAGTATGATCCAACCTTAGAAAAACACTGCAAAGTTATATTTATCATTGAGCTACTTGGATTGGTTTACTAGTTCACAATTTTGGTATTTATGGAAGTATCCTATAGAAAAATAGTTATAAATTCCTATTGAATTTTAGCACGTGTTAATGATATTATTTAGATTTGATTCTGCTTAGATTGAAACCTAAAACATCCAACTTAATAAAAAAAAATATCCCATAGAATTTGCACTTGATTAGCTTAAGCATCAACTTATTAGCTCATTGTTCTAAAATTTATGGTTTTTAGTAGTAATTTTTTGTTGAATTTCAGCACATGCTAATGAAGCTCTTTCAAGTTGATTCCACTTGGATTGAAGGCTAAAAACATTGAAATTTATAACAACATTTATCCTATAGTCTTTTCGTTTGATTATCTTGGGAATTTGGTAGGTTAACTCGAGAACCATGAATCTTGTAGCAATGTCGTAGCAACGGAAAGTTTCTTGTAGCAAATTGTTTTCGATCTCTTATTCACTCCAAATTCATCGTAGAAATATATTTAGAGCCTATGAATGCTTTGAGGCCACTTTCATTAAGTGGAGGCTTGGTTAGGTCACCATTTAGATTTTACATTGCTTGCTTCTTGAATGTTGATTTCTACAATTAGTTTATATTTTCTTTCCGAAATTTACTTTAAACAAAGCATGATTTCCTTTCTACAAGAGTAATCTAGGACTTTCCTTTCCTGTGAAATAGAATATATTTCCTTTAATTCCAATTCCTTTCCATAAATATAGATTATATTTTTTTGGTCTTTGTTGTGCTTTACACTTTTTCCAATAGAATATATTTCGTTTCTACAATTTACTTTCCAGCAAAAGTAGAATAGTTTTTCTTATTGATATCTACATTTAGCAACTTAAGACTGATGAAATAACTAGATATTTTCTCATTCAAATTTGTTTCATTTCCTTATTTCACCTACATCAAATGGAGTCAAACTAGGAAGAGGAAGGTGTCTATTGCACATACAATGTCGGCCCCTCTTAAGTTTTGTACAAACCCTGAGTTGATAATTAAAGTTGGTAGGCTTTGGAGTTGCAAAATTCTTGTTGCAATATTAGGGATCATCAAAAAAATAAAGGAATATTCATCATTATCAAAATATTTCTTCCTAGGCCTCCTCATGAATGAATTTTTAGTAAGATCAGCTGTAGAGGCATGTTTCTTCCCTTTCCTTTTTTGATCATCATTCCTTTGAGGACACTTATCTTGATAATGATCATATGATTGGAAACGGAAGCATTGAATGGACAACATGTCACTTCTTTCAATAGAGGGAGGAGGAGGTGTTATTTGTGGATCAGTTCCTCTTCCTAGAGCAGGTCTTAAACTACGTCTTCTACCAATACTTCTTTCAAATATTCCAAAATTCCTTTTTCCCTTACCATTCTTTGAGCAGGCTACAAAAGCTTAAGAATATTCCCTTGGATTTGGAATATTTCCTTTATACATGAGCCTAGATTCTAGGATTGAGTGCATGAAACCCATAATTATTAAAGGTAGGTGTAGTTTCTCTGCCACTAACACTTGATGCAAAATATTCCCAGGAGTTAGGAAGACCATTGAGTGCTATAACTACTAATTCCTTATCAAGTACGTTTTCATCAATAACTTTGAGTTGATCTCTTAATTGATATATTCTTATGAATTATGATGCCACCGTATCATTCTTTGTCATATTAGCATCACAAAGTTGATTCCTGAGAATTATAGATTGAATAATTTTGTTGATGGTGTATAATCCAATGAGAGAATCATACATTTCCTTGTAACATTTAAGATCAACACTATAAGGAATTAGATGATCTCTAACAGATTCAATAACGATGCTCATGGTAATGATGTCATCTTCTTGGAACTTGTCTTTTCCTGCTTGATCATCCAATTCAGTAACTTTTCCTTTCACAATACCCAAAACTATATACCTTGCGAGTACAAGGTCAACTCTAGTTTTCCATGCTCTGAAGTTTGTAGCTCCTTCAAGATTTCACTCTTCATGATGATGATGATCAATCAAGAAAAAAACTTGTAGGATCTTAATGCTCTTTAAGGTTCTCTCAATGCTCTTCAAGTTGATCTAATGTTATTTTCCTTCACCAAATATCTCGTACCATGTTGATTTTCTAGTATTAAAAAAAGACTATAATTAATTTTCAAATTGATAACTACTTCTAATGATACAATTTAACTTCTTTAGAGAATTACAATCATTAAGTAGTTATACTTGAAAATTTAAACCATAAACTTCAGTAGAGAAATAGAGTTCATATTAAAAACAATGAGACAAGAGGCACCAAAATTTCTTGGGACAAAACCCTACAAGAGGGAAAACCTAGTAATTTTTCCTTATGAGAGAGAGAGTTTAATTCATCTCAATATATTCCAGTCAAAATGCCAATATTTGACTCCATTATATTCCAAGTCAAAACCAGTGGAATGAGAGAGAGTAAGTCAACATTTGATCAAAGTTAAAGTATGCACAAGAGGGGCCAAATTTTGACCTAAGGTTGCAAGTCAAAGGGTCGAAATTTGGTCTTGCAGTGTCCACAAAAGTTCAATCAAAACTCAAAGTTTTACCTATAATAAAACCTTAGTCAACACAATTGAATATTGATCAAAGAAAAATCAACAAACCATAGAATATTTTTTCTTCAAACATCACAACTCAATAACTTGGTCAAACAAGAGAGAAACTAATCAAGTTAATGCTAGTCAACAGAAGTCAAGGGAGATGGTCAACACAAGAATCAATCATATTCTTCTTCTTCACACATGTGAGTATATCTCCTTTTGATTGGTCAAATGAGTGAGTGATGATGTTTCCAAAATGGATTTTGAATGCCATTATATATGAGTGTCAAGAGGTGGGTTTTAAACTTGGATCAAACCCCTTCAAACAATAGGGACAACTTGGACAGTTGGAAGGTAAACAATTTCTACTTTATTTTCTCTAATGAAAATACCAACCATACCCACTATTTTTCAACAATTTTCAGCCTTACCTAGCTAGCCATATGGATTTTGTCACTATGGATTATAATTCAGGGGAAGTAAGATTTGGCTCTTTAGATACTCTTATGAAATAATCAAATTTGTTGAATCTATTGAATGCAATTGGTACAATGCAATCATCATGGTTATGGGTTAATGAAAAAAATCCCTTCTCTTGATTGGCTCCTATCTTCTTCAACAACGCCACTAGCTCATGCGGAACCAAATTCAGCAGAAGCTTCTAATGAGGGAACCTAATGCAATGGGGACCATTTGTTCCTAAAGGGGGAGGATTGATCCAAAGCGATATTTACCCATGGTATCTGCCCATGGTAATCACTCATGGTATTCATCCATGATATTTCATAATATGTAACTCAAGGCGGAATTACAAAAATGTTATAAATATCAGGCCCCACATTTATGAAAAACGATAGATTTGACCCTTAAGATGTAGATGTACATGGTTTTATTTCAATTAATAAAGTGTTGGTTTCTATCTCTTTATTTTCATATGTTGGGGTGTATTCGGTGGTGCATTATTGAGAAGAAGTATCATGAAATATTTTGTTGTCTCTACTCCTCGCCCTCAACATTCAAGCTTCCCAAATCTTGGCCCTCAAGATCTAGATCATTGGATTTATGTTTTTGTGTTTCAGTTAAATATAATGAATTACTAAGAAAATACCAAATTCATAGAGCAAAAAATGATTCTCTTTTTCAAACTATATAAATGATGATAATGAAAAAAGAACTCTACAACAACAAGTAAGACCAACGAGGGTTTCTTGTTGAGGGAAGAACTTCAAAGTTCAAGGAATTAGACTTAGATAATGGAGAAAATTTACTATTATTATATTGTAAGAATATGCATGGCCTAATACATAGCTTAAGGCATCAATGTATAGTCCCAATAAATGGTTGGGGTCATTGAGGTACATGCTATAGAAAAGGGCCTCTGGTTTAACCCATAAACCCCTCTTGAAAAAGCCACTAAAATAGCTACATTAAATTTTTATGGTGAATTTTGAAGGCATACACAAGTTTCTTTTAGAGGACCCACATATATACTCACTTTATCTTTGGGAAGTTTGTATATATATGATTTATGCTAAATAAGAAGAGTGTATGGATACTCAAAAAATGATTTTTGAAGAATTTTTCGGGAAAGAGTTTGCTAAAGGGAAAGGGATACGATTTCATGACCAACAGTTGCATCTCAGAACATAATTGTAATAGATGTTATAGAAAGCATTGAGGGATAAAAATAAGAGGTAGGAAGAAGAGTCAATAATTTCCAAGGCTCAAGTGAAGCACAAGGACAAACCATAAGGGAATCTAGGAATTCCAAACCTAGATTGAAAGAGCTTGAGACTAATCTAAGGCAATAGTTACATTAGAAAAAGAATAAACTACAAATAGAGGAAAATAATGCTAAGTCAAATAAAATATTCAAGGACCTTAGGTCATCACTAAGAAAGCAAGAAGGGAACATGAAAATACTAATAGTAGAAGTCAATAGTACCAATATGCAATTGAGAAGCCGAGAACCCCAAGTAGAAATGTTGAAATAAAAGATTGTTGAGCTAGAGAAGAGTTCACTAAAGAATGATAATATGGTGGGAAAACCCATTAAGCAAGGTGTAGAAGATAATATATTTGAAAAATCAATTGGCCATAAGCCATGAAATGTGCCTTTAGGTTGTCAATGAAAGAGATAAGGCCTTGAAGGAACTTGAAAAAAGAAAGCAAGCAATATGTTGGATCTATAATTGCACTATTTGGAAGAATAATATGATTCCAACTAGGAGTTTAACCTAGGATAAAGTAAAGTATGTGTTGAATTTCATTTTAGTTAGTAAAGAAAATTTGGCAAATCATTGCTAATCTAGCACTACATTTTAAACATTTTTCTGAAGGATTAAAAGACCCAACTCAAGATCACTACTCCAAGGTTTTTTACCCTTTGCCCTAAACCTTGGTCTTCTAGCTAGCTTGAGGTTGTCCCAAGTCCCACCACTTAGGAACATCTTCGAGTCTTATGAAGAAGGGATTTGTTTTTAAATGGTTTCCAATGATGAATGGGTGTTAATGTATTGTTTTAGTGCATGTGATGGAAAATGAGTTACAAGTTCACATTATAAGACAATTCAAGTTAGATAATCATTAATAAATTTCAAAATAATGTAAATACATTTATTTGACTCCCTCATACATTGTTCCTTTCTTTAGAATTATCCCTCCCAAAAAACTTTTTGCAAAATGATCACCATGTTACATATGTATCCTATTTTAACTCATTAGATGCTATGATGTTGCTTATTGAATTTAATTTTATTATGTTATATGGATAATGCGAAAAACCTTTGGGCCCTAATACATTTAGCTCCCATGCTAACAAAGGATTTACTCATTATCTAAACAACTAAAAGTAGGCCCTTGGCCTCGTGGATCTTGGTTATGCTATTAAATTATCAATTATTGCTCCAAGCTCCATTTACTCATCCCATTTGAGTAAAACTTTAGAATGTCAACCTCGCTAACTCTAACATAATGCTTCTCACCAACTGTCATATCCCTAATCCCATGTAACATTACTAAGATCCATAGTTTAATCCCTAACCAAGTGTAGGCCAATCTTCTCCAATTGCCATATGATTGATCCCAAGTACCTTACCAAGATCCACAATGTAAGGCCCAACCAAGTGTATGTGAGGATTCTCACCAACTAGCATATGCTTGAGCCCAAGTACCTTTACCAAGATATATAGCCCAATCTCCAACCAAGTGTAACCTAATATTTGATCATTGAGCATATCAACGTAAAAGAACAAAATTCCCAAGGCCCATGAACTCATGGATTTTCAATAACCATTCAAAGTTGAAACACCATGACAAAGTCTACTTCAAGGAAATGTTATTTTTCTTTTTAAAGAATGTTGGTAATATTTTTATTTTTAAAGAATGTTGGGAATGGGTGAGCCCTCCTCTGATCAAATCCAAAGGCTAACAACCTTCATTTTGGAATGCATGGGAACTCCTATGCATATGCCTAGAGGTTAGTGACCTTCACAGAGGAATGCTTGGGCCATCGTCTATAAAGATCTAAGAAACTGGCAAGCTTCATTTAGTTGGGTAGTTTATCCATTACCACTGCAGTGATAGTTTCACCAACCTCCTTCCATTAAGTGGTAAAGTTGGTCTAGCTATGCCAAGGCCAAGTTAACAATAACCTCAAAATTCATTGTGATGGGCAAGTTGTCCATTACAACCATGATCATGATCATTGATGATGACGAGCACTACCATGATAGTGATGGTAGTTTAACCATATGCTTATTTAAAAATATTCATACTTACCCTAACCTTCCTTTAGAAGTCCAAGTTTAATGATAAATTAGCCATATATTTATTCAAAAATGTTGATAGTTATCCTAACCTTCCTTAGGTGCCCAAGTTGTCCAATGCCACTAAGACAATGTTGAGAAACCTTAGACCCTTGTTCATTAAAATGATATCTAAAGGCTTTGGCCGTGGGTCATTATTCATCAAAATGTTATAGATCACTTGCATATCTAAATTTCAAAGTAAATGCCCTATTGTTGTTTACCTATCTAGTTCCAAGGTAATCCATCTCTTGTTCCATGTGGGATAATCATTTATCTTTGTGGTCAGAACTTCTCACTGTAATCATTTATCTTTGTGGTCACAACTTCGCATTGTGTTGTGCTTCCTTGCCTATTTGAAACTTACATGTTTTTAACTCACCAGGCATATAGAATGGTTTCCATTGATGTTTAAGAGTAGTGAATGGTGAGTATGAGTTATGCATTAACTCCAAAACAGTGCATTGTGGGAGGATCTCAAAAAATGTTTTGATGAGATCACTGAGGCCTGTTGACCTCCATTCGTGGATCTAACTAGAAGAGTATTCAATACAATCGATTTAAAACTTTGACAAGCAAGATCATGGCTTGTTGTCTGCCATACTTCTCTCATGAACTAACAGAGTGCGTTGTACAAGCAATCAATATTCGTTTTAAACATTAGTGGTCACTCGCAGTGAACAAGGAGATGTGGGAAGGTTGATAAACCTGTGGAACCCAAAGTCTTAGAAAACTAAGTGCACCGCCCAAAAAAGTGACCCTTGAAGTGTACTCTTCCCAAACTAAAGTTGGAAGCTACCACGATGCATACTGGTCATCGCCATCAAAATATGAGGTGTGTATGAAGAACACGAGATGGATAGTTCCTGTTGCATGGGTGGTTGAGGAACCCAATGTGAACTGAACACACAAGAAATGAGCAAATCAACTGCCACTTTCTCGAAGCTCTTGTCCTCAGTATAATGGGGTTGTCGGTTATCTGGTCGTTATAAGCAAGCTTTGGAGTTTTTTTGCTTGTAGTAAAAGTTATGGAAATTTGGGTCATATTTTGAAAAAATGGGACAATTATTTTTGTAAATTCAAGTAAAAGTAGTTTAAATTCATAATTTAGGTGCCCTCGAAGTTTTTGATGGTGAAAATGGAATTTAGGTGCTCTAGAAATTTTTGATGGTGCTGAATCTATTTTCACCATTAAAAACATAATTCAAGCACTGCTTCTACAAGATTTTTTAAATTATTTTACCTGGATTCCTGCCACTTTTGGCGGTCGGAGCAATTCCTCCGTCTTGACTCATTTTTTTGGGAAATTTGATGAAAACAATTTTGAATCAAATTATTATTTTATATATATCAATTTAGCATCATAAAAAATTCCTAAAACCTTAAAATTGCAAAATTTTTACAATTCAAAATTGTGATGAATCTTATTAAATTTTTAAAAATTCAACTAGAAATATATACTAAAAAGACTTCTCAACGTTTAACCAATAAAATATGGCTTATGGATATTTGTCTATAAAATCAAGGAGAAGAAGTCATAGAAACAATTATTGCGTTAGGAGAAGATTTGCAGCATATTGTCTACCGTGGTTACAATTATTGTGGAAGGAGAAGATTTGCAACATATTGTTTTCTGAGTGGGAAGATTATAATATGCATTTTGCAGGAGAGAAGACAGTAGTGGACTTAGTGAATCAACAGTGTCTTTTGCAACGGTCATTTTAACATTGTTTTTTTTAATTGTCATTTTAGCGGGCGTAGGAGTTGCTCTGAAAATTATAGAAATTCTGGTTATATTTAGAGAAAATCCAGCAAGGAATTTTGTAAATTAAACTGCAAAATTTTAAGTGTCCTAGATGTTTTTGATGGTGCTGAATCTATTTCCACCATCAAAAACACGATTCAAATACTGCCTCTCCAAAAAAAATTGAAATTTTTCTGCCAATCACTTTTAACCGTTCAGTCAATTCTTCAACCTTATTAAACTACTCCGTCAAGGAACTGCATGGTGACATGCTGCGTCGGGCCTATGATAAGCATTATGCTTCTAGTGAATTTTGAATTTCTGGTGATATTTGTTAGGAATAATCACAGGGTAGATGAGTAAATGCTACACCAATAAGTGCAGAGTTGATCCAACAGTACTTGGACTGACGAGATTTTGGGGATGGTGTATACAACAGAGTGTATGAACGTAAGAATGATGCTTCCATCGGGTGGGCATGGTCCCTTGATAGCGTTTGTGTTAAACAATGTTCCGAGGAAAAGGTTATGGTACCTGCTCTCGTTGCTCATGGTCGAAGACATTATAAGATTTTTACTGGAATATTGTTGAGACGAACGCTATCAAGGGGCCATGCCCACCTCATGGAATATATAAATTAAATTAGGTTTATGGTTGAGAAATAATTATTTTCCTGGATTTAAATTTGGTTAACATTTTGTCAGCTATGGAGATTATTTTTTTTGAAAAAATAAATAATTAGTTTATTAATGAAATAAAAGAGATTACATTCATCATTTGATTGTTTTGCATTTCTAGAAATAACCATGGAAGCGTTATGGAAAATTTTAGAGATGAAATTTTATTAATTGGCTATTTTTTGGACACTTTCTGAGAAAAATATTAGTTCATTTGGTTAAAAATTCGCTCATTTTTTACATATATATGATTAAATGGATAATATTCGCCAAAATTTACCAATTTCAATAGTAAATTACATGTTCTTTATTAAATATTCGCCAGCATTCTATATATCTGACTTTTTAAACCAAAATAGTCGCCTATAATACTATACACACATAATATTATAATACTATACACGCATAATATTTGAATCCTTTTAAAATACCCTCGAAAGCACTCTTCCAATAGAGAAGAGGAGATCACCAAGGAGGATACAAAAAAACAAATTGTCCAAAGGAAGCAGGGCATCCATGGAAAAATGGAAAACATAAGCAAAAAAAGTCATGCTTCCTTTGCCAATACCAAAGCATAGACACTACAAAACACATCTTCGAATGGGGGATACAGTGAACAAAACCAAAACATGTAAATACATTCAGATGCAACAAAGAACAACCCTACCTCTAGAAGGAGAAAGCCCTGAAACCATGCTCTAAGCCATTAACAAAAAATTGGAAATGAATCTCACCAGGAACTGTAGATCGACCTCTATTGGATAGAGAATCTGCCACAAAATTTTGTTCTCTGTAAATGTAGATGAAGGAGATGTCATTGAAAGATTGCAACAAAGCTTTGATTTGTTGTATCCAGTGATGTAAAGATGGCACCTTGAAGGAGTGCCTCCCTTGAGCCCATTCAATCACTGATTTGGAATCATCAACAATAACAATCTCCTCAATAGTTAACCAAAATGCACATCGTAACTCACCCCATAGAGCCAACATTTCAACCCTACTATTGGTACCTTCACCTCATGACCAATATAAATGATATGATTGTCCTGATCCCAGCTCAATCTATGCCCCGCATCCACACTCCTCTTCTGAAGAAGCCTCATCAAAATAACTTGTCGGTGAAGACCTCTCTATGTCCTTATGGACGCAAGTTCTCTGAGATGACTTAGGCTTCTAGGGGCCAATTTCCAAAAAGTAAGCCACAATATTCAAATTAGTAAGTTGCTCATAAGGGTGTATGTTGTAAAAAAATTCTAGCATTTCTAGTCCTCCATATTCCCTAGAATATGTACATAGGCAGAGCTCTATATTCACGTTGTTCAATTGACCATTAAGATAGGTATTGCCAAGTTGAGGAATAGTCCACCACTACATAAATTTTGAGAGCTTTCCATACCTCCTTCCGGATTGAGAATGCAAACGAAAATGTGAGAAAGAAATGGCTAATGTCTTCAGACGCCCTTCTACACAAAGAATAAAACCCCAGTCCCTGCATTCCCATCCTAAAGCAGTTCTCCCAATTAAGTATCATGTTATGGAAAACAACCCAATTGAAGCATTTAAGTTTTAGTGGAGCTTCCCAATTCCACGTATGAGGCATTCATAGATATTTGTTGTGGTTCTTGTGGTCATGAGAGATAAAATAATATATTTCCTTACTAGAGATGTTTCCCCCATATTCACCCCCACATCATTCCAATTGGTCATCCTTCTTAAACAACATGATCCCAATGTGGAAGAGCTTATACATGAATTGTTCCCTTTCGACCTCTAAATGCACTAGAAGTCCAATATCCTTGGAGTGCGGCCAATGTGGAAGATTTAAAATGGGGTTATGGTGACCACCAATTTGTGCTAGATAATATAGCCCATAGTTGTTAAGGTGTTGTAGAATTGTTACAAATAGAAGGTGATCTCCAGGTATGCCTTTGATAATGTCAAGGGCTATTGCTATCTTACCACCCATTCCAACAACCCATCGTAAGTTACCACATAACCAGGGCTTGGCCTTCATCAAACTCTACCAGATGAGAGAGGAATTCTTCTTTTCAGGAGTTCCAACATTTACCCACTCCTCCATATGATGGTTAGAGAGGTATTTCTCCCTAGTGGTCTTTCGCCAAATGTCATATCCTTTAAATGATCGCCATAGGTTCTTAACAAGCAGCACTTGATTGAAGTGCTATGTGTCCCAGATTCCCCACTCCCCCTCAGCCACACTCCTACATATGATTTCCCTACGAGCCAAATGGAATTTCTTAGCTTTTTCAGCACCACTCCAATGAAAACTAGTCATAATGGAGTTAATCATTTTTATGACAACTCTAGGGAGATAAAATAAGTGCATCGAATAAATGGAGATGCCCTGAAAAACAACTTTAGTGGCTATCGTTAAGAGCTATGAGGATTATCTTACCTTTGTTTAAAGGGAGGAGAGAGGAATACTTGGTTTAGACGAATTTATATCATTTTCAAAATAAGAGGAAGAGAAAGTGCCAAATATTTCTTGAAATATTCTAAAAAATATATATTTAAGGTATGTGTGTGTGTGTTTGTATAGAGAGAGGTAGAGAGTAGTCTAAGCATTAAATGTTTCTACTTCTTTAATGAGTGATAAAATTTTAGGGGAATTGTCAATTTTCTTTTTTTTTTAAATGTGTTGTTAAATGCATAAATGGATTTAGTGCCATAAAAAGGGATTGTTTATGTTATAAAGCTCAAATTTACTATTCCAAAAAATCCTAACCAAATTAAAAATCAAAAACATCTAATAGTTAAACTATTCATATATATAAAGTGAGAGAAAATGGACTAATTGACATTTATAAACTTTCTCAAATATATGAGATATGTTAATCTACAATTTAATGGGATTTCCTATTACAATCAAATTTAAATTATTATACCTCTACTTTACTATTATTTTGCCTAAAATAAATATTTTTTTAGTTCTCTAACTTTATTCACACATTTAAATTAAATATTTTTTTTAGTTCTCTAACTTTATTCACACATTTAAATTTGGATACAAAGGAAGAAGGAAGAAAAAAAAAGTGTTCGTTAACCAAAATTCCATTTCAGTTGCTCCATGGAAAATAACTTAACATGATTGATGATAACAATTAAATGTTTAAAAAATATGTGAAAAAAATTTAATAATTCACATTTGAAATATATTATTATTATTAATTATATTACTTGTGTTATGTATGAACAAATAAAACAAAACTATGTAGAGGACAAAATGTCTTCCTGTTTCACTGTATTATAATTTTAAAAATTAAAATTGTATTGCATTGTTTTTTTACAATGATTGAAATCACATACACTTTTTTTTAATGCGTTACAAACTTTCCAGAATTCCAACTTTGTCGAAGTCAAAAATTGATTAATACAATATAATCATAATGTTATTTTTATTATTAATTTATTAAGTGCATTATTCATTCGCGTAAATATAAATATAAATATAAATATAAATATAAATATAAATATAAATATAAAAATAAAAATAAAAATATTCTTTCTTTATTTTTAATTATATAATTTTATTTTAAATTTTAAATTTTAAACTTATAAAGAGCTTTTGACTTATAGTTAATTTATTTTTAATTTTATGATTTTATTTTAAATTTTAATATTTTTATATTTAAGAGAAAAATTATAAACATTAATATTTTACATTTATTTATTTATTTATATTAATTTAATTAAATTATATTTAATTATTATTATTATATCTAATTTTTAATGAATTTAATTTTTTTATTTTTTATAATTTTATTTATAATAAAAAATCATTTTTATTTTTATTTTCTGATAATGAAAGTCACACTAGCTGAGATTTAGTTTTTAATAATTATAATCACAATAGATAGATGTAAAAAATATTTGGTTTTACTTCACCTCATTTGACTTATATTTTTTTAATTCACTTTTACGAATAGAATAAATTAGAATTATTTAATTCTTAAATATTAATCTCACAAATTTATAAAAACATTTTATATCAACTTCTCTAATTGATCATATTGACAAGTAATCTTCAATCTATTGTATTCAAGTATTCAATAAAAACACCTTAAAACCAAGTATATATTTCACATATTTTGTAACTTGTTAAAAAAACAAAAAACACCTTGAAACTAATTTTATATTTTACATATTTTGTAACTTAAAAATGGGAATAAACTCTAATTAGCCTAGATTAATAACGGATAACATTATACTGCGTATATGTCCATGTTTCTAAGATTGTCTTGGAATAATTATCAACTTTCCGAATTTAAACTACAAAAGAAAAAAACATATACCATTGTTCCATTTTGACTATACGCTTGTTGGGTGTGTGGACATGTACCCAATTTGACCCCTTGATTAAGCACGTGTGATTAACTACATTAGTTATTATTTTAATTTCATCATAGATAATTAATTATGACACTATGATGATTTGGACATGTTAATATTGTAAATACTATAGTTTCAACGAATAAGAAAATGCTAGCAATTGACTAATACATGAGCATCTATAGAGACCATGACACCATAAGTAGGGATTAATAATGGGGCAAAGTGTTAGGAATAATGTGTATTTTAGAAAGTGATTTGAGGATGGTTGGAGTTTGTCTCAACAACATTCTCTTAATTTAGAAACTGTTGGATCTCATATGCATTATATTAGTGTGATGTATTTTGGTTTGCAGATGAATACACTAATATTTTTTGTGTGTTGTGCAATTACAACTTAAGTCATGGTATCAGAGCCAATTCTAGCTTAACTCCCTCATGGGAGGGCCAAGAAGATATGAGAGGTATTTGTTGTACTCTAAGAGTATATTAATAGATTTATAATAGTAGATTGGCGTAAAAGGTGTAAAAAAACTATTATTTTGTAGATTTGTGCGTTGGTGCAGATTTGTGCACTGGTAGTAATAAGTTATGTCTAAGAGGTTGTAAAAGTTGAATTTGAATGAATAGGTAACACTTGTAAAAATGCCCTAAAAACATATTCTTTCATTTTTTATTGCCAGTAACAAGCATGAGTTGTAGAAGGTTGTGAGAGCTGCACGATTAAATCAGTTTTCCTCCAAATTTGAGGTGCTCAAGATGTCGAGTAAATCTTTTCAAGTAGAATGGGAAGTAAAATTACTCATTGCATGAATCTAAGGCTTTTGGTCAACTAGAAAAGTCAAAAGATATTGTATGCAAAGGAAGAAAAGGATATAGTATATCTTCTCCTTCGATTCTCATGTTGTTAACCACTTCTATTATTAAATTGCTTTCAGCACTAAATCTCGCAAAGAATATCAGTTGCCTTAAAAAACTTTCACAATAGTGTAGAACAACTCCAGAGTGTGTTAATGAATACCGAGAAACCCCATTTACTAGAGCCAAAGGTTATGTTTTCCCATTCTAATGACATCCTTAGAATACAATGAGCTCCCACTCTCTACTACATTTGTGGTGTTGATCGTCATTGCACACATCTCCACAATATGAGTACTCAATAAGGTGCCAGCTGTGTCAGTGACAAAAATATGTCTTATGAGGTGCAATTGGAGGATGTCCATGGCAAACAACAAAAATAACACAAAAACCGATGGAGGTGGAAGCAGCGAGGAAGGTTATGTGAAGCAGACGGTTACCTTCATGATCACTAATGAATTACAAGTCCCCCCCCTCCAGCAATCACCAACCTTAACTTTCTAAATAAGCTCAATGTTAATGGTTCATCGGATTTGGGGGAGCGAAACGTGAGTGTCAGTCCCAAAAAGGCACTCGAGGTGCTTTGGGCTTCCCCCATTTCCACAACACCTTTGAACGAGACTGTGTGTGATATTTTTGCAGGTTCACTACACTCCTTTAAGCCAACAAATGGTTCGATATGCACAATTGCATAGTCTACAAAATTTTATTTTAGATGTTAAAATGTGTGAAGTGTTCTTTCACACTTTCCCAAGAATAGACATAATGGAAAGGGTCTTGACAATAGAAACAACTCTATTAATCTGACCCACTTAAGAGGTTGTGATGGTGGTGGTGGATCACAATATGATGGTGGTTCTAATGGCCCGTGGAGGTGTTTAGGGATTAATTTTCTTTCATTCTTATATTTGTGTGGCTCTTATATATTTGTGAGGCTTTGACCTTTTTAATGATTTTTTGTAGTTGTTTGGTACAATTCAAACAATCATGTATGATATATTTCAGTTATGTATATTTTTGGTTTGTAAATTGAAGGTGCAAAATCAATCATTGAATAGTGTAATATAATCTAAATCAATGGCTCTTGGTTCTTAGAAACCCCTAAACATATCATTGGTTTAATTATGTTTACATATTGTTATGGTTTCTTGTTCTTAT
The DNA here is from genome assembly GCA_031772625.1 of Pinus tabuliformis. Lineage (NCBI taxonomy): Eukaryota > Viridiplantae > Streptophyta > Pinopsida > Pinales > Pinaceae > Pinus > Pinus tabuliformis. The sequence goes on along the minus strand of CM062816.1, from coordinate 1,483,920,719 downwards.
CGCTTAGAAACATAAGAACAACGACTATTGGTTATAGTATGAGATCTGTGTGTGTTATATAGGTCAAGTAGTAAGATGAACTTATGAATACATTATGTATCTAGATTGTCTTCCAGTAAACTGATAGAGCGTTGAAAGCTAAGTATTTGATAGATGGTGGTATGTCCATAGAGTGATTCAGTTACTTGACAACTTCTCTTGCGGAAGCCCCAATGAGCCAAGTATGCCAATATTGTTGATCATAAAAAGTAAGTTAATGACTGTCAAAGGCAACTGTTGTTTAATGGTGTTGTCATTAATGCCAACATCAGTACTTGAACGCTCTTAATATTCATCTAAGTTTGATTGATTAGAAGATTCAAATGATAAGAAGCCCCGAGAAGCCCTAGAAGACTTGTTGAGGAAAATATATATAGAGGACAATGATATTGATTGTGAGGCCATCAAAATTTGTTTCTTTTGATTGTACCAATTCCAACGGTATACAACATGCCTCCTGGTTCATATCGGTTTGGGTATATATGCTCGATCAAATATTGAAGCCCCCTTCTTGTGGTCAAAGTCCCAAAAATGAGATGATGTGGAAACTCATCATTGGCCAGAAAATTTCTCAAATAATAAGGCCAAGAAGGACCCTTGAAAGATTTAATTAAATATTTTGAGGTCAAAAATATTTTATTAAAGGGAAAAAATTATTAAAATTAAATTATAGTCAGCCTCCAAGGGAAATCATTTATGGCTCTAAAAATGAAATTTTAAATTCAAATTTTAAATTTTATTTTTCCCTCCTTGATCAAGTTAGCTCCACTTGAAATCACTCCCTCATCATTATAAATGGAGGCTTGGATTCACCTCAAAGGACAAGTATTCAACATCTAATCTTCTATGATCTTTGCGACCTAAGTGTAGTCACAAAAATATGGAGCAGGTTGATGTTTGGAGTTTTGTTTGGGTATTTTAAATTTTATCTTTTGCATAGTGGGCTCTTGCTAGATTTGGTTATCTTTTGAAGCTTATTCAGTTTCCTTCCTGAGTTGGTCTAAGACATTGTTGAAGGGTTTTTCTGAGAAGATCTATGTGCACATATTCAACTTATTTTTGAGGTAGATATGAGGCACTTCATGGGCACTTCGACCTCTATTATTATGTCTCTATAATTCACACCTAAACTAAATAAAAGGGTCACCAATTTTGTTCTGTCCTAATCACATATCACGTGGGAAATTATGGATCTTAAAGGTAATGTTGTCATCATATTATGAAGTAGATTTGTGGAAATTCGTGAGGGCTAGTATCATACTTCTGTGGAATCATTGTGACATATATATTTAGACCTCCTAAACTTTTTAAGCTAACTTCGTTTCATTCAAAATAGTTCTATGGATCATGTAGTGAACGAGTTTGTTGGTCAAATTAGTGATTAAGGTTCTTAGAGATTTGAACAACATCGTTCACCAAAAGGAATCTCCATATATGTGACTAGGTAATAAACCATCATGATAGGCCCGACTGACTATAACTATTATTATGAATATTGATCATCCATTGACCTATTACGTATGGTTATTATTTTACATTGAATGCCAAGATTGGTTTCATGAATGGTTTTGAAGGAGAATTTTGAGTTTTGATACAATCTCATTTAATTATGATTCTTTTGGAATTATGATTACACTAAGGAGTTTTATTTAGAAAAGAATACAATGAACTCTGAGATTCAGAGTGTTGGTTTTGGTCATGATTCAATTGCTAAGAGTCTGACAGCAAAGTTTGAATAAGTTGAACACTATTCATTGTTCCAAGAAGCAAAGTACAAACTTATTGAAGGTTTGACAACTTGATACATATAGAAAAGGTTGGCCATATATAGTAGGGAACTCTGTAGATGAGGCTATTGAAAGAAAGAAAATATTGAACCTTGACCAAAAAAAATATTTGGTAAAACCACATATATTTCAAAGCTAAATCAGAGGTTTTCATAGCATTTAAAAACTAGTTGTTACATGGATGTACTGGAAGGCTTGTTTGGTATTCTTTGAATATAATATAGGTGTTTGTTAAGAAAATGATAGAGGATATGCAGCACAATAAGTTGACAAATTGAGCTAACAATAAGTGCAAATGTTGATCATTTGTTGGACAGTGGCAGAGTGGCTAATATTGTTTACAGAGAGTACATTTCAAGCATGGACTACCTGAGAATGGTTTTTGTTGGTGTGGCTACAACATAACTAACCAAAAAGAAATCTAGTACATGTCATATAGTTGTCATTTAATTAGTTGCTTGAGGGCTTAGGGGTTGATCATCATTACAAAGGATCTTTTGAATATCGCAGACCTTAATTTCTCTTACAGTTACATGTGTATGATTCCTTTTGAACATGAATGGTTGAAGTATATATTAGGGTTATGATCTCATTCATACATTATTGGTGAATTAGCTTCTATATATTGTTTAGGGATCAAATTGTTGCTATTTCTAAGTCAAATATCAAATTATTGCTAGGGTTTATGAGCAAAGAAGCAATTACATTGTTTTGAGCAGTTAAAGTATTGTTGAGGTCTACTGTGACTTGACAGTGGTAATATTGAGTAGTTGGTGAATTTTTGTATCATTATTGGTCAGATCATTGTCAAGAAGCAGTTAGGGTTTTGATATGATGTTGATCATTACTATTACCTAGGTTTTGATACTGATTGAGCAAAGTTATTGTTGAGTATGTGCGCCTAACAAAGAAATATTGTATTGGAGAGAAGTTTGGCATGATATATTATTGGGGCATTGATGTAGGGGATGTTGGTACAATATTGATATGCTATTGTTGAGTTAGGGTTTAACAAAATCTATTGCCCAGTGTCATTGGACTATGTGGGAAGTTGATGATTACTAGGGTTACTATACTTCTAACTTGCTTGTTGAACCAAGGTTATATGGATAGATGTTTGATGACATGTTGATGCAACTTGAGAAAAATATAACTAAGTTTCATGAAGCTAATGTTTGATGTACAATCGAGAAGAAGAAGGTTTTGATTGAGTACAAAATGTATTGCAGTTTGTCTTTGTATTGAGCACAAGTTGATCCAGTCTGAAAAGTGTGAATGTGGTCTGCTTATTGAGTAGGGTGGCAGGGTAGTGCAAGGAAGGAGATTGGAGTCTCCTTTAGGTTGGAACCTGATAACACTTTAGGGAAGTAGGGTGGTGATAGGGTCAGCTGGAGCCTTTGTAAGGTGTTGGGACATCCTTTCAGTTGGATCATCCTTTTCGTTGGAGCATCCTTCCAGTTAGAGCTGGTAAATTAAGGAGTTGTATCTTCCTTCAGGTTGGAGCCTATAAATTAGGGCGTTGCAATGGCCTTCCAGCTGGAGTTGGTAAACCAAGGCGTTGGAGCATCCTTTTAGTTGGAGTTGATAAACCAAGGGGTTGGAGCCTCCTTCAGTTGATGTTAAAATCTTGGAAGTTGGAGCTTCATAATGATGTAAATTTGAAGACCTATATTAAGAAGCGTTCGGTGGTTTTTCTCCCTTAAGGGTTTCCACCTAAAAATATCTGGTGTACTGCCTTTGTTTTCATGCATTGTCAAATGGTTTTGTTAGTAATGTGATGTTGACTTATGTTTTATATAATGATAATGTAATTTAATGCTCTGAAGATTAAAAATTAACTAATTAAAGGAAATATTGATTCACCCCCCTCTAAGTATTTCCAATAGTTGTATTTTAAATGGTTCAAGTGGTAAGCTTGAATTTATGGTGGAGAAAGAGAGAAATGAGAGAGATTCCAAAGTTGATATAAGTGTTAAGGAAGACCATACCAAAATACCAGAAAAATGTTACTTGAATGTGCATTATATGTGTTTTCTATATCATTATTTTTAAAATAAAAATTATGGGAGGGTGTTAGGAATAATGTTTATTTTAGAGTAGTTTGAGGATTGTTAGAGTTTTTTGAGAGATTTTATCAATAACATTCTCCTAATTCAGAATTTGTTGGATCTCATATGCACTATATTAGTCAGATGTATCTCGATTTGAAGATGAATATGTGAATTTTTTTTGTGTGGTGTGCAAGTACATTTTCTGTCACCAAGAAGATGTTTAAGATGTTTAATGATCCATATCCACCCTTGAAAAATTATTTTGGGATGCAATATTTCATTTTGAGATTACCATTTATCAACCCTCATTGACTTTACATGCATTGAATGTAGTTGGTGGAAGGACCACCTTCCACAATAATTAGAGGATATAAATGCCTCCTTCCACATTTACCCAATTTCACTAGCGTGCCAAGGTAAACATGAGACGACGAGTTACTATGACATGATCCAACCTCCTAACTCCAATTAAGGAAGTGGGGTCTACAACTGACTACCAACTAACAACTCATAACATTCCTCAAGGCTACAGAACACTCAGGGGCCAAAGGACCACCCTAGGTGACCAAACCTCGAGTTGGGGCTGCTTTTCTCATAACTTAACCACCAACTGCATGCATGACAAGGTCTGGGTGTGGTTGAAGGCCTTGAACCGCATGCACAACATTGCTTGAGTGCGGTTGTGACCCAAATTGTCTAGTTCAGAGGGTGTGTTCCTGAGATTTGAGCCACAATTCTAGGTCAGCCTCCATACCACTGCCCAAAACTACCTTAGACTTCTCAGATTCATAAATGACTTGAAAAAAATGATATTCAAAGTTGAAGGCATAACTTGACCTAGACTACTTAGAACATAATAGACATTTATTCAAACACATGGAAAACATGTAAGCTATAGGTCATGAATGCATATGTGATCATAAAAGTTTGAGATTCATCTAAGAATCATCAAGAAGGCCATATGCCCTCTCCACATAATTGCAACAACACTTATTATTCCATACATTCATCAATCGATCAATAGTTAAACAATTCATGACAAGAGACATAGAAGATACACATCACATAAACAACATATAACCAGAAAATAACCAGTATATAAACCATGGCAACCCAACCATAATATCACCAATATAATCACTACAATTACTCATAAATCACCATAAGGAAATGTTTCATTTTAAAATATGAAAATTTCAACCAAGTCAGGGACTTCCACGTACCACATGACCATAGATTGGGCGTAACCAAATCTCTCTTTCAGCTAGTCACCCTCGCGCCATATTTTAAGAATGAATGTGGGATCTCATGGAATAAACCAAACCATGGCTTCTAGAGGAAAAACAACTCAACCCTCAACCAGTGATTCCACCTCAAGAATGGACATCACTAACACCAACCAGATTGGTCTCTACCCAAGTTGTCCAGGGCTCTAGGAACTAGTATCTGTTAAACACACATGGAAAACATAGAATAGGAAAGAAAATCAGTGAGTACATTTTTTTTATTAACAGGAGATGTACATTTATAATACAATGTTGTGACTCTTGGGTTTCAGATCCCAAGGTCTCTTGGACTCCTTTTGTCCATTCGACTTCCACACTAACCCACTTAGGATTAGGTGTCCAACATTCCCCCCCTTAATCCGAAGGGTTATGTATGAGTCCAAGAAGAGAGCTGTAATACAAAATGTGCAAAAATGCATGGCAGCACTAGGTTGAATGTGCTCTATGAAATGTTGGTATAAAGGGCAGTGGTTTAAGGATGACCACCAACACTGGAACGCTTAGTGCAGTTCCCGGAACTCTTCCAAAACTGGCAAGAAACTGAAGTTTTCTGCTAGAGGAAGTGATCCTACTGTTTTAAAGAGGGAAACCTTCAACCATAAAAGGGAGGTCTCACCCCGCATAAAAGGTAAAACTTCAACCTGAAAAGGGAAGTCTCAACCTGTGATGGTTTAAGGATAACCAACAACTCTGGAATGCTTAATGCAATTCCTTGAACTCTTCCAAAACTGGCAAGAAGCTGGTGTCTTCTGCTAGAGGAAGTGTTCTCAATCTGTGATGGTTTAAGGATGACCAACAACTCTGGAATGCTTAATGCAATTCCTGGAACTCTTCCAAAACTGGCAAGAAGATGGTGTCTTCTGCTAGAGGAAGTGTTCTCAATCTGTTCACGGGCATCTTTGTCTCTGGCTACAACTCTGAAACTGGTGTGGCAGGTTGTGGCTCAGGCTCGCTTGATGTGACTTTGAAGCTTGTAGATGACCATCATTTCCCCCCCTGTCAGATACAAGGTGAGATGATGGAGAAAACTCAACTGCAAGACTGTTCAATACTCTGGAACAAGTTCTGACATGTGTTTGGAATATCTTCTTGGCTGTTGATGCCCATTGCCAAGAAGCGATCCATCCAAGATGAATCTTTGTTCTTGCAGGACGTTTGTTTCTGAAGCATCTGTGTGAAGAATGGCTGGTTTTATGACAGTGCTCACATGGATGAAGATCAAAACAGTGATCTTTCAGATGGCCAACTCGGTCACAGTGTTGGCATTTTATGATCTGTTGTTGTTGTTGTTGCTGTGGAAGAGGAGTAGAATCTGGAATAGCTGAAACTGAACTGTCATAAGGAGCAGGTGAACTGTCATGAGGAGCAAGTGAACTGTTATGAATGAATCCAGCACTCTGAAACTGAATGGGCTTGGCATAGTCTGGAATATGAAAGGACAAGTCCTTGACATATCCAAGACCAGTTCTGTGCTTGTTGTGGACAAGATGTTCCCAAGGTCTGATGATGGGCTTGGGAAGTGCAGACTGAGTTTCTGCATCTGCATGTACAATTGCTGCTTTATTGGGTACTGGATCTGAATGAACTTGAACAATATTAACATGCTACTGATGGGTGGTTGTCTCAATGTTCTGAACAAAAACAGGTTCAGAATGGTGTCTATTTTGATGTAGCTCTTCTTGCTGTAGCTGTGATTCAAGCTGCAAAAAATCGATCTTTTCTTGTACATTTTGCAAGCAAGTTTGAATGTTAAAAAGAGTTTCCTTACTGACTTTTACCATCCCATCAACAGTGGAAAAGATTAGACTATTTAATAACTGTAATGCATCATCAATTTGCTCCATTTAATGACAATGTTGCACAAATATCTCACACAATGCCAAATAACCGCAATTTTAAAGAATATAAACAGCCCCGAATGCTTATGAACATTGAACTCTGTCGTTCCAATTAATCCTCCAATTGTAGTATACCCCACAAAAAATATGGGGAATCTCAAAATCTTATGTCAAAGTAGTCTCAAGCCAAAAACTGCAAAATTGGACTTTTTCTACCGACAATATCACAAGAGGATTTGTGGGGGGTGTTTGAATGTATGTAGCCCAAAATAGGTTTTTCTATAAAGAGAAGCTGAATATAATACCAAATCAACTTTCTTGTTGTTGATCTTCAGATGCAGTCCACCCCCAAAACAACGTCTAGCCTCGTGATCAAAATCCGCATTCACAAAATGGCAGGCAGAAGCACCCAAAACAGTATCTGTGTTAAAGCAACTATAAAAATTTAGTACTACTCAATTTGCATTTCAGACACCGTTAAATACAGTCAGTCAAGAGGAAGGCCTTTTCAAGACAGACTGCTTTCTACCGTCAGGTATTGCAATCAGAACTATAGGCTTTGATGGCCTAAAATAGGGCAAGTCACATCGGAAATATCCTTTCCTTTACAGCTGTAAAATCTCGCCTCTTTTTAGGTTACGCATATTTGCATCGCCTATAGCTAGACTTTCCCATCTTGTACATGGATTGAGAACTTCAAGAAAATTATCAGTTTCCTCGAGCTTTTTTTTTTTTTAGTAATTAAATGATCAAACTCAACAAGAGACAGATTCACCAGCTCAGATATATTTGGAAGGCAGGTAAGCTTTAACTTTGTTGTTTTGACGGAGCCTTCAAGATGCAGATTTGATTAAAAAGAGCGAAAAACCTGCTGCTGCTATTTTCCCTTCTTTTTTTTCCGTTTCTCGCTTCTGTTTTTTTTTTTTTTTTTCTCAATGGAAGAGAAAATTTGTTAGTGCTATCTATATTCCAAAAGCAACGAGGATATGAAATTTAACAGCACAAATGTGACGGTCAAAGCACACAGCTTTATATGTTGAGGATACGATGATATTCATCCCACGTAGAACTTGCAGGTTTATAACTTTAGAGATCCAATGTTCTTCGTATGAAAATAAACAAGAAAATCCTCCAGAGTTAAAGGAATGAATACTCTGGCAAAATGCATTCCCAAACAGAAGTGATCATCACACAGTGGAAATGCTGGATCTTGCGCCCCAATCTGTCCCGAGCATGGAACAACCTCAACAAGACGTTCTGACATTCTGGAATGAGAGGCTCAAAGTCCTCTGATATATCAACTCTAATAATAGCAGAGATCTTTATTGGTAGCGGTCTTCACACAAAGTGTTTGCGCTTTGTTTTATTCTACCCATGGCTCGTCCGCATCGACATCAAATAGCAACACTCTCAGAGTTGGGCTTCACCAACAAATAATAAAATTTATGGACAACAAAATCTGGCACAGAATCCCTCCACCAGCACCGAGCTTCTATGGAAGCACATCCATGCAATGTGATATCTGTTCTTCTTGACTGTATTAGAGATAATGTTCAGAATGCATCTCTTCCAAAGCATCCTCGACAAGTAGGAGAATCATTCAAGTATTCTGGCAGCGCAGCTTCACATTCAGGTTCAGGCATGGATGTTGATAGGATAATGCGTCTTGTTCCAAAGTGGTCTTCAACGGTGCAAGACTGGGATTCTCTTGTCAAAATGCTACTCCGTAAAATGTTTGCAGAGACATCAAATGCAGAGAAAGAGAAGGGTGCTGATCCATATGACCTTAAACAACAGGAGAATGTACTAGCAGAATCAAGGATGATGCTTCCTGATTGTCGGAAACGCCTTGAAGCTGCCCTTATTGACTTGCAGGGAATGCTGGCAGAGCTAGAGCAGTCAGGTCAGGAAGGCGATGAGATTCGTGAAGCCAAAACTGTAGTGAAAGATGTAGAAGCTTTGTTTGAGACTCCCGCATCATGAGGGCACTCAGTTTTTCTTTGAAAATAACATACTGTATACAAAGTCGCTCTTAGAACTTTTACTGATTCTTGGAGCTCTGTTTGAGAACATAGCATTACTATGCCTTGTTGTTTGCTTGAAAACACTGCCTTCGAGCTGCTTTTTAGATGTTTACACTAAATCCCTCAAAAGAGCTATTGTGACTCTCTTGGTTGGTATCCGACAGGTCAGAATATATGAAATATGGCAGACAATGGTTATGCGCAGAAGCCACACAGTGGGTAACACAGAGGGCAGAATGGCGTTATTCAGACTTTCGTTTTCAAACCTCACGCTACACCGAAACGCTGGCAGCACTGTAGGAACACCGGCAATGGAACACTGACAGCACTGTAAGAGCAGGTATTCAATGGGAATACCAAGCGTTACCCATATTATCAGGCAGAGGGCAGACTCTGATTATCACGCAGAGGGCAGATGTGTCAGGCTACAGAAATGCACAGCATGGGCAGAATAGGCAGAAGTGCAGGTGTGTGTCAGCCAGACAGTTTGCAGCATGAAATAGGCATGCAGACAATAATGACAATTCTATCTGCAGAAATATAGAACTGACATGCACAGAGAGGCCACAACAAGTGGCTCAAATTTGGGCAGGGCAGAAATTCGCCTGCAGCTCTGATACCATGTTAAACACACATGGAAAACATAGAATAGGAAAGATAATCAGTGAGTACATTTTTTTTATTAACATGAGATGTACATTTATAATACAATGTTGTGACTCTTGGGTTTCAGATCCCAAGGTCTCTTGGACTCCTTTTGTCCATTCGACTTCCACACTAACCCACTTAGGATTAGGTGTCCAACAGTATCTCAACCCACAACCTTCCAGGGCTCCAGAGCATTTGTCCCAACCTAGGCTCCAAGACTAGTAACTCAACCCAAGTTCTTCCAGGGCTTCTATAGTGTTTGTTCCAACCCACAACCATAAGGAATTATGAGCGCCAATCAGAAAATAATCAAGTGGAAAAACCCAAAACACCATGGGTATCCATGAAATGGAAAGGCAAGGCTAAAACCATTGTCAATCTAGGAAAATCCTCCATGTCAATGACAACACATAACTATAAAATCACATGCATATACCATGCATCCATAAATCGACAAGGAAATCACACATGCAACTTGTTCCCTGCAAAGCAACCCAACTGTAGCTATTGAGCCGCTTGTTCCCTTGATCTTTCTTGCTTTCCTTTGCCTTCTTTCTCCAAATCCAAGTGAATACTAGAATGCCAAAGGCTAAACTGAAAAAAAATAAAATAAAAATAAAAATAAAAAATAAAATAAAATAAAATAAATAAATAAAATAAAAAATAAAATAAATAAATAAATAAATAAAATGAATAAATATATATATATATATATATATATATATATATATATATATATATATATAAAATAAAAAAATAAAATAAAATAAAATAAATAAATAAATAAATTGACAAAAGTTGTGAATTGGTCCTTAGAAGCCTTTTTATCATTGAGGCCTCTATTTTCTTCATTTTCCCTCATTTTTCCTTTAATTCCCCTCTCATGCAAATATGTGTCTCTTCACCTTCCTTTTCTCCTATTTTCCTTTATTTTCATAAATAAAATGACAATTAATGCCTCTTTGCCTTTGTCAATGCCTTTGCCAATTTCCATAGCCATTAATTAATCATAAGTGACACTCATCACTATGTTTTACCCAATATTCAACTTGGAATATGTGTCTCATGACCTTGGTATCAGAGCTTTGGATTCTAGGGTTTCAATGCTCCAAACAGGTCATCGTGGAATTTTCACTATAACTTTTTTTCTGTGACGTTTCAAAAGTTGCAAAAAAAACCCATTTGAGAAGAAATCGCGCTGAACCTTGGGTCCGAATTTCAGATCTTTTCGCGCGATATTTGCGGAGATATGATCTCAGGAAGTTGGTCTTTTTGCAGACTCCTGAATTACACTCAAAACAGGTGACCTAGGGAAAATCGTCATAACTTTCTTTCTGAGCATCGAAATGAATCCAACCATATCTTGTGAATTGGTCCTTAGAAGCCTTTTTATCATTGAGGCCTCTATTTTCTTCATTTTCCCTCATTTTCCCTTTAATTCCCCTCTCATGTAAATATGTGTCTCTTCACCTTCCTTTTCTCCTATTTTCCTTTATTTTCATAAATAAAATGACAATTAATGCCTCTTTGCCTTTGTCAATGCCTTTGCCAATTTCCATAGCCATTAATTAATCATAAGTGACACTCATCACTATGTTTTACCCAATATTCAACTTGGAATATGTGTCTCATGACCTTGGTATCAGAGCTTTGGATTCTAGGGTTTCGCTGCTCCAAACAGGTCATCGTGGCATTTTCGCTAGAAATTTTTTCTGTGACGTTTCAGAAGTCACAAAACAACCCCATTTGAGAAGAAATCATGTTGAACCTAGGGTTCGAATTTCAGAGCTTTTCGCACAATATGTTCGGAGATATGATCTCAGGAAGTTGGTCTTTTTGCAGACTCCTGAATTACACTCAAAACAGGTGACCTGGGGAAAATCGTCATAACTTTCTTTCTAAGCATCGAAATGAATCCAACCATATCTTGTGAATTGGTCCTTAGAAGCCTTTTTATCATTGAGGCCTCTATTTTCTTCATTTTCCCTCATTTTTCCTTTAATTCCCCTCTCATGCAAATATGTGTCTCTTCACCTTCCTTTTCTCATATTTTCCTTTATTTTCATAAATAAAATGACAATTAATGCCTCTTTGCCTTTGTCAATGCCTTTGCCAATTTCCATAGCCATTAATTAATCATAAGTGACACTCATCACTATGTTTTACCCAATATTCAACTTGGAATATGTGTCTCATGACCTTGGTATCAGAGCTTTGGATTCTAGGGTTTCGCTACTCCAAACAGGTCATCGTGGAATTTTCGCTATAACTTTTTTTCTGTGACGTTTCAGAAGTCGCGAAAAAAACCCATTTGCGAAGAAATCGCGTTGAACCTTGGGTCCGAATTTCAGAGCTTTTCGTGCAATATTTTCGGAGATATGATCTCAGGAAGTTGGTCTTTTTGCAGACTCCTGAATTACACTCAAAACAGGTGACCTGGGGAAAATCGTCATAACTTTCTTTCTAAGCATCGAAATGAATCCAACCATATCTTGTGAATTGGTCCTTAGAAGCCTTTTTATCATTGAGGCCTCTATTTTCTTCATTTTCCCTCATTTTTCCTTTAATTCCCCTCTCATGCAAATATGTGTCTCTTCACCTTCCTTTTCTCATATTTTCCTTTATTTTCATAAATAAAATGACAATTAATGCCTCTTTGCCTTTGTCAATGCCTTTGCCAATTTCCATAGCCATTAATTAATCATAAGTGACACTCATCACTATGTTTTACCCAATATTCAACTTGAAATATGTGTCTCATGACCTTGGTATCAGAGCTTTGGATTCTAGGGTTTCGCTACTCCAAACAGGTCATCGTGGCATTTTCGCTATAACTTTTTTTCTGTGACGTTTCAGAAGTCGCAAAAAAAACCCATTTGAGAAGAAATCGCGTTGAACCTTGGGTCTGAATTTCAGAGCTTTTCGTGCAATATTTTCGGAGATATGATCTCAAGAAGTTGGTCTTTTTGCAGACTCCTGAATTACACTTCTGTGACGTTTCAGGAGTTTGCAAAAAGACCAACTTCCTGAGATCATATCTCCGAAAATATCGCGTGAAAAGCTCTGAAATTCGGACCCAAGGTTCAACGCAATTTCTTCTCAAATGAGGTTTTTTTGCAACTTCTGAAACGTCACAGAAAAAAAGTTATGGCGAAAATGCCACGATGACCTGTTTGGAGCAGCGAAACCCTAGAATCCAAAGCTTTGATACCAAGGTCATGAGACACATATTCCAAGTTGAATATTGGATAAAACATAGTGATGAGTGTCACTTATGATTAATTAATGGCTATGGAAATTGGCAAAGGCATTGACAAAGGCAAAGAGGCATTAATTGTCATTTTATTTATGAAAATAAAGGAAAATAGGAGAAAAGGAAGGTGAAGAGGCACATATTTGCATGAGAGGGGAATTAAAGGAAAAATGAGGGAAAATGAAGAAAATAGAGGCCTCAATGATAAAAAGGCTTCTAAGGACCAATTCACAACTTTGGTCAATTTATTTATTTATTTTATTTTTTATTCTATTTTATTTCATGTTGGGTCCCTATAATACTAGTGATTACCCCATTACTATTGTAGTTATACTCCTTATTTATATTGTTGTGCCCCCATTGCCCCCATATTGTTATTAATGTGCCCATAGAATCCCTCTATTGTTATTTTTGTGGCTTTATATTATTATTGTTATGTCGGCTGGATTATATTGTGACTCCTTAGACTCCTATATATAGAAAGGAGGTTTTGTCATTTGTATCATCCAAGAATTGTTCATTTATGTAATGTAAAGGAGGTTTCCCCCTCGAAGAGGCTGAATTCTAAGGCGTTGATCTATCTTTTCTATCTTTTCTTGAGCTGGTTTCATAACATTTGGTATCAGAGCTTTGGATTCTAGGGTTTCGCTGCTCCAAACAGGTCATCGTGGAGTTTTCGCTATAACTTTTTTTCTGTGACATTTCAGAAGTCACAAAAAAAACCCATTTGAGAAGAAATCACGCTGAACCTTGGGTTTGAATTTCAGAGCTTTTCGCACGATATTTTCAGAGATATGATCTGAGGAAGTTGGTCTTTTTGCAGACTCCTGAATTACACTCAAAACAGGTGACTTGGGGAAAATCGTCATAACTTTCTTTCTGAGCATCGGATTGAAATTTCGTAAGAAGGTACAGAAAGAGGACGGACTGTAGTTTTTTTTTATATATATTTTTAGAGTCAAATATTGAAACAGTGACACGTGGCACTTCATACAAGTTCGCTCTACTGAACTAGTCTATAATTAGGTCACTGCGGGAGATTGTGAATAACTCTTTCTTGGAGAAAGCAATTTGGATCAGACTAGTGGCATTGGAAAGAGGACATAGAAGGCTACTAAAGGTCACAATTTCAGAACTGGATGATTCGAAATTACAGAGATACATCAGATTCAATATCAGGCTTCTACAAAGTAAAAAAAAAGGTGTGTAGTTTTTTTTTTTAAATTTTTGCATAAGCTTGGCTTGAAGGAATTCAAAGGGCATAGTAAAGCATTATTATCGGTAACTGATGCCCCGAGGAAAGAAAATGCAAACACCTAGTAAGGAACCTGAAAGCTCTAGCATGACTCATGAAGAAGAGGAAGAAATGCTACATGATATATCAAAATTACAAGAACAAGTGCAACAAATGTCACGCTCACAAAAGCTAACAAATGCTAAGATAAATGGCGTGGAATCTAAGATAAAGGGCATGGAAGCTAAGATGGATGATCTGAAGACAGATTTGAGGACAGATTTGAAGACAGACATAGCAGATTTGAAGACAGATTTGACAAATTTTCTACAAGAAATACTTACTAATGGTGAAAAGGTTGTAAAGGAAACTCATGATGTGAACAAAAGAAATGTTAATCATGATTCCATAGACTCTAATGTTGGATCGAAGACCCACCATATTCCAAAAATCGATATGAGGAAGTTTGATGGCAAGGATCCCGCTACATGGATATTACAGATGGAGCAGTTCTTCGATCTCAATAATGTGCAAAACACACAAAAGGTACGTATGGAAACTTTATATTTGGAACCAAATCAGTTTGTATGGTATCAATGGCTTTGCTCTCGTAAACAATTTATCACTTGGGCAATTTTTACGGAAGAATTGATAGCACATTATGAGGATACAAAAAGCAACACTTTTTTTAGCCAATTGATAAGTCTCAAACAAAAGGGTTCAATAATGGAGCACATTGAGGAGTTCCAAAAATTGAACATAAAGGTAAAAGATATTCCAGAGGAGCATAGGATTGATGTGTTCATAGGGTCTTTAAAGGATAATATCCAACATGATGTTCGCCTTTGGGAACCTGATTCATTAGAGAAGGCATTCAGGTTAGCAAGAAAAATGGAAAGCAAAATTATGGCAACCAGGAAGCATACCACTCACAACTATAAAGACGGAAGTGTTGTTGCCCCTAGTCTTCCACAACCTATAAGGTTGACACCACAACAATTGGAAGAAAAAAGAGCAAAAGGGCTTTGTTACAGTTGTGATAGCAAATACACTAAAGGTCATAAGTGTGCTGAGAAGAAATTATTCTACATAGATTGTGAAGAGGAAGAAGAAAAGGAGCAAGAAAGGTCAAAAGAAGAGGATATACTCCAGGAACAAAGCCTAGATGAAGAACAAATAAATCCGACCATATCTTGTAATGCATTGGCAGGAATTACCACTCCTCAAACCATCAAGATAGAAGGACAAATCAAGAAGAAAAAGGTAATAGTGTTGATTGATTCAGGAAGCACCCACAATTTTATTCATTGTAGGGTAGCAAAAGAATTGAATTGCTTCCTATATCCAGCACCAGAGTGTCAAGTGATGATTGCAAATGGAGGAACAATAAATTGCTCTGGAAAGTGCCATAATATCAAGCTATCCATGGGAGAATATGTATTGACTAGCCCAATGCTTTCCATTCCAATGGGAGGTGCTGATGTTGTACTAGGAGTCCAATGGCTACAATCCTTGGGTACAATAGCTTTTAATTTTCAAGAACTTTTCATCAAATTTTCTGCGGAAGGAAAGGAAGTTGAATTAAGGGGTATTGCAGGGAAACCAGGAAAGATAATCAGCTCTAATGGTATGACAAAGCTTCTAAAAAAGGAGCAAAGGGGTGTAATTGCACAATTATGTTCGCTAGATGTTTCCACATTAGAATCATCTATTTCTCCAGATCTCCAAAAAGTCCTGGACAATCATTCCAAGGTATTTGAGACTCCCAAAGGTCTCCCACCTATGCGTGATCATGATCATGCTATTCATCTGATTCCAGGAAGTGTTCCTCCAAACATCAGGCCGTACAGATATCCCTATGTCCAAAAAAGTGAAATTGAACGTATGGTTGCAGAAATGCTAGAGGCTGGTATAATTCAACCGAGTCAAAGTTCTTTCTCTGCTCCAGTAGTATTGGTGCACAAGAAGGATGGATCATGGCGCATGTGTCCGGATTATAGGGAGCTCAACAAGCTCACTATTAAAGATAAGTTCCCCATTCCTGTCATTGATGAATTACTGGATGAATTGCATGGATCAATTTACTTCACCAAGTTGGATCTTCGTTCAGGATATCATCAAATCAGAATGAAGATTGAAGACATTCCGAAAACGACATTTAGAACTCATGAGGGTCATTATGAATTTTTGGTCATGCCTTTTGGCCTTACCAATGCACCTTCAACATTTCAAGGTTTGATGAATTCAATTTTCAAACCATTCCTTAGAAAATTTGTGTTAGTATTTTTTGATGATATACTAATCTACAGCAAGTCTTGGAAGGATCATGTTGAACATGTTGACAGGGTGCTACAACTATTGGAGGAGAAACAATTATATGCAAAAAGATCCAAATGTTTCTTTGGAGTCCAGGAGGTGGAATATTTGGGTCATATTGTATCTCATGAAGGAGTTAAGGTAGACCCTAGCAAAATTAAAGCCATTAAGGAATGGAAAATCCCCACATCCATAAAGCATCTGTGCAGATTTCTTGGGTTGACAGGGTATTATCGCAAGTTTGTTAAGAATTATGGGAGAATAGCAGCACCTCTAACAACATTATTGAAGAAAGATGCATTTTCATGGACTCCGGAAGCAACAAAGGCCTTTGAACATCTTAAAGAGGCAATGTGCCAAGCACCGGTCTTAGCTACACCGGACTTCACAAAAACCTTTATTGTGGAATGTGATGCTTCAGGAAATGGAATTGGTGTTGTTCTAATGCAAGATGAAAGACCCATTGCTTTTGAAAGTCGTCCAATCAAGGGAAAGTTTTTAAGCAAAGCTATTTATGAGAAGGAAATGTTGGCAATACTCCATGCACTTAAGAAATGGCGACCCTACCTAATGGGAAGACACTTCAAGGTAAAAACGGATCATGATAGCCTTAAATACTTTTTAGAACAAAGATTATCCTCTGAAGAGCAAAAAAAGTGGGTCACAAAGATGTTGGGTTATGACTTTGAAATCATCTACAAAAAAGGGAAGCAAAATGTGGTGGCAGATGCACTCTCAAGAAAGGATGAGGATGTGGAAGCATTGTTGTGCACTATTTCTATTATCCAACCAGATTGGATAAATGAAGCAAGGGAGGAATGGAAGAATGACGAAGAAGTGTGGGCACTTATTCGAAAGCTACAACAAGATTCCAGTACGTCTGATACATTTAGCTGGAAAAATGATTCGTTATGGTACAAAGATCGCTTATACCTCTGTAAGAATTCCCAGCTAAAACAAAAGATTCTTATGGAATTGCACACTTCTCCCTTAGGAGGGCACTCAGGATTTTTAAAAACTTACCACAGGGTTAAGAAGGAATTTTTTTGGGATGGCCTTAAATCAGATATTCAAAAGTTTGTGGCAGAATGTTTGGTTTGCCAACAAAATAAAGTTGAAACAATTAAGACACCGGGTCTATTACAACCTTTATCCATTCCAAGCCAACGTTGGGAGGAGGTTTCAATGGATTTTATCACAGGTTTACCCAAGTCTGAGGGAAAGAGTGTCATCATGGTGGTAGTTGACAGACTTACCAAGTATGCACACTTTTGTGCATTATCACATCCATTTAAAGCCAGTACAGTTTCTACTGCATTTATGGAAACAATTCAAAAGCTACATGGAAACCCAAAGATTATTGTAAGTGACAGAGATCCCATTTTCACTGGAAATTTTTGGACAGAATTATTTTCTTGTCTTGGTACTCAGTTAGCTCATAGCTCATCTTATCATCCTCAATCTGATGGGCAAACTGAGATAGTAAACAAATGTTTGGAAGGATATCTTCGTTGCTTTGTATCTGATAAACAGACACAATGGGTCAAATGGTTGCCTCTGGCTGAATGGTGGTATAACACTTCCTTTCATACAGCAACAAAAATGACCCCATTTATGGCACTTTATGGGTATCAACCACCATCCATCACATCATATTTAAGAGAAAATTCTAAGGTTCAGGCAGTGGAACATCACATCGAACATCAACAACAAGTCCTCCAACTCTTAAAGGATAACCTCGTGTTGGCACAGAATAGAATGAAACAACAGGCAGATCAACATCGCAGTGAAAGAAGTTTTGATGTAGGTGATTGGGTATTCCTACGGCTACAACCATATAAGCAAATGTCCCTCAAGCAAGCTAAGAAGGATAATAAATTATCACCAAAGTATTATGGTCCGTACAAGGTGTTGCAAAAGATTGGTACTATGGCATACAAATTGGAGCTTCCTGCAGCTTCTCGATTGCACCCAGTTTTCCATGTTTCATGCTTAAAGAAGGTTATAGGCGACAAGCTCCTAGTTCAAACAATATTGCCAGAACTTGACGAGGAAGGAAAAATTATATTGGAACCGGAAGCAGTTATAGAAACAAGAACTCGACAGCTACGAAATCGATCAATTTCAGAGTATCTTATCAAGTGGAAGAACTTATCCGCTGAAGATTCCACATGGGAGGATGAGAATTTTATGCAGAAGTATCCAGAACTACTCAAGCGTTGAGGACAACACTTTTTTGAAGGAGAGGGGCATGTTGGGTCCCTATAATACTAGTGATTACCCCATTACTATTGTAGTTATACCCCTTATTTATATTGTTGTGCCCCCATTGCCCCCATATTGTTATTAATGTGCCCATAGAATCCCTCTATTGTTATTTTTGTGGCTTTATATTATTATTGTTAGGTCAGCTGGATTATATTGTGACTCCTTAGACTCCTATATATAGAAAGGAGGTTTTGTCATTTGTATCATCCAAGAATTGTTCATTTATGTAATGTAAAGGAGGTTGCCCCCTCGAAGAGGCTGAATTCTAAGGCGTTGATCTATCTTTTCTTGAGCTGGTTTCATAACACCTCTATTTTATTCATTTTCCCTCATTTTTCCTTTAATTCCCCTCTCATGCAAATATGTATCTCTTCACCTTCCTTTTCTCCTATTTTCCTTTATTTTCATAAATAAAATGGCAATTAATGCCTCTTTTCCTTTGTCAATGCCTTTGCCAATTTCCATAGCCATTAATTAATCATAAGTGACACTCATCACTATGTTTTACCCAATATTCAACTTGGAATATGTGTCTCATGACCTTGGTCTTATTTTTATTTACATAGAAAATCAACTAAGGGATGTTACAAACCCCTCCTCCTTAGGGGAACAATTTCCTCAGTGTTTAATGGAACTTATAAACCAACCAAACACATGCTTCCCATGGATCTTTATAACACAACTTGATGCAACATTTACATCATATCATATTGTTGAGACCATGGCCATCATACCATGAACACCATATTTCTTCTTTATAACACAGTTCGATGCGGTATTTACATACATATGCATATATAGACATAACCAAAACACAACATCAAAACATATATCATAATACATCCACTCAACTAGTGAATAGAGAATGATACATAGCCCGCATATGATAATCGATATCCCATGTAGCTTCATTAGGCCCAAATTGCTTCCACTGCACTTTAACTTGCTCGATTGCTCGCTTTTGGCGCATGAGCATCTTTAGCTGCAAAATGCCACTAGTAAAAAATGAGATATTAGTGACTATGAGACTAAAAAAGTAGTCACCACAATTATTTCAAGTGAATTACTACTAAATTTGAGAAATTTTAAGTGACCCAACTAACAACGACTAACTTAAATGTGTTATGCAACCAGATCACAAAGAAGAAGAAAATATACATCAACGAATTAAAAATTATCCTCTTTGAGGGGGAAACCTCCTTTACGTTACATAAATGAAAAATTCTTGGTCACAATAATAACAATTGGGGGCTACACTAACAATAACAATAATAAAAATATTGGGATTCTATGGGGCACAATAATAACAATTGGGGGCTACGCTAACAATAACAATAAGGGGGGTACAATAGTATTATAGTGACCTAACATTCCCCTCTCCTTCAAAAGTGTTTTCTTCAATTTTTGAGTAGTCCCGGATGCTTCTGTGTAAAATTCTCATCCTCCCATGTGGAATATTCAGTGGGTAAATTCTTCCACTTAATGAGATACTTTGAAATTAATTGATTATGTAGTTGTCGGGTTCTTGTTTCTGTGACTACTTCAAGCTCAAATATGATTTTTCCTTCTTCACCAAGTTCTAGCAACACTGTTTGAACTGGGATCTTGTCACTGATAGCCTTATTTAAGCATGAAACATGGAAAATTGGGTGTAATTGGGAAGATGTAGGAAGCTCCAATTTTTATTCCATAGTACCAATATTTTGCAACAACTTGTAAGGACCATAATACTTGGGTGATAATTTATTATCCTTCATAGCTTGCTTGAGGGACATTTATTTGTACGGTTGTAGTCGTAAAATTACGCAACCACCTACATCAAAACTTATTTCACTACGATGATGATTTTCTTGTTGTTTCATTCGATTATGTGCCAGAGTGAGGTTATCCTTTAAGAGTTGGAGAACTTGTTTTTGATGCTCGATGTGATCTTCCACTACTTGAACCTTATAATTTTCTCTTAAATATGATGTGATGGATGGTGGATGATATCCATAAAGTGTCATAAATGGGGTCATTTTTGCTGCATTATGGAAGGAAGTGTTATACCACCATTCAATTAGAGGTAACCACTTGACCCATTGTGTTTGTTTATTAGATACAAAGACACAAAGATATCCTTCCAAACATTTGTTCACTATCTCAGTTTTCCCATAATATTAGGGATCGCAAGATGAGCTATGAGCTAATTGAGTACCAAGACAAAAAACGATTTCATCCAAACATTTTTGGTGAAAATGGTATCTCTGTCACTTACAATAATCTTTGGGTTTCCATGTAGCTTTTGAATTGTTTCCATAAATGCAGTAGAAATTGTATTGGCTTTAAAAGGATGAGATAATGCACAAATGTGCATGCTTGGTAAGTCTATCAACTACCACCATGATGACACTCCTTCCTTCAAACTTGGGTAAACCTATGATAAAATCCATTGGGACCTCCTCCCAACACTGACTTGGAATGGCTGAAAGTTGTAATAGACCCGGGGTCTTAATTGTCTCAACTTTATTTTGTTGGCAATCCAAACATTATGCCACAAACTTCTGAATATCAAATTCAAGGCCATCCCAAAAAAAATCCTTCTTGACCCTATGGTAAGCCTTTAAAAATCCTAAGTGCCCTCCTAAGGGGGAGGTGTGCAATTCCAAAAGAATCTTTTGCTTGAGTTGGGAATTATTACAAAGATATAAGTGATCTTTGTACCATAATGAATCATTTTTCCAGCTAAATGTATCAAATGTAATGGGATCTTGCTGCAAATTTTGAATGAGTGTCCACACCTCTTCCTCATTCTTCTTTTCATCCCTTGCTTCAATTATCCAAACATGTTGGATAATAGAAATGGCACAAATCAATGCTTCCACATCCTCATCCTTTCTTGAGAGTGCATATGCAAAAACATTTTTCTTCCTTTTTTGTAGATGATTTCAAAGTCATAACATAACATATTTGTGACCCATTTTTGTTGCTCTTCTAAAGATAATCTCTATTCAAAAAAGTGTTTAAGACTATCATGATTTTTTTATTATCTTGAAGCATATTCCCATTAGGTAAGGTCATTATTCATTTAGTGCATGTAGTATTTCCAACATTTCCTTCTCATAAATAGGTTCATGTAAATACTTTCCCTTGATTGGACGAATTTCAAAAGAAATGGGTCTTCCTTCTTTCATTAAAACAACACCAATTCCATTTCCTGAGGCATCACATTCCACAATAAATGTTTTTGTGAAGAATGGCGTAGCTAAGACCGATGCTTGGCACATTTCCTCGTTAAGATGTTCAAAGACCTTAGTTGCTTCTAGAGTCCAAGAAAATGCATCTTTCTTCAATAATGTTGTTAGAGGTGTTTCTATTCTCCCATAATTCTTAACAAACTTGTGATAATACCCTGTCAACCCGAGAAATCCTCGAATATGATTTATGGTTGTGGGGATTTTCCATTCCTTAATGGATTTAATTTTGTTAGGGTCTACCTTAACACCCTTATGAGATACAATATGACCCAAATATTCCACCTCCTATACTCCAAAGAAACATTTGGAGGTTTTTGCATATAATTCTTTCTCCTATAATAGTTTGAACACCATGTCAACATGTTGAACATGATCCTTCCAAGACTTGTTGTAGATTAGTATATCATCAAAAAAAACTAACACAAATTTTCTAAGGAAGGGTTTGAAAATGGAATTCATCAAACCTTGAAATGTGGAAGGTGCATTAGTAAGGCCAAAATGCATGACAAATAAATCATAATGACCCTCATGAGTTCTGAACGTTGTTTTTAGAATGTCTTCAGTCTCCATTCTAATTTGATGATGTCTTGAATGAAGATCCAACTTGGTGAAGTAAATTTCTCCATGTAACTCATCAATGATAGGAATGGAAAATTTATCTTTAATAGTGAGCTTATTGAGCTCCCTATAATCCAGACACATACACCATGATCCATCCTTCCTTTGCACCAATACTACTAGAGTAGAGAAAGAACTTTGACTAGGTTGAATTATACTGGCCTCTAGCATTTTTGCAACTTTACATTCAATTTCACTCTTTTGGGCATAGGGATATTTGCTTAGAAAATTTTAGGGGCGAATCTTAGACCATGGGTGAAATTTAAGGGATTTTAAATTTTAGAGTGGCGAGTTTTTTATATTATAGCCTTTTTCTATAGTTAGCCCAACAATTATTTAAAAAATAAATATTTTTAATACTTTAGCCATGAGAAATAAGTGCCATAAACATTCCAAGCCCCGATTAGCCTAGTTTACAACTCAGATTTGCTCCAATCGCCATGATTTCCAAGTCATATTTGCTCCAATTGCCTCGATTTCGAGGAATGACACTCGTTAGGGGCTATTTCACCCTCTACCATTCCTAGAAACCGAGGTTTTCCTATATAAATTTGTATCTATAGTCCTCCTCATTGTTATGCTACTAGTAAACAGAGGTCTCGACGGTCAATGAACAAATTGTGCATGAAGAGGGTTTCAGAAGGACGTGATCATCCATCTAACCCTTTGTTTCACCATTCAATTGCTACACATGAACTACTAAGCGGACCAAAGTAGCAAACAACATCATAGGCAGGCACAAATCAAGTTTTAGATTCAGCTTACCCAGTTTTCCCAGTTGCCTATATGCTTGGTGGAGTAAGGCATGTTATTCCCTTTCGATACTCAAGCAACACCAATTTGGCAACCATTTCAAAATAGGTCAAGTCGATTAAGAGTATGGTAGTGTACATGAAGGGGACTTATTTTGTTCGGAAACCTTGAATTGGTGCATTAGATTACAGTGAAAGGTAATTACAGATTTGGTTCTAATTACCCTCTCAATTTCACTTTTATATCATAGAGCTACCATCCCCAATATAGCAGTCAGAAAGGCACTCTTAATACATTTTTCATTTAGCAACTTGGATTTATAGTTTAGTTCACTACTGCAACAACCAATGAAATGTTGCTTATGTGTTCAATGATTTGAGAACCTCGGGCAGTTGGTATCTAAGTGGTGGTTTGGCTTGTGAGGTGGGTGATGTCACTTTATAAGTTAGTAGGCAAAGAAAAATCCCCTTCAATAAAATAATGTTCAGATCTATGCTTGTTTTTTCTCATTCAATCCATACCCAATAAAGAATTTCCCCATCATTCCCACCATAAGTTACCTCTCAACTTCAACCTCTAACCAGGAGTGGCAATAAAATGCATAAAAATGGTCTTTGAGGAGGTTTGAATAAGAATCCCCTCCCCTATATATAAGGCCAAGCATAAATCTACTACTACTTCTTTTTATCCTCAAACTCTTAACATTAGATGACCTTCGGCATGTATGTAACTGATGCACTTAATTTTTTTAGTGATTACGGAGCTGCTAGAGTTGTGAATTATTACGGAGCTATTAGACCTATGGATTTATAGAATCATAGATCTCCATTCAGTTTAAACACCAGACCATCCTAGAAAGAGAATAGGGGTATGCTATTTTATCATCTTAGCTTAGTTTATGTTATTGTCAAAAAGATGAGATTTTATGAATTAGCTTAGTTTATGTAGTGGACTGTGGTTAAAGGAAACCATTCTAGGAAATTTTTTCCCTCAAATTACTAAAACATTTATGCCATTCTGGTATGTTATTTGACAAACATAAAAAACTCAAGCAGATGATATATACCCTTAGAAATCATAAACCAATAGTTTTATGACTCTTTTACAAATATTTAGCATATTTGAGGGGTGACATAAGGCTCAAGAGCAAGGTGTCCAGCCTAGAAATGCTTAGATTTGATACTTAGTGAGTAATTCAGAAGCCAAAAGATGTAGTGTTATGTTAATTTCAAGCATCAATAGAAAGGAATCTGCAAATTTCAGATATGAGAAACAATCATACTTAGGAAGTTGTTGGGAAAAGTTATTAGATAAATTTTTGTTGTCTTTGTTCTTTGCTGCCATGTTCTTTTTATCTACACATGTCACTGGAATTGATACACTTTGCCCCATTACCCGTAGCACTAGTGCAAAGGGAAAATAATATATCTTCTCAGATGTCTACCTGACTTGGGAATTTACCTACTGCAGCAAATCTGAGTTACTTTGTCCATTGAAATAAACTATTACTTTATCCATTGTTCACAACTGAAGTAGTATGGTTACCTAACCAAATTCATGCTATGTTTTTTAAAACAAAACATTTATTTTATTGTTTCCATCCACTTCTTTAATAGAAGTTACCTCTTGTCCCATAGAGTCCATATTATCCACATTATTGTTGGAAATCTCACCAACATAACCATCCTTCTAAATAAGGAATTTTTGCAAGTGCTTTTTCTTCAAGTTTCTCCGATGTTTTTGAACTTGTGGGATTGCCATAATTGTCTTTCTATCACTATAAGGAAAATATCTATGATATGAAGTCGGATGATCATAACCAAAATTGTATTCGTCCTCTTCTTCTATATTGATTTCAGTTAGGTTCTGATTTAATGTGCATATTTCAACATTGCAATATTTTATTTTGCATAAAGTAGATTCCATAATTTTTTTCTTTATTCCTTTTATTTTATTTGGTTCCTTTTTAAAGTTTTGTCTAGGATTAGATCCCAACATCCAAGGGCATTGGAGCACTTTTGTATGTTATGAAGATAAATATCAGATCAAATCTTTGATATCTATTTAGATGCATATTAATGAGTGCTGGCCAATATGATCTTAAGCCTTTCATAGAACTGAAGCCCTTTACAACCTTTGCACTATTAGTAGAAAGAGGAACAATAGAATATGTATGCATATTTCCGTTGTAACCACTTGTACATGGTAATCCCTTCTCTTTTTCTTCAAGGAATGTTGTACCATAGAAGAGATATTTTGTTCTCAAAAGAGAGGATTCTAGAAAAGCATTATTGCCTTTTCCAGGGACTATCCAAGAAGGGGTAGAAATTCCAAAGAACCCATTTGATACAAGATGCACAGAAGGCATGAAATTTGAAACATGAGGTTTATTTTTAACTAATCTTATGATTTGTTCATGCATATGTGTGCTACCTTCAATGGGTTTTGAACCTCTAAAAATTATTTCAGTGCCACTAAATGTTTCATTTTGATACATCTCCATTAACCCATATGAGGCACAGGTTGCTGGATGAAACCAACTGACATGCTTTTGTGAAGAGCCCTGGGGTAAATTAGAGAAATTTTTGTTGTCTTTGTTCTCTACTGCCATGTTCTTTATATCTACACGCCACTGAAATTGATACGCTTTAGGCCATCAACTGCAACAATTATGTAGAGGGAAAACACTATTTCTTCCCAAATGGTTGTCTGGCTTGGGCATTCACTTGTTGCAACAAATGTGAGTTACTTTGTCCATTGTTCACAACTGAAGTAGTATGGTTACCTAACCAAAGTCGTGCTACATTTTTTAAAACAAAAAAATTATTTTAAAGTATTTTTTCCATCCACTTCTTTAATAGAAGTTACCTCCTATCCCACAGAGTCCAGATTCTATTTAATCGTATTTTGAATTATACTCATATATGCTTGTGAATCCATGCACCGAGTAACCCACTTCTAATATTAGTTGGAACATTGGATAATAAGTGGAGTTTTAGTCTAGAACCATGTCCGGAGTTGAACAGTGACTGTTCATGATTGTGTATTTCTATGAGTTAGTATTATGTTAAGGAACAAACATTATCTAGTGATGTCTTGCTAAATATTCTTTGTATCTTATTCTTCACACTCACATATGAAATATAACAGTGATAGATGATATCATGAATATGAAAAGATTCAAGGAAATAGAAAAAAATGCTATTAACATGGAATGCATTGGATAATATATACATTGAAGACAAACTGTAGATGAAAATCTTATTCTAGCCTAGTTTGTTGAAATCCCTAGTTTTTAGAGTTGCATTGAAATGGAAGTAAATGTGGAAAAAGAAAAAAATGAGGCAATCTCTTCATTTTTTCAAGCCATTGCAAGACTTTCAGTGCCACTTGGCATTGTTGAAATTCCAGTTTCTATATGAACAAATTTATCATAAAATTCAATAATAGCAAAACCAATCACCTCCCATATAATTGTTGATACTTAGAAAAGAGTAATTAACTATGCTACAACAAAAACCTTCCATGGGATTTTTTGTCTCTTAGTTCATTTATAGCTAGAAAGTTGAAAAAATGCCAATTTAAGAACACTTGTATCCAAGCAACCACGCAAGCTACAGATCAATTTCCTCTATCAATATCCAAAACATATTTCCAACCACTGTTTGAAAAATTCCATTCTTAATTGCATGAATATCTTATCTTCTGTGGGTGTGCGGGCAGGGAAGGGAAGTGGGAAGCATTTTGCATCTATTAGATTTCATGAATTGTAACCACATAAAACATATCACATGTCTTCATATTCTAAAGCGCATGGATAAAATCAGTAGACTTACTAGAAGTGTATTCAAATACAAACATCCATTTACAAATTATAATAAGGAAGAATATTTCCAAACAGATAAATATGGTAGATTTATCACATACCATGCTTGCTGATAGAAGTAGATGCCTAGGTGAAATCTACTCCATTTTTTTCCAAAGATTGTCGAGGTTTAATTTTTCTTCTTCCAAAATTCTACTAAAATTGAATTCATCATCATTGATCCTTAAACCCAATATCATATCTTCATGGACCTCAATTTTCTTCTCTAATGTAGATTGTCTAGCCAAAATAGGAATTGAGGGTTTAGCATTTTTAGATTCTATACTTGCAGAGAGATGTTGAAATGTTTTGTTGATGTTATTGTCCACTAAGTTTTTCTTTGTGGATTCACTTTTAGCTATAAAAATAGGCTTACAATCCTAGAGTATTTAATTCCCTTGCTATTGATGCCTGCTCTGAGGGTCAAAGATACATGACCAATTGTTCAGGACCTTCAGGTAGAGGCCATTGGATCTAATGAACCAAGAACACCATTATAGTATTTCATTTATATATTTCTAGTTTCAAACCTAGAGGAGCACAACCCTTCATTACAGTCATATTGATGAAGTTATCCCTAAATAAGTGGGGGGGAATTCATTCATTTTTGTTAATACAAAGGTTATTTATCTTGGCCAAAAATTACCATTCTAAAGGTATGGAAACAAATCTCTATGAGTGAGTCATGCCATGATTTCTCATTGCTTGTTAAAGAGTAAAACATCAAAGTAGTACCTTTGACATATTTAACTCTTTCTGAGATTGGTAACCTATATTGAGAGTTGTTGTTCTAGAATTGTTCATATGGGCACGAATATAGCTATTTGAGAGATCATGTCTCTTGTTGTAGAACGTAGTGTAACCATTACATGCATGACAACTCATGAACTTGTAACAAAGGTAATTTTCAGTTTTTTCCCCACAGATACTCACACGCATTTCATGCTAGGTTTTATTTAGAGAGTTGCAAAACTGGAAACTATTTTCAGGGTTACACAATTGGAGAGATATTTCTTGCATCTAATGTAAACTTTCAAATATAGGACTATGCTATGGAGTCTGAAGAAAGCCACATATGCCATTCTTTAAATTTAATGATAGCAAGCCTTGCTGGGAGTTTGGCACATGTAACTTGCAAGGTGATTTTCACATTCAATTTCTGTGAGGAATGTTATTTATTTTAAATAGTTTTAGTTCAATATTACCATTTAGATAATTTGGTAAAATTTATTTTTATTTTTTAATTTAATTAACATTTGATGCTTCTTGGTGTGTAGGCACTTCTTCGAGTTGCAATGGTCACTCAATTGAAAACTTTTGTCCAAGCCTTTAATGTTACCGGTGATGCTCTTGATCAAAGTGTTTTTGTTATCACAAATGACAATCTAGATCTGGGTTTTCATTAAGAGAGTAAGTTGCAATGGAAAAAGTATGATGTTCCTTTCTATATATAATTCCATAACATTTATGCTAAAGTGTGCATTAAACCTTGAAGAAACATAATAATAATCATTTTGTGCTATTTCATTGATTTAATAAATTATCTTTGCATGTGCAACATAACTAACAAAAAAAACTTTGTATTAAAACAATAGGGAGATGTAGAAAGCAACAGGAAACAATTAGACCTACATATTATGATGTTACTATGTGCACTCAAGGAAACTTAGTTCGCTTGCTAGAGGAACTTAGGCCAAAGCCTGGTCGACTCTCTCCAACATAGAAATGGTTTTATGAGGTATTTGTGTTTATTGACCTTATATGTGTGCACATGCTTAGTGCAATCACACATGCTATAAAATAATTTGATTTTACCGAATGCTTAATTCCTATGGTATTGTAGGATTTTTCTAGACTTCCATGGTAGAACCAATCTATGTAGAGTATTATTGTGGCACCAGTTGTTCCATCAAGCTCTAGTGTTGGTTCAATTGGTTATGGTTTCTCTCATGTTGTTTATGGTTCTCATTTAGCATAGGAAATCTCAAATGGCTATAGTGCAACATAAGCTACAATAGGGTTGAGTGGCATTGCACAATCACTAGAACAGTCAGTGGAAGAAATGGATTCTCATGTTGCATCACCTTATAGGTTTTTCTACAGTGAATATCATTTAGTCCATCCATTTAATTATTAGAGATGTGAATTAATGATTTCATTTCAACTCAATTTTTTAAATGTTACAGTGCATCTTCTAGTAAATTTTCCATGGGAGATGTAGGCATGCACCATGTTCTAGATGGTTCTAATTCAATCAAGGTTATTCATTTTGTCCAGAGAAATATACTAAGTTCTATGGAAAATTTGTTGTTATATGGAAATAAAGTTTTCATCTTGTGGCTCTTGAAGGAATCTCCAACAATGGGACAACCTTCAACCCCTTCCTAAAATATAGAGTGACTTAGTTATAGTTGATTGGATCCCTCACAAAACACAGAGGAAGCATTGGGAAAGTATGAGGAGGGTGATTGTTCTGCTTAAAAAGAATTTTGATGAATTGTTCTTTTCTTGCTTATGCTAGAAAAAATGAGGGTAAAATTAAAATATAGATGTGGATGTGTGTGCATAATTTTAATGTGAAAATGAAAAAATGTTGTTGATTTTTACTTAGTCATGTTTTCACATCATCCAGTAAAGGAAATGCATGCGTTGTTAAATTTTTCGATGGTGTTAAGGTGGATTTTCCCATAGGTTGATGAATGCAAAACATAATTTTTAAATGTGAGATTAATGCCTTGTACAAAAAAGCTTGAAAAAATATGAAAAATATCTATTCTGTAGTAGGTTTAAGAGTGGAAACTTGGGCAGTTAGGTTAATTACTTTAATCAATTACAAAGGTTGTCGTCTTTGATGCAACTACTAGGTATGCCTCAATTGTATGAAGCTACTCTTGAATTTTATTACTTTTTTGGCTCCATGGGATGTCCATTTGTTTCTAAATGATGAAGGTTGATTAAATCCTATTATCAAAATATGACTAAAGCGTATATTAGTGTCCTTCTTTGGTAGGGTTTCATCTGAAAATGTCTCCCATGGATGGGGTTTATTGTCGTCACCTAAAATTTGATGTTTATTATAATATTTTCCTTTATAAATCTTTTGTCCTGTCATGTTCAGTCTTACCAAATGGTTAAGTTCTTGTAGCTGGAGGTTGCAATCTCAAAGGGTGCCAGTGATCATGAAATTTAGGCATGGTTCCTTTCATTGAAATCGTATTTTTAATTATTGTAGTCAAATTTCCATAATATTAGTTAATTTTAACTTATAATTGAGCAATGTTATTTAACCAAAAAAGGTTTTTTGTAGGGACTTGTCTCATATATTCTAGAGACTATTTTGAAACGTATTAGTAGAGATGTGGTAGATATGGAAATAACACAAAATGTTTGACATTTATTTTAGAAACCACTACATCTCTATCATATTTATTAGTGTTAGTCTAATATTTGTTCAAATTTTTGAATGCAAGTTTTTAAGAGATTGTATGAGAATCCATTAATCAACTTACATGTTTCAACCCATATCATTGTATTGGTGACCATCCTTGATGTTTGCAAATAGGTTTTGAAGGAACAACCAAGTTGGGTATGATTTTGTCATGATTTATTTGCTATCAAATCTTTGTTTTGGATTATATTGTGTTTATTGATTCTAATTAGTATATGTTCTTAGGAGCTTATAAATGAGAATTTTCTTGGAGGGAGCTTGACTACTAGAACTAAATAAATATATCATAAAATGAATGCTAACATGAAGACTAAAAAATAGATGTCATAATAGGATACAATCCAAATAAACATATCATGATAATAAGCCTCTCTATTGTGAACACATTTGGGATATACTATATGAAATTCAATCCCTGTTGAATAACTTAAATCTAGTATGATTATATTAGGTTACATTGAAACTTCCTAATGGCTTCCCAGATAATGTTGCGTTGACCAGTTTTTAATCAATGCAAGACAATAACTACATTCTCATTCTATAAGCTTTGAGACTATCAACCATATTAAAGATTTTCAATAAATCTTTTGCAAACTTAGTCTAGGCTAAGTTACATGGGAACATATACCGATATTAGATTTTAAACAGATACAACAACTTTTCAAAAGATATGTATATGACACAAGAAGGAAATGACACACACATATAACAAAATAATAATTTCATATTACATTAATCTTTTAGAATCTAGATTCACTATACATCACAAAGCACATTTTATTATATGCCTTCTTTTAGAATCATTAATCTTTTAGAATAATATCATATTACCATTAATATTTTAGAATCTACATCATTGTACATTAACAAAGCACATTTTATTACATCCCTTCTTTCTATTTGGCATCCTCTTCTTTTAAAATCCAACAAACATGGCAGGTGCTAGCAAAAAATCCATTTCTATTCAATAGTTTCTTTCAGAAATTCCTCGGTGCATAATTTTCCATAAAATTTTGTCAGTCTACAGTAATTTTGTGTCTTATAAATAAGCACACAGTAAACTATTAGTACAATCTCTTACTTTTGCAAGAGTTAATAAACCAATTTTATCTGATAAACATACTAGTCTCACCAGTGATGTGTTTGTCACCATTGTTCAATAGAAAAAATGTTCTTTGTTTGAACTTGGATCTCTCAAAGCAAGACCTAAAAATAGAAGCCATAATCCAATAAAGATCTAAAGATATAATTTTACATGTTCATGACCTAGATATTTATATGTTATCTTCTTTCCCAATGTTAATATTTAGTCCACCTACATCACAAAAGTTTTTTTTTTTTTTATGGGAGATGTTTACTTTTGGCTATATTTTACATGAGATACAGTTAAACATTGGAAGTACGTTACCCTGGAAAGGTGGTTATTTAAAATTCTTTCATGGATGGTTTGAATGCACATTCGTAGCTTCTGCATAGTGATATGATTTTTTTGTTTAAACTTATGATGAGGAAATTTGTTATTGTTAAATGTAATAGGATGAAGGATAATGTTGTTGGCATGGGACTAATATGGAACAACTTCTCGAGAAGGTAAACACAAATGATAGAATTGAAATTTGATTTTTGGTTAGTGCTTGTAAGTTTTGATAACATTGTTAGTAATGGTCATTTCATGCTAAACACTTCTAGACAACTATAAACATTACTTATGCACAAACTTCTCTGATATTTCATGTGATTTCTTACTGCAGATAACATATGTTTAGTCAAAAAATGACAGTGTGTATGCATCTATGTGTGAGAGAAGGGAATGCATAGAAAATTTGAATCGTACTCACACTCTTCTTTGTAAAGGGTGGGTATGTTGCCATTTCAATGGAAGTCTAGATTCTATGCTTGGACTTGCATGATACCTACATGATGTTGTTGTTGTTTAGCTCCAAATAAATTCCAATCATCCTTTACTTCGCAAATCCCAAAGAAATTGTACCCACAGTTGAATGCACTACATCACATCTTTTTGCTTTGAATGCTGGGAATCTGCATATTGTTAGAAAATCAATAATATTTTAGTTACTATATTCAATAGTTTGATAGACGCTTTTAAAAACTCTTTGATCAAGTAGACATGAATTATCTCTATTTGTGAATTCATTTTAAACAAATAATTTATGTTGTTTAAGAATAAAGTAACTTTTTACTTGAGCTTTTGGATCATGCACCTGTGTTCACAAGTAGAGATGCTTGTTTTATATTTCTTGACAGATAGACTTGAGTAGTCATCTTTGTAGTTTATAGCATATGCTCATATGTTTGTCAAAGCGATTATTAGTTTTTTGGTTTGAACTTTTTAATTTATAGTAGGTATACAAAATTCTATTACAAACAAAACCTTACATTGATTTCCTTACAGGTACAGTTCCTTGGTTTTTGTTTGTTTGTTCCATACAAATATTGACCTTATTCTCTTCTTAGAAATAGACATGAGGAGACTGAAATAAGAAAGTGCAATAGGTGTTGATGTTAATAGCAAGAAGTGATGCCCTTATTATCTTGATTTCAGAAAGAAAAAGCCAAAGTTCATATGACTTTGTGAATTCATATCAGAAGTAACAATCAAAAGAAAACAATTTTTTCTTTTAAATGCGTTTGATTTCAAAACCTATGACATGAAAGTGTTTGCAAATGGATTTTTCTATTTATTGTGGTCATAGTAGAATGATTTTTCATTCACATGCATTTTAAAATCTGACTTTGTTTGTATGATTTTATTGGAGAGTAGTTCATATATGATCTTCCTTCTCGGCTGATGAAGTGTATAAAATTTGAAGTATATGAAGGTGCAGTGAAATATTGTGTAGGGACTTTTCCAGTTTTGAAGGTGAAGTATCTATTTTCTGTTTATGTTGGAGAAATTATATATATTAGGGTTATTTTGCCTGAATTTTATTGAAAAGTTTTCATTAACTAGTGGTTTTGGGATCTAACTTAAGATCAACCTTCTATAATATCTATCACTCTTATGTGTAGGTGTATGGATAATCATCTTTTGAGACGTACAGAAAGGAATATGAGGAAGCTATTGGTACAGTCATAAAGCTCCTTCAGGTTTGTTATTTCTTTCAAGATGTGAACCTAAGCATTTGGATGAGTAAGCATAGAGTCATGTACATGGAGGGTTTTAATGTTCATGAGTTAGTATTCATGATCTCTACATTTTAAATATTTGCACGTGTTCTCAAAATGCTGAAATTATCCATGCTAAATGTACTTCTTCGTTTTGCAAAAAGTTGTGGAATGCAACTACAAATCTGACATTAATAATAATATATTTTTAAATGGTAGAGCTAGATTATTTTTTTATATTTTCCAATTAAAATGTACTTAAAATATAATAGAAAATGTATTAAGAAATCACATTTCTTTCTAATTCAAAATGCATCATATATTTCAATACAAATCAATAAATATGTGCATGAAGATCAACATATCTAGTAAACAAATAATTGGCACAACAAAATCCCTGGTCTGAGCTCCAACATTTATGCTCTAGCTCCAAGTGTCAATCTATATGCTTCCTGAACATGTCAAGATTTGTTGAAACCTAGAGATCCAAATCTCATAGGACAGTGGAAATTTTTCTCAAACTGAATGTGGATAATGCCTCGTGAAATTTTGTGTGACACCAAGTTTGATGTGAGAAAATTAAGTGTATTTATGGGACCACATCACACATGTTCTTAGCAACATATTGGACCATCCGTTTATTAATTATTTCTGAGAAAAACTCCCTTCCAATGAAGCAGAGCAACAAAAAGGATTCTGGTCACTGTATCCAATAACAATTAAATCCCAAAATGTGTGGGAAACTAAGCAATTTCACATCACATGCTTAACCATTTCAGGCTTGTGACAGACTAAATGATGTCCAAGTAAAACTAGAGTTGTTACCAATCCTTGACTAGTGAAATTATCACAGAGAATCAGTCATCCCAATATGTGTGTCTGAAAAGGAAGAATGAGACTTCTAGATGCCTTGGAACTACTGGATCCACCCAACCTTAGAATAATTTCTTAATAAATGTGTATTAATAAATCACATTTATTTTTGGTTAAAAATGCATCATATGTTTTAGTAAAAATCAATAAATATGTGCATGAAGATCAACATATCCACTAAGCAAATAGTTGGCACAACAAAATCCTTGGTCTGAACTCCAACATTTCTGCTTTGGCCCCAAGTGATGGTCTATATCCTTCATGAACATGTCAAGATTTGTTGAAACCTGGAGAGCCAAATCTCACGGGAATGTGGAAACTTCTCTCAAACTGAATGGGGATAATGCCTTATGAAATTTTGCGCGACACCAAGTTTGATGTGAGAAAAGTAAGTGTATTTACATCGCACATGTTCCTAGCAACATGTTGGACCATATGGTTATTAATTATTTCTGAGAAAAACACCCTTCCAATGAAGCAGAGCAACAAAAAGGATTCTGGTAACTATATCCAATAGAAATCAAAGCCCAAAATGTGTGGGAAACTGAACAATTCCATATAACATGCTTAACCATTTGAGGCTTGTGACGGACTAAACGATGTCCAAGTAAAGCCAAAGTGTTGTGACCAATCCTTAACTATGGAACTATCACACAAAATCAACCATCCTAATATGCATTTCTGAAAAGGAAGAATGAGACTTCTAGATGCCTTGGCACGGTTGGATCCACACAACCTCAGTATTATTTCTTAAGAAATGTGTATTAATAAATCACATTTCTTTCTAATTCAAAATGCATCATATGTTTGAGTAAAAATCAATAAAAATGTGCATGAAGATCAACATATCTAGTAAACAAATAATTGGCACAACAAAATCCTTGGTCTAAGCTCCAACATTTATGCTCTAGCTCCAAGTGATAGTCTATATCCTTCCTGAACATGTCAAGATTTGCTAAAACTTGGAGAGCCAAATCTCATAGGAATGTGGAAAATTCTCTCAAACTGAACGGGGATAATGCCTCGTTAAATTTTGTGTGACACCAAGTTTGATGTGAGAAAAGTATACGAGACCACATTGCACATGTTCCTAGTAGCATGTTGGACCATACATTTATTAATTACTTATGACCAAAACTCCATTCCAATGAAGTAGAGAAACAAAAGGGATTCTGGTAACTATATCCAATAGGGATTTCCCAAAATGTGTGGGAAACTGAACAATTCCACATCACATGCTTAACCATTTCAGGCTTGTGACAGACTAAATGATGTCCAAGTAAAACCAGTGTTGTGACCAATCCTTGACTATGAAACTATCATGGAGAATTAGCCATCCCAATATGTGTGTCTAAAAAGGAAGAATGAGACTTCTAGATGCCTTGGCACTGATGGATCCACCCAACCTCAGAATTATTTCATAAGAAATATCTATTAAGAAATGACATTTCTTTTTGATTCAAAATGCATCATATGTTTCAGTAAAAATCAATATAGTTGTGCATGAAAATTAACATATCTAGTAAAAAAATAATTGGCACAACAGAATCCCTGGTCTGAGTTCCAACATTTTTTCTCTTGCTCCAAGTGATAGTCTATATCCTTCCTGAACATGTCAAGATTTGTTGGAACCTGGAGACAAATATCATAGGAATGTGGAAAAGTCTCACAAATATAATGAAGATAATGCCTCGTGAAATTTTGTCTGACACCAAGTTTGATGTGAGAAAAGTAAGTGTATTTATGGGACCACATCGCACATGTTCCTAGTAGAATGTTGGACCATCCATTTATTAATTATTTCTAAGTATAAGTCCCTTCCAATGAAGCATAGCAACAAAAAGGATTCTGGTAACTATATCCAATGACAATCAAAGCCCAAAATGTGTGTGAAACTGAAAAATTCCACATCACATGCTTAACCATTTTAGGCTTATGACAGACTAAATGATGTCTAAGTAAAACTAGAGTGTTGTGGCCAATACTTGGCTATGAAACTATCACAGAGAATCAACCATCCCAATATGTGTGTCTGAAAAGGAAGAATGAGACTTCTAGATGCCTTGGCACTGCTGGATCCACCCAACCTCAGAATTATTGACATAGCATTCCACTTCATATTTAGATTCTTTGATATAAAACCAGATGGTTGTATTTTAGAATTTTACTTCCCTGGAGTGATACTCCATAGGTCTCCAATAAAACCATTGTCTTTTCAAATGGGTAAGTGATGGACATTAATATTCAACTTAAACTAACTACTTTCCAGAATTAGTTGCAACAATGCAGTAAACAAAGGGTGAGAAATAGTTTGAAGATGATAGGACCAATGCATCTGCTACCAGGATAACCACTCTCCTTTCCCTTTATCCTAAAAAACACTCCCAGGTGTGAAATACTTTTATTGCCAAGTGTTCGCTTGTAAATGGGGAAAGTAATGAATAATTTGTCTTGGCAGAATAACTTTCTTTGGGGAAAATAGGGTGGAAAACATGAAGCCTCATCTCCTTACCAAGAAAGTAAGGCTAACTAGGCTTGGTTGATATCCATGCTCGAGGAACTATATTAGTGGTAAAATGGGTTGATTACACTATGATTGGTAATGAACCTTGGAAGACACATGTGCCATCATCTTTAGAATGTTAACAATTACACACATCCATGGAATCTCTGGTTCTTCCAACTTCATAATCAGTGTAGTTGAAGCCTTCAAGTTTTCTGGATCCATTTTTCTTAGAAGAATGTGGCAAGCTTAGAAGTTTGTGTCCAAGTAGTTACTCACCTTTATCACAAGTTGACCAACTGATTTTCCTATTCTAGATTACTCTTAAGATCTGCTTACATGCCTCAAACAAAAGAAGGGATTGTAAAGATAATCTCTCTCTGTTTCTAAAGGAAAACAATATCTGTGAAACGACCAAAGATAAATTTTGATATTTTTGTAACAATTTCCTTGAGAACATTGCCAGAGAACTCATAATCCATTGCAGCATTTGCAAATGACATAGGGCACTGATTCTCAAGAATTTCTTGTTTGTTAGAATGACCTAGGTCCTATAAAAGGTAGTTCTGTCAACCGACAAATGAAGGGTTAATCCAGTTATATTCCTTCATGTTGGTTTCATTACATTAGAGGTGTATCTAGGTCTTCATAGTGATCAGGGCTTGTTACAAAGTCGGTTTCAATAGATTGCCAAAAACTGTTATTTTTTGGAGTTTTCTTTTTACTAGGAAGGAATAAGAGTTCCAGGTCTCACATGGCAGATATGCTCACGTATTTTTGGTTCTTGTGAGCTCACGATGTCGATGAGCCTCTTTACATTAACATGAAAGTAGTTTTACGATGCTTCTATTTACAACAGTTTGCTTTTCATGGCTTGCATGTCATTTCTAAGCATATATTTGGGTTATGTGCAAAAAAGTGTGTCTATTGAGATTGCTGACAACAACATGTGAGAATTTTCTATTTGGAACAATGTTTATTTTAAAACCTGCTATGTTTGCAGTAGTTTCACAGTTGTTACCTTCCTTTTCAGCCTTTCATGTTTTTCTTTCACTTTTTTGGGAGCTAGATTGCTTTTTTGGGCTTGCCTATATTTGTAATTTCTATTTGTGGTAGGTGTTATCGTTCTATATTTTTTAGGTTGAGGGAGTAAATATATTGGACAACATCAAACCACTTTTGAAGCTAGGATCTAGCCCTGCCAGCTTCAGAGAGGGATCTCTCTTTATGATTTAGCTTGGTTTTTAAGTTGATTTTAGGGTAGTTATGATTATGCTTGGTTGTTTGTTTGAATTTGTTTGATTGGTTTGGTTGGTTGATCTAATCAAATTAATTTCTTTCCATTGGGATAGGGAGTCAAATTAAGCTAGATGTTGCACCAAATGTTCAAAATTGTAATCATAGGGAAAGCTAGTTACATTTACCAAATCTTTTAAATTGAATTATGAAGTGGAGAAAAAGTGTGTTTCAGTAGTGATTGAAAAGAATTTAAGAATTTCTCAATAAAACTTCAGAAGAAAACATACAGATTGTAAAAACAATCCAAATAGAGTGTTCAATAACATATCTTATTTTTCACATCTCCTGTTTTACAATTAGATTTCAGATGATCAACATACATAGAATAACAGTGGAAACAACAATTGCAATAAGAAAAACATCACTAGTGAATCATAACACAAGAATCCTATGAAAATTCTTTGTATTAATGGTGCTCCAGAAATGTGGAAAAAGTACAGTGCTTGCTAAAAAGAGTTACAATGACCGGGAACAACCCTCAATACTTCGAGTGAATGAAGTATTTAAACATAATTTGCAAAAAAGATTACAATTAATGCCTCATTGACATGAAATTCTATTATTAACTTCAAACTAATAGAAATGAAATAATGTGACCAAAAGAGGTGAATTTGGTGAAGTGATATGAACATATGGCACTACTTTGGTGGAGAACAGTTGTTGAGTGGCCACTATTTGGGTGATGCATTGGTGAAGCTGGCCCTTTCTTTAATTATGGTATTCACATAATTTATCCCACCGCTCCTCATCTGGAATGGTAATTTTTGTTGCCTTGTGGTAGATATCATCTACCTCGGTATACCAAGTGAATGTGGGTTTTACTACAAAAATGTGCTTTATCTCATGCTGGATGAAACTCATGTTGCTTACAGGTTCGTAAAAATCTCTCCCTGTCATAGCACCTTTAATGTGGGAATACTTGGTCATATCCTTTGCAATGTCTTTTAGCTTCTTCATATAATCTTCCCTGGTCATCATTTTGTCATTAATCACAAATAAAGAAGGCAAACCATTCTTATTTAATGCTTCTATTCTGATGAAAAATCTGTTAACTACTACCTCTAAACTGTGACATTTCTCTATCAGCTGCACAATCAAATTATTCTTTGTTAGAACTTTATTTACTTCTAAGATTATTTTTGTTCTGTCATCTACTCCCAAATCATCCAATTCATATCTGTTTTTAGAGTTAAGAAATTTGATGATGTGGTTGGTCGTGGTAGGCATTTCTCCCAATTCAGTGTTGATAGTGGAAATGGCCTGCTTGGCTTTCTCTATCAACTCTTTCTACTCAAATATAATCTGGATACAAGGCCATATTTCATCTATTGCTTCAATAATATTGTTCCAAATAATTTCTTTAACTTGGGCCAGTGTGTGGCCAATAGAGGACTCAGTTTCTAATTTCCTCCATACTTCTGTCTGGTTTTGAGCTCTCTGTAGCTATGTTGCATGGAAAGTTTAAGTCTTTACTTTTTGGACTTGTAGAAGATTGAC
Source organism: Pinus tabuliformis (assembly GCA_031772625.1). Classification (NCBI taxonomy): domain Eukaryota; kingdom Viridiplantae; phylum Streptophyta; class Pinopsida; order Pinales; family Pinaceae; genus Pinus; species Pinus tabuliformis. Next base: position 1,483,880,757 of record CM062816.1, on the reverse strand, counting down.
TTGAGACTACAATCGTTTGATTTCTTCTATTTGGAGAGAAATATTTTGCATTGCACTTACCAACTGATTTGCAACATTTCCTGTTTCTATTGTAGAAGATGTAGCCGTAGGTATGGTTGTGATAGGCAATGCTTCCAAAGGGACAATAGCCATTTTGGCAGCTTGCTCCTTTTCTTTGATTATATTTTCCATCTCTATCTCCATTTTCTTCAACTGTGCACTCTGCTCCATGATGAGCTTCATCATGTCTGCCTTTTGTGACTCTGTTTCTTCAATGTCCTTGGCCAGAGGATCTTCTGTGGCTAGTAATTTCAACTGCTTCCTTAATGCTGCTATGTCTATATTCTTTTTCCTTACGAGCTCTTCTGCAACATTGATATTTGCAGGATCATAACCTACTTTGATCACCAAGTCCTCCAAAGCTTTGATCCTTGTGTCTTTGGCAAGTGCAAAGACCTTCTCCATCTTCAATTGTGATTGAACATTGGCTAATGTAACCTGCAATTTAGACAAACTCATAGCAGTGTTAGTGAGAGTGGATGAAATCATTTGCCCAATCTACTTGTGCATCTCCATTTGGTCAATGGGATGTATGTCTTTCACATCAAATTCAAATGATGTCTTCTTGTAGTCTGATGTTGCCTTGGGCTGGGGAATTTGTGCTTGGAGGAATTCCATTTTCATTTTACCTTTCTCAGAGTCAAAGGTTGACAATGGTCTACTTTGAGAACTAGAAGTCTGATTCCAGAACTGATTATATGTGTTGATCTTCAAGGCCTCATTTCTCACTTTAATATCCTTGAAAATGTCAAATATACTATTTTCTGTCTCCCCTATGGTAGATGTGTTGGTTTGCATAACCTGCTACTGATCCTCTGAATCTATGGAGGCAGTGGGAGAAAATGTATTGTGATCACGTACTAGTGAGGAAACCAGTGGATCTTTTGTGGTAAAAATATTTTCTTGATCTGACTCCTTGCTTAGGCTTAGTTTGGAATGTAGCTTGGCCTTCTTATTGTACATGATTCTGAAGCCTTCACTAGAAATCTCAGCCACTGAAGGTGACTCTTCTTCTATGTTCCTCTTTTTTGTTTTCTCCTTTGTGATATGAGTCTGTACTATCGATGTGGACACCAAATACTCCTATGCCTCTTGTAGAGTGTTCTCAGTCCATTCTAGCTGGTTTTTATATCTTTCAATATCTGGTCTGGCTGTGTGAAAATAAGCAGTAGATTTATTCTCTACCCTCAACTTGGAGATGGCCCCTAATGGATCATATGACTAGGTAAAACTGAGGCTGAATTTCATTTCTTTCAATAGTTTGTCTGCCTCTTCCCCTGTTGCACTGTTGTTACAAATAAAAGTCCCTATTTGTGTTTTGATTTTGAATTGGTATTTCTTCTTGGAAGCTACAAAGTGAATCTCATCCATATTAAGCATTTAACTGATTTATTCTAAGGCAAAAATCCTCATTGGGAGGAATTTTGGCAGCTTGTAAGGGGCAAGTTCACACCCAAATATCCTCAGCTTTGTGTAATTCTGATAAAGGTACCAATCCCATGTCTGGACTTGGTCTGATAACTGCAAGATCTTTCTGATTTCTTCACTGATTCTTGGCTCTGACCTGCTACTTAGGAGACTGAGTGCTAGATGTACAAACATCTCTATGAATTGTTTGTATGAATATTCCTTTTGTTCCTTCATCACCAGTGTAGTCCAAAAGATGATTGATTGTTGATTTCCTTCTTCATCCAACTTTTTCAGAGCAAGCTTGAGGTTGTCTCCCTGAAAATATAAAAACATATACACTAACACAGAAGCATATTTAAATACTTCCTCAGTTTGGAATTTGACAAACTGTTCATGGATAGAATCTGCAAGAAATTGGCTAAAGTTGAACAAGATGGAAGGCTTGGAATCTGCAGAGAAAATGGAAAGAAATCCTATGATTGCCTCATCTACCCATTGATCTGAGTAATAGCCAAGGAGGTAGGAGATGACTGTGATTATTTTCTTGGCTCTCTCAGGGAAAGTGGAGGATGGAGAGGGAGGATTTTTCTTGGGTAATGAGGCATATTTAGTCAAGAAAAACTCAAGGGTTTTGGATCTTTCAGTAAAGTCCCATTTTTTTATATAAGTCAACAAGTGCTTCATGAGAAAAAGGGGTGGAATTATCTATTGTAGGAGCTTACATCATTTGGTCTATAGCTTAGGGAGTGATAGTGAACATAATTTCTCCATTAGGGGCGATAATAGCTATGTTGCTAGGTAGATAGCAAGCATGACACTTCCTGATGAATTCATGGGTATTGTGGGTACGAGGAAAGATATAGTGGGGAAAATTGGATTCCCACAGTTGAATATCGTCAGATCTATCTATAAAATTTTCCTGAAGCCAACAATACATCTCAAACATATCAAATTCACAGAGGGTTTCATGAATTTTATAGTCTCCGTCTACCAAAGGGATGTGGTGAAAATCGATGGGAGGGTGGATCAAAGGACTCACAGGTTCCTCTTGTCCCTTGTCTTTCAGAGACATGATTGGCTAAATTGAGAACACTAATGAAATATGGATGGTACAGGCTTACAATGTGTAGAGGGGACTTGGGATTTGCAGACAAGAAAACAAAGGTACTAGCCTGAAATTCGGTTAGCTAGCAATATCCCCAGCTGGGTGAAATTGTTGCAGTTTGGACTAGCACACCTGTAACAGAACAATGGAAATAACAGTGTATAAACTCAGCAACTAGCAAATGGGCGAAAGAAAGGATTTTATAATTTTTTGGCTTTCCTGTTGATGGTGGCACGGGTCCATTGGATTAACAACTAAGCGATTTAATTGCTTAAATAATTGATTTTGGAGGGAGCAGATGTGATTGGTGGAGAAACAAATAGATGATGTGGCGATGGGTGACTGGTGGAAGCATAATGCATAGGGCAGTGGTATCATATGAGGAAGAAACCACTTTTCCGGGGGGGGGGGGCGAGGAGGCAGTTAATGGTTTCGTCTGAGGGGGGTGAGAAATCATGTGGTGGTGACACATTACAGTGGGCGCGAGTTTGAATACTATCCATTTTGGACACCCACCCCCCCAACGGTAAAGTTCAGATGGTGGGGGGGGGCAAAACGTACTGTAGGCTGTTAGATTTTAAGAGGTGGATGCGGATGAGAGGAGAAATGGCGGGATAGTAACGTGATGTGATGGGGCGCTTGGTGGGGTAGAATAATGCATTTAATGGGGTATGATGGGAGTGTAGTGGAGTAGGCGGATGAATGAGAATATGAGCAGAGGGGTGATTTTGGGGTATTGAAACTTTAGGACAAAAATTATTTGATATTAAACCTTAGAACTTTAATCCCTTCACTTTTTCTTCTGCACATGAAAATAATATTTAACATTTGACTTAACATAAAATATTCATGTTTTTCTTCTAAACACCATAGTGCTTCTACCTACTCTTTTTCATTTCAATTCCTTTTCTAAGCTAACATTTTCTCTTCTTGCTTTGCAGGGTGCATTTAAACTAGCAGACCTAAATCACTTTTTTTTAATGAAAATCTACCTTATCCTATCACTTATTTCGCCATTGATACAGATTAAACTGTTGAATCCATTTTATTTCTACCTAGCTACTGATTTACCAAGATTAAGCTGTTTGGTAAACATTTGTTCACTAACCTATTTAACATAAATTTAAATGTGTTCAATTGTGATTAAACTGTATGATTTGAACAAAACTTTAGTCATTGTGGCATTCAAGAACAATTTGCACACAACCTTATTTAATAGTGAAATAAAAGATCTAACTTATTAGTAGTGGCACTTAGAATTGCAACACTTTCAGTATTATTTTCTATTTTTTCTTTTGTGGGGTTATTATTTCCTTTTTTCTTATTTATTTTTTATCATACCCTCTTTTCATTTTATTTTTTCATATTTTTGGGAAATCATTTGAATATTGAAATTTATGTACAATATGAAATTACAAATACAAAATACTCAATCACCTTGAGATCCTGTAATTTATGGGACCCTAACAGTGGCTCCAGCTTGGGATGGCACTTCTCCAAGTGAAATGTCAAGAACATATGATCAGTAGGCTTGAGTACTCCATGTCTATAATGTATTCATCTGATTTCTTTGTTTTTTCAAGATACTATTGGCAGCTCATCAATCCAGGCTTAGGGCCTTCACTGTGGGCTTCAACCTTTGTTAATATGTTACCCAATCAAAACCATAGAAGCTATGATATGTACATTGATGTAAGGAAATTATGTAGGCTAAGAAAAGTAGTGCTTCAACATCCTACCATTGACATGACCTCTAGGTATCTCTGCTCCATCTAGGTCTTTAAGGTAGAATGCATTATTTCCCCTAAAATCATGAACAATATATGGCCCATTCCAAAGATTATCAAACTTGCCATGTTTTCCTTTGTCTTTTCTCCTTGAATCCTGTCTTAAAACTTTGCCCCCAATGTTAAAGTCATCAACTTTTTTTCTTTTGTCAAAGATATTTTTAACATTTTCTTGAATAACTTGGGTCCTATTGTATACTTCCTCCCTGGAATGCTGCAAGTGGATAATTTGATTAATCATTCTCTGTACATCATTAGGTTCAACTTGTGCTTCTTGAATGATCTTCATGACTGGAACTCCTAAGGAGGATGGAAAAACTGCATCCATCCCATAGACCAATTGGTATGGTGACATGCCAATTGTTTTTCTAGTAGTAAGTCTGTTAGCCCAAAGTTCTTTGACTAGCTTGTTGTGCCAAGGCTTTTTGTTGTCTTCTAACAACCTTTTTATGATGTTTACAAAGATTTTATTTGAGGATTCAACCAACCCTTTACCCTAAGGGTAATAATCTATTGAATGTCCCAAAGTAATGTGGTATTTATGGCAGAATTCAATCATCTTTTTAGATTTGAAGGTTGCATCATTATCAGTGATGAGTTTTCTAGGACAACCAAATCTGGAGAGGATATTAGTCTGAAGGAATTTAATAATGACAACATCAGTGGAAACTCTAGAAGGGGTGGCCTCTACCCACTTGGTAAAGTAGTCAGTGGATGTAAGAATCTACTTATGCTGGGCAGAGGAAGAGGGATGAATTTCACCAACGAAATCCAATCCCCATTGTTGGAAGGAGCTTTCAACAGAGATAGGCTTTAATGGCAAGGTAAAAAAAAAAATTTCCCTAAAAAATCTAGCATTTATTGCATCAGGTGGCTTGTTTATGAATGTCAGGGAAAAGGGTAGGCTAGTAGAAACAAACTCTGAGGATTTTATTGGCAGTGGTTTTATAATAAAGATGTCCACCGCAGTCTCCTTCATGGAATTCCTACATAAATTTTCTACAACATCATTTAACAAGCATTTAAGTAAAATAACCCCATCATCTTTCCAATACAAGACATTATCTTTAATGCAAAATTTAACTGCTTTTAACTTCATAAATCTTGCCTTTGTTTTTTTCAAACCAGGAGGAGCATTTAAATAAAATAAAACATAAATCAAGTCTGCATGCCAGGGTGAGTTCAGAAATGCCTCATCAATTTGTGGAGTCATATGTTCCTCTCGATTACCTAATGAATCAATCAATTTAATGTCCAAAGCATGGAAATTTGACTCAGCCATTAATTTGGCTAGCCCCTGACCTTTGATTAAATTGGTGGGCTTGATTTCTACGTCATATTCAAGAATGACAGTAATCCATTTGCCTCACTTTCCATTAGGTCCATTCTATGTCAAAATGTCCTTAACCACTGCATTAGGTACATAAGCAATAATATGGGAATGTAAAATATATATTCTAAAATATTTATTGATTTAACCAATGGAAAGGCTTGTTTTTCCATAATGTTGTATTTCAAAAATGCATCTCTTAAAGCTTTACTAAAGAATGCAATAGGTTGTTCAAAGCCTTCATTTTTTTTCTACAGTAACACTATTGCAATAGTGTGTTTGGAAGCAAAAGATAAGATTATGAAATCTTTTGTAAAATCTGGGATGATCAACACTGGTAACTGATTTTTAATATTACTTCAATTCTACTGGGATCAATCCTAATTCTATCCTTGGAAATAATGTGACCAAAATTTTTTCCTTCCTCAAGGCAAAACAATGTCTTCTTAGGATTTAGTGCGATGCCAAACCTTCTACATTTTTCAAGTACTCTTCTTAGATGTGCTAAATGTTCCTCATCAGTTTTATAATAGACTGTACTTTCATCTAGATAAATCACAATAAAATGACCAATTTCATCAACAAAGGTAATATCCATTGCTCTTTGGAAAGTGGCTCCAACATTCATTAACCCAAAGGGCATTTTCACATACATGAAAGTTCCCCATGGTGTAGTGAAGGTAGTTTTATCCTGATCATCAGGATGCACTAAGACTTGGTTATAACCTGAGAAAGCATCTAACAAGGAAATCCTACTAGACCCTACCACCTTTTTCAATATATGATCCATTTTGGGTATGGGGTAGTTGTCTTTAAGGGATACCTTATTTAGATTTATGAAATCAATACACAATATGATTTCTCCAATTTTCTTTCTAATAGGCACAATGTTAGACACCCATTTAGAGTATCTAAGGGGAAGTATAATTTTAGCATCATACATCCTTTTTACCTCTTTCTCAATCAAATGCATTAGGATAGGATTTATCCTATGAAGTTTTTGTTTGAATGGTTTTTGATCTTCTTTGATTGGGATTTTATCTTGTATGATACTAGTGTCATATGTTTTTATATCCTCATAAATCTAGGCAAAGGCATCTATGAAATATTTGAAAAGAGATATGTACCATTATTTTGTGACAATAGGAAGGGATTTTGAGAGTTTTATCATCTTGGGATTCTGCTCACTACCTATATTTCATTCTTCTATGTCTGCCCCTGTGGGTTCCATTTTTGGCTTTTTTGCTACATCATTGAAACCAAAGAGTTCTTCTAATGGAACTAAACCCCTAGGCAGAACATTATCCTTACGCTGAAGTACTTCAAATTATTCTTTTTTCTGGATCTATTTCATGCAATTCTAATTTATGTACATCTTTATTGTCTGAAATATTTACATCAAAATCATCAAGCTACTTATCTACACTAACATATTTAACAATCTGATTTTATACTTCACACTCTAACTCTATGTTGTACTCTTCATACTCATCCCTAGATTGCAAAAAGCTTTCAATTTCTTTGTCACTTCCAAATACCTGCCAATGTCTCATATTGTCAAGTACAACTGGGCGGTGTTTAACCTCCATTGTATGTTGCCTATTGGGATGAGGCATTTTACATGTGCTAGCTGAAAAAGCTAAACCATTAGCCAAGACATTCTGATTTCTAGGAATAATAGCAAGATCATATTCTTCAAAAGTTCCTAGAAAGTCAAGCACAACATTTCTATAGGCTCTCAACCTAGGATGTTTGGTAGCATACTCTCCCTTGATTTGTCTTACAATTAATTCATAATCCCCATGAACAACAATTCTTTTAGCACCTAACTTCTTCAATAATTGAAATCCTAAAAGAAGTGCCTCATATTCTGCTATATTATTGGTGCAATGAAAATTGAGTTTATAGGAATGACCTTCTGCATGGTTGTTCCCTGAATTGGACACCCAAACACCTACCCTTGAACTTGCTTTTCTACAAGAGCCATCAAATCTCATGTTCCAAAAAGGTTCAGTTTCAGTGTTTTGTTGCACAATTAATGTTTGATTTTCATGTTTTTCATCAATATTGCTTTCTGCTTTAGTAACCTGTGCATCAATGTCCCCATCATTATAAAGATTGAAAGAGTCTAGGTTGGAATGAACAGAGTAAAGAGGGTAGTTATGTGGCTTATCTTGACTGCTAACCATATACTTCATTGGTATATTTGGACTCCTATGTTCACCTTGATTTTATTTTGAGTGTACAGGTAAAATCAAATTTGTATGATTCCATGGTAGGATTCTTTAAACTCTAGTCATTTGAATTGTTTGAGTATTTTGAACACAGAGAACCAAAAACTAATCCAATGTAAAGAACATATAGACCTATTGCAAGCTTCATTAAGAGCTTAAAACCTCTTTCTTTGCTAAGTGAAATGGAAATAAATGTACCACTGTACTATATTTTTTTTCCCCTGGGAAAAAACATAATTTTCTATTATGGTGGAAAATTACATGTTGTAGAGGCCATTGGCATATGCAGTATGAGTGACTGAAGTCATCTAAAAATCGTAAGTCTGTACAAAAAACCCGAACCATCATGTATCAGTATGAATATACATATATGTTACAAAATTTCAAAAATAGCCAAACAGATCTATGAGTCACTGTTCAGATGTCTCAAAAACCATGATAAATTAGGGCCTATCAGCCCTTTGCTTGATCCTATTCTATATATGGCCTATGCTAGTACTGATGGGCCTATCCCTATCTTTCCTCCTGTATCAGCCATTCTCCTTTGGGATGGTGTGCTACCTCTTTAGAAAACCGATCCACAAATTTGTTGCACTCCCTGTAAATATGAGTACATGAAATCTGATCAAAATGTGATTTTAAAAACAATGCATCATCCAAAATGTTCCTGACTGTCTGAACATGGCATGCAATAATGCAATTGAACCAATTTATGAAAATATTAGAGTCCCCAAATACTTGTAATTGTTGACAATTTTGGTTTAATGCAAAGTATAATAGACGGCGAAGTGAAAGGAGCTCAACAAAGTTGTTTGTGCCAACACCCAATCCCATATGGATGTAGAAGAAATGTGCCTCATATAGGTGTAGTAGAATCCCTTGCACACCCCTGGTCTTTTGTAGAGCCGTCAAAGTATGCCCAGGGATGAGCATGATATATAACCTCCGGGATGATTGTTCGAATCGTGGCAGGTTGTTCCTCATTCATAATTTCATTGTAATTGTTGCAAAATTTTGAGACAATAAGAGGTCATCTAATGTGTTTGCTGTTAAAAATGATATTGTTTCTGCAGAGCCATATGTTCCAACACAAAATTAATGGGAGGTTTCAGGATTTCATGGTGGGGGAAGCAATCCACCAGCTATTCCAAGCATCCTTTATACAATCCACTTCCCCTCGTTGATTGATATTTAGCATGGGCAGCACCTGTTCCTAGAGCTGCTGTGTGATGGTGCAAGTTAGGAGTAAGTGTTTATTTGATTCCTCCTCTCGTCGACATAGAAGACACTAGGATGGACCTTGGAAAGATATTTTCATAAGATTAGTGCTAGTAGGAGTCATTTCCATGATGATATTCCACATGAGGAGATGAGTGCATGGTGGGCCTTTGAGTTTCCATAACATACGCCACCAACATTCCAGTGAGTTGGGTTTATGAGCTGCATGGATGATGGGGTATCCATCTTTAGGAGTGTAAGCCCCCCACACAGTCTAAGCCCAGATCAGTTCATCCTCATCGTCCTTGAGCCTCACATGAGATTCAATTAATGCATTTGTGTAGTGCCTCAACTACATACTCCACTAATCGGGTATACCAAGATCATCAGCAGACATCTAAGCTTGTTGATAAATGGAAGTAGTCAACCAGTCCCCTATATGGGCAATGGTCACCAAACCTCTTCTGTTTATGAATGCTATCAGTTCCGGAGGTAGATTGTTCATGTTGCCACATCCAATCCATGGATCAGCCCTGATGCGAACAACCTAACCATTGCCAATTCGCTAAGTGAACTTGCTCCTGATAATGGGGAGATTTTGTATGACAGCTTTCCATATCACCGATATTCCTTGTTTGTTCCAAGCTGGTAGTCGGACCCATTCCATGATATTGCGAGGCCAAATGTATTTATAGGTAACAAATTTTGTCCATAGGCTTTTGTGCTTCAGGAGAAGCCAACCCAATTTGGCTCCTAGTGCCTGTGCAAATGCTGGGAGATCCTTGAGGCCCCAACCCCCCTTTTGTTTGGGACTGCAATTTTGCTCCATTTAACCCATGCAAAGGGTTTCCCTTAATTGTGCCCCTTCCATAAGAAATTGTAGCATATCCTTTGAATCCGGGATAAGATCCCTTGAGGAATCCAGGAAAGAGACATCCAGTAGACTGGGGTGGATTCTAGAAAATATTTTATAAGCACAAGATGTCCTGCTCTAGATAGTAGTCAATGAATCCAGTTGTTCAATCTTATTTCAACCTTGGCCACTAACCAGGTCGAACCAGCTATTTTGTATCCATGAGATTTTATACAGAAGCCAAGGTATTTCAATCCATCCTCCAGTTGTAATCTCTGGAAGGGAAATTTTTGGTATGATTGACGACATTCCTGAAGGGAGTAAGCTAAAATGGTGATGGTGGATTTGGGTCTATTTATTTCCATCCCCGTTGTTGAGCTAAATAATGCAGCACCTCAGTGAGCGTGTTGTAGTCTTGTATGTTGCCATTGAGGAAGATCATAATATCATCCATGAACAGAAAATGAGTAAGAGTGCATTGATCCGTGATCTTGAGTCCCATTAGCATACCATACCTTTTTTCTGATGAGATTATCCTGCTTAATCCTTGCATAACAATCAAGAAGAGAAATGGGGAGAGTGGGCATCCCTATCTAAGTCCCCTCTCTATATGAAAGAAATAAGAGGCCGATCCATTTATGTTAGTACTGAACAAGACAGATGTAATGAAACACATGATCCATCTAATGAATGGGGTAGGGAAGCCCAGGTGTGTTAAAATCATCATGATGTAAAGCTAACTAACTCGATCAAAATCCTTAGAGAGATCTATTTTGAGAATGGCACATTTTAGTTTCTTCAGCTTGATGGAATGGAGGGCTTCCTGGGTCGTGCCTATGGCTTCATTGATCTGACAGTTATGGAGATAGGAAAATTGTTCAGAGGATATGTTGTTAGGTAGGATCGGCTTGATTCAGTTTGTGATGATCTTGGAAATAATATTGTAGAGGCAGTTGCAGAGAGAGATGTGCTGAAAGTCGCTGAAAGATTGAGGGGAGTCCGTCTTGGGAATCAGGGTGATGAAAGTAGTATTTATGGATTCATACATTCTCCTAGATGTTCTTCATTCCCTGATCACCCTAAGAAGGTCCTGACTAATGATGTCGAAAAACGTTAGATAGAATTCCACTGACCATCCATCTGGGCCCAGAATTTTATCCTTATTGAACCACTTCAATGTGCTCTCTAGTTCCCCATGGTTACGGGTTTGATAAGATCCTCCACAAAATATGGCTCCATGAATCTAGGGAAATGCCCCGCAACGTGAATAATTTCTGCAAGTGTTGCACCTGGAGGGGCTTTGAACAGTTGCTTCAAGTGTATATTTGCCATCTGTGCCAGCTGACTATGGGTATTGGCTGTCTGCCTATGTTCAGTGGGCATCTACCATATGGTATTGCTAACTCTCCTTCCATTGGAAAATTTATGAAAGAACTTAGTATTGCCATCCCCAACTTGAAGCCATATCGCTCTGCTTCTAAGTCTCCATGCCTCTTCCTGATCCAGCAGAATCTTGGATCTCTAGGCTTCCAAGCCCGTTAAATGAATTTTAGCTTCAACAGAGGTGTAACCTCTGCCATGGTCATCCATTAGCACATCCAACTATTGTTCAATGTCATAGAGAGTTTGATCCTCCCTGGCCTTTTTCCCCTTTGCCTAGAATATAGAGTCTTTTAAGATTCACCAAATTATGACAGAAACCCTCAGCTACACAAGGATCATTTGTTAGTGGATGGTCTCTCCAATACTTTGATACTAACCTGAGGTAATCAGGGTCCTTTAACTAGGTTGAGTTGAATTTAAAGGGTGACCTAGGCTTTCTTGATGGACCTACCAGCTCCAAATAGATGGGGGAATGATTTGAAATCCCGCCAGAACCCACCCACTACCTATAATTTGTGAAGGATGTTAACAGGTCTTCATGAATGAGAAAATGATCCAATCTTCTACCTAGTGCCACATCCCCGGTCCTTTTGTTGTGCCAAGTCAACGATTTTTTGTTCATGGGGATATCAATAAGGTAGTGTTGCTCTAGTAGCAGTTCCAGCTAGAGGGGGTCCAACTGAGAATGATGTCCCCAAGATTCTTCATGGCCAATGGTAAAATTTAGGTCTCCGCCTAATATAGTAGATTTGTTTATCACAGAGTGCCCTAATATCTTATGCCAGAAATCCAGTCTGCTATGATTACGAGGATATATATGAATAATAAGGAGATTCCTACCTAGCTCTGCAGAGAAAATGTCCATCCCCAGGAAACCATGTCCACCCCAAGAAGAAATAGTTTTGATGATACATGGGTTTACCCCCAGAGAAATACCCCTTGAACGCCCTAAGACATCCAAGGTATGAAATCTCCATCCAAGCAGCAGTTCTTGTAGGATCCAGGTTATCTACTCAGCCATACCAGTGGTCTCTTGAAGAAAAATTATATCGAAGGGCTCACAATCCAAAAACCTCTTCAGAGCTAAATTTTTGGGAGGGCTAGCTAAACCCCTACAATTAAAAGATACCCACTTCATGGGGGAACCCTCACAAGGGTATCCTATGCTCTAAGTACCCTTTCAATAGTGTTCTGTCTACCTAGGGCCACATCAGCCCCCTCAAGCTTGATGGCATCAGAAATCTTGGAGGGCCTCCCCTAGGAGGGTTTGGGTTCCACAAGTGTGGAAGAGATACCTAATCCAAACAATTATGGGAGAACCAGGATACGAGATCGGAGGTTGTATGAATGTGATCCAGATGCAGAGGAGGATACGGGGGGGTCAAAATTTCTCAGAGAGTGTACAACCAGGGGCATAGTGGAGAAGATAGCCAGAGGGGGGTCGAGCGAACAATTGATAGGAGTGGTATTCATGCAAGGAATAGATGCAGAAGCAGCCAGAGATAAAATGAAATTACTGAGATGAAAAGTAGAGGAACAGAGAGGAGCATCAGTACCCGTAGATGGAGTAGCCACCACAACAGTCTAGGATCTAGTCATGGGCAGGGAGATAGGCAGAACCTGGGTAGAGCATGATGGAGGAACAGATTCCCCAGCCACTTCCAATGGACTATCCAGATGTGAGGGATGCTCATCCACTATTGGGTCTTCAGTCTGCAGATGCTTCTTACCCTTAGAAGTAGGAGGAGATGATGGCGAGACGAGTGGACATTCTTTGCATAGGTGCCCAACCTTGTGGCATCTCCTACACCGAAAGGAAACTCCTTCATATTCAAGTATTTTTCTGCACGAATAATACCTCTATTGGAGGGTTATCTTCTCCTCCAATCTTTCCCTTGTATCTAGATAAACCACTATATGAGCCATGGTCATGTTGCTAGAGGATTCAAAGGTCTTGTCATGTTCCAGATAAGTTCCCATTACATTACCGATGCGTTTGAAGACATCCTCTAACCAAAATTGCATAGGAAGCCTTGGTAGGCGAACCCAAATTGGCCCGGTGCCTAGCTATTCCCTTTCAGGGTCAAAAATGGGGTTCCATATTTTAAGCAAAACAGGGGCAAGTTTGATGTGCCAAAATATTGAGAGGATCCAATCAGTATACTCCTCCTTGTGGAATCTGAGAGCAAACCACCCTCGCATGAGGACTCTGATCGAGGGTAATTCTTTGAGAAGTGAACCCCATATTTCCATGGTCCAGAGTCGTAGTCCCTCCATAGAGTAGTTCTTCCCTCTAACGCGTCCCACCAAGACCCTGTTGGTCGTGTCCACCACTTCACCCATCGTAAGGTCTTCCCCCAAAGAGAGATTAATGTCCTTGTTTGTCACCTTTAAGCACCTCCCTTTCTTGACCTTGTTGGATCTAAGTGTCGTCAGGTAGTCCCGAAAGGGTCCCCTGATACCCTAGTAAAGCGGGGATGGAGGAGTGCTCTTAGGATTTGGGACAGGAATGTTGAAACAACCCAAGGGAATGGGGAAACCATGTGGAGGGTAGTTATGGTTTGGGATAGTGCATCCAGCTGGAGAGGAAAAGTGTGGGGTTGATGTCCCAGGCTGTGAGATGCCTGAGGAGAAGGGACTGTCGGAAGGAACAACAATATGACGAAGGTCAGGAAGCAGTGATTCGAATGAGGGTGATGGTGGAAGGCATTCCCCGATGAGGTTGAGGGTTGCCAGGGAGGGTGGAGGATAGTCCAAACAAGATGCGGCGTCCAGTGCAACAGAGGGAGGCATGTGGGGCACAGATGGCCCAGAATGGTTCAAGACAGGAATCTGAGCAGACAGCAGGTAGAAAGATGAGCCAAAGGAGCCAGAACTTGACACGATGCAAGGGTGAGACCATATCTCCTCGTAGGGATTTGGGTCCGCTGAATAGTTGACAACGTCTTGTTCCATGTCGGTAGTTGAGATGGAGGTCAAGGGACGGTAACGGCTGCGCGAAAAATTTGGGGTCAGACTACAAACCGTAACATAGGGAAGTCCACAGGTAGAAGACGGGAAGGTGCAGTGATAGTGGCACACGTGAACTTACCCTAGGCCTCGAGGCACAGCATCATGGAGTTGCAAATCCTCCATCGTCCCACTGTACTATATTTTGCATATGGATGTGTATCATATAGATAATTTCTCGTATGTGGACATGAACATATATGTATAGACAAAAATACACACACTTGGATGTATGCCTAAGAGATTAAGGTTATTTTTTAGTGATATATGAGTTGATATTTTATATTGGAAAGGGAAAAACAAATGTATAATGTGCACTATACCCTATTACATTTGCATTCAAACTTTAGTAAGAGCATTTTGAGTGATTCAATTGCAGACAAAGTGTGTTTTGATCTATTCCTTATGTTTCTAGATTATTAAAATTGTTGACTTATCTAGGACATCTATATATATTATATTCTCATTTTAATAGTGGTACAACATAACCTTCTCAACATTGTACATTAGAATGTCATTGTAAGTGCAATGTTTGATGGGATGAATTCCTCAAATAATAAAAGGATGAAATTGTATTGGAACTTCACTTTTCTTGGAAGTGGAGTATATAATGGGATAATTAATTTTCCAAATTATTTTCTTATCTCCCGTGTAGCTTAATTTGTGATTGTTAACCAGTCCAAGATTTTTGGGACATTTAATACAAGAAAACTAAACAACACATGAAATAGATTAGGATTTGAAAGATGATCACCAAGGTCCTCTTGAAATCTCCCTTTTTTTCTAAAATATCACCATCATTCATACATGGAACTTTTTTTTTTGAGTTTTCTCTCTCATATAGCTTTCTCAAATCACATTCCTAGCTATGAAAAACTATTTTTTTCTTAATTAGGTGGTTTTAGTATTTAGACCATTAAGGAAGCTTGTTATAAGGTCCATAAAATCACAGATTTTAAATCCACATTTCATATGTTTCATGATACCTAAGGTAGTTATGTTTTTCTTTGTTGTAGTTATTTTTACTAAAGCCTACTGAGGAACATTTGAGCCTAGGTCATCACCATGGAAAACACTCTAACTTGGAACAATACCACACATTGCCCTACCAAAATTATGTGTGTTGGTACGAAGTTGTAATAAACACATAATAATTATAATATAAAAATTAAAACAATAACTAAATTGACACATCCTAATTAAAGTACATGACTAACCTCCCAACCATTGTGACTAGTCAATGCTAAGTACACTGTCACATGGATTTGTAATTATATCATTTATTTCATATCCTCCCTTTTTTAAATACATGTAGAGAAATAGCTTTATATTCCATATGAGTAATATAGATATTTCAGTGCTCGAAGTATGTTTTAGACAGCAAGGCTCATAGCCATTACAAGAAATACTCATTATGAATTTTGTTAGCCCTTTACAAAGTCTTTATTATTCAATGAAAGATTCGCTAAGATCTTAAAATATTTTATAATTTATTGAAAGATTCACCATGATTTTACAAGATAATATAATTTGGTGAGATATTTTCCAAAAATATTATATATATATATATATATATATATATATATATATATATATATATATATACATATACATATATATATATATATATATATATATATATATATATATACATATATACATATATATACATATATATATATATATATATATATATATATATATATATATATATATATATATATATATATATATATATATATATATATATATATCTATATATATATATATATATATATATATATATATATATATATATATATATATATATATATATATATATATTATTGATAGAATCGCCTTACATTTTTCCTATGTATCACAAGGATTTGCCCATTTATTATACATATAAATTTAGGGAGATTCTTAAAAAAATTCGTGGATATTTGTAAGGTATGATGTTTGGAGGAACACTTCTTGGAATAAAATGAATAGAATTATCATGATCACAAATAGGTGGGAGGCCTTTAGGAATCTCAAATGCCTTGGAATGATTGTTCAAGGCTTTTTGTAGATCTGCAGATATAGATGATTTCGGTGTTTGAACCTCTAGTGAGAATTATAGTGCAATTACACCCCATTGTTCTTTCTTCATAAGCTTTGTCATGCCATTAGAGCTAATTATATTTCCTATTTTCCCTGTGATACCCCTTAATTCAACTTCCTTTCCTTCCCAAAAAAAATTCAAGAAAAGTTATTGGAAATTAAAATCTATTGTCCCCAAAGATTGTAACCATTGGAATCCTAGTACAATATCAGCACCACTCATTGGAATGGAAAGCTTTGGACTATTAAATACATATTCCCCCATGGTTAGCTTAACATTATGGCGCTTTCTAGAGTAGTATATATTTCCTCCATTTTCAACCATCACTTGACACTCTGGTGTTGGATATATTAAAAAATTCAGTTCCTTGGATATCTTGCAATGAATAAAATTATGGGTACTACCTAAATCAATCAACACCATTACATTTTTCTTCTTGATATATCCTTCTATATTGAGATTTTGAGGAGTAATAATTCCTTCTAATGCATTACAAGATATGTTAGATTCATTTATTCTTTCTACGGGGTTGATTCTTGGTGTATATCCTCCTCTTTTGATGTTTCTTATTCCTTTTCTTCCTCCTCTTCACAATCTATTTAGAATTTTTTCTTCTCAGTGCACTTATGACCTTTAGTGTACTTGTTATCAAAACTATAATAAAGCCCTTTTTATATTTTTTCCTCTAATTGTTTTGGTTTCAACCTTGTAGGTTGTTTTGGACTTCCTTGTTTCCATAATTTTTCTTTCAACTTTTCTTGCCACCCTTGTTATAGGTCAATTTGGGCACATCAATCCCGACTTTCAGATCAGTACTATTAGGGTCCATCAATCCCTAATTCAGTTGTTTTCATTCCCTAATGAGGTCAACCTACATCATGCTTTCCTCCCAAGAGTTTCCATGACACCATTCATCCAAAAAGTGTCCCTAAGGAGATCAGCGCAGGTAGCCTTCTATCAGGCTACATTGCAATGCAGAAACTGCACTGACTGGGTGCACTGCAGCGCACTTAGCCTTTGTTTCACCTGCGCTAAGTGAGATTCATCGAATTTTTTAAATGAATCCATTGGATTCCTCATCCAATGGATACTTCTAGAAGTTTCCAAGTTGATTGAGCTCGCATTTGGATGAGGAAGAGGATGAATGAACCTCAATCCATTATCCCTTCCTCCATGGAACCACCTCCCAATTTTGGTAGAGCATTCATGAGGGCCATTAATGGCTTAACCTCCTCCATTCAGCTATAAATTGACCAAGCATTCAAAGGCTGGTCTAGGTTGGAATTTCTTGAGCTAAGGAGATGTTGTTTGAATGAGATTAGTAAGAGTATTGTAATGATGTCGAATTGTTGCTTCATGAGGAGAGAAGGGATCAAAACTGGAAGGAGGACACTGAATTGAACATGAACATTCATGGGTTGTAATATTTCCTTTTATCAATAAAGAATTCAAAGTTTTTTCCATTCATGTTCTTATATGATGTATATTGTATTCTAGATTCTATGATATGTTTGATTAACAGATCTTTATTGTATGCTTTGATGGGTTTCTGTCTCGGCTTGTGTGCAGGTACTTTCCAAGCGAATTAAGTACGGAAAGGAGTGGTAGAATCAGTCAAGAAGAGAGGGAGAGAGCGAAAGCTACAGGTTGGTTTCCCTTCTTACCTCTCTTATCTGTTGATCAAAGAAAAGGTAGCGAATTACTTTGACTGTTGTTTCTAGACTCGCTACTAAGTCTAAAGGGTTAGGCGTTTGATAAAACACTAAATTTTCCCAAAACAAATTGGCGACTCGACTGGGGAGATCTTAACCCTTTTAGTAGTTTATCACCTCCTTAGACACTTTGACATACTTTTCTTGTTGTAATTTGGCCTTTTACATTGAATTTTGGTCAAAATTAGAGGTTAGATGAATCTTGAGAGGCCACACAGGAATCAGTGCAGGCTAGCCTTAGAGATAGTGTGCTGCAGTGTAGTTAGGCCTTCTTTGACTTGCGTTGATTAACATTGAAATATTTTAATCAGCGCAGTTTGTCCCTCTTTGACCTGCACTGATCATTTTTGAAATCATTGAAATCAGTGCAATCTTTAGTGAGAGACAGTGCACTGCAGCGAAGTCAGCCCCTCTTTGACCTGCCCTGATCAACCTTAGGTTAAATTCCCACCTTTGGGTTGAGTTTTTGCCAAAATTCTTTTGATTGCTTGCTTGTTGAATGTCAATGATGTTTTGTCTCTGAAAATAGTTTTTCATCTCCTTAATCTAGCCCTACTTTGATTGGATCAATTAGTGTTTCTTTAATGTTTTATTTTTCATTATCAGTCTATAGACAAAGTTAGAATATAGTTGATTGATCTTTGTCAAAAGAAAGTGTTATAAAATCATCTTTTCCTTCAAAAGTTGAGTTGTCATAAAGTCTTCATTCATGAAAGATCGATTGATTGATGTGTGCATTTGATTTGATTTTCATTTAAAGTGTAGAAAATCTTCATTTCTTTAAAATCGAAAGTGTCATACAGTCTTCCTTTCCCTTTAATAGAAATTGTGGCAAATCGTCATTTTTATGAAAAGATATTTTTGATCAATTGTGCATATTTCCTTTTGTTCATCATAACATTAAGGGATTTGAAAAGAAAAACATGCATTGTGCATATTAAAGTTTGTGAATGCTTGAAAGGAATGGTTTAGGGAATTGCATATAGTTTGTGCTCTTTGTTGATTGATCAAAAAGTACTTGTTTGCTCTATCCCTCAAAGCTAGGATTTTCATTGCTGAAATTAAATGGAAAGAGTGCTTCTCATTCTAGTTGCATTCTTAGGAATTTTGGAAAACATCTCGTGGTGAACCTTCAAAGGCAAATTCTAAAGAAGATCAACTTAAAATTTATCTGAATTAATCTAATAACGCATTGGAACTTAACGAAAAACATCTAGAGGTCTAGGCTAGAGATGTGTTCTGGCTTCTTTAAACCTAGTGGTTGTAGTTTTAAATGAGGTTGGGTGATTCCTCCTCTCTGATTCAATAAGTGCTAGTATGGACTTGTGCTCCCTGTACCTTCGAGTATATAGTGGGAGACCCCAATAGGTTGAAATCCTTTATCCCTAGGAAGCCGAGTCTACCGCCTTACCGATTGCAACACACCGAACATAGCATTCGGGAAGATTGACTGCCGTACGTAAAGTCCTTGGTCATTTCTCTTTCATTTATCACCAAGGTGTATAATGTAGTTTTTTGATTGATCTGGTAAACCCTTTTGTTTAGAATCTCTAGAGCAGTCACTTTCATTCCTTTTCGACACTTTAAAAGTAAAAGGATCATCTAAGCACTTGTCCTTTCAAGCTCATTAAACATAGAAGGTGACTAGAGTCATATTTCACTATTTCTTGACTCTTTAAAAATGAAAAAGCGAAATTGTGTTCCAGTGTCGTAAAAATTAATTGACCGCAAATAACATCCTCCACAGTTGCTCCTTAGTTGATCTTAGGTTGAAACATACGGCGAAAAATCCTGAGTCCACCAATCAAGGAATTCCTTTTGATGGGAATCCTACTCCTTTTCCTCCATTTGGAAATATTGGTGCTCCATATATGACTACATTGTCCCTTCCCAGATTTACCATTGGCTTTCCAGAATGGTTGTTTTTAACCTCCTTGGTTTAAAATGTAGTGATTTCTCTGCAATAGAGTACTCCTCTAACTGGACAAAATCAACCTCCAGTTGATCCTAAAGTTAACCTTTTTCCTTCTTCCTCAGTTGTTTCTTCCTCCCCTTCTTCCTCTTCGCCTAGTGAAGTATTGGTACTAGTAACCAGGTGGCTAAGAAGAAGAAGAAAGGGAAGAAGAAGAAGAAGAAGAAGAAAATTCAGTAGAGGGGCAACAAAGCAACCATTGCTTTGATGAGAAACCACCCGTCAAGCCTCACAAAGTTAGATATCCATGCAAACTTTGCACGGGAGACCATCTTCTTCGAAGTTGTCCCGATATTCCTCAGATCTTAGAAGAATGGTCTTCTCGTTCACATCATCCTGTGTCATCAACCTCTGGATATCATGTTGGTGACACACCATCAACTAGTGGTAATAAAGTTCATGGAAACAAGGGTAGAGTTAAGTTTCCCTGTAGGTTATGTGAAAGGAATCACCCCATTCACCTTTGTCCCTATCTGGATGAAGCTAAAAGAGTGTTGGATAACCATCCTGCTTCACTACAGCGACTTCCATCTGGTTACAGGAGACTATCCCTTAATCCTTCACTAGTTCATGGATTGACTGACCAAAATCAACCATTAGTCAAACCCACTCTCTCTGAAAGTGAATCCTATGAGTCTATACCCGACCCAAATCAATAGGTCGAGGTAACAGGCAACCGTACCTTTCCCAAAGAAAGTGAACATGATACCACTCAGGTTCTTTTTGTTTCTTTAGATTCAAATGAGCTTGGGGGCAATCCCCCTGTTCCATCAAGACAGGAGGAAAATCCTCCCGTTCTCGTAACTCAAGGGGTTAATTCTCCCGTTTCTACGATACCCCCTCCAAGTAGTCTAGTCACTTCCTTTGATTGGAATCGACTTGCAGGATTCTGCCTTCCTTCTCATGTGCCTTTCCAGATCATAGAACAAGTTTGTAATATGATTGTAACTGGCACTATTATAGATGAAGGTGCATCTGTGAGTTTCCTTTCCTCATCTACTTGGCAAGCTCTCAGCTTGCCGCCACTTGTGCCTGTTACCCAGAATCTGTTGGCTTTTAACAGAGGAACCAGTCAACCATTAGGGATCCTCCCTAGGTTACCCATTACTTTGGGAGGAAAAATCGTTTATCTGAACGTGATGGTAGTCCCAGGCCCTTTAGATTACAATTTACTTCTTGGGCACGACTATGTTTATGACATGAGAGCTATTGTTTCAACACTCTTTCGAGTGATTTGTTTCCCGCATGAGCGCATAATTGTCACCGTTGACCAACTTTTATTTCCCAGTCCAAATATAGCTCCTAGTAAACCATCTTCCCTAAATGGTCCTTTTTTACCAATGGTATCATCCTTGCTGCAGGTTAATTATGTGGCAACCTGTTCCATACCTACATCAACTAACAATCAATTCATTGATGTTGTACATCATGTACTGGGGGCATTGGAACCAGATCTCTCCTTCATGACCTCTTATGAGTTGTGATTTAATTCGAGGATAGTTTGTTGTCTTGTGTCAACCTCGTTAAAAAATGAAACAAGTGTCTCTAAGGATAGTTCATTGTCTTGTGTTAACCTCATTAAAAAATGAAACCAAGGAATATGAGGATAGTTCTTTTACTATGTCAACCTCATTTAAAAAATGAAATAGGTCTTCGAGGATAGTTCTTTGTCTTGTGTCGACCTCGTTAAAAAATGAAACAAGGAATACGAGGATAGTTCCTTGTCTTGTGTCAACCTCGTTAAAAAAATGAAACAAGGAATTTGAGCATAGTTCCTTGTCTTGTGTCAAGCTAATTAAAAAATGAAACAAGGTCCCCTGGAGCAAAGTTCCAAGTTGAGTTTTTGAGTAGATCTCATAAAATCCCAATCGAGTCTTTCACTTGAACTCGTAAAAGAACCTTCATTCCATTCACTTGATAGCCAGGAGTAGTCTACTTAGGTGAATGTAATGAAGCTTAGGGGGCATGCACCTAGTGGTAAAGTTCAATCTCCTTGTAGGTTATGTGAAGGGAATCACCCCATTCACCTTTGTCCCTATCTAGACGAAGCCAAAAAGTGTTGGATAACCATCCTGCTTCACTGCAGCGACTTCCATCTGGTTACAGGAGACTCTTCCTTTCATCATGTTGGGGGCATGTGAACCAATCTCAAGCATAGTTTTTCATTTTAAACTTGTGAAAAAATGAAATTGAATCCAAGCATAGTTCCCTATGGTTCAAGCTTGTGTAAAAATGAACCCATTTTCATTTTAACCCTTGTGATTGTCATTCTATCAGCTTTTTCTATCATATGAGCTTTGGTTATTTTATTCCATCACCACCATCCCTTTGGCTGATCATACACTTTCACTTGGTTGTTTTACCCTTTTTGAGGAACAGTTGCAATGAGTGGTCTTATTGGCTAGCCTCTTCACATAAATCAACATGTTTTGAGAAGTTCCAACATCACCAGAACCAGTTGCTACCTTAGACACCAATCGTTCCTCAAAATGGAGTCCTCTTTAAGCTCTTTTCAGACTCTCTAAACATGAAAAGATTTCCAAGCACTTGTCTTTTCTAGCTCGTTAACGGATTAGAATCAATATCTACTTAGTATAGTTTTACCCCTTCTTCGGGCTGAGATAGATTAACTACGAAAAAGGTACTCGTTGATTGAACATGGTCAATAGGTTCTCTCTTGTATTATTTTATGCTTTTTCGGACTTGAGAGATAAATTTACGGAAAAGAACTTTTGGAGTTTCCTTTTAGTCCCTTTTCAGACTCTCTAAATGTGAAAAGGACTGAGTTATCTTTGTTGTTAAACGCGTTAAAAAACATTAAATAGCGACAAACTTGTCCATCTAAACAAGACCGAGTTTCACCTTTGCTAGACTCGTTAAAACATCAAATAGCGATGGATTCACCCGAAGGGTGGAATTATACAACAAGCATATGTTATCCTCCTCAAGCTTGATAAAAAATAAAGAGGTACTGGTCAGAAATGACTGGGGAAAATGGAAAAAGATGAGAACACTTTATGGTAGTAGGTCACTCTTGAACATAACACTTTCACATCATCACCGTGACTATGTGGGTTGGGTCATTCAGCTTGATGGTTATCACACCGTTGGTCTATCATACCATCCATCACTTTGTTTTGGGTCAATGCTACCAATTCACTTCAGTGTCGCCGATATGTTCAAGAGAAGTCATTCAGTTCAAAACTTCATCCTTTACAATACAGTAAACCTTCATTTTCATGCCTGCCATTCCTGAACCTTGTGTCATCAGTCGATATTAAATCTCCAAAATCATTTACTTCGTTTCGTGTCGTTGATGTGGGATACATCAAGGCCCTCCTGCGACGAGTTGCTTCTTGTCGACATCAACACATCATCCAAGAAGTTGACTTAGAAACACCCCTTCAGTACCTTGAGGCTTGCATACATCAATGGCAGGTTTCTCACTTCTGGCGATAGGTTTACATCACTGCCTTTGACCGAAAGACTTTGTATGGTGTTCAACAGCAAATCATTTATTCACACCTTGCGAAATGTATTGCAATACCTTGAGGGTCATTATCATTATCGGCAATTCCTCTCGCGTCTGTTAACAGCTTACATCATTGGCTGGTAATCAGATGATGTCTCTCCATGTTCGACCTCAAATCATCTATTCACATGGTTAGACTTGTACATCGAGTGAAGATTAAACGATATTGAAGACCATGGATCTAGTTTCATCCATCTGAGCTGCAATATATTTTTAGGAGTACTATATCAAATGTACAAATGGCCTTACATTCATGGTCCTCCATTCATGGTTCTATATCTGTAGACGACTATATTTGTACATGTAATGAAAGTTTATAAGCTGAGCATGGGTATGCCTTCCCTCAGCCAATTTGTGAGAAAAATCAAATTATCACGATATTTGTATTGTAACTGATGCAAGTCACCTTCCACCTCGAAGCCTTCTCTCCAAATGGTAAAGCATCTCACTCGACATGTTTATTTTAGACTTCATGCTTTAGGGGGCAACTGTTACAGGTCAATTTGGGCACATCAATCCTGACTTTCAGATCAGTACTATTAGGGTCCATCAATCCTTAATTTAGTTGTTTTCATTCCCTAATGAGGACAACCTACATCATGCTTGCCTCCCAAGATTTTCCATGACACCATTCATCCAAAAAGTGTCCCTAAGGAGATCAACATAGGTAGCCTTCTATCAGGCTGCATTGCAATGTAGAAACTGCACTGACTGGGTGCGCTGCAACGTAGTTAGCATTTGTTTCACCTGCGCTGAGTGAGATTCATCGAATTTTTTAAATTAATCCATTGGATTCCTCATCCAATGGATACTTCTTGAAGTGTCCAGGTTGATTGAGCTCGCATTTGGATGAGGAAGAGGGTGAATTAACCTCAATCCATTATCCCTTCCTCCATGGAACCACCTCCCAATTTTGGCAGAGCATTCATGAGGGCCATTAATGGCTTAACCTCCTCCATTCAGCTATAAATTGACCAAGCATTCAAAGGCTAGTCTAGGTTGGAAATTCGTGAGCTAAGGAGATGTTGTTTGAATGAGATTAGTAAGAGTATTGTAATGATGTCGAATTTTTGCTTCATGAGGAGAGAAGGGATCAAAACTGGAAGGAGGACACTGAATCGAGCATGAACATTTATGGGTTGTAATCTTTCCTTTTATCAATAAAGAATACAAAGTATTTTCCATTCATGTTCTTATATGATGTATATTGTATTCTGGATTCTATGATATGTTTGATTAATAGATCTTTATTGTATGCTTTGATGGGTTTCTGTCTCGGCTTGTGTGCAGGTACTTTCCAAGCGAGTTAAGTATGGAAAGGAGCAGTGAAATCGGTCAAGGGAGAGAGGGAGTGAGTGAAAGCTACAGGTTGTTTTCCCTTCTTACCTCTCTTATCTGTTGATCAAAGAAAAGGTAGCGAATTACTTTGACTATTGTTCATAGACTAGCTACTAAGTCTAGAGAGTTAGGCGTTTGATAAAACACTAAATTTGCCCAAAACAACCCTGAATGTCTTCTCCAATGAATTAGGGTCCCAAATACGAACCTCATGTTGGATGTTATCCTTTAAATTCATTATGAAGACATCAATACTATGCTCCTTTATAATATCAATTACCTTGATATTCAATTTTTGGAAGTCCTCGATGTGCTCTACTATTGAACCCTTTTATTTGAGATCTGTCAATTGGATAAAGAAGGTGTTACTCTTCGTATCCTCATAATGTGATATCATTTCCTCCGTAAAAATTGACCAAGTGACAAGTGGTTTACGGGAAGAAAGCCATTGATACCATACAAACTGATTAGGTTCTAAATATAAAGATGCAATGCGTACCTTATATGTGTGTTGCACATCATGGAGATCAAACTATTGCTCCATATGTAGTATCCATGTTACCATATCCTTTCCATCAAACTCCCTCATATTGATATTTGGAATGTGGTGCTTCTTAAACACATCATTGGAGTCTATAAAATCATAATTCATATTCCTTTCATCCTCATCATGATTTTCGTCGACTACCTTGTCACCACTAGGAAGCCTTTCTTCTAACAACTTTTCCAAACCTTCCTTCAACCTTTCTATCTTGAAATTAATCATTGATTCCATGCTTTCTTTTAAAACATAATTCAAAACTCCCATGTCCCTTTTTATACCATCTATCTTAACATTGATCATGGCTTCCAATTTATTTTTTGTTACCTTTTTCGAGAGATAAATTTGTTGCACTTGGTCTCATAATTTTGATACATCATGTTGCATTTCTTCCTCTTCTTCATGCATCACAGAAGATATTTTCGGTTCCTTACTAGGTGTATCCATTTTTTTTAGAGGAATTTTAGAATCAAATAATGAAATCTATGCTTCACTATGCCTTTTGAATCACTTCAAACTGATATTTCAAACAAAAGTTATGAAAAATTTAAAAAAAAATACACACATTTTTCTTGTTTTTTAGGAGCTCAATATTGAAACTATTGTACCTCTATAATTTTGGATCTCCAAGGTCTAAAAAATTTTCCGATGTTATCCCTCTATTTCCTATTTCCAATGCCACAAGTCAAACCAAAACCAGATTCTTCAAGTTAACATTATGCCCAAGCTCCCACGATGGCTTGATTATGGATTGGTTTAGTAGAGAAAACTTCTAAGGAATTCCATGTGTCACTAATTCAACCTTCAGCCCTAAAAATGATACAAGAAAAACTACAGTCTGTAAAATTTTAGTCAATTTTTATAAAATTTAAATCTGATTCTCGTAAAGGAATTTATGACGATTCTCCCAAGGTCACCTTTTTGAGACTCAATTCTGGAGCATGAAAAAACCCTAACATCTTCGGACCATATCATAGAAAATATAGCGAACCAAGATCTAAAATTTTTACAAGAATTTCATCAAGATATTGCCTCCACATGGTCACAATTTCAACTTCTGAAGATTCGTACAGAATATTTATAGTGAAAATTCCAAGATGACCTATTTGCAGCAGTGAAACCCTAGAATCCAAAGCTCCAATACCAAATGTTATGCAACCAGCTCACAAAGAAGAAGAAAAGATAGATCAACGACTTAAAAATTATCCTCTTCGAGGGAGAAATCTCCTTTAAATTACATAAATTAATGATTCTTCGATGATACAAATGATAAGACCTCCTTACTATATATAGGAGTCTAAGGGGTCACAATATAATTAAATCTTACATAACAATAATAATATAAGGAAACAATAATAACAATATTGGGCTTCTATGGGGCACAACAATAACAATAGGGGTCTACACTAACAATGACAATAAGGGGGATACACTAGTATTACAGGGACCTAATAAAACGACTAATTTTGTCTAGGGATAAAATATACGACTAGATAATAAGTGACCCAACTAAAAGTGACTAACTTAAATGACTAATTTAGTCTGAGACTAAAATATATGACTAGATAATAGGTGACAAAATTAAGAATAATTAACATAAAAAACTACTATAGTCCAAGAATAAAAATATTACCAACTAACAAGTACAACAAGTGTATGAATTAGTCATTTATGCTAGTCATTTTAATTGTGTCACTCTAGAAATGGAAAATTGCAATTATTATTCTATAAATAATTCTATAGATACATTCATTACAAAAATGTGTGCAAATTCTAATAGTGCACTGACATTCTTAGAATGTGCAAGCACTATTATTAGAAAACCATACATACTAACAATTTTTGTGGCTCTTTATGTAGAATAACATACCATGGCTCCCATATCCAAGTTGAAATATGAATATCCCTTAGAGAGTATCTATGTGGTTGTTTGAGGATTACTTCATGTTCCTTGAACTCTAGAAGCTTTATTTAGGGCCTAAGGCCCTCTTTTATCCTCCCTTTTACATATTACATTCCCCAAGGCCAATTCTTATCATATAAACCATACCAATGGTGACAAAGATTACCCATAGAGGCCAAATATCCCCTAGAGATGTCTTGTGTGGCAATTCAAATACTTGTTTAAGAAAATTGATCATGGGAAGCTTCAAATATAATCCAAGCACCTTATGATCATTCTTTGACCATAGTTAAGGCTCCAAGTTCCATACTTGGAGCAAAAAACCTCCTAATGATATTGAGGCCAAACTCAGAGGCCTTAGGACCCAACTATGACACACAAAACCTTCAAATATAACCCATCATGCACCTGAAGGGTAGATATATCATAGATAGGATATGTGTGGTGGTTTGAGGCCTTATTCACATCCATTGAACTATAGAAGTTTTGTTTATGGATTAAGGATCCTGTTTTCCTTCCTTATCCATCTTAGAGGCCATAAACACCATTCTTATTATGTAAAACATACTAATTGTGCCCTTATTACCATTCTAATATCTTGTTCATGGAAATTAAACATTAGAAAGACTTGTTTTACGCTTAAGGCCATTTTTCATCCCTTGGCAAAGATATAAGCCCTAGCTCCCATATATGATGTTGAAAACCTGATAATGGAACCCTTCTCCTAGAAGGAGGCCTAAAATCACTCAAAGAGGATTTATATTGTTCTTTATGCTTCATCTTTATTCATGCAACAATGATGTCAAGAACTTGAATTACACTTTGATTATCACAATATATAGTTCTCAAGGTTTCAATAGGAAGCCTAAGCTCTCCTAGGAGTTGTCGAATTTAGATTGCCTCTGGACCTACATTTACTACACCATGACACTTGGCTTCTATGATTAAAAAAGAGACTACTTTTGTTTCTTACATGACGAGATCAATGGTCCATAAGTGAGGTGAAACACATAGCCAAAGGTTGGCTTGCAATCATCATTGTCACTTGCCTAGTTGAATTCAATGAATATGACCAATGAATCAAAATTGTGACAATACTTAATGCTAATGTGAGAGTAACCCTTGAGATAATGAACAATATTGCTTGAGGCTTTCTAGTGGCTTTCACGTGGATCTAGCATAAACCGGTACATCAAAATCACAACAAAAGAAATGTTAGATCGACTATGATTTAAATATATAAGGCTACCATCCAACTATCAATAAAGAGTGGCATTGACTTTGAGAAATAAACAATCTTTAGTCAACTTGACACCTGATTGAAGAGGGGTGCCACATGGATTACAATTGTCCATCTAAAAATATTTCAACAAATCCATTACATTTTTAGATTGAGAAAGAAATAAATCATTAGATAGAGTTAAAACTTGATGAGTAAGAAAGTAGTGCATAAGCCCAAGATTTGATTTCAAAAGTGATAGTAAATAATTTCTTCAATCTAAGAATTAAATCAAGCTTATTGTTGGTTATAATTGAATAATCAATATATATAGAAATAAATTCGAAATATCACCATGATCATGTAATACATATACATCATGACCATATTCATAATGTTTGAATCCAAGATTGAAATAAAATAGTTAACGTTTTCATACTAGTCGCTGGGGGGCCGCTTCAAACCATAAAGAGACTCCAACAGTCAAGAAATAGGGTTGGAATCCTCAACAAGGTTGGAGTCTTCAACAATCAACAAAAAAGGGTCATGTCTTGGAAGCACAAATTAATCCAACCTCGAGCTAGAACAAACACATCTGTGTGGCACCTGTTGGGTCAGTGGCTGTTTCTTGTGTATCAGCCACATGTAGGTCATCTTATTTTTGTTTGCCAACAGGTGGTTCTTGTGTGGCACCTGTTGGGTCAGTGGCTAGTTCTTGTGTAACAGCCACATGCCCTATATCGTCTTGGGTGTCTACTTTAGATGTATCGGCAGCTAGTTCTTGTGGAGCAGCTGCCTCTGTTGAGAAAAATGATGTCACAAAATCGTGAACGCTCTGTATTTCGGCACCTGAGGGTGAAGAAGGTGAAGGTTCAGGGCTATGCGGGATATGGGGATTTAGAATGATAGGAGGGACATTTGGGATAATGGCCTCAGTTGCTGCAAACGACCTTGTTCATTGCCGAGGTAGGGAATCAGGAGAGACAATAGTTTTTCTCTTGCGAGCACTTTTCCTCAGGGTAGGGGAATCATCAGAAATAGTGGCTTCCTTAACTGAGGCCCTGGTTCTTCTTTTTAGTGGGGTTGCAGCTTTCTGTTGCTTTTTCCTCTTAAGGAAAGTGATGAGGGTATCATCGTCCGGATCATCGGTAGGGATATGAACTATGGGGGTGGATGGTTCGGCTTTATCAAGGGGTGAGGACTGCTGTAGATTTTCAGTGCTCAATTGGGGTGTTTCTACTGCTGGTTGCTGAGTTTCAGCAGCTTGCTAGGAATTTTCCTCGGATTGCTAGGAATTTTCTTCATTTTGCTGAGGATTTTCCTTAGCTTGCTGAGGAGGGTTATTGAGGGGAGGTGGATTGTGCATGGCGAAGCCTCTATTTATTAGGATTTGGACCAAACGATGGTGTGTGAGGCAGAGGAGTTGGTGCCTTGCGTTCAAGGTATAGTGTGCCATATTTTTTAGACAGCCAAGAAGATAATAGGGCATATTTATTAGACGACCATGCCGCAAATGATTTAATAAAACAAAGTCGTGTTGGTAGACTACCTGATAACGGCCCTCGCAAGTGAAGTAATGCTTAACAAATTCTGCAACCTTTGGCCATGGTGGTGGTAGTGATCGAAGTGCAACCCCCCTGCCTTTGGTTTCCACCTGCTCCCCAGGTAACAGGAAATCTTGTTGTGCATTGAGAATGAGATGTTTTCTGCTAAACCAGCAAATACCATTGGTTGGAAGCCCCGATACTTGCGTTATGTCTTCTTCTGTTACTGGAATTCGCACCCCTCGGAGAATAGAGTATCCTTCCCTCAAATTGCATGCAAATTCCAGAACCTGCTGTGAATCAAAATCCGGAAGTCTTCTGAAGTAGTCCACCCATCCTGCTTGTAGAAAGATTTGGTATGCCTCTTGGTAGAGTTCCAGTAATGCCGTCAAGCCCGGTTCATGTCTAACAGCATCTCCTCCCATAGTTACTGTTTTAGGCAAAATACAAAGCACAGAGCCGAGTTACCGAGGTCGAAACAGAGCAGAACGTTACAAATGAAATTATGACGTGATAAGGTATAGACGAGGTGGATTAGACACTACTGCGAGGAATAGAGATGGTGGTGATCGGCGTGTCATATGATGATTACAATATTTCGGTAATCCCCCCTAACTGCGACTGAATGATATGGTTGGTGGTACGACGCTTTTGGCGTTCATGTCAATTATCTCCTCATTAACTACAATTTAATATTCACACTTAAACACACATACCTTTACATTTACCTTTGGTTGTTGCGACGAAAAGTATTATCTCAGCCTTAATAGGTCGATGGTCTTTATAGAAAGGGTTTGTAAAGTATGATGGTTTTTATATACGAGGTTTTTATTATTCACAAGAGGTAGTAGTGAAGGGACATTATTAACAGGATAAATGGCTGATTCCTTTGAATAAAGAATGATATGTCTCTATCGAAGTAATAGTTCATTCTCGGGAGAAAAAATGGGGACATTGATGTCTTTTTAGGAAAATGGAAAAGATTGGTATTCAAGCAGTGGGATTTGGTGTTTCAGCAACGGAAAATGGTGTTTCAGCAATGGGAAATGGAAGAGGGAATAAATTATGATCTGGAATGACATGGCAATGCTTTCCAATCTACAGATTAGTTCTTCCTATATTGGAATTTTTCTTTTCAGCCACCCTCCAAAGCTAAGATCTGCAAAATAATTAATTGTAACATGGCAACCCTTGACAGGGATTATTAGTTAAGAAATCTAATCTAAAAATAAATACATAAACAGAAAATTAAGTGCATTGAGGGATAGCTAGTTCCCCCAAAAAGGCATAGTGTATGTTTGCCATGCAAGTAGCTTTGAAATCCTCTTTAGAAATAGGCTGTTGATACAAATGAAGTCGATACCCATTTACTAATAATGGTGTTCTAGAATCGTCAATCGTTAGGAGTCTAACTGTTCCATTTGGAAAAACAGTATCTACTTCATAAGGTCCTAGCCACCTTGTTCTTAATTTACCTTGAAAATTTTCAAAACGGGAATCATACAGTAAGGCCCAATTACCTTTTTGGAACTGCTTATGCTTAATAGTTTTGTCATGCCACCTGGTTCTTTGCTTTTGTATCATGGTTGTTTGATGGATGGCATCCAACCTCTTTTCATCCAATTCCTACAGCTGCTTCAACCTAGCTGTCTGTGCATCAGTCAAGTCAAGGTTAACAGCTAAAGCAGTCCTTAAGGTTTTGATTTCAAATTCCACAGGAAAAACAACACTTTTACCATAAACTAATTCATAAGGTGAAAAACCTGTAGTGTTCCTCCAAGTAGTTCTGTAAGCCCATAATGCTTCAGGCAACCTTTGAAACCAGTCCCTTCTATTCTCCTTGACTGTTTTTGTTAAAATGGCTTCTATGAATTTATTTGTACTTTCCACTTGCCCATTTGCCTGGGGATGATAAGGTGTAGTCATTTTATGCTTAATGTGATATTTCTGGAGTGTATCTTTGAAGCCATGAGAATTAAAAGGGGGTCCTCCATCTGTAACTAGGTCTCTAGGCAAACCAAACCTAACAAAGATTTCTTAAAATAGAAAAGTTAACACTGATTCTTCATTAGCTTTGATGAGTGCCTTAGCTTCTACCCACTTAGTCATATAATCTGTACAAACCAGTATATAAACTCTTTGATTGGATGGAGGATTGATGGGACCTATAAAATCTAGTGCCCATCTTTCAAAAGGTTCAAGTATTACCTGGGGGTTGAGTGGCATTTCATCCCTGTGATTAGGCTAGCCCATTCTTTGATAGCTATTGCAGGCCCTAACATATTTCTTTGCATCCTTGAAAAGTGAGGGCCAATAGTAACCCATTTTAAGAACCTTGTGTGCTGTTATTTTGTCCGCAAAATTCCCTCCACAAGGGCCATCATGGCAAGCCTTCAATATATCATAAACTTCATCCTCTCTGATGCATCTTCGAATTTCCTGATCGAGTCCTGTGTGAAAAAGACACCCACTTATCCATCTATACCTAGCACTTTGTTGAACGATCTTTCTTTTCTCTCTGTGCGATAGGTGTGATGGTAGTTTCCCTGCAACTAAGTAATTGGCAATGTCTACATACCAAGGTGAGTGAACAGATACTGCAAATAAATATTCATCAGGAAAAGAATCATCTACTGGAATATTTTCATCAGTTTTTAACCGAGAAAGAAAATCAGCAACTACATTTTCTTTACCTGGTCGATCTACAATTGTGATATCAAATTCTTGTAATAATAATAACCATCTGGTAACTCAAGCATTTGTAACTGAATTGTTCATTAAGTATTTAATGGCCAAGTGATCAGTATGCACAAAAGTAGTATAACCAGTAATATAATGTCGAAACTTATTAATAGCATAAATGACTGCTAAGAATTATTTCTCGGTGACTGTATAATTAAGTTCAGCAGTGGTCATATTTTTACTAATAAAATAGATAGCATAGGGAAGATTATTTTCTTCTTGACCCAAGACAGCTCGAATTGTAGTATCTGAAGCATCAGAGGATATATGAAATGGGAATGCCCAGTCAGGTCCTCTTAAAATGGTAGCTGTAGACAATTGATGTTTAAGTTCATTAAATGCTTTTTGACAACCATCAGTCCACTTAAATTCAACATTTTTCATAAGTAACACAAACAAAGGAGAAGCTATTTTAGAAAAATCCTTGATAAATCTTCTATAATATCCAGCATGTCCTAAAAAACTTCTTACATCAGTTTGTGTTTTAGGGATAGGAAGAGTCTGAATTACTTGTAATTTAGCTGGATCAACTTGAATTCCTAGGAATGAGATGAAGTGTCCCAATACAATACCTTGATTCATCATCATATGGCATTTTTCAGTACTTAAGGCAAGATGTGCTTCTATACATCGTTTAAGTACTTTTTCAAGGTTCTGTAATGAATCTTCAAAAGTCACACCATAAGGAGTAAAGTCATTTCTAAGGAACCATTAAGCATATCAGAAAAATTCCTATCACTGCTCTTTGAAATGTTGTTGGGGCATTACATAGTCCAAATGGGAGAAATCTATAGGCAAAAGTCCCCCATGGACTAGTAAAAGTGGTCTTGTCCTGATCTTGGGGTGCAATCTTGATCTGATTATATCCACTAAATCCATCCAAAAAGGAAAAGAACCTCTTACCTATCAAATTGTCTAGTACCTGATCAATAAATGGTAAGGGGAAATGATCTTTCTGAGTGGCCTTATTTAGAGCTTTGTAATCTACACACACTCTCCATTTCCCATTTTTCTTAGGTACTATTACTAATGGTGAAACCCATTCACTATCAGATATAGGATATATAAATCCTGCATTCAACAGTTTTTGAAGTTCTTCCTTCACAGTTTCCCTTAAATTGGGATTGGTTCATCGTTGGGGTTGACAGTCTGGGCGGGATCCTTCTTTAATATAAATACGATGAGTACATAATTCAGAAGAGATTCCCTTCATATCTGTGTAATCCCATGCGAATGCTTGTTTATTCTCATGGAGTAACTTCATTAACTGTTGTGTTTCAGCATCTGTTAAGTTAGGGTTTATATTTAATGTTTTGCCAGGCTCGATTTCGACTGTTATACTTTTGGAGGAGGTGTCAGCTGATGTCTGAGATAAATCTTCAGTTCTAAGATTTTGCTATGATTTAGATTCCAAGATTGTAGTCAAGTGATCATGTATTTCAGAGTTAACCGAAGAAGGTTCAGAAATAAAGCTACTAATTAATTCATCTTCGGTTGAATCTTTAAAAGTTAGGGCTTGTCCGATAGTCAAGATGGGTTGGGTCTCATCGTCCTCATAATCTAACCACACAGAGTTATCATTATTAATCATAGGTGTAGCATGAGGGTAAAGAGTAAGTTGTTTGGTTTCACATCCATTAGAAATTGTCATTGAACCTGACCTACAGCTGATGAAGGCATCTGCTGTAGCCAGCCAAGGTCTTCCTAAAATCAATGGATGACCCCCCAACTTTGTTTTGGTCTGTAATACCACAAAATCAGCTGGGTAGTTCCAGGATTCGACTGAAATTATCAGGTCTTCAATGAATCCTTCAGGTTTGATTGTGGAGCGGTCAGCTAGCTCTAGAATGGTTGGGGTTTCCCTAATTACATCCTTTAACTGTAATAACTATGCAGTTTCAAGTGTCATGATGTTTATTGCAGCACCCAGATCTACTAGAACTCTAGAAACAAAAGTTTTTCCAACCTGTACTGTGACCGTAGGATGACCAGGGTCACCATATTTCACAGGAGGGTTTTTTTCTGACATTAGAGCAGCTAGATCACCCATCACATGAACTGTGAGGGGGTCCTTAGCTTTTCTTCCAGGTTTCTTAATACAAATATCTCTAACAGTTCTAGCATAAATTGGTACATCTCTCAGTGCTTGTAAGAGTGGAATTTTAACATATAAATTCTGCAGCTCTCCTAAAAGATTAAAAGCAGGTGGCTCAAGTGTTTTGGTAAGAGCCAAATGTTCAGGGAATGGTGGCTCTGCTGCTTCAGCAGTCTTTTTAGAGGATGTTTCAACTGTTTCAACATTGTTATTAGAGGATGATCCAATTGTTTCAGCATTGTTATTAGATGACTTTTCTTTTCCGATTTCTTCTTTATCAGAATCGGAAGAAGTAATGTCATCAATAATGGGTTCAACTATTCTTCCAGAGCATAAATGAATGTCATTACATTGCATAGGGGAAACAAGTTGGTTTTGAATATCAATTACCTGCAGAGCTTTATTATTATTTGGGTTGGGGTTAGGTTGTATAGGCAGCTGGGGTCTCATTGTCTGATTATTTGGTGGAGAATTTGATGGTAAGGAGAGAGATTGTTGATACTGAGGTAATTGGTTTGGAAATGGGATCTGTGGAGCTATCCAATTCGGGTTCCATTGATTAAAATAGGTTTGTTGTAGAGCCCAGGGATTCCATATTGTAGGATCAACAAAAGGAGGATTCGGTTGCTGCATGGGTGGGAAATTCATTTGATTAAAGTGTGGGTACTGAATTTGATTGAAGGGCGGGTAATTTGCTTGAAAAGGAGGATGATTATTCCAACGATTAAACGACATGTTAGAATTTGTACCTTGTCCTCGTGGTTGCCATTGCCTCCTCTGTGTGAGCAGGTACACTGCTTTAGCTTCTTCTCCAGTTGGCTGCAGTGCTGCTTTTATTCCTGGCAAAGAAGGGCATTGTTGAGTCTCATGGTCCTTTTTACAGATAGTGCAAATTGGTACCTTGTCCAGGGGACATTCCCTTAGTAGGTATTTTTCTCTGCATTTAGAGCAGAAAATAGCCAGAGCAACTTCTGCTTCTGCCTGCTTCTTTTTAACCTACAAGGTATCAATTTGTGAAGCAAAAGAGCTTAATATTTCAGTTTTAAATTCTTCAAGTAAGTTACCTATTTTGGCCCGTGTTGCTCCTCCACTTGCTGATTTCTGGACTCTTGAGTATGTACTATCTTTGCTTTTTGGTCTGCTTGTTGCTCCTCTCGAACATCTTTTACATAGATTGACAATCTCATCATATGATTCCTTAGATATGTCTCCTTTTCCAAGCATATTCAACATATCTAAACAATTATCTCGTACCCCTTTTAGCAATATTAACTTGAGAATATCCTTACTCATATTAGGATGATCAGATCGCTGCAAGTTATACTGTAGCCTTTCCACAAAGTCCTCCAGACTTTCGTCCTCCTTCTGAGTCATCTTGAATAATTCCTCCTTCCTTTCTCTTGTTCGACAATAATCTTGGTATTTGGCCAGAAATTTCTCCTTCATCTGGTCCCATGTCGTAATCACATGAGCTCCCAAGCTCATGAACCATCTTAATGCGTTCCCCTTTAATGTAGTTGGAAACAACTTCAATTTCTGAGCAGCATTAACATAGGCATATCTTCTACACAATATATCAAATTCAAAAAGAAATTCATTAGGATCTTCCGTGGATAACCCATGGAAATTGGGTAATGCTAAAAGTGGGATATTCTTCATAGGAGTTGCTCCTCTGGGGAGATCTCCAATAGGGAATTCCAGGGTGGAGAGAGAATTCTCTCCCCTTCCTTCTACTCTGCGACCTCCACCGAAAAGTCCTTCATTGTTATCCTCCATTGGTTGTTTTCCTGATGTGCTTGCCCGGTCTTCGGAGTTTTCTGTTGGAATTTCAATGTCCTGCACTGGTTCCTCCACTTTAATTTCCTCTATTGGCTCTTCCCCTGGTCGTTCATCTTCTTCCACCGGTTCCTCAGTATATTCTGATGGTTCTATAACCCTCTCTGGTCCCACTACTTCCTCTGTCTGATAGTCTGTCTAGGAAGAGTGTTGGGTTTGTGGCCTTCGAGAGCTTAACCTCTAGGATGTCTCAGCTTTTGAAATAATATCATCAATAAAAGTTTTTCTTCCTCCTCTTTTGTCGTTGCCGCCTGAATGGTTAGCCTTTTTGCGTCCTCTCATGCATCATGCATCTCTAAAATAAAATCGTTAATACTTTTAAAATCTTCAGTCGCATTCCCCGGCAATGGCGCCAAAATGTTGGTCACTTTAATTGTTTATTAATAAAATAGTCGAGTGCCACATAAATTATCAACCCGGGAAAGTCTGATTATTCCAAAGGTGACCACGTACTGTATGTACTCAATCTTAATAGTATTAAAAGCTGTAGTATAAACAGTTCACTATCTATTAAACCCCTACTCTGTGTTACAGTAGTTACAGCAGTTACAGCCTATTGCAGGAATGGAATAAGAACAGATAATTAAAGGAAACAAATCTGCAAAAGGGAGTGATGGCTGTCCTGTAACAAAGGATCAGGACCCTATCCTCAGAGTAAGGACTTTCAGCACCTGCCTCTGTTATCCAGTTCACCAATACACTCTGTAAATCCTAATCACCGGTGAGGCACTCATATACAGCATCAATTAGTTAAAAGGAAAACAGAGTTTCAGCAAAAGTAAAATATCATTAGAAGCAGCACTCGTAAATAAGATATAAACAGAAATCACACACATGACACACAACAGAAAGAAGATGGGTGAATCTTGTGATGAAGGTGGGCCCTGTCCTTCTCACAAGATTCCCCAGGACACAGAAACTAAGATAAAATACTCAGAACAGAACTTTATTCCTCTGTCAATATACCATATTACAAGAAAGATTCAGTCTCATCCCTTCACTACAGTTTCTGTGTTACAGCTTGTTCCTCCTCTCTCTATTTGTCCCCTCTCTAATGTAGATGTCTCCCCTTTATAGAGGAGACGTCTATTACAAAAGATTTTCGTTATACATTTTGGTTCAACCCTTTGTACCAAAAATAGGAAAATCAGTTCTCATTAACAGAATGTTGTTACAGTCATGTGGATCATGATCATTACGACCAATATAGTAATCGGCCGGACTCCTTTGCCGATGCAGATTTATTACACAAATCTCAACTGTTTCCTCGAAGTTCGCATGCTATTCTTGTTGTTTTAGCTTCGAGGTTCATGCTGTTCTTGCTGTTTCAGCTTCATGGTTTGGGTTGTTTCCGTTGTTTCAGCAACTGCAAAATGTGGTCCTGCCAGTTAGGCAGTTTCAACAATTGTTCAACAACTTAATCAAATTCAAGGATCAATTATAAAGATAGCATGATTACATGTTGAATAATTAAACATATAGCAATGAGGAGAGTTACTATATACCTTTTGGAATGATTAAGTCAAAACACTAGCAAAGGCTTTCAACTAAGGGTTGAAGAGGGCAATATAATGACAAAATATAAGGTCAAAAATAGGCAATATGGGATCCTAACAACATCCAAGAGACATTTGACAATAAGCTAGATTTTTGAGTTCACCCATGGTTTTAGGGTCGAGGACTTAAATTTTAGAACTCTTACTCACACCACCAAGTATTTTTGGGACATTTCCTTAGTATTCTAAATGACAACGTCAATTCCCAACACCAAATAAAGGAGGAACATATTATTCTTCTTGAGACTATGATTTCTTCTCCTCTTCCTTGCTTTCTTAGATACCTTTTTAATCACAACCCTTTCTTGTCCATAAGAGGGTTTCTCCTCAAAAGCCTCGACACCATTATCAACATCAGTTTGACCTTCCTTCACCATTGAGGCAAGGCTTTCCTTCACAAGTTTTTCAAAGGAGGGTGAGGCCAATGGCACTTGAGATGAAGGACAAGGAAAAAACCAAAACAAAGAAAGTCGTAACTTTTGAAACTTATGGAAACCGTAAGAAAGTCATAACACATTGTATGCATTTCTCTAATCTCTAGGATGAAAGGGAAACCAAAATCAAAGCTATAGAACCCCAGGAAGATTTTTGTATCCCCTGAAAATTGGCCTCAATCCTTGGGCTAGCCAAAACTAGAGGACCTAAACAATGTGAAATTGGATCAGGGGTTAGCGCCTCTGAATTGCTAGATGATTGCCCTATCAAATTCTTTTCTTTCTAAAGACCTAGCGAGTCTAAAAACTAAGACATGGTGACCTTTGGATCTAACCTCTAAATGAGAATGGATTAAATCCTTGGGAATAGCCCAAATTTGTTGAAAACCCCCTCCTTCAATGCATAATCCACCAACTCCTCCTCCTTCATGTGGGTCCGATAATAAGAAACCAACATCTCATCTTAAAAACATATTTGATGAGTAGTTGTGTGTATTCAAAGGGTTTATCACGACGACCATATCTATACATAAAAAATATACATCATGTGAATAAAAAATTCATGGTTATCATTTAATTTGAGTTTGCATTTTGACAAGGATATCAAAGCCTGACATTGTCTAAAGCCCATACACTCATCGTCAAAACTATGCCTCATTCTAGTAGGAAACACCACACCCCTTTATCTACCTACAATTTTTCCATGGCCCTATAGGGTTTCTCCATTATTGAATTCATCTCCCATGGTAGAGAGGTTGTAATTTCCTCTTTGACATTTTGATTACATTAAAAAATTAAAAAAATTATAATGATAATGATAATTAATAACTAAACCAAACTAGATCCATCTTAACTCTGGATCTACCAAGCACCGAGATGGAGGGATCAAATCTCTTAAGGTGCAAACCTCTCTTTTATAGGTGAAAGAGATTTGAATCCTCTCAGTCCAGAGTTAAAATTAATCTAGACTCATCATATACAATGAAAAAAATAAAAAATAAAAAATGAGAAGACAAAATGGCTGGCAAATTCAATTACTGTTCCTTTTGAAAAGCATTAAAACATTTGTTAACTTTTAAAAAAATTAAAATATCTGCTATATTCAAATAATATTTTTTTACATTATGGTAAAAGTTTTGGGGCCTTCAATTAAAATTCTGTTGACTCATTTGGAATTTCATTTTCCCACTACATTTAAATTTAAGAAGGTATGGCCAAGGAGGATTGGTGGGATAACCAAACCGATAACATTCCATTAACAAAAAAATAGAGCAGAGCTCTGAGAGGGGAGCCTTAAGACTCTATCCTAGATACAAATGGTGCATTGTATAGTTCGACTCTGGAAAAGATTATGAAGCAATGAGAATTGACTAAGTAGTTGTGATGGAATCTATTGTGTGATTTATTTTTTGGTTGGGGTAAATGAACAAGAGAGGTGAAGTGAGTAGCTCAAGAAGACCCAAGTCAGTCCTTCTCAAAATGTTATCAAAGCACGGGCTATGCACGTCCTCAAGCAAAAAAAAATGTATGTATATATGCTCTGCATCAATTTGTTCAAGGTTACTATGTTTTAGTCACAGGAAACAAAATTATTCACAATTTAATATTAGAATTTGGATACAAACTGTAGAATTGGTTGGTGCTTGAAGTGTTGTTTGGTTGGTGGGGATTTCTAACCAGTAGGTTTTGGGATTCGAATATTGTTGGCAAAAAAATAGAACTCATAAGCTAAGGAGGGTGTCTGAGGCTGTGTTATGTGGGGGGTGTTGGGAGTTTGAATCCAACTGGAAAAATATGCATATACTCATAAGATAAGGTGGTTATCCATGCTTTTATTATGCAGTGTTGAATATATCAAATGCATCATAAATGGGTGAGAAACAAGTGGAATTGGAAAATGGAGAGAAGCCTAACTTACTTGAGAAAGTAAGAGGTACAAAGCTTGAAGATTTATCTTCAACAAGGTGTTCTAGAACTTCTTCTATAAAAGAAGACGAGTTTCTGATACATAGTGGAAGAGGAATATGCAATGGAGTGTCCAAGAAGGGAAGATGTAATTCCCAGGGTGAGATTGAAACTGAATGTAAGAAGACTAATTTTCTATCTAGTTTCAATGATATAAAAAATGGCCAACCATCTAACATGGAAGGCCATCAAATGAGAAGGGCATCTGCGAGGAAAAACAATGTCCTAGCCAGTGTTTCTTATGATATCATGAAAAATGATTCATGTGCTCAAGGGTCTTCATGTAATCAAACAAAGGGTTATTCTAACAAGAATGTTTTAGGGATTTGTGGGGTTGAATACATTTCAAAAATTGATCAGATCAAACTAGCTGAAAGTCCTGCTTTTACAATCTCAATGGCAAAGGGTGATGGAAGTTCAACCAATTTGGGAGGATGTGATTTGTAGCCCCAAAACTTTAGGTCAACTGGGAAAGGATGTAATTGTTGGCATTATGGTACAGGTTTTTTCCTTGATGGCAACCCAATCACAGGTTAGTTAAGATTTGATAAAGGGAAACTCACATTATAACAGGTCAATTCAGAGGTAACAGGGTGATGGTACAAAAGAACAGGATGATGGGACAAAGGACTATAGATTAGAATCAATAAATTGAAGAAAAAAATGTTTTAATTTATTTTAAGTTGTATACGTGGGTTCACCTAGTATAAGTAGCATATACAAGCAAGTTCATGGAACAAAAAGAGCGTATACTTATGCATGCACTTTCACAAGAGGAAAAGCGCATATGGGATAGAAAATTAAGGAAAATTAAGGTGAAATAATACCAAGGGTACATACCATGGTATTAGCCTAGAATATTGATCGGAATAACGGCTACTTGATCCCATCCAAGTAAACCACAAGCTCTAAGTGTTTTCTTGGTCCAAGGTATTGAAAAAGTCTAAAGTTATATAAGGAGGAGAAGATCAAAGGGATATGTGTGCAATTAAAAGGGT
Organism: Pinus tabuliformis; assembly: GCA_031772625.1. Classification (NCBI taxonomy): domain Eukaryota; kingdom Viridiplantae; phylum Streptophyta; class Pinopsida; order Pinales; family Pinaceae; genus Pinus; species Pinus tabuliformis. The sequence continues at coordinate 1,483,838,895 of CM062816.1, read as the reverse complement.
TTTTCATGAATACTTCTATATGAAGTATATTTTATGTTGTAAGGGCTATGGTTATTATATGATCTAAAATACCTTGTGCACCTTTGGATACAATGTTGGATCAGGATCATGAAACCTGAAATGACTTATCATTGTATGATCTAATAATTGTTGGGCTGGATCTAAATGTTATCGCATGTTTTATCCTGTAAATGTTATGATATAGGTGTTATCACTCAGATTTTTTCCTCAGAAGTTATCAAAGAAGGAATAGTCCGAGGTAACCACAAACCTAATCTTTTAAACTTGGGTTCTAGCGAACCTAAGTTCAGAGAGGGCTCTCTCTTTATAATTTAACTTTGTTTTGAATAAGATTTCAGGCAAGTTCTTAGTGTTCATGATTGTTTTGTTTTGATTGGGTAGTGGAATTAAGGAAACAGACGAGCAGAGCAAGTATTCAGTCCATTGGGATATGGAGTCAATCAAGAGTGGCTAAACTGGATCTGATCAATCACTAAGGTAAGAGTTCACGGGGCAGGCTAGCACAACAAAAGCAAATCTGCAGGTTCAAATGGATGAAGTAGTCCTAACCAAGGCAAAGGGCAATGAAGAATCCTTAACCGGGATTAAGATGAAGGAAGGAAGGATGATCAGTAGCAAAGGGAAATGAAGAATCCTTTACTATGGACCAAAGAGGGGGTAAAATATGGAAGTAGGGGAGCAATTAAGAATTCCCAGACCAAGACAATTTAGGAGAAAACAAATAGAAAGAAAACAGTTAAAACAGAGAGCATTTAAGCTAATTCTGATGATATGATTCCTTGTTTGCTTTTAATATTTCATAAGAGACACATATGAATATTTATAACATGAAGAGAAAACAATATTTAAACATGAAGAGATAATACTTATTTGTTCCAATTGTGCACAAGAATCCAGTAAAATGTCCTCAATTTTATTTCATATCCAGCAAAACTAGTCCAGTCTTGAGTATAATAGCTCCTTGGCTCAAAATAAAATTTCTACAGAAATTTATTTTAATCCACACTAATTAATTCAATTTTTGAAGTATTTATACAAAAAAATGATACAAAATATCTCATAACAATATGAGAATTATTCTAGGAAACCGAAAATATCTTCAACACGAAGATAGAGACAAATGGAGAACTGTCTTCTTGTTGTCCCTTTTATTGTGACTGTGATGGTTGTTGTAATTCGGATTTGGCTCTTTTAGTTACCTTGTAGTTGTGTGTTGGAATCACTTTCTATCTTATACCTACTGATACTCTTTACCTATTCTGCTTTGACTCTGTCTTACTTGTTTTACCTGGAAACCATGTTTTACCATGTAGATTTACTATAGTAACTTTATAGTAAATCTGTAAGTTTTTTCCACCATTCACTATCAGGTAACTTCATTATTATCATCTTTCTATAGATTTCATCGGCTTGTATATACTTAGCAAAATTTGGCCTGCTGGTAAACAAGTGGTATACCTCATACTCTATGTAAATAAAATTTTCAAGACCTTCATATAGTACCTTCCCAGTGGGCAAAGATTTCACCCCTGAAGTACTAGCTTGGTTTATGGCCAGCTTGTTTAATCTCTCAATATAATCCTCTTGAGTCATCAGTTTGTCATTTATTACTAGAGAACTGGGAAGTCCTTTTTCTCTTAAGATGCCATACTTTGTCATAAAACTATCAATGTCTTCTTGGATGCTTTGACACCTTTTCTCTAGATTTAGCATCAGGTTCCTTTTGGTGAGAACCTTCTTTATTTCAATGATGGTCATTGTTCTATCATCAATTTCTAGTTCATCAAGTTTGTACCCGTTTCTGTTGTTCAAAAATGTGATCAATAGGTTGGTTGCTTTAGGCATATCCCCCAATTCTTCTCTTGTCTTGTGGACTGCTTCTATAGCCACTTTTACTAGTTCAGTCTGTTCAAAAATAACTTGAATAGAAGGCCAAACATCATTGATGGAATCAATGATGTTGGCCCAAAAAATTTCTATCATGTCTCCCAGTGGCTCTTGCAATGTCAAGTCCTTTTCAAGGACTTTTATTCTTTCTACCATTCTTTCGTTCTTCTGAACTTCTTCCTTTTTTTGTATCTGGGCAAGTTTACAGTCAGTCTCTAGATTAGACACTTTTTCTATGAGTTTCTTAAGTTCAGTGGCCTAGATGCTCATTTCCTCTATAGCCTTTACCAATTTAGTTGTTTGTTTTGTGGAAGTACCTACTCTTGTAGATGCCCCTATGCCTGCTGATGTACGTGTAATTGCCAAAGCTGTAGCTGGTGGAACTGTGGGTGCTAAGACAGTAGCCAATGTGGAGGGATTATAGTCTGAGTGGTGGCCAACTCACTCTGCTTAAACTGTATCAAGTTATCCAACTCCTTTTATGTCTCTTTTAATTGTTCATTCAGCTTGAGGACTAAGTCCATAAGCTCTTCATCCTTCTGTGTTTCCAACACTTCAGATGTCTGAGGATAATGTAGAGGAGGAATTTTAAGTTGCTTCTTCAGTGCAGCTATGTCATCGTTTTTCTTCTTGATAAGATTTTCTGCAGCTTTCCCATCCTTGGCTCTGGCCAGTAGGAGCCCTGAAGTAGGATACTTCCACGCTCTGTTACCTTTCTCGTATTTAAGCCTATGAGGTGGAAGGCTCTTGTGTACCTCCTGAAGGTGTGGTCTGCCCACTTTCTATTCTTTTTGCACTTGTAGTTCCTGATGTCTCCTCGGTATACTCCTGTTCTGAAAATGGGTTCAACCTTTGCCTTTTGACATGAGTTTGGGCAACATGTCTACTAGAAGGAGTGGCCTCCTCTCTATCTCTTTTAAGGTTCCTCTCCTCATTTAGAGGAGTCTGCAAAATAGGAGGATTGCTCATGATTTGTTCTGGTTGAGAAAGTTCTTCTGAAATCTCAGGTTGTTTTGATGGCCCTTCTTCTGTTGTTTTCCCACTATGTTCCTGTGATTGCCTTTGAGATTGAGACTCTCTTGGAACCTGTACAAATGAATTCTCATCAAGTCTTCTATCTAAGTCAATCAATACATTATTGACAACAGTTTCTTTGCTATCCCAGTCTACCAAAGTGTTTTCCACCCATTCAAGCTGATTAGCATACTATTCAATTTCAGGGATTCTATGGTGGATGTAAGGAGATAATTTATTCTTCTGTCTCCTATTGCAAATGAAGTCTAAAGGGTCATAATTCCAGATAAAACTTTTTTTCAGTCTCAACCTTTGCAGGATTTCCTCTGCTTCCTTTCCTGTTTCTCTACTATTACATATAAATGGGCCAAGCTGATCTTTTATCCTAAGTTAAGATTTCTTCTTGGCTTTCACAAAATGCACCTCATCTCAATCAATCATTTACCTGTAGTACTCCAGAGCAAACAATCTCATAGGGAGGTATCTGGGCAATTTATAGGGAGCCAGCTCACATCCATAGATTCTAATTTCAGTGTGGTTTTGGTACAAGTACCAATCCCCCACTCTATATTGTTTTGATAACTGAAGGATCCTCCTGATGTCTGCACTGATTCTGGGGGGGGAGCTTCCTAGTAGCATAGTTGTCACTGGTTACACAAAGAGATTTATGAAATCATTATAAGAATATTGAGAGTCAAATGGATGGATTAATGAAGTCCAGAAGATCACTGATCTGGGGTTGCCTCTGGTATCAAGCTTTTGGAGGGTGATTAGAAGTCTATCAGCTTGATAATACAAGAAAAATTGATATAGAACTAAAGAATATTTAAACACTCTTTCATTATCCAACCTCATGAATTGATCATACATTTTATCATCAACGAACTTAGCATAGTCAAACATGATGGCTGGTGGTTACCTAGGAGAGTAGATGGACATAAAGGCAATAATGATTTCATCAACAAATTCACTTGTAGTATAGCCTAGCACACTAGATATCATGTCTATGATGTCTCATCCAAGGTTAGAGAATATAGTCCACATGTAAGGGGGAGAGTCCTTTGGGGTGTATTGTTCTTCTCTGATGAAGGCCTGGTATAATCAAGCAAGTTTGATTGAGGTGAGTGTAGGGTATCTATTCAGCAAATCTCCAATAGAAAGAGGAGTCAGGCTTTGGCTTGGTTGTAATTGCAGCATTTCATTTATGGACTCAGCAGTGATGGTAAATAATACAGACTGGTCAAGGGTTCTCACTGCCCTTTGGCTGGGATCATAGCTCATGTGGCAATAATGTACAATCTTTGGGAATATGTTAAATCTTAGGAATTGGTACTTGGGTAATCCTGATTCCCAAAGTACAATGTAGTCTACATGGTTTAGGTACTAGTCTTTGTACCTGCAGAATAGTTCCAAAGGGGATTCTTGGATAGAAGTATCTTTAATCTAGAAATCTTTGTCTGCTAGTGGGAGATGATCTAAATCCCTGTGGGGAGTAGAAATGGGCATGACATTCAATGCAATTGGGGCATCCACCATTGGTTCTTGTGGATTCAAGGATGGGGATGAAGGGTTTTCAGTGAATTTTGGGAAAAAATGGTCTAATTCAGGTATTTTGGAGTCACCAGGCAATTTTCTTACTAAATTACTTAGGAATTGGAAGAAATTTAGTCCAAGTTGTAGAACAAAATAGGGTTTTTTCAGTGAATTGGGATAAATATCTGGTTTCGGCTTTTGGACTGAGTAATGGCGACTGTGCTCTATTTGCAAGAAGCGCATAGGCCCACAAGGTGGTATGGAGTTCAACAACTTTGATAAATTGGTAGTTGGGCGTAGGTTGATGGTTGCATGTACTCTAGTGCTTGCATGGAGGTCAGAGTGCTCCTTTTCACGATAAAACAAAAAACAATGTGTTTTTTGGTTTTATTCGTAAAGTCAATAATTTTGGCAGGTACACTAGGAAAAGGACACTTGGCATTTAGGTGGGAAGTGTGACCGTTTGTCATTTAGTGGGAGGCAGTAAGCAGGATCCTATCGCACTGCTTTTGGGATAAAGTGGTTTTGGGGGGAGGCCAACCGATGCCATTCATCAAGTGCCACGTAGTGGCAAGGTGAACAGTGAAACCACTCACATCAGGCGGGTAAAGGTCGGCCTTTGGAGGCCGCCCGATATGAGTGTCGACCTTTGGATCTGAAGGGGTCAGATCACATGATGATCGGGGCCATGATTTGATATGAGGTTTAATGGATGGGCCCGACAGGGTTTTAATGCACGGAGGGATTACTTAAATTGCGGATTAGGGAGGCTTAATGACGTCGGGAGGGATTTTATTGGCAGGAATAGATTATTAATTAATCACTGATTGATTAATTAATTTCTTTATTTGGCGGTGGGTCATGGTTATTAATTAGTCGTTGATTGACTTAATTAATCCCATTAATTAGTTTATTAATAAGTTTATGTTTCAAACTTTGGGGTGGGATATTATTAACATATGGGTTTTTAATAAAACATACGGGAAAGGGGTATTTTTTGGGATTTAATAAATAATGTTAGAAGTCAATATGAAATGAAAGCGGAAAACAAAGTGCGCTAAGTATAATGTATGTTGAATTTATTTGCTTTTCACATTAAACATTATAACTTAGGCTAAATGTGTATTTGTGGGTTTTTATGAAAAAAGGGTTTTGCTTGGGGGGATTACTTTTCCCAGGCAAATAGTGATTTTACCTTAGAAAAAGGGATTTTTTAGGGGAAAATGAATTAATTTAAGGGGGCGAATGTTGGTGAGGGGAATTTTAGTATGTAGACCCTATAAGTTATTGGGCCGAAGTTTCAGTCCCTCCAGAAGTCAGAGAAATGCTTTGAGCCCCTTTAACTTAAGGTTTTAGGTACTTTTGACTTTGCTTATGGGAAATTAGTAAAATCAAAGGTAAAATGAATGGGGAAATTAATCACTTGACTTTGTGTAAATGTCCAATTATCATCCATACTTTAGCAACTTGTTGATGAAATTAAATGATATGATTTTATCTAATCATTCATCATAATTCTGCAACCATTCAACTACTTACCCATCTACTCATCCTACCATTTTTTCTACTCTTTATTAGGGTGCACTTAAGCTAGAAAACCCTTATCAAAACATTTTTCTTTTCTTTTACAATAAAAATCTATCTAGGTCTATCCTTATTACATCCAAAGGCTTAGATTAAACTGTTGAGCTCCTTTTATTTACTCTACCTATCTACTTATCTACCAAGATTAAACAGTTTGGTCAGATTTTATTTCTCTATCTAAAACATGAAATTCAGAACATGGAGTAACCAAGATTAAACTGTTTGATTACCATGAATTGCACATAATCATTATTATGCAGAAAAGTAAATAGGAGTGGAAATTGGGCTTGCACACTTTCATGGTCTTTTTCTTTTTCCTTGGGGTTCATTTTTCATTTTTTTGACCTTTTTTATGCTTTTTGTCCTTTGATTTTCTTTTAGGACATACCCTCTTTACATTTTTTAATTTTTTGATTTTTTGAATATGGAAAACATTTGCAGAAAGCAAAGGTATGTACATATTATAGATTTGACCTCAGCTATTCAAAAATTATGACACCTATTGGTATAGGAACATAATAGTGGCTCCATTTGGGGATGGCATTTCCTGGTGAAATGTCAAGAACAAGTAGATCAATGGCCTTCTGAATTACAATGATTTTACTCTGCAACTTTCCATTTTACTCTGCTACTTTATTGATACTTATTGATAGTGAAACTTTTTAAGCTTAGGGCCTTCTCTTCGGGCTTCAACTTCAAAATTTACCATCCAATCCACACTAAACTTTGTGAAGGATATATTATGTACAAGTGATCAGTGAAATCAGTGACTAGGATCTATTTAGTGCTTAAGCATCTGACCATTGACTGGTCCTCCTTCTATTTCTGCACCATCCAATTCTTTGAGGAAATAAGCATTATTACCTCTGAAAGCATAAATAATGTAAGGGCCTTTCCATAGGAAGTCAAACTTCCCATGTTTACCTTTATCCTCCCTTCTTGAGTCCCATTTCAAAACTTTATCTCCTAGATAGAAATCTTCTACCTTGGTTCTTTTGTCAAAAGCTTTCTTGATTCTCTCCTGCACAACCTAGGATCTGATATACACCTCCTCCCTGGTTTGTTGCAAGTGAATTGTCTGGTTGATCCTCCTTTGAATATCATTTGGCTCAACCTGTGCTTCTTGGAGTAATTTCATCACTGGTGTTCCCAAAGAATATGGGAAGACAACCTCCATTCCATAGACTAGCTGATAGGGACTGGTACCAATGGATTTCTTTGTGCTCAACCTATCTGCCCACAAGGCATTTACTAGTTTCTTGTTCCAGGTTTTCTTGTTATCTTCCAACAATTTTTTGATGATATTCATTAAGCTCTTATTGGAAGACTCTACAAGTCCATTTCCTTGGGGATAGTAGGTCGTGGAGTGACCAAGGGTTATGTGATATTTGTTGTAGAAATCAGTCATCCTTTTTTATTTAAAGGCTACTGCATTGTCTGTGATGATTTTGTTGGGGCAACCGAATCTGGATAGAATGTTGGCCTCAAGGAAACCTATTATGGCAGTATCAGTAGCTTGCCTTGAGGGTATTGCTTCTATCCACTTTGTAAAATAGTTTATGGCAGTCAAGATCCATCTATGTTGGGCAGAGGAAGGGGGATTAATTTCACCAATGAAGTCAAGACCCCACTGTTGAAATGGTGTTTTAGTAGATATAGGTTTCAAAGGTAATGGCAGTAATTTTCTTTTTCCTTCGAAAATCTAACATTTGTGGCATGAGGTTACAAACTTTTTCACATCAGAAAATAGAGTGGGCCAGTAAAAAATAGCTCTTAAAATCTTATCAGCTGTTGTCTTCCAATAAATATGCCCCCCATAGTCACCTGCATGAAACTCTTGTAAGGTTTTGTCAGATTCTTCCTTTAACAAACAATTTAGGAGGATGCCTTCATGATTTTTCCAAAATAAAGCATTGTCAATTATGCAAAACTTCAAAGATTTCATTTTTAAGAACCTACTTTTAGTCTTGGATAACTCTGGAGGAGCTTGAAGGTTTTTTAGAACGTATATAATGTCAGCATACCATCGTGAATCTATAAAGGCTTGGCTGATCTGTGGAGTTGCCATCTCCTCTTTGTTATCCAATTCTGCAATGAAATTTATGTCTAGGGCCTGACAGTTTGACTCAACCATGAGCTTGGCTAGACCTTGGCCTTTGATCAATTTTGTAGGTTTAATTTCTAAATCATATTCTAATATGGTAGCTATCAAGTTCCCTCTCTTTCCATCAGGTCCGTCCTGTGTTAGAATGTCCTTGACTACAGCATTGGGAACATAAGCTACTATATGAGAGTACAAGATATAAACTCTGAAATATTTAATAGCTTTAACCACAACAAAAGCTTGCTTTTGCATTATATTATACTTTAAAGGTGCATCTCTCAGGGCTTTACTGAAGAAGGCTATTGGTTATTCGAAACCCTGATCATTCTTCTACAGTAGGACTGCATCAATTGTGTGTTCTGAGGCGAAAGAAGAAAATGATGAAATCCCTATCAAACACTGGACTGATGAGAACTGGTGTTTGTGTTAAGGCTAACTTTATATCTTCAAACAACTTTTTAGCCTCTAGAGTCCATTTAATAGTCGAATCTTTCTTTAACATGTTGTTTAGTAATATAATTAGTTCAACTAAGTTAGAGATAAATCTTCTCAAAAAGTTTATTTTGCCCAAAAATTCTTGAAGTTCTTTGATTTTCCTGGGGTGTGGTATCTGCAAAATGGCTTCAATTATTGTTGGGTCAATCCAAATACCATTTTTGGAGATAATGTGTCCCAGTAATTTCCCCTCTTCCAACCCAAATAAATATTTTTTAGGATTCAGAGAAATTCCATACTTCCTACACTTGGTGAAGACCTGCCTAAGATGATCCAGGTGTTGCTGATCTGATTTAGAGAATACTGTGATATCATCTAGGTATATTACCAAGAAGTCATGGATTTCCTTAGCAAAGGCTATGTCCATTGCTCTTTGAAAGGTGGCCCCTGCGTTTTTTAACCCAAATGGCATTTTCACATACATGAAAGTGCCCCATGGTGTAGTGAATGCAGTTTTTGCCTAATCATTTGGGTGGACTAGGATCTGGTTATAACCAGAAAACCCATCTAGTAGTGAGATTCTGGTTGAACCTACTACCCTCTGCAATATATGATCCATTTTAGGAAGAGGATAGTTATCCTTAAGTGAAACTTTATTTAAATTCCTAAGGTCAACACACAGTCTAATTTCGCCAGTTTTCTTTCTTGTAGGTACCAAATTAGAAACCTAGTCAGAGAATCTAATTGGTGCAATAATCTTAGCTTCATACATTCTTTTTATCTCTTTTTCGATGGAAGGCAATAGAACGGGGTTAATTATTCTGAGCTTCTGTCTAAAATGCTTTTGATTTTCTTTTAATGAATGGTGTTTTGTATTATGCTGGTATCATAGGATTTCAGGTCCTCATAATTCCAGGCAAAAACATCTTGGAATTTTTTTAGCAGTTCCATATATTTCACTTTTTCAATGGGAGGTAATGATTTCAAAAGTTTTATCAGTTTGGGATCTTCTTCAGAGCTTATATTACATTCCTCAATGTTTGATTTCAAGGGTTCCATTTTAGGCTTTTTAGGAATATCGTTTGAATCAAATAAGTCCTCCAAAGGAGTTAATCCTTTGGGCAAAAAATTGTCTTTAAGGTTGATGACTTCAAATTCTTCATCGTCTGCTTCATCAATTTTCATTTGTTTTAGGTTTTGAATATCTAATTTTGTAAACTTTGTGGTATGAAATCTATTTATCTGATCATCTTCTACTTTGTTAATTTCTACTTTATCAGTGCAATCAAAATCTAATGCTATGTCTGTGTCTATGTTGTTATTTACAAATTCCTCATCTAAAGTCAAAAAATTGTTAATTTGTTGATCATTCTCGAATACTTGTGAGTTCTTTAAATTGTTAGGAATAGCAAGTCTATGCCTAACCTCAGCAGTGTACTGATGGTTGGGCTAGAAAGGCAACTTACAAGTACTAGAAAACATGGCTAAGCTATGAGCTTGCATGTTGTGTTTTCTTGGGATGACAGCAAGCTTGGTTTCTAAAAAAGTATTTAGTATTTCTACAACTGTCCCTCTATAAAATCCTAACCTAGGATCCCTAGTCATATAAACAACATTAATTTGTTTGATTACCAACTCAGAATCTCCCATAATAGAGACTCTTATGGCTCCTAACCTTTTGACCAGTTTCAGACCTAACAGAAGTGCTTCATATTTGGCTATGTTGTTTGTACATTTAAAGTTCAATCTATAGGCATGACCCTCTGAATGATCATTTTCTAAGTTGTAAATCCATACACCTGCTCCTGCACCTAGTTTGTTACCTGACCCATCAAATTCAAGATGCCAAAGAATTTCATGTTCATAATTCTTACTGTTTGGGGGTACAGAATCGTCTTTGACTAAGGTATCTAGGTCATCTTTATCATCTGAAATTTCTTGAATTTGGACACTTTGGTTTTCTTTTAATACTGCAATTTCTTTTGGTTCTGATATTATGTTGTTTGAAGTGTCTTCTTGATTATATTTAGCATTCTAAAGTATGAAAGAATCAATGTTAGAATGTACTAAATATATAGGAAAGTTTTGAGGCCTCTCCAGGGTACTCACTACATACTTCATCAAAGTCTCTCTATACAGTTTCTTAGGATGTCCAAAGGTTGATATGGTAGCATATGACATGTCAAGTTGTAGAGATCCCTGGAGTTTAGCACCCCAAGATCTAGACAACACCATACCATACTTAGGTGGTATATCAGCAACAACTATGTCCATAAGTATGGTCTTAGCAGATTACTACACAAGGGAAACACCCAGATCTTTTATAAGTACTAGGCATTTAACTTGGCTTGAATCAAAGGAAAATAGGTTCTTGTAAGGTCTAGTGATATCCAAGTTTAGCTTCTCCATAACAGACTTAGGCATAAGATTGTGTGAAGCTCCAGAGTCTAGCATGGGATTATGTAGGATTTTATCGTGGATGTTAAGGCTAATGTAGAAGGGTGGTATCCCTCCTTCCACTGGCTTTCCACTAACATCGGGTTCGAATATTTACTCAGGTTGATCATCAAATAGGTTCACAGAGTCTTCATTCTCACAAAAATTTAAAGATTTACTTATTTGAGATCTGTAAGTTTCATGTTTAACCAATTATGTCAGAGGCACTGAGATTTTGAGTTTGGCCACCTTTGCTCCCAAATTGAAAGGCAGAGGGGATTTGTCTATTTGAACATTTGAAATTTTAGCACCAAGGTTCTGAGTAGTCTTTTCTTCTTTTTCATTGTTTGGAGTGTTTTTAATTGGATTTTCTAATATGATTTTTGGAGGTTGTTCCACTGTTCCCTTGAGGGGGACTAAAGTGGAAGGTTGCTCATTAGAAGGTTGGTCATCAGTTACATCTTCAATAGTGGGACTGGGAGGGTTTTGATGTGATCTAGAAAGGATTTGTAGGGTTTTTGTAACTTGAGGATTCTGATTTGCAGCTTTTACTTTCTTAGGCTGATTAGGTACTGCTTTTTTATTCTGGTCTAGAACATCAGTGTTCTTTTTGCTTCTTAAATTGTACTATTTATGCACTTCGAAAATAGCATAGTCATACCCTTGCTTATAGTCAAAAGATTCTCCAGTTTGGGTCTGTAACTGTTGAAGCATGTATAATTCCTGATCATCCTAAGTCAGAAAGACTGTTTCTTCATCATCTAATCCCATTAGGTTGATTTGGGTGTCTATCTCAGGGTCTTCTTGGTGGGAAGTTTCAGCATAATTTTCTTGGAAAGGTGGTCTAATGTTCTGATCAGGCCCATTTTTACCATCTTTTTGGTTCTGGTTCTTCCTAAAGTTTGGATTCCTTACTGGATTCACTTGTTGCTTATCCCAATGAGGTTTCCTTTCAATGAATACTATCCTATCCATCAACCGTTCCATTCCTTTAGCTAAATCATCCATTTTTTTTATCAAAGGGTGAAGTTTCATCTTTCAAGGGTGTTCTTCTCTCGTTTCTAACCCTAGCCCTTTTGGATAGCAGATTAGCTTCTACACTAATTGCTACACTTTGCATATCTTCAAGTGTAGGGGGATTCCTTTCTCTAAGTTGAAAAGCCATATCTGTGTCAAATCTGTCTAGAAACTTAATCAGGGCTAAGCCAGGTGGAGGCCTAAGGTCAAGTGGGATTGCATTATATACATTGTTAAACCTAGTACAGTAGTCCTGAACAGTTTCGTTTGGTCCCCTTTTAAGGTTTTCATATTCAAAAAGAATTTGAAGGGGGTTCTTTTTCTTCTCCCACCTATTTAAAAATTGTTGGTAAAGAACTTCTAAACTATCTATACTCTAAGGAGGCAAATATCTAAACCATGTTCTCACTTCTCCAGCTAGAGTTTGGACAAAGATTCTCATTTGGACATCTCCTATGTCAATTTCATGTAGTTCAAAATAATCTGTCATTTTCTTTGTGTGTTGTTGTGCTGTGTAAGTTCCAGTGCCATCGAATAAGGTAATTTTACTTTGATAATCTGCTGGTAAGGCACCTTGAGGAGCAGGCATCACGAGGGGGGCATATCTAAGTTCCATAGCTCTAAGTTGGACAGGATTAAAAACAGGAGTTCGGGTAACAGGAGAATTTGGGACAACAAGAGGAGTTGGGGTAATAGGGGTAATGGGTATTTGAAGGGTAGTGATAGGCTGATGGGGGAGTGAAGGTATGAATGGAGATGAGGGATGATCTTCAGAGGTGTGAGGAAAGGATGGTGAGCTGAAAGAGGTTGAAGTTGTTTCAGAAAGTTCAAGGATTCTATCAATGGTAAGGGATGACTGAGGGGAGTTCAGAAGGTACTGATCAATTGACAAGTTTGCTCGTTGGACTTCAAGTTCTACTGTAAATTCTGGATCTAGAACTGTGTCCTCAAGTTCACTCTCAGACTTGGTTCTAAATAGGGAATTATCAAAATACTCGTCAAAAGGGAGGCCTTCTAGGAACAACACTCAGCAGGGCATGAATTGGATCTGAATAAAGGTCTTGTGTTTACTAAACTTTCTTGTTTCCTGATTATTCTCGGAATAAGGTTGGGATTTTCAAATACAGGGGGAGGATTTGGATCAGGGTTGGCCCTGGTATAGTGAGTTCTCCCTGAAGCCAGATTTCAAGCTTTTTCTAATTATTTTTCTTTTTTATGAATTTTTGAAATAACTTCTAATAACCCTTTAAGAGGCTTAAAAATAAAAATTTGAATTTCTCAAAGGTTTATTAAGACTGAAGGTTTTGAAGTCCCCAGTATGGTCACCACTATGTTATCACTCAGATTTTTTCCTTAGAAGTTACCAAAGAAGGATTAGTCCGAGGTAACCACAAACCTAATATTTTAGACTCAGGTTCTAGCCAACCTAAGTCCATAGAGGGCTCTCTCTTTATAATTTAACTTTGTTTTGAATAAGATTTAAGGCTAGTTCTTAGTGTTCATGATTGTTTTGTTTTGATTGGGTGGTGGAACTAAGGAAATAGATGGGAAGAGAAAGTATTCAGACCATTGGGCTGTGGAGTCAATCAAGAGTGGCTGAACTAGATCTGATCAATCACTAACGTAAGAGTTCAGAGGGCAAGCTAGCACAACAAAAGCAAATCTGCAGGTTCAAATGGATGAAGTAGTCCTAACCAGGGCAAAGGGCAATGAAGAATCCTTTACTATGGACCAAAGGAGGGGTAAACTATGGAAGTAAGGGAGCAATTAAGAATTCCCAGACCAAGACAGTTTAGTAAAAAAATATAAAAAGCAAAAAGTTAAAACAGAGAGCATTTAAGCTATTCTGATGATATCATTCCTTGTTTGCTTTTAAGATTTCGTAAGAGACACATATGAATATTTATAATATGAAGAGAAAAAAATATTTAAACATGAAGATATAATACTTATTTGTTCCAACTGTGCACAAGAATCCAGTGAAATGTACTCAGCTTTATTTCATATCCAACAAAACTAGTCCAGTCTTGAGTACAATAGCTCCTTGGCTCAAAATAAAATGTCTACAAAAATGTATTTTAATCCATACTAATTACTTCAATTTGTGAAGTATTTATACAAAAAAATGATACAAAATATCTCATAACAATATGATAATTATTCTAGGAAACCGAAAATATCTTCAACACGAAGATAGAGACAGATGGAGAACTGTCTTCTTGCTGTCCCTTTTATTGTGACTATGCTGGCTATTGTAATTCAGATTTGGCTCTTTTAGTTGCCTTGTAGTTGTGTGCTGGAATCACTTTCTATCTGATACCTATTGATACTCTTTACTTGTTCTTCTTTGACTCTGTCTTACCTGTCTTACCTGCCAGCCATGTTTTACCATGTAGATTTACTATAATAACTTTATAGTAAATATGTAAGTTTTCTCCACCATTCACTGTCAGGTAACTTCATTCTTATCATCTTTCTATATATTTTGTCAGCTTCTGTATACTTAGAAAAAAATTTCCTACTGGTAAACAAGTGCTTTACCTCATGCTCTATGTAAAACAGATTTTCAAGACCATCATATAGTACCTTCCCAGTGGGCAAAGATTTCACCCCTGAAGTACTAGCTTGGTTTTTGGCCAGCTTGTTTAATCTTTCAATATAATCCTCTTGAGTCATTAGCTTGTCATTTATTACCAGAGGACTGGGAAGTCCTTTTTCTCTTAAGATGCCATACTTTGTCATAAAACTATCAATGTCTGCTTGGATGCTTTGACACCTTTTCTCCAGATTTAGCATCAGGTTCCTTTTGGTGAGAACCTTCTTTATTTCAATGATGGTTGTTGTTCTATCATCAATTTCTAGTTCATCAAGTTGGTACCTGTTTCTGCTGTTCAAAAATGTGATCAATAGGTTGGTTGCTTCAGGCATATCCCCCAATTCTTCTCTTGTCTTGTGGACTGCTTCTGTAGCCACTTTTACTAGTTCAATTTGTTCAAAAATAACTTGAATAGAAGGCCAAACATCATTGATGGAATCAATGATGTTGGCCCAAAGAATTTCTTTCATGTCTCCCAGTGGCTCTTGCAATGTCAAGTCCTTTTCAAGGACTTTTATTCTTTCTACCATTCTTTGGTTCTTCTGAACTTCTTCCTTTTGTTGTATCTGGGCAAGTTTACAGTTAGTCTCCAAATTTGACACTTTTTCTCTGAGTTTCTTAAGTTCAATGGCCTGGATGTTCATTTCCTCCATGGACTTTACCATTTCAGCTGTTTATTCTGTGGAAGTACCTACGCTTGTAGATGCCCCTATGCTTGCTGATGTACCTATTACTAGAAAAGCTATAGCTGGTGGAACTATGGGTGCTAAGGAAGTAGCCAATGTGGAGGGTACTGCTGTAGAGATTGTAGGGATTACAGTCTAAGGAGTGGTGGCCAACTCACTCTGCTTAGACTGTATCAAGTTATCCAGCTCCTTTTCTGTCTCTTTTAATTGTTCATTCAGCTTGAGGACTAAGTCCATAAGCTCTTCCTCCTTCTGTGTTTCCAACACTTCAGCTGTCTGAGGATGATGTAGAGGAGGAATTTTAAGTTGCTTCTTCAGTGCAGCTATGTCATCATTTTTCTTCTTGATAAGCTTTTCTGCAGCTTTCACATCCTTGGGATCATGTCCCAGTTCTATGACCAAGTCCTCTAAGGACTTTATTTTGGTGTCCTTGGCCTGTGAAGAGGCCTTCTCCAACTGGAATTGTGCTGATATATTATTCAGTGAATTCTAGAGTTGGTGGGCTACAATTGCCTTGCTGGTCAAGGTGGAGTAAACCATTTCCCCAGTCTGCTTGTGTAACTCAATTTGGTCAATAGGATGGATATCCTTTGCCAATACTTCAAAGTCTGTTTTCAGATAATCTGCCATTGATCTGGGTTGTTGTGTAGTTGGTTTCAAAAACTCATCTGCATCTTACCTTCCTTTATGTCAAAGGCTGACATTAGCCTTGTTTGATTTGTTGGAGCCATTTTCAAGTAGTGTGCATAACTTTGGGCTTTTAATCTTTCATTTCTTGCCTTTATTTCTTTGTATTTCTCTTTGATATCTTGGCTCTAGCCAGTAGGAGCCCAGAAGGAGGATAATTCCACACTCTGTTGCCTTTCTAGCATTTGAGCCTGTGAGGTGGAAGGTTCTTGTGTACCTCCTGAAGGTGTGGTCTGCCTGCTTTCTATTCTTTCTGCACCTGTAGTTCCTGTTGTCTCCTCAGTATACTCTTGTTTTGAAAATGGGTTCAACCTTTGCCTTTTGACATGAGTTTGGGCAACAGGTCTACTAGGAGGAGTGGCCTCCTCTCTATCTCTTTTAAGGTTCCTCTCCTCATTTAGAAGAGTCTGCAAAATAGGAGGATTGCTCATGATTTGTTTTGGTAAAGCAAGTTCTTATGAAATCTCAGGTTGTTTTGATTCCTCTGGCTACTCTGATGGCCCTGGTTGTTATGATGGCCCTTCTTCTGCTGTTTGCCCACTATGTTCCTGTGATTGCCTTTGAGATTGAGACTCTCCCGGAACCTGTACAAATGAATCCTCATCAAGTCTTCTATCTAAGTCAATCAATACATTATTGACAGTAATTTCTTTGCTATCCAGGTCTACCAAACTGTTTTCCACCCATTCAAGCTGATTAGCATACTATTCAATTTCAAGGATTCTATGGTAGATGTAAGGAGATAATTTATTCTTCTGCCTTCTATTGCAAATGAAGTCTAAAGGGTCATAATTCTAGATAAAAATTTGTTTCAGTCTCAACCTTTGGGGGATTTCCTCTGCTTCCTTTCCTGCTTCTCTACTATTACATATAAATGGGCCAAGCTGATCTTTTATCCTAAGTTGAGCTTTCTTCTTGGCTTTCACAAAATTCACCTCATTTGAATTGATCATTTTCCTGTAGTACTCCAGAGCAAACAATCTCATATGGAGGTATCTGGGCAGTTTATAGGGAGCCAGCTCACATCCATAAATTCTGATTTCAGTGTGGTTTTGGTACAAGTACCAATCCCCCACTCTATATTGTTTTGATAACTGAAGGATCCTTCTGATGTCTACATTTATTCTAGGGGGAGGGCTTCCTAGTAGCATAGTTGTCACTGGGTACACAAAGAGATTTATGAAATCAGTATAAGAATATTGGGAGTCAAATGGATGGATTAATGAAGTCCAAAATATCACTAATCTGGGGTTGCCTATGGTATTAAGCTTTTGGAGGGTGATCGGAAATCTATCAGCTTGATAATACAAGAACAAATGATATAGAACTGAAGAATATTTAAACACTCTTTCATTATCCAACCTCATTAATTTATCATGCATTTTATCAACAATGAACTCAGCATAGTCAAACATCATGGCTGGTGGTTTCCAAGGAGAGTAGATGGACATAAAGGCAATAATGATTTCATCAACAAATTCACTTGTAGTATAGCCTAGCACACTGGATATCATGTCTATGATGTCTCGACCAAGGTCAGAGAATATAGTCCATAGGTAAGGGGGAGAGTCCTTTGGGGTGTATTTTTCATCTCTGATGAAGGCTTGGTATAGCTGAGCAAGTTTGTTTGAGGTGAGTGTAGGGTATCTGTTCAGCAAATCTCCAATAGAAAGAGGAGTCAGGCTTTGGCTTGGTTGTAATTGCAACATTTCATTTATGGACTCAGCAATGATGGTAAATAATACAGACTGGTCAAGGGTTCTCACTGCCCTTTGGCTAGGATCATAGTTCATGTGGCAGTAATGTACAATCTCTGGGAAGATGTGAACTTTGGGGAATTGGTACTTGGGTAATCCTAATTCCCAAAGTCCAATGTAGTTTGCATGGTTTAGGTACTAGTCTTTGTACCTATAGAATAGTTTCAAAGGGGATTCTTGGACAAAAGTATCTTTAATCTGGAAATATTTGTCTGCTAGTGGGAGATGATCTAAATCCCTGTGAGGAGTAGAAATGGGCATGACATTCAATGCAATTGGGGCATCCATCCTTGGTTCTTGTGGATTCAAGGACGAGGATGAAGGGTTTTCAGTGAATTTTGGGAAAAACTAGTCTAATTCAGGTATTTTGGAGTCACCAAGCAATTTTCTTACTAAATTACTTAGGAATTGGAAGCAATTTAGTCCAGGTTGTGGAACAAAACAAGGTTTTTCAATGAATTGGGATAAATACCTAGTTTCGACTTTTGGACTGAGTAATGGCGACTATGCACTATTTGCAGGAAGTGCATGGGTCTGCAAGGTGGTCTGGAGTTCAGCAGCTTTGGTAAATTGGCAGTTGGACGTAGGTTGACGGTTGCACGTACTCTGGTGCTTGCATGGAGGTCAGAGTGCTCTTTTTCACAATAAAACAAAAAACAATGCATTTTTTGGTTTTATTTGTAAAGTCAATAATTTTGGCGAGTACACTGTGAAAATGACACTTGGCATTTAAGTGGGAAGTGTGACAGTTTGTCATTTAGCAGGAGGCGGTAAGCGGGATCATATCACAACACTTTTGGGATAAAGTGTTTTTGGGGGGAGGCCACCCAATGCCATTCATTGGGTGCCGCGTAGTGGCGGGGTGAACAGTGAAACCACTCACATTAGGCGGGTAAAGGTCGGCCTTTGGAGGCCGCTCGATATGAGTGTCGACCATTGGATCTGAAGGGGTCAGATCGCACAGTGATTGGGGCGATGATTTGATTTGAGGTTAATGGAGGGGCCCGACGGGGTTTTAATGCACGGAGGGATTAATTAATTTGCAGATTAGGGAGGCTTAATGACGTCGGGAGGGATTTTATTGGCGAGAATAGATTTTTAATTAATCACTGATTGATTAATTAATTTCATTATTCGGCGGTGGGTCATGGTTATTAATTAGTCGTTGATCGACTTAATTAATCCCATTAATTAGTTTATTAATAAGTTTATGTTTCAAACTTTGGGGTGGGATATTATTAACATATGGGTTTTTAATAAAACATACGGGAAAGGGGAATTTTTTGGGATCTAATAAATAATGTTAGAAGTCAATATGAAATGAAAGATGAAAAAAAAGTGCGCTAAGTATAATGTATGTTTAATTTATTTTCTTTTCACATTAAACATTATAACTTAAGCTAAATGTGTATTTGTGGATTTTTATGAAAAATGGGTTTTGCTTGGGGGTATTACTTTTCCTAGGCAAATAGTGATTTTACCTTAGAAAAAGGGATTTTTTAGGGGGAAATGAATGAATTGAGGGGGGTGAATGTTGGTGATGGGGCTTTTAGTACTTAGACCCTATAAGTTATTGGGCCGAGGGTCTAGTCCCTCCAGAAGTCAGAGAAATTCTTTGAGCCCCTTTAACTTAAGGTTTTAGGTACTTTTGACTTTGCTTATGGGAAATTAGTAAAATCAAAGGTAAAATGAATGGGGAAATTAATCACTTGACTTTGTGTAAATGTCCAATTATCATCCATGCTTTAGAAACTTGTTGAGGAAAGTAAATGATATGATTTTATCTAATCATTCATCATAATTCTGCAACCATTCAACTACTTACCCATCTACTCATCCTACCATTTTTTCTACTCTTTATTAGGGTGCACTTAAGCTGGCAAACCCTTATCAAAACATTTTTCTTTTCTTTTACAATAAAAATCTATCTAGGTCTATCCTTATTACATCCAAGGGCTTAGATTAAACTGTTGAGCTCCTTTTATTTACTCTACCTATCTACTTATCTGCCAAGATTAAACAGTTTGGTCATATTTTATTTCTCTATCTAAAACATGAAATTCAAAATATGGAATAACCAAGATTAAACTGTTTGATTACCATGGATTGCACATAATCATTATTATGCAGAAAAGTAAATAGGAGTGGCATTTGGGCTTGCACACTTTCATGGTCTTTTTCTTTTTCCTTGGGGTTCATTTTTCACTTTTTTGACCTTTTTTACTCTTTTTGTCCTTTGATTTTCTTTTGGGACATACCCTCTTTACATTTTTTAATTTTTTTGATTTTTTGAATATGGAAAACATTTACAGAAAGAAAAGGTATGTACATATTACATATTTGACTTTAACCTTTCAAAAATTATGACACATATTGGTATAGGAACATAACACTGGGTATGACTGAAGTCTGAAATAGATGTGAAGTTATAAGTTATTATTTTCATATATATATACATTGGTTCACCTTGGTGAAGGCATGTATACACACCATTTCAACTCTTCCAAGTAGCGTATGCAAAAGAAAAGCCCGTTGTTCAGAGATGACTAATCTATCTGATCAGTGTTGTTGTTTTACTGCAGTTTGTCAATGATGTCTTCATTAGATCTGAAAGTAGAACTGAATGTATAAGGAGATTGAGTCTAATTGATAGATTGATTAAGTGAGAAGGGTGATCTTTGTCGTTGTCTTTTTAGAACTCTATAATTTGACAGTAGATCTTCAGAACGTTACTGGTTGGTACAATTTTGATTCAGAGGTTTTTATGATTCAGTATTTTTGGAGGTATACGCAGGTTTGGTTTAAGGAAGTAGCGTATACATGCAGGTTCCATTCACTAAAGTAGCATATACATTCTGACATATGATTTTTGAGGTTGTAGTTGGTTCTAGATGATGATGCAGGTTTTCTGGGTTCAACACAGTGTTCTGGTGATAGTGATCTAACTATTCAGATTGATTGATTGTTGGTAGATGATGTTATTGCAGTGGTGATTGTTTTTGAGCTTCAATGTTATTGATGGGTCAATTATGAAAATTTGATGAAACGTGACCTTCATATTTTGTTGTTATGTACTAGGAGTATCCAGTCTGAAAATTTATGAAATGTGGTCCTTGGAGAAAGAGTGAAGGCAGTACCCTTTTGTAGGCTGGCACCTACATACTGGTAAACATATCAGCGAGCACAAGAGCTAGGGGGTTGGAGCTCCCTTCCAGTAGAAGCTGGAAAACAAGAGAAGGTTGTAGCCTTCAGTAGGTAGATGCCTATGTACTGGAAAAGTCTACACCAGTACAAAATTTGTAAACATTTTTTATTATAAAAAGATTGAAGACTGAGAAGACATCAGCGGTGGTTTTTTCCCACATTAGGTTTCCACCTGAAAATTCTTGGTTTTCATGTGTGCTACTTATGTGTGTTGATTTATTCTGTTATTACTGCATCTATTTACTATTGAATGCATCACACTCTAATTAAAGACTATGAATTAGTTGTTTATTACATATACGTTGGTTTCATTCTTTATAGTCATGGACATATGCTGGTTGGTTTCAGTAAAGTAGTGTATACTATTTGAAAAGGAAAATCATAATTGTGAAAGTTAAAATACTGATTCACCCCCCCCCCCTTGTCAGCATTTTTCCCAACAGTTGGTATCATAGAAGGTCCTTCATAAGAAGATTGATTTCTTGAAGGGAGATCTCTCAAGATGAAAAATCATGAAGGCATGGGATCTATCAGACCACCAATGTTCAACGAAAATAAATTAGCATATTGGAAGATACGAACCAGAGCCTATCTTTAACCACTTGGAGCTGATGTTTGGGCAATTATGGAAGGAGGATATCAATATCCAACAACAGTCCCCACAGATCTAGCAGAAGTTAATATAATAATATTACTATTTAATTAATACAATAATATTACTATTAATAATAATTTAATATAAATTTGGTATTAATATAATAATATTGCTATTGATAATATTACAAAAATATAAATAAAAACAATTAAAATAAATAAATAAATAAAAATAAAATAAAATAAAATTTACGCTAGGCTAATATTATTAATAATATCAATTTGAAATTAATATAATAATATTACTATTAACCTGAAGTTAATTTAATAATATTACTATTAACTTAAAGTTAATACAATAAATTAATAAAGGGATTTGAAACGTTGACAGAAAAATGGTTCGTACTGTGGATTCTTCGGTAACTAAGTCAAAAAATAATAATAATAATTTTAAAAAATTAATATTGCTAAATTAATTAATTAATTAATTAATTATTTAATAAATAAAATAAGATAAAATTTAGTCTATTATTAGATTAATAATATTTATTTGAGAAGTTAATAATTGTGATAATAAGATGAAAAATTGTAATATTATTTGATTATTTTAACTAACCTTGACCCTTTCCCCTAGGCCCTGATCTAATCTAGCTGTTAAGAGTCTTTTTAACCGTTTCCCGGTCAAATATAGCCGTTGGAGGACCTGCATGCACTATTTAACTGATCGCTAGGATTTGTTCCTCAACTTGTCCTAACGATGAACCACACTAGTTGGTTCAAAACGCGTCGACAAATGATTCTCTATATGATTTTGCCGAAATTATTCTCACAATCAAAGTATGGATCACAGAAGTCTAAACTCTTTAATGCCAAATCCGTCAATGCGTTATTGGGAACTCTATCAGAATATAATTCGTCAAAGTCATGCAGCTCAACATAGCCAAAGCAATATGGGACAAAAGAATTCAAAGCTACAAATGAGACTCCCAAGTAAAATGTGCTAAGCTCCAAACTCTCAAAATTCAGTATGAAACTCTCAAGATGCATAGTGATGGAAGAATTGCTAGTTACTTTTTATGAGTAGATGAGATTGTAAATTGTATGAAGAATCTGGGTGAAGAAATAAAGGAGGCTATTTTAGTAGAGAAAATTTTGATATCTTTGTCCTCTAAATTTGAGTCAAAAGTATTTTCCATAGAAGAGAAGCAAGATCTTCAATCTATTACTTTTGTTCAACTTCATGGAATTTTAACTACCTTTGAAATGAGGAAAGGAGGCCCGTCAAATATTAGAGAAGCCACTTTCAAAGCTTCAGCAAAGGGAAAAGAAAAGGAATATGTCAAGGAATCAGGATATATTTCAGAAGAAGATGAGGTAAACTTTGTAAAGAAGCTTCAACGTGGTTCCGGAAGATTCAGAGGTAAGCTTCCATTCAAATGTTTTTCTTGTGGTAGACTTGGCCATTATGTTGCTAAATGTCCTCATAACAATAATCATGAAAAGGGAAAGGATTCTGCAAAAGGTAATAGAAAATGGTTTGTTAATAGAAGAAGTTATTATACTCATGAAGATAGTGATGGCTTGTCTAATAGCGATGAAGATGAATCTGAACAAGATTTTAAACTACTCATGGCTTATGAAAATGATGATTTTATGGATGCCTTAGAAGAGGAAGATGATTTTCTTGAAGAAATCACTAAAGTTAAAATCTGTTTGGAAATAATATGGTCATAGACACTTTGACACATCAACTCATTGAAAGAGAAAAGCACAATGAAAAATTAGAATGTGAAGTAGTAGGTCTAAGAAAAGAACTTGAGAAGACAAAATATCTTAATCTTAGATTTGCTAAAGGATCAAAAACCTTAGATGAAATCATCAAGGTTCAACATTCTCCACTTATAAACACTGGTCTTGTATACACTGGAGAAACATCGTAACCACAAAAGCCTTCAGTCAGAACGAGAAGCTATCTTGATGCAGTAAAAACCAATGAACAATGCGTCAATCTTCAGAAAAAACCTAAAGGTACTCCCTAGGTAAATCATGCTCATTTTACTCCGAGGGTGAACATCAATAGAAGGACCAATCAAAAGGTGAACAACAACAAAAGATTTTATGATCACATAAACTTTTTCTTTAATGGAAAATGTTTCTCGTGCCATAAATTTGGTCATAAAGCTACTCAATGTGTTTCTTACAAGACTATCATGACTAGAGAAGAAAGAAAACAAAGGAACATGATAGGAATGAAGACAAGCTCTTATAATAACTTTTCTCTTCTTGAAAATGAAATGGAATGTTCATTTTGCAATAACTTTGGTCACAAAGTATTTGAATGCAGGAGAAAATTTCGGCCAACAATTCAAAAGGAACAAGCACCATCAAATTCCAAGGTATGGAAAAGGAAGGAATTTTAGTTAGAAAGATGCATCATAGCTCTATCTACAGAAGGACAAGAAAAACAGTGGTACTTTGATAGCATATTCTCTAAAACCATGACAGGTGATAAAGATAAAACTCCTTCCTTACAAAGCTTTAGAAAAGAAAAAGAATGTCTCTTTTGGAAATGATACACCCATTGTCATTAAGGGTAAGGGTTTTGTTTATTTAAAATAAAAGGTTAAAGTTGGAAGTGTTATGTATGTTGATGTTTTAAATCATAAATTGTTGAGTGTTAGTCAAATGTGTGATAAAGGAAATGAATTTGTATTTCTATCAAAAGTATGTGTGGTTCATGAGCTTGAAACAGGAAAGACCATAATCAAAGGTACAAGAATTCCTAACGATATATATATATATATATATATATATATATATATATATATATATATATATATATATATATCTAAAAGGAGGTCAAGAACAATGATATCTAAGAAAAACATAAGAGAACTGGTTATGGAACAGAATATTGGGGCATCTAAGTTTTTCTCAAATAAGAGAAGCATGTAAGCTCAAGGTGGTTCATGATCTTCCAGATATCATCCTCCCATAAAATACCATCTGCAAACCATGTCAATTCGGTAAGCAAACCAAAGTTCATTTCAATGTCAAAGAAGGATCAGCAAGTAAGCCTCTTGAACTCATTCATACTGATTTGTGTGGGCCAACGAGGAAAAAGTCACCGCGTGGAGAAGAATACTTCCTTTTATTCATTGATGATTTTTCTAGAATGTGTTGGATTGGTTTACTAAAGCATAAAGATAAAGCATTTGAAAAGTTTAAAGCCTTCAAAGATTTAGTTGAAAATGAATTAGATTTAAACATCAAATGTCTCAGATCTAATCGAGGAGGAGAATTCATATCATATGGTTTTTTTGAATTTTGTGAACAACATGGAATAAAAAGATAGTTCTTTGTTTCCAGAACTCCTCAACAAAATGGCATTGTGGAAAGAATGAATAGAATAGTTCAACAAATGGCTTGAGCTATGCTTGATGATTCTAGAACTCTTGCCACCTTTTAGGGTGAAGCTACACATACTGTTGTAAATATTCTCAACAAAGCTCATGTTCGGGTAAATAGTGATCAAAGTCCATATGAAATTTGGTATGGTAAGCCTCATATTGTAAAATACTTCATATTTTTTGGAAGTAAATGTTTCATCAAAAGGATTCATGAAAAACTTAATAAGTTTGAACCCATAGCGGACGAAGGAATACTTCTTGGTTATTCATCTAGAAGTAAACGATACAAATGTTATAATAAGAGACTTCAAAAAATTATTGAATGCAATGATGTTGTAATCGATGAAGCATGTAGAAATCCAGAACAGGTAAAATCAACAAAGGAAGATGACAATGAGGAAGACAGTGAATTATTTCCCGTATCAAATCAAAATGATATAGAGAAAGAAACCAATGAAGCATCAGAAGAAGATACAACTGACAAGGAAAAGGCTCCATCCAGGTATGTTTAAAAGAATGATCCTGAATCTCAAATTCTAGGAGAAAAAGGGTCTGGAGTACAAACAAGAAGAACTCTTGCAGGAACTTCCAGTAATCTAGCATTACTATCCTCCATAGAACCACAGAATGTTAATGAAGTTAGTAAAGATGAATGTTTGGTTAAGGCCATGGATGAAGAACTTGACCAAATTAAAAAGAATGATACTTGGGAATTAGTTCCTGGACCTCATGATAAAAATGTTATAGGAACAAAATATATATTCAAGAATAAGTTGAATGGAAATGGAGAGGTTATTAGAAACAAAGCAAAACTTTTTTGTAAAGGGTATGCTCAACAAGAAGGTATAGACTTTGAAGAAACATTTGCACCGGTTGCCAGAGTTGAAGCCATAAGAATGTTTCTTTCTCTTTCAAGTTTTCGAAAATTCAAAGTGTATCAAATGGATGTAAAATATGAATTTCTCAATGGAGATTTAGAAGAATAAGTTTATATTGAACAACATTCTAGGAAATGATGCAAATCTTGTATGCAAGCTCAAAAAGGATGTATATGGACTGAAACAAGCTCCAAGGGCCTGGTATTATTGTCTTGACAAATATCTACAACAATAAGGTTTCACAAAAGGATCTGCAGACAACAACTTATACACAAAGATTGAGAATGATAAACTGCTAATTATTGTTGTTTATGTTGATGATATCATCTTAGGTAGCAATGAAGAGTATATGAGTTAGAACTTTGCTTCTGTTATGCAGCAAGAATTTGAAATGTCTTTACTTGGTGAACTAACTTATTTTCTTGGTCTGCAAGTACAACAAACAAAACATGGAACTTTTCTTTCACAAACTAAATATCTCAAGCAGATTCTGAAGAAGTACAGAATGGAAGATTCTAACCGAGTATGTACTCTAATGGTAATAGGATGTAGTCTCAGTTCTAATGATGAATCATCTACATTGAATCAACCAACATATAGATATATGATTGGAAGACTACTTTATCTAACAAGTACCAGACCAAATATCATGCATGCAGTAGGAATTGTTGGAAGGTTCCAAGCCAATCCTAAGGAATCACATCTTCAGGCTGTAAAATGAATATTCAAATATCTACAAGGAACTCAAGACTCTGGTCTATGGTATCCTAAAGATATAGATCTCACTCCTCATCCATATACAAATGTGGATTGGGCAGGAAATATTGATGATTGAAAAATCAATAGTGGAGGTTCATTCTATATGGGATCACGATTAGTGTCTTGGTTCAACAAGAAAAAAAGTTTGATTTCCTTCCCTACAGCTGAAGTGAAATATGTGGCTGCTGCATATTGTTGCACACAACTACTTTGGATGATTCAAACATTGCAAGATATTAAAATCACATGTTCTCCACCCATCTCCATTCTATGTGATAATACAAGTGCCATTAGTATTTCGAAAAATCCAGTCATGCACTCCAAGACCAAGCACATACCCATTAAGTACCATTTTCTACGAGAACAAGTGCTTGAACAAAAGGTTAAATTGGAGTATGTTCCCTTCAAAGAATAGGTTGCTGATATATTTACCAAACCGCTTCCCAGAGAAGCATTTGAATATCTCAGACAAAAGTTGGGAGTAGTTTCTGCATCATCCTACTGTTAAATCCAGTTTTCAAAGGAATGTTTCCTATACGCGGGTTTCATGAAGCAGAGTCACGTATATACGTGAGTTTCTGTCGCTGCAAGAGCATATATTTTTTTCTGATAGAAAAACAGTGGGCCAGACTCAAAATTAGTTTCTGACATGGGTGTTCATTGTTATTTATTTGATTGATGAAGATGCCTTGATGAATGATTTGTTGACAATGCATAGGTAGCACAGGTTCAAGGGGAGCATTAGCCTTCAAAAACATTATGCATTGTTGGCATCATGGTTGCTGAATTCAACTATGGTTTCAGATATTCATATCATTTGTTGTAAAGGTCATGTAAAGACCTATGGTGTAATAATATGTCTTTTTCTATCATAGTCTATTAATGAGTCATTTTGGACATATGATGTAATTTGTACCCCCACTATGCATGGGAAGGATGATGTAATAATTGCAATTTTTCAGTCATGTATGAACATTTGGTATATCCCCACTTGGTTGGGTGATTGATGTATGTATGAGTCATTGGTGATAGGAAAGTCATACTCACATAGTTGAGTTATAGATTCATGTTATTTTTTTTGAAAATCATCTCTGCAAACTCTGCATGTACTTAGGGGGAGCATGGACAACATAGTGTATCTCAAAGGGGGAAGAATATCTTGGTCCTCCCTTTTCCCCTGGTGTCAAAGGGGGGGAGTATCTTGGTGTTTCTTGATATATCTAACAGGTTCTAGACCTAGTTTCCATCAAGTCCAAAGGGGGAGATTGTTGGCATTATGGTACGGGTGTTGTCCTTGATGGCAACCCACTCATAGGTCAGTTCAGATTTGATAAAGGGAAACTCACATTGTAACAGGTCAATTCAGAGGTAACAGGGTAATGGTACAGAAGAACAGGATGATGGGACAAAGGACTACAGATCAGAATCAAGCAATTGAAGAAAAATAATTTTTTAAGTTATTTTAAGTTGTATACGTAGGTTCACCTAGTCGAAGTAGTGTATACAAGCGGGTTCACAGAACAAAAAGAGCGTATACGTATGCACACACTTTCACAAGAGGAAAAGCACGTATGGGATAGAAAATTAAGGAAAATTAAGGTGAAATAATACCAAGGGTCCATACCATGGTATTAGCCCACAATATTGAGCAGAATAGCGGTTACTTGATCATGTCCAAGAATACCACAGGCTCTAAGTGTTTTTTTGGTCCGAGGTATTGAAAAAGGCTAAAAATATATAAGGAAGAGAATATCAAAGGGCTAGGTGTGCAAGTAAAAGGTTTTTTCATGAATACTTCTATCTGAATCATATTTTATGTTGTAAGGGCTATGGTTATGATATGATCTAAAATATCTTATGCACCTTTGGATACAATGTTGGATCAAGATCATGAAACCTAGAATGACTTATCATTATACGTTCTGATAATTGTTGGGATAAATCTGAATTCTAACACATGTTTTATCCTATAAATGTTATGATGTGGGTATGACTGAAGTCTGGAATAGTTGTGAAGTTATAAGTTATTGTTTGCAGATCTATACGCTAGTTTGCCTTGGTGAAGGCATGTATACATGCTAATTTGACTCTTCCAAGTAGCGTATGCAAAAGAAAAACCTATTGTTTGGAGATGACTAATCTATCTGATCAATGTTGTTGTTTTACTACTATATGTAAATGATGTCTTCATTAGATCTGAAATTAGAACTGAATGTATAAGGAGATTGAGTCTGATTGATTGATTGATTAAGTGAGAAGGGTGATCTTTGCTGCTGTCTATTTAGAACTCTATAATTTGACAATAGATCTTTAGAATGTTACTAGTTGGTACAGTTTTGATTTAGAAGTTTTTATGATTCAGTATTTTTGGAGGTATACGCAGGTTTGGTTAAAGGAAGTAGTGTATACATGCAAGTTAGCTTCACTGAAGTAGCATATACATTCTGACATATGATTTTTGAGGTTGCATTTGGTTTGGATGATGATGCAGGTTTTCTGGGTTCAACACAGTGTTCTGGTGACAGTGATCTAACTATTCAGATTGACTACTTGTTGGTAGATGTAGTTATTGAAATGGTGATTGTTTTTGGGCTTCAATGTTAGTGATGGGTCAAGTATGAAAATTTGATGAAACATGGCCTTCATATTGTGTTGTTATGTACCAAGAGTATCCAGTCTGAAAATTTATGAAACGTGGTCCCTAGAGAAAGAGTGAAGGTAGTAGCCTTTTGTAGGCTAGCACCTACGTACTGGTAAACATATCAGTGAGTACAAGAGCTAGGTGTTTGGAGCTCCCTTCCAATAGAAGCTAGAAAATGAGACAAGGTTGTAGCGTTCAGCAAGTAGATGCCTGCATACTAGAATCTCCACCACTAAAAAAATTGTTAACATTTTTTTTATTATAAGAAGATTGAAGACTAAGACGACATCGGCGTTGGTTTTTTCCCACATTGGGTTTCCACCTGAAAAATCTTGGTTTTCATGTGTGCTTCTTATGTGTGTTGATTTATTATGTTCTTACTGCATTTGTTTACTATTAAATGCATCACACTCTAATTAAAGACTATGAATTAATTGTTTATTACATATACGCTGGTTTCATTCTTTATATTCATGAACATATGTTGGTTGGTTTCAGTAAAGTAGCATATACTGTTTGAAAAGGAAAATCATAATTGTGAAAGCTAAAATATTGATTCACCCCCCCCAGCATTTTTCCCAACAATAATAGACTGGAGAAAATAATTCAATGAAAAATGACCTGAAGAAAATGGCATAAAACAGTAAGCAACTAAAAGATATCTCATGAACAAGGCACTGCTTCTAACCATACATTTAAAGAGATTTTCCCAAGAAATTCAAGGTATCTTAAGCAATTTAAGTGGTTGTGTTACCTTTCAAGAGAGGCTTGAACTCAGGTAATTTCCAACCCTTTGAAGTATGCTTATTATATATTTCTTTCTTTCATGATTTCTCAGACACATTCATCTCTTTCATTGTTCTTTATTTTCTTATTCGTGTATTTCCTTAACCATATGAAATTAAATTTGGTTACATGTTAACTTTAAGAGTGTATGGTATCTCATTAAATGCTAACATGTCATATCTAACATCTTTGCAGAAGGTTAGAAATCCATTTCCCATTGTCTTTTAAATTATTTATAACTTTCAAATATCATTACTTCCTTTCCATAGAAGGAATTTAATTTTAATTGTCATAGTGTATTCATATATACAGTTTTTTGTCAACATAAAGGATCCTAAAATTGCGTAAATTATTATTTATAAATGTAGTTGATAGCGTGAAATAATAGGAAGCTTCTGGGTGAAAATACATAATGAAAGTGATATGAGAAGTGCAGCTATGTTTTCCTAATATTTCAAGTGTGATTCAAGAAGACATAATTAGTTTTAGCTATTTTTCTTGGGACAAAGGAAAATATTGAGTAATTTTATTAGAGGGATAACAAAATTACATGGCAGAATACCATGACTAGTATCTCCATAATCCATCCCTGCTGGATCAAAGTCTGAAGAGAATGAGAGGTTGAAGTCTAAACAATGGTTGGTTGATTGTGAAATCAATATGGAGCCAAAAAATAAAAAGGTGCATGAATCTATTGTTGTTCTAGGGGCTATAATGTGTCTCTATTGGTAGCTATAACCAAGAAACATCGATACCACAATACAACAAAAACATCAACATAAACCACACATTTTCTCTTTGTAGCATTCAAAAACATTATTTAAGTTCTTCATGGTATAAACTCAACTCAAACACAGTTAGAATCCTAAAGCCAAGATTGAGGAAAATAAAATAAAATAAATTGTTGGGATTCTTTGATCCCCCAAGTGTCTTCTTTCAACTCCAAGACACTCTTGAATAGATTATCAACTTACCTGTTATTTTCCTTGTATACATGAGTGAAAGTGATGTGAATAAAAAAATATTGCAATTTATTGATGTCTTGAAACAGGGGTTTTAACAAGAATTTTCTTAGCTCAACGTTACCTTTCATTCATTGGATCACGAGGAGGGAATCCCCGTGGACTTGTAATTTAGAAATTCCTTTTTCAAGAGAAAGTAGTAGAACTAGTGTAGGGGCAGTGAGTTCACTATGGTTGTTTGAAGATTGTCCAGTACCATATTTGAAGTTGAGGAAGTGATTTTGTGTGAGGTAGATTAAGCTCCCTACTCCTCTTAAAGGTGGATCTTTTTAGGAGGATCCATCAAAAAATGACCATGGAATTTGAGTGTCTATGTTCATATAAGAGGTATGAGCATGATGAGGGGTGGAGGAGGATTAGGGAAAATTTATTAATATATTCAAACTTTGGGAATTTCATTTGAAGGGTAGAGTGTCCTTGTTCTCACTTTTTTCATTTATTGCTAGCTAGACTCCCTAGGCCAAGGTGATAGGCAAGATTTTTTAAACTTTTGTTGTGTTGTCTTTATGCCAATTCCTTAGAGAAACTTCAAATGAGTCCCCTTACCATTTGAATTTCAAGCTTGTAAGTCATTCAATTTCATTCCAGACCTGCTTAGTGTATGGCTAGGAGAGGATGAAATTAATGTTTATTTCCAGATCAGATTCACATAAGCTACATCTTCTAGGGCCCTTGTAGCTTCTTTTTTGAAGAAGATCCTAGTTTAAGTCTCTATTGTTAAGAAGAAGACACATAAAAGTTATAGCTTTTTCAAGGGATTTGTATTTCCAGAGTCCTTTCCACCATTGGTACAATGTCCAATCAAAGCCTTCTATGGCCAAAAATTTGAATCTATGTCTAGGTTCATGACCTCTCGAGGGGCTTATCAACCAACAGAGTTCATCCTCCTCTTAATTAATGGAAACAAAACACTTATTAGGATAGTATGTATAGGGCTTTATAGATGTAGCATATTCCTCTTTGAGATCTAAGACTCTTTGATAAAGCCATTGTTGTTGTCTAGAGTTCAATGCTTGACCCATTGCAATATGATGGAGGGTGTAGAATCCTTTTGATTTGAGATCATGAGTGAGGGGGATGGTAAATCTATGTTGATATTTTCTTCCAATCCATGGGTCACAACAAAGTTGGACCTTATCCCTATTCCCAGCCCTTCAAATTAGTGAATTCCCAGTTAAAAAGAAAGAAATGATGGTGGCTTTCCAAATGATAGAATATTTTTGGAATTTTTTAATTTTAGTATTGAAACCAGTCTTTGTTGAATAGGGGTATGAGATACTTATCTTTTATGATTTGTGCCCAAAATGATTTTCCCTAGATAAGTCTTCGAATTTTCTTGGTTTTGAAGGCTTTGGAGAAAATAAACAGGTTTTCAAGGCCATAAATCCCTTGGATCTTAGGGATGGCTAGGTTTCTCTAGGAGGCCAATTATATTCACTTCTTCTCCTAGATTCCTATCTAATAAAACAGTAGTAGAGCTGGAATATTTTGTCGATGATCCCTTTCAGTGTCCAAGCAAGAGACGTCTAGTCAACTGGGATGGCCTGAACGACTAATTTTACAAGAATTAGGTAGGTATTGTGTGGAAACCATATCTTGCAGTGAGAATTTAGTTCTTTTTTTATCTTGGCTATGTGACATTGATGGTATCCTTTAGATACAATCTAGAATTTATGTGGAAACCCAAATACTTAAATATGACTTCGAAGGCAGAGGTCATGAAAGATAAAATACGATTTATATAGTGATTTTTGGGTTTAGACAAATCCTAGCTAATAACTAAAGACTTTGAACATTAATTTATCAACATACCCCTCGTTGTGAAGAGTAAGTCTACAATTTCTTTGAGTTTATCCACCATACACTTGGAATTATTGTTAAAGATTAAGATTTCATTTACAAAAAGTGAGAAATGGAGTAGGAATTGCCAATTAAAATTCCTTTAAAAGATTCATTTGTTGAAGCTACCCTAAGTGCCTTGTTTAAGCCTTGT
The DNA here is from genome assembly GCA_031772625.1 of Pinus tabuliformis. NCBI lineage: Eukaryota > Viridiplantae > Streptophyta > Pinopsida > Pinales > Pinaceae > Pinus > Pinus tabuliformis. The sequence goes on along the minus strand of CM062816.1, from coordinate 1,483,805,851 downwards.
GCTACAAGCAGGAGGACCAAGGGGGAGAGAGGGCATACTTAATAAGTGCCTCTTTCACAATTTAAGAATTGTGAAGTTGACCTATTGATTAAAATTGAGAAGGTCATAGAGTGAGTGCAAGAGATTAACCAAGCCACAAAATGTAAGTTAATCCCCAAATGAATGAGAATGAGTCGAAGAAAGAACCAACTCACTCTATTATGCAACCAACTCACAAAATAAAAGAAGAGATAGATCAATGACTTCAAAATTAGCCTCTTCGAGGGGGCAACCTCCTTTACATTACACAAATGAACAATTCTTGGATGATTCAAATGACAAAACCTCCTTTCTATATATAGGAGTCTAAGGGGTCACAATATAATCAGAGCCGACATAACAATAATAATGTAAGGGCACAACAATAACAATAGTGGGCTTCTATGGGGAACAATAATAACAATATGGGGACTACATGGGCACAACAATAACAATAAGGGGGCTACACTAACAATAACAATGAGGGAATACACTAGTATTATAAGGACCTAACATGCCCCTCTCCTTCAAAAAGTGTTTTCATCAACACTTGAGTAGTTCTGGATGCTTCTGTATAAAATTCTCATCCTCCCATGTGGAATCTTTAGCATGTAAGTTCTTCCACTTGATGGGATACTCTGAAATTGATCGATTTCGTAGCTGTCGAGTTCTTGTTTCCGTGGCTACTTCAGGTTCCAATATTATTTTTCCTTCCTCATCAAGTTCTAGCAATATTGTTTGAACTGGGAGCTTGTCACCTATAACATTCTTTAAGCATGAAACATGGAAAAATGGGTGCACTCAAGAAGATGCAAGAAGATCCAATTTGTATGCCATAGTACCAATATTTTGCAACACCTTATAAAGACCATAATACTTTTGTGATAATTTATTATCCTTCTTAGCTTACTTGAGGGACATTTGTTTGTATAGATGTAGCCATAAAAATACACAATCACCTATATCAAAACTTCTTTCACTACGATGTTGATAAGCATATCGTTTCATTCTATTATGGACCAAAGTGAGGTTATGATTTTAAGAGTTGGAGAACTTGTTGTTGATGCTCAATTTGATCTTCCACTACTTGAACCTTAAAATTTTCTATTAAATATGATGTGATGGATGATGGATGATATACTGAAAGAAGATCCAACTTGGTGAAGTAAATTTCTCCATGTAATTCATCCAATAATTCATCAATGACACGAATGGGAAATTTATCTTTAATAGTGAGCTTGATGAGCTCCTCATAATATGGACCCATGTGCCATGATCAATCCTTCTTGTGCACCAATACTACTAGATCAGAGAAATAACTTTGAATAGGTTTGTTGGGAACGGGGTCCCCCAAGGGCAATTTTGGGGCTTAGAGCCCATATTTTGGTCCAATTTTTTAGTACAAATGTAAAAACTCCGCATTTTGTGGGTGCGAAGTGCATAGTTGTTAAAGAATCATAGGGTTTTCCACCCTTATTTTGATAATGTAATGTCGGTAGTAAAAGATCTACCCATGGTCCACAGACCATGGGATTTTATAAATAGAGTGAAGCTCTAAGTAGTCAAAGGCATCTAAGGAAGAATCAATGAAGATGTATGCAAGATAGCTCTCAAGTGTAAGTCTAAATTTTGGGTCGTAGCGTAGGTAGAGGCTCTGTAGTTGAGTGCGCAGAGGCTTAGTAGTCCGCAGCTGAGTGCGCGGACCCTTGGAGCTGAGTACATAGGGTGAGTCGAGTGTGTAACCATTGGGAATCATTAATAAATAGAAGTTTTCTACCATTCTGCGTATTTATTTCCTATTTATGAATGTGTTATATTGGGTATGAATTTCACTTCTAATGCTTATATGATGCACGAATGTGCATAAATATATTGGTTAAGTGAACGCAAGTAAGAACATCTGTTTATGCAAAGCTAACTAAGATCTGCTAATAGGATAAGTAAGATACTTAACCTAGTTTGAGAGACAACACAAATCGCTGATCTAGCAGGGTGAAAGGACTACAACCCCTCGTTGGGGTTGCACAAAAGCCGATTGTAACACTTCACGAAGGTACTGAAGGATAGAGCAGAGAGCAAAGCCACCTACGCACAGGCAGGTATAGTTGGAATAAACCCAACATCACAACCATCTCAAGGGTGCAAAAACTTGGTTCTAGCATCCCCCCATACTGCTTCGGGTGACACTTCAGTCCGCACTCCATGGGATGATGCCGAAAGGGCCAGTAGTGTAGGGATTTATTTGGCTAACTAACGCTGAACCTGGGTCAGGCCGCCTCAAGCCAACAAATGGTTCCGTTGCCACGGCCGGAATCTGCATAAGAGATGTGTGATGTCATATCACTGGAATCCAACTAAGAAAGAAATTGAATGCTAGTTGGACAAAAGAATTCACGAGTTCGAGGCACAGGAAAATGGAAACCCGTAATTGTCAAAAGAACAGTGGTTAGATAGCTACCTCTAAATGGAAATCCATGAAATATTTTTCGTGTCCTTCCCTATTGAGCTATATGATTGGATCGCAAAGCTAGAAGATAGCCAAGGAAGATGGAAAATTGACCATCCTATTGTGTGCACCGTCGATCACTGGCTCGATTGCATTATAGGAGGATTTGTTACTAAATTCGCGGTTGACACCTCAGTTAGCTATAGTGAGGCAAAGCAACACTTTCTCAAAGGACCACGAGGTAAGTGCGTAAAGTCTTTGAATACTTGGATTAAAATGCTATTGTGTGAAAAGCGGGTTATGCATTTACCTTGATGTTTAGGGATACGCGAAGTGGAAAGGTTTACAGGAACAAAGAAATAAGGTTCCAAAAAATAGCCCCTTGATTTCACCTCTGCGAGGGGACGAGGAAGAGCTTGCAAAGGTCTCTCCGCGAAGTGCTATTCATCTGAAAAGACAAAGAATTCTGTGAATACCACCTCCACCCACACCACCACCGCCTTCACCTCCATCACCTCCAATTTCACCCGTACCACCTCCACCACCACCACAATTCAGTATGGCAAACACAGTGAAGTTTCCTTTGTTCAAAGGCTTGGGAAATGTGGATCCAAACCAATTTTGTTTCGTAGTGAAGGCTGTATTGGAAGCTCAAGGTGTTACAGATGACCATATAAAGAAATCAACACTAGTTAGCGCCCTATAGGATCATGTGCTGACTTGATATATTAAGTACTCCAACGATAACCCGAATGCGAGAGTAGCAGACATCGAAGCAAAACTGAATAGGAAATTTAGCAAGCCTAAATCTGAAGCTCGATTGTTGGATTCAAAGAAATCATGATGCTACCAGATGAAATGCCTTCGGAACTAGATCACAGGCTGAAATGTATGATTCACGAAGTAAACATGAATCTAACGGATGGACAACATCGAGAGTGGTTTGTAGCTTTGCTACTACCACACTTGAGGAGTGAGTTTTCGCATTAGAAGATAACAACTCAGGCAGAGGCCCTGGATATTTCCATGAGAATACATGAGACACCGATACAAGATCCTAACCTTGGAGTTCAGTAGATCCATGCGCAGCTGAAAAATTTGTGCCTTGAGATGCAAAGCTTGAAGCAGGTTAGGACGGTTTGACCAGAAGTGCACGAAGAAGTATGGTGCATGAAATGCAAGAGTCAGGGTCATGACAAAGACCACTGCCTGGTCTTTACAAATTACCTTGCAGGAGGAGGACTGATGCCTCTAAGGTTGGAAGCTCAACCAGGACCTAACATGACACCTGCTTTGTGGTTCGCTATCTGTCAAGTAGTCAAAAAGCATGCCACGAATAACTGCCACTTGTTACAGAAGTATACACAAACTCCGCAATAGTTTTTCTGTAACTTTTGTACGTTGGTGGGACATGATGAGCATACTTGCAGAAGCTATGAATTGATGATGGATAGAATGCCTACCTACAGAGTTCATGCTGAAATGCGGCCCCTTGATTAGAATGCAGGAATGGCGCGGACAAGATTTCAGGGGCATAGAAGAGGCCGAGTTGGAGGAGGACCTGGTAGAGGTCACAGACTGTTGATTTTCTACAATTTCACAGGGCTAGGACACTATGCCTGTGATTTCACTAATCTAACGTGCCCTTCATGCAAGTATTACATGCTGTTTGACCATGAGAGAGAAGATTGTCCTACGGTAATAACTAGGATTCGTGACAAAGGAGCGCTACCACCTCCCCTGACTCAAAACCTGTATATCATGAGGTCTAATCTGTGTGAGGAAGATTTGAACATAAATATAGTTCTCCAAAGTGGAATCGCGATAGGAGATGACAAGGGGAAACAGTCGGAAGACAACACCTAGTTTCGCAAAGCCCCGGCAAAAGAAGCTGAGTTTGAGTTGGAGCACGCTTGGGAAACCCTCATGGAAGCTAAGAAGAGCTTCGTTGAGGCCTCCACTTTAGGAAGCAAAGATCTGTTTTAGCCGGAAATGGATCCCTCCATGCTCACAACTTTCCTGGAAACCTGTATGAAGTTACTGCGCAAGATTAAGGTTGTGAAAGGGTTACACGAACTCATCAATGGATGTGATGAGATTGCACCAGGAGAACTGCACGTATTTTGAAGGATCGGAAAACATAAAACAAAGACGGGGCGTGAAATGAGACTCACCACGCAGATCAAAGAATACGAGATGGATCAAGTCATTTTGGATTTGGGAGTGAATGGGAGTGAATGGGAGACCTACGCTACAATGGTCTGCGGTTAAGCTAAGAATGGCGAATCAATAGAAACTCATACCCATGGGGTGATTACAGGGAATAACTGTGGATATTGAGGGAGCGAACGCGTTGGCAGATTTTGAAGTGATAAAGATTGTTGACAACAACAATCCCTATCCCACACTCCTAGGAATTGATTGGGCCACTGATATGAATGGGGTAATTAATCTAAAGAAGTGAAAGATGATATTTTAGAAGAAGTCATTACGCGTAAAAATACCCCTAGATCCTACTGAGGGATCTCGCTATACGAAACTAGTCCACAACTATGAGAGTGATGATGATCAAGACTGCATCTACAAGATAAAAATGTGAGACCAAGACTGGGTGAATCCCACCACGGATGGGCAGATTACATGGAGCGCGAGATTTCCTGCACTTTGGATTCCAATGAAGAAGTAGAATGATGGAATAATCGGTTACATGAAGTAACTACATTGAATTACAACATGATGACCCAGTCGTTGTGCTGTGTGTCGATAGGAGTGAGAGATCTGCCTACTTATGATTGTCTAAATGAGGTAGATACCTTCTTGGATGCATTCGAAAGGGAGGTGCCAGAAAAGTAACACTTCCAAGACTTAGACTAGGTACTGCGCACTCCGCCTGCAAGATGGTGGGGTACGCACAAAGGAAGATTTGATGATTGGCACGAATGTAGGAGAATGATGTGAACACAATTTGGGAAGCCTAAGGTGCAATTAACAGACAAGTATGATGGGCAGGATGATCCACGCACGCATCTGGCCAAGTGGATGCAGGCCTATGGAGAAAAGCCCCAACCTGAGCAAGTGCACCTATACTCCACGCTAAAGTACCTGGTCAATAAGCCTGTTTTGGGGGGTTGAGTTTGCAGATGGATTTTATTGTTCCAAGAGTATGACTTTGAAGTTTTTGTGAAACCTGGATGATTGAACGCAAGACCAGAGCACCTGTCATGCATCAAGACTGGGTAGGAACCTACTAGTTTGGAGGATGGATTATCTGATGTGCAGCTCTTTGCTGTGCACGTAGTAGATGGACATTTCGAAGATATAATACACTTTCTAACAATTGGAACTACGCCAAAAGGATACTCTATCCAGCAGAAGAAGGAATTAGTGGTACGTGTAGTATATTTCTCTGTCATTGTTGGGCATCTATATAAGATGGGGAATGATGAAATACTGTGAAGGTATGTACCTCAGTTCGAATGAAGCATAATCCTCATGGATGCTCATGGGGGCGCCACGGGGGACATTATGCAGGAAGAGCAACCGTGCAAAAGATTCTACACGTCGGGTTGTGGTGTCCAACCCTTCATCAGGATTCGAAAGCATATTGTAAGGCATGCGATGTATGTCAACGAATAGGAAGGCCATCGTGGAGGGATGAAATGCCTTTGAATCCAAAAATGACGTTGCAACCTTTCAAAAAGTGGGAAATAGATTTTGTAGGACCTATTAAACCTCAAGGAAATATAGGCATGAGGTATATTATCACTGCAACAGAGTATTTGACTTGTTGAGTAGAAGTGCAGCTAGTGAAGGATTGCATGGGCGTAACTGACACAAAGTTTCTACTTGAACATGTATTGACGCGATTTGGATGCCCAAAGATTTTGATGAGCGATCATGGTACACACTTCCTAAATGAGACGATCAGTGCACTAACGGAGGAATTTCAGGTGTATCATCAAAAGAGCACACCCTATCACCCACAGGCTAATGAGACAGTGGAGGTGTTCAACAAAGTGCTTGAAAATGCACTGAGCAAGGTATGCAATGCACAAAGAAGTGATTGGGACCTATGCATACCTGCAGTGTTATGGGCTTATTGGATGACATACAAGAAACTGACGAGATAGACACTTTTTAGGCTTGTCTATGGAGTGGAAGTCGTAATACCTATGGAATACATTGTGTCTAGTCTGCGCATAGTAGCGCTCACAGATATGACGGATCATGGAGCCCTGGAGGAGAGTCTCACAAAGTTGGATGAGCTTGAAGAAGAACGATTTTTGGCTAGATTTCACTAGCAGGTCCAAAAGCAACGTGAAAAGGCATGGCACGATTGGCACGATGGTTCAATGTAAACGATCTGGTTTTGTTGTATGATATTAAGTTTGATAAATTCCCTTGAAAGTTTAGGATGCAATGGTTAGGGTCATATATTATTAAGGAGATTACCGACGAAGGCGTGGTATAGTTGGTCAAGTTAAATGGAGAACCCTTCCCAGGGAAGGTGAATGGCAGTCACTTGAAGCCATACACCAACGATCCAGCGATGTGACTATATGAAAGTGGCACAGTCTTATTGCCCTATGCAACTGAAAGGAGGTGCGAGACTATAAACTACACTGCCCTGGAGCTGCGCAATGTCAGGACTACGTGCAATAGCGAAGTGTCATAGGGTCTATGCTAGCGCGAAGATAGTTGCGCTAGCATGCAAGTTTGCCGAAAAGTGACTGTTAAAGTCACTATTCACGATTTGATGGTTGGTTTCGGGCCAAATGGAGTGAGCAGCAGGCATTTAAGGCGTACTTTGTGGGTTAGATTCTTAGAAATCTACCTTCAATCTAGCATTAATGGACCATATGTGGGGGCAACGGTCGAATTCAAATTCAAAAGGCACTCAAGGAATAGGTGGATGTTGCTCGGCACAAAGAAGTGGTCTTAAAAGCGCACCTACAGCCATGGATCGATGAGGCGTATACAATTACAACCTCCATTGAAGCAAAGCTCGTGCAACTGCAAGAAAATTAGGAGAGGATTCAGGGCAGCAGTTCAATAGCAGTAGTCACCGAACAATGTGTGGATGAAGTCTAACAAGCAGTTGCTCAGTGTGCTGCCAAAGTTGTAGCGATTCAAACAGCGCTGGGATTTCTTTGCACTAAGATCTCTACACATGTAGAGTGACTCGAGGGCGACTCATGATGTTTGTGTTGGGGGCCTGTTGGGTGCGAGATCCCCCAATGGAAGTTTTGGGGCTTAAAGCCCAGATTTTGGTCCAATTTTGTAATACAAATGTAAAAACTCTGCACTTTGTGGGGGCGGAGTGCGTAGTTGTTAAAGAGTCATAGGGTTGTCCACCCTTATTTTGATAATGTAATGTCGGTTGTAAAATATCTACCCATGGTCTGCAAACCATGGGATTGTATAAATAGAATGAAGCTCTAAGTAGTCAAAGGCATCTAAGGAAGAACCAATGAAGATGTATGCGAGATAGTTCTGAAGTGTAAGTCTAAGTTTTGGGTCGTAGCGTAGGTAGTGGCTCTGCAGCTGAGTGCGCAAAGGCCTAGTAGTCCGCAGCTGAGTGCGCAGAGGCCTAGTAGTCTGCAGTTGAGTGCGCGGACCCCTGCAGCTGAGTGTGTAGGGTGAGTCGAGTTTGTAACCATCGCGAATCATTAATAAAGAGAAGTTTCCTATCATTCTGCATATTTATTTCCTGTTTATGCATCTGTTATATTGGGTATGAATTTCACTTCTAATGCTTATATGATGCGCGAATGTGTATAAATATATTGGTTAAGTGAACGCAAGTAAGAACATCTATTTACACAAAGCTAACTAAGATATGATAGTAGGATAAGTAAGATACTTAACCTAGTTTGAGAGACAGCACAGATTGCTACTCTAGTAGAGTGAAAGGACTACAACCCCTAGTTAGGGCTACATGAAAGCCAATTGTAACACTTCACGAAGGTACTGAAGGATAGAACAGAGAGCGAAGCCACCTACACGAAGGCAGGTATAGTTGGAATAAACCGACATCACAACCATCTCAAGGGTGTGAAAACTTGGTTCCAACATCCCCCATACTGCTTCAGTTGAGACTTCATTCTGCGCTCCACGGGCTGATGCCGAAAGGGCTAGTAAAGTAGGGATTTGTTTGACTAACTAATGTTGAACCTGGGTCAGGCCCCCTCAAGCCAACAAGGTTGAATTATACCAGACTCTAGCATTTCTACAACCATATGTTCAATTTCACTCTTTTGGGCATAGGGATATCTATAAGGCCTGATGTTTAGAGGAACACTTCTTGGAATAGCATGATCATGATCACGAATAGGTGGGAGCCCTTTGGGAGTCTCAAATACCTTGGAATGATTGTCCAAGACTTTATGGATATCTGTAGAAATAGATGATTTCGATGTTTGAACATCTAGTGAACATAATTGTGAAATTACACCCCATTTTTCTTTCTTTAGAAGCTTTGTCATGCCATTAGAGCTTATTATATGTCTTGGTTTCCTTGTGATACCCCTTAATTCAACTTCCTTTCCTTCCTAAAAAAAAATCAAGAAAATTTCTTGAAAATTAAAAGATATCATACCCAAAGATTGTAACAATTGGACTCCTAGTACAACATCAACACCACCCATTGGAATGGAAAGAATTGGAATATTAAATACATATTCCCCCATGGATAGCTTGATATTATGGAAATTTCCAGAGCAATTTATGGTTCCTCCATTTGCATCCATCACTTGACACTCTGGTGCTGGATATACAAAGAAATTCAATTCCTTGGATATCTTAAATGAATAAAATTATGGGTACTACCTGAATCAATCAACACTATTATCTTATTTTTCTTGATATGCCCTTCTATCTTGAGATTTTAAGGAGTGGTAATTACTGCCAATGCATTACAAGATATGGTCAGATTCATTTCTTCTTTCTCTGGGGTTGGTTCCTAGTGTATATCGTCTAGTTTTTGTGTTTCTTGTTCCTTTTCTTCCTCCTCTTCACAATCTATGTAAATTAATTTCTTCTCAGCACACTTATGACCTTTAGTGTATTTTCTATCACAACTGTAACAAAACCCTTTTTCTCTTTTTTCTTCCAATTGTTGTGGTGTCAACCTTGTAGGTTGTGGAAGGCTAGGAGCAACAACACTTCCATATTTATAGTTGTGAGTGGTAGGATTCCTTATTGCCATAATTTTTCTTTCAATTTTTCTTGCCAACCTGAATGCCTTCTCCAATGAATTAGGTTCCCAAAGGCGAACCTCATGTTAGATGTTATCCTTTAAAGTCCCTATGAAGACATCAATCCTATGCTCCTATAGAATATCATTTACCCTTATATTCAACTTTTGGAAGTCCTCAACGTGCTCCACCATTGAAGCCTTTTGTTTGAGATTTATTAATTGGCTAAAGAAAGTGTTTCTCTTTGTATCCTCATATTGTGTTATCATTTCCTCTGTAAAAATAACCAAGTGACAATTTGTTTACAAGAAAAAATCCATCGATACCATACAAACTAATTGGGTTCTAAATATAAAGTCTTAATGCGTACCTTTTGTGCGTTTTGCACATTATGGAGATCAAAACAGTGCTCCATATGAAGTATCCATGTTACAGGATCATTTCCATCAAACTTCCTCATATCCATCTTTGGAATATGGTGGGTCTTCAATCCAATGTTAGAGTCTATGAAATCATGATTAATATTTCTTTTGTTCTCATCATGAGTTTCCTCTACTACCTTCTCACCATTAGGAAGCATTTCTTGTAGCAAATTTGTCAAACCTTCCATGTCTTTATTCAAACCATCCATATTAGATTCTATTACTTTTTGCGAAAGAGAAATTTGTTGCACTTGGTCTCATAATTTTGATATATCATGTTGAATTTCTTCCTCTTCTTCATGTGTCATAGTAGAGATTTCAGGTTGCTTACTAGGTGTTTCCATTTAATTTCTTCGGGGCATAAATTAATGATAATTATGCTTCACTATGCCCTTTGAATCACTTCAAACTAATTTTTCAAACAAAACTTATGCAAATTTTACAAACTATACACCTTTTTTCTTGCTTTATAGGAGCTCGATATTGAATCTGTTGTATATTTGTAATTTTGGATCTCCAAGGTTTGAATTTTTTTACCTATAGTATTCCTCTAAGCCGTCTTTCCAACTCCATAAGTCAGACCAATATTTGAGTCTTCAGGAAAGAGTTATGCCTAATCTCCCATGATGGCCTAATTATAGACTATTTCCATAGAGTGAACTTGTACAGAGTTCCACGTGTCATTGTTTCGACCTTCGGCCCTGAAATTGCTACAAAACAAACTAAAGTCCATTCAATTTCAACCAATTTTTACAAAATTCAAATCTGATGCCTGAAACTAAATTTATGACTATTTTCCCTAGATCATCTGTTTGAGATAGAATTTTGGAGCTTGCACAAACCCTAACCTCCCCGGATAATATCTCCAAAATTTTGACAAGAATTACACCAAGATTTTGGCTCCACGTGGTAAAATTTTTAGCTTTTGAAGCCTCATACAAAACAATTTACAATGAAAATTCCAAGATGACCTGTTTGAAGAAGTGAAACCCTATAATCCCAAGCTCTGACACCAAATGTTATACAACCATCTAAAAAAATAGAAGAAGAGATAGATCAACGACTTCAAAATTAGCCTCTTTGGGGGGAAAAACTCATTTAAATTACACAAATGAACAATTCTTGGATGATTCAAATGACAAAACCTCCTTTCTATATATAGGGGTATAAGGGGTCAAGATATAATCAGAGCCATCATAACAATAATAATGTAAGGGCACAACAATAACAATAGTGGGCTTCTATGGGGAACAATAACAAAAATATGGGGACTATATGGGCACAATAATAACAATAAAGTGGCTACACTTACAATAACAATGAGGGAATACACTAATATTATAGGGACCTAACAGACTCTATTGAATACCTTGTATAGGTATAATTTAGTTATCATGGCCGTCAAGTTTTTTGTTTTCATAGTGTATCTCTTCTTGAATAACACCAACCACCTTGTGAATTTGGTGCCCTTCAAGGAAGTTGAATTTCTTAAGAGAGTCATTTTAGAAAGTGTTTCTTTCAGTCCTCATGAGATAATTTATGAGACAATGTTATATATATTGTTACATAGTCAAATTGGATGAAATCTCTCAAATTTGGTTAGGTTGTCCATCTTCAAAATAAGTGCAACAAAAGTGGTGTTGAAGGTAGCAGGCTTACACTACCTTTTGGAGATCCGTCGTTATGAATTCATAGTAATCGTGGAAAATTTAATGGGTAATCCATGTAGATTAGGGATCTTTTCTTTCTGAAATTTATGAAGGGTTCTGAAAATTCCTCCTTCCTGCCTTTGCAATCGAGTATTGATTGTCTTCTAGGTCTACAAATATAGGGAATAAGTTGGGTAGTCTTATAATTGCATTGATGGCAGCTTGGTTATCCTCTTTGAATAGAGTTTGGGAGTATGGAAATGGGAGACCCATTCATGGGTAGTCTTATAATTGCATTGATGCCAGCTTGGTTATCCTCTTTGAATAGAGTTTGGGAGTATGGAAATGGGAGACCCATTCACAAGTAGTTTCAGTAAACTTATCAACCCATGACTCATCCCCTCAGTCTATTTTCTAGACCAGGTTGATATTTTTCCTGTAATTTGTAAAATAATGGAAAAAAATTATATTATCATCTCCAACCCCAAGCCAAATTTCCCTACCTTTTAGGTTCCATTCCTTTTTTTTTCTACAAGAAGTTTTCTTCTTTCCTTTTGGGCTGATAGAGTCACTTCTTCTATGAATTGGAGAGGATTCCAAACCCTTCCATTGAGAGTAAGGAGGTAATGACTTCTTCTGATTCTTGAAGGAACATTGTTGGTAGATTATCAGTGAGTGGGAGGAGAATTATTTACCATGTCCCAATTCCAATTCTAAATCACACAATGATGAGTGCTTTATTAACCATGATGCCCAAATATGTTTGAACCTCTCACACCACGGGATCCCCGGTGTGGGTAGAAGACCCCGAAGTAGCCTATATTGATGGGAAGGTTATTAAAATCAATGGATAGGAAGCCAAAATTCAAAATACAAATGGGAAGAATGTAAGAACATCATGACACCTCTTACACATATGACTCACTCAACAAGTATGCTCAGATGTGTTCCTTTTCTTACAAATAATGTTAATGTTTTAGAATGAAATGATATTTATATGCCAAGAAGATTTTAGAAAATAGTAGGTCATTGTGTCACATATTTCTATGCCATGAAGCAAATTTTCATAAGAAGCTATGGTGAGCTAGATTATGCTGGTAGAAAGAATGGTCGATCATTTTCCATTTTTATGTGTCACATACTGAAGTTGTTAGCAGGCAACAGTGATGTTCAACTCAAGTCTTGTCTATTTTATTAATTACAGATTGTTTGCAAGAAAATTTTGTGTTTTGTGAAAATATTAATACTAATAAGTTTCTTTACTATGCCCATCAACCTTGTATAGTTCTTGTGTGAGAGAAATTTCAATTGTCCCGCTATATTTCTAGTGCATATCTCTTTTACAACTTACAAGTATCATGAAATTGATGGAAGGATGATTAGCAATAACAATTGATGTGCCCTCTATTCAGGTGGTGGCTCATTTTTCAACCATGTATTCGAAAGATGCAAAAGAAACTACTGTAGGGCTAGACAACAAGAAAAAACTTGCCTATTTGCATGAGTTAGGGTGTTCTACAAAATTTATATGCTATATTTAATCTTAATGAAATTTGTGTGAGGGGCCCTACTTACTATGATGCTTTGAGATGGTATTTTCAATTCGTTTCAAGTAAGTTAAGAAATTGTCGTGCTTTTTTCTAACTAACATGTATAGTTTTTGGATTCTTTTAGAAGCAACTTATTTGTTTAATACAATGGTACTCTATAATTACCTATATCTATTACGGTCTAATGGAACAACATCTTATTGAAATACATACACAGGGAATATATTGATTGTTGTCAATCCTTTCTGAAGACTTACACACTTGTATAATGCCCACATGATGGAACAATATAAGGGAGCTGCTTTTGGAGAGCTAAGCCCACATATTTTTGCAGTGGTAGATGCCTATTACAACTACTATCATGGATTTTGTACTATTTGAATTTGTTCATTTTGCTAGAAATAATACACCTAGAGAGTATATTTAATGAATATATTCTTGCTTTGCATAGAAGATGAAATGTATTTGAGCTATTGGTTAGAGGGTACTATTTCCTATTAGTAATCAATACATGAAAATGATACTGTGGGTTCTAAATCTAAATGTGGATATGCTTTCCACCTGGAAATGGGAAAGCTAAGCCTGAACCTCCCTTAGGGAGGCCACCCTTACAGTAATTCTAATGGTTTGCATGTATGGCCACGGTCATGGAGGGGAAGAGCCAATCAATCATAGTCAGCAGAGAAAGTGGAGTAGGAAAAATAGAAACAATGAAAATTCTTATGCATTACCTTGCATTAATGGGTGCTCAATCAAGAACAAAGGGAAGAACAATGGAGCAAAAAGTCCTGGAAGTAAGAAACAACTAAATTCTTTGTCATACATATGGTTGTGGATAAATTCTATACAAATTATAGTGTCCTTGCTGTTGTATTACTAAAATAATGTCTACTAGTTATGTCTTCAGTCAAATTCTATTCTTGAGGCTTTTGGTAATTCAAAATACGTCAAAACAACAATTCCAGGTGCTTCATAAAAGCGTAACTATGATTTATTTTGTAACTATAAAACTAAACTAAGCTCAAAAAAATGGACTGGGGGATGCAAGTGAAACATATGGTGCTTCTGTTTCTCATCTGATAGAAGATCTTTTGTGATGTAGTCATTTTGGAAACTTTGTTGAGCTCTAGTTCGAAAAAATGGAAAGATATCAAAAGTTGTTCTGAGGATGTACCTTCTAGAAAGGTCTCGTGTTTTCCATGTCTCTGATCCATAGAGAAATTATCATTGTTTCTACATTCTTTTTTTCGCACCACGATAGGTACATCCATTCATTATGCCTAACAAATGTCAAGGGGAATTCTAACAAAACTGATGATGCTCATTTTAATGGAATATTTTCTTTTTGAATTGGTAGATAATAATCTGCAAGACTTTCATGTTAGCAATCTCATATTCATGAATCTTACCAATGTGGTTCCTTATTTTTAGGATGTTTCTAAATAAAAGTTGGGATATCCTAGTACATTTCATTATGTTAATCAAACTAACTGCATTATAGATGATTCTAAAGAGTATCTTGAGACAATAAATGTCATGGATGTGGTTGGAATTAGTCCAGAAGAATAGGTATTCTTTGCCAATGTAGTCATCTATGCCTTAGGAAAATTTATGTCCACAACAATAGCAGTTCGTTCATAAATCCAATAGATATTATGCAATAGCATAATCATGCCATGTATTCAAATATATAGAAAGTGACAATTTGAATGATTGGATTTCTAGGAAGCAATTTCGAGTAGTAGCAGCAATTCTCCATCTTGGTAATGTTGCTTTTGTCAAAGGGAATGAACCAAACTCTTCTAAACTAAAAGATGATAAAGCTATTTTCCATCAAATAGCAGTTGAACTTTTCATGTAAGCTACAAATGTATCACACATAAAAAATTATTGGTTTTTCATGTTTATACGTTCTTTATAGGTGAACTGTATCACTTTGTTTTAACATAAAACACATTAAATTCTATCTTAAGTGTGATTTCAAGGGCCTTGAAGACTCTCTTTGTAAACATGTCATTGTTACATGTGATGGAAACATAATAATATTGCTTCAACTCTCAACCAAGATTCTTTGGAAAAAACAATATATTCATGGTTATTTGATTGGTGAAAATTAGTTGCAAAAGTTTTAACTAGGATATTTTATTTTTTATTAGCAAATCAAGTGTTGCTTTAGTTTCTATGGTAACATCTCCTAATCCATAATATTTACAAGCTGGTAAATAAAATCAATATTTCAATTGGTTAGGATCCAAATTCAACACATTTGATTGGAGTTCTTGATAGTAATGGATTTGAATGTTTCAAGGTCAACATGTATATTTCCTTCATTTGCAACTTGTAGGAGTAACTTTAAAAAAGGTTAGAGGCTATTTGACTCAACTAATTTGTTTGAAAGTTTGAGAGAACAATAGATATATTTCTGAAGGTATATGGGAGTTCTTAAATGTTGATCCAAAACTATGGCTCTTGGGTCTTAGAATTCAAGTTTCAACACGAGTTGATAGTTTATGGAGATTTGTTATTTTTCATAAATGAAAAAAATTACTGGGAAGAGTACATGGAAAGTGTCATATATTTCCATTTCCTTACTTGGTTCCTGAATACTAATTTACAACCATAAAAAATTCAGAGTGTTTATTTGCAAATATAATCAATGTTCTCATTAACATTTGCAAATTATTTTGGGGAAAAGATCCTGTTGAATAAATTATAAAATGCAAAAAGATTGAACTTGCAATTCTTGAGGTCAGTATTCCTTATAATTTATTTTATTTCATGTCAATTTTGAGAAAATATGTAGTAATCTTACAAATGAGAAGCTACAACAACATTTCAATAAGGTTTTGAAACACTCTTATATGATTGAACTATGTTGGGAATGAATCTAATTTATTTTTTCTTCTGTCCATGTTTATAGTGGACAGTATCCAACCCCCTACAATTCAATGATGTTTCATTTTTGTTGGCACAATCAGTGCATGTGATGCAACATGTATTTAAGATGGAATAGAAAAAATATATAAGGAAAGGTATCAAATGGAGTAACATATACTTTGTGGATAATCGAGACATGTTGGATCTTATAGAGAAGGTTTCCATTGTTTCTCCTTTATGTTATATTCTTTGATATTATTCTAAAATTGAATTGCCAAAATCAAATTGTCTTTATAAATGCTCTGCATTAAAAGAAGCAACACAAAGTTTATATATTGACTGTGACAGTGGGTCCTTGAGATACAAAGTCAAGGGAAATGTTCTTTTATAGTGAAACAAGGAAATTTTGATGTATCTTCTAATCTTCTTTCAAGATTTTATGTTATATTATTTAAAAATCGAAGTGGATATCTACCTTGAATGACATAATAAATGGGATTTGTGCATGGTTTTGCAGAAACCTTGGGAAATCATTGCACTTTTGGATGAAGCTTGGTATGATTACATTATCTGTCTTTGATCTTTTGATCCCACCTATTACAGATCCATTTGGGCACATCAACTCTGACTTACAGATCAGTACTATTAGGGCCCATCAAACCATAATTCATTTGTTACATGCCCTAATGAAGTCAACCATCAGAATGCCTCCTTCCCAAGAGATTCCATGGCTGAAATCATCCAAAAATTGCCTCTAAGAAGATCAGCACAGGTAGGCCTTTATTAGGGTGCACTGCAGTGCAATCCAGTACACTTCCAGGGTGCATTGCAGTGCATTTGAGCCCTCTTTGGCCTACGCTGGGCGAATTTGAGTGAAATATGCATTAGGGTTTGGAATATTCTTATTCATAGGATGCCTCTAGAAGTTTCCCAAGGCTATCCACTCCTTTGGGCTCAAAATTGGATGAGGGAGGAAGTTAAGGAACATCAATCCATTTATCCCTTCCTCCATGGAACTAAATCCTAAGTTTGGGAGGGCATTCATTGTCACCATTTATGGCATAACTTCCTTCATTCACCTATAAAAAGACCACTCATATAAGTGATCAAGGGCTGGAAATCATTGAATTATAGGGAGATGTTGTTAGTATGAGACTTGAGTTGGTTTCAAGTACTGTAATGATGTCAAAATGTCTTTCTTGTTATGAGGAGAGGATGGGATTGAACTGGAGGACTGGAGGAATGGCACTGAATCAAGCAAATTGGGTTGTAA
Organism: Pinus tabuliformis; assembly: GCA_031772625.1. NCBI lineage: Eukaryota > Viridiplantae > Streptophyta > Pinopsida > Pinales > Pinaceae > Pinus > Pinus tabuliformis. Next base: position 1,483,788,420 of record CM062816.1, on the reverse strand, counting down.
CTCTTCCTTTTACTAATAAAGCGTTCAAAGCTTTTTCCATATGTTTGTATTGTTTATTGATGCTTTCATTTGTGTATTATGTACTTGATTCCATTTTATCTTTAGTCAATAGATCATTATCATATGCTTTGATCAATTTTTGTCTTCGGTCTGTGTGCAGGTACTTTTCAAGCAGATTAAGTACGAGAAGGAGCAACAGAATTGGTCAAGGGAGATAAGGAGTAAGTGAAAGCTTCAGGTAGGCTTCTTTACTGTCTTATTTAATCTATTGGTTATAGAAAAAGTAGAGAATTCTTTGCACTGTTGTTCTAGACTTAGCTACTAGTCTAGGGGTTTAGGCATTTATCCAAAGACACTAAAACTTCCCAAAAAAATTGGCAACTCCGCTAGGGATCGATTATTCATCTTAGTAGCTTATCAGCCTCTTAAGACATTTTTACATATTGTACTTGTGGTCGTTGATTGAATTTCAGTCTTATTTCATTGAAAATTGAGTCAAAACTGTGTCAAATTGCCTTCAAAAATGGCTTACTGTCACCAGCGCAGCCCAGTGAAGGACACAGTGCACTATAATGCACTTCTTGCATAGAGCCAATGCACTGAAGCACATTGTCTCTCACTGCAGCCTACACTGATCCCTTGAGGGTCAGTTTCCCATCTAGGAGCTGAAGTTTTTTGCCAATTTTCTCCTATTTGAATGATTTGTTGAATGTCAATGATGTCTTGTCTCTGAAAATAGTTTTTCATCTCCTTAGCTGGCCCTACTTAGACTAGGATTGATAAATGTTTCTTATGTATTTACTTTGTCATTTTCAATCTATAGTCAAAAGTTAGTTTTTTGGTCGATTGATCTTTGTTGAAAGAAAGTGTCGTAAAATCGTCTTTTCCTTCGAAAATTGAATTGTTGTAAAGTCTTCATTCATGAAAGATCGATTGATTGATGTGTGCATATGATTAGTATTTTCGTTGAAAGTGTCGTAATTCCTTATTTATTTGAAAACGAAAGTGTCATAAAGTCTTCCTTTCCTTGAAAAGAAATTGTGGCAAATTTGTCATTTTTATGAAAAGAGTTTATTGATCGATTGTGCATTAGTTTTCCTTTTTATTCATTCACATTAAGGGAAATCGAAAAGAAATACATGCATGTTGCATTTAAAAAGTTTGTGTGTGCTGATAGGAATAGTGTAGGGAAATTGCATTAGATGTGCTCTTTTCTCTTTGTCAAAGATCTGATTACTCTATCCCTACTAGCTAAGGATTTTCATTGTTAAATTGAATGGAAAGAATGCTTATCATATTAGTTTCATTTTAGGAATTGCAAACATACATCACGTGGTGAACCTTGAAAGGAAAATTCTAAAGAAGATCAACTTAAATTTTTTCTAAATTTACCTAGTTGAGCATTGTCACCTAACCAAAAACATTTAGAGGTCTAGGCTAGAGATGTGTTCCGGCATCGTAAAAAAAAGTAGCTATCATTAACTTCTCTGCAATACATCCCGAGTGTGATACCTCATTCAATGTACGTGAGTATATTGTAGCTCGTCCACTTACCTTTGGGTATATAGGGCGGTGTTACAGTACGTAAAGTATATGGGAATGCTCTCACTGTGTGGTTTTACATTAGACAACACTTATACGGATTGGTCCTCCATGTACTTTTGGGTATATATGGGAGGACAACACTAGGTTTCTATCCATCCTTAGGTAACCGAGTCGGCCACCTTATACACTATGATACACCAAACACAACATTCGAGGATATTGCCTGCCTGTACTTCTTGGTTCGCCAGGAGATATTCTGCAGTTCACAGTTCCCTGGTAAAACTTTTCCCTAGATTATCCCTCTTTTGTTTTGTTATTTTACTTTGATTAAAATAAATTAATTGACGGTGGATAACATCCTCCACGCTCACTCCTTAGTTGATCTTAGGTTGAAACATATGGCGACAAATCCAGAGTCCATCGATCAAGGAATTCATTTTGATGGGAATCCTAGTCCTTTTCCTTCTTTCAGAAATATTGGTGCTCCTTACATGGCTACATTATACCTACCGGGACTTACCATTGGTTTTCCAGTATGGTTGTTTTCAACCTCCTTTGTTCAAAATTTCGTGATTTCTCCACAATCAAGTACACCTCCAACTGGACAAAATCAACCTCCAGTTGATCCTAAAGTTGACCCTTTTCCTTCTTCCTCGATTGTTTCTTCCTCCCCTTCTTCCTCTTCGCCTGGTGAAAGTATTGGTACTAGTAACTAGGTGGCTAAGAAGAAGAAATGGAAGAAGAAGAAGAAGAAGCAAATTCAGCAGAGGGGCAACCAAGCAACCATTTCTTTGAATGCAACATCTAATGAGCAATCGTCCATCAAGCCACACAAAGTTTGATATCCATGCAAACTTTGTTCAGGAGACCATCTTCTTCAAAATTGTCCTGATATTCCTCAGATATTAGAAGAATGGTCTTCTCGTTCACATCATCCTTTGTCATCAACCTCTGGAGATCATGTTGGTGACACACCATCAACTAGTGGTAATAAAGTTCATGGAAACAAGGGTAAAGTTAAGTTTCCTTATAGGTTATGTGAAGGGAATCACCCCATTCACCTTTGTCCCTATCTGGATGAAGCCAAAAAAGTGTTGGATAACCATCCTACTTCACCGCAATGACTTCCATCTGGTTACAGGAAATTATCCCTAAATGCTTCACTAGTAGATGAATCGACTGACCAAAATCGATCGTCAGTCAAACACACTCTCTCTGAAATTGAATCCTATGATTCTATACCCTACCCAAAACAACAGGTCGAGGTAACATTTGACCCGATTTTACCTTCGTAAATCATACCTTTCCCGAAGAGAGTGAATATGATACCACTCAGGTTCTTTTTGTTTCTTCAGATTCTAATGAGCTTGGGGGAAATCCTCCTGTTCCATCAAGACAAGAGGAAAATCCTCCCACTCTCGTAATTCAAGGGGTTAATTCTCCCATTTCTATGGTACCCCCTCCAAGTAGTCTAGTCACTTCCTTTAATTGGAATCTACTGGCAGGATTCCATCTTCCTTCTTATGTGCCTTTCTAGATCATAGTACAGGTTCGTAATATGATTATATATGGCACTATTATATATGAAGGTGCATCTATGAGTATCCTTTCCTCAACTGCTTAGCAAGTGCTCGGTTCACCACCACTTGTGCCAGTTACCCAGAATCTGTTATCTTTTAATAGAGGAACCATTCAACCATTAGGGATCTTCCCTAAGTTGCCTATTACTTTGGGAGGAAAAATCGTTTATCTAACGTGATGGTAGTCCTAGGCCCTTTAGATTATAATTTACTTCTTGGGCATGACTATGTTTATGACATGGGAGCTATTGTTTCAACACTCTTTCGAGTGATTTGTTTCCCACATGAAGGAAAAATTGTCACCATTGACCAGCTTTCATTTCCCAGTCCAAATATGGCTTCCAGTCAACCATCTTCCCTAATTGGTCCTTTTGTACCAATGGTATCATCCCCACCATAGGTTAATTATGTGGCAACCTGTTCCATACCTACATCAACCAACGATCAATTCAGTGATGTTGTACATCATGTATTGGGGGCATTAGAACCAGATCTCTCCTTCATGACCACCTATGGGTTGTGATCGAATGAATTCGAGGATAGTTCTTTTACTGTGTGAACCTCGATAAAAAATGAAAAAGGTCCATGAGGACAATTCCTTGTCTTGTGTCAACCTCATTAAAAAATGAAACAAAGGGAATGAGGATAGCTCTTTTACTGTGTCAACCTTGTTAAAAAATGAAACAGGTCCTGGAGGATAGTTCCTTGTCTTGTGTAAACCTCGTTAAAAAATGAAACAAGGAATCTGAGAAAAGTTCCTTGTCTTGTGTCAAGCTCATTAAAAAATGAAACAAGGTCCCCTAGACCAAAGTTCCAAGTCGAGTCTTTAAGTAGATCTCGTAAAATCCCAGTCGAATCTTTCACTTGATCTCATAAAAGACCCTTCATCCCATCCACCTGATAGCCACGAGTAGTCTACTTAGGTGAATATAATGAAGCTTTGGGGGCATGCACCTAATGGTAAAGTTAACTTTTCCTGTATCTTATGTGAAGGGAATCACCCCATTCACCTTTGTCCCTATCTGGACGAAGGCAAAAAGGTGTTGGATAACCATCCTGCTTCACCACAGCGACTTCCATCTGGTTACAAGAGACTCTCCCCTTCATCATGTTGGGGGCATGTAAACCGATCTCAAGCATAGTTCTTCGTTTCAAGCTTGTGTAAAAATGAAACTGAATTCAAGCATAGTTTTTCGTTTCAAGCTTGTGTAAAAATGAAACTCAATCCAAGCATAGTTCCCTATGGTTTAAGCTTGTGTAAAAATGAACCCATTTCCTTTTTTAACCCTCGTGATTTCCATTCTATCAACCTTTTTTGACTTTCACTTGGTTGTTTTACCTTTTTTAACTTTCACTTGGTTGTTTTACCTTTTTTGAGGAATAGTTGCAATGAGTGGTCCTATTAGCCAACATCTTCACATAAATCAACATGTTTTGAGAAGTTCCAACATCACCGGAACTAGTTGCTACCCTAGACACCATTCATTCCTCAAAGTGGAGTCCTTTTTAAGCTCTTTTCAAACTCTCTAAACATGAAAATATTGTCGAGCGCTTGTCCTTTCCAGCTCGTTAACGGATTGGAATTGATATCTCTCTTGTATTATTTTACGCTTTTTTGGACTTGAGAGATTAATTTACGAAAAGGAACTTGTGGAGTTTTCATTTTGTACCTTTTCAAACTCTCTAAACATGAAAAGGACCAAGTTATCTTTGTTGTTAAACTCATTAAAAACATCAAATAGCGACAAACTTTTCCATCTAGACAAAGATCGAGTTTCACCTTCGCTAGTCTCGTTAAAGCATCAAATAGCGATGGATTCACCCGAGCTTGATAAAAATAAATAGGTACTAGTTAGCAATGACTGGGGAAAATGGGAAAAGGGGGAGAACACTTTATGGTAGCAAGTAGCTCTTGAACATGACACTTTCACCTCATCACCGTGACTATGTGGGTTGGGTCATTTAGCTTGATGGTTATCACATAGTTGGTGTATCATACCATCCATTACTTTGTTTTGGGTCAATTCTACCAATTCATTTTAGTGTCACCAACATGTTTAAGAGAAATCATTTAGTTCAAACTTCATCCTTTGCAATATCGTAAACCTTCATTTTCATGACCACCATTCTTGAACCTTCTGTCGTCAATCAATTTTCATCTCCAAAATCATTTACCTTATTTCATTTGTTAATGTGGGATACATCAAGGCCCTCCTGCGACGAGTCATTGGTCATTATCATTATTGGTGATTCCTCTCACGTTTGTTAACGGCTTACACCATTGGCTGGTAATTGGACGATGTCTTCCCATGTTTGACTTCAGATCATCTATTCACATGGTTAGACTTGTACTTGAGCGAAATATTGAATGAGATTGAAGACCCTGGATCTAGTTTCATCCATCCAGGCTATGATATTTTCAAGAGTACTAAATCAAATGTACAATGGCCTTACATCATGGTAATACATTCATGGGTCTATATCTATAGATGACTATATTTGTACATGTAATGAAAGTTTATAGGTTGTGCATAGGTATGCCTTCCCTCAGCAAGTTCATGAGAAAAACTCAAATTATCATGATATATGTATTGTAATTGATGCAGGTCACCTTCCACTTTGAAACCTCCTCTCCACATAGTAAATTATTTCGGTGGACATACATATTTACGACTTCATACTTTAGGGGGCAACTGTTACAGATCCATTTGGGCACATCAACCCCGACTTACAAATCAGTACTATTAGGGCCCATCAAACCCTAATTCAATTCTTACATGCCCTAATGAATTCAACCATCAGAATGCCTCCTTCCCAAGAGATTCCATGACTGAAATCATCCAAAAACTTCCTCTAATATGATCAGTGCAGGCAGGCCTTTATTAGGGTGCACTGCAGTGCAACCTAGTACACTTTTAGGGTGCATTGCAGCACACTTGAGCCCTCTTTGGCCTCCGCTAGGCGAATTTGAGTGAAATATGCATTGGGGTTTGGAATATTCTTATCCATTGGATTCCTCTAGAAGTTTCCCAAACTTAGGATATAGTTCCATGGAGGAAGGGATAAAGGGATTGATTTTCCTTAACTTCCTCCCTCATCCAATTTCGAGCCCAAAGGAGTGGATAGCATGTCACCATTTATGGCATAACTTCCTTCATTCACCTATAAAAATACCACTTATCTAAGTGATCAGGGGTTGGAAATCATTGAATTATAGGGAGATGTTGTTAGTATGAGAGTTGAGTTGGTTTCAAGTATTGTAATAATGTTAAAATGTTTTGCCTGTTATGAGGAGAGGATGGGATTGAACTAGAGGAGTGGCACTGAATCAAGAAAATTGGGTTGTAACTCTTCCTTTTATTAATAAAGCGTTCAAATCTTTTTCCATATGTTTGTATTGTTTATTGATGCTTTCATATGTGTATTATGTACTTGATTCCATTTTATGTTTAGTCAATAGATCATTATCATATTCTTTGATCGGTTTTTGTCTTATGTCTGTGTGTAGGTACTTTTCAAGCGGATTAAGTACGGGAAGGAGCGACAAAATTGGTCAAGGGATATAAGGAGTAAGTGAAAGCTTCAGGTAGGATTCTTTATTGTCTTATTTAATCTATTGGTTATAGAAAAAGTAGAGAATGCTTTGCACTATTGTTCTAGACTTAGCTACTTGTCTAGGGGTTTGGGCATTTATCCAAAGACACTAAAACATCCCAAAACACCACTTAAGAAGAATTTATTTCATTAATTCTTTGTTGCAATTGTGACCACTTATTTATTCATTTGGAGTGGATTTTAAATAGTGGATGCAATTCAACTGTCATATATGTCAAGATGAAGCATTCCATAGCAACAACTTTGGTATTGCAATTATACTAGTCTTCTTGAATGTGGTATAAATAAGATAATGTGGCAATTAATTTTCTATATTGCTTGATTGTGCAATACATTCCCAAAATTGACACATGAAATATTCGCTCAAAATATGTACCAAACCTACAAAAACCACAAACATTTTTCCAAGCCAAAACTAGCTTGTACTGAATTCACAATTAATCACTATCTTGGTGATGTAATGGTTTGATTTTTTTGGCCAAGTTAGATGACTTAGGCAGTGCTTTTAGGATCTTGTAAATGCTCTTACTTTGAATTTTATCTACTATGTAGGTTACTTACATGGCGGATTTGTTCCTTGATAAGAACAAGGACTTTGTTATTCCATAGCATCGAGATTTGTTGAATGCTTCACGATTTCCGTTTGTTGCATATTGTTTTCTTCCTCTACCAAAAGGAATATTCAAATCATACAAATTATCCTCTATTAGCACACATTTTAAGGTAATGGCATGATGATCTAGGTTTTTTACTTTTTTTTTTGAAAAGTAGGCATCTTATATTATGCCAAAAATTTAAAATAGTAAAATTGCATCAAAAATAACATCCAGGATCATATCATCTCTCAAATCAAGTGAAAAGTGCCAACATGTCAGTATTAGCACCAATCTATAGAAAAAAATAGATATTTTCTATAATGTTTCATCCTAACTAAAATTTGTGCAACTAAATCCAGATTACAAGTGGCCCTACATCTTTTTCTCTGGAGAATTCTTATCAGATTGATTGTGTTTTTTAATTATTCCATCATGTTTGTTCATCCACATATCTCTCAAAATATCTACTTTCCAAATAAGATTCCCAACAAAAAGGCTTCCATATTTTGAAAAGTCGATCATCATATACTATAGTTCCCTTTTCCCTCTACACCCCACAAAGACGTACCCAATTGTCTACTCCTTTAGACATATTTCACTATAGCCATTAGTTAGTCCAGTCCTAAGAAAAGTAGCCTTAACTGTTGGACCTCGTTTATTTACCATCCATCCTGAATTTCAAGATTTGAAAGACACTCTTGTTTTCTCTTTTGCATGACACCACTAGAATGGCATATCATACATTGTTGGACAAGAGAACCTATCTTTCCAGCCTTCATTCATGTTGAGGATGAATGAAGGTCCAATTTTAAACACTCCATTTGGTGCCACCTGAATTATATTCCAACTGATCATGTCATTAGAATAAAAAACATACTTAACTAAATAAATGTGAAACATAGTATGAGCTCTATTATTATTAGGCAATGCTAATCTATATGCAATTAGCATATCTTCTCAAGAATATTAAATGGACCAAAAAATATCAGAGCTAGCTTGGAAAGATTCCCCAATATAAATGAACTCTTCTTAGGTTTCACCCTAATAATTACATGATCATCAATTTTCAATGCGTTGTGATTTCTACTCAAATCTTCTTAGATTTTTTGCTTATATTTGGTTGCCTTCAAATTTTTCTTATTTCAAGAAACAATTTTTTCCATCTCCTTGAGTAACGTTGGCCTGAGTAAGATTATCTCCACTATATTATCTCAATGCACTTGTAGAATCTCATTTTTTCCATGCAAATCTTTAAATAGATGCATCCTAAATCATGCATGATCTTATTGTTGTATGAAAGTTCCAACAAGTGCAGATAACATCCCCATGTGGATGACTTATTCATCACATACATTTGTGGCATGTCCTCAACAACATAATCAACCCTTTCACTCTTCCCCACTATTTTGGATGATACAATGTGTTGAATTTCACTTACATTCTAATGTTTGGAACAAACCTTTGTAAAATTTTGAGTCAAACTTCATGTCTCTATCTGACACGATTACTTTTGTCTTTCCATGTAATTTTACTATATCTCTCATAAATTTCCCTACCATATCAAGAACTTTATGGGTAGAGTACACCAAAAAAAAATATTTCTTCATCAGATTAACCCTCAAATCAATGATGAAATCATGTTGCTTTTTATTTTTGCGTAATCCTATGATGAATTCCATGGTTACCACATCTCATTTCCTCCAAAATTAGTGAACAATGTAACGAAATCTTATTCTATGGAACTCGGGGAACTTGGATACATACTCTTCTTAACCAAGAATATTGTTTTCTCACACCAGCAATGAATTTCTGATAGCCCATATGCCCAACATATGAAACATTGTGCATTTCATCTTGTTATTAGCTTCCTCCATCCTATGGAATTGAAAACATATTAGTTTTTTTTCATAATGATGTAGCTCTTCAACACGCTACAAAACCCTTTTTTCCTATTTTTTCTTGAAATCCCTCTTAAGTCTCGACATGCCCAATGCTTAACTAGAAGTTTTACTTTTCGTATGGCCAAATAACCTTGCTTTCAAACCCCGAACATATTTCCTCATTTTTGTGCTTGTTCATTTCTTACAAATCCCCACCATATCTTCTTGACGTTGTCCATTCAAGTATAATATGATGAATGCATATTAATTAACACATATTTTCCACCATTGTCATCCTACCAGAGTTAATATAACACAGACTTGAAACGCACGATTTAATATAGAAACACCCACAATATGCTATGTATTTCAAATTTTAGATAATTACATAGGCAGGTTGATATTTCATAGGCCCAAGGGAGACCCTGAGCACCATATTTTTATATCTCCCCCCTAAACAAAATATCCCCTTAAGACAAAAATTGGCTGCAACTAAAAACATCTTCATTTGATTACATATGTCCCTAATTCTAGAATCTAGATGCCACTTCAAACCATTAACTAATTACATATGTCCTCTAGGGACACTTCATATAACCAACATATTCCTATGGCTAGAAAAGGAAAAATTTTGTGGGATACTCTTGCATCACAAACATAGGTTCATTTTCAACGATCCGATATCCTTCCTACTTGTGGTGCACTTTTTTTTCCATTTTTGCAACTCCTTCACTTGAAGGTGGTATTCAATGTTCATAAAAGTTTCCATCACATCTCACATCAAATTAAAAGATGTTAATGAAAACTAAATGCCTCCTTTTGTTGAGTGCATCCACATCATTTTTCTCCGTTCCTTACTGTGCTTGATCTCAAAACCATATTCAAAAAGGAATTTTATTTGATCACCTTTACTTGATTTGCCACGTTTATACTTACATTTACTAGTTTTCCATATAGCTCATTCTCTCTTGGCATACTTATACTTGATTTTCCACATAACTTATGCTCTTTTGGCATACCCATACTTGCTTGTCCACTTCTAATACAACTCACAAGTGTTTTGCATGTTCTTCTTCTAATTTGGAATAAACTGAAATATCATCTAGATAGACAAGTATTTGTCAAGGTTTTTGCTAAACACATTGTTTATCATGCACATTAATGTATTTGGCACATTAATGAACCCATTTAACACCACCACAAATAATAATGCCCATAATGAGTTTTGAACATTGTCTTGAATAATTCTTTGTCTTTAATTCATACTAGATTTAAATCTATCTTGGGTAAGATTTTTGTACTTGTCATTTGGTCAAACAAGTCATCGACCCCTGGAAATAGGTACTTTCTCCTTTATCATGGTTCTATTTAATTAGTTTTAATAAATACAAAATTGTGTCCTTTTTCACAAAAACTTTGCCTCCCTACAAAGAAACTCTTGGACTCACATAGCCTTTGTAATTCTTGCATTTACATTTTTAGCTCCAAAAGGTTTGGCATGCTCATTTGATACACAAACTTAGATGTTGGCTCAACTCCTAGAAATAGAATCCATGGAAAACATCACTTTCCTCTTAGGAGGAAGTATGGGGAATTCCTCTAGAACTACATCTTTGAATTCCTGTAAAACTAGAAATTCTTCCATCTGAGGCCCTTTATCCTTAGACTTTATCACATGTTGCAAATATTTGACATCCTTTTCTAAAACACTTCTTCATCTACAAAACTAAAATCTACCTTATAGATATATTCCTCAATATGCTTTGCACCATTCTCACTTTCTTCTCGAGATTGAAATAACCATACTTCTTGTTTTAGCAATCGATTTTGTTTGAACACAACTCTAACCAATCCATCTCAGTAAATATATTCATGATAATCCTAGTAATAATGCACGTGAGTCTGCATGGATGAATACTTTGTTCATGTCCAAAGGACAACCCTTCACTACCATGACTTCTTGTGCTTAACTCTTAAGACAACTTTAAATCACTTTAATAGCAATGTAGCTATGGTCAGCCCCAAGGTCAATTAAAATAGAAATAGTATGGTTTGCAATGTTACCTTGGATCTCAATCATCATGGACCGGTGATCCAACTGTTGGTGCTCTAGAACTGTACAAATACTAGGTTTGTGTGTCACACCATCCATTGTAGCTGATCTTTGCACATTACTGAACACTCTAGCATTTCCTTGCCATCTTGAGAATCTATCATAGTGACCTTCTCTACACACAAAGCATTCCAATCTCTACCAAAGTCATTGAATTTCATCTAGTTGTCTCAGTAGTGTATGTTCTTGAGATGGTTGATTTTCTTGTGAAACATGTTGAGTTTTTTGGAATAAAGGAAGCTTAAATCCCTGCTTCTTGTTTTATTTCTTTCCTTATTCCTATCCTTTTACTTATGAATTAATCACTTATCCTTCATTTTGTATTCACTAAGCTTGGATTTCCTCGCAACCACTTCCAATTTTTTTGCCTCCTTGACTTGGATCTTACTTTTATTTGGAATATGTAATCCACTTAGAAATCGGTTTAGTTTCAACTACTCATCGTTAATGTAAGATACATAATTCAAAAGTTCTTATAAATTTAGCTTCATACTCACTGGTATTGTTCATAGCTCTCTACTTGAGGTCATGAAAATTATTGAACTTCTTCACATTGTAGAGCAGAAAGATATTTTTTCTCTAAATATTTCTTAAATTGCTTCCAGGTGGTTCTATTTTCTCGTATTATCTTCACTTGTTGGTGATGCTCCCACCATAATTATGTTTTCCCTATCAAACTATAGATAGACTATCTTGCCTTATGATTTTCAAAATAATCTCAAATCTAGAAGTACTCCCACCTTACCAGCATCCAAGCCTATGCTTCTTGATTGTTTTTATCTTCTTACACCAACTAAAGAAGAGATTAAGTGCATGAATCCAAATTAAACAAAGTTCAAATTTCCTCAAATCAAAGTACATTTGTGGCACAAGGTGTTGGAAAAACCTTGTCTTTTCACTTCATTCATGTGTGGGGTCTTTTTTATGTTCTGCATCTAGTGAGAGAACGTTCTATGACACAAGGTGGTGGACACTTGTTGTATTCACTGTGAAAGTTATGCATATGTGAAGTGTTTTTGGTTGTGGTTGTCGTAAGTGTAAAAGTAATTATTAAATTCCACCTAAATGGGGATGTAGAACAAAGAGAATCATTTTTCTAAGCATTTGTGACTCTTTTTCAATATCTTCTTATTGTTTCCCATTTGTTACAAGTATTTCAAGAAAAAATGCCACTAGAGGCAGTGGATCTTGTATCAAGGCTACTCCAGTATTCCCCAAATCTGCATTGCACTGTTGTAAGCTCTCTCTTACCCTTAATGTTTTAGTTGAATCTGGCCTTCATCTCATAATTTCTTGACATTATGAACATGAACTTCTATGTGATTGTTCCTGCATGAAAAATTGCATTCTCTAGTTGAATTTCTCCTTGGTTATCATATTTTTTTGTCCAAGTCAAATATCAACTATAATTATCCTTAGCCAGACTCCCTTATGTTTATTTTTATATGCCCTTGCATATTGCCTCTATTGAAGGCAATGGAACACTCTTGTATTTTCTGTTCCAACTAATCATTGTTGATCCATTGTCAAATACATAACTATATATCTGTGCTTTTGACTCAATCAACCAATGTTATTTCACCTCCTAGGGTATTTAGGTTGCAACTTATGCCATAGTATCCTTTAAATGACCTCTTCCAGTGACTCACTTTTGGTTGTACCATATCAACATTTCCTAACGACATGGTTGTTGTATGTCTAAGTTATAGTAAGTTAAATCAAATTTGCCACTAATTGTTTGCACAAGATTGCATCAACAAGTTTCCCTGCTTCATATTTGATTACATTTATGCTAGGAGTCATTGGAGTGTCTATAAAATATTTAAAAAAGGAATTTGGAATAGCTGATAGAGTGTCTTAAACATAATGATCATATTACGACATGCATCATTTTGTATATGTCGTAGTAATTTCAATTTAGCATTAAATGAAGTGGCTAAAGTCATAAGAACTCAATAAAATCACTTTCTTTTATTCATGTAATCTTGTTTGTCACCATCATAATCCCTCTTAGAAGACATGACTTCTATATCTCTTATTACACATTAACTAATGCATTTCTCTCTCTTCTCTCTATAATTTTGTGTACTATTGTGTTTGTGCATATTTTACTTGAGTAGAGTCAAGTTTATTGACAACCAGTAGATTCAAATCCCAACTCTGTGACATTTGTGAAGTCAAAGTGAACATGTAAAACATTGTAGGCACATAAACAATTTCTTGTGGCTAGGAAATTGTGGACACAATAGTTAGACTTGATGTCACACTAGCCTTGTTCTAAGTGAGAAGGTTGAATACTAAGTTCCTAAGGTGTTATTTTCTATGGTGATGTTTTATTTGCTTTTTTTATACAAGTCATCTAGCCACATAGTGGCCACTATCGCCCAATTGAAGAAAACTTGTTCAAGTTTCTTTCTTTTTTGGGGAAAAATGACATTGACATTGCTGATGTTGAAATATATGTCGTATAAATATTTTATAGTCTATTTTAGTTTATATTTCAGTGTTCATCTTCTTTCATGTCTTATACTCTACATTGTATCTTCTTTCATTTTTAGAAGAGGAACTCAGTATTTATGGTAACAAGAAAAATTTGAAGAAAGAGGGGAACAATAACATTAGGATGACAAATGTAGAAAGAGAGAGAGAAGAGAACAGGTCTGGCAATACCCTTAAATTCAATATCTTACATGAGACACACACATACAAACTTATGATCAAGTCTTTAAAGTTAGTGAATTCACTTACAATGCCTTGGCAACACAATGATAATGTTTTGAAGCGATGAAACAATATTTCCTGTGTAAATTGTAGTCCAACCAATATTAAGTTGGAAACTCATATTGTAATACTTGACATTTCATATAATATAATTTATGTGGTTGAAAATATTTATATTTGTACTTAATATTATTTAGTATTGTAATTAGCATATGTAACTTTGTGTTTTCATATTACATGAACATGCATAATGTATGAATTTTGTTATAATTTAGTCACAAAATCATACTAATTAATTTATGTTGATTAATAATGAATACATAAAATCAATCTAAAACTACTAAATTAGTAGTTTATATTGATTAATCATGAACACAAATAAAATGAATATACAACAACTAAATTGATTGTTTATAATTATTATTAATGAAAGTAAATGAAATGAATATAAATAACTAAATTAGTCATTTATATAATGAACAAGAAACTAACAAAAAAAGATAAATGACTATTAGAAATGATAAATTTGTGATTACAAATGATGACTAAATTTTGCATATATACGACTATTAGTAGCTAATTTACAGTATCTTATAACACGACCAAAATTTAGTCATATTTCTTTGGTCATTAATTGGTTTCAAATGACAACACAAATTTGCATATATATGACTATTAGTAGCTAATTTATAGTAACTTAAATGTGACCAACATTTTGTTCATTAATTGGTTTTATTGAGCGATCATGTAGCAGTATATTTTCTTTTGTATTTTGTTGTTACTTGTAGCAATTAATGACTAAATCAATGACTAAATTAATGACCAAATTAATGACTAAATATACTACTAGACAATAAAATTTAGACACCCAATTAATGATTAAGCTAAATATGACTAAAAGTTGGTCGCATTATAAGATGTTGTAAATTAACCACTATTGGTCATCGACTGAAAAATGGCCATTTATATGCAAATTTTAGTCATTTTTTAGTAATTAATTAATCATTTTGTACAACTATGCATTGAGGTTTTGGCTAGAATTATCCTTTTGGTTCCACTTGCAATACATACCAGTCAATCACATTATCAACATCCATCACATATATGTTAAGAAATGACACATGGAAAACACCATGGACTTTCACTATCGGAGGTAGTTCAAGTCGGTAGGCCACTGGTCCATTCCTATCAAGGATCTTGAAAGGCCTGCAATATTGAGGTGTCAACTTGGCCATGATCCAATCCTTAAGGAGATCCTCTTGGGCTTGAATGGTAGGTACACATGCTCCCCAACTTGAAACTCCTTAAATACCTTGGGTTGATCTACATAAATCTTTTTCCTATCCTGTGTTGCCTTTAGATTCTTCTTGATAACCTACATTTTTTGTTCCATCTCTACCAACACATTCAGTCCAATCAATACCCTATTCATTGGATCACTCCAGCTAATAAGAGTATTACAACTTCGCCCATAAAGTGCCTCAAATGGAATCATCTTCAAGGAATCCTAATACCCACCAGTGGAAGATACTCTTCCCGCTTCTATTGTTGATGCATGGCATACATCCTCAACATGTCCTAAAGAATCTTGCTAAATCTCTTTTTCTATCCATCTATCTATAGATGATAAGTTGTACTAAAAACTAACTTTGCCCCCAAACCTACCAACAACTCTTTCCAAAACTTGGAAGTGAACTTGGCATCTCTGTCTAACACAATATTCTTAGGAATACCATGCAACCTCACTATCTCCCTAATGAAAATCTAAGCTATGTCACTATATAAGTTCGTAGACTTCACTGGAATGAAGTGAGCTACCTTGGTCAACTTGTCAACCACAACCATAATGGAATCATGTTGCCTGGATCTCCTTGACAAACCTGTAATGAATTCTATGTAAATGACCTCCCATTTCCATTGGAATCAAAATCGGCTACAATAAACCACCTGGATGCTTACACTCTACTTTTACATGTTGACAATCCAAACATCTCACAACAAACTCAACCACCTCTTTCTTAAATCTCGGCCAATGGTTGAATTCCTTATTTGTTATCAATGTCTTTTGATATCCCCGGTGACCTTAATATGGCTTGACATGAAATTCTTAATATAAGCCTATTGAGCTCGTTTTTGTTTGGCACATAGGTCATGTCCCTAAATATAACCAAACCATATATCATAAGATGATAATCCACATCCTAATAACATATACATCACTATTAATATGTTCCTTATATGATGGTACCTGTCGTCCTCCTTTCTTGCCTACAAGATCTATTCCAGTAAGTCTGTCCCATATGAAATCATAACTGCAATGTGATTTTCCTTCACTCTTCTGCTAAGAGCATATGCAACCCTATTCTCTTTACCCTTAATGTACTTGATCTCGAGGTCAAACTCACTAAGCGTGTCCAACCACATAACTTGCCTGGAATTTAGATTAGGTTGGTCAAACAAGTACCTCAGCCCATTATGATCACTTATCAAGATGAACCTCCTGCCAAGAAGATAGTGTCTCCACATTTTCAAGGCATGGATGACAACTGTCAAGTCAAGGTCATGTGTCACTTAGTTCTTCTCATGCTCATTTAATCTCCTTGACTCTTAGCATACCACTTATCCTTCCTGCATCAGGACTCCACCATGTCCTCTCTTGAAATAATCTGAACATACCACAAAATTTTTATCTGGATCTGCAATCTTCAAGACCAGAGAATTTGTAAGCAACTTCTTAAAACTAGCTGCACATTCCTATGTTCATTCAAATTTCTTTCCTTTCCTCTACAAAGATGTAATAGTATAGAAAATTTGTGAGAAGTTCCTAATTAACCCCATATCATAACTTGCTAATCCCATAAATTATTTGACCTCGTCCACATTCTTAGGAGTTTCCCACTCCATAATATTTTCCAGGTCCATTGTTATACCTTCCTTGGAAACCACATGCCCCAAGTAATGAAATTATGTAAATGCGCTTACTAAGTTTGGCATATAATCGATGCTCTCTTAGCAATCACAACATTGCTACTACGTGTTCTGCATGCTCTTCCTCATGCTTAGAATATATCAATATGTCATCGATGAATACTTTTGCAAACTTGTCCAAATAAGGATGCAACACACTATTCATCAAACACATGAAAGTAGTTGGAGCATTAGTTAATCCAAAAGGAATCACAACAAACTTATAATTCCCATGATACCTAGTCCAGAAAGAAGTCTTGTAGATGTCCTCTTCTTTTATGCATACCTGATGATATCGATCTCAAATCAACTTTTGAGAACATTGTTGCTCCCTTAAATTGATCGAACAAGCCATCAATCCAGGAAAAGGGTACCTATTATTAATCGTCACCTTTTTCATATTCCTATAATCAATACAATCTAAGAGTACCATCCTTCTCCTTCACAAACAATATTGGTACAACCCAAGGTGACACACTTGGCCTAATGTATCCATTATCAAACATTTCCTTAAGCTACAACTTCAATTCCACCAACTCCAGAGTGCTTATCCTATAAGGTGCCTTCAATTCTGGTGTTGCTCCTGGCATCAACTCAACTCAATAGAAAATTCCACTTCCCTAACTCTGAAATCTCTACCGGAAATACATCCTGAAACTACTGCAAAACTAGATCCCTCTTCAAGACTTCAATATCCTCCACATCCTTTCCTTTTTCACTAGAAATATGAACTGCAAACAATACACATCCTTTCATACTACTACGATTTGCCTACATAATTGTAACCATTCTCAATGATGTAGGATTCTTCTTACCCTATAATATTCTCCTCTATCCATCATCATCCAAGCACTCAATAGTATTGTCATAGAAGTCTACCTTATTCCTGTGAATATACAACCAATCCATACCCAACAACATATTTTATGATCCCAACAAAATCACATTTAGATACATTGATGTAGACATACCATTCAACTCAAATGCACAAGATCTTACCAAATGATGAATGCTTTTATTAGTACATGTAGCCAACTACACCAATCAAGAATCTACATGCACTTCTTTATTCAAGCAACACTTATCCACTAGGTCAGGACTAATATAACTATAGTTAGATCCAGGGTCAATCAAAATAAAAACAACTTGATCACAAAGCTTACCTTCCATCTAAATAATAGATGTGTGATGATCAACCTGCCTATTATCTAATGATGCATAAATTCAAGGAGTACTCTGCCCAACATCCTCAACTATTTGTGCCTCTTGATCACTATAAATTTACGGTCTGCCACCCTAATGTTGTGGACAAGCTCTCCTGTGATGATCCTTGCCACAAGTCCAACATTGCAAAGAATTCCTATCATCACCCTTGTTTTGCGCCTCATACTAAAATTCTTGTCCTCTATCAACTGCATTGAATTTATTGTACAGTGTTTCATTCTCCTTGTCATATGCATCTTGATCTTTTCCTCTCTTCTTATACCACTTTCCTGTATTCTTCTCATTACCTTTCCAATCCTGCTTAGACTTAGTCTTGCACTTTGATTTCTCATAATAGTGCTTCAACTTTCTGATGGCTTCCTCCAACAATATAGGATCATCAAACTCAATCTTGTCTTTGAATGGTACCAGCAACCCACTGATGAATATTTGAATATTTGGTTTCTCCTCCTTAAGATAAGGTACATATCTCAACAACCCCAAGAACCTCTCCTCATCGGTCATAGATCCCATATTCAACTCATACAAATCCTTTACCTTATCATTATATTATCTTTTAGATAGATACTTCTTCTTGAAAAGTCTCCCAAACTCACTCCAAGTCAACTCCTCTTCTCGAATACCTCTAACATTCTTCACATATTCCCACCAAATGTTTTCTTTTCCTTTAAGGATAAAATTAGTTATCCTGGTTTTCATATTTTTCAAATGATCATGCAATCCAAAAAGATTATTCAACCCAAGAAACCAAGATTATGCATCTTATGACTTCTTCATTTCTCCATCAAATTTAGGAGGGTTTTCTTTCTTGAACTCCTCTAGCAACTACTGCTTCTTACTCCTCCTATACGAATGATGGTGGTGATGACGATGATGTCTCTTTGAACCAGATCTAGAATAGAACCCACGGTCATTACCCCTCCTATCAGGTGCATCCAAGAGCCTACCATCTCTAACTGTGTTATCCATGTAAATCCTATATATTGATTAAGACCTATTGCCATATGCCCCATTAGTACTTTACTCATGTCCATTATTGATCCTAAGTGGTCCATGTCTCTACAAATCTGATAAACTCTGAAGGAAGGTTGCATTAACTTCTTCTTTATTTTCCTGCACCCTAGCATGTCTTTCCTTTGACTGAATGATATTGTCGTTATCCACCTTACAACATATAATATTTTCTTTCAAAATTCTTATTGTATTTTCTATTTCATGGTAGTACTCATAGCCATGTTGTTCATCTGATCTGTAGGGAGAATCAAGTGAACTGTAGTCCACCATTTTTCTAGTCATCTTGATCTTCTACTTCCTGCAAACATACCATGTCAGATAAACCAAATATAAAAATAATCAACATACCTCAGTAAATTTCATGGGAGGCTCTCTCACCTGCAAAATCAATCTAGATTAGCACAACATATGTATATATATAATGAAATCAGCATATCAATCATCTCAACATCAACATTGCCAACCTCTACATGACGACACCTGATCCGGATTTAAATAGGAACGCAATAAAATATAGAGATAACCATAAAGACAGATATGCAGTGGAAATAATACTTCATTTCATTAATGGGAAATCTGAAATATGCTTACAAATAGAAATAGAAATAACCCAGCTAGGGCGATGGTATCTTATCTCTGAGAAGAGATGTGTCGGCTACATGCCTCTGAACTGTTCCGAACTCCATTTACAATGAGGCTCGAAGGCCTATTTATTATTGAGAAACAATGGAAAACCCTTCACATTCCAAAACCTAACCCTAGAAGATGAAACGCCAAATTGTGGGCCCCGTTTTGGGGTGAGTTGGATAGCCAACTTCCCGGGGTCGCGAATTGGTCGTATTATCTCCGTTTGACGCGCATGATAGCCCGTTGGAAAGATCTCTCCGAGGACTACGACAAAAAAGACGATTTTTCTCGAAGAAATCGAGATTTCCCAAAAAACGTCATTTAGGGCCTCAAAACGGCTCCGGAAGTTTAGGACCCGAAAAACTACTAAAAATAGTAAATTGTGCTATAATTAAGGAAATTGAAGAACTGAAAGAGACAGTTGTGGGGGTCAAAATGGGATAGGTGGGTGGCCACCAACATCCACCTGGATCATTCCTCCCCCCTTAGGAAGCAATGGTCCCCATTGCGTTGAGTTCCTCCCTGAGATGAGGAAGCTTCTGCGGAGCTGGGTCTCTGGTGAGCTGTTCTGCAATCTCTTATTTGTCCAGAAATGGTGGGGAGCATGGTCGGTGACCGTCCACATTGAACACTCGGTGCAAGAAAAGAAATGGAGGAATGTTGTGCTTCAAATAATTGTTTCCCGTAGCCTTGTTACTGGTGTAAGGACCATATCGAAGTGGTTTGAGTTTCTGATGGGTTCTGGTAAGGTGTTCTCTCTGCAGAGGCAACCAAACTTTGTCGCCCACTTGAAACTTGTGTGGTACCCCTATGGGTGAGGAGAAGTTGTTCCTGTGTTCTTTCATGACTATATCCCTTTGCTGCTGCTGCTGCGTGGAGGAACCCTTCGCAGGGGTCATGGATGTAGCAACCATCATCCCCTTTGTTTGGGAGAGAACCAGACAGAAAATGAATTTCCTGGTCTGGGAGATGAGCTTGTTGCTTTTCTTGGCAGTGATCAAAGAGGTGGCGGTAGGTGGGGCTACCTCCAGTATCATGTATAATGAATTATCCAAAGGAATAATGACAGCGTGAGGCTCTGATACCACTGATCCGGATTTAAACAGGAACGCAATAAAATATAGAGATAACCATAAAGACAGATATGCAGCGGAAATAATACTTCATTTCATTAATGGGAAATCTAAAATATGCTTACAAATAGAAATAGAAATAACCCAGCTAGGGCGATGGTAGCTTATCTCTGAGAAGAGATGTGTCAGCTACATGCCTCTGAACTGTTCCAAACTCCGTTTACAATGAGGCTTGAAGGCCTATTTATTATTGAGAAACAATGGAAAACCCTTCACATTCCAAAACCTAACCCTAGAAGATGAAACACCAAATTGTGGGCCCCGTTTTGGGGTGAGTTGGACAGCGAACTTCTCGGGGTCACGAATTGGTCGTATTATCTCTGTTTGACGCGCATGATAGCCTGTTGGAAAGATCTCTCCGAGGACTACGATGGAAAAGACAATTTTTATCAGAAAAATCGTGATTTCCCAAAAAACATCGTTTAGGGACTCAAAACGGCTCCGGAAGTTTAGGACCCGAAAAACTACTAAAAATAGTAGATTGTGCTATAATTAAGGAAACTGAAAAACTGAAAGAGACAGTTGTGGGGGTCCAAATGGGATAGGTGGGTGGCCACCAACATCCACCTGGATCAACACCACTACAACAATGACTATCACAATGCATGCATAATGAACACATATACAACTAACATGCATGCATGACATACACATTATGCACATCTAGAACAAATGTATGAACCTGAGAGCTTTTGTACCAATCTGTAAATGCCCCCTCCCACATTTACCCAATTTCACCAGCTTGCCAAGGTAAACATGAGATGAAGAGTTACTATGACATGACCCGACCTCCTAGCTCCAGTTAAGGAAGTGGGGTCCACAGCTGACCACCAAATGACAACTCACAACATTCCTCAGGGCTACAGGAGACTCGGGGGCGAAAGGACCACCCCAGGGGACCAAACCCTAACTTGGGGCTACTTTTCTCATAACTTAACCTCCAACCTAATGCATGACAAAGTTTGGGTGCAGTTTGTTGGCAGAAAAAATTAATTTGAAATTGACCCAGGGTTCGAATGAGGGCTCTAATAAAAATCCCGCATAGTCTAGCACTTGCTAAAATTTTTACTCCTTCAAAAAGAAGAAGAGACTCACTTGAGGTGAGCCAGAACCATGAAAGGATATAGGGAATATAGATCTGATTAATTATGTGATTTGTGAAACTACTGCAACATTCATTCTCAACCATTTAATATATACATTTAACAAGAATTAAACATATGCAAAAAAAATTAAAAGGGCCCATAACTTACACATATACATATCAGAATTCCCATATTCCTTATATCATTAATCAGCAGAGTACAATTTCATTACATCATCAACATTATAGCTTGCAGCAATTATAGACTTGTGTACAAAATCAAAATCCATAGATAATACACAAACAAAATATTACAAGCCCAGATCTCAGAACTGAATAACTCTAGACACTAGGCATCGTCTGTTCTGTTGGCTCTATTTGAACTTTGCGATACTGTCTAAACTTAGTTCTTGTTGTCTTTTGTCTTCTTTTATAGCCACGCTCACTTGATTTTATACCCCGCTCATTTGATCCATGGTTTTTCAATACCTAGGGCCATAACCTTTGTTTTATGTTGACTGTGTCAAAATCGTCTCTTATTTCTTTAGCACACTCCCATATTTTTCGTTGCACGAGTTCTAAACCATCTTACTACCGTTTTTGGCTTTTCGATGCTATTTTTCCAACAATTTCATCCAAAATGTTCTTCACAACTGTTATTCCTTCGAAAACAAAGGACCCAACATGCCCCTACCACATCCTATTAACTCGGCCTCAAATCAATGTACTAATTTTGTTGCTTCTAAATCCATTTCAGGTTGGCTTCCACTAGCTTTAGTTGCAGTACCTTCAAATGAAGGTCCAAACTCTAGAATAGTATGAAGTGTAGAATCCTTTAATAATGTGGAAACAGAGGAGTTTCATGAGTCCATAAGTGTGGAAAACTTGGTTGAAAACTCAGTAATTGTCTACTCACTAAGGTCACTAGGTTGTGACTCAACCAATTCTTGAACCTGCTGATCAACCACAGTGGACAATTGGTTGCGTCGGGTCGTGAATGAAAATAGAAGACACATGTGGAGGATACAAAACCTACAAACTACCAAACAGGTAAAATATTGTTATTGACACAACTATCCTAACTCCTATCTACTACTCTCGCAAGGATATATCACTTTAATTGGAATTTGAACCAGAAAAGTAGTGTTTCAGGTGAACACCATTCACCCATCGAGAAAAAAGAGTACCATGTAACTGAGCAAGCAGAAAAACACCAAAATATTTAATATCCATAACAAAAAAAGTACCAAGATAATGCATTTGGATATTTCGAGGATGTTTGAGATACCTTTTATCGTAAAGTATTAATTGGTCACCCACGGAGAAGGACTTCTTCTTGATGTGATGATCATGCCAAGCCTTATGCCGCTCCTTTTCAACTGTCCGATGAAAATAGGAAAGGAATCGGGATTCGTCCAGTTACAACAACTCATTTACTCTAACAGGAATAGATTCATCCTTCAACATTTTGGTTGCGTGAGAAATGAAGAGATTCGGAACAATAAACTCAGTAGGAAGAACAACTTCCCTTCCATAAACTAATTCAAATAGGGTATACATATTCAACTGCTTGACAATGGTTCTGTAGGCCCATAAAATAGCAGGAACCCGTTCATCCTAATCATCTCGATTTATGGAATAGATATAATTCCCCTCTCCAAAATTTTATTAAATGCTTCAATAGTTCCATTGGCTTGTAGATGGTAAGGGGTGCTCTTAAGATGTTGTATCCTGAAATTTTGAAACAGAGTTTGAATTGTTTCATTAATAAAATTAGAACCTTGATTAGTTGTTAGGTTATGAGGGAAACCAAACCTAGTAATTATTTTCTCAAAGATAAATCTAGCAGATGTATAGTCTTTGACCAGAGCAGACTCTGCCCAGCAGGTGAGACAGTTTGTGGTAGTAATGATATATAGGGCATGTGAATGATGAGCAGGAGGGTTGATAGGTCCAATAAAATCAACAGTCCATTTTTCAAATGTAGCAAGCGCCTGTACTGAATTCAGTGGAATTTCATTACGTTGTGACAATCGAGCAACCCGTTGAAAAACATCACAAGTCTTTGCATAATCCTTCACATCCTTGAAAATTTTTGGCCACCAAAGACCAGCTTGTAAGACCTTTCGAGTAGTAGCTTTACCTCCATGTCCCCCTACAACTCTAGCATGACATTCCCATAATATTCCTTCACGTTCATGATCAAGGATACAGTGGTGTAAAACCTAATCAAGCCCCATTTTATATAATTTCCCTACAATCAATTAGTAGTATGTTTCTTGAATGACTAAATGTGTTTTATACACTGTAGTGTAATCAGACGGGCACTGGACTATAGCAAGAAAGGTAGAAATATCTTTTAAATAGTCAGGGATTGCTTGAATGCGGAACAAATGAGAATCTGGTAACTCATCATCGATCGACCCTCTTTACTCTCCTGAATCCAACCTGGACAGATGATCCGGACCCACATTTGACCTTCCTAACTTGAAAATGATTTCAAATGTAAATTCTTGAAACAACAACAACCACCTAAAAAATTGTCCTTCAAGCATGGGCTTATTAACTAAGTACTTCAACATCGAGTGATCTATAAAAAAATTGAATGGACCTCCCAACAAGTAATATCAGAAATTTTGGAGAGAATATAGCATCGCTAAAGCTTCTCATTTTGTGGTGGTATAGTTCCTCTCTGCATTAGAAATTTATCTGCTTGCAAAATAAATAGGGTGGTCCAAGTTTCCTTCACACAGTTTCATCAATATAGCACCCAAAGTGATCCTGGATGCATCAACATGGACATTATATTGTTGATTCCAGTCAGGATAGACTAAAATCAGTGTGTTCACAAGCTTATCTTTCAATGTATCAAATGTAGAATTACATTCAGTGGACAACACAAAACGCTCAAATTTCTTAAGGAGCTTCTCCAACGGGGCCATAATGGAAGCATAATTTTTTATGAATCTATGATAATACCCAGTATGTCCCAGATCGGAACGCAACTATCAAACCAAGGTGGGTGGTGGCATATTCAAGATCACTGCAACTTTAGTAGGATCCACACAAACACTCTCCTTGCAAACAATATTCCCCAATAGTGTTCCAAAAGGCAAAACAAAAATTCATTTCTTTAGTTTGAACTATATTTGAAGTTTCCTGAACCTATCAAACATAACCCTCAACAAGCTAGGGTGATTCTTGAGAAAATTGTAAATAGTCTAATTATCCATGTAAACTTCCAGTATCTTGTGTATATATTCACAGAAAGAAGCAATAGCAATACGAGAGAATATAGATGGGGCATTCTTCAACCCAAAAGGCATAACATTATATGCATACGACCCCCATTCAGTGGTGAATGTGGTCTTCTTATCTTCTTCTACAATGTGTACTTAATGATATCCCAAGAACCCATCAGTAAAGGAATATGTTTCATTTCCCCCAACATTTTCCAAGACTTCATCGCTAAAAGGAGTGGGAAATGGATCATGTACACATGCATTATTGAGACTACAATAATAAACACATACCTGGATTTCATCAAAATCCTTCTTATCCTAGATGGAAATGGGACTTATCCATTCAGATTCATCAATAGGGAATATAAGATCGAAAACTAACATTTTACCAATTTCCTTCTTGACTTTCTCCTTGACTCGCGGATTCAACCTATAAGATCAGTGCTTAACAAGCTTCGCATCTAGCTTTAGTGCAACTTTAATTTCTCCCATATCTCCTTTGTTGGAAATAATACTGAGAGGGGGGGTGAATCAGTATTATCAGATCAATCAAACTTTTTCAATGCTCAGAAACATATACGCTACTTCAGTTAAGTGAACCAGCGTGTACACGCTACTGTGACTAAGTAAAACAGCGTATAAGAAGAAAACTCACAATTTAGTTAGCTTATTCTTCAGTTAAGTGCATCAGGACATTATTCACCACATTAACAGTAAACATGTGCAGTATAACAGAACAGATCAAAAGCCACACACATGAACACCAAGATATAAGGTGGAAACCCAATGTGGGTGAAAACCACCTGCTGCAAGTTGTCTCTATCTTTCTTTAATATGAAACTTCAGTTTACAATCTTTTGTACTGGTGCAGCCTTATACCAGTACGCAGGCTACAACCTGCAGAAGGCTTCAACCTTCTCTCGTTCTCCAAACTTCCTTGGAAGGGAGCTCCAACCCCCTTTGCTCTTGTACTAGCCAAGATACTAGTACGTAGGTGCTGACCTACAATCTTCTTTCTTTCAGGTATCACTTTTCATACATTTTCAGACTTGGATATTCCTGAAGCACAACATTACAATCTGAAGACCATAATTCATTCAATTTCCACAATAGATCTTTGAAGCATAAAACAACCAAACTTTGAATCACTGAACCACTGAACCCTGTCAATCACCAGTTACCAGAACACAGAGCAGACTATAGAACTTTGCAATAACAGTCAGACCCCACTGTAAACCCAAAATCAAGCTTCAAAGGATATACGCTACTTCAATGAGCAAAACCCGCGTATACACGCGCTTTTACCGAAGCCAACCTGCGTACAGATCTAAAAATAAACTTTCTCAATTTGCAGCTGTACCAGACATTAGTTAGACCCAGAACATAACATTGCGACAATATGCAGATCTAGAAATACGCATAATCAACCATATCATGATAGTGCATTTCAAACCATTAGATCCCGATCTATCCTTAGATCTAGTCTTCCATCAACCGATGTGATCTCTCCTTGGCTTAGATCAAGCAACCCAGCACCTGCATATCAGATCTCTTTCACTCTTAGATATTCAAGCCTTGTCGAAAGATATCTTTGCCTAATGATCTTCTTCTCCTTATATAGGCCTTAGGCCTTGCTCAATACCAAGAGCCAAAACCATAGTAACACAATACCATCAACTTCAAAACTAGGGATCGACACGCCCGTCGAGACACAATGGTCCGAAATCATAGGCACAACTTCCAAGGACTAACCACCATGGACCAAAAGGTACTTTTCCACATACACGCGCTTTTTCTGAATCCAACTAGCGTGTACACGCGACTTGGGCTTAACGAACCTGCGTATATGAACTTCCTTGGCATGCTGTACTAAGATCTGTCTTCTGATTAAGTTGCCATCACCTGTACCAACCTCTGAGCACCTGTACCAACCTCTGAGTGAGTTGTACCAACCTCTGAGCACCTGTACCAACCTCTGAGTGAGTTGCCATCAAGGACAACACTTGAATCATAATGCCAACAATCTCCCCCTTTGGACTTGATGGCAACCACCACACCAAGTCACTCTCCCCCTTTGACATCAAGGGCAAAGGGCTGTGCTCCCCCTGAGGATATGCTGATACCTCTGCTTGGCTGTGCTGACTCATGCTCCCCCTGACAGTAGACCAGATCTGCAAAAGATGTTCTTCAACAAGAACCAAGACGTATACACCATAAGGGACTTTCCTATCACCAAAAAACTCAATACTTACATCCATACTCCCTACCAAGAGGGGACATATCAGAAACAACCAATTATATATATATTACAGCATTCATCCCAGGCATAGTGGGGAAACCAACATAGGCCGTTACATGACCTTGACACCATAAAAGAGACATCGCAAGAGAGATACATGACATAGAGACAACAGATCTAGACCAAGACTTATGAAAGTCACCAGCAGCATATGATAAACATCTTTTTAGATCAGCAACCAGGATTTCTTTCTGAGCTCCTTTTCCTGAAATCAGCAACCAAAACATCTGAATGCCAACAATGCTTTATGAGACTTTTAAGCTGCTCCCCCTGAACCTGTGCCTGCTGCACCCCCTGAAACCGTGCCTGAAGAATTCTGACATACCCATTACTGTTCAGAACTCCAGAGTTTGCCCTTGCTGTTCAGAACTTCATATACGCGATTTCTCCTGCATTAAACGGCGTATGTACGCGGATATAATTCTGCAACAAGCGTACACCTTACACGCGACTTTCCCATCATAAATCCGCGTGTATACGCGTATATACCTTTCGTAACTTGCGTATACCAACTTTTCTGTAGAACAGACAAGCTTCAACAGCAGGATGAAGCATCAACTACTCCCAGCTTTTGTCTGAGATATTCAAAAGTTTCCCTGGGCAGTGGTTTTGTGAGAATATCAGCAACTTGTTCCTTAGAAGGAACATACTCCAACTTGACCTTCTGCTCAAGCACTTGTTCCCGGAGAAAATGGTACTTGATTGGTATGTGCTTGGTCTTTGAGTGCATGACAGGATTCTTTGAAATGCTGATTGCACTAGTATTATCACAT
This sequence comes from Pinus tabuliformis, assembly GCA_031772625.1. Taxonomy (NCBI): domain Eukaryota; kingdom Viridiplantae; phylum Streptophyta; class Pinopsida; order Pinales; family Pinaceae; genus Pinus; species Pinus tabuliformis. The sequence goes on along the minus strand of CM062816.1, from coordinate 1,483,760,007 downwards.
AAGATAGAAACTGGTGGAGTGCAAGTGATTTGAAAATCCTGCAAGGTCTGCATCATCCAAAGAAGTTGTGTGCAACAAGATGCCGCAGCCACATATTCTGCTTCAGCTGTAGATAAGGCAATCGAACTCTGTTTCTTGCTGAACCAAGATACTAATCTGGAACCCATGAAGAAAGCACCACCACTTGTGCTTTTCCTATCATCCACACTTCCAGCCCAATCTGCATCTGTGTAAGCATGAAGAGTGAGATCTGCATTTCTAGGATACCATAAGCCATAGTTTTGGGTCCCTTGAAGATATTTGAAGATTCTTTTGACTGCCTGAAGATGAGTTTCCTTTGGGTTGGCTTGAAATCTTCCAACCATTCCTACAGCATGTGTAATATCTGGTCGAGTACCTGTCAAATAAAGCAAACTCCCAATCATGGATCTATAAGTGGGTTGGTGAACTGCTGCTGATTCATCATTAGCACTGAGGCTGCATCCTGTAACCATGGGTGTACAAACTGGCTTTGACTCTTCCATGCCATACTTCTTCAAGATCTGCTTGAGGTATTTGGTTTGAGACAAGAAGATACCTCCTTCATTTTGTTGGATTTGCAATCCAAGAAAATATGTCAATTCTCCAAGAAGTGACATTTCGAATTCTTTCTGCATAACCAAGGCAAAGTTTTGACTCATAGTCTCTTCATTGCTGCCAAAAATAATATCATCTACATAAACAACAAGAATTAGCAATTTGTTATTTTCAACTTTTATATAGAGATTGCTATCTGCTGATCCTTTTGAAAAGCCTTGTTGGTGAAGATATTTGTCCAATCGATAGTACCAAGCCCTTGGAGCTTGTTTGAGCCCATAGAGTGCCTTTTTCAATCTGCATACAAGGTTTGGATCATTCCCAAGAATGAAACCATCTGGCTGCTCAATATATACTTCTTCTTCTAAGTCTCCATTCAGGAAGGCTGATTTCACGTCCATTTGAAATACCTTGAAGTTTTGAAAGCTTGAGAGAGCAAGGAACATTCGGATGGCCTCTAGTCTTGCCACAGGAGCAAAGGTCTCTTCAAAATCTATTCCTTCTTGCTGTGCATACCCTTTACAAACAAGTCTGGCCTTGTTTCTAATTACTTCTCCATTTTCATTTAATTTATTCTTGAAGACCCATTTTGTTCCTATTACATTCTTATCTTTTGGTCTAGGAACTAATTCCCAAGTGTTGTTCTTTTCGATTTGCTCAAGTTCTTCATCCATTGCTTTGACCCAACATTCATCTTTGCATGCTTCTTTCACATTTTGTGGTTCAATGGAGGAGAGTAGAGCCAAGTAGCTTGAAGCTTCTGCAAGTGTCCTTCTTGTTTGTACTCCTGCTTCTTTCTGCCCCACAATCTGAGTTTCTGGATGATTCTTTTGGACATATCTGGATGGAGTCTTCTCTTCTATTCTTGTCTGCTCCTCTGGTTCTTCTTGAGATTCTTCTTCTTCTTGAGGTTCTTCTACATCATTTCGCCTTTGAGAGTAACCTTCATCTTCTTCAATGTCTTCATGATGAACTTGCCTAGGAATATATCCCTTCTCATCAACCACTATATCAATACTGTCAACAATTCTGCCAAGTCTTTTATTGTAGCACTTGTATGCTTTGCTATGTGGAGAATAACCAAGAAGAATGCCCTCATCTGCTCTAGGTTCAAGTTTGCCAAGTTGCTCATCAGTATTCTTAATATAACATTTGCTCCCAAAGATTTTGAAATGCTTCACGGAAGGAGTTTTACCACTCCAAAGCTCATGAGGTGTTTGAGTGCTGTTTACTCGGACATTTGTTTTGTTAAGAATGATAACAGCAGCATGTGCAGCTTCACCCCAGAAGGTTGCAGGAGTACCTGATTCATCGAGCATAGCACGAGCCATTTGTTGGATAGTTCTGTTCATTCTTTCCACAACCCCATTTTGCTGAGGAGTTCTAGCTGTAGAGAATTCTCTTCTTATCCCATGTTCATCACAGAAATCGAAAAATTCATTTGATGTGAACTCCCCACCTCTGTCAGATCTGAGGCACTTAATTTTGTGTCCTGATTCATTTTCAGCCAAAGCTTTGAAGGATTTGAATTTTTCGAATGCTTCATCTTTGTGCTTCATAAGCCCTAACCAAACAAACCTTGAGAAATCATCAATGAATAATATCAGATATTCTTCTCCTCGAGGTGTCCTTTTCCTAAATGGACCACATACATCTGTATGGACTAGCTCAAGAGGCAAGCTAGCTGATCCTTCCTTCTCTGGAAAGTTAGTTCTGGTTTGCTTTCCAAACTGACAAGATTTGCATATGGTGTTGTCTGGAATTTTGATATCTGGAAGATCGCGAACTGCCTGATATTTGCATGCTTTCCTTATTTGTGAGAAGCTTAGATGTCCCAACCTTCGATGCCATAACCAGTGCTCTTCATCCTTGCTAAGATAGCATTGTTGTTGTCCTTCTTCAAATATGTACAGATTATTTGGAGTTCTTTTGCCTTTGAGAACTGTTTTACCTGTATCAAGATCACGAACAAGACATCCATTCGATCTGAAAATAACCTCGGTTTTTTTATCACACATCTGGCTGACACTTAGTAGATTATGCTTCAATCCATCAACATACAAAACATTTCCAGCCTTGACCTTTTCCTTCAAAGGAGCAATACCTTTTCCTTTTATAGTTGCAGGAGTATCATTTCCAAAAGAAACTTTCTTTCCCTTTTCTAAAGTAGAATAAGATTCAAGTTTTTCTTTATCACCTGTCATATGTTTCGAACATCCACTGTCAATGTACCATAGATTTTCCTGTCCTTCTGCATAAAAAGCTATCCCACATCTTTCTGTCTGAGGTTCCTTTATTCTCCATTTTTTGGTGCTCGTGGCTTGTTCCTTTTTCTCCTGAAACCTGCTCCTGCATTCAGACTCTTTATGACCAAAATTATTGCAAATAGAACATTCAACTTCATTTTCAAGAACCGAAAAGTTGTTATAGGTCCTCTTTGTAATCCCTGTCATACTTCTTTGTTTTTGAGCTTCCCTAGTCATGATTGTTTTATATGCAACACATTGAGCTGCTTTGTGACCAAAGTTATGGCAAGAAAAGCATTGTCCATTGAAGAAGCTTCTGCGGTTATTGAATCTACCAGCCAACTGATTGTAATTTCTATTTTCATCTATTCTTGTGCCAAACTGAGAAGATTTTACCTGTGGTTGGTTGTAGCTTTTGTTCACCCTTAAGAAGGATTGTCCCTGATAGTTTCTGTTTGTAATTCGTCCCTGCTTTACCTGATTATCTTCATTGTTCTTCTGCTCATTTCTTCTTGCTGCATCAAGATAACTTTTTGAGGTGGATGCTTGAGAGGTTTCTCCATTATAGCCCAAACCTGTCTTGTTTAGAGGAGACCGCTGCACATTGATAATCTCATCCAAAGTTTCAGATCCTTTGACAAACTTAAGATTAATAGCTTTTGTTTTTTCAATTTCTTTTCTGAGACCAACAATTTCACCTTCTAGTTTTTCAAGATGTTTTTCCTTTTCATCAATTTGAAATTGCAAAGTATCAATGATCACACTCTTTTCTTCTATGCATCTCTTGAGTCTAGTAATTTCATTATAGAGATTATCCACATCTACAACATCCTCATAATCATCATCTTCAAATGCCATTAACAGCTTATATTTATTACCTTGTTCATCTTCATCACTGTTTGATAAGCCATCACTATCTTCATGGGTGTAGTAGCTTTTCTTATTTGCACTTTGTTTCTTGTTCCATCTAGCAGGTTCTTTTCCTTTATCCTTATAAGGACATTTTGCAGCATAATGACCTACTCTTCCACAAGCAAAGCATTTGAAAGGTAGCTTACCTCTGAACCTTCCAGCACCCCTTTGAAGATTTCTGACAAAATTTGATTCTTCTTCCTCTTCTTCTGGAACATGGCTTGCTTCATAGTAATCTTCTTTTCCTGATGCCTTAAAAGCAGCTTCCCTTCTGTCTGATGGACCTCCCTTTCTCATTTCATAAGCAGTTAGAATTCCATGTAGCTGAGACATAGTGAGAACTTTGAGATTTTCCTTTTCTTCTATTGCAGATACTTTAGATTCAAACTTGGGGGATAATGATCTTAGAATCTTTTGAACTACTATAGTCTCTTTTATTTCTTCACCCAAATTTTTCATACAATTAACAATCTCATCTACCCGAAGAAAATAATTAGCCACACTTTCATCATTATACATCTTGAGAGTCTCATATTGAATCCTGAGAGTTTGAAGTTTAGCTTGCTTTACCTGTTCATCTCCTTCATAGCTAGTGATCATTTTGTCCCATATCTCTTTTGCTGATTTGAAGTGCATGACCTTCATGAATTCTGTTTGGGATATACTTCCTAATAGAGTACTGACTGCTTTTGCATTTGTTTCATATGCCTTTTTCTCAGCTGGATCTGTAGGAGTAGCTGAAGGAAAAGCATAGCCTGTTTCTACAATGTTCCAAACTTCTGTACCAAGAGATTGAAGATATGCAGTAACTCTTACCTTCCAATAATTGAAATTTGTTCCATCAAAAACCGGTGGCCTGATTGATGCTTCTTTCTCGTAGTTGCTCATGATGAATGATCTACCTTCAAGCGATCAAGCTTCTCTGAAGGACCTGCTCTGATACCAATTGTTGGAAATAATACTGAGAGGGGGGGTGAATCAGTATTATCAGATCAATCAAACTTTTTCAATGCTCAGAAACATATACGCTACTTCAGTTAAGTGAACCAGCGTGTACACGCTACTGTGACTAAGTAAAACAGCGTATAAGAAGAAAACTCACAATTTAGTTAGCTTATTCTTCAGTTAAGTGCATCAGGACATTATTCACCACATTAACAGTAAACATGTGCAGTATAACAGAACAGATCAAAAGCCACACACATGAACACCAAGATATAAGGTGGAAACCCAATGTGGGTGAAAACCACCTGCTGCAAGTTGTCTCTATCTTTCTTTAATATGAAACTTCAGTTTACAATCTTTTGTACTGGTGCAGCCTTATACCAGTACGCAGGCTACAACCTGCAGAAGGCTTCAACCTTCTCTCGTTCTCCAAACTTCCTTGGAAGGGAGCTCCAACCCCCTTTGCTCTTGTACTAGCCAAGATACTAGTACGTAGGTGCTGACCTACAATCTTCTTTCTTTCAGGTATCACTTTTCATACATTTTCAGACTTGGATATTCCTGAAGCACAACATTACAATCTGAAGACCATAATTCATTCAATTTCCACAATAGATCTTTGAAGCATAAAACAACCAAACTTTGAATCACTGAACCACTGAACCCTGTCAATCACCAGTTACCAGAACACAGAGCAGACTATAGAACTTTGCAATAACAGTCAGACCCCACTGTAAACCCAAAATCAAGCTTCAAAGGATATACGCTACTTCAATGAGCAAAACCCGCGTATACACGCGCTTTTACCGAAGCCAACCTGCGTACAGATCTAAAAATAAACTTTCTCAATTTGCAGTTGTACCAGACATTAGTTAGACCCAGAACATAACATTGCGACAATATGCAGATCTAGAAATACGCATAATCAACCATATCATGATAGTGCATTTCAAACCATTAGATCCCGATCTATCCTTAGATCTAGTCTTCCATCAACCGATGTGATCTCTCCTTGGCTTAGATCAAGCAACCCAGCACCTGCATATCAGATCTCTTTCACTCTTAGATATTCAAGCCTTGTCGAAAGATATCTTTGCCTAATGATCTTCTTCTCCTTATATAGGCCTTAGGCCTTGCTCAATACCAAGAGCCAAAACCATAGTAACACAATACCATCAACTTCAAAACTAGGGATCGACACGCCCGTCGAGACACAATGGTCCGAAATCATAGGCACAACTTCCAAGGACTAACCACCATGGACCAAAAGGTACTTTTCCACATACACGCACTTTTTCTGAATCCAACTAGCGTGTACACGCGACTTGGGCTTAACGAACCTGCGTATATGAACTTCCTTGGCATGCTGTACTAAGATCTGTCTTCTGATTAAGTTGCCATCACCTGTACCAACCTCTGAGAACCTGTACCAACCTCTGAGTGAGTTGTACCAACCTCTGAGCACCTGTACCAACCTCTGAGTGAGTTGCCATCAAGGACAACACTTGAATCATAATGCCAACATCCTTTAATTTCCTTCAATTCTGAGAGGAAACAGGGGAAGAGATCACCATATTCTTTGAACAGATCGAATATTTACCATGTGGTCTGATCATCCTGGTAGTTTGTAATAGAAGAAAGCTTTGGTTTCTCTTCAGTTCCAATATTCATCTTCTTCAATTTAAGCTGCTGCAGGTGCGGAGCGTTACAAATAGGATCCTCTTTAATTTTTTGTTCCCCTTCAAACTCTTTGAAATATAGGTGCCTTAACTCCTCTAAGTCATCATCCAGGCATTTGTTAACTTTACCACAAACAACAACTTCATGAAATCCTGAATCATACTTGTGCGCAAAGTCTCCATACTTGCTACATTTTTCTAGCACATCCTCTCCCAAAAACAAGAAACCTCTAATAGATTTAAGAACTTGTGCATATTCTCATAAACATCAGAAAAATAAAATCATCTACAAAACTGAGATGTCAATACATCCCAATCCATTGTCTATTGTTTTAGCTCCTACTACAAATACCAATCTTGCGGAATATTTCTCAAAGAATGAATAAATAGATGCGACCACTTTTCAACTGCTAGACCATTAGCCTTCCTTACAGAAGAGCATTGCACAACATGGTCTTGTGGAGAAGTACGACAATAATAAATAGGAATGTTGCTCAAAAGCTCATTCGATGGAGAAAATCGATATAAAAAACAACCTTAATAGTGCTCCATTCTTACAGTTGATCCCAGTGTGCTGCCCACCACCTTGCAGGAGTAGCTTGCAAAGAAACACTCATTACAGGGATCTTCTGACATTCTTCTATGCAAGAGTCAATTTCTTTAATAAAATTTACAACAAAATTAGTACCATTAAAAATAGGATACTTGTGTACTCAGTACCAATACAATGGATACATCGAACAATATCACAATGTCAAGAGTGAGTTCATGAGCGCCCTGTTTCCAATAATTCCATTGTAGCTTCAGAGACAACTTCAGTACTTTGGATACTCCTCCAACTAATATAGTCAATTTCTCTGGGGTTAATGTAATCTTCTCGCTTTCTAGTAGTAAATTGATATTATTGGTCCACTAAACTAGAAGATCCAACATCATCCACAGGTTCAGTAAATCTCGGACCCTGATATGGATCAAGAGGTTGTATAACGTGCATACCATCCACTTCAAAAGTCATAGTCTCCCAATTTAAATCAATGACTTAATAATTCTCAAAATCCCAGTCAATGCCCAACAAATCCGAATATGGGTCTTTGTCCCCAATAATATCAATAACCTCAAAATTTTCATAAGTATTAACACTGACTATATCAACCTCAACGTATTCTAGTTTTCCAACAGGGAGAATGCAATACTATTTTTCCATCTGCAACTGAATAGGGGAATAAACCAACTTGGGTTTTCCAAGAGCTTCCCAAGTCTTTCTTGGAAAAATATTAACATCCAATCCCAAATCCAACATGGATTCCTTGATTTGAAACCCTGCAATCTAAGCATCTACTTGAAACTCCCTTCCAGTCCTCTTCTTATTCCTTCATACCCGTCTAGAATGCCTCTCAGGTAGATTTGCAGAAATTAGTTCCTCAGAGAACACATCGTCCTTAACAATAGTCTTCAACCTCTTCCGCAACTAGCCAATGAGCTGCTCATCATTCATAATATGTAAGAATAACTTAAACCAATCCATTATAGGTTGGGAATATTCTATGAAATTTTTCTCTTAACATCCCTTTACTTGCTCCTACATCACTGTGAGGTCCCCGTGAGGACATTAACTAATGAAATAGTTCAATTGCATCCCTATAATACTCTTTTTTTTTGGTTTGAATCATATGATTTTTTTGGTTTGAATCGTATGATTTATTTTGAGATGCAAGATTTATAACAATTGGTTGATCAGGGGCTCCAATATTAGCTCCCGTCCTTTTTCCTCCTCTCGTGAAAACATTGATATTAGGTTTCGTTGAACGACTAGAATCTTGGGGCTCTACACAGACTAAGTTAGCTCCCTTCGCCCATTTTCTCTCCTCCCATCAAGCAATAAGTTCAAGGAAGTCTTCAATTTCATGGGAATTTACTCGATATTATGAACACCATGGTCTCCACGAAAAAGGAAATTCTCTCGCCACATGGCCTTCTTGATCACAATTATAGCATCTAATCGGGCCTCTTCCACATTTCCTCCCTCCACTCAGAGCTCCTCCTCCTCGCCCTCGAGGAGTCTCTTTAACATGGAAAGAAGAATGGTCAAGGCGGTCCACTAAGCCATCCAAGGACTGACATTGATCCATATGGTTATTGGGGGATCTACAGAATTCACAAAACAAATTATTTGGAACATTTGAATACTTCTATAAAATAGGACACAAACGAGGCAGATGCCCAAAGCTTCAACATATCTCACAGTAATCATTTTCAGACATACCTGGTGGACTAGGAAATGACTGGAACTGCGTATGACCTTGATAGGGAAGTGTGGATGAGATTTTCACAACTCTTGGAGGCTATGGTGACAGAAGTCCCATAGGAATACTACATGATCCTTACCCTCTTAGTCGCGGGCACTCTGTAACATGGTGTCCTTCGACGTGATAGTGGGTACACCAAACATGAGGTCTCGTCGAGCATGAAGGTGCTAGATATTTTAGCCTTTATTTCAATGTATAAATTTAATTTTGGAGCCCCATAATAGTGGGATTTTTCGAAGACCCACCAACTCTGTGATCTTGTGGATAACCAGTCATAGTCTCTATTTCCATTGCTTTCTCTAAGGCATCTTGAAGCGTGGTAACCTTCTGCTGAGATATCAGAATCTTGGTCATTGGTAACAAAACCTTGATAAAATAGTCTCTATGTTGATGGTGGTCAATATGGTAATATAATTTACTAATAGCATCTTTGAATCATTGCATGCATTTCCAAGACGATTCCCCCTCCCTTTGGCAAATTTCTATCAGTTTCACCAATCCTTATTGATTTGATTGCGGTAACTTAGGCTTCCTAAATAAATTCTTTCTTAACCAGGTCTATACCAGCATTGGGGTTAGCATCAATCCATTTTATGAACCACCTCAATGCTCTATCCCACAATGTGGTATGAAACTCAATGAGCTTGGTAGCTTTAGGGGTCTGACGAGATCTCCAGACAGCTTCACACAAATACCAATGTTTCTCAACATCTTCACCCCCCTTTCCTGTAAACTTATGGCACCTAGTAAGTGATCCAAATATGACTCCAACCATGGTTGGTTTCATTATATAAACAAGTATGAAACCTCGTGAACGTGATTGAGAATAACTAACTAAATTTGATTTCTTAACACCACTAGAACTACTTTTACCTTGAAGCAATGACTAAACTTTAATAAACTTGCGTAACTTTGTAAAGAGAAAATCCAGGCATTGATATAGAACCATGGGAAGGTTAGGGGGAGGAGGAATAGTCATTCTTCTATGTTGAGGGGGTTTTTTGTTCTGGTGTCGAATTGTCTTCAAAGAAAAGTCGCCTCATCACAAAATGTAAATCATCATCTACCAGCATATCATCATTTGATATCCTAGTCAGTTGGACATTTGGCTTAGGTGTCTGAAACCCTTCTACATCCTCATGCATTAGAGTAACCACTTCTAATCCCTTCATTCCACTTCCACTTCTACTTCCACTGGCCACTCCCATTGTGCCAGAAAAATAACTTTCTCCCTCACTCCCTTTACGCAACGTTGGAGTATCCATTTCCCTCTTGTTCTCTTCCGAACTCCTCACAGTGTCACCTATACACTGTAGCTCCCTTCTTCTAGTCCTAAGTCCCTACAACTTCTTCTCACACCACTCTTCAACTATTCTTTCCTTCTGAAATGCCCTGAAACCCCTCGCCTTCCACAACTCTTCTTGATTCATGATAGGAATTCCTTCATTCTCCCACACCGACACGACATTCCTCTCCCCTGATCCATTCCCCCATTACAGGTAACTTAAATTGTCATTTGAATTGGTTGGAACTACAATAGGTTTTCTTCGACCAACATTACCTTAATCCAAAGTGTAATTTCCTTGAGTAGTCATCCTCTTATTCCAAATTTGGATATGGCTTTTGCACGGGAGAACTACTGATGCTTTTCAGCTGCAAATCTAATAATAGAGCCTTCAAGAGTCACGTTAACCCAAAAATAGACAGCTCTTGTCATTTCTGTATCCAACCGATGAATATCGGCCATATCTATTGTAGTCTAATTCCTACACAACCTCAGCTATACCAGAACCCTCAATTTATGGTGAAATCGAATAAGCCAATTTTCTAACTTCTTGGGAAATTTGCACCAAAATATCTCGTAGTGATCACAAGAAGGTTCGACATACAACGTTTCTTCTTTGACCCACTTTAGAGATCCTTTTCTCTCAACTTTGCATACTACAAAATAAAGTAATCAACCCTCTCATGCCACCAATTTTGGATGTTCCGACGAATATGTAGAAATTTCAATGTAGATCACCTGATAATGCAATATACTAAAGCAAAATACTTGATCTACTTCTACAAACAAACTTGAGGAAGATTAATCGATTTTGAGAAAGATAAAATAGAACACATATAATAGAGAATAAAAAATCATACACATGAAACACAGAAGAATACTTTGGGGAAAGCCTCAGCTAAAAACCCTGATCTCTGTATTATCATACAAGTGGAAATATGTCCAGATTACACAGAGCTTTAGCTCACAAGCTATCCAGCTCTCAATACAATCCCTCTACTGCTCATAGATAGTCAAAGGCTTCTCACAAACCTTCTCCTCTACCCTCCAAGCCTCTTATTTCCTTGCACAATTTCTCCTGGGGTCCAATGCTGCCACCTGTGTGAATTCACCTCGCACATTGCTCACTAAACTCAGAAGTGACTACGCAATCCTGAAGGAGATAATTCATTATGCATGGATGAGTTTCCTATATAGGAAAAATCCTCCAACTGATAGTACACTATCCCATCCTCTAATCTCCATTGGGTCTCTGACTGAACTGACATGAATGAGTTATTTATGAGAGAATATTCAGTTATCTGAAGTGCAGTAGTTACATGCATGCATGCATTAACTAACTGAACTCACAATCAGTTCCACAAACTGTTGGAACTAATCTAACTAGACTTAACTCAGATAACTGAGCTAACTAATTACAACTCAAAGTACAACTCATCCTGATCTCCTTTAATCAAGGGATAACTTCCTCAATCAATGGAGAAACTGTTACATGTCTTCACATAGACTTCATGCTTGATTTCCTACAACTAATTAACTCAAGATGAATTAATTAATTAATTTTCAAATAGCTACCAAGATCAAATTCGAATTTTACTTCTCAATTTTAGTTCAGGGACTAACTAAAATTGGAATCTATTCCAAAATAATATTTATAGAAATGTTATTTTTAGCATTTCCATTTTTCATTCCTTGTTGCTATGCCCAATAATGGTACCTGAAATGCTATTTATAGCAATGATATTTCTAAAATTTCTATTTTTAGCATTACTTGTTGCCATTTTCAATAGAATATACCAGGGCCACATGATCTATAACCCCTTTAAGAAACTCAAGGTCCTAGAAACAGAACCATTTTTTGGTAGAAAATTTTAATTTGAAACTAACCCTGGCTTCAACCGAGGGTGCCAACAAAAATCCCACATAGTCTAGCACTTTTCTGACATTTTCACTCCTTCATAAAGAAGAAGAGTCTCACTCGAGGCAATCCAAAACCATGAAGGGATATAGGGTATCTAGATATGATTAATTATGTGACTTGTGCAACTACTGCAACATTCATTCTCAACCATTCGATTTATACATTCAACGAGAATTAAACATATGCTGGAAATTTTAAAAGGGGCCAATAACTTACACAAATACATATCAGAATTCCCATATTCCTTATATCATTAATCAGCAGAGGAAAATTTCATTACATCATCAACATTACAACTTCCGGTAGTTATAGACTTGTGAATCAAAATCCACATACAATACATAAACAAAACATTGCAAGCCCAGATCTCAAAAATTGAATAATTCAAAATACTAGGCATCGTATGTTCTCCTGGCTCGATATGAACTTTGCGGCACTATCTTCGTTTATAGCCACACTCACTTGATCTGATACCTCGCTGACTTAATCCATGGTTTTTCAATACCTAGGGCCATTACCTTAGTTTTATGTTGACTGTGTCAAAATCTACACCTAGTTATTTGGCACGCTCCCTTATTTTCCATTACACGAGTTCCAAACCATATTACTACTGTTTTGGTTTTTTGATGTTCCATTTCTAACAGTTTTATCCAAAATGTCCTTCGCAACTACTATTCCTTCAAAAATGAAGTACCCAACATGGTTGAAGGCCTTCAACCACACGTACAACACTGCCTAAGTGCGGTTGTGACTCAAATTTTCCAATTTAGAGGGTGCAATCCCGAGATCTGAGCCACAATTCCAGGTCAACCTCCAAACCACTACCCATAACTGTCTGAGACTTCTTAGAATCATAAATGAGTTGACAAGGCTAAAAAATTGAACTAAAAACTTGACATATACTGCCTAAAACATGTAATATACAGGTCATGAATGAATATCTTATCATAAAAGTATGAGATTCATCTGGGAATGACTGAGAAGGACCTATGCCCTCTCCGCATAGCTGAAACAACACTTATTATTCCATACATTAATCAACTGATCAATAGCTAAATAATTCATGATAAGAGCCATAAAAGATACACATAATATAAACAACATATAACGAGAAAACAACCAACATATAAACCATGGAAACCTATCCATAATATCACCAATATAATCGCTACAATTACTCATATATCACCATAAAGAAATGTCTCATATTAACAAATGAAAATGTCAACCAAGTCAGGGACTTCCATATACCACCTGACCATAGATTGGGTTGAACCTCTCTTTCAGCCAATCACCCCCATTCCATATTACAAGCATGAATATGGGATATCATGGAATAAACCAAACAAAACCAAACCAGGGCTTTGAGAGTCCAAACCACCTTAACCCTTAACCAGTGATTGCACCTCATGGTTAGACATCATTAACACCAACCATATTGGTCTCTACCTAAGTTGTCCAGGGCTCCAGGAACTATTAACTCAAGCCACAGCCTTCCAAGGCTCTAGAGTGTTTGTCCAACCTGGCTCCAGGGACTAATAACTCAACCCAATAAGGGCTCTAGAGCATTTGTCCCAACCTAGGCTTCAAGACTAGTAACTCAAACAAAGTTGTTTCAATGCTTCTAGTGTGTTTCTTCCAACCCACATCCATAAGGAATTATGAGCACCAATCAGAAAACAATCAAGTGGAAAAACCCACAACGCTATGGTTATCTAGGAAATGGTGAGGCAAGGCTAAAATCATTTTCAATCTATGCAAATTATCCATGCCAATGACAATAGATAATCATAAAATAACATGCATATATCATGCATCCATAAATCAACAAGGAAATCACACATGCAACATGTTACCTGCAAAGCAACCCAGTTGTAGTTGTTGATCCACATGTTCCCTTGTGCTTTCTTTCCCTCCTTTGCCTTCTTTCTCCAAATCCAACTGAATACTATAGTGCTTCAAACATGCTCCAAGAATACTTGAAGTGTGCAAGAGTATGAGAGAATGAATGAGAGAGCCAAATATTAAACTGACAAAAGTTGTGAACTAATCCTCAGAAGCATTTTTATCATTAAGGGCTCTATTTTCTTCATTTTCCCTCATTTTTCCTTCAATATCCCTCTCACGCAAATATGTGTCTCTTCACCTTCCTTTTCTCCCATTTTCCTTTATTTTCATAAATAAAAATCCAATTAATTCCTCTTTTCATTTTCTAATGCCTTTGCAAACTTCCATAGGCATTAATTAATAACAAGTGATACCCATCACTATGTTTTACCCAAGATTCAACTTGCAATATGTGTCCCATGAACTTGGTCCTATTTTTATTTACATAGAAAAATCAACTAGGGGTTGTTATAGAGTAATAGGGTGTGTACCTTGAGAAGGTGGTCATACTTCGAGAAGTTTTTCAAAACATCTCTAGAAACAACATCCATTGTCTTGGAAAATGCACATTTATAGGAAAATTACATTACATAGGAAAAGAAGTGGGGGATCATCCCATGGATAGTATTCATTGGTCAATGGAGAAGATTACATGTGGGGAGATCAAGTGCATGAGAAAACAAGAGTAAGAGGTTCGTGAGTTGAAGGAGATCGACCTACATGTGGGGGTACAAGAGAAACAAAGCATTAGGGGAATTTTGAGGTCTAAAATGGGGGAAAATAATAAATAAGAGCTATGAATTTTTAACGAAAAAGAAATGAAACTACTTTTTTAATTGTATATTCGACTTATCTCATTTTTGGTTTACTCTTGAAAATATCAAGTGTAGAACCTGTTGGATGCAGAATTAAATTCTACTTCCAACAAGTACCCACTCAACGTACTTCTAAGTAGACCCACATTGAAAAAGTTGAAAATACATGAAAAACATGTTTTTGATTTTATTTCAATGTGGGTTTACTCATAAGTACATAGATTAGGTAATCGTTGGATGTTGAATTTAATTCTGCATCCAACAGGTGTCTACACTTGACATTTGAGTAAACCTACAAGGAGATGAGCCAAAAATACAATTTAAAAAAGTGGTTTTCTTCTTTTCCCTCCAAAATATTCTCCCCTGGGGATGACATCATCATCTTGAATCCTAGTGGTTCTTTTAAAGTTAATTTTGTTGGTACATTCTTTGTTTTGAGGCCCATTTTTTACTTCAAAATTCCCTTAATGTTTTCATACTTAGAAAAAACTAAGCCTGAGACTGAGTGGAAAGAGGTTGCAATTTTTTTATATGGACAAAACTAAGAAAAGGAACCACTAGTGAGATTAGATAATGCCTACTTGATACTAAATTTGAAACCTTAGGTATTTATGTTAGGGTCCAACCCTAACCCCTTTATTTATGTAATAAGCCCAATGGGTTGAGTCATAGTCATAGTTAGTTAGAGAGTAAATAAAGGAAACATTAATAATTGTAAATGGTTGACCTGCATTAGAGAAAAGGGACCACAGTTAGTTGTAAATGGGCCATAGTTAGTAAATAAAGTGGTTAACCCATGTTATGCAAAGGACCACTAGTGGTTAGGGTTTTGGATGTCATCTAGCTATAAATAGTCTCAGTTAGTTAAGGAAATATCATCGAGTCTTATTGTAATTGAGCTCTACTCTGCTAGAGGTTGTCACCTCGAAGAGGCAAGTGAACATTGAATCTATTTCTGAATAATAAAATAATTGTTGTTTGTTTCATTTTATTTTGTGTTATGGGCTATATTTCTTCGCATATCTGGTATTTTTCCATTTCTCATAGGTCAAGAGCATAACAAGTGGTATCAAATCACTTTTTAGGTCCAGTTGTACCTCCAATTTTCACAGAATTGGTTTTAGGTTAGAGACATGTTCCGGTGTCTTTAAACCACGGGATTTGTCATTAAGCGCATAAACCTGTGGATTTGGGGAGGCATGCACGCAAGAACTACAAGAGGTGGTCATGCGTGTTGGACTCCCTTGTAACCCCTGTGGGTACCCCTTCGAGTAGTAGAGCATTAGATAGAACCATGCATAGACTGCACTTCCACATACCCTTGGGTATATCGGAAGCCCCGTAGGCTCACCTGAAACCTAACCTTAGATCAATTGTTGGTTGTCTTGTTGCTATAGTACACTAAGAACAACACTCGGGGAGATTACTCGTGCATAGGATAGGGTATTTAGGTAGTACGACTAAGGGTATGGTCGATCCTCCTTAGTTAGAACCCTAAAAGATTGGGCTGAGTACTATTGTTGGACCCCTGTGTATATTGTGATCTATAGCACCTAACACTCCTTTGCAAACATAGATCCCTCTACTATCCAAATATCACCCACTACCTTATCTTCAAAATCAGATCCAGTAGTTGGGGTTCTTCCGCCACAGTGCAAATCAAATCTAGGAATTGGGGTTCTATCACCGTCGTACAAATTAGATGCAATAGTTAGGGTTCTACCACCGCCGTGCAACTCACATTTCGTAGTTGGGGTTTCACAATGCTGCTCAGACGCTTTGTGCATTAAGGCTTGTTGCTACTACAGTCTAGGCCTATTTTCACAGGGCATTGGGCAAAATCAAGTTTTCTGGAACTCAACCATTGTAGTATTGATCAGCAGGGAGTAAAACTCCTTTCAAAGTAAAAAAAAAAAGCAAAAAACAAAAAAAACAAAGACCATCCTGGGATTCTTTCAAGAGACTTACACCATAAGCTTTAGGATGACAAGCTCATTGCAGTGGTACCAGTCACTTGTCACCTTCAATTTTCTAGCAGTCCCAAATTTTCCGAAGTGACTTCAAGTGATCCCCACCAATATATTCCTGAGCTCACCCTCTTTCCAAGAAGACTACTCTTAAGTAACTGACGGGGGTTTGTGTATGGTAGGTACCATATCTCAAGTCATGGCCTATGAGAAGATCGAGAGCCTTGAAAATAGGTTGGATGAGTTCCAGGGTAATATGGAAAAAATTACCTCACAAGTTTCACTGCTCACCAATATGATGCAGAGCCCTCATTGGGAGGGGTATAGTGTTGATGAACACCTCGAAGGAGAATCTAGCCATCACGTTCGCTTCCATGGAAATCACCAACATTCCAACCCTTGGCCACCCAAGATGGGCATGTACAAATTTCATGGCTCTAATCCTGCAGTATGGGTAGCACAAATGGAACAATATTTCTCCCTTAATGATATCTATGAAGATCAAACTAAACTATGTGTGGGAGCCCTTTACTTGGACCAAGAGATATGGCAATGGTGGCAGTGTCATCAGAATTGTTATCCCAGGAACATAACTTGGCACATGTTCTCAAAATACCTATGTGACTGCTTTGACTGGGAATCTAAATTTTTTAGGTCATCTCTCTAAGCTTCGATAGAAAAGCACAGTAAAAGACTACATTGCAGCCTTTGAGACATTGGCCATCAAAACTAGCAGTCTAGGAGATGACTTCTACTTGGAGTGTTTCATTAGTGGTCTCAAAGAAGCCATCCAAGCCCATGTCCAGATGCACCACCCAGCTACGTGGATGGACACCTACAAAAATGCCATCAAGGTAAAACTCGCCTTAGCTTCCAAGTCCACTCATCCAAATTTTGTGGCTTAGGGGTGTCCCACCCAGGGTCAATGCCCTACCCAAACACTTAAGGATCAAAAGGTGTCTCCGGCAAAAATGGCTTAAAGAAGAAAAAAAGGATTGTGCTACTACTTTGATGAAAAATACTCCCTGGGTCATAAATGCAAGGAAGCAAGATTATTTCAAATTGATGCTACTGATAACAGCTCATCTAAGGAAGCCCCAACCATTGGTGGACCTGAGGACGAATTTGAGGAAACCCAGCCTGACAATGATCTCATAGCTACACCAAATGAACCAGTGATCTCACTACATGCTGTGGCGGGCATTTCTTCGCCTCAAACTCTCAAAATCCAAGGATTTCTTAAACATCAGCTAGTAGTGGTATTGATTTATAGTGGCGGCACTCATAACTTTATTCATAAGCGAGTCATCGAAGTTGTTCATTGTTTTGTGTGGGAATTGTCTAATTTCCAAGTCCTTATCGTTGACGGGGGGACCATGAGATGTGAAGGTTGTTGTGAAAATATTAAACTTCAAATCGGAGACTACCACCTAAATACCCACATGTTTTCTATTGAAATGGGTGGTTTTGACATTGTGTTGGGTATTGAATGGCTTCACACACTTGACTAGATCACAATGGATTTCCAGGAGTTATATATGAGCTTTAAGCAGATTAACCACATTCATACATTATGTGGACTCTAGGCAGGTTCCCCTACTATCATCAGCTCACATCAAAAGGAAAATCTTTTCAAAGAGGGCCATCATAGAGTCATCTCTCAATTTAATGCCATCCAGTCCATTGAATCCACTACTCATCATATTCATCCTGAGATGCAATAGGTCTTAGACTGCCACCAGCAGGTATTTGACAAACCTAAAGGGCTTCCACCCTCTAGGGGTGAACATGATCATAGAATCCCTTTGGTCCTGGGGACCTAACCACCTAATGTGCACCCATAAAAATATCCTTTTTCCCAAAAGAATGAAATTGTAAACATCATCAAGGAATTCCTCAAAGCCAATGTTATTCATCCCAACATCAATCCTTATTCATCACTAGTGGTCATGATGTTAAAGAAAGATGGTGAATGGTGCATGTGTCCAGACTCTCGGGCCCTCAACAAGCTCACTACCAAAGAAAATTTTCATATTCCAGTTGTTGATGATCTTCTTGATGAACTACATGGTGCTCAATTCTTTACCTAGCTAGATCTTTGCTCTGGCTATCACCAAATATGCATAAAGGAAGTATACATTCCCATGACTGCCTTCCTAACTCCTGAAGGCCACTATGAATTCTTGGTCTTTCAATTTGGTCTCTGTAATGCTCCATCTACTTTTCAAAGCCTCATGAACCACCTGCTGAAACCATATCTCCCAAAATTTATCCTCTTCTTCTTTGATGACATTCTCATATACATCCTAGTCTGGGGAAAACATCTTCATCATGTAGACCTAATCTTGCAACTGCTCCAGAATCACAAATTATTTTTCAAATTGTCCAAGATCCCTTTTGGCATGGAAGAAGTCAAGTATTTGGGACAAATTGTGGGTCGTGAAGGAGTGAGGGTTGATCCAAAAAAGATATAGGCAATGCAAGATTGGCCCCAACCAAAAACCTTGAAGAGTTTGAGGGGATTCTTGGGTCTCACTGGCTACTATCACAAATTTTTCCGTAATTATGGTCACATTGCTAGACCCCTCACTAATATTCTCAATAAAAATTCATTTCTCTAGACTGATGCAGCTCAGCAGGCATTCATGGCTCTCAAATAGGCCATGTGCTCCACTCCCGTATTGGCCCTACCAGACTTCACCAAATATTTTGTGATTGAATGTGATGCTTCTGGTACTAGTATTGGTGTTGTATTAATGTAGGAAGGTCATCCATTGGCCTTCACCAACCAACAATTGAGTGGAAAACATCTAGGTCAATCTACCTATGAGAAAGAAATAATGGTCGTCTTACATGCAATACACACCTAGCAACCATAATTGTTTGGGTGACGCTCCAAATCCACACAGACCATCAAAGCCTAAAATATTTTTGGAGCAACGTCTATCATCGCCACAAAAAAATAAATGGCTAGCCAAAATGCTAGGTTACGATTATGAGATAATTTACAAGAAAGGGCGTGACAATGTAGTAGTTGATCCTTTATCACGCCAATTTGAGGATGAAAGCACCCTGCTATCAATCTCTTTTCCCATACCAAATTGGATTGAAGAGGCCCTCAAGGAATGGTTATCACACCCGTCTCTCTCCCAACTTATTAATAACTTGAGAGAAGATCATAATTCTTCAGCCAACTACTCTTGGAAGGATGATATTCTTCACTACAAGGATTGAGTAGTTATATCACCAGCTTCCACCCACAAAACCTGCATTTTGGAAGAGTTGCACTCATCTCCAACTGTAAGGCATTCAAGCTTTCAAAAGACTTATGCTCGCGCTCATCATTCTTTCTTTTGGACTGACATGAAAAACGAAATTCTTACTTTTGTATCCGAATGTGATGTGTGTCAACGCAACAAAGGAGAAATAGTCAAGTTACCGGGAACCTTAGAACCATTGCCACTCCCTACCTCTGTCTAGACAGATGTTTGCATGGATTTCATCACTTGTCTCACAAATTCAGGAAACAAATACATCATCATGGTGGTTGTTGACATACTTTCTAAATATGCCCATTTTTACACTCTACCCCACCCATTTAGCCCCACTTTGGTGGCTTAAGCTTTCATGGACCATATTTTCAAACCGCATGGCATGATGACTTCCATTATGTCTGATTGCGACCCCACTTTCACTAGAAAATTTTGGCAAGAACTTTTCAATCTACAAGGCACACAACTCCAACTAAGTACCACCTATCATCCCCAAATCGATGGTCAAATAGAAGTAGTGAACAAATGTTTGGAGACATATCTAAGGTGCCTCACTTCTGAAAAGTAGCATCAATGGGTACAACAACTACCTTTAGCTGAATTGTGGTATACTACTAACTATCATGAAGCCACCAAGATGACTCCATATGAGGAAGTGTATGGCCAACTCCCACCTTCACCTATTTCTTATATCCCTAGATGTTCTAAGGTGCAGGCAGTTGATCAACTCCTACAGAACCGTGCCACCATGATAGCTCATTTCAAAGATAATCTACATCAAGCTCAGAATAGAATGAAGCAACAGGCGGACCAACATCATCCCGAACGCACATTTCAAGAAGAGCATCAGGTATTCCTGCGACTGCAACCATCTAAGAAAACATCTCTCAAAGAAAAGGGTTTCCAAAAACTAGCACCAAAATTTTATGGACCTTATCATATTCTTCAGCGCATTGGAGTAGTTGCCTACAAACTGGCCTTGCCACCAACTTCAAAAATCCATCTGGTATTCCATGTATCATGCCTCAAGAAAGTCGTGGGGAACAATTGCAGAATTCAAACCAGTCTACCCAAATTAGATGAGGAAGGATCACTCTGGCTCCACCCAGAATAGCTCCTCGATACCCATGAAAGACATCTCCATGACCGTGCAATCAAGGAAGTCCTCGTCAAGTGGAAAGACACCTCTCCAGAAGATGTGAACCAGGAACCAACCATTATTCTTCAGTAGTTTTCGTAGCTTCAGCCTTGAGGACAAGGTTTCTTTTGATGGGGGAGGGCATGTTAAGGTCCAAACCTAACCCCTTTATTTATGCAATAATCCCAATGGGCCGAGTCATAGTCATAGTTATTTAGAGAGTAAATAAAGCCCACATTAATAATTGTAAGTGGTTGACCCACATTAGAGAAAAGGGACCACATTTAGTTGTAAATGGGCCATAGTTAATAAATAAAGTGGTTAACCCATGTTATGCAAAGTACCACTAGTAGTTAGGGTTTTGGATGTCATCTAGCTATAAATAGTCTTAGTTAGTAAAGAAAATATCTTTGAGTCTTATTGTAATCGAGCTCTACTCTGCTGGAGGTTGCCCCCTCGAAGAGGAAAGTGAACATTGAATCTATTTGTGAATAATAAAATACTTGTTGTTTTTCTCATTTTATTCTGTGTTCTGGGCTATATTTCTTCGCATTTCTAGTATTCTAGCATTTCTCGTAGGTCAAGAGCATAACAATTTATCCTAAAATTTTGTAGGGAACTCCCTATGAGCACTAAGGTAAGGAACTCCGAAGTTAGGATTTTCCAGGTGCATGAGAAGACACAATAAGGAGGGTTTCTCAAGGAAGTGTGTAGTGTAAATGGGACTATCTCTCATGCATCATGTAGAGCTAGTAGATGAGATTCCTACCACTTTTTGGGGATCCTAAAAACTAATCAAGAGTTTACCCTTCAATATTGTTCCTTGACTAGTTTCATTTGCCCATAAATGTTGAGAGATTTTACCCAAATATACCCTTATGGTATCACGGTAAAGCAAGGGGTGCCTAGTAGTATAAAGGACTATTTCAATTGAGCCTATGATTGGATTGAAAATTTCTCACTTTCAGTCAACATGTTGGGTAACTCATATTTAGATAAGCTCTATTATGCATTAATATATTATATGCAAACTAGTTGAATTGTGAAATGATGCATGAGTAGCATTGGAATTGCATGAAAAAGAGTAATTGTGCATGTGAAGCTTGTTCTCTGCATTTAGTGTCTTGTTGCATATTTAATTTATGTCTATCACCTAAAGCACAACCATTTCAAATTCCATTGATACTTTGTCCTTGTGTCCCATTCATATAAACATGGAATTAAAGTTGTCATTTCCTTGGGAATGAATTTCCTAGAGAAAATAATTACCCTCCTAAAACATGTTATTTAGTTTGATGAATGTAATACCTAAAAGGTGGGTGAATGCATGAAGATGGGTTACACTTTTGGGCGAAATGTAGCGATGCAATTTCAAGTTTTTCCTCTTTTATCGAATTGCAGCCCTCAAAATTCATATAAACATTGTGAATTTTGATTCAGAATAAAAAGAAAATATGTGGAGAATTATGTTGTTTTCCTAATGATATTTTTTGAAAAAAAAAATAGCTCTGTATATTCTCTCAATTTTCCATTAAATAAAATATATGTCCTTGCAAATTTTCGCAAAATTTAAGATGTATGTGTGTGTTCACGAGGAATAACTTAGTCTAAAATGTGTAATTTTAAAATATATATATATATGTGTGTGTGTGTGTGTGTGTGTGTGTGATATACATAGAGAAAAATAAGTTTTCCATATTAAAAAAATTCTTTTTTTATGCAAAATTATCTTCTTTATATTTTTCTAAGTTGCCGGAGTAATACTTCGATTACATTTTGGAGACACGTGTTCACGTAAGATTTTCTTCAACTCTTTAAATGAATTGAAAAACCGAGTACCTGCCCATGGGCCTTTGGATTGATGGTGAATGGGTGCACTGTTAAGGCACTTCTTGTGGTAGGTCACTGGTTCAAATCCCCCAAGGGTGCTTACCTACAAAAAAAAAACCAAGAGTACCCTTTTGAACAGAACTCGTAAATGAAGATAGTGGTATTTTTTGAAATTTTTTTGTTGTGTATATTTTGTGTTATTGATTTTTTATTCAACCCCTTCGAAATTGTCTAAAAAAAATTCATTTGTTATATTTAAAAGAAATTAGATGAAAAATATCATATGAATTCGAAAGTGTCAAATTCGTATGTCATGGGATAGAGGATTCTTCCATGAATCCAACATGATCAAATTTGCCACTTAAGGAAAAATTCTGCCCTAAATCCACTAGGGTACAAAATGGGGTTGCAAAGAAATCTACAAAATGGGTACTGAAACTGTAATTTTTAGGACTTCAAGACCTCGATCGAGCACTTCAAATGCTCGATTGAGCACTTAAATTCAAAATTTAATTTGTTTGATCGAGTGTTAAAGTAACCCTCGATCGAGACGTATACATGATTAACCAGTGGCTCGATCGAGCCATTAAAATGCCTAACATGTCAACCCCTGTTATCGGGAAATCTAGTGTCTATGCAGAGCTGCTAGTCCCACTAAGATGGGTAGCTATCTTAGAAACAAACAGATTAAAGTTACTTTCGCTTTCCTTTATGAGAAGTAGATAGGAGAAGATCAAAGAATACCAACCTCAATCCTTCGCTCGGTTCTTTGCTTGTTCCTTCTCCTCACCGACTGGTCTTTGCCGCTTCTCCCTTGACCACTCTGCTTCAAAGAGTACCTGTAAAGTCAAAGCAGCATAATACCTTCGAAGTGTAGAGATTTACCATCATAAACAATATAGGACTAGATATATATTGACCACACAAATTCATATACTATCAAACATACAATAATGTGGAGGAAAACTTGAATAGCTTTATTAATATAAAGATTAGAAGAGAGGATTACAACCCATTCTTCTGACCCAACGTCATCCTCCCAGCATGAAAGCCCTTCTTCACCTCATGAAAAGCTTAGATCACCCAACACTATGATATTCCACGAGGAAATCAATAGCACTTCCTTACAAGATGCAAAATTCCAGCCTTTGGATCTCTGGGATGAGGGATCCATATATAGATGATTGCAGGGAGGTGAGTCAGCTTCTGGGATTTTGTTTAGTGTCTTCTCTCTGATAGTTCTTGATTCCACTTGGAGATTGATGATCTCTTACTCATCCTTGGGCGAACTCAAAGAGGCAAGTGTCATAGGAGAAGTTTCTGGAAGATTCCATGATCATTCACCTTGCAAACTATCTCTTCCATTTGTCCATTCTCGCCCATCGCACCCTACAAAAGGGCTTTCCAGTATGCATCGTACTTTTTACACTAGGTAGGTGAGATGCATCGCACCCTTAGCACTGAGCAACCTGTATGGTCTAGTTTTGACCAGTTCTGAGCAGTTTCCTGTGGAGAACTTCTGGGAGATGATGTAATCAGTTGACCTTGTTCCTTTAGGGCATGAAACAACACTTTTAGGGACTCAGGAGCCCTTGGTTTATGGACATATATGATTGGGGTTGCAGTGCCCAAAAATGTGGATAATGAGCTGATGTCGACAAGAAGTGACCCATCATAGGAGGGCCTTAATGAATCCCACATCTATGACACGGAATGGAGCAAATGACTTTTGGAGGTGAAAACGATCTGATGATATAGGGTTCAGGGTGGCAGTCATGAAAGAATGAAGCGTAAAGGTATTGCAGTGGATGAGATATAAGATGGGTTGGTGAATTCTCAGATCGACTTCTCTTGAACATATCAGCGACACTTGAAATGGATTGGTAGCATTAACCCCAAAGATGGATGGTACGATGGACCAATGGTAATATGACCGGTGAACGAAATAACCCAACCCGACTCAAACATGGAGTGAAAGTGTCATGTTCAAGAGCGACTTTGCTACCAATAAAGTTTCTTCAAGTTTTCTTCCCAATTTTCCCCAGTCATTTCTGACCAGTACCTCTTTGTTTTTATCAAGCTTGAGGAGGATAACATATGCTTGTTCTATAACGAGCCTAGCGACAGTGAAACTCGTTCTTGTCAATATGGACAATTATGTCGCTATTGGTTTTAACGAGTTTAACGACAAAGATAACTTGGTCTTTTTCAGTTTTAAAGAGTTTGAAAGGGACGTAAAGGAAACTCCAATAATCCTTTTTCGTCATATAATCCCTTAAGTCTGAAAATGTATAAAATAATACGAAAGGGATGAATTTTTAATAATTTTAACGAGCCGAACAAAACAATCGCTCGATCTTTTTGTGTAATAATCCCTCAGGTCCAAAAAGATTAAAATCTAGAGGAGGGATAGCACTCCCGGTAACTTTAACGAGCTAGAGAGGCCAACTGTTCGGCAATCTTTTCATACTTTACGAGTCAGACGAAAAGAGATCAAAGGAGACTCGTTTTTTGAGGAATGAGCGATAATTTCAGGTAGCAGCTGATTCCAGGTAAGGTTTGGAATTTTCCAATCATGGCAGTGTTGCAAGGATGGCTAACAGGATCACTCTTCGCAGATGTTCCTCAAAAAGGGGTAAATAATCAAATGGAGGCGAATGATCAGCTAAAACAGAGTGGAGGTGATGATGAGAACAAGACCAAGACTCAGGAGCTAATGATAATGCATTCACAATGGTTATTTACCGGAGATTGGTTCATTTTTTAATGAGCTTAAACTCTGGGGGAAACATTTGCTCATTGCTTGGGTTCAATTTTTAACGAGCTTGAACTTCACATAAAAACTGCTCGTGATAATGGTCATTGATTATTTGATTTCACCGCTAACACTTTGTTACTTCGATGGTTGTATTGCCTGTTCAATTGCTTCATCAAACCGATTAGAAATGAACAATACATGCTTGAAAAATGATTTAAAACACTAATACTTTACTCAAATTACATGAAAAGTAATTTAAAACTGGTTTTTACCCCTCATTTTACCATTTCATTTGAACTTTGGTTTGTTGGAGCTCTGGAGGTGCCTTCCCCCTTTTGATTTTCACTAGCTGATTCTAGGAGATTCTTTGGACGATTCTTGGTGCCGTCTGGACCAGGTAGGAGCTAAACCTGAGCTCTTCAATTGCATTCCTTCCTTTTTGAATTCTGAGCATGTTTCCCTATTTTTCTGAGCCCCTGGGGTTTGAAAAATTAGCCCTAGCTCCATCACACCCTTTCAATATCAAAAGGTGCGATGCATACTGGCCTGGCCATTGGCCAGTCAATATGCATCTCACCCAGTACACTGTTGGGGTGCGATGGGCGCGAGAAGGGAAACTTTTGCACTGTTTTCTCATGGAATTTTTGCCTGTTTTTTGCCAAATCAGGACCCTGATTCTTCTCTTGCTTGTTTTGCAGAGATTCATCGGAGCAAAATGGTTGTTACATGGCGAGAACATGAGCATGAAGAAAAGGACATGGTTTCTTTACATGATTCGAGTATGGTAACTGCACTGTGGAACTGTGGCCTACTCAAGTTTTCCCGCATCTCTAGCATGAGGCAACAAGTCAACTTGTTGCAATATTTTCTCGATGCATGGGATCCTACCAACCAGGTGTTCTAGATCAGAGGCAAATCCATCCCCTTGATTGTCATGGACATCTACTTTTTGACCGGTTTATCGAGGCATGGTGCCCCTCTCTCATTATCAGGTTCCGCCCGTGCGGGCGAATCCGTGAGAGATTATATTCACCGGTATTGCAAAGAGGGATCTCAGCCGAGTAGGGACGGCAAGATTAACATCCGAGATGTCACTGACCGGTCCTTGAGGACCATTCTATTCACTTTTGCTAGACTAGCTAGTAGTGCGACTCTTCACGTGGCTAACAGGTCCTATATGCAGTATGCCTTGGAATGCCTTGAACCAAAGGTGTTCAACTGGTGTGACACAGTACTCCCTGTGATGAAAGAACAACTAACCAAGGTAAAAAGCGGAAAATCCAAGAATTTCGGCTATGGTTCTATTTTGACCGCTTTCGCCTTAGAAAAGATCCCACTGATGCAGTCGCAGTACATTTCACTTAGTTTACCTCCACCGACTAAGCCACGTATGTAGATATGGGTCGACCGCATGGCCCGACATGCTGGTCAGTCCCAGGTTTCCTTCTCTGATACCTTCTTCGAGTGGTTCAACCGTCAAGAGATGGTTTTGCCGAGTGTCCATATGTTGGTATGGATTTCCAAGGTGACCCGGATTTGGTGCTGTCGGCTGGTGAGCAATGGGGTGCTATAGGTAAAGTCTCTGACCATATCTCTATTTATTGTCTTTTATAATGCTCTCATGCTTTCTTCTATCAAGACTAATCAAAACTCATGTGCTCATGTAGATATTGAACCAGCTCGACCAACAATACGTCTGAGAGCACCAACTGCCATTCCAGCAGAAGAGGCTGTGGGGAGGGCTATCCTTCGTGACCTTGATGTGGCCGAGACTCTTTCAGCATTATAGGATTAGGTCAAGGGTCTCACTCTTGGTATTCCAGACGTGAGGACCGACGAGCTGCCTATGAGGTTGCAGCGACATGCTACTGGCGTGCCGAGTCGATGGACTAGGCTTTTACGCATGATTGCACGGGCGGTGACTTGTTATCACCAACATCATTAGATTAGGGTGCCCCCTAGAATTTTGAGTTTTGGGTCATTTGACCGATTTTGTCTTGGTTACATAACATTATGTATAAACCATAAATAGTTATATATATTTTTGATTTTCGGAGCTTTATTTTGGTTAAGTTACATGATCTTGATGCAAATATTGATGAAATGCTTCTTTTATAAATGTTGCAAATGTCTATCTAACACATAATTTTCCAATGAGTCCATTAATGTGTTTAAGTTTATGGAAATATGCTGATATTAAATAGAATCAAACTACCTTTCCAAAATCTTGACCCTTAGGAACATGCAATAAATAGCTGGATTCCGTATGGAGTAGATACTAGTGAGCTATAGAATGACGAGTTGTGAGTCTAGCCTGACAACAAGTCGACGTATGCCACGTGTGATGGCATCAGATAGGAGTTCTATCAATGCATTGTATTCAGCAATATTGTTCATTGACCGACCAATACATACCCCTCTGAAACTCACTAACTCGCCGCTTGGATCGAAGATGGCCCAGGCCGCAGAATATAGGTTCCGCGAACTACGACTCGCTCCATCAGCATATCTAACAAATGATTCCAATAGGTTCGACATATGCAAAAAATTTAAAAGCAGATCATTTAACCAAAACTATTACCCTTAGCGAAAACAAAAATGTAACAAAAGCATAGGAGTTACTATCTTGAGCCAAGCATAGTAACGCTTAAGGTACAACCCGTTGCGGGGTTGCGCCAGTGGAATCCCATCATAATCCACTAACTCGTAGGATCCTTTTGCTAATACACACTTAACAATACAGGGGCCCATCCATAAATACTTGAACTTACCTGCTCCCAATTTATCGGACTCCTGGTCATAAAGTAAGACCATGTCACCTTCTGAGAAGACACGGGGTTTGACATTCTTGTCGATCTGTGCCTTGACTCATTTCTTATGGGCTTCATTAGCCAAAGCGACATCACGACGGGTTTCATCCAATTGGATTAGTTCAAAGAAACGAGCCTCCTCTTTTGAAGTTCCGGGGAGAAGGTCGACCACGAGTTTGAGGGACGAGATTTCACACTGAATTGGTAAGATCGCTTCCAAGCCATACACCAGTTGAAAGGGTGTAAACCCAGTTGCATTCCTCACCAATGTCTAGTATGCCCACAAGGCTGAGTACAGGATCAAGTTCCAACTCCTTTTATGGACTCCAATCATCCTTTGCAGCATCTGCCTCAGGACCTTATTGATTGCCTCAACTTGTCCGTTAGCTTGCAAATAATACGGAGTAGAGTTGTTGTGGGACAACCCTAATTTGGCAGCCAACTCAACCATCATGTGATTGTGAAAATGTGATCCATGATCTGTAACTATGGCCTGTGGAACGCCGAATCTGGAAACTACATGATTGAAAAAGAAGAGGGCAGTCGTTTCGCCGTTGTTGTTTAATGTAGGCATCGCCTTGGCCCATTTGGTAAAATAGTCTACTGCGACTATGATATATCCATACCCCCCGGCCGAGGGCCCCATTTAGCGAATGGCCCAACAAAAACTATTGGTTGCAGAGGTGTGGGTGGTATTCTGGTTTTGTGATCGAAGATTTGACAGGCATGGCAACTTCTGACTGCGGTTATGCAATCTTTGAACATTGTTGGCCAGAAGTATCCTGCTTGTAAAATATTTTTCGCCGTAGCATAACCAGATTGATTCCCCCCACATGCACCTGAATGGCAATCATTCAGGACTTTTTCAGCCTCCTCATGGGTGAGGCACCTCCGCAGAACTGTATCAACACCACGACGGTAAAGCGTATCACCGACGATCATGTAGTCCTTTTCTTGGTATCAAATGTGTCATTGTTCCGACCAGGAGGTTTTAGACCTATATGTTTGGGTTTGGAGATAGATTATTATGTCTCCATACAATGGATTGCTTGAAGATATCAGAAACAAAGATTCGTCCATGATCGCTTCTTCTAAGGTTGCATCGTTGGACGATGATGGGAGATCGCATAGTAACTCCACGAAAACCAGGGATTTCTTCGATTTGGATTTTATGAATTCCAGATCAAACTCTTGTAAAATTTCTATCCATTTTGAATATTTCCCC
The DNA here is from genome assembly GCA_031772625.1 of Pinus tabuliformis. Lineage (NCBI taxonomy): Eukaryota > Viridiplantae > Streptophyta > Pinopsida > Pinales > Pinaceae > Pinus > Pinus tabuliformis. The sequence goes on along the minus strand of CM062816.1, from coordinate 1,483,730,435 downwards.
CCAGCAACTGTCGTGACAATATATAAGTCATGGGGTTGCAATCTGACAAAATGGTAGTTTTTCGAAAGAGGACATAGTGTCAAAATCTCTGTATCGCTTGAACAACTGCGAGAGCTAGCTTTTCAACGTAGGATTATTTGCTTTCTGTATCATTTAAGTTTCTACTCAAATAATATATAGGATGCTCAATTCCATTGTCTTCTTGAACTAAAACCATTGTGATGGTCGTATGCACTGCAACCAGATACAGGTTAAAGTATTTTTGATAATCAGGAGCATACATTAATGATGCTTTTATTAGGGATTCCTTTAAAGCATCAAAGGAAGCTTGCGCGACCTGATCCCAGATGAAGGATACTTCTTTTTTCAATAGATGAGTATAACCTTTAGCAATTTCGGCGTAATTTGGAATGAACCTCCTCAGAAAGTTTGCTTTCACTTGGAGTTTTTAAATCTGAAGCAAATTTGAAGGTGGAGGCAAATCAATAATTTCCTGAACCTTACATGGGTCAAGACGAATCCCATCCTTTGAGACCACAAAGCCAAGTAAACGACCAGAACTGACACAAAATACACATTTGTGTGGATTGATTCGTATCTTGTAGTGTCGGCAATGTAGAAATATCACTCTCAAATGTTGTGGATGATCGGTCCACTTTCGCAAATGAGCTTGAAGATCGTCAAGATATGGTTGAACGATGTTCTTTATGTCATGGAAGGCATAATTCATTGCCCTTTGAAATGTTGCCCCTGTGTTCTTTAAACCAAAGGGTAGCTTGCAATATGGGAATGTGCCCCACGGACAAATAAATGCAGTCTTTGACTGGTCCTGTGGGCAGATGTTAATTTGATTATACCCAGAAAATCCATCCATAAATGAAAAGATTTCACATCTGGCGCATTCATCAATTATCTGGTCAATGAAGGGTGTAGGGTAGTTGTCTTTCAGACAAGCTTGATTTACATATCTATAATCGACGCACACTCTAATCATTCCTTGTTTTTTCATTACAAGAACAATATTCGATACCCAATCAGTTAGAGGAACCAGGTAAATAAAACCAACATGGAGAAGTTTTTCAACTTCTACCTTGATGGCAGCGACTTTCTTGAGGTGCACCCGCCGTAGCCGTTGTCGTACCAGTTTGACATCTGGATACATCTTAATTTCGTGTTCAACTATGCTCGAGTCAATGCCTGGCATTACATCATACGACCAGGCAAAGACATCTCTGAATTCACGAAAAAGAGTGTAATATATTTCCAATTCTGAAGAAGAACAAGATTTTCCGACATGAATATTCTCTACAACATCTGTTTCGGTCGAGATATTTATGGCAATAGTCTCTTCAATATTGGACAAGTTTCGTTCGAAATCCACCGTGTTTACAGTATTTGATAGAAAATCAAAAACTGAAGGATGATGAAGGTCACTAGGACTATATTCCTTGTAATCCGGAAGATGGGAACGATGCTGGTAATCTTCCCATGGTGCCCCATCAATCATCATTGACTGAACAATTCCTTCATCTGTAGTATGTACTTGTGACCAAGGATCTGACGGGGTGCCATATTCCTTAGACCTATCTATCCAAATGCTTGAAGAGCATTGATTTGGGTTTGCCTCCCATGCTGAAAACATTGATTGCTACAATATTTCTATTGGGCTCGGAGGCAATACCTGTAGATGGTCCATGGTAATATCATTTTTAGACATCTTTTGAATAGAAGATATCATATTGCAGGTTCCCATTCTTGCCACTTCCGCCAAATTGATTGGAGGCGGTAGGGCAAAAGTCCCCATTAATATAGGGTCTTTTAGTAGGCCTACTCCGATATTTTGAAGCGAATGAGGGCTTCCATGGATCATCGGAACGCTTCCCGTAACTTGTGAACTGTTGGGGAGAAATCTTTGCTGGTCAACGATTGTAATACCTCCTTGGAAGGGAAATACAATATTCCTGAAGTAGGTCGACACAACGGCAACCATAGCATATAGCCAGGGCCTTCCCAGTGGTATGTTGTAATCGAGGTTTCCGTCGATCACTTCAACATCAATTTTTATTGTCTCGCCCCCTAGTTCGACTTGCAAGTTACTTAAAATCCCATATGGGGTGTATGTTCGTCCATCAAATTCTTTTAATGTCGTTGAAGATCGCGACAAGGGTGGAGATCCTAAAGTTTTCCAGCAACTCATCAACATAATACATGTAGATGCCCCCTCATCAATAATTGTTCGATGAACAATTTTGTTGAGGGCTTTCACTTGAATAAGGAAAGCTAGTTGAGCTGGTAACTGAGGGTCATATCCTTTATGATTAAAGGCCACAAGATTGAAATCCATTGGGTCAATCCCACCTATTGCTGATAATAAAGCCTGCTTTTGTGAGGGGCAATTTTGCAGTACCTCAAGTGTCGACATAGCAGACGGCGATTGGGCCAGATCCTCCACTATATTATAATGTTGTGCTGCTCTGGAACGAGGATTAAATGTCGATTTGTGTACTACTCCCTTTGGCGGCTATATTGCTAGTTTAGGAATGATGGGTGGCACAACTTCGGTTGAAGTTGTTGTCGAACTACTAGATTGATCATTAGCCTTGTTGTCCGATAGTTGTGGATTCCCATAATCTTTATTCCTTGTCGATATCAAAGCATCATTTTGCTGCTTCGAAACCGACAACATTAACACTTGGGATGGGGAAGCATTGTCACTAGCAACTAGATTTGTTCCTGGATTTGGAAATGGATCAGTCAATACCGCCGAGGTCTTTGAATTCTTAAGGAATTTTCTAAGCTCGGCCTTATGTGGACAATCTTTCATCCAATGATCCTCATCACATATAAAGCATGGATGACTTGGTTTCCTATCTCCAGAAGGGTTTGCAGAAGATTTTTCAGGAGATGACTCCTCCTGTTTTTTCTTCTTCCCTTTCTTTTTCTTCTTGCGGCCTGGTTGCTTTGGTTCTTTGCCTTTTTCAGTCAACACGGCGTTTACCTCTGAGGCGAGAAGTTCCTCATTTTCATTTTGACTTGGAACCGTACGAGCCTTCTTTGATGTAGCTTTTACGGTTTTTGTGCTAGTTGCACCTATCACGCCATCACCGACATGAGAGTCTTTGCTTGATTTAGGAGGGGGAGGAACAGAGAATTCCAGTCTAGGAGCGCCAGGGATTTTATCGTAGAGCGTGCCAGACTGAGTATATATCAAGTCTAGATATTGTGCATGAGCAATTACTTGCTCTTCAGTGACGACTCCTCCCTTTGCCACATCTTCCGTAATAGAAGGTAATAATGACTTAATAAACCATTCAACTAGCAGCTGATCAGGAACATATGTTTTCACCATTCTACGATGACGTCGCCACTCATGAATATGATCAGATATGTGAGTGGTCGTTGTCTGTTTGAAATTGGTAAGAAGCTTTGTTCCTATTTCGTACCTTATGGGTAACTGAAATTGGGTTAAAAAGGTTGTGGCTAGGGTGTTGAAGTTATCGAATGAAGCTCTAGGCAATTCGATATACCATTTTGCTGCTGGACTAGTTAACATTCGCTGAAAAACGCGAAGCCTAATCGAATCATCATTTAGAGTGTTAGATGAACACCACAGATGAAAGGTCATCACATGATTCGACAGGTCTTCACTCGGATTTCCATTAAATTTAGGAATATCTGACGGAAGTTTACGGGAATCGCTGGCCACCAAGGGGCGTAAGCAATTGGATCATTTGTCATCCGATTTAGATCTGGTAACTCTAAAGTTGCCATGAAGGGCAACTATTGATTCAGGTTCGGCGAAGCATACCCAGGATAAGATGGGAACGCCTGAGCAGTGGGTCTTTGCATACCAGCATAGTGCATTTGATGCTGATAACTTTGGTAAGGTTGATGGGCATAAACACTATGAAATTGTTGATGTTGACCATTTTGAATATACGGCTGCCCATTACTTGCAAAGATTTGGTGCTCAGACCCTTGGTAAACTTGTTGGAATTGTGGTTGTTGATATTGCACCAGCCATGGCTTTGAAACCATTTGTTGTTGTCCAATACTGGCTGTTTGACCAAGATGAGGGGTAATGGTACCCGTTTGAGCCTGGGTCACTCTAGATAAGGAGCCACTAATCGATGATTGTGGTGGCATCGTAGAGACAAGTGGTTGTTGAATTGTGACCTGAGAGACTTGAGGTTGGCATACAATAGGCAACGCTTGTACTTGCGACACCGTTACAATAGCCGGTGTAGTGGGGATATTTGACATAGGTAGACTTTGTTGCATTGAGTATACAACTCTTGGTTGTTGAGGCAATATCGGCACCCAACCAGTGGATGTAATTCCAGCATAACCTGAATTCTGTTGTGAACTCTCATATGTTTGTTCTCCCGGAGGAGACAATGAAAGGATATATTGCCCCCCATACGACGATAATCCAGTGCTCAAAGGAATGATTTGCCTTTGAGGACCGGACTGCCCAAATTGACATTGCAAAGGATAAATTTGTTGAGACTCAACATAAGAGATTCCAGATGTTATTCCGGACGAACAAACGGGAACAGACCATACTGTTGAAACAACCTCTGGATGGATTCCACCCAGTGCTTGAGAGCTAGTTGCGGCAAACGGTACACCGGTGAACATTGTTGGAGTGACAGCAGGAAGTTCTGCCGCTGCAGTGTCAGATGACACAGTCTTAGATGTCGAAGATTGTTCAAACATATCTAGTCTATCCAAAAGATTTCCTAGAAATTCTACAGGAACTTCCGATAACGGTAGACTAATTTCTGACGAAGAAGGATATAGGGTGATCCCAACTCCAAAATGTGATGGAGTATTAGATGGGGGATCCTCCAAAATCTCTTCTATAGCAATCAATCCAGGTGGAAGAGGTAGATCGTCAGGTCCGTAAAATATTTTCGACGCCAAAGAAGGTGTAGATTCTGTAGCGATAGATGTTTGGGGAATAACACCTTCCGAATCAGCTGTAGATGGAGTCGGTTCAGGAATAGAAATGTTTACCTTCACACTATCAGTTCTACTATCCTCTAGTGGCTGCAGAACTTCTTCTATAGAGGCAGGGATACCAGAAATGTTTGGAGTAACCGGAGTCTCTAAAGGTGTCGAAACACTTGTTCCAACCAAACCAGGCGAGTTTGATCCGGTTAAACGAGTTCGCTTTGTCCGCAATAGTTTTGTTTCCGGAGACAAAGATGGTTGACTCGTAAGCCTCCAGGAACGACGGGGTTTCGATTGAATTTCCTCCACGATTGCGGATTACTCGATCAACTAAAAATAAAGGGGAAAATGATTCCAAATTAAATGAATTTTAGATGCTTTGACACAACTTGTTTTTTCATTTTTTAAGAGTCGAGAAAAAACAAAAGATGACTCTAGTCTCCTTCGATTTTTAATGAGCCTGAAGTGACAAGTGCTCAGATGGAACTTTTCCTTTAAGGAGTCTGAAAAGGAACTAAAGAGACTACTCTGGAAATCTAGACAGAGGGATTACCAAACCAATCGCAAAACTACAGAATACTTTTTATGGTATGGCAGTCAATCTTCCCGAATGTTGTGTTTAGTGCATTGTGATTGATAGGGCGGCAGACACGGCTTCCTATGGATAAAGGATATAGCCTATTGTGGTCTCCCAATATGTACTCGACGGTACGTGGGAGCACAAGTCCGTACTGGCACTTGTTATCTCAAAGAGGAGGAATCACCCAACCAACAATGAAAGCGATAGTAACCAGGCTTTGCGACGCCGGAATACGTATCTAGCCTAGACTTCTAAATGTTGTGCATTAGGTTCCAAAGCGTTTTTATGTTCATTTAATTTCTTTTACAGATGATCTTTCTTAATAAATTTGTCTTTCAGGTTCACCGCGTGATGTAGATATACAATTCCTAAAATGCAATCTAAGATGATAAACAATCATTTAATCTTCTTTTTGCAATGAAAATCCTAGCTACTAAGGAAAGAGAGATGATATTCTTTCAACATAGAGCAGAGAGCACACACTAGATGCACTGTCCCAAATCAAACCAACAAGCAGTCTAAATGCAAATGCACATGCATGTATTTGTTTTCATCTTTCTTAATGTGTGAATGACAAGAAGAATGCTAAGTACAAATCTGAATTATCTTTTCAAAGTGACAGTACTAACAAATTTCTCTTCAAAACGAAAGGAAGATAATGACGACACTTACCGACTTTGAATTGAAAACTGCTTTCGACACTTGAAAAACTACTAATTCAAATCAAATACAAGAGTAATTGTATAATCGACCATCAAGAACAATACAATTCTTTTCTTTGACTGAAAACGACACTTGCGACACTTTCAAATCAAAATACAATAGTTTTATTACGTTATTTTTTGTAAAAGAGAACTGTAAATGGTGCACAATACATAAAAACATTCACAATTCTTTGTACTATGGAGGCAAAATCATGCAAAGGAAGGGAGTTTCCACAGTGGTATATTTATCATAGACAGCAAAACTCCTGAATAAAGCTGAAGAGAGTGAACACAGAAACCAAAATCTAGAAGCAGATGAGGTCTTATCTAATCAGCGCACTTGCAACACAGGGAAAGTGCAATTCAACGCACCTACTACACACAGGAGGTGCGATGCATCCAGATTCCCAAGAGGAGAAAGTGCGATGGTCCAGGGATGAGACTTCAACTGGGTTCTTGGTCACAGTTGCAGCTTAGTTCAGGGATTTAAGTCGAGCTAATGATAGTTAGTAAATAGAAATCACAGGGGCTGATCTAATGAGGTTACTAGAACCACCACTAGGGAAATTAGGATGTTTGCAAATTGATTGTTCAATTTATAAACAAAACCTGGAGATAGACTGAAGCAATATTGATCTACTTTTCACTTGCATAGCAAATGCAGTTCGAAGGCTAGCTGGCTTCACTTCAGGCTCCGTCTGTAAGTTTATAGAACAAACAAATATAGACAAGCAACCAACCTATTCGCTCCCCAACAGTGTCGCCATTTTTTTATCGGGAAATCTAGTGTCTATGCAGAGCTGCTAGTCCCACTAAGACAGGTAGCTATCTTAAAAACAAACAGATTAAAGTTACTTTCGCTTTCCTTTATGAGAAGTAGATAGGAGAAGATCAAGGAATACCAACCTCAATCCTTCGCTCAATTCTTTGCTTGTTCCTTCTCCTCACCGACTGGTCTTTGCCGCTTCTCCCTTGACCACTCCGCTTCAAAGAGTACCTGTAAAGTAAAAGCAGAATAATACCTTCAAAGTGTAGAGATCTACCATCATAAACAATATAGGACCAGATATATATTGACCACACAAATGCATATACTATCAAACATACAAGAATGTGGAGGAAAACTTGAATAGCTTTATTAATATAAAGATTATAAGAGAGGATTACAACCCATTGTTTTGACCCAGTGTCATCCTCCCAGCATGAAAGCCCTTCTTCACCTCATGAAAAGCTTAGATCACCCAACACTATGATATTCCACCAGGAAACCAACAACACTTCCTTACAAGATACAAAATTCCAGCCTTTGGATCTCTGGGATGAGGGATCCATATATAGATGATTGCAGGGAGGTGATTCAGCTTCTGGGATTTTGATTAGTGTCTTCTCTCTAATAGTTCTTGATTCCACTTGGAGATTGATGATCTCTTACTCATCCCTGGGCGAATTTAGAGAGGCAAGTGTCACAAGAGAAGTTTCTGGAAGATTCCATGATCATCCACCTTGCAAACTGTCTCTGCCATTTGTCCATTCTCACCCATCGCACCCTACAAAAGAGCTTTCCAGTATGCATCGCACTTTTTACACTTGGCAGGTGAGATGCATCACACCCTTAGCACTGAGCAACCTGTATGGTCCAGTTTTGACTAGTTCTGAGCAGTTTCCTGTGGAGAACTTCTGGGAGATGATGTAATCAGCTGACCTTGTTCCTTTAGGGCATGAAACAACACTTTTAGGGACTCAGGAGCCCTTAGTTTATGGACATATATGATTGGGGTTGCAGTGCCCAAAAATGTCTATAACAACCCCCTACTATCTTTTTTTAATGGTACTAATGGTAAATGATATAGATCAAGGGATCGATCGAGCCTCTGCTATCAAAAAATAAATTAACTTGATCAAGCCATTAACTCGGATTAGAAAATGACTTGATCGAGCTATTTTTAAGCGCCTCAATAGCTCGATCAAGCACTTAAAAATTGCTTGATCTAGCATTTGTTTTTCACCATAACGTTCCCGAATTTCGCTAAAAATTGTAACCCAACTCCATGTTATCACCCAGGTGCATACTTCAGGGTGACGTTGGCTATGAGGGGTAACCTTATTGTTATAACCTTGTTATGGAAATAAGTGGGGCTAGCAATAGTAAAGCTACATGATAATAATAAAATCTATATGCTTTATTTGATCCACTATTGGAAATTATCGTGAGCAGCATCCTAGTATGATTTTTGGATCTTGAGTGTTATGGAAATTCTATGAGTGCATTGGTTGTGTGAATATCCTTTTAGTCTCCAATTAATCGATAAAATGTTATTTATTAAAATTATAGCTTGGAGAGGCAATTGTATGCTTAAATGGTAAGGTAATTTACTTGCCATGGTAATTTTATGTAACCTAAAAATACTATGTTCAAAATTTTTGGTGGTATTACAAAATTTTGGGAAAAATATGGTCCTGCCTAAAAAAGTTGTTCCACTTTAAAACACTTCAATCAATAATGACATAGCTAAGCCAATGAAAAGTTTAGTGTTGTTAAACTCCTTTATTGCCCTAAATGATTGTACAATTGAATGTATATTCACTTAACTAAACGTATTAATGTTCTTTTACACCTACTAAAAGATATGCACCTTACTTTAATGTCAATTATTAAAATTTCACATCATCATTATTTTTATTATATTAGTAGTTTACCCTAATAAACTTCAGCAAAGTGAAAAAGAAATATAATTTAAGAAAAACTAGTTAATTTTTTTTTAGCGAAATATAAAAATTATTACTATATTAACAATTTACCCTAATAAACTTCAACAAAATCAAAAAAATCTAATTAAATTTTTTTTTTTAATAAAATATAAAAATATTATAAATTTCATTGAATATTAAAAATCCAATACTCAAAATAAATATTAAAGCTTTCGCCAAATAAAATAAAATTATATTTACTTAAATATTAAAAATCCAATACTCAAAATAAATATTAAAGCTTTCACCAAATAAATAAAATTTATATTTAAATAAATAATTAATAGTTTTTATTTAAATTACCGAAATTCATTTTGCTAAATTTCAGATTCATATGGATATTATTTTAAGGAAAAAAAGTATATATATTCCTTTGCTATAAAACCCTATATTCTAGCATCATTTTATGGCTATGGTTCCATTTTATAAAGTTGTTTAACTCTTCCTTTCACTCACATGTTAATTATCCAAACCAAATGAAACCGTATGTACCATCAAGAATGGTTTCAGAACAATTAGCGAAATTGGTTGAAATGATGAGCGAGTGTGATGCAAAAGAGGAAAGATCACAGTTAGACCAATCCATAAAATCTAGTAAGCTTTTCTGGTAACCATGTTGGAGGTCCATTAGTTGTAACTAAAGCAGCAAATAGAAATGTGTAAAGCAGCTTTTCTAGTAGCAGTCACGGTAGTATTAAGCCTCTTGATTTAGAGGAACTAGCGGGTAGTATTAAGCCTCTTGATTTAGAGGAACTAGCGAAGTGGTTAGAGGCTTATTTTTTCTGGTTTGATAATATATTTAATGAGATATTATTATTATTTAATTTTAAGGTCATGGTTAATTTAGACATTAAATTGGTGTATGAGATTTTTTTGTTTATAAGACAAGGGACTTACCTCTGCATAGCTATTTGACTGTTAAGTCTAGGAAGGAATACATACTCTACCCTCTTTGGTTTTGAATCTATGGTTTTTAGAAAGAAACACATGCTCTTAACCATTAAACTCACTCAAACTGTATCATGACTAATTGCTATATATTGATTATAACAATTAGATCTTGATTAATTAAATTAATTCTTGAAATTTACAACTAAAAAAATTAATAATAACTAATATATTTGTAATAATAGAGAGATTTGACGCCCACGAGGCTTTGGATTGACGGTGAATGGGTGTGCTGTTAAGGCACTCCTTGCAATAGGTCACTGGTTCAAATCCCCGTGGGTACTTAGGTTAGTCTTAACTAAAAAAAAAATAATAGAGATATTTGACAATAGCATGCCTGAATTTTAGTAGATTGTTGGTGGCTACACAACAAATGTAATATATGCAATGACATTCATGTTACTAGCTGCGGATTTAAAAATATGAGAAGGATTTGACTACTTCGATGTAGTATTGTTGACAAATTCAAAATAAAAATACTATAAATCACAAAATAATTTGAAAAAGGGTCTATTTATTTTAATAACTGAGCTTATATTTCAAAAAAGTTTGTTTGTTTGTTTTTTGTTTGTGTGTTTTTTGTTTTTTTTTTTTTTCCTCACTGTCATAATTGCAAAATTATCACAAATTTTCAAAGAGATGCTAGAAGCTCTAGATATGTCTCAAGACATTTACATATTCTGAAAATCACTGCCATACAATAGACAATCCTCATGTGTTTTCTTTACAATAGCTAATACAAAATTTGTACAAAATTTTAAACAAAAACAAAAAGAAACAAGCCTTTTTTGAACTTATTTGTGTTGGAGTTCTGTCCTTTTTATATGGTCTTTAGAGTCCTATCTCGATAGCTTTAGCCTTTCTACTTCTGTCTCGTCTTCTCCCATTTTGATCATGATGTACATATCTTCTTCTATGGCTATTAGTCCTTTCTTCGATAAATCCTCTGCTATTTTGTTATGTGTCCTATTTATGTGTTGAATGGATGGGTTCTGAAGGGAATTCCATATGTTTTTTATCTGTCTCATCTAGCCTTATAGGGAGACCTATTGGATATTGTGCTTTCTATTTATATGATCTATTAAGCATTTGGAGTCCCCAAAAATTTGTACTAGGGGGAAATCCAAAAACTTAATAAATGATAATAAGCCCCAAAGAGCTACAACTTCTGCCTTCATGCTTGTTCCTTCTCCCCCATACCAGTGTACTCAGAATTCTTGTTCTTCTGACATCTTTAAGTAGAAACCGCTCCCACATCTTCCTCCTTGAGCTGCCCCGTCAAAAAACCCCACTGGGTAATTGTTGATCTGAAAGTTTTCCTTCTTTTTATTTTCCTTGCTATCTACATTCTGATTTGCTACAACCCACTGCTCTATGAGATCATATATTTTATTTTCCCCTCCTCAAAATGAACCAAAAATCAGTTGGTTCCTTCTTTTCCAAATTTCCTAGAAAACAACCAAAGTGAGCAACCTCCTGCATTTACTCTGATAGCTCCACCATTTTAAGCATTTCTCTATTGAGTTAAACTGGATAAAAGGAATCTGTAGGTTACTGGTGAAATGTTTCTAGATGTTAACAGATTTGTGACAATGTAAAAAATCACTGATCATTATACAGTAGAAGCTAGAAACTAATTTTCAAAATGGATAAAAATTAGAATGAAGAACATTGAAAAGGTTAGAGGTTGGTGTATCGCAGTGAAGCTAAAGTGCTTAAGGCCAGGGGGGCATTTCATTACAACAGAGCAATAAACCAGCCACTAGATTTGCCACTCGGACTTTCTCTTCTTTTCTTTTTAAATGTTTTTATTTTTCTATTTTTCAGCAAAAGTTTATTCTCAAAGTGGTTGTGAGTCATTGTAAACCTTTTTTCAGTGATAATAAATATATTATAGGGTCTTTTTTACTGTTATTTTAGATATTTAGCCAATGGATTATCTACTGAAATATTTGTTATTTCCTAGGTTAGGTTGACATATTTTTCTTTGTTATAAGCTAATATTTTTCTTTGAAACTCTATGACGTTATGAGCTAATATTTTTCAATTCTTTGAAACTCTGTGAGCAATATAGCATTTATTACCACCTTTCTATAATAAAAATAGTTGTTTCTCATCAATCAAGAGTTCATGGGTTTTTAGCTGATTAACTTATTTGGTTTATACAAGGATTTTACTTGTTTTCTTATGTGCATTGACATCTATTTAAATGTTTACATGTTCATCTATGTTAAGAGGTTAAATATTACCATTCTCAATAGCTCTCTTGACAATTTCCCCTCAATACCTAGGTATTCCTATGATATTCCCTTAGATATTCGAGACTCTTTTTCCTTCCATTCACTTATATTTTTATATGTTTCTATGTTTGGATAAGGGTGTCCATTGAAAGGATTTTGGTCTCATCATTTAGTTCAAGTTGACTAGTATCTCCAAACTATACTATTACTCTCATGTGGTACAAGTTGACTAGTATCTCCAAACTATATTATTACTCTGGTATTCATTAAATATAAACTTTAAAATATAGCATTTGAGGGTGTGTTAAAAGAGTTGTTTGGAGCAGCTATTATTTCGACAATTTGAGGGTTACCCCCTAGGCCCAAGAGCCAACTTGGGGCCTAAAGTGAGGAGGATATTATACTCCATTTGATGCCTCATCTTTGTTCTCTTTCATAAAAAACCATGAGGATTACAATAGTCTGGTATAATAGGCAACATAGGAAGATGAGTTGTTTATGCAAAAACACCCATAGTTAATCAAGTGTTGAGGAAAACATTTGTTTTAAGGGGAGGGGCATCTTAAGCCTTATATAAGCCCCATGTTAACCTTAAAACCCATTATTAAACCTTAAATATTGAGTTATTACATTTGTATTGTTATATCACGGTTATGTGAGTTAGAACCTTTCATTGTACTAGTTCATTATAATTGTACCATTTGTCTCCTATTTATATACTATGGAGACCTAATCTTAGGATCACCAAATATTGTATTGTACATTGTATTCATTGTAAAAATAGGTTCCCCCTCAAAGTGGACTGTAATTATTGGTTTCTTATCGTTTTTAAGGCATATGGTTCATAGCACACCATAAGGATGTTCATATTGTGGTTGATGTCAAAAACCTATGCTTCCAGCCTCCCAAATCTCTCTTATCCCTGATCATGAAGGTTGTTGTGAACTAACTCATTAACCATGGCTAGGGTTCTGTGACTTTTTAATTAACCAGTTCTTGTATCCCATGCAATTTCATATGAAAATTCCCAAAAGAAACATGCTCCAATAGAAATAATTATCATTGATATTCCATTGGAGCAGTCCATCACTACATATTTGCTAAAATTATTGAAATATTTACTATCGATTTTTCACATAGTGTAACGAGGCTTCAAATTTGCCTAGAAAACAATGGAATTTCTGGCAATATTTTGACAAAATCCGGTTGAAATTTTGGGAAATCTAGGTTACAGTTGTCAAGTTCCAAGATTTTGGGTGCCCCAAGGGTTTTTAATGGTGTTGAATCCATTTCCACCATCAAAAACATAATTCAAACACTCATTCTATCAATTTTTTTGAGGTAAAAACGGTCAGATTCTGATGAGTCTCGGTAGACAAAGCCAATCCTTAGGTTCTAGATTCTTTATATAGTTAAATTTCTACTTAATTAATTAAATTCGCTAAAGTGAAAGGAATTGTAAATAAAAATAAATATGTATATCATCTACAATAGACACAATTTTTTTCCATGCAAAACCCTTATGAGAGAAAATCCAAATAGAATGTGAGGCTCTTCTACCCTCTTTTCTCTCCTATGGAAAATGTGCAAGTACAAATGAAGAGGTACTCCATATGGATTTATCTGATACCTATGGTCTATAAGACTACTACATAACATTAATCCTCTCTGTTATGCTCTCTAATTTCCTGCTCCTAGTTGCTTTGATCTCTATGGAACAAAATAAATAGCATAGAATGGAATCACTACTCCTCCTATTGGTTCGATATGTAACATAGCCCGATAGCCAACTAAGGGTTATATTTAATTCTCTCAAGTCTCAACAAAGCTACAATGTTGGAATTCTAGATTCTTATTCAAATTTCACACATGGCTAAATCCATATGCATGAGTAACGGGAGCTGATGTGGCATCCACTCATACCATGCACGTAAACATGGTAGGTCAACTTGCAAGAGGCATAAATTTTGCATACAAACTCTATTTGACATTATTTTTGCATTGTTGGAAAGGTATCCAAGTGTAGAATAGTGCCATGGAGCCTAACATAAGTGAGAGTTTTTAAACCCCAAAAAAGTTGTTCAAGAACTCAAAATACCTCAGGAAGGTTTCAGACCCCAATTCTCCAAATTGAGACTCGTTGGTAAAAATGACCCTACAAGTTAATTCCTCCAATTTTTTCACATCAGAAACATCGAGATAGATGATAAATAATATAGTGATCCAATCCAGATCAATATCATTCCATTAAATCCTTAAATCATGTATTCAAGATGCTTATACAAACTCTATAGCAAAATAATGTTTAAATCCTCAAACAATTATTGAAACAAGCATGACAACAACACATTGATCTAAAATGTCACATCATGTATTGCATTAATTTGGTTTAATAAATATTTTAGAATACAGGTGTGCCCAAATGTTACATAAATAATGAACCACACTACATAATTACCAAACCCTTAAACGGTTCATAAGATGATGGAATATTGGTCCTAAAAATCTGGTCATTCGACCATGTATACATAAATTATGTAGATGAAAAATAATTTTATGTAAATGAAAAACCAATAGAGAATTTTTTCAAACATAAATTGAAGTTTAAATCATGGAATTTCTAATATTTAAGATTTTGGTGTTGTAAATAAAGCCAAAATTTAGTTACCAAATCATTAAGATTATAAATAAAGTTATCCACCAATATTCCTCATCAACTTAATTAAAATTTTATGAGCATTCAACATTTATTTAAATCATGGAATTTCTCATGTTTAAGATTTTGGTGTTGTAAATAAAGCCAAAATTTAGTTACCAAATCATTAAGATTATAAATAAAGTTATCCACCCATATTCCTCATCAACTTAATTAAAATGTTTATCAAGATTTAAATGAGATGGTATTTAAGCATAAATTCAATCCAAAACCATGAATCCTCTTCACTAGTGCCAAAAGAGGTCACAAAAAAATCCCATGCATTTAAACACATTTAAGTGTGTAGATGAATATTAAGTAATTTATTATGCCATTGGGCATGTAATATTCACCATCTATAAATTTAGATCTGAAAAACATAAGTTTAAACCCCTTACATCAACACCAATTATAGCACTCATTAACTAAGTCATTTGCCTTGATTTAACATTAAAAAGCTCATTTTAAACCTATAGATCACGATGTAAAAACTATTTTGTAATTCAACGTGTTTTCGAGCATGTAAACACATGTAATTGAGGTAACCCAAAATATATGGTAAACTTTAATTGCTTAGAGTCACTAATGGGCAAGTTAAAGATGAGATCAATAATACAATACACATGTTTAATGGTATATTTGATGAGATCAAATACACATGTTAACATTAAATGATATATTTTGAAAAGTTCATTATCATGTAATGATGTAAGTTACAAATAAATGATATAAGCCATAAAAATAACTTTATATTCCATAAATTATTTTTATATTCCATAAATTAGATGAGGGATCAAGTAAGTAAAGCTCTAAGTTGTGAAATAAAAATAAAAGGAAAATAATATTTTTTGGTTGAAGAAAATAATAAACTATTTACTAAGAACAAATATAGAGTCATTACACAAAAGTAAGGTTTAGGGTTTGAAATGAGCCAATTTAGAAGGTATTTAGAAAGATTACTTCTCAAGTTTTGGCTAGAGATAATAAGTTTTCTAAAGAGTAGACAAAGGGATGGTCTACTAAGAATCATGTCCAAGTACTAGCAAAGTTATCTCATATCTTGGTTAAAGAAAGGGGGAAGAGACCAAGGATGTCTTACCGCAATGCAATTCCTCAGTGTCAAAAGGAAAAAGGAAATAACACTATACCTTGATTTACCCTTCCAAATGGAGTAAGGTTTTATTCTTTGGTCTTAGCTCTATCCTCCAAGCATAAAAAGATATCCTAATCTATCCCTTGAAAAATATCTAAACAATCACTTAAAAAAATGTAGATGCACAAGAACTCTTTAGGCAAGTTGTCTCAATAGTCTCTAACAATTGAAAATGAGTGAGAAATCCTCCTTAATTGAATATGTGAATATAGTGTGATAGCTCAAAACCATGAGGAAAAACCAGTTGTCCATCTCAAAACAATGTGCCAAATACAATTAATGGGCGTAAAACACCCTCAAAATCCTCTAATAGAAGAGTGCCTGGAAATGGTCAAATATATTTTTAGAATGAAGGCTTGTGTGAGAAGAGTAATTTTGCTCTGATATGAAATCTAATCAAGCATTGAGGAATAAATAGATGAGAGATATGACGTCAAAAATAGAAAAGAAACTTTATAAATCAAAAACAAAAAATTAATAAAAAATTATCAAATTTTAATGAATTAATAAAAATATATTAGAAATATTAATATAAAGAAATAACTCAAAAAAATTCAAAAAATCTTAAATGTTAATTAATAAAAAATGAAAAATATTAATTACTTTAAGGAAAAAAATTATATAAATAATCAAATAAAATAAAATATTAATATGATTAATAAAATAATATTAGAATTACTAATTTAATAATTTAATTATAATATACGGATAAATAGTACTCATGCCATTTACATGAATATATTTATTATAATAATTAATAATTTAAAAAATTTATTACGAATAATTTAAAACAAAAACAAAAATATATGAATATAAAGAAGGGAGTCCGGATTTTTTAATCATTTTGACTCTTTTCTTTATATTAAAAATTTTCATTATATTAATATAAAAAATATATTAATATATTTTTATTTTTTAATTATTTGAATATTTTTTTATTTATTCCTTAATTCTTATAATAAATATATCCATGTATTAATGTCACTAGCACCATTTGGACGTTTATTGTATTTATATTTATTATTAAATTATTAAATCAATAGTTTTAATGAGTAATTAATATTTTTTTTACTTTTATATTCATAATAATTTTTTTATTATAATTTTTTTTTATTAATTAATATTTAAGAATTTTTTAATTTTTTTAACTTTTTTTATGTTAATATTTCTAATATATTTTTAGTGAATGTTTGAATCTTGATAATTTTTTTGTCAATTTTTTGTCTTTCACTTCTTAACATTCAATTAATTAAACATCTCTACTCCATTTTTTTTTCTCGACAAAGACTAATTCTATTAACTGAAAAGTAAAATAATATTACAAGGAGTTGAGGCCTCAGATATCAGCATCCAAGAGCACTCAACGCAGCAAAACTGCCCCAGTATAGATAGAACCTAGGAGAACCAGTTACAAAGAGCTAGAAAACATATGTGGAAACCAGAGAGAGACCAGCATAGCATAAGAAGAGACTCGAAAGCAAGACATATACTTTCCTTGGCTAACCAGAAGATCTTTATACTGCCACTGCCCGAAAGGAAAACCATAACCATCTGGTTAAAGATGCTGAACCAGAACTGCAAACAAAACTGCCTGAAGTTGTTCATATGAGACTTCAACAAAACCAAAAAAAAGAAGGCAGAACCAGGTGGCCTTAAACAGCCTCATCCACATTTGGAGGCACCTCCTTCACCGGACACGCAATGCCAATCCATGTATCTTCGTTTCCAGCCTTCTCGCCTGCTGGGCTCGCCATGGGGTGATGAGTGGCTTTGGAATTCCCTTCCCCGTCCACTAGGACAGTGTCTTCAAGAGGCAGAGTAACGCTGGGAGCGTCACCCTTGTCGAGCTCCTTTCCCTTGCGATTCTCCAGGCTTCCTCCATCTGTGAACTACTCACTGCTTCGAGAAGGCTCAGAAGCCACGCACACCAAAGGATGAAGCTAGTTTTCTTCTTCCGATAGGATAATAGTGATATGAGCAATGATAAATGGCCTATTGAGATTGCTCTGGAACTTGAAATGCGTGGTTTGAAACGCACTGTTCGGAATCGGCTTGCGAGCAGGGCTAGGAGGAGATACATTCACTGGAGCGGAGGGTAAACTAACTGGAGATAGAGCAGGGTCCACGGGACAACTATCCTTCACACACCTTCTGCTACCTCGGCCTCCCCCGGAACAATTCCTCGAACTCTGGCGAACCATATTGAGATGCTTAGGGGGAGGCACAATAAGACCAGGGATAATGTCAGGAGGGCAATATGACACCACCAGGCACCACTTAGAACTCGCAAGAGAGGCCTGAGACGACGATGAGGGCAGCACAATTCAAACCTCCTGAGGAGTAGAAATTTTACCATTGAAATCAGAGTTTAACCTGCCATCAAATCCCTTATCATAATAAGACCACAGACAGGAGAGCGGGGTGCATACATGAAGCTTGCCTTTGTGATCAGAGATTGGCTTTCCCCAAGATCTGCAGCGAACCAGAGCCTGGAGCATGAAGGCTGAACACTAATTGTGGGGAGAATAATACAGAGTGCCATGATTATAACTACCACAACATCACCTTAAACGGAGCAAACCATTAATGCAGAGATCAAACCAATCTGCCCCTCTTATGTTTATCCTTCTTACACTGGGTGAAATCCTGGGAAGCCACACTGCTCAGCAGCTGGCAGTACCAAACCTAACTGTCATTCATTGAGATTATTACAGTTCATTAATTTCACCTGCATCCGGGTATCTCTACTCCATTTTGACCCTGCATTTCTCACTTATTTATTTTTCAACACTTGATCAGATTTCGTATAATTGTCTTGAGGATGAGTCACACTTGCTGGCTCAAAACATCGACAAGGAATTTTTAGAGTGATTTAGAAATGACAAAATAGTCAAATATACACAAAAAGGGTGATCAATGGTCTAAAGCAACCAACAAAAGTGTGCTCTCCCAAAAATGTGCTTGTGTCCCTATAATGAGTGAAGAACTAGTCAACATCATCCCAAGGACTAGGGAACTCCTCCAACAATCTCCTAGAAGCATGTAAGTTAACAACTCAACAAATAACAACATCCTCATGCATTACATCATCCCATTGGTGGACATCCAAGGAGAGCATCTAATTTATATTGACACATGTGGCTCCTCAACTAGGGCACTCTTCAAATAAAATAAGGTGGTCCTGTGCCATGCTATATGTAATTGTTGTAACAACATGTGACCCTATGTAACCACCTCCTATGATTCCTCAAATTCCTCAACAAAGATCCACATGTGGTCCAAT
This sequence comes from Pinus tabuliformis, assembly GCA_031772625.1. Lineage (NCBI taxonomy): Eukaryota > Viridiplantae > Streptophyta > Pinopsida > Pinales > Pinaceae > Pinus > Pinus tabuliformis. The sequence goes on along the minus strand of CM062816.1, from coordinate 1,483,711,128 downwards.
GAGGGAATAATCATGTGAATCTGAGAATAAGGTGTCCAACTGGGAAATGGGTCATCTCTGAGTGGCCCGGGTGTCAATTGTGATGATATGGCATCATTACCCAATGCATTGTCACAAATCTTAATGTGGTGACACATATCTCAATGAACTACATGGATACCTATGTAGCATCATGATTCATGAGCCATGGTACATGGATCTTAATGCAAGGAAGCCACTTGTTGTGGTGGGTCCAACTTCTTAGTGAGCCATTAGGTGGTATACTCTTATTTAATAATGGTTATTTTTAGGATTTGCCTAAGTGTTACCATTGGCAAAAAACATTAAGCCTTCTACATGTGTCAAGTCCTAGCTTGAAAAAGTGTTTTCCCAAGTCCCAAAGTAAAAGGTAGGCATTGTGATAAAAAAAATTATGAAAGAGGAAGGGGGAAACTTCATGTGATGATCCTCAAATTCATGTAATGATGTATAGGCCTTACAAATATGATCATCTAGCTTCCAAAAGTTAGACATTTTATATATAGAAGCTTTAAAAGAGGGAAATTGGCACTGAGTTGTCTTTCCTCAACATTGTTTCTTAATACCACTTTTCATTTTTCTTTTAGTGTTCATTTCATGGAGAAAGTTCCTTTTTATTTACATATTCATAGAAAAGCATGGGACTAGGGGTAATAGCTTCATAATGAGGTGGCATCCACTCAATCTTTACATTTTATTTCCTTTTAACTTCATGGTCTCTCTACCTCTTAGCCTTTTTTGGCTTTAATGACTTGTGTTTTTCTTGAATTAGACCTTTTGGTTGGTCTCAATCAAACATGAAAGGGGATCAAATTTTTATGGATGGGATGGAGTGAAAAGAAAAAGTTGAAAGTGTTAAGTATAGTTGGGATGTGGAAATCACTACGTTGAACAAATTCCTAATTATACAACTTGAACCAAGAAATGATGACACTTCTAAACAAAAATTGTGACCCCTGTGGTTAAATGACGCAAATAATAAGAATGTAATATTATGAAGTATTATCATATCTCACTTAGAGTTTACAACTTTCATGCTATGACCTAGAATTTACAACACCACATCTAGGTAGGGAAACAAATACATGGAACACCAAATATAACATGTTGAAACTAAAGTGTTCCAACCATAAGTGCATTTGTCGATTTTAGAGGTGAGCATGGAACATCTAATATAACATAGCTAAGCTAGTACAATCATATGTCTAAAGCAGAAACCGAGAGAACTTCCTAAGTTTGGGGAGCCTAAGAAACAAAGATCATGCAATCAGTGACATAAAACCTTTATGAGGGTGTCATCTAAGGTAGTTATATCATGGGTAATAACAAGTTCCATAAATTTAGTCACTTGTGTAGTCCTCATAAATTGATCAACATCAATGTTCTTTACTCCTTCAGGAGGGTTGAGGTGGGGATGACTTCTCTCTCCTTTGTCGTATCTTATTGTTGTTGGAGGCCTTAGTGGGGTCATCCTAGAAGCAAGGAAGGTTGGTGCCATATCAAGGATCAATATTGAGATCATGTTCTTAAGCCATCTTTTAATTTGTAGATGATTTTCTTTTATTTGGTAATGGTTCCCTAAGAGAAGCACAAATGTTAAAGGAATTTTTATAGTTGTATAGCATTGCATCAGGTATGGAGGTAAATGTACAAAAATATGTGATTTATTTCAATGGATTAGGTGCAAAACTAGAAAATTGATTAGTGTAAATCTTTTCTTTTAAGAAAATGGATTTCCAATTAGCGTTTAAATATCTTGGATTCCTACTAAAACCAAATAATTACAAGAGAGATTGGAGTTTGGTACTAGAAAGAATAAAAACCAAGATAAATATTTTGTGTAATGGATGGTTATCAATTGGTGATAGATTAACATTGGTCATATTAGTCTTAGAAGCATTCAAGTGCTCCAATATTCTTTGGCTTAAATACCTAAAGGTATTTTGGAAACAATAGAAAACAAATCTTTCAAATTTGTGTGGTCAAGGAAGAAATAAAATGAGGGGATTCCTTTAGTAAAATGGAATAAAATCACAAACATTGAAGAGAATGGAGGGTGGAGTTTATAGATTCTTTAGTGGTGTCATTGGCAACTAGGAGTATATGGAGAGTATTCAAATTAAAGGGTCCATGGAAGTAGATAATAAAGAAGAAATACATCATCCATAGCTCTTTCATTAATATAATAAGGAATCCAAGGAACACTATAAAAAATATTTCTTCTCACTAGAAGTCTCTTATCCATGCATGACCTATTATCTATTTAACTTTGGGAGAGGGGAGTGAGGTGAAGGATAGATTAGACTCAAATCCATGGAAAGGATGAAAAAAATAATTAGTCTTCCAATGTATATGATAGGGATTTTGTAGGAACAATGTTACTACACAATTATGTGGAAAATATTGGCTGAACTAGTTTATGGAAACAAGGATGGAAAATGTTTCATCATTGGGACTATAAGGGAAAAGATTAATTTCTTAGCCTACAAAGGTGCCACATTAGACTCAAGTATGAGGATTATTCTCTTGAAAGTTTTAAGAACAAAGCTTTGGGAAAATGTTTGGCATGCCTGGGACATGTAAAATCCCTTTTTGCTTCCCCCCACATAAAAGTCACCATGTGTATTTGTTTATGTAAATAAATGTGAAAATGAAATTATGCCTGACCTAGAGGAATGGACATGGTTTCAAAGTTTTGAGGAGGAGGAGTTGCTTATGGTGTGTTTAAACACAAACTCAAGCCACTTCATTTATTTTACCACCTATTTCCCTGATGAGTTAATGGCTTGTTGGTGCAAGCATTGAAGTTGTGTATGGGCCATCTAAAGTGAAGGACGAGGCCCATGTTTTCCCTATTCTTGTAGGATGTGTTGGGAGAGTCAACTTGCAACAGAAGGGACAAGGGAGTGGGAAATGAAACAATAATGTGGGAAGAGAATGTAGAGCATGCAGAAGCGAGGGAGCACTCTGGAGAAAAAAAGAAGAAGAGAAGAGAAGCGAATATGGGACATTGTTCCCTCTAATTTCTGGCGTGGCTAGTGTTTTTCATCAGTTTGTGATAGGCAAGTGAAGACTCGATGGATATATTGACTCAACAACGCTTGTTGTCTCGACTAATAAACCTTAAAGTTCTTTCCTTAGGTTTAATAAACAACTTATATCTTGTTGAATGTCCTAATAAACCACAAGGGTGCTTGTTGGAAGGTTGATAAACCACTTGGCAGGTTAAGACACTCAAGTGCTTGCTGTCTCAATTGATAAACCTCTAAGTTCTTTCCTTGGGGCTAATAAACCACTTAGAGCATGTTGAATGCATTGATAAACCACCTGGATAGTGAAATATGGACTCATGTAGTTCTTGCCTTGAAAATCCAACTGATAACCCACCCTTAGAGTGATTTCATTCTCCCAAACTAAGAAGAACTTCACTGAGCCTTGGATGAATCCCTGTGATTAACTTAGAGAGGCAGAAAAGTTGCTATGATGCTTTCTTCATGAGGCAGTTGATAAACCACCTGGATAAGGCACTCCCTCTCTAGATTATTTGACTTGATATTCTTGCGAAAATCCCTTGAGAAAAATTAACTCCTTAGACTTTGAATCTGGCTCGAGGGTAATCATATGTAAGAAAGATTGCAGTGTAGTTAGCCTATGGTTGGCTGGAGATTTGAAGTCCCTCACTTAGTTGTCATCCATATAAATTAATCAAATAAGTGTATTCACTTATGTGTGTGTGTGTATTTGTATGATGGATGATGAATAATGTTTGGTATGTGATATTAATGTGTATTGCTTCACACTACTCATGAAGAAATATTGATATCTCTATGATGAATATTTATTTACTTGATCTCATGGTTATGAGAAAATTATGGATCTTTGTGTTTACTATTGCTCTGATGCATTATAGATATGAGTATGCATAGATGCTTGATGTGCTTTATTCAACCAGTTATAGTCTATGAATCTACCATCTAATATGGTGTGATTGTTATGGTTCATTGCATTGTTGGAGGCCTTAGACTTCTCCTAGTAAGAAGGAGGTAATCAGGTTTCATAAATTGCATGGAGGAATTCATTATAATTATTAATGATTGTGTGATGGTTAAATTAAACACTATATTGTTGAGAGCCTCTGCATGATACTATGAGGTCAATATAAACTAGATCCTTTTCTTTCTTTGTTAATTGTATTGTTGCATAAAAATGGGTATTGGGTCTTATTACCTTTGTCTATCTTAGAGACCATTTCTTTTCAATGTTTTGCAGGTACTTTCCCTCATTATTAGTAATCACTCATAGTAATGTCTTTTTCTATTACCCCTTAGGCCATGAAAATAAAAAATGAGAGCTCAACAGGGTTGTTATTATTACCCTTTTGTTGGATGAGAGGTAGCTTAATATGTTATGTGGGACCATGACCCCCAGCGCTTAAAGGAAGAATATCAAAATAAAGTGTTGTGAGAAGATGGTTAAGGAAGGATGATGTGTGTGTGGATCGAGCTCTCAAGGTTAAGCTTGAGAGAGACATTGTTGAAAATACCCACAAACATGATGACATAGGTGTGGGTGGGGCTTTGTTGGGATGACGTGTTCATCGTCTGGGTCATGTGGCCTACAAGTAGTTTGGAAGGATCCACAGTGGCAATGATGTGTGCATATGGAGGGCCCACCATGTTCTTGTCCCTGAGGTTGGTGGAGGACTTTAATTAAGGCATGAGTTTGGGATTAGTTATAATCCCCAACTATGTGGCCCACGACATGTGAGGAGTTCAATTTCCAAAAAGGGGTTGGGGAACCAGGATTGCAATGAAATGATTATGTGGACCGACCTTGAGGAAAATGGTTGATAACACGATGGATTTGTGTTGGTGGAGCCCATAGCCTTAGGAACATGTGGAAAGTGTTGATAGGTTGAAGACATATTTATGTGAATGTCACATAGGAGATGTGATTAGTGTGGTTCTATTAGAGATAACATAGTAGGTCCATGTGGGTCACATTCGGGTGCGATGTGGAAAATATTTGTTAATGTGGCACAAATTGGTTGGTTAATCTATGAATGGGCATAACTTCAATTTGAGATTTAGATTCCAATAAAATTTATATCAACAGAAAGCTCTCGGTGAGCTGAATGTGATAATGATATCAAAATTTAATTTTTCTAACATTGGAGTATGAGTATTTTTATAACCCCATCTTCATAAGGAACATGGAGATTGGGATAATTAATAAGTAACACCTCCCATAGCCTAAGATGGTATGAGGGGATGGAAGTGAGTATGATAGAATGGTATCAGAGTGAAGGTTCTACACTAGACCTTTGGAGATAAAATTTGGAACTCTATTAGAGTATGGAAACGCATTGGCTCAATGCTTAGAGTGAATGGGCCTAGAAATATATTGATTAGAAACTTTATGAAAAATATCAGAGGATCGTGTTTATTTTGACAATTGATTGTATGCATATGTGTGTTGATTTCAAATTGTTAATTGTTGTAAATGTTGGCATGATAGGTTGTTGATATGTTATATTTTTTTATAAATAGCATATTAAAATGAGATTTGATGTTTCAGTTGATTTCACACCAACAAACTTATTGAAACATGCCAAGGTGAGGTCAAATATGTCCATTTGTATTTTGATTGACTAATAATTATGTGTGTGTAATAACACATACTGAGACACTGAGATACATCAAGAAAATAAAGGAATGAGTAGCACGATGCTGCAGTCCAACATTGATAGATCCCAATATTATCAGAAAGAAAATTCAGTTGGGAAAGTGAGCGAGGAAGACTCACCTAACTGTATGGACACCCTTGGGAGTTTAATGGTTGAGTTGATAATTTTTAAGGATGACAATGAAAATATTTTCAAAGATTGTGAGAATTACACAAAAGTAAATGTAGTAATGTTGCAGAACTTATCTGATCTACAAGGAAGAAGTAGCATGAGTTCAGTGCTATCTACCTAGGAAAATATATCTAGTGGGAAGGCCTAAGGAATTTCAAATACATTAGAGAGAAAGAGCCACCCTGGATGAGATTTGAGAGATTATTCTAGGAGAATTACCTATTTGAAAGGTATTGTGACAAAAAGGTTAAAGAGTTTCATGAGCACAAGTTGTGGAAAATTAGTACACAAACATATTCTTGGAGTTGTTGAGGTGTGTACCGTATATAAAGGATTTGAAAGTAAATATTTAGAGGTATCTCAATGGGTTACCATAGGATTACAAAGAAAAATTTGAATTTGATGATTCAAAGACCTTGGATGACACCATCCAGAAAATGAGGTGTTTCTATGAACGTTCCAAGCATAAAAATGAGTTTTGAAACCGATTAGAAGGCTAGAGGTAGGCCGAACTTTAAGGGAAAGGGGATAAATATTTAGGACGCTAACTAGGGGAAATAATGTCAAGTTCACCACACCTTATAAGGGTGAGCTTCAACATAATTATTCCATTGCAAGTAGAGATTTGTTCTCTAAGATAGCCAGAGAGGAAATTGAGGGGTTGATATGAAGACCCATATACTATTGGACATGTGGAGAAAACCACATGTAGAAAGATTTTCCTCATCAACAAAAAAATAACCCAAAGTTGTATCATATGGAAGAAGTAGAGACAATGGAGGATATGGCTCAGAACATGCCATGAATCTATGTTGCATTGAACAACAAGTAGGTCGATCATCAAGCTTCAGCGATCGAGATGGAAGGAATGGTTGTTGACCAGCCCATTTCGATTTTGATTAACCTACGCTCTAATTTTATGCATGTTAGCTCGAAGATTGCAAAAAAGTGAGCACGGCATGAGAAATCCCATGAAAAATAATAGTTGGTTTAGTTAGATATTAGAATCAAAAATAAATTTCTATACATGGTGGAATCATGTTCATTGGTGATCAACGGTGTCCCCATGTTAATCAGCTTGAATTTGTTTCCATTGGGCTCATACGATGTGTTGGTCGATATGGACTAGCTAGTGAGACACAAGATAAGGATCGAGTGCTACAACAAGTAGACAGAATGCCTCAGTGATGAAGGAGGAAGGGTAACCCTACAGGGGACAAGAAAGCATGTGAGCATTAGGCAAATATCAACACAACAAATTAAAAGATGCACTTGAAAGTTATGTATGTTATATGCAGTCTAGGTGACTACTGAAGTAGAAAATGATAGAGATAGAATGGGAGAACACTTGATACTAAGACATTTTAGTGATGTATTAACTAGAGAAATACCAGGATTGCAACCAAGAAGAGAAATTGACTTGCCAATCAAATGTTGCTTGGATCAATTCCAGTGTCAAAAGCCCCATATCACATCGGCACACCAAAATTGGTGGAGTTAAAATTACAATTCAAGGAATTTCTAGAAAAAGGATATATCAAACCCATTGTGTCGCCCTGGGGACCCCAATGTTATTTGTAAAGAAAAAGGATGGAACATTGTGGTTTTGCATCGACTATAGGCATCTAAATAAAGCCACAATAAAGAACAAGTAACCTCTGTCTAGGATTTATGACATGTTCACCAACTAAGAGGGGTTGCAGTATTCTCAAAAATAGACTTTAGGTTTGGATACCATCAAGTTCTAATTAAGAATGAGGACATCCACATGAAAACAAATTTTAGAACCAAATATGGACATTATGAGGTTGTGTTGGTGTTAGGATATTCTGACACATAGGAAATAATTAAGTATAACTTGGTCTAGTGTAGAGTTAGGTAAAGTGTGTTTCTTTACTATGTACTTTTGTAACTTATAATTCCACGGTCACGATATGTAGTGATTTGACGGTTCATTCTCTCCTCGGTATTACCGACATTTACTCCATGGCTTAACTCCGGATTGCTCCATGATCTCTATTTTAAGAGCATAGAGGGTCATTTGTAGGGTGACCGTTCATGAGAGAAGCTTATGTAAATTTTCATTCTTTAATTAATAAATTTCCTGAAGTGGTTGCGTTGGCTCAGGCCATGGACTGTTTCCCTCTTTGAGGATTTTAACCACGTCAAGAATACTGGTGTATTAATATATGATCTATTTGTGAGCGGTGTACTTTGGTGTTCTATTTGAGGAACTTACCCTGTAAATTCCTACATGGTATCAGAGCTATTTGAGGGCCGCATCCGTTGGTGATCCAAATTGGAAGCTGGTACAACTGCATCCGGCTGTCGTTTCCTAGATCTATTGTTTCTGACCGCTTTCGAGCCGAGAGGACTGCTCTATTGTGTTAGGAGCGTTTGTTCCAGTGAGAAACCCCTTTCCTTTCATGTGAAAAGGTTTCCAGTAGCCCTAGCTACGTCATTCTTATGATCTGGAGGTATACAATCTTTATTTGTAGTTTTAGCTATTTATCTCTCTGTTTATTTTGGTTTATTTATCTCTCTATTTTTTATTACCGGATCTATACCTTTCATTTCTGCGTATGCTCATTGCCCCACAACTCTATGCGATCTGGGCAAATCAGAAACATAAAGGAAGGTTTTTTTCCCATGCATATGCTCTTTTCCGTGCGCCTTAGTGTGATCTCAGAAAATCAGAAACATTGAGGAAAATATTTAGTTTCTGACGGAAGCTAACTTCAAGCTGTAAGGTTTGTTTTTTTTGTATGTCCACATTGGGTTGTGTGGTTTTTTGTTTTGCAAGAAAAAAGATTTTTTTCAAGTAAGCACACACTCCAAAGCTTCAGTGACTAAAAAAAGAAAAAAACCCCTTTCTCTTTTCCAAAAATTACTATCATTTTAAACTAGCTCACTTGGTCCAATGTTACTTTATGAGAATAGAGGTCTTGAGTTCACGTCTTTCTTTCTGTTGAGTTATTTTTTCAAAAAACACATGTAACTTATGTTTTAAAGTTACTTTATGTAAAAGTGTTCTCACCCATTATAAAAAGTGAGTCACTTATAATTCTAAAGTCTCTTTATCTTTTATTTAAGTTACAATTTAATGGGTAGCTCATAAAGTACCATTTTAAAAGTGACTTTCACTTATTTATAAAAGTGGGTAACATAAATTTTTTTAGGTGAGCTAATTAGATTAAGTTTGGAAAAGCGCAGGGGGGGGACTTTCACTTATTTATAAAAGTGGGTAACATAATTTTTTTTAGGTGAGCTAATTAGATTAAGTTTGGAAAAGCGCGCGCGGGGGGGTTAAAATATAACATTATCATTCATTTCCACACATTCACGCACTTCATCGGCACCTTCAACAACTTTTCTTCAAAAAGCCATAACTTTTTCATCTAGAAGTCGTTTACAGAGCCGGTTTTTTTTAATCAGCCTAATTTTTCGAGATCTTTCCATTGGAACACTTAGTTTCAACATCTACAACTTCAGTTTCTATTAAAATGGAAAGTCCATGCCAAGTTATTCTTGACAGCGCCAACTACTTCTAATGGTGATCCTACATTATGGATTTACTTAGAAGTAAAGGTCTTTACAGAATAGCCTCAGGCTAAGAATCTAAACCTAAAGATGAAGATAAGGTAGCCAAATGGGAAAATAGGCAAGATCAAGCACGTGGGTTAATAGGGATGGCTATTTCTCCAGACCTTAGATTCCATATTGCAGAACTTGATACCCCTAATGAAGCAATGAAGCAACTTACTAAAGTTTTTGGAATTAAAAATGAGATTAGAGCCCATCAACTCAAAAATGAGTTGCTTACGTTGGACTCGAATAATTTTTCTTCCATTGAAGATTTTTTGTCCAAGTTCAAGACCCTTAGACTTCTCTTGGAAGGTGTTAAGGTTAAGAAATGAGATGGTAGCCTGATCTATTCCATTCTTACTAAGTTGGGACCAACCTAATCTGTGTTTTTTTCCACCTTCCATTCTATTAGAGAAGCATTTATTTCTCAAGGACAAGACTACAAGTCACCCTCTTTTGATGCCTTTTGTGATTCTTTAATAAGAGAACAAGAAAAACTCTTACATCTTGGTCTTGTTAATCTTGGAAACTCATCTAAGAAAGCCTTAGTTACCCAACAACAACCAAATTCAAAGAATCCTAAGAAGCAGTATCCTAAAAAGAATGTTCCTAAACCAAACAAGGGTCCTAAGCAATTTAACTCTCAAAATGAAAAATCATTTCAACAAAATGATAAGGCAAATAAAAACAAAGGGAGTAAGACTGATAGACATTGCCACTTTTGTAATTGAGATGACCACTTAGAATAGAAATTCTTTAAGAAGATGGAAGCCCTGGATGCAGCAATGAAGAAGCATAACATCCATTTGGAGCACTTTTCAATTTCAACCTCATCTTCAGAAATTGCACTTTCTGCATGTGGTTGTCAAGCATCTTAGTTTGGTTATGTACTAAATGTATCTCCTTCTTCTCATTCTCATGAGTAGCTCATTGATTCTGGAGCTTCTTATCACATGGCCAAAAACAAAGCCATGTTTTCTTCTTTAAATGATTGTAACACCAAAAATATATATGTTGGTGATGATGGATCTCTTCGTGTTGTAGGGACTGGAACTATTCATCTAGACAATGGTAAATTTAATGATGTATTATGTTTCCCAACCTTATCCTGCAACCTTCTATCTGTATATCAGATAACTCATTCAGGTGAAGGTAAAATCGCTGAATTCTCACCTCATGATGTTGTAATTAAGGACCTGAGAGATCCTAGACAGATTTTAGCTACTAGCATTTTTGATGATTCTACAAGGTTGTATAAGTTTAACAGCATTGGGTCATCAACTCTTCCCTCCGTATTTGTTTCTCATAATGATGAAGTGAGAAAATTTTGGCATGAGCGATTTGGTCACTTAAACTATATCTCCCTTTAAAATCTATGTAAAGAAAATATTGTGACAGGTCTTCCTATGGTATATTGCAAAGATGGTGTTTGTTTCGGATGTGTACTTAGGAAACATCATCGGGATAGTTTTAAAAAACATGCCTCTTGGCACGCTTTAGCCCCTTTATAGCTTGTGCATAGTGATTTATGTGGTCCACTTCCAGTCGTTTCATTCTCTGGCTATAAGTATTTCTTAACTTTCATTGATGATTTCTCCAGACGCACTTGGGTATACTCCTTAAAACTTAAGAGTGAAGTATTTAACATGTTCTTAGCCTTTAAGGCCTTTGTTGAAAAACAATCTGGACATCAAATTCTTAAGCTAAGATCTGATAATGGCGGAGAATATGTTAACAACAAATTCATCAAATTTTGCATTGAGAATGGAATTCAAATGCAACATATTGTTCCATATACTCCACAACAAAATGGTGTAGCTGAAAGGAAGAATCACACCTTAAAAGAAATGGCTAATTGCATGCTTCAATCTAAAGGACTTAGTCTTAATTTTTGGGCAGAAGCAATTAACTGTGAAAATTATATAGTAAATCACACTCCTACTAAGGTTTTAAAGAATATCACTCCAGAAGAATGTAGCTCAATTAAACCAGATGTAAGTCACTTTCATGTTTTTAGAAGTGAAGCATGGGCCCATATTCCAGATGAGAAACATAAAGCTTTAGAACCTAAGAGTAAAAAATGTATTTTTGTTGGATATTCTAAAGATGTCAAAGGATATAGACTTATTCCAATTAAGTCCAAAAATTTTATTATTAGAAGAGATGTAAAGTTTGATGAAAATATATCGGCCTACAAGCCTAGTTCGGCGGATGTGCCACCTCTCTCTATCCCTTGTACTTTTGAAAATATTTCTTCTTCAGATGATGACAGCGAGGATGAAAATCCTCCCCCACCTTCTTAGGGTCCTCCATCTCCTCAACTTCCAAAATGGGCCCATGCTACTCGGGATGCAGCAGGTGCTCTTGCAGGTGATCCTACAGATCAGCGTCACACTCATTCTCAGTTTGATAGAGCCTCTTCTTTACTGGCTCAAGCTCCAGTGCATTATGATCCTGACACCTTTGCAGGGGCTTCAGGCCATCTAGATTGGGACGCAGCTATGAATGAAGAATATCGTTCATTATTGGAAAATGATACATGGGATCTTGTTCCTCTTCCAAATGGATGAAAACTTGTTAGATGCAAATGGGTTTACAAAACCAAGTATGGACCAGATGGGAAAGTTGATAAACATAAAGCTCGTCTTGTTGCTAAAGGTTTTTCACAGCATTGACTATGCTGAAAACTTCTCCCCTGTTGCCAAAATGAACTCTATCCACCTTGTTCTTTCCCTTGTTGCCTCTTTCAAATGGGAAGTCCATCAAATGGATGTTAAATCTGCCTTTTTGCATGGGGACTTGCATGAAGAAATCTATATGGAACAACCTCCTGGATTTATACAACCAGACTCTAGCCTCGTATGTCGGCTTAAGAAATCCCTTTATGGTCTTAAGCAAGCCCCTCAGGGTTGGTATGCCAAAATGGATAGCTTTCTTTTAGATACTAGATTTTCTAGGTGTCATTCTGACAACACTGTCTACACCAAGAAAGTGGGTAAGTCTCTTATCATTCTTGTTCTTTATGTTGATGATCTTATCCTTACTGGTAGTGATCTCAACCTTATGAACCATGTGAAGTCCAACCTTAAAAAGAATTTTGAAATGATAGACTTAGGACACATTATTTTCTTGGTCTTCAAGTCCTGCAATCCAAGGAAGGTATTTCCCTTTCCCAGTCCAAGTATGCCTATGATCTTCTACGCCACTTTCACATGGAAGACTATAAGCTAGCCCCTTCTCCCTTTCAGTCTGGAGCCAAACTTTTAGTCACGTGTACTTCCCCTGAAGTTGATGCTACCTTATACCGTCAGCTTGTAGGAAAACTTTTGTATCTGACCCATACTCGCCTAACCTTTCCTTTGTTGTTGGCCTTATTGCTTAGTTTATGAAAAACCCACATGAAATTCATTGGAAAGTAGCTAAACGAATACTTTGTTATGTTTGAGGTACAGTTTAGTTTGGGATTCATTACAGTGCAGAAGAATCTCCTCTATTGGTTGGTTTCACTAACTCCGATTGGGCTGGTGACCCTAATGATTGGAAGTCTACTGTAGGTTATGTCTTCACTCTTGGTTCTAGACCTATTACATGGGCTTGCAAGAAACAAAGTTCCATTTCTCTTTCTTCAGCAGAAGAAGAGTTTCATGGTGTTGTAGAAGTTAGTAAGGAAGCCCTGTGGCTTCGTCAGATCCTGTCAGAGTTTGGCTTTCAACAGCAGCATCCGACTACACTTTGGTGTGATATTCAAAGTTCCATTCAACTATGCAAAGATCCAATCCAACATCACTGCAAAAAACACATTAAACTAGACATGCACTTCATCAGAAATCTCATTCATGACCATGTTCTTGAAGTGCAATATTGTTCAACCAATGATCAAGTTGCATATATCTTTACAAAGACTCTCACAGAGGCAAAGTTTACAAAACTTCAATTTATGGTTGGAGTTGAGGAAGTTGTCACTAAGGTGGTGTTGTGGTCACCAACAACCCCCCTCTTTGTTTGGTATTAGCAATAGCATCAAGCAAAGGGGGACCCTTAACAAAAAATCCCAAAAATATTTTTATTAAAATTTTTGTATTTAACTCCCTAAAAGCTATATCGCATCGCAAAGGGAGAGTGAAGTATTTTCCTATGCGCATAAATTAAGCTGCAAAGAAGCGATGCGACATTCATCGCATCGCATATTTTTGAAAGCGCCTTTAAAAGAAAATCTAAGGAATCGCCGACGGCCGATATGCGACGTCGCATATCGCAACGTCGCATAAGCAGCGCACAGTGATCAAATGAAAAATGCGATATTGCGATCTGCGATCTGCGATCTTACGACCTGCGATTTTGCGATTTGCGATCTGCGATGAATGAGACTATCAATTGCTGCGATGCGAATCGCAGAAAACCACTCATCGCAAAGTTTCTTCGGCATGATCTGTAAACCCAAAATGGAGCACGCACCTTAAGGGAAATTAATGATTACACGCCTGAGTATCCAAAGATGATCGTGTTGCGTTTTTCGAAGAGTCAAGTCATTATGAGTGTCATGATTATGCATTCATTAGAACTTAAAGCTTTCATGTCAATCTTTTCGTCAATTCTCTTTTCCTTTGCGTGAACTGTAAGGCAGCAACTAATATAAATCTATATGCAGGAAACATCTAAGGAAAAGGGGAAAGCGCCAATACTAGAAGAACAGAGAGGAGATGCCTTCGCAAATGGATGCCGCATGCAACAGGGCCGCGGATTCCAGAGTATCACTCAACAGACACTGATGAAAATAGACTATCCAAGACACAGAATCAAAGGCGCACAAAAGCAGCATGTTTGCAAAAGATCCTGAAGCTCAGATTGGATAAAGCAAAATGAAAAACGCTGAAGAGGGAGGACGCTCCAGAAAAGCCTGGAACAAAGAACGGAAGATTGTCCAGGCAATGGAATCCCTAACTCATTGAGTCATTCGCACGGCCGGAAACCGAAATAGCAACAACACAATCAGTTTGAAAGAAATCTGGGTTATACTAAGTATACACACAGCAAATACACCCAGCCAGAGGAAGATTTTCAAAAATATCTTCTAGTTTGTCAGAAAGAGGTGCCAGCTTTTGTTATTTCGACTTTTATCGCTCGAGCAAAGGAAAAAGACAACCAACCGACTCTTTCCAGGCGAACCTTGCATTGCTTACAGCATTAAGGAGCAAATACAGAAACGGTTAGAAATTAGATTCAATTTTAGAAATAAATTTGTTTTAGTAAAAGGGCGGTCATTTGAAGCCGTTTCCTAAATTTGTGTAATTAAGATTAGTTAGTTAGTAGTATTTAACCCTTCTCATGGCATTTGGAGAAGGGTCCGGAAATTTGTCAAAAAACTTGTCCTCAGAACATGCACTTTTGCACCCTCGGAGGGGGTTTTTGATGAATGGATGGATCGAGATTTATTTATGTTTGCATTTTAATGTCTGCTACTGATGTTGCACTTCTGTACTCTTAGTAGATGTTAAAAGTAATTAGAGATAAATCGTTATTGCTTGAAGTTTGTGAGTGAAATCAGTCATAAATGGTACTTTTATCTCTTGATTAATTTCTGCTCATATTCTTAGAGTGATATACAGCTGAGTTGTTTATATGTTAATGTATGAATGTGTGGGTTACCATTTGGCACTTTTGTACGGTGGAGTCATTTTTTTGCGCTTGACATATGAATAACTGATTATGCGATATGCTGTTCACAACTGTTTTGCCTAACTTCTTATGCAGAATGGTTTATCTTAATTGATTTATATTCTTATGATAGCTGAATGATCTTTATTACCAGTTGTTGTATGAAATCTTTTTAGATCGCATAATGAAAGAATCTTACCCCGGGTTAGTATAGATTAGATGTGCTGTTTTTGTTAGATTACAGTAGCATAGAGTCAGTTTAGAGTCTAGAATTAAATTAGCTTAAAATTACCTTTATATTAGCATCGTCAAAATCTACACACACACACACATCCTTTAGATTGGGAAGTTGGTCCCATTATCCCCAGTCGGACCCGCTACACCAAACGGGCAAGGAGCCGTGAACCAGGTTCCTGACCGGGTGGGTATCCCCCTTGTTGTTGACCCGATTTCGGGGCCCTCAACAGGTGGGATAGGCTCTAATGCCTCCTTCCTTCTCCTATTGTGTCATATTTGTACATCCTTCAATCCTATCCCAAGTTATTCTTAAGGGGGGATGTTAGGATATTCTGACACATAGGAAATAATGAAGTATAACTTGGTCTAGTGTAGAGTTAGGTAAAGTGTGTTTCTTTACTATGCATTTTTGTAACTTATAATCCGACGGTCACGATATGTAGTGATCCAATGGCTCATTCTCTCCTCGGTATTACCGACACTTGCTTCGTGGCTTAACACCCGATTAGTCCATGATCTCTATTTAAAGAGCAGGGAGGGTCATTTGTAGGGTGACCATTCATGAGAGAAGCTTATGTAAATTTTCATTGTTTTATTAATAAATTTCCTGAAGTGGTTGCATTGGCTCAGGCCATGGACCATTTCCCTCTTTGAGGGTTTTAACCACATCAAGAATACTGGTGTATTGATCTGTGATCTATTTGTGAGTAGTGTCCTTTGGTGTTCTGTCTGAGGAACTTACCCTGTAAATTCCTACAGCTAGTTCCATTTGGTCTCACAAATGCTCCAACATCATTTATGTGTCTAATGAACAATGTTCTTATCTCATATCTAGACAATTTTGTTTTGCTCTTTGTTGATGATATCTTGGTTTACTATAAAACCAAGGAGGAACATGATGAGAATTTGAGTGTAATGTTGTAATTGCTAAGAGAGCACAAGCTCTATGCCAAGCTCAACAAATGTGATTTCTTCCAATCACAAGTTTAGTACTTGGGACATATCATCTCCAAGGAAGGAGTAGAAGTAGACCTGGATAAGTTCAAGTCCATCATGGAGTGGCCCACTCCTCGAAATACTATAAAATTTAGATATTTCATGGGTTTGGCCAGATATTACTGGAGGTTCATTAAAAAAAAATTCAAAGATTGGGCATCTAATCATAGCTTTGTAGAGGAAGGGATTTAAATTCAAATGGACAACAGAGTGTGTGTTAGTTTTGAGTACCTTAAACACCTGCTCACACATGCACCAATATTGAGAACAGTTGACCTGGAAAAATATTTTGTGGTTTGCATAGATATTTGCAAGGAAGGGATCGATGGAGTCATAATGCAAGAAGTACATGTGGTTTGTTATGAATTGAGAAAATTAAATGATCATGAGAGGAATTATGTGACTCATGACTTGGGGTTGGTAGCAATAGTGAATGCATTGAAAATGTGGAGACACTACTTTCTTGGAAGGGAGTTTGTTTTAATGTCAAATCATGGAGGGCTAATATATTGATTTGACTAGCCTAAGTTGAATGAAATACATGCAAGATGGTTATCCTTAATCACTGAGTTTGATTTTGAAATAAAGTATATTATAGGAAAAGAAAACAAAGTAGCAGATGCACTTAGAAAAAGGGTACAAGTGGCTCATGTCGCATCGATAAGAACTTTTGAATTTGATTGCAAAGAGAGGATCAACGAGGCCTTACTTTAGGATGAAAATTATCAACATGTGAAGGATGTTGGGAAAAATACTGAGAGGAGGGCGAGGATGAATCAGTATTTTAAACTCACTTTAAACTTTTCATTTCATATTTTGATTGACATACACTACTATCATTCATGCAACCAGCCTATGATGACTTCAGTAAAGGAAAACAACATATATCCAGATAACTAACTTTTCATATATTTCATCATCTGTTCATCTTTAAATAGTGCATAATTACTTCATTATTCATTCATTAAACAATAACCATGAGAAGTAAGAGAAGAATAAACCATCACAATAAGAAACACAACAACACATGAGAAAACAAGGGTTTTTAGGCGAAAACCCAATGTGGGAGAAAACCACGGTTGTTGTTGTATTTTTCTTGTTCTTTTATTATTAAGAAAACTTTCATTACATATTATACTAGCACAGACTCTTACCAACACATAGCCACCCACCTACAAAAGGCTAAAAACTTATCTCGTTCTCCAGCATCCACTAGAAGGGAGATATAACCCCCTGATCTCGTTTACTGACTCCCACTAGAAGGGAGCACCTGTCCCCTAAACACGTTTACCAACTAACATTGAAAGGAAGCTTTGACTCCCTTACTGAAGGCTCCAACCCTCAGCGCCTCTGTGGATTTCATTTCACAATATTTCATACTAGATCCACTTGACTCAAAACATCAAACTTGTAGGATACTTTTCATCATATTTTCATATTGTACCCACTTCCAATATTAAGCCCAAACCAAGTAGCAACTTTGAAACCAAACATTGAATCAAATTATCCAATCACTGAACCAACTGAATCACTATAACATCAACAAACCAATCATTGAATCTCGTCTGACTATTGCAACCAAAATAATTCACAACCGATATAGGTTATCAGATCATATCAACCATTCCTTAATAAACCACACTTTATTCTCCATAATAGAAACACAATGTTGTTCCTGTAAACCCTAATAAGACATATATTAGAATGTATAAGCTATTGTTCTGAAGCACACTCGTGTATATACATGCTTCCATTGTATAAGACCTATGTACATATCTCAAATCACCATGAACCACTAAATCACTGAAGTAACCACTGAACCATACATGAACCAATCACAAACCACTAAATAAATCATAGATAGATCATTGAATCATACCCAGTCATACATTTATACCATTAAAATTGATCAATATAACCAAGTCATCTCAATTCACACTATCATACACAAAGCATCATAATAGAGACATCATTGACAGGCAACAACAATCAGAATAGAACTGATCATTTAACAGTAATGCAAACCCTGGCACATATACATGACTATCACAAAACTGATCAATGTATGTATGTTCCTACCATGCACAACACCCGCATACAGATCTCAACATACTGTAAAATTTATTTCATAATATATATGTGACCCTACAGAGATGGATTTTTGTATGTACGTGACTATTCCAAGGCACACCTACATACAAATATGAAAACTTTCGCTGCAAATACAATTTCACTTTCCGCAACCTTTACTGTTAAAATTACAAACTTTTTAATACTTCATTCAGATCACAACATCATTATAACCACATATCTATCATTGTTAGCTACTTAGGAATTTTCAATAACTAAATAAAACAAGAATATATGTCAACATACTTCATATCTGAGTCTTCTCCTTTCTCCTTGGTGCACACTTATTCCAAATCACACCATACATAGATAACCCATTACTTTCACACAAAACATCTTCATCTACATCTCCTTATACATTTTTAGCCTTAGCCAATGCCTTGGGTAAATCCCTTGGTAGTGTCGTTAGTATTATTTGACAGGATGAAATAACCATTGTCGTTTCCATTATTATGGGCCAATACCATGGTAAAGACCCATAGTATCCAAAATATCATGGTGCAAATTTTGTACGCGACTTTACTTCACAAGCCCTACGTGTGTACGCGACCTTGCTTTACAGGACTTGTGTATACTTTCTCAAACTTTACCTTTTCCATCCATCCGTATTTGAACTGACATTCCTTTATCCATGTCCTATGTAACATATGTAGTAATTCCATAAGCATCCCAATATCATAACGTTGACATCTTTATTAAGTAGGTTTCCATCAAGGACAACACATTAGCCACAATTCCAACAAAGGAATCCTTGTAACAAGAGATAAAAGGATCATTGAGTAAGAATTACTCACTCAATACTGATGGTGTGCTAAAATTTAAGGATAGATGGTATGTTCCTTGTATAGGAAACTTGAAGAAGCTCATCTTAGATGAATTTAACAAAATATCTTATTCAATTCATCCTAGATATCATAAAAGTATAACAAACATGAAAAAAATTTACTATTGGTCGAGCATGAAAAAGGATGTTTTTTATCACATCACCAAGTGCATGGAATGTTAGCAAGTTAAAGTGGAATGTAGACACGTGGCAAGATTTATTGTAACTAATCTTTGTTCCTGAGTAGAAGTGGGAAGTCATCTCCATGGATTCCATCACAGAACTACCTAGAACATCTACACAGCGTGGTGTTATAATGGGGATGGTCAACAAGTTGATCAAGGAAGCTCATTTTATAGTTGTCAAATCCACCCATAAGGAAACCAACATAGCTCATATTTTCATGGAGATATTTAGATTGCATGGTATAACCAAGAAGATCATTTCAGATCAGGATGCCAACTTCACCTCAAGATTTTGGAAAGTATTATTTGTTGGTTTTATAACAAAGTTAGCCTTTAGCACAACGTATCACCCTCAGATGGATGGAAAAACTGAAAGAGTAAAAAGAGTTATAGAAGACATGTTGAGGATGTATGTCATGCATCAACCCAAGAGATGGGATAAATTCCTACCCTTAGTGGAATTTTCCTAAAACAATGGGTATTAGGAGTCACTAAAGATGAGTCATTTTGAAGCTCTATATGGTAGAAGATGTAGCACACCCATCAACTGGAATGAATTGGTGAATAGGGTGATTCTTGGACTTGATGTGCTAAAGGAAATGGAGCAGGAAGTAATTAGTATCAAGTAGAAATTAAAGGCAACTCAGGATAGGAAAAAGAGTTATGTAGATCATTAAAAGACGCACAAGGAATTCCAAGTGGGAGAGCTTGTGTATCTTTTCATCAAACAAAGAAATATTTCACTAGGAATAGGGTCTTGTGACAAGTTGGAATGAAGGTTTTGTGGACCATTTTAGATCTTAGAATGAATGGGGACATTGTCTTATGGATTAGACTTGCCACCCATAGTGAAAGCACATGATGTTTTCCACATTTATTTGCTTCAAAACTATGCACATGATGATAATAATATTGTTTATAAGTCATCGATACAAGTGGAATCCAACCAAATCCACATTTCATTCTAGACCAGAGATAGACCACATTCTGGAATCGAATAATATAGCAAGTCAAGGTGCAATGGAAACACTTTGGACCAGAAAAATCTACCTAGGAAATGGCTAATCAAATGAGGGTATCCTACCCTTTTCTTTTACTGTGTAAATGAATGTACATAGTTGTATATATAAAGCTCATGGATGTATTTGTTTTCTGTATATAGAATACTAAGGATGGTGTTCCTCTAATGAGGTGGGGCTTGTAATATCCCTTTTTGATTCCCCCCATGTAAAATTCACCATGTGTACTCTTTTACATAAATAAATGTGAAAATGAAAATATGGTTGTGTTGGAAGAGTAGAAATGGATTCAGAGTTTCAAGGAGGAGGAGTTGCATGCATCGTGTTTAGATCTAAACTCAAGCCACTTCATTTATTTTACCACTTATCTTGAAAAATTAATGGTTTGGTTGTGCAAGCATTGAAGTTGTGTATGGGTCGTTTGAAGTGAAGGATGTGGCCCATTCTGTCCCTATTCTCATGGGACATGTTGGGAGAGTCCACACGCAAGAGAAGGGATAAGGGAGTGGGAAATAAAAAAAGAATGTCGGAAAAGAAAAAAAGCATGCAGAATAGGAGGAGAAGGCTAAAGAAAGCGACCACTCTGGAGAAATAGAAGAGAAACGAAGAGAAGAGAAGATGGTACATCATTCACTGGAATTTTTGGTGTAGTCAGTGTTGTTCATTAGTTTTCTATGGGCAAGTGAAGACTCGGTGGAGATATTGACTCACTAGTGCGTGTTTTCTCGGTTGATAAACCTCTAAGTGCTTGTCTTAGGGTTGATAAACCAATTAAAGCTTATTGAATGAGATGATAAACCACTTAAATCTTTTTGAATAGGATGATTAACCACATGGGTTCTTATTGGAAGGCTCATAAAGAACTTGGTAGTTTGAGACATTCAGGTGCTTATTATCATGGCTGATAAACATCTAAGTGCTTACCTTGGGGCTAATAAACCACTTAGAGCTTGTTGAATGGGTGATCTAGGTGGATATTGGTGGCCACACGCCTATTCCACTTGGACCCCCACCATTATGTCTTTTCAATTTCCTTAATTGTAGCACAATATACTATTTTTGGCAATTGTTCAGGTCCTAAACTTCTGGAGCCGTTTTGAGGGAATAAAAAACGTTTTTAGGGAAAATGAAGAGACCAAAAATGTGTTGCACAAGTTTACCAATTTTTGTTCAGCCTCCTCTTCGGGATATTTGAAACGAGGTATTATAATATCCAAATGGAGATCATATGCCAAAGTTACGACTTTGGTAAGTTGACATTCCAACTTACCCCAACGGGCCCACAAGCTTTTGGCGCTTCATCTCCTAGGGTAAGTTTTTTGGATGTTTAGTGTTTCTCATTGTTTCTCAATGATAAAAAGGCCATCAAGCTCATTGTAACATAGAGTTCAAAGTCATGTAGTTGCCACATCTCTTCTCATAGATAAGCTACCATCGCTCGAGTTAGTTTACTTCCATTTAGTATGTAAGCATATTACATTTCTTTGATATTAATGAAATGAAGTTTTATTTCTTCTACATATCTATGTTTATGTTTATATCTATATTTTTTTGTGTTCCTACATAAGTTTGGATCAGTGGTATCAGAACGATCTGCTCTTTCTCTATTTTTTTGTTAGGTCACTATAATACTAGTGTATTCCATTATTATTATTGTAATTATAGCCCCTTATTGTTATTCTTGTGCCCATTTTGTCCCCATATTGTTATTATTGTGCCCCATAGAATCTCACTATTATTATTGTTGTGCCCTTACATTATTATTGTTATGTTGACTCTGATTATATTGTAACCCCTTAGACTCCTATATATAGAAAGGAAGCCTTGTCATTTGTATCATCCAAGAATTGTTCTGTTTCGTAATGTAAAGGAGGTTTCCCCCTTGAAGAGGCTGATTTTGAATTCTTTGATCTATTTTTTCTTCTATTTTGTGAGATGGTTGCATAACATCTGGTATCAGAGCTTTGGATTCTAGGGTTTCGCTACTTCAAACAGGTCATCATGGAATTTTCGCAATACCTATTTTTCTACAAAGTTTGAGAAGCATAAATTAAAACCCATTTGATTTGAAATCTTGATGAACCTTAGGTACGAATTTCAGATATTGTCTCGCTATAGTTTAGGAGATATGATCCAAGGAAGTTAGGGTTTTGTTCATGCTCCTAAATTATATCTCAAACAGGAGACCTGGGGAAAATAGACATAACATTCTCTCTAAGCATCAGATTGAAATTATGTAGAAAGGTATAGAAACAAAACGTATTGTAGTTTTTGGTGCATCATTTCCAAGTTCGAAGGTTGAAATGGAGACACGTGGTACTTCATACGAGTTCGCTCCACTAAACTAGTATATAAGCAGGTCATTGTCGGAGATTTGGAATAACTATTTCTTGGAGAATACAATCTTGATCAGACTTACGGTGTTGGAAACAGGACTCAGAGGACTACCTTAGGACGAAATTTCAAACCTTGGAGATCCAAAACTACAGAGATACAACAGATTCAATATCAAGCTCCTACAAAGTGAAAAAAGGTGTGTAGTATTTTTAAAATTTTGCGTAAGTTTGGTTTGAAAAATTAGTTGGAAGGAATTCAAAGGGCATAGTGAATCATAATTATCATTAATTGATGCCTTGAACAAAGAAAATGGAAACACCTAGTAAGTAACCTGAAATCTCTAGTATGACTCATGAAGAAGAGGAAGAAATGCAACATGACATGTGAAAATTACAGTTGAAGGGACGGAGTCGCTCACTATTCATATGGTGAGAGTTTGGTGGCCCGAAATTGACTTGGCTTGAGACCAAGTGCAACAAATTTCACTCTCACAAAAAGTAACAAAAGCTAAGATGGATGGTGTAAAGAAAGGAGTGGAAGCCAAGTTGAATGGCATGGAAGCTAAGATTGATGGCGTGGAAACTAAGATGGATGGTGTTTAGAGGTAAACATTGAATATTTGAAGAAAGACATGGAAGGTTTGAAAGGAGGTTTGGCAAAGTTGCTACAAGAAATGCTTCCTAATGGCGAAAAGGTAGTAGAGGAAACTCATATTGAGAACAAAAGAAATCTTATCCATGATTTCATAGACTCTAACATTGGATTAAAGACCCACTATTTTCCAAAGATCGATATGAGAAAGTTTGATGGAAAATATCTTGTAACATGGATACAGATGGAGCAATATTTCGATCTCCATAATGTGCAAAACACACAAAAGGTACGCATTGCGACTTTATATTTGGACCCCAATCAGTTTGTAAGGTATCGATGGCTTTGCTCTCATAAACAAATTGTCACTTGAGAAATTTTTACAGAAGAAATGATAACACATTATGAGGATACAAAAAGCAACACCTTTTTTAGCCAATTGATAAATCTCAAACAAAAGGGTTCAATGGTGTAACACATTGAGTACTTCCAAAAATTGAATATAAGGATAAAATATATTCTAGAGGAGCATAGGATTGATGTGTTCATAGGGACTTTAAAGGATAGCATCCAACATGAGGTTCGCCTTTGGGAACCTGATTCATTGGAGAAGGCATTCAGGTTGGAAAGAAAAATTGAAAGCAAAATTATGGACACAAGGAAGCCTACCAATCACAACTATAAAGATGGAAGTGTTGTTTCCCCTAGCCTTCCATAACTTACAAGGTTGAAACCACAACAATTGGAAGAAAAAAGAGCAAAAGGGCTTTGTTACAGTTGTGATAAAAAATACACTAAAGGTCATAAGTGTGCTGAGAAGAAATTATTTTACATATATTGTGAAGAGGAAGAGGGAAAGAAACAAGAAACAACAAAAGAAGAGGATACACCCCAGGAACGAACCCTAGAGAAAGAAGAAATGAATCTAACCATATATGGTAATGCATTGGCCGGAATTACCACTCCTCAAACTATCAAGATAGAAGGACATATCAAGAAGAAAGATGTAATAGCATTGATTGATTCGGGAAGTACCCATAATTTTATTCATTGTAAGATAGAGAAGGAATTGAATTGCTTCCTATATCCAGCACTAGAGTATCAAGTGATGGTTGCAAATGGAGGAATCGTAAATTTCTCAGGAAAGTTCCATAATATCAAGCTATCCATGGGAGAATATGTGTTGAATCTTCCAATGTTTTCCATTCCAATGGGTGGTGGTGATGTTGTACTAGCAGTCCAATGGCTAAAATCTTTGGGTATGATAGCTTTTAATTTTCAAGAACTTTTCATGAATTTTTTTTCAAAAGGAAAGGAAGTTTAATTAAGGGGTATCAAAAGGAAATCGGGAAATATAATTAGCTCTAACGATATGACTAAGCTTCCAAATAATGAACTACTTGGCATAATTGCACAATTATGTTCGCTAGAGGTTCCCAAAACGAAATCATATATTTCTCCAGATCTCCAAAAAGTCTTGGACAATCATTCCAAGGTATTTGGGACTCCCAAAGTCCTCCCACCTATTCGTGATCATTATCATTCTATTCATTTGATTCGAGGAATTGTTCCTCCAAACATCAGGCCTTACAAATATCCTTATGCCCAAAAGAGTGAAATTGAGCGTATGGTTGTAGAAATGGTAGAGGCGGGTATAATTCAACCTAGTCAAAGTTCTTTCTCTACTCCAGTATTATTGGTGCACATGAAGGATGGATGACAATGCATGTGTCTGGATTATAGGGAGCTCAACAAGCTCACTATTAAAGATAAATTTCTCATTCATGTCATTGATGAATTATTGGATGAATTGCATGGAGAAATTTACTTTGCTAAGTTGGACCTTCATTGAGGATATCATCAGATCAGAATGAAGATTGGAGACATTCCAAAAATAACATTTAGAACTCATGAGGTTCATTATGAATTTTTGGTCATGCCTTTTGGCCTTACCAATGCACCTTCTACATTTCAAGGTTTGATGAATTCAATTTTCAAACTCTTCCTTAGAAAATTTGTGTTAGTATTTTTTGATGATATACTAATCTACATCAAGTCTTGGAAGGATCATGTTCAACATGTTGATAGGGTGCTCAAACTATTGGAGGAGAAACAATTATATGCATAAACCTCCAAATGTTTCTCTGGAGTACAAGAGGTGAAATATTTGGGTCATATTGTATCTCATGAAGGTGCTAAGGTAGACTCTAGCAAAATTAAAGTCATTAAGGAATTGAAAATCCCCACATCCATAAAGAATTTGTGATGATTTCTCCCATTGATAGGGTATTATTGCAAGTTTGTTAAGAATTATGGGAGAATAGAAGCACCTTTAACAACATTACTGAAGAAAGATGCATTTTCTTGGACTCCGGAAGCAATGAAAGCCTTTGAACATATTAAAGAGGCAATGTTCCAAGCACCAGTCTTAGGTACGCCAAACTTCAGAAAAACCTTTATTGTGGAATGTGATGCATCAAGAAATAGAATTGGTGTTGTTTTAATGCAAGAAGAAAGACCCATTGCTTTTGAAATTCATCCAATCAAAGGAAAGTATTTACACAAAGCTATTTATGAGAAGGAAATGTTGGCAATACTACATGCACTTAAGAAATGACAACCTTACCTAATGGGAAGACACTTCAAGATAAAAATGGATCATGATAGTCATAAATACTTTTTAGAACAAATATTATGTCTAGAAGAGCAATAAAAATGGGTCACAAATATGTTGGGTTATGACATTGAAATCATCTACAAAAAAGGGAAGAAAAATGTTGTTGCGGATGCACTCTCAAGAAAGGATGAGGATGTGGAAGCATTTCTTTGTGCCATTTCTATTATCCAACCAGATTGGATAAATGAAGCAAGGGATGAATGGAAGAATGATGAAGAAGTTGAACTCATTCAAAAGTTGCAGCAATATCCTAATATATCTAATACATTTAGCTAGAAAAATGATTCGTTATGGTATAAAGATCGCTTATACCTCTATAAGAATTCCCAACTCAAACAAAATATTCTTCTAGAATTGCACACTTTTCCCTTAGGAGGGCATTTGGGATTTTTAAAAACTTACCACAGGGTTAAGAAGGAATTTTTTTGGGATGGCCTTAAATCTAGTATTCAAAAGTTTGTGGTGGAATGTTTGGTTTTCCAACAAAATAAAGTTGAGACAATTAAGACCCCAGGTCTACTACAACCTTTATCCATTCCAAGTCAACATTGGGAGGAGGTTTCAATCGATTTTATCACAAGGTTACCTAAGTCTGAAGGAAAGAGTGTCATCATGGTGGTAGTTGATAGAATTACAAAGTATGCACACTTTTTTGCATTATCTCATCCATTTAAAGCTAGTAGAGTTGATACTGCATTTATGGAAACAATTCAAAAGCTACAGGGAAACCTAAAGATTATTGTAAGCAAAAAAGATCCTATTTTCACTAGAAATTTTTGGACATAATTATTTTCTTGTCTCAGTACTCAGTTAGCTCATAGCTCATCTTATTATCCTCAATCAAATGGGAAAACAGAGATTGTGAACAAATCTTTGGAAGGATATATTTGTTTCTTTGTATCTAATAAACAAACACAATGGGTCAAATGGTTGCCTCTAGATGAATGGTGGTATAACGCTTCCTTCCATACTGCAGCAAAAATGACCCATTTATGACACTTTATGGATATCATCCACTGTCCATCACATCATATTTAAGAGAAAATTATAAGGTTCAAGCAGCGGAAAATCACATCGAGCATCAACAAAAATTTCTCCAACTCAGATAACCTGACTTTGGCACAGAATAGAATGAAACAACAGGCAGATTAACATTGCAGCGAAAGAAGTTTCGATGTAGGTGACTGGGTATTTCTATGACTCCAACCATACAAATAAATGTCCCTCAAGCAAGCTAAGAAGGATAATAAATTATCACCAAAGTATTATTGTCCATACAAGGTGTTGCAAAAGATTGATACTATGGCATACAGATTGTAACTTCCTGCATATTCCCAAGTGCACCCAGTTTCCCATGTTTCATGCTTAAAGAAGGTTATAGTTGACAAGCTCCCAGTTCAAACAATATTTCCAGAACTTGACGAGGAAGGAAAATCATATTGGAACCTGAAGCAACCACTGAAACAAGAACTCGATAGCTATGAAATCTATCAATTTCAGAGTATCTCATCAAGTGGAAGAACTTACTCATTGAATATTCCACATGGGAGGATGAGAATTTTATATAGAAGCATCCAGAACTACACAAGCGTTTAGGAAAAAACTTTTTTTAAGGAGAGGGGTATGTTAGGTCCCTATTATACTAGTGTATTCCCTTATTATTATTGTCATTGTAGCCCCTTATTGTTATTGTTGTACCCATGTTGTCCCCATATTGTTATTATTGTGCCCCAAAGAAGTCCACTTTTGTTATTGTTGTTCCCTTACATTATTATTGTTATGTCGGCTCTGATTATATTGTGGCCCCTTACACTCCTATATATAGAAAGGATGTATTTTCATTTGTATCATCCAAGAATTGCTCATTCGTGTAATGTAAAGGAGGTTTTCCCCTCGAAGAGGCTGATTTTGAAGTTATTGATCTATCTTTTCTTCTATTTTGTGAGTTGGTTGCATAACATTTTCTATGCATGTTCCCAACGAGGTCAGGATAAAAGGATTTAGGGATTGAACTGGTTTAACCTTTGCAAGACCATCCTCACAAACCCCGATGACCTCCCATGGCAGAAGAAAAGAAATACATGGGAGCAGGAGATCCTTCCAAAACATTGCTCAAGGAAGCCCTCGAGTGACAAAGGAATGTAATGATGGTTAACTTTGACTAGATCCTTCAGTGGCTACCCATAGGTGACGTATCTTCATCCAGCAGCTACTCCAGAGGTGCTACTCCTTTTAAGGTACAAGTTAACTTTGAAAATCCCATATTTGAAGGCCATATAGATGCAAATGTCATAGATAGATGGTTAAATCTGTTGGAATGATATTTTCCGGTTCATGACTTTTCCAATCGGGAAAATATTACTTTTCACTTGTCAAAGTTGCCCCCCATGTCAAAGACTGGTGGGAAACCTACTGTGAACAAAGGAAGAGAGGGAATCCTCATTGTTTTAAGCCACACCCACTTGGAATTATTTCTAAGATGTCATCAAGGAGCAATATTACCTTGTCAAGAGATATGAAGATAAATACATAGTGGACCATGCTACGGTAGGGAAGGGACCAAGATATGTCAGAGTTCACAAATATTTTTTATACCCTTCGCACGAAGTTTGATATCAAGGATTCTAAGCAGAGTACATCTAGGACAAGATGGAGTTCCTGGAAATCTCCTCACTTGGCACCACCTATTAATATGTTGTCAATATTGACAAAAAAAATTAAACAAAAGAAGTGAGAATTAGTATCTGCGAATATGAAGGAAGGGAAAGGCACCCCCAAACTGTAAAACAAAGGACAAATCCAAGTTAGGGCAACTGATGACAACTCGTTGAAGCTGCAATAAAAGAAAAACACCATGAAGATAAATAAGGACAGGGAAATGGTATGAGTTCCATAAGAGCCCCACTCACAACACAAGTGAGTGTCGAGCCAAGCAATCACTGGTGGCCAAGCTGAAGGCTTTCGAATCATATTCATGTTCCGACTCTGAGTCAGAATTTGACAAGGGAAATGAAAAAGGGAAGCAGATTATTTATACGAAGCCTAGTTCCACCATTTCCACCACCAAGATCCAGAAGATTGAGCCCAAATATCCAGAGGGTGCGAGTGTCTCTTCCACTCACAGATGTGGGTGAAGGGCTCTTCACTGCATTTCATTATCAACAGCGGAAGCCAAAAGAACCTCATTTTAGTAGAGTTCATGAATTGGTTGAGCATACTGACAAAAACACACCCATATTCATACACCATCGGGTGGCTTCACCAAGGGAGAGATCTTCATGTCAGCCAACAATGTCACCTTCCCTACAGTGTCAATCCCTTCACAAATGAGGTACTATGTGATGTTACTCCTCTTGAAGTTTGTGATGTATTATTAGGCCAACCATACATTTGGAAGTGTCATGATGTGTATGAGTCTAAGCCTCGCACTGTCATTATTTCTTTGGGAAATAATTTATATAGGATAGCGGAGGTAGCACTGCCTACCAAAATCTCTTTGATATTTGTGAAGCAATGCAGTAAGATCATTTTCCAGACTGGGAAATTTATCTTCCTTATGATTCACCCTCAACACAAGAACAAGACTATGGCCACATCCACAACCTCTAGACAGGGCTCCTCCACATGGCAGTAACATATGGAAAATGTCATGGAAGAGTACAGGGAAATATTCACCTCACCCACAGGGGTACCCCTACCCTGTCAAGTCAAGCACTCCATCGATCTGACCCTGGGTGCGTCGCTACCCAATGGACAGATCTACTGATGCTATGTTATGGAGAATGATGAAATTAAGAGGTAGATTCATGAGTTGTTGCAAAAAGGGCACATCAGGCTAAGTTCATCACACTGTGGGAGCATGATCGTGTTGGTATAGAAGAATGACAGCACCTAAAGACTCTGTATTGACTATCAGGTACTAATAAGATCACTATCTAGAATAGGTATCTAATCCCATGGACTGATGACCTTCTGGATCAACTCGAGGGGGATAAATATTTCAACAAGATCAACTTGAAGTTTGATTATCACCAGGTACCAATTGAACCCTCTAATGTGTGGAAGATTGCCTTCAAATCCAAGGAGGGCCTTTTCAAATTGTTGGTCATGCCTTTCGAGTTTATGAATGCCCTTGAAACCTTCATGTGGTTGATGGAAGAAATATTGCGACCCTTTTCCGACTCATTCATGGTAGTGTACCTAGATGACATCCTGATCTTTAGCCGGAGTTGGGAAGAGCACATACACCATATCCGACAGGTCCTCCAAACCCTGCAATAACACAAATTGTGTGCCAATTTGGAGAAATACACTTTTGGTATGACCCAAGTTCAATATTTGGGGTACATCATTAATGAGAGAGGTGTGCATGTGGACCCAGCCAAGATACAAGTTATTTGAGATTGGCTAGCCCCAACCACTCTAACAAGGCTCCACAACTTTCTGGATCTTGCAAATTTCGATCGCAGGTTCATGTTGGGATTCTCTCATATCACTTGGTCTTTGAGTCAAGTCACCAAGGGCAGAGTGAAAGACAAGTTATTTTGGTATGAATCCCAATAGAAGGTGTTTGTCGAGTTAAAGCATCACCTCTACTCTACATCTATTCTCACATTACCAGACCCGCAAAAACCATTTGAAATTGACACAAATGCCTCTGATTATGCTATTAGTGTAGTTCTTACCCAGTAGGGGCATATGGTGGCATATCACAGCGAGACACTTTCAGATATAGCTCAAAAATATCCCACTTATGAAACATAGATGTATTCTATTAGGCATGTCTACCAACAATGGAAGCATTACATTCTGGCGAAGGAAACGATCATCCACACAAACCACTGACCCCTACAATTCATACAGACACAAGGGAAGTTGCAAAATGATCACAATCAAGAATGGTCCACATATCTACAACATTTCCATTTGAACATCAAGTACAAGAAGGGAAACACCAATAATGTTGTAGACTATCTCAGCCAACTACCAGTTATGGTGCTGGCCATTTTTCTCGAATCTTATGGACACGAGACTTCAAGGTGGCCACATCTTTACAAGAGCAATCTAGAATTCATAAACACATACCAGATGCTCCTGGAGGGAAAGAAAGTTCCATATTTTCACCTCCAGGGTGCATTGTTATGCCACCTAGGACACCTCTTTGCTCTTACAAGCGAAGGTTCCAAGATGATCTGGGAGGCATAGTATAGTCGGGTCGTTGGACATTTTGAATTAGAGAAAATAGTGGCAGTGTTGCACAAGTATTTTTTTTGGATGAACCTTTGATAGGATGTTCAGAAGTACATCAGATATTGCACTACCTTCATCATTTCCAAACCAAAAATCAAGAAACAAGGCATATATACTCCTCTCCCTACTCTTATTCAGCCTTGGGAATCCATCTCCATGGATTACATGTTGGGCCGTACTTCTACTAAGCATGGCAATGACTGCATGTTCATGGTCGTCGAGAGATTCTCTAAGATGGACATTTTTGCGGCCTGCAAGAAGAGTATCATAGAAAAATCCACTGCTAAGCTCTTATTTGAATGAGTGTGGGTACATTTTGGGATCCCAGAGTCCATTATCTCAAACCAGGATAGGAGGTTCTTGACTACATTTTGTTCATGTCTGTTATAGCTCCAATTACCACCCTTGGTACTTGTGATGCTTGGTTTATGGCCTAGGGAAACCCCTCCTTCCAGACGTGGTCTAAATATTTTAAAAACAGTGTTTTATTCCTTGTACGCTACTTTTCCCTGAGATAAAAGCGTGTCCACATGGGTTAGTCCATACCCAACCCGCGTATATGTGTTAAAACACTTAAAAAAAATAAATTTCCTTAATTATGGGCGGAGTGCACGGGTTTTACCTATTGTTTAACTCCTAGTGCCCGTGGCCCAACTATTTCCCAACTAAAAAACTAATTGGGAGAAATATAAATAGACTTCTATGGGAAGGCCTTAAGGGGGAGAAGAGATAGAATTACTATACTAAGATTATCCCTGACTGAGTCTGAAGTATCCCTGTGCTTCAAGCACTTCCCCAAGTTTTAGGAAACCCTTGTTTCCTTGAGTGTTGATATTCTCCCACTTGCTTGAGATATCATGGTATTGGTTATGGAAGGAGGCTGTTGAAGACTGGGATTGGATGGATCTGGAGGACGGTTCCGCTTGGAGCCAAAAGAAGAAGACTCAGGTGAATTCTCTCCGTGTTAGTTATAGCTTTCTACAATAAAAAGAAATGTTGTCTTGTTCCTGAGATTGACTTTTTTTATGCATCAAATACTATTGTAATTCATGTATGAATGTTATTTTGATGTATAACTAATCATTTTCTTATATGATATAAAGTTGATTTCTTTAAAATGCTTTATCTATATGCTGCTATGTATGTTCAAATTAGTTAATTTGCAGATTCGAAGATCATCAGGAGTTGCAGAGGGTCTGAACCCTGCTGGAACTATCTAAATGAAGGACATTCGAGTATGGTCGCTATCACATAGTTTGTTTATATAAGCATGTTGCTTGAGTTGTATGAGTGTTTCTTACTGTAGTTTTCTCTTGCTCCGTTGGGGTTCCAACCCAAAGCCCTAGGGTACTTATTACCGTAACAGAATTGGCGACTCCACTAGGGATAACAATCTTGTTATTCCTAGTTTGGGTTGTTTAGTGTCAATTAGGGCTCAATTCTTGGTTTTCTTGTTGTGACAGTATTGTTTGGTCCAGTAGAAACTCAGACCTTAAGTCTGATATTTTTGATCTGGCTTTGTTTCTTATTTTTCTTTCAAAACTCAGTATACACACTTTTTCTATTTACAGTAGCGTACACACGCTAGTTTCTTTGAAGTGAACCCGTGTATATGTGAGTTTCCTTTATCAGAAGTGCATGTACACGCCTATGTGCTTGAACACAATTGCGTATACCCTTTTTTGCATGCTTTTCTCAAATCTCTCTACCTAGAAAGATTTGTTTCTTAGTCTGTTTGGTTTTTGAGTGGTCAATTTCTATCTTTATAATTTTATTATTCAATGAGCTTATTGTTTTGAATTCTCTTCCGCTTTGAAAAGTTTTTGGCCTAGGTTTGCTTTTGAGTGAGTTTGTGATTTGTGTTTTGACACACAAGAATTCTTATAGAGGTTCTTGATTGTTCTGGTTCTCTGGAACAATAGATTGTCATCAATATTTGTGTCAAGCTTGATTATTGGTTTACTTACTTTGCTTTCTATCATTTTGTGGCCTTACACCTTTTCTTGCTTTTTGAAAGTTTCTTTTGATGGATTTGAAGGTGTTTCTTTCCTAATTTCTTGGTTAGTTTCTTAAAGCTCTTTGCTTCCTTTTGGGTAATTTGGTGCAAGTTGAAGCCCTTTTTCTTCAAGTTCTCATTCGTTATTGAATTAGTGACTTGCAAAGTTTCCTTGTGCTCTTCTTTCAGTCTTTGAGTCTTTGGTGGCATTTTGAGTGCTTTCGAAAGGTTGTTTTCATTGCTTCTTGAAACATAAAAGTTCTTAAAAAACATTGATTTTGTTTTCTTTTGCCGAGTTTGATTTTGGTTTCTTTTGATTTTTTTAAAGTGAATTGTGATCCTTTTTTATTGGTCCTTCTTGTTTGGAGAATATTTTGTATTCAAAACTAGTATTGTTTTCAAACACTTAAGTTGGCTTATTAAAGTTATAAACAATTGCTTTCATTTCTTTTTAGAGTAATCTAGGATCTTGCATTTTCATGTACACCTTGCATTAGGGTAGTTTTGCATTATTAAAGCATCAATAGTATTTTTAGTTTTTGTGAGTGTGAAGTGTGCTTTAAGAAAAATAAACAAAAAGTTTTTCTTTATAGAAGTTTCGTAGAACCCAAGTAGAAATTTCTTTTCATCGAAGAAAAAATGATTGCATTCATATAAGTTAGTTTTTCATTAATTTTTTTTGCGTCATACAAAAACCATTGGTTTCATTTCCATTTATCCCTTTGACTTAAAAGAACAACCATTTAAAATCAAACGCTTAATAAAATAAACAAGAACTTTTCGTATTGTCATCAGAATACACCAACAAGTTTAGGTTTATTTAGGGCCTTGGATTAGGTGAGAGGAGAGTAAACTCTCCAAGGGCACTCTAAATTGTAAAACATAGAAGTTTGATTAAAGCGTGAAATCCAATAGCGTTAGGGAGACCAGGAAAACTCCATGACTAGGAGTTAAGCACAAGGGTTTGTGAAGATAAGGACGAGAGATACCCCCTCTCTTACTTGTCTGATCCTACCTCACGACTATTCCACCCGGCTTCTGATACTAGTTGGTGTCCATAGTTGCCTATCCTAGGGATCCACACAGGTGGCTACAGAGGGGAATCCTGTGGCACCTGAGGTTGACGTTGCATCACGTTCAGCAGTACTTCTGGAGGGCACCCTTGCGAAGCTTGGGAGCTTGCACCGGCAAATGTTATTGTCTGGAGGTTAGCGTAACTACCTTTGATACCTTCCCTAGTAGGCTTGGGGCGTAATTACCCCTGCCTATTTTCAAAAGGCCCTTATTATTAACTTTCTTGTATTTTGGTGTTCTGTCCTAATCACCTGGAGTGGAAATACTTGGAAGTTGCTTGATTGCTGATATCTTTAGGGACATTTTAGTGAGTGTTCTGTGCTCCTAGTAAGCCTAGCTTTTAATTTCTTGAGTCTTTAGGTAGATTTTATAAAAATAATTCAAAGTGGCTGACTGACCATCTCGACGGTCTCGGAGACTTCGTGGGCTTTCACCTACGAGTCCAGAGCCTTCTCCTAAAAGGTGTAAGAGCAATTATGCCAGTGGTTTCCAACCAGTGGCAACAGGTGCATCGGAGATTGATCCTCCACTTGGGGGCATTAGTTCACAAGGTAGACCTGGTACTACTACAAAGTTAGAGAGGAACACACCAGTTCTTTCTTGAGTACTCTTCCAGTCAGAAGATAGTATTGAAGTAGAAGAGCTTTCAAAGTTGATTGCGGCTTCGAATTCTCCTCTCCCTCCCAATCATCCAGACGTATTCTTGTATGTTTGAACTCTGACTCACAGGCCTTCAAGCCCAGGTCCACACACATCTATCCCTTCGATGACCACTGCTAGAAGCATGGCATCCATGAAGAGCGTTGCGAGTATGCAGACTCCCATATCTGCGCAAGGGGGAGGAACTATTTCCATCCCTTCTAATACTCCCAGCACATCTATATTTGGGTCTACTTCCATTTTCTCGACGAGTGGATGTTCTCAGCCTAATGCATCTAGTTTTGGATTTTTCCCTTCTGGAATCCCCTCTCAAGGTATTCCTTCAGTTTCGTTGAATATACCATTAACCACCTCCACATACATGATGAACGGATCGTATTTTTTTCAGGGTTTCCCATTTGGAAGTGGTCATATACCACATTCCAATCCGACAGTAGGGTCAATGCCTTTTCCTCTTACAATTTAGGGTAGTAACCCCTTTCAGAGTTGGACAAACCCTGCAATTAGTGGGATAGGAGCAGGGAATCAACTTTTTGTCCAATAAGGGAATGTGTCATATTCCTTATTTAATTCATTTCAAAGTTTTTCACCCTTTGCTAACGCTTGGAACCCTTATTAGGGGCTGTTAGCTCCTTTCAATACTTTGTTAGGGTGTAACTTCATTGGTTATAGAGGATTTTCACCAGGAGTTGGTCAAAATCCGAGTTTTGTTGGACCACAAGGATGACCCTTTGGTTCAATAGGTTCTACAAGTTACTTCAGGAAACATGGTGCCTTTCAAATTCCAGGTCATTCTTTTCAGACCTATGGGAACCCCGCCCAGTCGGGATGGAATTCCCAAGGTCCTCCATGACTTCCTTTTTTGGCCACGCTTAATCTGCCAGACTTGACTAAATTGATGCATGATCCAACTAGGTACAATCCGGCTTGGCCTCCGGTCCCAACTAAACTTCCATTGGATATTCCAAAATTCGAAGGGAAGAATGGTGAAGACCCAGGAGACCATGTGACCACGTTCCACTTATGGTGTTCATCAAACTCCCTAATCAATGATTCAATTAGGTTGAGGTTATTTCAGTGCACCCTAATCGTGAATGTAGCCAAATGATATATAGAGTTGCAATGGGGCACCTTTACTTCTTTCGTTGATTTGGCTAATATTTTCTTGAACCATTTTCAGTTGCCTGTTTGCTATGAAGTCGGAACCTAGCTTCTAGCCAATTTTAAACAAGACACGACAACTCACATTTCAGATCATATCTAGGAATGGAGACGGATAAAGAGGCTTATCAAAGCCGAAATTCCACCAGAGTTTCGTCTCGAATGGTTTCTCAAATCTCTACAACCCAAAATCTCTACGGATGTTTCTCTTTCTGGTGTTTATTCGGAAGAGCAGGCTATTTTTCGAACCCAACAATTAGAACTGATATATTCTCAGTCTAGGACTCTTCAGAAAATCCTGCCTGACGCTCCTAGATCCAAGGTTGATTTAGCCAAACCGAATCCAATCCATCATACCGATGGTATAGTTGGATCAATTAACGCAAATATGGTGAACCTTTTGAACCAATTGCAGCAGTTGTCTCTACAAACTACTTCTTCTAAATAGGTAGCACCGTCTACATCTTCACCTTCCCAACCTACTTCCATAAACGTTGTTCATACTTCTAACCCCAAAGGAAATAAACAATCCGATGGGAAGAAGAAGGGACGAGGTAAGAAGAAGAACCAGGAAGTGAAGGGTAATGCGAACAAGCCCGACAATGGTGCCAGTGAGGGTAGAAAAGAGTCCGAAAATAAGGTCAAATTTCCAAGCAAGTTATGCAATGGAGATCATTTGACTCACCTCTGCCCCAAGATTCAAGACGCTCAGTGCTTGTTAGTGTAGCAAGGGTCGTCTAGCTCCCAAGCTGTCCTGACCAACCCTTTTCCCCAAGGGCTGCAGCTACTTGCTGGCGCAAACTCCAACGCTGGTACCTCCACAAGGGCCAACCAGGAAGGGGAAAATTCCTCGAATGTTTATATGATTAAATCTCGTGTCAATGTTGCCACACGAGCACGTGATTATGGTGAAATAGAAACATCTAAGCGTAAATTTGTTCCCGAAACCACAGACCCACTTCATCTTGATTGACCCTCTGTTGAGTCTATACCTCGGTTACCGAAAGGTTCTGTGAAGTGCTCGAACATTAACCCTAATGCT
This sequence comes from Pinus tabuliformis, assembly GCA_031772625.1. NCBI lineage: Eukaryota > Viridiplantae > Streptophyta > Pinopsida > Pinales > Pinaceae > Pinus > Pinus tabuliformis. The sequence continues at coordinate 1,483,673,835 of CM062816.1, read as the reverse complement.
AGGGTAGCCCAGAATTACTCAAGTGTAGAAGATCTGGCTCAAAGTCCTTATGCTATGTCTGCATTAGAGGTACTCCAGTTGTGTCCTACTCAGAGAAGTGCTTTGCTTTCGGCAATCGAGGCAGTAGATCCAAAAAATTCTTTAGTGCTCACTTTTGATATGCTGAATGTCAAAAAGATACTTCCTCACCATATGGATTTCCAAATAAAGTCTACTTACCAAAAAACAAATATTTTTCGGACATTTATAGATGAGGGAGCTTCCACATGCATAACTTTTATGTCATGTTGGAAGGCCATTGGATCACCTTTAGCTGTTCCTTCACCGACTCTCTTAACAACATTTGATGGTCATTCTCATAGGCCACACGGAATTATATCAGATTTTCCTATATGTGTTGGAGGAAAGGTCATTAATATTGAAGTAGAAATCGTTGATGCCAACCTGGATTAGAACCTCCTCTTAGGAAGGAATTGTATTTATGAGATAGATGCCATAGTTTCATCTCTATTCTACATTCTCTGTTTCCCTCATGAGGGGAGGATTATTAAAATTGATCACTTAGATTATTCTCTGGGTGACTCTCGAGCAACTTCGGATTCTACCGTTCCATTGGTGGATAATCCCCGTCAACCTATAGAGAATTTAGGAGTTGGGATGTACTCATCCTTGATAAGTATATTTGACCTTCCCCCTCCTGCAGCTAGAATCAATGCAATTTCATCCTCCAAAGGGCCTTCACAGAAAGATTTCTTTTGAACTCATTATTTTTTATACCCTTGGACCTTTCCTTCATCTATGACCACATTATATGGAGGGTAGGTTGGTGGAATGGCATTCCCCATGTCTGCAGAAAAACATAGCTATCAATTTATCATTAACTCTACAGACAACCATCCTACTCCTTTTTCAGAGGAGTTAGATGGTGATGTGGCTCCAACTTGGACCCTTGACTCCACTTCTGTTCTGGATTGCTTAGATACATCTTTACCATCTGACGAAGCAATTTTAGAAGCGATGATGAGTGTAGATCGACCCTGGGAAGATTTACATCATCGTTCATATTTTCTTCCCCCATTTCATGAAGTCGAATCTAGGTTCTCTAATCTGCTTACTAGCAATGTTTGTACAATTTCAAACCCTTTGACTCCAACACAATTATTTGCCGAAGGTAATATGTCAATTATCTCAAAATTTGTTCCTATAAACATCTCTATGAATCCTAACGTTATAGAAAATGTCTTCATCAGAGCCGATTGCTCCCCTGAAGAGATTCAAATTTACACCGACCTCTTTAAGGAGTTTCGATATGTGTTCATTGGTCTTATGAGGAAATTCCTAGTATTGATCCATCTATAGTCCAGCATGAGATCAAGACGTACGAAAACGTTAAGCCTATTTGTCAGAAGCTTGGACCGAACAATCCTAGGAAAGAAGCATCTATTAAAGCTGAAGTTTAAAAGCTGCTTAAGGCAGGTTTCATATACCTCGTTCCTCTGATGGAGTGGGTTTCTAATCCAGTCCTGATAGACAAAAAAATAAGGAACAATCTGAATGTGCATTGACTTTAGGGATTTGAACAAAGCTTGTCTGAAAGACAATTACCCCACACCTTTTATTGATCAAATAGTTTATGAATGTGTGGTTAATGAAATTTTCTCATTCATGGATGGATTCTTTGGTTATAATCAAATTTCTATCCATCCAGAGGACCAGCATAAGACAACTTTTATTTGTCCCTGGGGTACCTTTGCATACAAAAAGATGCCTTTTGGTCTTAAAAATGTTGGAGCTACATTTCAGCAGGCCATGTCTTATGCTTTCCATGACATCAAACATGTCATCGAAGCATACTTCGATGATTTGACTGCTCGTTCTCGAAAGAGAATCGATCATCCCAACCATCTTCGGTTAGTTTTTGAGAGATGTCGATTTTACAAAATCCGGTTGAATTCAAATAAGTGCATTTTCACGGTCACATCTAGTCGGTTGTTAGGATTCATCATATCAACTGAAAGGATTCGAGTTGATCCCTTCAAGGTTGAGGCAATAATTCAGTTGCCTCCCTCGACTTATATTCGACAACTTCAAAGTAGTCTCTAAGGAAAGGCAAATTTGTTGAGGAGATTTATAGCAAACTACGCTGAGATAACTAAAGGATTTATACGTTTGCTGAAGAAAGGAGTTCCATTTTTATGGGACAACTTTTCGCAACAATATTTTAATGCCTTGAAGCAGGCATTAATATCTACCCCATTGTTGAGTCCACCAGATTATGGCAGAGATTTCCTTTTGTATCTTGCAGCGGCAGAATCTACCATAGGTATGGTTCTGGTTCAGGAGGATGATGTTGTCACGGAGCATGTGATTTACTACTTGAGTCGAGGCTTAGTAGGTCCTCAACTATGCTATTATCCTATTGAGAAATTGGCCTTGGCAGCTGTCCATGCTATCCAGCGGCTTCGCCATTATATTCTGCTACGCAAAATGATCATCTTAGCGGCTATCAATCCATTTCAGTTTGTCCTCAGTAGGCGAGTGATTGGGGGCAAATATAATCGATGGATTCTTATTTTGAAAGAATTTGATCTCGAGTTTTTTTCAGCCAAGTCTAAGAAGTCATTGGTTTTTGTGGAATTAATTTCTGAGCTGCCTTATGAAGAATACATTGTTTATGAGGAAAATTTCCCTGAAGAACATTTATTCCTCATTTCTTCACAAGATCTCTGGTGTGAAGATATCATCATATATTTCTAGACTTCGAAGTTCCCGCCTTCTTCCTCCAGGGATGAGCGTCGAAAGTTACATTACCTTACAAAAAACTATGTTATCATTGGTGATATGTTATATCACAGAGGGGTTGATTTAATCCTTAGGCGTTGCTTAACTTTGGTGGAAGCAGAGTTTGTACTCAATGATTGCCACAATGGAGCTTGTGGTAGTCATCCATCAGGGCTTGCAACAACCCAGAAAATCTTGCATGTTGGCTACTTTTGGCCTTGAATTTTCAAAGATTGTATTGAAGTGGTCAAACGATGCCAACCCTTGTCATGTTTATACTCGGAATATGTGCATGCATCCAACTCCTCTTTTTCCTGTTATCACTATCAGACCTTTTACAAAGTGGGGCATTGACTTTACCACTTGTAATCCACCTTCGGTGGTGAATTGCAATTATATCATAGCGGCCATAGACTAATTTACGAAGTGGGCTAAGGCCATGCCTACAAAAACGATAGTGAAACAACAGCATTGTTTCTCTTCAATCAGATTATTTCACAATTTGGTATCCCAAGAGAGATTGTTACTGACCATGGCAATCATTTCCAAAACCAACTGGTGACTGAATTGGCTCTTAAGTTGGGCTTCCGATAGGAGCATTCGTCTCCGTATTATCCTTAGGCCAATGGGCAAGTTGAAGCCATGAATAAGTCCCTCAAGACGATCCTACAAAGGAAAATTGACAAAAATCGCTCCAATTGGCACATCATGTTGTACCCGGCCCTCTGGACATACTGGACCTCGGTAAAGACTACCACCAGTTTTACACCTTTTCAGTTAGTTTATGGGCTGGAATCTATTTTTCCTATTGAATGTGAGATTCCATCCCTAAAGCTAGTTGTAGAGCTTCTTCCAGATACATCTACTCTCGAAGAACACCTCATTCATTTGGAACATCTCGATGACCAGCGTCGAGATGTCGCCATAATAAACAAGGCCCATAAGGAAAGGGTTAAAACTCAGTATGATAAAGTTGTCCATCCTCGGGTCTTTTCTGAAGGCGACCTTGTCTTAGTCTATGACAAAGATAAACATGCCATGGGGGCAGGCAAATTCAAGTCTATGTGGTATGGTCCCTTTATAGTAAAACGAGTTTTAGGAAAAGGGGCTTATGAATTAGTCAATTTTGAAGGGAACAAGTTGGCAGAGCCCCGAAATGGGCTCTACCTTAAGAAGTATTTTGCTTAGGTTTTGGGCGAGCAATTGCTTCTTTGTATATTTTGTATTTTTGTACATATTTTTACGGGAATTTTGTGATATCGACATTTTTTTGATCTGTTTTGGCAGGTGTTGATGGATGACTTGATATATTTAGGATTTGCTGATGGTGCTAGTCGGCACACTTGGAATCTCGCTTCCTCAACTTGGGTGATTTATTATCCATCTGGTCAGTTGATGGTGTCAAGGGGAGTATGTATTGGTTCTGCTTCAAATAACATTGCCAAATATACTATCGTTATTAATTTACTATCCGAAGAAATTTCTTATGGAATTGATTCATTGGTAGTGTATCTTAACTCACAGCTAGTAGTTTCATAATTAAATAACATTTATTGGGTTCAGGATCCTTATTTATATCGCCAATTTTTTAGAGTGAGGGTGTTGCAACGATCATTTGTTTATATTACATATGTGGACATTCCATGATCTGAAAATTCATTAGCGGATTCTATCGCTAATCAAGCATTAAATTGGCATATCAATCATTCATCAAATTAAACCAACATCAAAAATTTGGATCTGTATATATATCATAACACTGTTTATGTATACATAAAGTGTTCAAAAAATAATATACAAAATTTGAACTAAATGCCCATAATTATGTCCAGTCTGTCTATCGACCTAGCTCAAGATGAGCGGCTAAGAAGTTAACTACTGCATTGGCCACACGCCGAAGTATGCAGACCCAATCCTGTGATACTCCTACCATGTGGCACTGCATGTCCTCGGGTAGATCCTCTATGGATATCATCGGTACCTGGTGAGTCAATCTCACCAAGTTTCTTTGGACTGCATATAGGACCCTCTTTGTCTCAGTGGCTGCCGCTTCGGACCTTTTCTGTGATGCCTATGTCTCGGGAATTTATCTGGTCTCACTAGACCCACATCTTGAACATGATCATTTTGTCAGTATTTTGTCCCATCAAAAAAATTTCTAAGTTCATTCCATATTTTAAAAAAGAAAAAAAATCTTAAAAATTTACAAAAACTTAAAAAATTGTTACCTATGTCTCCCCGTGCTGCATTTGGTGGCAACATCAAGTTTGGATCTCCTCGGAAATCCATCCCAGCATATGGGTAGTCGTCAACTGTGATGATCTATTGGTCCCACCATGAAAAAAAATCATCATAAAAAGTCATCCTCGACACGTCCCCGCCTCCAAGGTGTTTCATCAAGTCAGCCCATCTACCCATCTGTGGATCTCGCAAGCTGCTGATAGAGACAGATGCCTTGGGACGTAGCCCTAGTACCTTCTCGAAGAAGAAGGAGCATAAAATAGTCCCATATCCAAAGTTATTTTTCTGACCTTTTTGAATCGAGGTCAGATGGCTCTTCATGTTGGTTAGAAGTGGTGTGCACCAGTCGAAAACTGTGGTTACGCATTCCACTGCCAGGCTTATGGACACCCGTGAAGCTTGATGTAGTGAAGCTGATCCGTTTACCCTAGCAATGGTAAACAACAGAATCCTCAGAGATAAACTATCCACGTGTTTGATTGGAATCTGACTTCCAATCTTTTTTGGATGCCCAGGACAGTATATGTGTACATAGTCTTCTACTAAAAGACTACTCCATGTCCTGTCGGTCGAATGAAAACCTCCCCTCTTCGGGAGAGACCTGTAATAAAGTAGATGTCTTCCACCTCTATCCTGAGAGCCATCTGATCTATCATGAAGGCATCATCCTCTACACTCCAGTAGTGGCTCAGTAATTTGAGCAAGCATGTGTTGGCTTTCATGTTTGGCATCTTGAAGAATTTCAACAAGCCGCACCCTCTCAATGCATCTAGTGCATTTTAGTCATTCATTACCTCATTGTCTATTGTGGTATGCTCTCTCTATCTCTCCATGTGATCGTCATCTTGAAAGAAAATGAGTTTCAATCATTACATTTTGTGTTTGAATTTCAACTCATGTACATGTGGGTTCCCTTTACCACAGTCGCATGTAGGGCCTTCGTATACGCAGGTTGGTCACAACCAACCCGCGTGCATGCATAGTTGGATTTTTTGACATGAATTCCCACAGACAAATCTTAATAAAAACTTCTAAAAAGTATCACAAAACATTGCAAGTATGGTTTGAGGGTTACTTGGTAACTTTGGCACGATTTGAATGGTCGAATTCTTCAAAGGCAAGTTTGCTCCTTTTTTGATCCACAACTTTTTTCCAAACAGCAATAAAAATATTGTGAGTCTAAAAGTCAATATATAGCTTTAAAATTTCAAAAAAAATTCTCAAAACTTGATTTTTCATCTCATGAATTTTTTTACTTGTGGGCTTGGATTGTCGAGAATGAGTTAAATTTTCAGGATATTTTGGACACTTCTTCAAGATCCTATTTCGATCCCATGACCGCTGACCCATCATGGCAGGTATCGTTCACTTATTGGCATATAGGTTAGGGAAATCTTTTTTTCCATTGCATCTTGCATACTAGCCTCTGTTCAGCGATACATTAGCCATAGGGTTGACCCCATCATGTCTTGATTAGCAAACCATGTTCACTTGTCGATTTTTAAACCATGATGCGATGGTAGAGCCATCCTTTACATGGGCATCGTAGTTAGAACCTCACTGACATTGGTTTCCCATGTTGTTATATTGAGCAGGCTTAGGAGTCCTCTTTAGTCCCGCCATGATTTGTGCGTTGAAGACACATTCTCTTTGCTTCTATGCTTATTTCTAGCCTTATACCCTAGAGGCTCCTTTGTGTTGAGTTGTACTGTTGCATTGCATATTTACTATTTGCACCTTTTGGCCTTGAGTCAGCGTCACTTGGACTTGTGTTTAAGCCACTTATTTGACCATGTCTTTTGCAAAATAAACCATGCAATCACTTAGCTTCTGCAACTTGAAACACCCTTTGACCCGTGGAAGGAACATCCGTTTGAGTGTCCTTGACCTGTTTCGCCTCCCTGCATTAGGATTGTTCCCATCCTAGGAACTAGAACATCTGTTTCTTTGACACTCATTCTTTCTACTGTACTATAGCATTCTTTTATTCTTTTTCCAGCTTAAAGAAAAAGACAAAAAAATTATATATTCCAAAAAGAGTGGGAACGGGACAACATTTCCATATATTGTTGGTAGCTAGAGTCAGTCGTGTCGCCCTTGAACAAAGCACTCAAAAGAAAGTCTCTCCTCCATTTTGGGCAAGATTTAGTTTGACTTAGGTACGCCTTAACCTTGTTATTGAGTCAGTTCTCCTCCGATTGGTTACCTCTTCCAATCATATGGAGAGTTCGCTCATGCCTCCTGCATGACGAACTTATACAGAGTTATCATATGTTGCCATATAGTCATCATTGAGTCGTGCTTTTGTTCAAGGGAAGTAAGCCTGAGTCGGCCTCTCTGTGGTGTCTCTTGACCTATTTTTCAGTCAGCCATCCCTGGTTTTCAGTGTCGTGTTTGTCATCACATCAGTTATATTGGTCCTTTTCTCGTGCCGGTTTGAGAAGGTCTCCATTGACTTCTTGCTGGCGGGTCTTGTCCTTATCGACGACGACATATTGCTCTGAGGGCAGGCCTAGAGCCGCACCCTGGCCCTATTTTCATTATTGATAGGTCACCTTGTGCTCAACATCGATCAATATCATGGGTCTTTGACTGAGTGGTTTCCCTTATGTTCGACATCAGCTTTCATTATCACACATTGGGATTCGTGTAGTGCCTTGGTTTCCATTTCACCCTATTGGCGGATTCCGCACCTCTATGTCAGTTTTCATCATTGGTTGGTTCATAGGGTTTCTATCGTGTGCTAGCCACATCTTGTGTACGCCAGAAATGTGCTTTAGTCGGGTTACTACATCTTTTTTCATCCGAATCCTTCCACATCGTTGGCTTACGGGTTACACTCGTGCTAGATTGATGAAGGATTCCTTAATACATTCCTTCTAGCAGATCTTTTCCTATTGAGTACAGCTCATTACTCTGGGACAAAGATCTAGAGTCCATTTGGTAGTACCTTGGGGTTTGCAGTCATCAGTGGCAAATTCCTTCGCTATCGATAGTGGGAAACCATCATTGTCCCCTGATTGATATATTCTTCTAGGTGTTCGACTCCAGCTCATTCATTCGCACTTGTTAGATTGTAATGGGTACCTTGGCTCTCATTATCATTATCGGTGAGTAGTCTCACGTTTGTTAAAGGTATACATCAATGACCAGTAATCAAATGATTTCTCACATGGTTGACCTCAGATCATTTATTTCCATTGTGTAGAAATGTACCACAGCGGTTGGTGAAGACCTCAGGTTGCATCAACATGTTTTGGTTCACTTGTCAGTTGATCCTGTTACTGCTAGTCGATACCATCCACCTTATATGTTGCAGTCCTTCACAACGACATCTTATATGCTGGCATCCGAGTTGTGATGTAGTATCATTTTATTCCATCATGTTCATTTGGTACTATTGGGATCAGTTTTTGATATTAGTGATCAACTTCATCTTTCAGCTTCATTGATCATCTTCTTATTTTTGATATTCAGACATGTAATTTTTCAATCACAATCAGATGATCCATTATGTACTTTCAGTTCTTTATATACTTGTATACATACTGGATCTGCTTGTACTTGATATACAAACATGCTTTACTTTCTCTGAGCATGGGTATGCCCACCTCAGGCAACAGTTTCTTTCTGATCTCTTTTTGATGGCTTGGCAAGATGAATTCAGGTGAAGTCCTTCTCAGTCTCGACAGGATTTCTTTCCATAAACTTAATATTTTTTTCCATCATGTACCCCTTCTGACCTCATATATTAGGGGGCATCTGTTATAGCTCCAATTACCACCCTTGGTACTTATGATGCTTGGTTTATGGCCTAGGGAAACCCCTCCTTCCAGAGTTGGTCCAAATATTGTAGAAACATTGTTTTATTCCCTGTATGCTACTTTTCCCTAAGATAAAAGCATGTACATGTGGGTTATTCGATACCCAACCCGCGTATATGTGTTAAAACACTTAAAAAAATTAAATTTCCTTAATTATGGGTGGAGTTCACGGGTTTTACCTGTTGTTTACCTCCTAGTGCCCGTGGCCCAACTGTTTCCCAACTAAAAAACTAATTGGGAGAAGTATAAATAGACTTCTATGGGAAGGCCTTAAGGGGGAGAAGAGATAGAATTACTATACTAAGATTATCCCTAACTGAGTCTAAAGTATCCCTGTGCTTCAAGCACTTCCCCAAGTTTCAGGAAACCCTTGTTTCCTTGAGTGTTGATATTCTCCCACTTGCTTGAGATATCATGGTATTGGTTATGGAAGGAGGTTGTTGAAGACTAGGACTGCATGGATCTGGAGGACGATTCCGCTTGGAGCCAGAAGAAGAAGACTTAGGTGAATTCTCTCTGTGTTATTTATAGATTTCTACAATAAAAAGAAACATTGTCTTGTTCTTGAGATTGACTTTGTTTATGCATCGGATACTATTGTAATTCATGTATGAATGTTATTTTGATGTATAACTAATCATTTGCTTATATGATATAAAGTTGATTTCTTTAAGATGCTTTATCTATATGATGCTATGTATGTTCGAATTGTTTAATTTGCAATTTCGAAGATCATTAGGAGTTGCAGAGGGTCTGAACCCTGCTAGAACTACCCAAATGAAGGACATCCAGGTATGGTCGCTATCGCATAGTTTGTTTATATAACCATGTTTCCTGAGTTGTATGAGTGTTTCTTACTATAGTTTGCTCCTGCTCTATTGGGGTTCCAACCCAAAGCCCTAGGGTACTTATTCCCGTAACAATGTCTTTGATCCATTTTGGATATCAAGCTCACTAAGTCGTCAACAAGATGTCGTGCACATTTTGTGCATGTGCAACTCGAAGCATCCACACAAATGGGATGAAATCCTCCCCTATGTCCAGCATAGCTATAACAGAGCTCTCCATATCTCAACCGGTTGATGAGCCTCAGTATTGCAACAAGAATGTTGCAACTCCCAAGGTTACCAACTTTAATTATCAACCCAAGGTTCGTACAAACTTAAGAGGTATCGGCACTATATGTGTAGCATAATGTGTCCCTCCTTTGTTGTCATTATGTAATGGAGTGAATGTAATAAAATCAGATCTTAAACTAATTTCAGAAATGGAAATGCTTGAAATGGAAAATAAATTAATCCTAGGTAAGAACAACAAAGTAATTGAAATCCTAAGAGCATGAATTCAAATAAATAAGCCTAATCTACACTGTAAAAAGACATGTCCTAATTGGTGTTTATTCTTCCTCAACAATTTATTTAGAGCCTAGGGTCATGATTCAATCCTAAGGGACCAAAACCATTTTTTTTGAGAAAATATGGGCAAGTACTAGAGGAAACTACGTGATGTTACAAATTTACTACAGGAAGTTATAATTCATCGAAAGACCAAGAAAATCAAATCCAAATTGGATGGGATTTTTTTTTTATTTACTAGGATGTATTAGGTCTCCATTCCAAGTGGAATCACTCAAAAAGACTTTTATTAACCCATGCTAAAAAATAGCAGAAAGTTACTAGTCTAAAATCTAGAAATTCAGGAACTAGTGAGCTAGTAAATATATCAAATGCCTAACCTAATAAAGTGAAAATTCAATGGGGTAAATTTTTTTATTAGCTAGAAATGTTTTGTGACCTAATTCAAGTGGAATCAACTCTATTGAATCTCGTTATCATTTTCTAAAAAATAGCATAAATTTATTGTTATTTGCCACAATGGACTTCCAAAAATCTAGATTTGGGAATAAGAAAAATAATCCAAGTAGCTCAATAATTACTATGACCTTACAAAGTTGTTCCAATGATGAAATGATGCTTTGATCCTGTAGAATAACTTACTTCAACCATTTAACCCAATCCGACAACAAGAAATCATTAATACTAAATGCAACAATAGAAAAAAGGCGAGAACAAGAAATGCATGTGAATAAGTGAAAAGAAGAAAATTAAATTTTACAAAAGGTCTATGAGGCTCCTGCGATGGCCCAACCCAAGGAAAATCAGAGTCCTATGAAGGAGACCAAGATCTATAAGTTGAACATGGCACCGGTCTTCATTATTTCCACCAATACAATTACATCCCTGCAAGAAATGACCGTGGATCTGTAAAAATATGAGTTCTTGTAGTAGGGTGCAAGTCCCGAAATTATCTCCTCCTCCAAATCTTCTTAATCTTCCCAATATTCTCACAATATTCCACAAAAATAAATAATATTAGGCACAAATATGCAATTAACCATAAACCTTCCTAATGAACATATTAAAGTTAAAATACATTATCTAATGAAAAAAAAAGAGGTTTAATGTGCTGAAGGATGGTCAAATGGGCCTTAATTTATGTCTAATTTGGAGGCCCATCATACCCCCCATGCTTAAAGTTTTTCTCATCCTCTGAGAAACTTAGTGACCTCATTGTGCCTCATTCATGGCCTTGGTGGCCTCCCTGATTTGCACATTCCTTCATTTTTCTCCTTATGCAAGATGGGTTCTTTAAGATTTTCCGGTTTGGAAATGTCTTCCACATCCTTTTCCAATCTCCTGCTACCTTTCTCCACTATTTGGACAGGTCCTATGGAACCTCCAAAATGCCCTTAGGTTAGATCCTGTAGCAAACTAGGACGTCCTATAGTAATTCATGTAGTAACTACAGGAAACCCTGTAGCAGCCTGTTTAAACCTATTTTGAGCAGAAATGATAGTTTGAGCCTAGGGTAGACCCTCAACTTGACTTCCATTCCCCTTAATTCCATTTTGGAATAGATTTTCCATGCCTTTCTCCCCTTTCTATAACATCTTTCAGGCCTTGGACCAAAGCTAGAAAGATATTAGAGACCCCTTGGAAAGCCTCTTTTCATAACTGTGGTTTGAGTTCTATTTTGATGGTGAATGCCTCCTTGCCTTTGGTTGCCTTCCTCTTCTATTTTTGTGGCCTAGATGATTTCCTAATGGTATTTGGAGTTCTTTGTTTTGATTAGGTCTCTCTTAGGCACTTCCATTTTTTTTAGCACAATTAGTTCCTTTCTTCCTTATTGTAGTAGCATTTTGCCTTCCTGTAGCACTCATTCCTTCTCTTTCAGGGCCTTCTAATTGTATGGGAGTGATGAGAAATGATGTAAAGGGTTTGGAGGATGATGCTAGGGCTCATAGGGAGTAGTGTAGGTTTGTGAATATGGAGAGGATGTGCTCTGTGTGTTTTTTTCAAGAAATTTTCAAGGTGAGACAAAGTGTAGGGTTTGTTCTCGAAAAATATTAATTTTTTCTTATGAAGTGGGATGGGTGAATGATGGATAGATAGTAGAGATGAAGTGGATGAAGGATTTAGAGTGCTTTGGTGAGTTGGCCTTTGCACAAATTTCCTCTTTTAACTGTTGTCCCCACTCCTCAAAATCATCACCCTTCCTAATTTGGCTTTTCCACATTGCATGAGTGAGGGATTTAGCTGCAATTAACTAGTTGAGGGTGGCTGAGACTGTTGACCCATCCTTAGCTTTATAAAACCTCACCTCTCATGCATTGACAACAAATTTCTAATTATACCATGCTCAAGATAAGAGGTCAAGAATATTGCATAACTGTACCTACCTGATGGTGATGAGCCCCAGAAATGGGTAACTATATGGGCTCATTCTGCCTATTATTTTCATTTAATCCACCATTCTCCATAGTTTTGTGCATGTTTTTGAATATATTTATGTTAATTGAGTGAATGGGGATAGTCACTTTACCACAAAGTCTAATGAGTGTTTATTGCAGATTTTTGGACATTTTTGGACCAAGACCAGGCATTTATGAGCAGATTGGCAGCCAAACTCGAAGAAACAAGGCTGAGGACTTATAGGAGGGGTGTCTCCTACATTAAATGACCCCTTCCTCAAGTTCTCCATCAACAGCTCGGAGTTCAACAACCCACAAAAGATGATTCCAAGGGGCAGCCGAGCAGGTCTAGTGAAGTTGCTGTTATCTGCAGTTTTAGGCAACCAAGTTCCTAAAGTTTAGGAGGACTGTTGGGAGTCCTCACTTGTATAAATAAGAAGGCTTCAAGCCTTAGTAGGTTAGCCATTTGATAGTCTATTTTCGCACTTTAGTGCAGCCTTGTACTCAACTCATTTTCAAGCTCTTTTTGCAGACAATTTTGGGATGTAACTATTATTTTTTTATCAATGAAGATGAATCTAGCTTTGAACCAGCACTGATCTTTCCTAGGGGGCTGTAGCTCTTGGGGTTGGGCCCAACCCAAGTGCCCAGCACCTCCTTTGTGTATTTATATGTTTTTTTCTTGCATTCATGAAATAATTTTTGTTGTTTAGGTTAAATCTTGCTTTATTACTTAGGTTGTTTTTGATGATTAAAATGGTTGTTCTTGCTTCAGGTTGATTAGATAGTTTGCTGCAATAATAGAAAAAGATCCACAAAAAGGCTACCAAGCAGGCCTTGATCTCCTTTCTCCCTCCTTGGGACAATGAATTGAGACCAAGGCACTCTTGCTGCCACCAAAACATTGTTTTTGCTTTCCAATGTAATTGCTAGTGTGAGATTTCAAGTTGGAGAAGTTGATATCAGTTGTATTTACATGCTTAGATCTGTTATTTCTCAGTTTCCATGGCTTTCTTGCATAAATTTCCGTCCAAAAAGTTATGTTCAACACTTTTCTAGTTTTTAGGTCAGAATTATGTTAAATAGGTAAAACTCTATTTTTTTTAGTTCTTGCTTGGGATAGTTTTGAAGAGTAAGTGTGAAGATCACTTGTAGAACACTCCAACTTATCATTCTTCCATTACACAACCTACTCCAAGCCATCTCTTAATATTTCCTATACTCATTCACCATACTTTCCCAAACTGCCCTAATTTCTACGTTTTTGTGCAAAATTGCTTCCTTGGCCTTCGAACAAATCCAACCATCTCTTTCATGTTTGATCTTCATTGACAGAGTCCTAGACCCTTTGACACCTCCGTCCAGCCTTCATTCCCATTTTGCCACCATTTTTTCCACCTTCAAACCTCCAAAAACCACTTTTGGCCTCCTCCTGTAGAACCTCCTATAGAACTTCCTGTAGATCCCTTGCAGCCTCCTGTAGAAGTTCATGCTAGTGATTTTTCAAAGCCTGATTGCAGTGGAAGTCTATAGAAGGGTACTAAGGACTCCTTAGGTCCTCTCCACACCTTCCCAACCTCCTGCAAAAGCCAACTCCATCTCCCTTCACCACCAAACCTCTGCACAGTCACAAATAGTTAAAACACAAGCATAATAATTCTACATAAAATTGCTCAAAAGTACAAAAAGATGATTTTTCCATATTTTCCTTCAGAAGTAGCTTGAATACATGCATTTTACCTTTTCAGTAGTCAATGGCATCCATTTCAGTAGTTTCATCTCTTTTCTTGCAAAAGTAGGGTTAGTGGGTAAAATTAGGGTTTGTTAGGGTTTGCGTTTCCTTTCAGCTTTCATCTTCTTTTTGCAAGTAGACTAGCCTCTTTTGAGTTAGCTTTCTTCCATCACAGTTAAAAGCTTCTTCTGAGAACTCATAGAAGTTGGCTTAAGCTCCTAGCGAACTTGTGCTAGCTGATCAAGTGACAGCCTGCAGTAAGAGCTAGTACTTGTGCATATAGCACCGTCGCTTCCAAGTTTGTTACGAACTACCGGGTTGATAAAATTAAAGTAGGGAGCCCCAGGAGTTGCAGCATCATTGCTGCAATACTGGATCTCACCAAATGATTATTGGAGAGGCACGCATGTTGTTGCTGAGTTGATGATCGATCCATGCTTCCCTGGAGGTGCTAATTTTCTTTGCTTGCTTCTACACAGGTCTTCATAGCTTGTTGATTCTTTGACTGATAAGGTTGTTGTGTGCAATTTTCTTTCCAGTGTTCAATATTTTTCTGGTGGAGTGGATGGACTACTTCCTAAGGAGGGTGTGCCCCCTTTTCAATCTTCGTAAATGGCTTCATGTTGCTCAAGGTGGCTAGATATTCTATTTTGTGAGTGAAAAAGGAATTGATGTTGAGTTCTGTTGTAACTGTGTAGGCTGCTTACAGGAGGAATCATCTTCCTGTAGCAGTCATTTAATTCCTCTTCGTGACCTCACTAATTCATGTGGGATTGATGGAAAGTCATAGGAGCTATAAGGACAGGGTTAAAATCATCAAGAGGTGGTATAGGTGGTGGAAACGTTGATGACAAAGTTTTTTTCTAGTTTTTTTCATGTAAGGCAAAGTGGAATTTGAAGATGGATTTTGGTTAGATGGAGTGGATGAGTGATGAAAGTGGTGTTGGGGGACCTATATCAACCTTCCCTAAAGAATAAATGATCTTTTGACCCCTTTTTGCAATCAAATTGCCTCTTGTAGCTTCTTCTCGACCATCTTGTAGTACTACATGATCTCCCTATAGTAATTCAGGACAACCTCCTGTAGCAGACTTGTTTTATCCATTTCTCCCAAACGGTAGAATGGATTGACCTGAAATTTTTTGAGAATGTTGCCATCATCCTTATGCACTTCCTCATAAAAAATATTGGCCAATGGATGCACGAATCTAGAGAAAAAATAAAAATGGTTGTAGGTGATGGAGGTCGATTTTTCGACAACTGTGCACCGGAATTTTCTAAAATTGCTTGGGCATGTTACCATCATCCATATGCATCTCCCCATGAAACATATTTGCAAATAAATGCACGAATATCAAGAAAATTCAAAAATGGTTGTAGGTGATAGAGGTCCATTACTCAAAAATTGTGTGCTAGAATTTGCTCAAATTTCTTGGGCATGTTACCATCATCCATATGCATCTCCCCATAATACAAGTTTGTAAATGGATGCACGAATATCGATAAAATCAAAACTAGTTGTAGGTGATGGAGGTCAATTTCTCGAAAAGTGTGCACGTGAATTTTCTTAAATTGCTTGGGCATGTTACTGTCATCCATATGCATCTCCCCCTAAAACAGCTTGGCAAACGGATGCATGGTTTTCAAGATATGACAAAAATAATTTTCTGCTCTATGTATTTTTGTTACCTACAGTAACTACTGGATCTTCCTATAGAATTTTAGGACAACAAGGAAAATAAGTTGTAAAATATTGGGAATGATGAGTGGACGGTGGAAATATATGAGGGTGATGGATTGGCATGGCCTTGATCCTTATAGAGAATCTGAGTAAATAAGGAGAAAGTCCAAGTTTGACTTCCTTTGACTAGGCTTTTGATCAACTTTTCTTTTGGTGGATAACTTGTTTTTGTTGCTTGCAGAGGTTGCAGAACACCTGCATTCATGAGAGAGAGATACATGGAGAAAATATTTTTCTTTTTTACTTCTAAGCCTACTAGCCACCTCAATGAGGTTTTCAACTAGTAGGTCTGCCTAGGCGCCTCAAAGGAGCTTTTTAGCTTTCTTTTTCTCTTTTTTTCTGTTTTTTCCAACCCATTGACTGCCTCGTGGAGGTTTTCAATCAATGAGCCAATCTCAAGTGCCTCAAAGGAGGTTTTCACTTGAGATTTTATTTTTTCTCTTATTTTTCATTTTTTATTTCTTTTCCTATCCTACTCTACTTAAAAAATCAAAATCATTTTCAAGTGTAGGAATACTTCCAATGGAGCCACTTTCATAATTGGATGATAGATAAAATCATGTGTAGGCTCGAAACATATTCTTTGACATGTACCTAAATGTAAGAGACCAAATGCTTTGACTTTGATGATATCAAGCATAGTTGAAGAAGAGAGTATTGTTGCAACTTAGTGACTATCTGGAACCATATTTCAATATAGTTGTGATGCCCCTGGTCCACTTGCTGATTTGGATCATCTTGGATGTCTTCTTCTTCCATGAAATTCAAATCTTCTTCTTTTTGTTGATTATTCTCTTGAACACATAGAGGATCTGATGGTAAACATGAGGGCACTTTCCCAATCTCTGATTTTGATGTCTGCTCTTTGTCAAGTGCAGCCCATGATTCTTTGGTCTTCTCATTTGAATCTTCTTTTTTTGCATGTTGTCCTTCAATGATATCAAGAAAATCTCTTCTTTTTTTTATATACTCTTCCTGAGCTAAGATGAATACCATTTAGATCAAGAGGAGATGTTTGGAAGTGTTGTACCTCAACATTGTAAGTGGGTTGAGCTACTTCATTGTGTGGGTTTGGAAATGGTGGTACATGTAGTTGAGTGGGAGTGGATATTTGAGATGGATGTGGTTGGGGTTGTGGTTGTGGTGGAGGTGAATGGTAGGGATAACATGGACTTGGGTATGGAGGATATTGTGGATGTCTCCTATAAGTTCCTTGCTAACCTTGTTTCCAAGATTGGTTTTGGTGTTGAGATGGCCAAGGTTGTCAAGGAAATGGTGTGTTCCAATTACTTTGAGATGGATTTGCATAAGCTTGAAATTGTGAATTAAGTTTTTGCATCATATTAGGTTGAATAGGCTGTCATGGTCCTCTTGGAGCTGCATAACATAGTTGCATTGGCAATCGACTTGCTCCATTGTTCTCTTGGTAAACTTCCTTCAACTTTGGTAATGAGGGACAATATTTAATAGAATGTGATTTTTCATGGACAACACAAATATCAAAATCTTATTTTTCCTCATCTTGAATTCTTAACATTTCTACTTTCTTTCTTAAATTGCTAAGAATTTATGTTTTAAATTCATCAAACAAATTTCCAAGTTTATTTTGTCTTATCAATCTTGATGTTGATTTACTTACTCTTACCCTTCCTCTTGATATGTGTTTGCATGTTTCACAAATTTCTTCAAATCATAATTGGTATACATCACCTCTACTCATGAGATCAAGGATATCAATACACTCATCCCTAATTTTTCTAAGTAAGAGGGTTTTTAGTGTGTCAGATCCTAAATGATGTAATGTTTCCCTCTTAACATTATACATGAACCTCTCTATTAGATCCTCAAGGCTCTCATCTTCTTTTTGATTCAATCTAAATATTTCTTCTTTAATATCATGATCTTTATATTTTTCTAGAAATATCTATTTCATATCATTCCATGATCTTATTTAATTAGTCCCTAAACTCATGAACCATTTAAGAGCTTTATCCTTCAATGTTGCTGAAAACAATCTCAGTTTTTGAGTGTTTAATAAGTAACCATAGTATCTACAAAGGATTTAAAATTCAAAGAGAAAGGCTTCTGAATCCTTTGACCTTAGACCATGAAAGTTTGGAAGAGAAGATGGAGGGATGTTCTTCATATGCACACTAAAATAAGTATCTTGAATGGTAAATCCAAGAGGATCTTCTTCATTGTCATCATTTCCATCCATTTCTCCTAACTTCTTTGTCACCTCTTCTTATTCTACCTGAAAAAATGAATGGTGGTGTGGCTCTTACTACACCACGTGATCAAATGGGGGGGTTGGTGTTGGAGAAGTATTCTTATTTTTATTGTTTTGAATAAGAATGATAATGCAATGTAATTTTCTGTTTTTGAAATGAAATATGCCTTATGCAATTTTTGTGTATTTTTGCAAAAAGTAAAAGAAATGAATCAACTAGGGAAGGAAACAATGCATAGTTTAACACCTCCCCGACAATGGCGCCAAAAAGTGACGAGCCTCATTATTGCAATAAGAATGTTGCAACTCCCAAGGCTACCAACTTTAATTATCAACCTGGGGTTCAGATAAAATTAAGAGATATCGACATTATATGTGCAGCGTACTGTCCTTCCTTTGTTGTCACGATGTAATTGAGTGAATGTAATAGAATCAGATCCTAAACTAATTGCAGAAATGGAAATCCTCGAAATGAAAAAGAAATTAATCCTAGGTAAGAACAACAAAGTAATTGAAATCCTAAGAGCATGAATTCAAATAAATAGGCCTAATCTACATTGTAAAAATGCATGTCCTAATTGGTTTGTATTCTTCCTCAACCATTGATTTAGAGCCTAGGGGTCATGATTCAACCCTAAGGGGCCAAAACAAGTTTTTTGGAGCAAATTTGGGCAAGTCTACACATGTTGGAAGAGTACTTTAGGATGTTACATATTTACTCCTGGAAGTTATAATTCATTAAATAACCAAGCAATTAAAATCCAAATTGGATGGGAAATTTTTTGTTATAGAACAGGTTTCATTAGGTCTCCATTCCAAGTGGAATCACTCAAATAGAACTTTGTTAACCCATGCTAAAAAATAACAGAAAATTACTAGTCTAAAATATAGAAATTCGAGAACTAGTGAGCTAGTAAATCTATCAAATGCCTAACCTAATCAAGTGAAAATGCAATGGGGTAAATTTTGTTATTAACTAGAATTTGTTTTTGATCTAATTCAAGTGGAATCAACTCGATTTAATCTTGTTAGCATGCTCTAAAAAATAACATAAATTTACTATTATTTTCCACAGGGGACTTCCAGAAATCTAGATTTGGGAATATGCAAATTAATACAAGTAGCTCAATGATTAATATGACCTTCCAAAGTTGTTCCAATGATGAAATGATGCCTGTGATCCTACAAAATAACTTACTTCAACAATTTAACCCAACCTTACAACAAGAAATCATTAATACTAAGTGCGTAAATAGAAAAAAGACAGGAACAAGAAATGCATGTGAATAAGAAGTGAAAAGAAGAAAAATAAATGATAAAAAAGGGCTCTGAGGCTCTTGGGATGTCCAAGACCATGGAAAATTAGAGTCCTATGAAGGAAACCAAGATCTAGAAGCTGAACATGACACCAATATTCATTATTTCCATCAATACAATTACATCCCTGCAAGAAATGACAATGGAGCTGCAAAAATACGAGTTCTCTCCACAAGAAGACTAAGAAAAGTCAACCCTTAGAGGAAAATTTGAATTGGTACTTAAAAATGATTAGGAATCATTTCCCATGAAAGGAGGAAGTTTTCCCCACCAAAATCCCTCAAATAGTGGATCTGTTCCCAATACTAAGAATCTACATTAAATGACAGGGAACACATTCCTAGATTTTCTCAATCATTGGAGCTCCAAAATTTGTGCAATAATTTCATAATATCTTCTTGATTTATTATTTAATATTGATCCTCTTGTAGTAGGGAGAAATCCCCTAAATTATCTCCTCCTCCAAATCTTCATAATCTGCCCAATATTCTGACAATATTCCATAAAAATAAATAATATTAGGCAAAATATGCAATTATCCATAAACCTTCCTAATGAACATATTAAAGTTAAAAATACATTATCTAATGCAAAAAGAGAGGTTTAATGTGCTAAAGGATGGTCATATGGGACTTAATTTATGTCTAATTTGGAGGCCCATCACCGGCCATAGCCCCTTTCAGGTGGGGTTGGGATTATAGCGACTATGTCCCATTGATGTGGCCATACCATTTGCAGCTACTCAAAAAGATTTGGCTTATGTCTAGTCCAAATTTGAAGGGGCTAACAAATTCATTAAGTGCATTCATCACATCTTCTAGGAGGTCCATGACATATTGGATAGATCCAATGCTAAGTACAAGCAGCGCCATGATCAACATTGAATGCCACACAAGTTCTAGGTGGGTGAAAAAAGCAGAAGGATTGCCTCACTAGGCCCCACTGCAAGATTTTCCCGCTATGATATGGGTCGTACATAATCACCAAGGCTATAGGGGACAATGCCTTTGAGCTCAACATTCCACCATTCCTTGGTATGCATTTAGTATTCAATGTCGACTAGTTGCGACCATACTTTCCACCATTATTGGACACATCAAACATTGTAGAATATCTCACACCAGTAGAGCTAAACCTATATTGCATGGGATATGCCACAACTGATTAGATCACGGACACGTGGATCAAGAACACTTGCCATCAGAAGATCCAATTGTATCGGGTCGTCAAAGTTGGTCAACACTTGCACCAAGGCAAGGAGATCACTAGGGACCAAGTTCAGCAGAAGTTTCCCCATCTCATGGAGGCACTCAACGCAATGGGAACCATTGATTCCTAAGGGGGGAGGACTGATCCAGGTGTATATTGGTGGCCACCCGATTATTCCAGACCCCCACCATTGTGTCTTTTTAGTTTGCTTAATTGTAGCACAACTTACTATTTTTGGCAGTTTTTTGGGTCCTAAACTTTTGTAGTTGTTTTAAGGGACTAAAAGATGGTTTTAGGGAAAATGGAGAAACCTAAAAAGTGCCAAACTAAATTACCCATTTCTTTTCGGCCTCCTATTTGAGGGCTTCAAAATAAGGTATTATGATAGTGAAACAAAAATCGTATGCCAAAGTTACGACCCTGGGAAGTTGATGTTCCAACTTACCTCAACGGAGCCCACAAGCTTTTTTCACATCATCTCCTAGGGTTAGGTTTTTGGATGCTTAGGGTTTCTCATTGTTTCTCAATGATAAAAATTACACTGAGGCTCATTGTAACAGAGAGCTCAGAGGCATGTATCTGCCACATCTCTTCTCAGAGATAAGCTACCATTTCCCGATCTAGTTTATTTCCATTCTGTATGTAAGAATATTTTAGTTCTTTTATATTAATGAAATGAAGTTTTATTTCTAATGCATATTTTTGTTTATGTTTATATCTGTATTTTGTTGCGTTCCTGCATAAGTCCAGATCAATGGGCCGATAAACCACCTGGACAGTGAAGTTTGGACTCATGTAATGCCTTCTTGAAAATCCAACTGATAAACCACCCTTAGAGTAAGTTCATTCTCATGGATTGAGAAAAAATTTAGTGAACCTTGGATGAACCCTTGTGATTGACTTAGAGAGGCAGGAGAGTCACTGTGGTGCTTATTGCATGAGGCAATTGATGTACCATCTAGACAGTGCACTCCCGGTTTAGTATGTTTGACTTGATATTAGTGTGAAATTCCCTTGAGAAAAATTAACTCCTTAGACTCTGAATTTGGATCGGGGGTGGTCAGCTACAAGAAATATTGCATTGTAAATTCCCTATGGCTAGGTGCAGAGTTTATGTCCCTCTTTCAATTGTCAGTCATCTAAGTTAATAAAATAAGTGTATTCACTTACACAAACACACACACACACACACCATGGATGTTGAACAATATTTTGTTTGTGATATTAATGTGTATTGTTTCACACTACTCATGAATACATGTTGATATCTCTATATATCTATGATGAATGCTTGTTTACATGCTCTGATGGTTATGAGAAACTTATGGATCTTTCTGTTTACTATTTCTCGGATGCACTACAAAGACATATAAATATGAGTATGTATATATGCTTGATGTGCTTTAGCTAACTAGTTATAGTATATGAATCTACCATCTAATATGATATGATTGTTATGGTTCATTTCCTTGTTGGAGGCCTTAACACTTCTCCTATTAAGGAGGAGGCAACTGAGCTTCATGAGATGTGTAAAGGAATTCATTATAATTATTGGCAACTGTGCGATGGTTAAAGTAAGCACACTATTGTTGAGATCCTATTCATGATACTATGAGGTCTGAATAAACCAGTTCCTTTTATTTCTCTGTTAACCTTTACTATTGTCTAAAAAGGGGTATCAAATCTTATTTCCCTTATCTGTCTCAAAGGCCATTTATTTTCAATGTTTTGGGGGTACTTCCCCCATTACTGATAATTTATCACAGCAATGACTTTTGCTATTGGCCCTTAGCCCATGAACATCAAAAATGAGAGCTCAACAAGGTTGTTTTTTTTGCCTATTTGTTGGTCGAGAAGCATCTTAATAGGTTATGTGGGATTGCAGCCTTGGGCTCTCACGTGAGGAACATCAAAATAAATTTTCACGAGAAGAGGGTTGGGGTGGGATGATGTGTACACGGCCCATGATCTCAAGGTTAAGTTTGATATAGTTATAGATAAAAATACCCATGGACGGGATGATGTAAGAATGGGTGGGGCCTCATCGAGATGACATGTGCATGATCTAGGTCCTCTAAGTTGTGAATAGTTAATAAGGATCCATGATCAAGATGATGTGTGCACAGGGAGGGCCCACTTTGTTCTTGTTCCTATGGTTTTATGAAGGATTTTAATTAAGGTGTAAATTTGGGATTAGTTATAACCCCTAGCTATGCGGTCATAGGCATGTGAGAAGTTCAATTTTTGAAAGGGGTTCGAGGACTCGAGACTACAAATATGTGGTTATGTGGACCAACCTTACAGAGAATGCTCAATAATGTGATGGATTTGGGCTAGTGGAGCCCACAACCTTAAGCACGTGTGGAAAGTGTTGACATGATGAAGAAACAGTTAAATGAATCTCGCATAGGATATGTGAGAAATGCAGGTCTACCAAGGATGACATGGCAAGTCCATGTGGGTCACATGCAAGTGGCACATGGCAGTTCTTTGTTGACATGGCACAAACTGGTTGGTCAATTTATGAAAGGGCATAACTTTCAATCCCAAAGTTGGATTCCAATAAAATTTAAGTATAATCAAATATATAGTTATTAAAATAATAGATTAGATATAGTTATTATGATAATAGATTAAATTATTACCAAATAAATTAATTTATAAATTATGGCTATATGAGCTAGGTTTATTATTTTAGGGTTTATTTATTAATAAATATATACATTGTATTATTATTTTTGGGGGAGAATGTTTCCTTGCTCTTGACTTTCTCCAATGTTCTAATTTGTTCTTTAACTTGTGTTGTTTTGGATTTTGATTTTTTTTATGGTTTTCCCCTTTCTCTTGCGTCTCTGCCCTATTTATTCCCTTAGACCGGATCAAATTTCTCATCTTTATCCTGATGATGAACCACACTAGTCGATTTGAAACATTGATCCAAAATTTCTCAATGTGATCGATCCAAAATAAATATATCAAAGCATTTTGAGTCACAAAATATTAAACTCAAAAAAAATATCATCAGCAATTTCTCTATGAGTTATATGTGATGGTGATATCATAATTTAATTCTACTAATGTTGCAGTGTGAGGAATTTTGTAACCTCGTCTTCATAAGAAACCATTTATATTGGGTTAATTAATAAGTAACACCTCCCATGTCTCGATATAGTTTGAGGTGGTGGGAGGGCATGTTAAAGTACAAAGCAATGTTTTCTTCTAAAGAATAAGAAATAAAGTGGTTGTGCAAAAGGATCTAAAAGTTAAAGGTCGTAAAGAAACCTTAAATTTTATTATTAAATGGAATAAATAATAAGGCTTAGACACACATGGTTATGGGAATGCATGCTACGTAAAAAGGATTAAGAAATGATAGTCTACCTACATATAAAATGCTAATATGCTCAACAAATATGGTTAGAGGCAGGGAAACTAATAGGTTTTAGAAACTTGTGGTTGACTGATTTTGTGGAAGCTTACACAACAAGTTGGTATCATAAAAAATAGTTAAATTATTTTAGGGCTTTGTCATGTCTTATAAATTGGGGTATCCATTTAACTAGAAACCCATGGATTTATTTATTTTTTAACTGGAAAGAAAATTTCTAGAAAATTGATAACTTTGATAAGATCAGTTGTCACTATTGCACTACATATAAATATTTTATAAATTCCACAAATAGGTCAACTACAACATGTATTCAGAGACTTGAACCCATGCAACGGAAATGACTTGTTCATCAAACCACTCAAGTTAAGATCCTTTGACAAAACCCACATATTTTTGAAGAAAAATGCATTCCTTCATTTCAAGTGTCACCAAAGGGGAGATCAATCTTTTTAGTGAATAGAAAGCCTATCTTTCCAAAAATCCTATGGTAGATAAGTAACATCAAAATAAACAATTCCAAAATATGTATATTTTTCAATGAACCCAATCAAGGCCCTACAAAATGCAGTGATGTTGGGGACCACTCTATACTTTTATGATGATCACTTTGTAAATTTAAAAATTTAATTTCAAGTAGTATCCAACCACCATGTCAAATTTATGGCTCCAAGATGCCTCTTAAAATGTGCCATGGACAATATTGTAAAAATAACCAAGGCATTTGGAGATTCCAATTTAGTTATAAAGTAGATTAAAGGCCTTAACCAATTAACTCACACACCTTCCTAGGTCCTATTGGTGAGTCAACCAAAAATGGCAACCAAGTCATTCAAAGAAATTTATTTCACTAATTTTTATGAGTTGAACAAGGAGGCTAATGCCTTGTCAAGGAATCATTATAATGTTTATTTTCTTAATGCAATTAGGGTTAGCACAATATTTATGAAATTATGATAATTAGTTTTGATGTAGATATTATTTTAACTTATTCCAATATATCATTCAACAATTATACTTCATAAATTCAACCATAAATAACAGTGGAACAATAAAGATCACAACACACAAAAGAAGACAAGATTTACCCTAGGAAAACCCACAAAGGGGAAAATCCAACAATCTTTTTGAATAGAGAAATTATTCTTGTGCAATGAGAGACACGCTTAGAACTATGGTCAAACTTGGTCTTCTCCTCCAAGTCAAGTTACCCAATTTGATCTTGCACTTCACTCTACTTATTTGACCCTGAAATTCGGCCCTCCTGCAATAGCTAATTGCCCCAAAAATTTCGACCCTGCAATAGTTGCCCCAATAGCCAAAAATATTCTACCCCATACAAAAGTTTCCAAATAAAAATGAAAACCACAGAGAGAGAGACTAATCCACACCTATGAGTTTCAATAGAGAGAGAAAATAAATATTTTGACCTCATTCTTCGTCCTAATTTGTCCTTCTTGTCCTTCGCTTGCTTGCCCATAAACTGTCTTATGTGAGAGAATGTGACAACCCAAATGGAGGAGCCCAAGTTGCCTTTATATAGTAGTATTTCTTGGGTGAATGGACGTGTCTCTTGGCCAGGGCTGACTTGACTTGGAGGGAAGTTGACTTGTCACTTTTGGAGCCAAAATTTACATTTCAAAAATTCAAATTTTCATCTTTAAAAAGTCGCAATGGGACTTTGACTCAAAATAAATTTTATTTTGACTCAAGAATTTATAAATATGATTTACAATGATAAATACAATTACATGAAGTGACCAAATGTACATTATGAAGACTGACCATGGTTACAAATTCAACACTCCCTCTTAACTAGGGAGGTATTCATACTTATTTTCATATGTTTTCTAAAATTGAACAAATTTCCCTAAAGAAAAGGTTATCCATCATTATCGGTGTTGGCTTGTTGGGGCCTGACCCAGGTTCAAAGTTAATTATCCAAACAAATCCTTGTACTACTGGCCCTTTCATCAACAGTCTGCGCAGCACGGACTGAGGTCTCACTCAAAGTAGTATGGGAGGGTGCTAGAACCAGGCTTCAGCACCCTAGAGATGTTTGATGATTTTGACTGGTCCACTATTTGTCCCTACATGTAGGTGGTTTCGTGCACCTTACGTTCCTCACAGCCTGATACCCTGCCTTCATGCAGCGCTAACCAGGGGTTGTGCCGCGCTCTGCTCTATTACCCAATATCTTATTTATCTTCCAGTATTATTTAAGCACCTTCGCCTACTTAAATGTCTTAAGTTATACTTAACAATACAAAACATCCATATAGGTCCGCGCAGTAAATAAACAATATATTTGCAAATTATATCCAATCATGCATCAAATCTGGAAAAGATACATAGAATTATAGCAAAATTTCTCTTTATTGATTCTCCAATGGTTACAGACTCAACCCGCCCTGCGCACTCAACTGCAGGGGTCTTTTCACTCAGCTGCGTACTACTAGGCCTCTACGCACATAGCTGCAGAGCCTTCTCCTACTCTATGACCCACAGACCCACTTTACACTTCAACTCAATCACTTAGACTTCTCCTCTCTCATCTCTCTTTGTTATTAGTTATCTTTTACACTTAGAGCCTGTTGGACATGGAATCCCCCCACAGCATGTTTTGGGGCTCAAAGCCCAAGTTTTGAGTACTATTGTTGTAAATATTGTGCAAATTGCGGGCACGGAGTGCAAATTGTATGTTAGAGTCATAGGGTTGTCCACCCAAAGTTTTAAATGTAGTGTCGGCCTACCCATGGTCCGTTGACCATGGGATTGTATAAATAGAGCGAGGCTCTAAGTTGTAAAGTAGTAAGAAGAAGGAAGTTGAAAAACAAATGGAGTCTAGAAGATAGAGAGCATAGAGAAAAGGTATAAGTGCTTTGGGTCGTAGTAGTAGGAAGAGGCTCTGTTGCTGAGTGCGCAGAGGCCTAGTAGAGTCCGCAGCTAAGTGCGCGGACCCCTGCAGCTGAGTCTACAGGGCAAATTCGAGTATGTAACCGAGGAAGAAGAATAATAAAGAGAAGTTTGATTCCAAATCTTGAGTATCGGTTCTATTCTATTTCCTATTTAATTATATTTTTTTATGTATCGCACGCACTTATATGAATGTTAAACACTATTAAATATAACTAGACACATACAGATAAGCTAAGTGATAGAATAATATCAGGTTAATAGTAACGAATTGGGTAATAACACGGATTAGGCCCCGAGTAGGGCTACACCAAGGCAGCATCACAAGCTGTGAGATATTGATAGGTGTCGTAGCGACGTGTGCACAGGGTCAAACCGCGGACCATCGAAAATCATCAAACATCTCTAGGGTGCGGAAACCTAGTTCTAGCACCCTCCCATACTACTTCAAGTGAGACCTCAGTCTACGCTCTGCGGACTATTGTCGAAAGGGCCAGTAGTACCGAGATGGTTTGGCTAAATCACCTTTGAACCTGGGTCAGGCCCCTACAATCCAACAAATGGTTCTGTTGTCGAGACCGGGATCTGCATAGGGGATGTTTGATGTCGTGTCACTGGAATCCAACAAAGAAATAAATTGAAGGGTGGTTGGACAATAAGATTCATGAGTTCACGGCTCGGGAAAATAGGAATTTGCAAGTATCTAAGGAACAATGGTTGGAGTGCTACTTATATACGGAAATCCATGAAATTTTCTTTGCATCCTTTCCTTCTGAGATGTATGAGTGGATCGCGAAGCTAGCAGATAGTTAGGGAAGGTGTAGGCTCGACAAACCAATTGTGTGGACTCTGAAATTAGTGCACATACTAGAAGCGTTAGAAGATAATATTGCACGAGCTGTGGACCATTGGCTCGATTGAATTATAGGAGGAATTATCACTGAGTTCGCGGTAGATATGACCATCAGCTACAGTGAGGCGGAATGACGCTTCCTCAAAGGACCACGAGGTAAGTACATTAAATCTTTAAACACTTGGATTAAGAAGTTATTGTGTGAAAAGTGGGTTATGCAAACAAACTAATGTTTGGGACTATGCAAAGTGGGAAGATCTACAGAAACGGAAGTAGTGAAGAATTAGAAACTAGTCCCTTAATTTCATCCTCACGGGAAAGCAAGGAAGAGCTCGCGAAAGTCTCTCCAAGAAGCGCAGTCAGTCTGATAAGGCAGTGAATTCCATGCTTACCACCTCCACCTACATCACCACTTGCCTCACCATCTTCACCTCCATCTCCACCCACCCCACCACCGCCACCACCACAGTTCAGCATGGCGAGTGCGATCAAACTGCAGGTATTCAAAGGAGTATGGAATGAATATCTAGACCAATTCTGGATCGTGGTAAGGGAGGTATGGGAAGCACAAGGAGTCATGGATGACAATATAAAGAAGGCTACGCTAGTAAGCGCGTTGCAGGATCGCACATTAACATGGTACATTAAGCATTCTAATTACCATCCAAACGTAGGAATCATAGAAATATAGGCCATGCTGAATAGGGAATTTAGCAGGTCAAAGTTGGAGACACAATCAATTATCAGGTTTAAGGAGATCACGATGCTCCTGGGCAAGACCCCCTGGGATCTGGACCAGAGACTGAAGAGTATGATTCGCGAAGCCAACATGACTTTGATGGATGGACAACACCACACATGGTTTGTAGCATCATTAACACCACATTTAAGGATGGTGTTGTCACAACGAAAGCTTTCCACCTAGGCCGAAGCTTTGGAGATGGAAATGAGATTGCGTGAGACCCCTATACAGGAACCTAGTCTAGGAGTCCAACAAATCCATGCGCAACTACAAAATTTGTGTCTGGAAATACAGAGTTTGAAACAAGACAGGACACCTCAGCCAGAAGCGCGTGAGGAGGTATGGTGCATAAAATGCAAAGGCCATGGGCATGACAAGGACCATTGTCTAGTTTTCGCGAATTACTTGGCGGGGGGAGGGCCTATGCCATTAATACCTGAGGCACAAGCAGGACCAAGCGCGGCACTTGCATTATGGTGCACGATTTGTCAGATAGGAGGAAAAAACACTACTGATAATTGTCATCTATTACAGAAGTATACGCAGACATCCCAACAATTGTTTTGTAATTTATGCAGGTCAGTAGGCCATGATGAATGCACCTACAAAAGCTGTGAACTAATGATGGATTGAACTCTTGCCTACAGTGTACAGACCGAAATGTGAGCCCTCGACCCAAATGTAGGAATGGCACGCATTGGATTTCAAGGGCGCGGACGAGGTTGAGGTGGAATGGGACCAGGAAGGGGTTGCAGATAGCTAATTTTTTACAATTTCAAAGGGCCAGGACATTATGCCCATGATTGTACGAATCCGACGAGAACATCATGTTTGTACTATACTTAGTTTGATCATGAGGTAGAAGATTGCCCTACATTGATAGCAAGGTTGTGCGAAAAAGGGGTACTCCAGCCTCCCTCGACTCAGAATTTTCAAATGATGAGGTCTAAGCCCCGCGAAGAGGACCCGAATGTAAACATAGTGCTCAAAAGCGGTATCACTATAGGATATGACAAAGGTAAGTAGCCTAAAGAAAGTGCATGGGTTCGCAAGGCCCCTACAAGGGAACCTGAATTTGATTTAGAACACGTGAAGGAGACATTCATGGAATCTAAGAAGAGCTTCACGGAGGCCTCCATTTCAGGTAGTAAGGATCAACTCGAGCCAGATATGGATCCTTCAATGCTCAATACCTTTCCAGAGACATGCATGAAACTGTTACATGACAGTTGGGCTGTAAAAGGACTACAGGAACTTATCACTAGGTGCGCGGGGTCAGGAGAACCGCACGTGGTCTGGAAACTTGGAAAGAATGCATTACTCACACGAAGGGAAATGAGATTGACTGCGCAAATTAGAGAGTATGAAATGGATTAGATAATCTGGATCTTGGATTAGGCGTGAATGTACTGCCGAAACAAACATGGGAACGCATGGGCAGACCCACACTACAATGGTCTCCTATCCAATTACAAATGGTGAACCAGCAGAAGATCTTACCCATGGGAAGATTGCAAGGAGTAACGGTGGATATTGAACGTGCAAGTGCGCTAGTAGATTTCGAAGTAATAGAGATTTTTGATGATATCAATCCCTATCCCATGCTACTAGGCATAAATTGGGCCACTGATATGAATGGAGTCATAAATATGAAGAAGTGCAAAATGATTTTTTAGAAAAAGTCACTACGTGTAGTAGTACCGCTAGATTCGGCCGAAGGACCGCGATACATTGAACCGGTGCGCGGCGACGATAGTGATGACGATCTCGATTGTATCTATAAGATAACCACACGAGAATAGGATTGGGTGAATCCAACAGTAGATGGTAGGATTCCATGGGAGCGCAAAATCTCCTGCACTTCAGATTCAGACGAAGAGATAAAACGGTGGCAAAAAAGTAACAACGCTCAATTGCAACATGATGATAAGATCACTATGTTGCGTAACAACATAGGTAATGGATCTGCTTGTATGACGTGTTGACAACAGTGGATGAATTCTTGAACAAATTTGAAAGCGGAGTGCCAGAACAGCAGCGGTTCAATGCTCTAAAATGGGTACTATGCACGACCCCTGCAAGGCGGTGGGGTATGTCACATCAGAGAACTTTTGAGGACTGGCGCGGATGAAGAAGCATGATGTGCCTATGATTTGAAAAACCCCAGCTACGGATGAGAGCCAGTTACGAGGACCAAAATGACTTGTGTGCCCACCTTTCCCAATGGGTACAAACATATGACATGCAGCCCGCACAAGCACACACCACTCCCAGAATAGAGAATTGGAACAAAACACAGTGGCAGGAAAGGAAAAGAACACCAAATATTATCCATGGAGAAGCATTCGACAAGGTGTGTGAAGTGCTAAACAAAGTTCACTATGTGAAACGTAATGACTGGGACCTGCGCATACCAGCGGTTCGATGGCCTATCAGACCATGTGCAAAATCCTGACTGCCAAAACAATTCCAAGGTTGCGGAATGGAGTAGGGACCATAATCTCTTAGGAGCATGCAAAGATGAATCCACACGTAATAGCACCCGCAGGTGCGACAGCACACAAAACCAAAGACGAAGAAATAACACCGTTATGCGAAGTAGAACACATAAGACTTCAAGAAGCCATTCGACAAGGGAACCTTATACTTCGCGAACTTGAAAAGGACTAGGTACAACTAAGGAAGATGAGCATTTTGATGGACGAGAGACTGGAAAAAGAGATCAAGGGAGCATGTCTCGTCGATAAACCAAGGATGGAAAGGCAAGGTGCAGGTGATCATACTAATGAATTAGAATACTATCACCGAGTATTAATTAGTCTGTTGTCATGGCTAGGACCACATATCACCAAACGCAGTAACCAAGGGAGCGCACTACAAATAGTAGAGTGAGCGGCACCGATCTCCATGATGATAGATGATGATTTTCCTCAGACTCTACTGCAGGGCGAGATGGAGTCTCGCATAGGTGGTGCGACCACCTGACTAGCCATAGGAAGAACAGTCTTAGCACTCTAGGTAGCTAAAAGGGAGCGCGAAACTATAAATTATTCTGCCTGGGAGCTGCATGCTCTAATAGGTGCACGCAGGAACAACCTATCACAAAATTCACACCCGCGCATGGAGGGGTGCGTTGTCGCGCGGGTGGGCTGGGAAGTGACCGTTTGTGTCATTTTTCATGACAGGATGTTTGATTTGAGGCCAAATGGAGCGGGCGGTGGGCATTTAAGACATGAGTTATGGGCAAGATTTCAGAAAATCTGTCGCCAAGAAAACATTGATGGCCCAGAATCGAGGGGAGCAGTCGAATTCGAATTCAAAAGGTGCGATAAAACTCCAAGGGCTAGCCAACAGACAACACTTGGTCAATTGAGATTTGAGAAGTTGAACAGAGCGCAGAGTGTTGAGAGCCGAGCGATAATAGAGCCCTTAAGTTCACAAAAGACTACATATAGTGTTGAAATGATGACGGCCACTAAGGATGGGTTGGGCATTGAAGAAGGAACCGTCGGTGAGGCCATGTAGGCCCCCATGGTCCATGATGTTCCCGGAGGCACTGGGGTTGTGACAGAAATCCCTAAATCACCCCGGACACCAAGAACGAAGAAAGATAAGCAGGCAATGGGACCAGTACGCATGTCCCTGAGGAATCTACGACACAGTAAGTTATTAATGGAAGAAAAAGGCAAGGTAGTCATCATTGAAACAGATGAAGAGGAAGAAGACTTGTAGACTCTGATTGCCACCACAGGGAAAGAAGAAGATGTGGAGGGAGACATCCAACCATTGCGCTATATATCGAAATTGCCCAAGTATGTCCCTCTATGCAAAGGGAAAACCAAAATACCAAAGGATCTGGATGCAACGAAGAGTGCACTCCAGACCCCACTCCTCCCCGATGGAATTACCATTGAGGGTTCACTCCTAGGACGTGTGCCCACCCTGAAATTTGAAGAGTGGGACCTCGCGGACAATGAGAAGTTCCCGCACTTAGAAACGTCGAACCTGATGAAATAGAATATGGAGGGGGTGGTGATAATGCTAGAGCCGCGAAAATGGTTGTGCGGTGTCAAAAAGGTTAGGTTTCTTCATCTGCTATGGATACCACATTTCCACTGTGCACCCATCACCATTTTCATCATCTGGCAGCTGCTCTACGTGGTGCATGATGGGTACCTATGGCTGGAGGAGCCTATTCCCATCACGGTAGATCTCATCCACCGAATTTCTCGGCTTCCCTATAAGGGAAAGGACCCCGCAAAGATAGCAGGGAAGAGTAGCGATTTGTCTCTCGCAGAGGCCATGAAGGAAAATATAAGCTTGAGAAGAAAAAGAGGGGTTATGCTATCACCAGTATTAAGGATAAAGGGGTGCGCATAGCTACCCAACTCCTGGCCGGTAAAGTAATGAGAAAATGTCGCGCCGATGAAGTACCAACACCGATGGTTGCGTTCGCCAAACAATGTGCAGAGGGGGTCCAGTTCAACTAGGCTGAGTTCCTCTATGAAGAATTTGTGTTCAACTATTAGGAGGCCTAGGAACATGATAAGACCTTCCACTACGCGTGGTTTCTCTTATTCATCTTGCTGGTAGCAGGAGAACTGCTGGAGGATAGCCAGTTCCCAAGCATCGACTGAGACTTACCAGAGGCCGTGAAGTACGCTTCGCTCTAGGCCACCAAGGATGCAAAACGGATTCGTGATACCAAGATTTTTTGGGTGCTCATGGAGGTGAGCATCCGAATGTGGATTAATAGGAGGCCGCGCCTGTCCCCCATGGTGCACAACAGTCTGTAGAGTTTTACAAACTTCAAGGTGGACATGCACAATATCTACATCATGGCGCAAAAGTATTTGGAATAGTAGTGGACGAAGCTCCCATTCATAGCCACTGAAGATGCGATATATATGGTGTTAGAGACATGGCCTCCCCGAGTGGTGTGCCCTAGATTTGGCGGAGTTGGAGAAGATGGCAGCACAGAAAAGGAAGGATGATTCCAAGCTACACGTCACCCAACTAGCCGAGAGACGGTGGAATGAAAAAGTGGTAGCCGAGGTAAGGGCAATCCATGAAGTGGCATAGGTAGCCATGAAGTAGAAGAAGGTCATCGAAGTAGTAGCAGCACAGACATTAGAGGCTGCAACAATGCAGGCAGAGGAGTGCCACGCAATGTCTACAGGACAAGAGGTAGAGGACACAGAACTTGCAGAGGAGAGCATGGACCCAGGGATCACTTCTACACAGCTCAAACGATTGCACATCGCAGAAAGAACGGGTCTAAGAAAGAAGGTCAAGGCCTCAAAACTGACCATCGACCTGATCACCTTAACTGAAGGTGATCTCCATGACATTGGCGAAACAGTTTGTGATGTCACTAGTGAAGCGCTCCAAGACTTTATGACAGAGCAGCATACTGTGTTGGGGGCCCTAAGGGTGCAGCTACAGGAGATACAAGTGCAACCCCCACAAGAGGGTACCTTGTCTACCCATGTCACAGTAGGCACATCAGCAACGGAATAGATGCTAGGCGTAAAGATGGCCAATACGATAACATTTCCAGATGGAGTGCTAGTCTCGGAAAACACAATGGAGTAGGTGATGCTTAATACGATGAAAGGCATTGGCCTTAACTTGGTTGCCCTTCCTTGTGACACACTTTATCAGCTGCAGGATGGGATAACAGTCGAACTCCGCGCCAGAGAGAGCCGTGTGATTCAAGTTCTGAGCGAACAGAAGATTAATATAGAACAGCTTAGCTTGTAGCGCGACGATTTGGTGTTTCAGAACCGACAATTGGTGCAGATAGTTGATGACACTTGCCGGCGCGTCCCAAAGTTTTCCATTGTAGTGGACCTACCAACATAAGTGCAGATCCACTGTTTGGCAAGTGGAGTCTGTAACGCACGCGAGGAAAAAACAAGAGTGCAACTGAAGCTGAATCTCCAGATTGCCAAGTTGCGACTGAAGGTGCAACCTTCCACTACCCCAGAGGTCAGAGAATAGCGTGCCAATACTATTGCAGCAGGGATGGAAGAGATTAGAGGTGAAATCTGTGATTGCCAACATGTTGGAGCAGGCACTTGAGGTCCTCACTACGTTGTAGGAGGACCCCAACATCCAGCATCTAGAAACAGAGGCACGCGAACTCTAACAACAATATGACAACATTAGATGGATTGCGCAGACAATAGTCCTTACTCAGCAGCTTGCAAGGATGCAGCAAGCCAAGGCTTTGAAAGAGCAGGTGGATGCAGCGCACCACAAGGAAGCAGTTCTAAAAGAGCACGTCTAGCCATGGTTGATGAGGCCTTCACAATCACAGCAGATATTGAAGGAAAGCTCACGCAGGTTCAAGGAATGCATGCACAGATGCAGTGCAACACGCCCAAAACAGAGGGTTTAGAAGCAAGAATGCAACAGGTTAAGTAGGCAGCAACTCAGTTCACTGCTAACATTCAGACCATTCGGAAGCAGCTAGAGGGACTCCACACCAAGATCATCGCACCGACAGAGTGACTCGAGGGCGAGTCATGATGTTTGTGTTGGTGGCCTGTTGGGTATGGAATCCCCCCATAGCATGTTTTGGGGCTCAAAGCCCAAGTTTTGAGTACTATTGTTGTAAATATTGTGCAAATTGTGGGCGCGGAGTGAAAATTGTATGTTAGAGTCATAGGGTTGTCCGCCCTAAGTTTTGAATGTAGTGTCGGCCTACCCATGGTCCGCGAACCATGGGATGGTATAAATAGAGTGAGGATCTAAGTTGTAAAGTAGTAAGAAGAAGGAAGTTGAAAAAAGATGGAGTCTAGAAGATAGTGAGCATAGAGAAAAGGTCTAAGTGCTTTGGGTCATAGTAGTACGAAGAGGCTCTGTAGCTGAGTGCAAAAGGGCCTAGTAGAGTCTGCCACTGAGTGTGCGGGCCCTTGCAGCTGAGTGTGCAAGGTGGAGTCGAGTCTGTAATCGAGGAAGAAGAATAATAAAGAGAAGTTTAATTCCAAAACTTGTGTATCGGTTCTTGTGCTATTTCCTATTTAATTATATTGTTTTATGTATCATGCACACTTATATGAATGCTAAACATTGTTGAATATAACTAGAGACATATAGATAAGCTAAGTGATTGACTAATATTGGGTTAACAATAAGGAATTGGGTAATAACACTGATCAAGCCCTGAGTAGGGCTACGCGAAGGCAGCATCACAGGCTACGAGATACTGATAGGTGTGTGTTATGATGTGCACGAAGGGTCAAACCATAGACCACTGAAAATCATCAGACATCTCTAGGTGCGGAAACCTGGTTCTAACACCCTCCCATACTACTTTGGGTGAGACCTCAATTTTCGCTCTGTGGACTATTTCTGAAAGGGCCAGTAGTACCAGGATTTGTTTGGCTAAATCACCTTTGAACCTGTGTTAGGCCCCTACAAGCCAACAGAGCCTCACTCTATTTATATAATCCCATGGTCCGTGGACCATGGGTAGGTCTATCCAGCCGACATCATATTACAAAACTAGGGCAGACAACCCTGTGACTCTATCATACTTTCACGCCCCACGCCCAAAATTTGCGGAGCTTTTACAACAAGATTTGGTCAAAACTTGGGCTTTAAGCCCCAAAACATGCCTTGGGGGGATTCCATGCCCAACAGCCCCCCAACACAAACATCGTGACTCGCCCTCAAGTCACTCTCTCAGCATGAAGATCTTTGCACGGAGTCCCTCCAATTGTTCTTGAACTGTGGCAAGGTGAGCAGCACACTGAGCGGCTGCTTGCTGAATCTGTTGCATACGTTGTTCCAAGACCTCTGTTTCGAGAGTGCTTCTCTGCATCAGTACGTGCATCCCTTGCATGTGTGCGAGCTTGCCTTCAATTTCTGCTGTGATGGTGAAGGCCTCGTTGATCCAAGGCTGAACACATGCCTTCAGGACTCCTTCCTTGTGTCATCTCGCATCCACATGCTCTTTCAGCGCTTTAGCCTATTGCATCCATGCGAGCCTCTGAGTGAGGACCACCGTCTGCGCAGTTCCTCAAACGCTGTCATACTGTTGTTAGAGTTCTCGCACCTTTGTCTCTAACAGCTGAATGTTGGGGTCCTCCTGTAGATTTGTGAGGACCTCAAGTGATTATTCCAACATACTGGTTTAGTCTTGCACTACACCGCCAATCTTGTCCAGTCCCGCTGTGATAGTGCTAGTGTGTTGTTCTCTAGCTTCCGGAGGGGTGGACGACTGCGACTTTAACCGCAGTCGGCGGTCTGAAGGTTCAGCTCCAGCTGAACCTTTGTCATTTTTTCCCGTACCTCACGCAACCCTGCTGCTAATGTGTGGATGCATGCCTCTGCGATTATGTCTGCTGGGATGGCCAGCTCCGGGACGCTTTGGCGGGCTTCGTCGATTAACTGTACCAACTGTTGATTCTGCGACAACAATTTGTTGCATTGCAAGCTCAATTGTTCCATATTGATTTATTGCTTGCTGAGAACTTGTAGTGTGCGGCTCTCCCTAGCTCGCAATTCTGTATTTATCCCATCCTGCAAAACATATAAGGTCTCTCTCAGGAGTGCAGCCATATTGATACCGATACCCTTGAGCATACTCACTATAGGCTTGTCGGCCTCATTTGTTGTCATGAGTGCCCCTTCCGGCAGCACTATGGTATTTTTCATCCGTAGCACAACATTTGTTCTGCTGGCATTGTTCCGACAGCGAGCCTACTCGAAAGGGTACCAACCTAAGAAGGGTGCACCTGTAATTCCTGCAACTGCGCTCTAAGGGCCCCCAACACAATCTGGTTCTCCTGCATGAAATCTTGGAGAGCCTTAGAGGTGACATTGCACACTGTCTCGCCAATGTCATGTAGATCACCCTCGGTTAGGGTGATTGGGTCAACAGACAACTTTGATGCCTTGACCTTCTTACGCGACCCTGCCTGCTCTATTAGGTGTTGGCACTTCAACTGCGTTGATGCGATTTGTGGGTCCGTGAATCCCTCTTATTTTTCTACTTCCTACCCCTGCGAAGGCGTCGTTTGGCCCTCGCCTTCCTTCACAGCTGCCTCCTCTGCTGCTACTACTTGTTCTTGCTCAAGTGTTGTCTGCGCAGCATCCCGTGCCACCTGCACTTCTGCCGTCGCTACTTCCTTCCTTCGCTTTTTAGCCAACTGTGCAATGCGCAGCTTGGCCTCATCTTTCTTTCTTTGTGCCACCAACTTCTCAATCTCTGCGACGTCTGGGGTGCACCACTCCAGTGGCCATGCCTCCAGTACGTTAAAAATGACGTCATCTGTAGCTACGAAGGGTATCTTTATCCACTGTTTAGTCAGATCCTTGCGCACTCTGATATAAATGTTGTGGATGCCCACTTTGAATTACGCAAAACTCAGCAGGCTGTTGTAGACAGTGGGCGACAACCACAGCTTGCGGTTGATCTCCATTCTAAGGCTCATCTCCATGAACACCTCGAATATTTTACTATCGCAGATCCTCTTAGAATCCTTTGTGGCCCAGAGCGAAGCATACTTCGCGGCCTCTGGCAGGTCCTTGTCAATTATGGGGAATTGACTATCCTCTGGTAATTCCTTGCCACAAGCACTATGGACAGCAGAAGCCATGCATAGTGGAACATTTTTCCTTGTTCCTAAGCTTCGCCGCAATTCTCTAAAAAATCCTTGTAGAGGAACTCGAACCATTTAAACTGGACCCCCTCCATGTACTGCTCAGCTAGTGCGACCATCAGCACAGGTACTTCATCTGCGTAGAACTTGTGCATAACCTTACTAGCCAAGATATGGGTCGCCACACATACTGCTTTTTCCTTGATGTTGGATATGGCAGAGCCCCTCTTCTTCTTTTCCAGCTTGTACTTTTTCGTCATGGCCTCCACAATGACCAAGTCACTACTATTCCCTTCTGATATGACCGCGGGGTCCTCTCCTTTGCATGGGAGCCAGGAGATACGGTGAATTAAGTCTACCATGATGGGGATGGGCTCCTCCAACCAGAAACACCCATCATGCACCAAGCAGAGCAGTTGCCTGATGATGAAAATGGTCATTGGGGCACGGTGGAAATGCAGCACCTAGAGCAGGTTCAGTAGCCTAGCCTTTTCCACTCCACGCAACCACTTTCACGGTTCTAGTTCTGTAACCCACATCGCGGTGTTCTGCTTGGGCTTCATGAGGTTCCTGGTCTCAAGGTGAGGTAACTTCTTGTGGTTAGCCAGGTCCCAATCTTCAAATTTTAGGCTCGTTACCCATCCTAGGTGCGTGCCCTCAAAAATAATGTTGTCTGGGTGGAGCAGGGCCTGGAGCGAGCTCTTGGTCTCGTCCAAGTCCTTGGGCACTTTAGCCTTCCCTTTTCGCAGGGGGACATAGGCAAGCAACTTTGTCAGGGGGTGCGCAGGCTGAGTTTCCTCCTCCATGCCTTCATCCTCATCTTCTGCGATGATTAGGTCCTCCAGGTCTTCCTCTTCTTCATCAGTCTCTATGGTGATGACTTTCCCCTTCTCCATTGAGAGCTTAGAGCGCAACAGCTTCCGCAAGGACACACATACGGGGATCATTGCTTGTTTGTCCTTTTTGGGTCTTGGCATGCACGGTGATTTTGAGATTTCTGCCACAATTCCAATGCCTTCTAGAGCATCCCACACAGTCAGGGCTTGCGCGACCTCTTCGGTAGTCATTTCGGTTATGTCCATAACGTTTGCAATTGTTTCCATCGTGTTTGTCCAGGAATCTAGCACTCTCGAACTCAGGGGCTCAATCGATGCTCGGCTCACAACAATCAAGGCTCTACTCAATGGCTCAATTTGCAAATGACCAAGTGTTGTTTGTTGGGTAGCCCTTTGTATTTTATAGCGCTTATGGAATTTGAATTCGACTATTCCCCCCAAATCCGGTTCATTAATACTCCCTTAGCGAAATATTTTTCCAAATCTTGCCCATAAATCGCATCTTAAATGCCTGCCACCTGCTCCATTTGGCCTCAAGTCAAGCATCCCATCATGAATAGTGACTTCAACGGTCACTTTCTGGCCAACCCGTGCAGCAGCGCTGCCCCCCGTGCGTGGTTGCAGACCTTGTGACTTTTTGTTTCTGCGCACAACTCCAACATCGTGTAGCTCCCGGGCAGAGTAGTTTATAGTCCCACACTTCCTTTCAATTTCTTAGAGTGCTAATACTGTACTTCTCTCAGCTAGTCAGGTAGCCGCACCACCCAGGTATGGTTTCCTCCGGTCATCCATCATTCTCCCTGGGAAATATCCAACTTTCTTTGTTACTGGCGGTGGCGCGTAACTTATCATCTGCAGTGCACCACCATGGTTACTTTGCTTAGTAATATGCGGTCCAAGGCAAGGAATCAGACTGATCAATCCACAAAAATAGTCCTCAAACTTGTCAGCATGATCATGTGCACCCTGTCTTATCATTCAGGTCTTTTTATCGAGGAAATTTTCCCTTATTTCATCCTCCAGCTTCTTGACTTCTGCGTCCACCAGAGCACTTTTCTTTCTTAATCGTACCCTTTCTTTTTCAAGTTCCTGGAGCCTAGAGTTTCCTAATTGGATTTCTTCTTCCACGGTTCTGTGAACTAGCGTATCTACCAGTCCTAGTATGGGCATTCCAACATTTCCTTGTAGTATAGGATTTACAGTGGTTCCTTGATACTCGAGCCTTGGGGTTACCTATAGGGTTAGGTGCTTGCATACGGTCCTATAAGCCCATAGAACTGCTAATACATGCAGGTCCCAGTCAGTCTGCTTTGTATTGTGGACCTTTTTCATCGCTTCACATGCTTGGTTAAAGGCTTCCATGTGGATATCCTTCTGCGCACCTGGTCTTTCCATACTTTGCAGTCCTGGCTAGAGGAGTTGCTCGCGCCATTGTCTTACCCGCACCTGCTTACCGATCATGTCTCCTACCCCAAGTACTATGTGGATTCTGACAAGTCTCGCACCATATGCTT
The DNA here is from genome assembly GCA_031772625.1 of Pinus tabuliformis. Classification (NCBI taxonomy): domain Eukaryota; kingdom Viridiplantae; phylum Streptophyta; class Pinopsida; order Pinales; family Pinaceae; genus Pinus; species Pinus tabuliformis. The sequence goes on along the minus strand of CM062816.1, from coordinate 1,483,633,146 downwards.
GTATCCACCTGGAAAGGTGGGCTCGCAGGCCGTTTTGTCCATCATACTTGTCTTTTAATCGCATTTGAGGCTTCCCGAATTGTAGGCACGTCATCCTTCAGCAGTCATTCCAGTCCTCAAAACTCTTATGGTGTGTACCCCACCACCTTGTGGGCGTAGCACACAATACCCATTTCAAAGCGTCAAACCGCTATTGTTCTAGAACTTCTCTTTAAAATTTGTTCAAGAACTCCTCCTCTTCACCTAACCCGTCGTATGTAGGCATATCCCTTATCTCTGTTATTACACAGCGCAGCGATCTTGTCATCATGTTACAGTTGAGCATGGTTACCTCATGTAACCAGTTCTTCCATCGTTCTATCTCTTCATCAGAATCTGATGTATAGGAGCTTTCACGCTCCCATGAGATTCAACCATCCACGGTTGGATTTACCCAGTCTTGCTCGCGCGCAGTTATCGTGTAGATGTAATCTAGATCGTCGTCATTGTCGTAGTCACGCATGGGCTCTATGTATCACGATCCTTCCGCAAGGTCTAAAGGTACCACTATGCGCAGTGACTTTTTCTCAAAAATCATCTTGTTCTTCTTTAGATTTATCACTCTATTCATGTCAGTGACCCAATCTATTCCCAGTAGCGTGGGGTAGTGATTGTTGTCATCAACAATCTCTATTACTTCAAAATCTGCTAGCGCGCTTTCTCCTTCGATATCTATTGTGATTCCCTGTAGTCTCCCCATAGGTAGGAACTTTTGTTGGTTTTCCATTCGTAGTTGGATAGGAGACCATTGCAACGCAGACCTGCCCATCCACTCCAATGTTGTTTTGGCAGGACATTCGTGTCCAATCCTAGATATAGAATCACTTGATCCATCTCATATTCCCCGATCTGCACAATCAATCTCATCTCCCTTCTTGTTCGTGTTGTGTGCTTCCCGATCTACCGGACTATGTGTGGTTCTCCTGGCACGGTCCCAACTCATCTAATTATGAGTTTTTGCAGCCCCTTTACAACCTTGTTGTTGGGTGTGGAGCATGATTATTTAGAAGTCTTTGTTTCAGCCGGATGTATACCCCAGGAAGATTGTACACCCCTCCACGCGAGGGGGTGCGGGGGGAACTTGTCCCCCCCCGATGGGGGTTTCGGGGGAAGCGCCCCCAAAGCTAAAAACAGATGCAAATTTTACTTGTAAAAGTATAGTAATTTCTAGTCAATTTGGGCCGTTCATTATGCAGATGATCTGACGGTAGAATTTATGTTTAGTTTAGGATTTTTTTTGGCCCTAGAATGAAACCCCTCTCTTTATGAGGGTATTGTATTGAGGTTGTGGAATATGTGTGTGTGTTCTCAGAGCAAGAAACAGAGAGGTGAGACTCTGAGAGAAAACAGAGGATATTATAGCGGATCTACTGTAGGTTGTGTCTCTTCATTTTGCTAGATAATAGAAAGGAAGGACTGGTTGTTTGGGGTGGACATATCCCAAACTGTGTGAACCATGTATATCCGTGTCTCTCTAGTTTTATGTGTTTTTATTTTTCTGCATATTATATGTCTTGCATTTCTCTGTCATATATAATTTTTATAACACTTTCTGTCACACAATAGCTTCATGCATGTCTCTAAGAAAATAGTGAGCATCAATGGGTCCATTTCTGGCTCTAATCTGTCTTTACTTCCTGAAGTGGAGGCATCCACAAAGCTCCTCTTAGCTTCCATGAAGGTCTCCTTAGCCCACTCCAAATCAAATTTCAGTTCCTTCGTTGGAGCCTTGTGAACCCAGGTACTTTCTTCAAGATTCTTGCCTTTGTCATCCCCTATTGTAATACCACTCCAGAGCACGATATTTACATTAGGGTCTTCCTCGTAGCTCAGACCTCATCATTTGCAAGTTCTGAGTTAGGGGAGGCTGGAGTGCTCCTTTATCGCACAACCTCGCTATCAGTGTGGGACAGTCCTCCGTCTCATGATCAAACTACATATAATATAAGCATGATGGTCTCATTGGATTTGTACAATTGCAGGCATAATGCCCTGGCCCTCCACAATTGTAACATATCAACTGTCTACGACCTCTTCCTGGTCCCATTCCACCTTAGCCTCGCCCGTGCTCCTAAGATCTAGTGCGCGCCATTCCTGCGTTTTGATCGAGGGGCCGTGTTTCAGCCTGAACTCTGTAGGTAGGAGTTCGATCCATCATCAGCTCATAACTTCTACAAGTGCGCTCATCATGTCCTCCTGACCTACATAAAGTACAGAACAACTATTGGGAATTTCGTGTATACTTCTATAATAGATGGCAGTTATCTGTAGCATGATTTCCTCCTATCTAACAAATCGCACACCATAATGCAAGTGCCACGCTTGGTCCTACTTGTGCCTCCGGTCTCAATGGCATTGGTCCTCCTCCCGCGAATAATTTGCAAACACTGGGCAGTGATCCTTGTCATGCCCCTGGCCCTTGCACTTTATGCACCATACCTTGTCGCGCACTTCTAGACAAGCTACCTTGTCTTATTTCAAACTATGCATCTCAAGGCACAAGTTTTTCAACTGCATGTAAATATGTTGGATTCCCAGGTTAGGATCTTGTATCAGAGTCTCATGCAATCTCATCGCGACCTCCAAAGCCTCAGCTTGAGTGGTTAGTCTTTGTTGTGACAACGTGCTCTGTAGATGTGGTGTTAATGAGGCTACAAACCATTCACGGGGTTGCCCATCTATTAAGTTCATGTTCGTTTTGTGAATTGTGCACTTCAGTCTTTGATCCAACTCCCATGGGTTTTCTCCTAGTTTCATTGTGATTTCCTTGAATCCAATGATCAACTGTGCCTCCGATTTTGGCCTGCTAAATTCCTTGTTTAGCGCAGCTTGGATATCCACTATCCCCGCATTTGGATTGTCTTTGGAATGCTTAATGTACCAAGTCAGCGCGTGATCCTATAGAGTGCTGACCAATGTTGCCTTCTTTATATTGTCGTCCATGACACCCTGTGCTTCCCATACAGATTTTACCACGAACCAAAATTGATCCGGATCTTCATTCCCTACTCCCTTGAACACTGGTAGCTTTATTACACTAGCCATCCTGCTTCGCAGTGGTGGTGGAGGTTGGATGGGCGAAGTAGGGGGTGAAGACGATGAAACTGGTGGTGGTGTGGGTGGGGGTGGTATGCACGGAATTCTATGCCTTATCCAATTTATCGCACTTCTTGGCGAGACCTTCGCGACCTCTTCTTCACCTCCTCGTGAAGGTGAAATCAAGGGGCTAGTCTCTAGTTCTGTTCTACCTTTGTTTCTATAGATTCTCCCACTCCACGTAGCCCCAAACATCAATTTATTCGCATAACCTTCTTTTCACATAGTAGCATTTTAATCCAAGTGTTCAAAGATTTAACGTACTTACCTCACGGTCCCTTGAGGAAGCATCATTCTGCCTCGCTATAGCTGCCTGAAGTGTCTACCACAAATTCAGTGATGAGTCCTCCTATCATTCGATCGAGCCAGTGATCGACATCACGTGCGATCTAATCTTTCGATGCTTCTAGTCTGCGCACCAATTATGGAGTCCACACAATAGGTTTGTCGAGTTTACACATTCCTTGGCTATTTGCTAGCTTCGTGATGCACTCGTACAACTCAGTAGGGAAGGATGCAAAGAAAATTTCATCGATCTCCATATACAAGTAGCAATCTAACCACTCTTCCTTTGATAATCGCAGATTCCTGTTTTCCTACGCCGCAAACTCATGAATATTTCTATCCAGCCACTCTTCAATTCCTTTCTTTGTCAGATTCCAGTGATATGACATTAGACATCTCTATGCAGATCCTGGTCCCGGCAACAGAACCATTTGTTGGCTTGTTGGGGCCTGACCTAGGTTCATAGTTAATTAGCCAAACAAATCCCTGTACTACTGGCCCTTTCAGCAACAGTCCACGGAGCATAGACTGAGGTCTCACCTGAAGTAGTATGGGAGGGTGCTAGAACCAAGTTTCCGCACCCTGGAGATGTCTGATGAGTTCGACTAGTCCATTGTTTGTCCCTGTGCGCAGGTGGATTCGCGCACCTTCTGTTCCTGGCAGTCTGATACCCTACCTTCGCGTAGCCCTAACCAGGGGTTGTTCCACACTCTGTGCTACTACCCGAGATCTTATTTATCTTCCAATATTATTTAAGCACCTTCGCCTACTTAAATGTCTTAAGTTATACGTAACAATACAAAACATTCATATAGGTTCACGCAATAAATAAATAGTATATTTGCAAATTATATCCAATCATGCATTAAATCCGGAAAAGATACATATAATTATAGAAAAACTTCTCTTTATTGATTCTCCAATGGTTACATACTTGACCCGCCCTGCGCACTCAGCTGCAGGGGTCCGCGCACTCAACTGTGGACTATTAGGCCTCTGCGCACACAGCTGCAGAGCCTTATCCTATTCTATGACCCACAGAACCACTTTAGACTTCGACTCAATCACTTAGATTTCTCCTCTCTTATCTCTCTTCGTTATTATTTATCTTTTACACTTAGAGCCTCACTCTATTTATACAATCCCAAGGTCAGCGAACCATGGGTCAGTCTATCTAGCCGACATTATATTACAAAACTAGGGTGGACAACCATGTGACTCTATCATACTTTAGTGCCCCAGGCCCGCAATTCGCGAAGCTTTTACAAGAAGATTTGGTCACAACTTTGGCTTTGAGCCCCAAAACATGCCTTGGGGGCATGGAAAATTTTAGGGGCGAAATTAAGGGGTTTTATATTTTTATTGGGCGAATATTTTGTATAACAGTACATTGTTACAAATCGCCTCAAATTTATTTTATAAAAAAATTAGGTATGGAGGTTAGCCCACCTTATTTTAAGGGAGAGAGTAAAAAAAGTAAATTTAGCCCTTGAAATTAGGAGTTACAACCTTCCATTCACCCTAATTTTCAAGAATAGGTATTTATGATAGTTATTTCACCCTCCACATTCGGTGTAAAAAAGGTTTTTTTTCTTTCATTTCCTCCCCGTATTTCATGGTATTGGGGTTAATTTTGAGAAAATGACCTTATTTTTTAGAACAAATGGTCACAAAAGAATAATTCATTTTATTTAAAAAATCAAGTCTCTTATTTTCATGTTTATTTAAAGATTGAATAATGTTCTTGCCATATTCCAAGTTTGCATTTGTTTAATCATAATCATATAAAGAATAATGGAAAACAATTTTTTTTATTTATGCCATAAGTCACCTTATATTTACATGTAAATAAATAAAAATATAAATAAAGTGGAGTATGGTAAATAAATAAAACCTCTTTTTATACTTACTCCAAAGGTATGGTAAATAAATATAGATTTAAATAAACTATAGGTATGGTAAATAAATAAAACCTCTTTTTATATTTAGTCCATAACCCTCTTTCTATTTAAGAAGGCTCAAAAAAGAAGTTTTATTGAAGTGAATCCTATGGGCCAAATACCATATTTATAAAAGAGATATGGTAAATTAATAAAAATATAAATAAACAAGAGGTATGGTAAATAAATAAAACATTTTTTTATATTTACACATTATATTTAAGAACACTAAAAAAATGTGTTATATTTAGGTGAAGCCTATGGGCCAAATTATTATTAATACCATGCAAAAAACATTATTAACCCATTATTAACCCTAATATTAGTATTAATAAAAAAAGGATGGCACATGGTATTGACCCATGGTATTCATGTGGAATGTAGGCTATTTAAAGGGGGGAATTAAACCAGCATAGATCCATCTTTACTCTGGATCTACTAAGCCCCGGGAGGGATCAAATATCGTGATATGCAAACTACATAGAGTGAAAAATATTTGATCCTTGGGCTTAATTTTATTAATTTTTATAAATTACTAATAGTAGTTTTTAAGCTCCAGGTTTATGATAACCCATGGTATTGACCCATGGTAATATCATGGTATTCATGTGAGCATAGATTATTTAAAGGGGAAATTCTATCAGCTTAGATCCATCTTAATTCGGGGTCTACCAAGTGCTGAGAGGGATAAATAGATTTCATCCCTCCAAGAGTGGTAGAAGTGGAGTTAAGATGGATATAGGTTGGTTTTTATAATAATGAAAATATTAAATAGACTTATGAAATTATATTATAAAAAACATATTAAGGTGAATGGTTAAAGCTACATTTAGTCACTTCACAAAATTTAGTAAAAGATACCAATATCTCCATTAATGTTGGTTTTTCTGATTTAACAAAAAAAAAAAATCAGAATAGTGTAATCTTATCACTCTTTCTGCATCACCCTCACAGAAGAGAGATAGTCAGTGCCCAGATTTCCCACCATTTTTCAAACATTCCATTTTTCAAACATTCTCAATATGATATCTTCATGAAAAAGTTAAGGCACTGATGTTGGTGTTAGGTAAACTTGACTCGAGATAGAGTCAAAGTTGACCAGGTTAAACAGTGATGGTTTTGGGGCACATGGTATTGTGCACCCATGGTATTCTGGCCGTGGTATTATATGTAATGGAGCTTATAAAAAGCTGGAACGACTTCATTGTAAGGCAAGACCTGGAGGTGAGCAGTGAAGGTTCACTTGGTCGGATTGGTCAGTGTTTTGGCCAATGCTATTAAGATCTTATTAGGTTGGGTTTTTCCCCGGATTTGGGGTTTTCCCGGATAAACATTTTTGTTTATGTGTTTATGGTTGTTGCTGGTTATTTTTATATTTATTCCTCTCAGTAATTATTTATGTTATGCAGTAAATTTCTTAACAACTGGTATCAGAGCCAAATATTGGTTTCAAAGGGATTCTTTGATGCCAGGAGTTTATAGTGCCTGATGAGATCAATGCAATGTTTTTACAGATTTGGGTCTAAAAATAATGGTGGAACAATCGTACACAAAAGAACCTCAAGGAGAATGTGCGGAAGATAGTGTCATAATTGCCAGGGATCGCAGTGCATTTGCGATATTTACCGGTTTGGAACATGCTGATGAATTGTTCGGGATTCATGCGGCTATTTAAAGAAGGTTGAGAGATACCTTTGGTAATATTAAAATTCAAGGCTGATTTTGTTCGGAGCTTTTTTCGTAGGGAATCGATAAGGGATATTTCCTGTGTGTTCTATGCCGTGTTGAAAGATGGAGTAGGCGTGGGCTGCATGCAGGTCAGCAGAAGAAAATTGTTCATGCGGCTTCGAAAATTGTTCATTTTCTGCTACGTGAGGCCACCGATGCTGGAATCTACGAGGTTCTCGTCGGGCTTGCAGTTGGAGTGGTTTGATAGAAGTTTTTGAGCAAATCAAATTAAGAGAGGATGGATCAGAATGGCAGCAGCAATAAACAAAAAAAAATATTTTAATGAAGTCAAAATTATTGCATGAAAATGGGCATACTGCTGTAAGACCTGGTAAGGCATGTGTACCCCTGAGAGGGGGGATGTCGGGTTAACAATACCCCGGGTAAAAACTTTGAGGGGGGTAAGGGCTAGAGTGAGTGGGATTGTCTCACTTAGCAGGTTTGGCTGGAGTTAGTCAAGGAACCCCAAGTCAAGTTTAAGGGGGGAATTGTTAGGTAAACTTGACTCGAGATAGAGTCAAAGTTGACCAGGTTAAACAGTGATGGTTTTGGGGCACATGGTATTGTGCACCCATGGTATTCTGACCGTGGTATTATATGCAATGGAGCTTATAAAAAGCTGGAAGGACTTCATTGTAAGGCAAGACCTAGAGGTGAGCGGTGAAGGTTCACCTGGTCGGATTGGTCAGAGTTTTGGCCAATGCTATTAAGATCTTATTAGGTTGGGGTTTTCCCCGGATTTGGGGTTTTCTCGGATAAACATTTGTGTTTATGTGTTTATGGTTGTTGCTGGTTATTTTTATATTTATTCCTCTCAGTAATTATTTATGTTATGCAGTAAATTTCTTAACAGTTGGATTAGTTGTTTGAAAAATATGTTGGTTTGTACAACCTTTCATCTCCTCTTTTATTCTTAATTTGTCATAATGATCTATAGGGGTTGGGCCAGTGCTTGAAAATATGTTGGTTTGTATAATCTTTCATCTTCTCTATTTTTCTTAACTTGTCGTAATGATGGTAGGGGTTGGGCCAGTGGACCATATGACATTGGGCCAGTGCACCATATTGTCCTAAAAGGCGGAGATTATGCACCAAAAAGGAAATTAATCCACATGTTACAACGATGTTAAAAAATGCAAGATGTATGAAGGTAGTGAATATAAGCAATTTAGATTGGGAGAGACATAATTATTTTATTATTTAATTGAAGATTTCCAATTAAAATAATAATAAATCTATATGTATATATTAATATATTGATTGGAAGGCTTCTAACAATGGTCACTTCTTTCCATTACATCCCCTTCAAGCCTTTGGGATACCTACTACTTTCTTATATTATATAGTTGGGGATTGCTACTTATTGGCATGTTGGGGTAAACAAAATGTGTTTTTTTTATCTAACAGTTGGAGTCTATGGAATAAGAAAGAAATTTGATAGCTTGACAAAATTGGTACAAAATATGTTTGTTTGTTTGTTTTTTTTTTTTTTTTTTTTTTTTTTTTTTTTTTTTTTTTATATCTCGTAGTTGGACTCTGTGGAATAAGAAAGAAATTTGATAGCTTGACAAAAGTGGTAGAGAAAAGATTAATCTCTCCTACCTTGACAGAACTGGTGGTCAATATCAACACCTACAAGAACTTTGTTGTGGAATATTATCAAAACTAATAGAAGGATATGAAAAAGTGTACAGTGAGAACCTTGACAAACATGGCCACTGAAACTTGCAACATTGTTTGTAGGAAGAGAAAATTATGTTACTTTTTTCCAAACATGTATGTTAGTATATTACAATTTAATGAATATGTTTTCCTATTATCATATATGGTTTCATATTTTAACAAAACATTCGCCAAGACTTCACTTTTTATTATTCAGTGAAAGATTTGCCAAGATCTTACAAGATTTTATAATTCAATGATAGATTCGCCAAAAAAATTATATGTACATATTATATTATTGATAAAATCGCCTCCCATTTTTCCTATATATCATGGGGATTCGCCCATTTATTACACATATAAATTTAGGGTGGTTCTTAACATTTTCCCTGCCTGGGTGGATTCCATGCCTAACAATAAGTATCATATCCTATCATCACATCCACTACTATTGACATCCAAGTTGCTACCAAACCCATGGCATTGACATCAACATATCAGGACTCACTCTTCAAGAGAGATCCGTCCTTGAATCCCATGGCCTCCTCCCAGGACAAAATGCTAATACCCTCAACTAGCAAGCACTTACTCATCCTTCCTAGTGAGCACTCTAGGCTAAGACATCACTCAACCCCCCTCTTGGTTGGTGATTGGATCTAAATGTTGAACAAGACCTCACTCCATCCTATATTGTGTGTGATTAGGGTCTAGGACCTCACTCCACCCTTTCTGGTGTGTGGTCAAGGTTGAAATATTGAAGGACCTCACTCCACCATGTCTGCTGTGTGATTAGGGTCAATACCTCACTCCACCATTTATGGTGTGTGATCAGGGTCCTCCTCCAAGAGACACTCACTCAACACTTCCTTTTGTTCCCTCTCGATATCTTGGACCCATTCTCACTTTCAGTAGAATTTCCATCAGTGTTGTAGACATATTAGCACTTCCTCTCAACGACATGGGTAATCTCCATTAGCCCTAGCTTGTCTCTGAAGTACACGAACTTGTTTCTCGGAAGAAACTTCATCAGAACATCAATTTTCTGCTCATCGTTGGAGACGTAATTGAGCCTTGTTGCTCTCCTATGCACCATGTCATAGATGTAGTGGTACTTGATCTCAATATTCTTTGACCTGTCATGGAACATGTGATTCTTTGAAAGCTTCACACAACTTTGATTATCACAATGTATTAACATTGGTTCCAACTCTTGGCCAAACATTCTTGCAAATAACTTTCGGAGCCATATTGTTTTTGTACAATCCTCATTAGTTGTGATGTACTTTTCTTAAGTAATGCTGAGTGCAATTGACCTCTTCTTACTACAATCGACCTCTGCTTCCTGCTCATCCACGATATCATAGTGGATCCCAAACTAAAGCATACTCCCTGGATACTCTTCCTATCTTCAACACTTCCTGTGCAATCAGCATCTATGTATCCCTGAAGTTCCACATCATCATTTGCAATAAATCTCAATCCATAATTGACTATACCACACAAATATCTCAAGATGTGCTTTGATGTAATCCAATGCTCATGTCTCGATTCAACCTAGAATTGGATCAATGTGTTCATAACAAAGCATATGTTCAGCTTGGTGTTAACCAAATACATCAATGAACCAATCAACCATCATTACATAGGTGGATCTACCAATCTGGAGTGAAAGCCTCTTAACTTCTTCAAGTTAGTTACCATGGGAGTCATCATGGATTTACAATCCATCATAACAAATATCTAAATGATTTCTAACACATGATTTCCTTGACCAAGGAAGACTTATATAGGTTTATGCCATACTTCTAATCCCAAGTAAAAGTGCATCAACCCAAGATCCTTTATATCAAACTCAGTAGCCAATTTTTTCTTGCACTAAATGATAATAGGCTCAACACCTATCAGAAACAAGTCATCAACATATAATAGTAAGATCACAGGTGAATTATTCACATCCTTAAAGTAAAGGTTTGGATTTGCTTCACTCTTGGTCAATCCTAGTCTCATCAGATAGTTGTAAATATAAGCATACCAAACTCTTGGATCTTTCTTGAGTCCATACAAGGACTTCTTCAACCTACAAACATGAGATTCCTTTCCAAATACCTCAAGGCCTCTAGGTTTGTCTATGTACACCTCTTCCTCAATCACACCATTGAGGAAAGCAATATTCACATCCATCTAGTGCAACTTCCATCCCAATGAAACAACAAGAGAAATGATGGATGATATGAAATCTTACAGGATTGATTATGTGTGCAACTTTATCAACATTAACTAAGGTTGCATAAGTGTGAATGAAAGAGGGAAACTAATTATTAATATGCCATAAACATAAACTTGAGAGAAGCAAATAAAATAATAACAGAAAGAGAAGAAGCAAACACAACAAATTTTTGACGGAGTTTGTCCCTCCTGGACTATGTCTATGGGTTTGCTTCCAAGTGGGTGTCCATTTTATTAGGAAATAATCCAAAGAGTTTCTTTACATGAGATTTAACCAACTTATCTGTGCATGCAAGAACTACTAGTTACTGTAGAAAGAAATCCTCCTATCTCAACGTTCCAACGCCTATCTTCATTCTCAATTTGGCTCAAGGATGGCCAAGATATGATTACATGAACAAAAATAGTCAATAACAACACCCTTGTTACGAAACTCACTATTCACTCTTGAACCCACTGGTGCAATGGCAAACGTTTTATAAGCCTCTGGACAGGTTTGAGGGTCGAACCTCCTAGGCTATTCCTATAAGGTTGGTTAATTTTGGTTTAAAAATAGTCCATTGTGGCACATGCTATGTGGCTTGTTACATTTTGTTATAGCAATGTTTGAATATGGTATAGTTACTATCCAAACTTTGACGGAATTATTAATGACATATTCATTTATAGTTAATAAATATTTTAATGTCATGCCCAACAATACCATAATGTTAACCCCTTAACGAAATAGGAATTTAATACATGTCATAACATTAACTAAATGATGACAGCTTGGTGGTGAACGACTTGGCAGTCAATAAGGATGTTGCCTCGTGGCACCCAACCCCCGATGGTCTCAACCTGCTTTGCCACATAACCGCCACCTGCAAGCTATGATACAACCGTTTGCTCCAACAATTCTTAGGTTTTTTCAACCGTGGCGGAACCTGTGGCATGTCTTTTGAACTATTCCACTTATGTCATTAGACCTGGTGTATCACCATGTAATACTCTGCTTCCATCACACTTACATCATAACCATGTAATATTCCCACCTTAGGTTTTAATACCATGGTATGATATTACATTCTCCACTCTAAGGTTTTACCAATAGGTTAATACCTGCACCATACTTTATAACTATTACAATTGCGCCCCCATGGTATATACAACATAGTTTGATCCATAGTTTTTATGTACCATGAACTTTGATTTTTTCATTTGTGCTAGGTTTTCAACCTTAGATTGTAACCATATATGAAATGTGAATTTCTAACCAACCAAAACCCATACTTCCACTATTCACCTGCACCTGAAATGAACTATGAACCAAATCTCAGAAATCTCACGATCACCTAGAGATGAAATTTGACTCGATGCCACATGTTGAACTGCAGAAATGCCACATGGCCAATAAGGCCCCTCTGGCACCGTAAACTTTGATGGTCGATTTATCCTTCATCCGGAGACCAAATGAGAAACTGAAAGTACTACTGGATTCATAACGACGGGCTCTACTTCTTGGCATTCTTTCCGAGAATAACTGAAACCTTTGGATTTGTATAAACTGGAGAATCCTCCTATATCATTCCTCTCCACTGGAATCTTTTGGACCACCAAAAGTTTGGTTTTAAGCAGACATGAGGTGAGGGTACATCTCCCTCACCCTTTCGATCTCCATCCACCTTACTTTTCCTAGATTCATGCCTTTCAATCTCACTTTATGATACTTGACATCTCCATGTGTGGAAGTGTGGACCTTCCTTTTACCTTCACATTTTATCCTTACCCTACTGATGTAAATCCATACTTGATCACCAACCTGAAAGTGATGACCCTTCCGATGCTTGTCATGGTGCATTTTGAACCTATGAATTGTTTCATTCATCTGTGGTAAATAACAAAATGTTTGTAGTTGTGCCACTATCTTTCCTGTACCAACATTCCCTGAAACATAAGAAGAAATTTCTCCCCACAACTTGCGGTATGCACAAATTTCCAAGATGGTTAAATAACCTGTTATGAACATGGTAATTTACTTCATCCACCTGTGCATCATGAGTTAGTGATTCACAAATATCTTTGAAAATAATATTTGCAGTAGATTGTTCAATATAACTTGCATGTGCTAAATAACTATTTTGTAGAATAACTGAAACGTTCAAAGAAAATATTGACAACATATCTGATACTTTGTTTGTTGTACCTTCCTTAAACCTGCTACAAGAAACCCATCCATCTATAATGTTGAGACCGTTTCAACTTAGTTTGAGTTTGAAGGTATTGAAGTGGCTGAAAATATGTTTGAATCACTGTTTCTTTTCCCATTAAATAATGTTTCCATTGTTTAACACTTTCCATTAATGCACATAATTTCTTATCATCAGTTGGATAGTTTGAAACTTCTTTAGAAAATGCTTCGAAATGAAAACAAATAGGCTTCTCTTTCTGAAACAAAACTGCACTCATTGCATACCTACTAGCATCATTTTATATTTTAGATGGTTGTTGAAGGTCTGGTGGAGTTGTTACAATTTTCTTATTTAAAGTTTCACATGCATTTTGTTATTTTCCTCCCCATTGAGATGAGGCTTTAGTACTTGTTAAAGCATGAAGTGGTGTTGCAGTAAAAGAGAAATGAAAAACAAACTTACTCTAATATTGATCTACACCATGAAACTTCTAACTTTATAACCTGAACTAAAAGTAAGAATATCATCCATATCGCCTATGACAAACTTATCAAGAAAATAATGAAACACATCATTCATCATTCTCATTAAAGTTATTGGAGCATCGCATAATTCAAACGGCATAATCAACCATTCATCAAGCCCCTGTCTAGTCTCACATGTAGTTTTCCAAATATCATTCTCTACAATACACATCTAATGATAACCATTTCTTAAATCCAGTTTAATGACTTATATATGGTTCATGCCAATATTCAGAAGAGGTGCAACAGATATTAATTTATTCTCATGTTGTATTTCTCGTTTTGGAAGGATACTTTTTGGTTATTTAAACAATTCTTTAGAAGAATCTACCATTTCAACCAATTTGTCCTTAAACTGAGAATCACACCCTTGAAAAGCATCATACTTATCTTTATTTTATTTTTTAACAATCATGAGAAAATATCTTTTACTTGAATTTATTAAACTTTTCAAATGACGGTCATTGATTAAATCCTTATTTGTCTTACTTCTATGTGCCCTCACAATGTATTCAATTCATTCTTTAAAAATATGATACTTTTTCTCCCTTCTATGAAAAATAGCATGTCTATCATAAAGATACGGACTACAACAACTCCACATATATCCAAAGGAATCACATCTATCTCAACTTCATCAACAAAAATAGTTGTAATTGAAAACCTTAAATGAAATTGCTTTGTGACATGCATCTGAGTGTTTTCTTTCAACCATCCTAAAGGGTATGGTTTTGGATGATTTTTAGTTTCCAATTCCAATTTCCTTAATAGTTTCTCAGATATTAAGTTTTCTTGTGACTTGCTGTCAAATAAGGTATCTATCTTAGTGTGCTTGGAAATAATCCTTATGTGAAAAAGTTCAACCCTATTCTTTTCGTCAATCACATTATTAGTCCTTGAAGATGATGCAAAGTAAGTAGAACTAGAACTAGCTTCAAAAAGTATACATGTTAGACTCATTATGGTAATCTTTTGTTCATCACCGGAGTTAGATCCCAATCTTATTCGACTACATCATTCGCTTTCATTTCACCCTTCTCCTTAAGGAACTTATTTAACTTAAGTTCTCTATGAATCTTCCAACACTTGGACTCATCATGTCTGACCCTCTAACAATGAGTACATGTAGGTATTTCCCCTTCTTTCTTTGTTGTTGCCGATTTCTTTCCTTTCAACTTACCCTTTCCTTTGCCTTATTTGGAGTCTTGGTGTTTCGAATGCTTAAATTGTTTCCACTTAAAAGGTCTACCACCTAATTCAATATGTGGCTTGCACACATACTTCATCAAAGTCAGTTGGATTAAACATAATCAATGCATGTTGCAAATAAGAATGCAAACTTCGAATATACTTTAACAAAGTTTCTCGTGTGTTTAATGAAACATCAAGTGCTAATGCCTTTTTCCTGAATTCCTAATTAAACTCTTTCACACTCTGTCATTTACCCTGCCTCAAATGTTGCCAATCTATTATAGCCTGTTGCATATATCATAAATGATAGAACTACTTTCTAAGACCTTTAATAAACTTAGACCATGAATAGATAATTTACATTTATGCTTTAAATCTGACTGTGTTTTACTTTCCCACCAAATCAAATTTGTTCCCCCCATTCTAATTGTAGCTAACTGAATTTTTCGTAGAATCATCAACAATATTCTAAATTCTACAATAAACTTCAAGTTGTTTAATCCAGTTATCTAATTTTTTAGGATTCATTTCACCATCATATATGGGCAATTCAAACTTAAGATCAAGCTTTTAAAAAGGATATTTCTTATGTTTCTTCTTTGATTCAGAATCTGAACTGGAAACATTAGACGATGAAGGAGAAGAAGATGGAGGAGAAAGAGGTTCATTACCATCAGTTTTCTTCTTGTCCTTTTTCTCTTTCATGCCTTTAGAAGACGAATATGGAGAAAGAGGATATTTGTCACCATCAGCTTTCTCCTTATCCTTTCTCTCCTTCTTACTTTTTGAATACGACACTGCATCTCTGGTCTTCTTGTCTTCATAAAGTTCTGCAATCATTCGTTGCATATTAAGGAACATCTACTCAAACTTCTCATCAGAATTGGGCTCAAGAGCTTCTACTTCATTTTCATCCACCATCTTGCAAATGACTTTCCTCTTTCCAATGTCTGGATTGGCCTCTTCAAGCTTCCCTTCTCCACATATGGACCTGGATCTAGTCAACATTCACATTGAAAAATTTCCTATTTAAACATGATCAACCTCGCTCGGATACCAAAATATGATCTGAAATCTTACAGGATTGATTATTTGTGCAAATTTATCAACATTAACTAAGGTTTCATGAGTGTGAATGAAAGAGAGAAACTAATTATTAATATTCCATAAACATAAACTTGAGAGCAAAAAATAACATAACAACAGAAAGAGAAGAAGCAAACGCAACAAATTGTTGACGGAGTTCGTCCCTCTTGGACTACGTCTTCGGGTCTGCTTCCAAGTGGGCGTTCATTTTATTAGGAAATGATCCAAAGATTTTCTTTACATGATATTTCACCAACTAATATGTGCACATATGCATTGCTGGTTACTGTAGAAAGAAATCCTTCAGTCTCAACTTTCCAACGCTTGTCTCCATTCTAAATTTGGCTCAAGGATGGTCAAGATATGATTACATGAACAAAAATAGTAAATAACAACACCTATGTTCTGCAATTCACTATTCACTCTTGAACCCACTGGTGTAACAATAAAAATTTTATAAGCCTCTGGACAGGTTCTAGGGTCGAACCTCCCAGGCTATTCTTGGCAGGTTGGTTGAGTTTGGGTTAACAATAATCCTTTGTGGCACATGGTATGTGGCTTGTTACATTTTATTATAACAATGTTTAAATATGGTATAGTATAGTTACTATCCAAAATTTGGTGGAATTATTAATGACATATTGATTTATAGTTCATAACTATTTTAATGTCGCGCCCAACAATACCATAAGGTTAACCCCTTGACGCAATAGGAATTTAATACATGTCATAACATTAACTGAACGGTGACAGCTTGGCAATGAATGACTTGGTGGTCAACAAGGATGCTTCCTCGTGGCACCCAACCCCCAGCGGTCTTAACCTATTGTGCCACATAACTGCCACCTACAAGATGTGTTACATTCATTTGCTCCGATGGTGCTTATCTCTATTCAACCGTGGTGGAACTCATGGCATGTCTATTGAACTATTCTGCCTATGTCATCGTATGTAGTGTGTCTACCATGTAATACTTTTCTTCCATCACACTTACATCATAACCATGTAATATTTATGCCTTAGGTTTTAATACCATGGTATGTTATTATATTCTCCGCTCTTAGGTTTTAGCAATAGGTTAATACCTACACCATATTTTATAACTATAACAATTGCACCCCCATGGTATATATAACATAGTTTGATCCATAGTTTTAATGGACCATGAACTTTGATTTTTAATTTGCGCTAGGTTTTCAACCTTAGATTGTAACCATATATGAGAATTTATAACCAACCAAAACCCATACTTCTACCATTCACCTACACCTGAAATGAACTATGAATCAAATCTTAGAAATCTCACCATCACCTGGAGATGAAATTTGACTTAATGCCACGTGTTAAACTGCAGAAATGCCACATGGCCAGTAAGGCCCCTTCATCACCTTAAAATTTGACGGAATATTTCTCCTTCACTAGAGACCAAATGAGAAACCGAAAGCATTAACAGATTCAGAAAGACGGGCTCTACTGCTTGGCATTCTTTCTGAGAACAACTAAAACCTTTGGATTTGTAGAAACTGGAGAATCCTCCTAGATCAATGGATCTAATAAAGGTGTATTTAAAAACTGGATGAAAAGTCTCATCATAATCTTCTCCCTCTTTCTAGGACAACCCTCTAGCACTTAATTGTGCCTTGTATTTTCCAATACTACCATCTACAACATGCTTAATATTGTATATCCACTTGGAATTCACCACTAACTTCCCTTTAGGCCTTGGCACAATCTCCCAGATATCATTCTTCACGATCGATTGGTACTCTTAATTCATTGATTCCTTCCATACTTGTTGGCTAGATGCTTATTCATATGTGGAAGGTTCTTCATCAATGAGTTTTGTCATGAGAGTTGCATAATGGAAGAACTTTTAAGGTTTCTTCACTTCTCTAGATGTGCCATCAAGAGCTACATGTCCTTCTTCCTTTTCCAATCTGGATCTAAGTCATGTTGGCCTCTTCTTGATCTTTGGAACCACTATTGGTTCTATTGGATATTTAGGCCATTGTAGGTTTTAACCTTGTATAGAAATTTCCTAGAAATGAATTCTTAAAAAACAAAAAATATACAATGGTGAGAAACCCAAAACAAATACATCGATGTTTTCCCCTGGATCCCAAAACTGGGTACTAGAATGATTTTTCATTATATTCCTTTCAATGTTACAATACATATATATACACGTCGAATCATTCATAAACCCAAATCCATTAACCATGGATTAGAACATAACCATAGTTCCCTTGACTTGATCTACACAATACCTTGGGCAGAAAACCATCATGCCCAAAACCATGTGCAAAACCCATGCACAAAACCATAGGTAGGTTTTCCCACCTAATATAGGGTCCAAAACAAATTTCCCCAGACATCATACAAGGGGGCTACCACCCCCTTGAAACCCCTTAACACATGCAACTAGTCATGGAAAGAATATAAAACACACCCTACATTCTCCCACTTGTTGTTTTCTTTTCCATGCAGGGGGTCACAGGAGAGCTTAGTCATTGGTCGATCCCTACAACAACCATTGTTTCTTTACACCAAGAAAACTTTCCAGTGCTCACAGACTTCATCAATGCATCTGCAAAATTCTTCAAATTGTCCACCTTTACCAACAACACCTTTTTGTCCTCAACGATATCCATCACAAAGTGATACTGAACATCAATGTGCTTTGTCTTTGAATGATGAACAGGGTTATTTTCCAATAAAATTTCACTTTGACTAACACATTTTATCCTTATAGCTCGTTCTACTAACCTTATACTTGAACATAGTACCTACAAGCAAGTTGCTTCCTTGCTTGCATGAGTGTATGCCATGTATTATTCCTTTGTAGTTGAAAGTGACACTACATATTGTCTCTTTCTCATCCACCTAACTGCACCTCAAAATAGGTTAAACACATACCCACTTGTAGATCTTCTTTGATCCAGATCTCCAGACCAGTCTGAATCAACAAAGCCATGTATGTCCAAAACTCTATCCAATCATGGTCTTCCTTGCTAGCACAAACCATAATCACTAGTGCCATGCAAGTACCTGAAAACCCGCTTCACTGCAGTCCAATGCTCCTTCCCTGGTTTTGACATATACCTACTCAATACTCCCACTACATGTGCAATTTCTGGTCTAGTATAGACCACTGCATACATTAGGCTACCAACTGCACTTGCATATGGAACACGAGACATGACCTCTTCATCTTATTGTGTCTTGGGACACTATTCAGCAGATAAATTTACACCTACAGGAATAGAAACATTCACCGGTTTACTATCTTACATTTTAAACCTCTGTAGTATTGTCTCAACATACTTCCTCTAGTTTAAACAAAGCTTCCTCTTTGCCCAATCTCATTTAATTTCCATGCCCAAAATATAGTTTGCAACACCAAGATCCTTCATGTCGAATTTGGAGGACAATTGGGTCTTCAAATCCTGGGTAATTTCTTTGTCATTTCCAATCAGTAACATATCATCCACATACAAAACTAGATAAATAACATTGTCACCAATTAATTTAAAATTTTCTTTTGGTGAATCCAAGTCCCTATATATATGTATCAAATTTATGATACCACATCCTTGATGACTATTTTTGTTATTCAAGGTTGTCATTGATGTTAATATTGCATTGTTTGTGATGGAAAATTCTTGTGATGTGTGATGTGGCCCTAGATGCCCATTGATCATAATACCCTAGTGATGGAAGCCCTAGAATTAACCTTCTTGTCAGAATATGAAGATGCCATAACCTCATGTATAATGAATCAAGGTCACTTGAAGCCTTAATGAAGAAGCCCTAATATGATGGTGTCCTTTCTCTTGATGAAGAAGACCTAATCCTAATAAACTTAATGGCCTAAGTCTATGATGAAGGAGCTCTAAAAATCGAATGCCTAAAAATAAAATCCTATTTTCTGCCATGAAAAATAATAATGATAGTTTCACAAATATAATTTTCTTGATAGGAAGATGACCTCACCTAAGGATTAATTAAAATTATCTTGTAGAGGATATTTTTCCCTTTCTAACGAGCTATTATACACTTCCTAACTCCTTCTAGATTGTGAGAAATTGAATTTATAAGATAGAAAAAAAATTATTTTTTCTTAGATGACTTGAGTCGACTTGTGTAGGTTGTCATGTCCCCTCAAGAGACATGTTTCTTCGTTCGAGGTCAAACCAATATATATAGGAGTTCAAACTCTTCATTCTATGAAAAAAAAAAAAAAAAATAAAAAAAAAAATAATCAGTGAAGATCACAGAAAGACGGAGCATTATGGAGGCCAAGGAGGATACAAGGATATAATTTTTTGGGCAAATACTTTTTCTGTTTGGGTTACTTCTCTAAAAATCTTGGACCAGGCTTGTACTTGAGGAACTCGGACAGTGATATACCTTTGCGACCTCGGATTCAAAACTATACCACAATTCAAATTGCATCCATGTACTTAGGCTCAAACCTGTGGAGATAAGCCTAAATAGCTCAAACTTACCTATGTGGAGGGCTCAAAACTATTAGCATTTAAAGGGCTCGGACATCAAGACACAAAATAGTGGACAACATTTTTGGAAGGATCATATTTATTTCAGCTTCAAACCTATCTTCAAAGGTTCAGACTATCACCTATGAGCTCAACAATAAAAATCAATATTTGTTGCAGTGTTAGGAGCTCGGACCCATGGAGTATATACCTCAGCCCTGTCTTCAAAAGCTTGGACTCTCACCGAACTAAAAAAATCAGGACCTCGGACTTCGTATCAGTGGATCTTAAGCTCGGTACTAGCCACAAAACATATCAGTAGTGGATCTATGTTAATAGTATTAAAACATCAAGCCTTGTAAGCCAATGATACTTTGAAGGTTCAGTTTCAGTGAAGATATAACTATGGAATGATTGTGATTATCAAGTTTTCCATTCATTGAAGGCATAAACATTCAACAAGTCAGTCTAGAAGTGAAGGTGACCTAAACAAGTTATAAGACATTGGAGAGTGAAGAATTTGGTGGATAGTGAAGCAATTGGTGGCTTGGATGGTGAAGCATTTGAAGGCTTAATCGATGATGAAATGAATACATGAAGTATTAAAGTAGTGAAGTGATTGGGATTTGGATTTGAACATATTTAAACTATTCATGAAAGTAACCCTGAAGAACATCTGGTGCATTTAGAGACTAATTGTATTAGTCCATTGGAGCAGTTATTGTAGGCATATTGGAGCACCTAATGAAGAGTTTGTGGAGAAATACCTTGTTGTTGAAGCATTGTGAAGAGTCCCTTGGAGAGTTCTCGAAGAAGCCCTTGAAGAGGCTTAGAGTAGGTGCAAAACTTGGACTGCCTATTGAAGACACCTTGAAGGTCTTAGATATATCATTGGAGATCATGATGCGTTGAATCAATTATGAGGTGATTTTGGAGATATTTGCTTGGTTAATATTTAAGAGCAATGTGACACCTTCTGAGAAGACAAGGTTGTCATTGATGAAGTAATTTGGAGGAAGCATTGGGAGTCATGAAGAATAATTAAACATATCTTGATGAATTGAAGTTGAGGGTTGGATCCCTAGAGGTAGGAGCCTCATAGATAAAAGGTTGGTGCCTTGGAAGATAGGGTTTGAGCCCTAGAGGATAAGAGTCCTAAAAAGGCTAGGTTGGAGCCTGTACCAGAGATAGGTTTGGAGCCCTATAGGTTGTTGCCTCAAAGTGACTAGGATGGAGCCTTGGGAAGTCCAAGTCAGTGCTTGGAAAAATATAGGTTGGAGCCTAGGAGATTGAAGATTTGTGTCTTCATCTAGGGTTGGAGCCCTACACATTATTGTATTGGATTTATTGTAAATAAGAGATTAATTAAAGTATGTATTCATATTGTTCATTTTGTGTTCTAATTATAAGTGATATAACTGGTAAAAATAACAATTGAAAATAAATATTGATTCACCCCCCCCCCAATATTTCTAACAATTGGTATCAGAGCTAGTACCTTCGCTGATAAGCCTAATAGATTGAAAGTTAATCCTTAGAACACAAATGGAAAAGACAAGGGAGAAATCATCCAATCCTTCTAAATATGTCCCTTCCTCAATCGTGAAAATTTAGGACAATTAAATTGGGAAAGTTCCATTGTTCAATGAAAACTTTGATGTATGGAAGGTAAGAATGAGAAATTTCTTCATGGCTCAAGGCGTTGAAGTATGGGAACCAGTGATTACTAAAAGCATGATGGAAGGAGAATCCAAGGTGTATAATGCAAGAGCAATGAAGGCAATCTTGAATGGGCTACCAAATCCTATAAAGGCCAAAGTGGAAAAATGTTCATCAGCAAAAGATATGTGGGACAAAATTCATGACCTTCACTCAAAAGGAGAATTGACCATGACTGCTAGTCAAGAAGATGATGGAAACCAAGAAGGAAATCCATAACCCATTAAGGAAGCTAAAAACAAGAGTAAAGATATCAAGGCCAAAGAAGACATAGAAGATGAAGAAAATAAAGAAGATTTTGAAGAAAATCTCATGGCAAAACTTATAGTTGCTCGAGAAGAGATTAACAGTTTGAAAAAGGAAAATGAGGAGCTTAAGAAGAAATTACAAGATGGTGACCATAACCTTGACAAGAAAAGGAAGGAATTTGACCTATTCAATCTTCACGTTCAAGAAAAAGATAAGGATCTCACCAAGATAGAGGAGGATTTTCATCAAAACAAGAAAAGACATCATGAAGAAGTCATATACATGACAAATCAATTGGATAAAGAAAAGAGAAAGGAAGACACTTTGTCAATCCACCTTGAACACAGACACAAGATCTTGAAAAAACTTGAAGCATAAATTGGTCAATACAAGGAAGAGGTCTCCTCCCATAGATCTCAACTAGAAGAAGTAAAGAAACAAGAACAAGGATCTAAGAAGGCGATGGAAGCTTTGGCACTCATACAAGGATAATTTGATGATGTATAAAAGGAAAGAAACACCATGATATGCCAATTAGAATAAAAGGATGATGACATATCCAAATTAAGATCATAAATCTCTTCACTTAAGTCCCAATCATGTGAAGAAAACAAGATGAAGAAAGAAATGAAGATCATTCTATCAAAGAAGGATGAACAATGCAATAAAATGAAAGAAAAGAATGCCTTTCTTAAAAATGAAGTTGAATTGCTTAATAATAACTTGAAGAGTTCTCAAACCTTTGATGACATCGTATGTCATCAAATATATCCTCTTGATAAATCAGGTCTTGGCTATGCAAGTAAACCCTCAAATAAGAATGATGCAAACCCTAATGCTTAAAACGACAAGGATGTGGAAAATATTGGAAGAAATGTTGATGCTCCAAGTTCCATAAAAGGAAATGAGATGATTCAAGATCACATTGGAAGAAATCCTACTCCAAGAAGGCTTGCAGATGGTGTCAAGAATGCAAGAGGCAACGGATATCATCAAAGGATCCCAAGACAAAATGACTTTGGAAGTCAAGGCAATCTCCATCCTCTAGGTATCAAAGTATATTTTTTGGTTATTGCTCTTCTTGTACAAATTATGGGCACATGGAAAAGGATTGTAGGGCATACCACAAGGACAAATAAAATGATCCTCGTTAGTCTCCTAGAATTAACTTTGCAAGAAGAACTAATGCTTCCTCATTCATGAATAAGATGGAATGCTTCAATTTCCATAAAATTGGACATATGGATCGTGATTGTAACTTGACTTGGGTCCCTAAACAAGCTAAAACTATGACAACCAAGCCAGAGAAGAAAGTTACACAAGTATGGAGAAGGAAGAAAATTGGATCTGAAAGTCTCTTGAACACTCCAACCAACAACACATGTTGTTTATTTGATGAAGAAATCCTTGGCATATGTGATATTCCAATTATTTGATGATGAGACTCTGCCAAAAAGGAGAGCATGCATACAGTTAGGGGGAGCTTGTGATTCTAGATCATTCTTGTAGAAGATATCCATGAAAGGGCCCTATGAAACCCTTGATGAGTCACGCATGTACAAGCATCTTTTGATAGATCACCTCTCAGGAGAAACTCCATTAAAAAATGCAATCCTTTACTCATCTGATTGACCATTGTTGAAGATGTTTTATACTTGATCACAAGGCAAGGAATCTTTCTTGAGCTAAAGCAATTTATGCAGACAGGGGAAGTTGGTTCATCACATAAAGAAATGAAAAAAATCTATTATGGAACACATTTCCAAAAGTAAGAGAACCTTGACAATGGGAGAAACATATCTATCATGAAGAACTATCATCGATGAATAAAATAGGATGGGAGAAGCATATCAAGAAGCAACTTCATAGGGGGTGTACTTGGGCACCCCATTTTCATTGCTGTCAAAAGGGGAGAGATTGTTGGAAGGGAAAGAATATTTCTATCAATGAAAAAGGGGGAGATGGTTAGTCAAGGTTGTCATTTATGTCAATATGGCATTGCTCATTATGTAAAATTCTTGTGATGTGTGATGTTTCCCTAGATGCCCATTTATTGTAATGCCTTAGTGATGCAAACCCTACAACTAACCTTGTTGTTAGAATATGAAGATGCCATAACCTCATGTATATTATGAATCAAGGTCACTTGAAGCATTAATGAATAAGCCCTAATATGATGATGTCCTTACTCTTGATGAAGAAGCCCTAAACTTAATGGCCTAATTCTATGATGAAGGAGCCCTAAAAATTGAATGCCTAAAAATAAAATCCTAATGGTTGCCATGAAAACTAATAATGCAAGTTTCACAAATATAATTTTCTTGATGGGAATATGTCCTCACCTAAGTATCAAATTGACATCAGCTTGTAGAGGATATTTTTCCTTTCTAATGAGTTATTATACACCTCCTAACTCCTTCTAGATTGTGAGAAATTAAATTTATAAGTTAGAAAAATTATTATTTTTTCCTAGCCGACTTGAGCCGACTTGTGTAGGTTAGCATGTCCCCTCAAGACACATGTCTCTTTGTTGGAGGTCAAACCAATATATATAGGAGTTCGCAATCCTCATTCTAACATAGAAATTTCGGTGAAGATCACAAAAATACGAAGCATTAAGGAGGCCAAGGATGATAAATGGATATAATTGTTTCAGAAAATACTTTTTTCTGTTTGGGTTACTTCTCTAAAAATATTGGACCAGGCCTTTGCTTGAGGAACTCGGACAGTGATATAACTTTGCAGCCTCAAATTTCAGAACTATACCACAGTTCGAATTGCAACCCTGTACATAGGCTCATACATGTCGAGATAAGCCTAAACAGCTCGGACTTACTTGTGTGAAGGGCTCAAAACTATTAGCATTTAAAGGGCTCGAACAACAAGACACAAAATAGTGAACATATTTTTTGGAAGGGTCAGATTTGTTTCAGCTTCAAACTTGTCTTCAAAGGTTCATACTGTCACCTATGAGCTCAGTAATAAAACTCAAGATTTGTTGTAACATTAGGAGCTCAGTATTGTTGAGTAATACCCCAGCCCTGTCTTCAAAAGCTTGGACTCTCACCAAACTAAAAAACTCTACACCTCAAACTTTGGATCAACTGATCTTAAGCTTGGTACTCGCCATAGAATATCTCAGCAGTGGATCTATTTTAATACCATTAAAACCTCAAGCCTTCTAAACCTGTGATACTTTGAAGGTTCAGTTTCACTGAAGATATAATTGTGGAATGACTATGATTATCAAGTTTTCCATTCAATGAAGGCATAAACAATCAACAAGTCAGTCTAGAAGTGATGGTGGCCTAAACAAGTTATAAGACCTTGGATCATGAAGCATTTGGTGGATAGTGAAGCAATTGGTGGCTTGGACAGTGAAGCATTTGAAGGCTTAGTTAGTGATGAAATGAAGACATGAAGTATTACAATAGTGAAGTGAAAAATATCTTGGACAGTGAAGCATTAAATGACCTGGAACATAATTTCACAGTGAAGTGTTGGAGCCTTGAATAGTCAAACACTAGGATTATTAGGAAGAAGAATGTGTGTCTTGATTGAAGTAAACCTATTATGCAACAAGACCTCATTTAGGAACAATCACTATATCAAATTGGAACTATACATTTTGCATCTCTTGATTGGGCTTTGGGTTTGAACATATTTAAAGTACCCGTGAAAGTAACCTTGAAGATCCTCTCATTCATTTAGAGACTAATTATATAAGTCCATTGGATCAGTTATTGTAGACATCTTGGAGCACCTATTAAAGAGCTTGTGCGGACATACATTATTGGTGAAGCATTGTGAAGACTCCCTTGGATATTTCTTGAAAAATCACTTGAAGAGGCTTAGAGTAGGCATATAACTTGGGCTTCCTATTGAGGACACCTTAAAGGTCTTGGAGATATCATTGGAGACCTAATGCGTTGAAGCAATCATGAGGTGAATTTGGAGATCTTTGCTTGGGTAATATGAAGAGTAGTGGTGACACCTTCTGAGAAGATAAGGTTGTCATTAATGAAGTAGTTTGGAGGAGGCATTTCTAAAGATAGACAGGGCTCATTGAAGAAGATATTGGGAGTCATGAAGAATCATTAAACCTATCTTGATGAATTGAAGTTGAGGGTTGGAGCCCTAAAGCTAAGAGCCTCATAGATACAGGGTTGGTGCCTTGGAATATAGGGTTCGATCCCTAGAGGATAGGAGTCCTCAAAAGACCAGGTTGGAGCCTGTACCAGAGATAAGGTTGGAGCCCTAGAGATTGATGCCTCAAAGTGACAAGGTTGGAGCCTTGGGTAGTCCAATTCGGTACTTGGAAAAATACAGGTTGGAGCCTGGGAGATTGAAGATTGTTGTCTTCATCTAGGGTTGGAGCCCTACACAATATTGTATTTGATTTATTGTAAAGAAGAGATTAATAAAAGTATTTATTATTATTTTTCATTTTTTATTCTAATTATAAGTGATCTAACTAGTAAAAATAACAATTGAAAAGAAATACCGATTAATCCCCCCTCTCAGTATTTCCAATAGTTTTAACCCATACATAGACTTTTTTAACCTGCATACCAGTTCTTTTTTTCCATTCACCACAAAGCCTTCAGGTTGCTTCATGTAGATCTCTTCTTCCAAATCCCCATGAAGAAATGTTGCCTTCACATCCATCTGTTCTACCTCAAAATAAAAAGTAGCAACAACAGATAAAAGTAATCTAATAGAAGCTACCTTGGCAACAGGAGAAAAAATATCACCAAAATCAATTCCCAACACTTGGGAATAACCTTTTTCTACCAACTGAACTTTGTATTTATCCACCTTTCCTTCTGCCTTCATCTTCTTCTTAAACACCCATTTGCTTCCAATGGGTTTCCTTCCAGCCGACAACTCCACCAGATCCCAAGTCTCATTTTTGTCCAAAGATTTCATTTCATCAACGATGGCCTCTTTCCAAAGTTTTCCATCCTTTAAATCTACTGCCTCCCTGACATTTATGGGATCATCATCAGTAATAGATAAAGAAAAAATTGAACATAAAGTAGATGGACTATACCTTTCTGGCTGCCCCCTTTCTTGAATTGACCTTCTCAAAGCTGGAGTTTGTGGCTCTTCATCTTTTGATTCTTGTTATGTTGTAGAGTCTAATTCCTCCTCCTTTAGCTCAAACTCTATCTTCGTAGGTTCCTTTGGTAGGACTTCATGTTTAATAACATCTTTCACCTCTGTAAACACCACATCTCGGTTGTACACAACCTTCCTTGTTTCTGGGTTCCAAAGCTTATAACCTTTTAAACCATCCTTATACCCAATAAAGATGCATCTTTTAGATTTACTATCAAACTTGGTTATTTTCTCCTTTGAAGCATGTACATATGCATCACATCCAAATACCCTCAGATGTGAAAGAGAGGGTTTCTTACCATTCCATACCTGATGTGGAGACTTATCCTCCAACACTGATGAAGATGATCTATTAACCAGGTAACATGCAGTCTCCACTGCCTCCGTCCAGAATTTATGTCCTAACCCGACACCACTAAGCATGCTTCTTTCCTTTCCCATAAACGTCATGTTCATTCTTTCTGCAACTATGTTTTTCTGAGGTGTGTATGGAGTAGTCTTCTACCATTCTATACCACTCTTCTTACAGAACTCTTCAAATTCCTTCTTGCAGAACTCTCCACCATTATATTTCCTCAACACCTTTATCTTCTTTTATGTCTGGTTTTCCACTAGAGCCTTAAATTCTTTAAACATATCAAAGACTTCAGATTTCTTCCTGAGGAAATATATCCATGTATTCCTTGAGAAGTCATGTATAAATGATACATAGTACACATACTTACCCAATGATGGAACCGACATAGGTTCAAATACATCACTGGCATAAGCTCTAATACCTCTTTTTCCCTCTTAGCACCAGAGGGGAAACTCACCTGATTATGCTTCCCATATACACAATTCTCATATAAATCAAAATCCAGAGAGAAATTAGACATACCTTCTACCATACCATTACCATGAAGTATTTGAAGGCCCTTCTCTCCAATATGTCCTAGCCTTTGATGCCATATCATGGTCTTTTCTCCGGAGACCACTAGATTTTTTGCTCCACTTTCAGCAACCACAGAACTATTGCACCAATCAATAACAATAATACACAGAAGCTTGTACACAGTTCCAATCCAAACTCCCTCCATCAATACTAGTGCTCCCTAAACTATCTTGCAGGTATTTTTCTCGAACACTATTTTTAAACTCGCATCATCCATCTTGCTTACGGAAATCAGATTTTTGGCCAATGCAAGAATATGCAGAACACTCAGAAGTGTTCTAAACCTTCCACCTTGCAACTTCAGCTTGACTTTTCCATGTCTAATGATTCTAACCTTCCTGTCATCCTCTAATAAGACATCACCACCATCATATTTTTCATACTCATATAACCACTCCCTATGGGGAATGAAGTGAAAGGATGCACCTGAGTTAATCAATAATGCCTCATGATCTACATGTGTACTTGAAGAAGAAGACAAGTACACATCACCACCTTCATCTGAGGTGGTTTTCACCTGTACAGAAGGAGCATCATTAGATCCCTTTCCTTTCTCATGAGCTTTAGATCTACAGTCATTTTTGAAGAGCCCTTCATTTCCACATACCTTTACAAGTTTTCTTGGAGATATAGATCTACCTCTAGATTTAGATCTCCCACTTGAGGACTTATTTTTATTTATGTTTTGGGACCATCCTCATACAAACAAGGCATCTCCATTCTATCTCTCCATGTTTTTCCATCTCATCTCCTCTGATAGTAAGGATGAGACTATTTAATCAAACTTCAAGGTAGTTGTATTGCTACCTATTACAACAACCAAACTATCCCACGAATCTGGTAAGAACACAGAAAATTGATGCACTTATCTTCATCTGAAATTTTTTATATCAACAGATAACAAATGGCTTACCATAGTATTAAAGGAATTTAGATGCTCTGCCACCAATTTCGCATCCTTCATCCTCATGTTATACAATTTTTTTTGCAAGAACAATTTGTTCACTACAGACTTAGCTTGGTACAAAGTCCCTAACTTGACCCAAAAATCCTTCATCATAGCTTCGCCTGATACATTAAACAATATTGAATCTTATATACACAACCATATTGTGCTCTTTGCCTTCTGATCCAACTTCGCCCTGCCTTCTAATGACATTGTCATTGGTTTAGTACCCGGATCTATTGCAATCCACTGATATTTATCCACCAGCAGATCCTCCATCTTGAGCTTCCACAACTCATAACTCTAATCATTAAATTTCTTGATCTCTATCTTTCCACTGCTCGTCATCTTCTTTCACCACAAGAATTAATCCCGCATATCTCTCGATGAACAAGGTGTACCACGGGCCCGAGCAAAACTTCTCAACAACAAAGGCATCCACTTGAAGCTGAAACAACTCTGATACCAAATGTAGGTTTTAACCCTGTACATAAATTACCTCCAAATGAATTCTTAAAAAATAGAAAATATACAGTGTCGAGAAACACAAAACAAATAAACAGATATTTTCCCCTGATCCTAAAATCGGGACACAAGATTGATGTTTCATTATATTTCTTTCAATGATACAATACATATATACATGTCAAAGCATTCATAAACCCAAATCCATTAACCCTGGATTAGAACATAACCATAATTCCCTTGACTGGATCTGCACAATACCAGGGGCAGAAAACCATCATTCCAAAAACCATGTGCAAAACCCATTCACAAAACCATAGGTAGGTCTGCCCGCCTAATATAGGGTCCAAATTTCCCGGGGCACTGACCCAAACCCCGTACAAGGGGGCTACCGCCCCCTTAAAACCCCCAGATGGGAGGTTACACCCCCAAACACATGCAACTAGTTATGGAAATAATATAGCACACACCCAACCACCATTTTTTCCTTTTGGTACATTATGTTGAACTTGAATGCTCCTTCTTCACTTCATTCAAGGAATCTATGGATACTTCCTTAGACATCCAATATGCCACTTTCTCACCAAAGGTGACATCTTGGTTGACCTAAATCATTCGTTTCTCTAGAGTGTATATTTTGTATGCCTTGGATGATTCATTGTATCCAACAAATATTCCTTCCCTTCCTAAAGGCTCAAGCTTGTTCCTCTTATCCTTACGAACATGAATATATACTAGGCAACGAAAGATTCATATGTGCTCAACCTCTAGCTTAATTTTATAGAATTCTTATTTAGGAGTAATACCTTATAGAACTATATGAAGACTTATATTTTGAATGTGCATAGTTGTATGTGATGCTCCCCCCCCCCCACAAATAAGAGCAATGGCGAGTCCAAATCATGCATCATGGCCTTAATATATTCTTTAATGGACCTGTTTTTTCATTCTACTACACCATTATGTTTTGGATTGTAGGGGACAATTAGCTCCCTCCTAATCCCAACCTTCTTGCAGAATGTAACAAGCTACTTCGAGTTATATTCTCTTCCATTATCAAATCTTAGTGCCTTGATCTTCCTGCCTATCAAGTTTTCCACTTCAACATTGAATTCTTGGAACTTATCAAATACTTCATCATTTTTCTTCAAGAGATATATCCATGTCTTGTGGGAGAAGTCATCAATAAATTTCACATAGTACAATGAACCACCAAGCGATTTCACACGAATCAGACCACATATATCAGAATTAATCAAGTCCAAAGCTTCCTTAGATATTTTGTCATTGTTTGGAAAAAAAATCTTGATGTTCTTCATAAGATCACATCCTTTGCAAACACCATCATTCTTTATCCGTAGTTAAGAAACCCTTGAAACTATTTGAATCAACTCAGGAAATGCTCTAAAATGGAGATGTTCATACCTTATGTGCCATAAATCACTTGGATTTATTTTCTTCATGTACTAGTGTTTCATCTAGCTGACTTACAAGTCTATATAGTCTTCCATCATGAATCCCAATAACTCTAACATCATCTATACTAGAGCCCTTGGACCAAACAAGTAATTTTCCATCCACAAAATAAACTTTATCTCCTTTATCTTCTAAACAAGAAACATAAACAAGATTCTTTTTCAAACTCAGTACATAAAAAAACATTGTTGAGATGTACATTGTTACCAGATTCCAGCTTTATGGATGTATTTCGAAATCCTTTGATTGCATAATGTTTATTGCCTCCCATTTCAAGCGTTTGAGACACCTTTTATTTCATTCTTGAAATATTCGCACGCTCTCTGGTTATGTGCCTTGATGCTCCACTATCTACCAGCCACATGTCATCATCATATACAAGGGAACATGTCAAAGCATAATAGTAAAAGAAATTGTTATCACCTCTAGCCTTCTTTGGTTTTTCATCTTCAACATATGCTACAGAAGCATGTTGTTTCCCTTTTCTCTTCTTTTTGTTAACCATGTTAGGACAGTCTCTCTTGAAATGTCCATATTCCTGACAGCCATAACATTGGATCTTCGACAAGTATTTCTTCTTCTTAGAGGAAAAATATCATTTTCTTGACTTCTTGCATTGAGTTCCAAACTTCTTCTTTCTCTTGTTCTTGAAATGAGTTGCAAGGGCTTGAACTTCCTCATCTTGATGATCTCTAGTCATCAATATTTCTTCTTCTTAAGCACACAATTTCCATATTTGTTCAAATTTAGGATCTTCCTTCCAACTGCTTATAACTGCTACAAAAGTATACCATGATCTAGGAAGACCATTGAGTATTGTAATCACTAGTTCTTGATCAGGAATGGATTCTCCAATTGCTTGGGTCTAATATCTTACTTGAGAAATCTTCATAATGTCATCATTATTGGAGAAGTTACTAGGGTAGCTAATTAAAAAATTCTCCTTATTCTTAATAATTACTTGTGAACTTTAGTTAGCTTCTTCGTGTTCTTTATTAAATTCTCTTCAAACAAAGTTATCAATCAAATGAGATCTCTGGCCAAAAAACATGTAAAAACAACCCAAAAACGAAAAGTGCCTATGTTAGAACGATGTTTTTTTAAGGGTAATTTTCAACATTTTTTAAAAATGGCAGTAAAAGCCAATTTTTTTAGTGCAAAAAAAGATGAAAAAACACCCTGAAAATGAGAAGTGTTGATGCCTAAACAAAAAAAAAATTCGGGGTAAAATTTCAACATTTTTTAGCAATGGCATTAAAGATAAAACATCAGGACTCTAAAAAACCTTAAAATTCCAACAATTTTCGGGCATGACGTTAAAGATAAAATATCGCGTCTTTGAAAATCCTTAAAATTCCAACAATTTCCATCTATGTCGTTAAAGATAAAATATCATGACTCTAAAAAACCCTAAAGTTCTAACTATTTTCAACCATATCATTAAAGATAAAATATCATAACTTAGAAAAACCTTAAAATTTTGACAAATCTTCAACCATGGAATTAAAAACCTTAGGTTTTCAACATATTTCAACCATGACATTATGGACAAATTATATGACTAAACAAACTTTAAAAATGAACACCTGAACGAAATAGTCATTATTCCAAGACTAATCTTTATTTTAAAGGCTCAAAGTATAGCTCTTTTCAAATGTTAGTGTAAGACAACCTATCCCATTGCAACAAAAATCTAAAAATCAATCATCAAAATGAAGTATCCCCTTTTAGTGAGGCATTAAAATTGCAACATTTTTTTAACTATGCTATATCAAATGATAACAGTAAATAATATCAACAACAATATCATTGTATAATTTAAAAATTCAACATTAATTTCTAATATTTTTTTACTTTTAATCAAAATATCAATACTGTTAGATTGAATGAGCATAAATTATTTCTCTAAGTTATTGTTTCATTGTGGATATTCTAAACAAATGAATTCTTCATAAATAAAACATATAATCCAACAAATGATCAAAATGACTCACAACTTCATGTAAGATCATATGGAAGTTAAATTATTTATTTCAAGTTACCATGCAAACATCATTTACATAGAATGTCTTAGACAATTATTCAAAATCACTCATAGGTTTTGGAACACGATCAGAGTCTACAACATCTTCATATGAATGACTGGATGCAGATGAAAATGACCCATATTCTTCTCTTTCATCAACTAGTACACCATCTTAGTCAACATTAATGCCCATCATTTCAAGTTTCAAAATTCTTCTAGATCTATGACTGGGTTCATCGTACCCTTATCTTAACATTGTTTCTTTTGGAAGAAACCTATTCAAAATATTTATGGTCCTGAAGTGAAGAGTTCCTCTATTTTTTAAATTAAATTCATAAACAAGTATTTCAACATCCTCCAATTTTAAGAGATATGTGCAGCAGAGATTTATATTTGTAACCTTTCATTTTCTCTTTCTGTCAGATTATTTATCAACTACTATCTTTGGTTTGTACACATCATTGAGTGGGTGTTTATTTGTGGCATACCAGTGTACTTCAACAGTTGTAACATCTTCATTTTATTTAATTAACTTTATAACCTTGGAAACCTAAAATGGACAGCCATGTGGATCTCCATCTCCTAACATTTTGATCATGCAACCCTCCTTAACATACTACACATAACCCCTGTAAAGGTATTCCATGGCTTCACATTGTGCGTGTGATCTTCTAGAGCCAATATATATTTATCTTTCCTCTACCTGTGAAGAATTAATAATGATTGTTGTTGTTCAATAATTTTTCTTTCCTCATGTTCATTTGGCATACTTTGTGGCCAAATAAATGGAGTCTTCAAACGTATATATTTATTTCTTGAACTTGATATGGTATCACTTTGATTATTGAAAAAAGACTCCCACAAAACTAAATCAACAACATCAAATTACTCATATGTATCTCTAATATATTTTTTAACTTCTTCCAAGCATTTAGAATAATTTATATCTCTCTTATGTCTTCATACATTATGGATTTCAGCAACTGATTGTAATAACAATATATTTGATGCAAATATTGGATGATCTGAAATGAACTTCAAAAATGATAAACCTGATGACAACCCCATTCTAGAGCAGTTAAATACTTCTCGCCCCATATAAGTGTGTTCCCATCAATTTTTTTGATACGAAATTGAAGGTGGAAGTTATTGTCATGAATTTGTTCAATGCATTTCTATTCACCATGTGATCCCATAATAAACCTTCACAAGTCAATAATTTCTTCCAACACGTGAAAAATAGGCTCTATAATATATGATTTATTAATACATTCAATTAATGATGACAAGCTCCCAACATCCTTCCTCCTCAATGTTACTGAAAAACAACTAAATGGAAAATTTAACTCTCTACATAATGAAATAATTTTCGTTAATTCATCAATATCAATAGAGTTGTTACGTAAGGAAGATGTTAATGTTGCAGAAATAGAAACTTCACTATTAGAAGAATCCATGATTTTTCATAGAAGATGTTGAATGATGCAAATGCACTTTCTCCCAATGACAATTTATAGCTTAGAGAATGAAAATTTCATTCCAAAGTTTCCCCCCAAAAGCTTTTGCCGAAAATTTTTCGTTCGAAATATTTCCCTCCAAAATTTCCCTCTAAAATTTATTTGAAAACATTCTACTAAAATTTTTTCTTGAAAATTTTGACCCGACTTGCTATTCAAATTTTCTTTTAATGCATTCCTTCAAAAATAAAATAAATCTTTTACTTAAATTATTTAACATTGACTAGGTAATTAAGTTAATTATTATAATTTATATTTTATTTTTTATCTCACATTTAACAAAATTTAATCTAAACCTATAACATTAACTATATTTTAATTTTTCTTAATTTTAATTTTAATCCCACATTCAAGAAATGTTAAAGTAATCCCACAATATTTTCCATATAATAACTTTCATTTTTCTATTCCTTAAATCACATCAAGTGTTTTGGAGGATTCATTAAAAAGCTTGGAGCAATTTTCTGGAGGAGCTACATTGTCATCGAGAAGACATTCAACATGAGATTTTTGCATTTCAAAGGTTAGTTTTCCTTCTATTTTGACTAGTTAAAGAGAGATTTGGGAAAAATATGTTGTTCTATTGTTTTTATGCTAAAAAACTACAATTTTTTTTTGTCGTTTTTTCTTTTTTTCAAAGAATTTGCTTTAACATCATATACCTCATACTCGTAGGAATTTTAGGAAAAAAATAAGAATAATTATATTTTTTAGGGCTTTGAAATGGAAAAACCAGTGTTCAAATTTTTATTTTTAATTTTTTGGTTTAGGGAGCAACTCAATTCATTAATTCGAAATTTATAAAATTGTTGAAACAAGGCAAACCCGAGTTCAAATCCCCTTGAGGTGACCTGATTTACGACAAGGAGAACAGGTCGTAAACCCATGGAGATTTACTAGTAATTACATGTCAGGGGAGTTGTTGGGTTCCTTTGGGATACAAAAAAAAAAACTACTCCTAAAAAAATACACTTATTAAGAAAATAGAGAATCTTTTTTTTCAAAATTAAAAATTTAAAAAAATTGCACCCTGGCAAATGTGCATGTGACCTTTCAACCCTCTGCTCAACCAAGGGTCTAAAGGTCACGGGCAAGCCTAGGTTGGGGGTGCTTGCGGCCTTTCGGTCCCCGGTTAAGTGGAGGATCAATCCCAGTCGAGGGCTAAAAGGTCGCAGGCAAGCCCAAACAATCGGCCCTTCGCCTAGTCAAGGGCCGAATGGCCATGAGCGTGCCTAGTCCAAGCCAATTTTTTTTTTTTAGTTTATTTGTTTTTAAAAAATGGTGTTTTTTATTATAAATTTTTATTTTATTTTTATTTTGAAATTTTAAAATTTTAAAATTGAATTTTTTTTTTTAATAATTTTTGTTAATTGTGATATTTGTTTTTGTTTTTTCTATTTATTTTTATTTTATTTTGAAATTTGGATTTCTTTTTAATTAAACTATAATGAATATATTTATTTTTATTTTTTATTTTGTTCTGTTTTATGTGAATGTTTCTGGAACAAGGGCAACAATTACATCATCTAAAACTGCAGATGGACCATCTATGAATATTGTTGAACGAAACCGAACTGAGACATAGTAAAAGTCAAGCAATTGGCCCCTCAAATCCATTGAAGATTATTTCAAAGTGATAGATGGCACGAAAAATAAATAAAATGAAATTTACATGGTATGTTAAAGATTGAGAAAGTACTGAAGGTGTACAAATATATCTATATTGTGGTATAATTTACAATGGTGAAAAATATGAGGTGATGGGCAAAGTATGAGACATATGTTTGGTGTTGAATAAAAACATTGTTTATGTTCTTGCAAAACTGCCCAAGACACGTGAGAAGGTTAAATATCATCTCTTAAAGATCAAGTATGACATGGATGAAGATTCTACAAAGATGTGTGAAGAAATCGAAATCAACATTTCAAATAACATTATAAGTTTGTTTATTTATATTTATGTGTTATGCATTATTGTAAGTATCATTATATTTTTTATAGTTTATTTATCATTGACATATTATATTTTGTTTGATGGGATTTTGCTAAGATTCTTTCAATTATGTTGAAGGAATTTACTATATAAAGGCACATATTATGAATGTGATCAACAATTTCCACATAGAGACAAAGGAATATGGGAGAAAAAAAAAACAATAGTTCATGAAACTACAAGAGTACATACAGGGGATCAACAAAGAATGGCTAAAGTGCATCAATCTAGTAAAGCTAGACATGTTACTTTTGAAGATGTGGAAGC
This sequence comes from Pinus tabuliformis, assembly GCA_031772625.1. Taxonomy (NCBI): domain Eukaryota; kingdom Viridiplantae; phylum Streptophyta; class Pinopsida; order Pinales; family Pinaceae; genus Pinus; species Pinus tabuliformis. The sequence goes on along the minus strand of CM062816.1, from coordinate 1,483,595,989 downwards.
TGAAGCTGAATAATATGTTTCCATTAGTGACAATGAGATTAGGTCTATTTTTGAAAAGGACAAAAGCTATAAAAGACAAAAAGGGAAGAATGCCCACGGATGTCTTTCTTCTAATTGACGATGAGGAAATTGTTTATTTAGAAGAAAAATTGTTAACTGATAAGAGGAAGACATCAAAAGTTGGCCATTCTAAAAAAAAACATGTGCACCAGCGAAGATCATAGTGAAAGATCTAAAGACAGCAAGGAAATCATAAGACCAAGTCTTGATTTAGACGATGTCATTATTAAAACAAAACAAAACTCCATTTAAAATAATTTGATGAAGAGAAACTTAATCGATGACAGCCATACATTTCAGCTAATGTTAGCCAATTCTATAAGCTAAATGAAGGACAATTTAAATATAAAATAAGAAAGTCACACCACCTGTATGTTCATAACTTGAAAATATTGATTAAGTATAATTCATATGAAAATTTGGTTGATTATGTGGTTCTTGTCCATCCAATTCAAGTTCCCAACAAAGAGGAATTTTATAGATCAAGATGTTTTGAATAAAAGTACTATGTAATTGGGGGGGAACCATTATGCAAAGGCTAGAAGACAATTGATGCAGGGATATCCCAATAAACCACATTTTGAAATAATGAAATGTATCATTTATGCTGGTTTAACAGATACAAAAGAAAAGTTATTGGCATGGGATCATAATGCAAATAATGAGTATAGGATGTATATGACTTTCACCCAAATGGCCGAGTTTATTCATAGCGAATTTGAATAAAAATGTGGTGGGGATAAGACAAATGTTAGTCTAAGTTTTCAGAAGAAATATTATATGGAAATAGGTTTTCAAATTGAGGAAAACGTCAATGCAAAAGGTGGAAAAGTAAATTCAAATGTATTCATAGGCATGAATAACATTTTACATTTGGAATTTAGAACTAGGGAGATATAGGAGTTGATTGATGATATTTTCAACATGTGGGAGAATGTTGGCATAAAAAATAATAAGGTTAAAAATTCTAAACCCTTAATATGTACTAGTAGTAAGATAGGTCCTAAAATCAAGGATCTTTCAGATGATATGACTATCACACTTTGGAGATAAATGCAAGGAGTGAAGGATAACAGACTTGTCAAATCAATATTATCTTGTGTGAAGTCGGGTGAATTACCATTGGAAGAAATGTGCGAGGGATTTCAAAAGTAAGTTTGTTGAATCATTTTTACTTATTTTTTGATTATAATTTTCTTTTAAATATAACATAATGTTGTTGGTAGTATTTTTTATACATATCACTATATTAACATGTTTTACTTTATTTATTCAGTTGTAAAGTTTATATGAAAATACAAGAAAAAATGATTAAAATGTTGAATGAAGAGAGATTGGATGATGTTGTACGCCACTACCCAAATTCAAATTTTGTAGCAATGCTAAAATATTTGTATCTTGCATTCAAAAAGGTATGTTGATTTATAAATTCATTTTATTCATATGTAAACTATTTTTATTTTATTACTTATACATATATTTATTTATTTCATTAAAGATGTTGAAGAAGGAGGCAAATGGAGTACTGGAGAGTTTCAAAACCTTTATTGAAAAAATTAAATTGGAAAGGTAGAGAAAGCAACATCTTAAGAATGTTGAACTTGATCTTCATCTTAATCATTACATTTGGAATGAGCTTGACACTATCCGACATCAAATAATACAAGGTGATTGTGAAGACATTCCAAATATCATACCTAAAAAGGAATATTCCCTAGTTATTGCAGATATTCCTTGTGGTTTGAATTTCTCAAACATTGGATATGATAGTGAGCCTTATAGTTATCAAGATTTTAATAAAGTGGTTATGGGATTTCAAGAAGTCACAAAATCACCACTTTGGATATTTGTGACATTTCATTTGAACACACAATTTGCAATGTTAATATCAAGCTTCAAGGAAAAAGAAAACTCAAGGATATAACTTACATGGTAAGACACTGAAATTGTATGTTTTATTAATGTTAAAAGAAAAATATTTATGTACAAGTTAATTGAACTTTTACTATTTCATGTTACAGGAAAAGGTCAAATCTTATTGGTTGTGGAGATCAGTAAATTATAAGCGATTGTGAGTTCATTCAAGTTGAATATGTTGGGTGTGAAGCCTAATTATCTTCCTGGTTTAGAGGTCTTTGCTTCACCCGAATGTATGCAATAGAAAGAATATACACCCCTCCACGTGGAGGCGGGGGTGTGGGTTGCAGGGGGGATCATCCCCCCCAGCAACCCCTCCACGTTGGGGGGCGGGGGGGTGGTGGGGGTTGCAGGGAGGATCATCCCCCCCGGCAGGGGGTCTCGAGGCAACACCCAAAGCTAAACATAGATGAAAAATTGTCTTGTAAAATATTGTTATTTTGTAGTCAATTTGGATCGTTCATTAAGCAAATGATATGACAGCAGAAGTTATGTTAATTTATGTGTATTTTCCCTTGAAGTAACCACCTCAGTTTATATGAGGGAATTGTATTACGGCTGTGGATTATTATTCTAAGAGAGAGAGAGAGAGAGAGGGAGAGAGAGAGAGAGAGAGAGATAGGAGATTGTGTGAGAGTGAAGAGGAAATTACATCATATCTCCTGTACATTGTATCTCTTCATTTTGCTAGATAATATAAAAGGAAGGACTGGTTATTTATCCGTGGACGTAGCCCAAATTGGGTGAGCCACATATATCTATGTCTCTCTTGTTCTATGCATTTTTTTATTTGTGTTTCTGCAATATTTTTTGTATTTAATTGATCTGTTAATTAATTTCTAACAACTTGTATCATATTCGAAGGAAACCATGGTTGATAAACTCGCAGGAAAAAAGAGTTCCTGGCTCAAGTGGGAACATTGGCAAAAGATGGTAGGTTTAAGGTCGAGAAATTTAATGGCCAAAACTACCAGCTGTGGAAGATGCAGATGAAAGATTATCTTTATTAAAAGGATTTGTACCTAACATTGAATGGAAAGACAAAGAAGTTGATAAGTATGTCGCATGAAGAGTGGGAGAATTTGACAGAAAAGCATTAGGAACAATATGGTTGTGCCTAGCAGCATCAATATCCTTCAATATTTCGAAGGAAACAACAACGAAAGGTCTAATGAGGGCCTTGACGAAACTATATGAAAAACCCTCTACCTCGAATAAGGTATTTCTTATAAATCATTTTTTTAATATGAATATGTCAGAAGGTGGATCCATTGTCGATCATTTAAATGAATTTAACACGGTTACGAGTTAGTTAAGTTCTATAGGGGAAAATTTTGACGATGAAGTTAGGGCTCTGTTATTTTTGTGCTCATTTCCAGAAAGTTGGAATAGTCTAGTTATGGCTATTAGTAACTATGTCTATGGATCTAATATTTTAAATTCTGATGATTTTGTTGGTGTCATCCTTAGCGAGGAAATGTACAGAAAATATCGAGTGATACATCAGGTAATGCTTTGACTAAACTAGGGGAAGAAAAATCGAAAGAGGAAGGAGCCTGGGAAATCGTAGTAAGTCGAGAAAAGACAGATCCAAATCTAGATCAAGGATAGTGTGCTGGAAATACAAGAAGAAAGGATAGTTGAAGAAAAACTGCAAATCTTATACGGGAAAAGAAGGAGATGGATAGAAAGAGAACAATCATGAAGCGAATGTGACAAGCGATGTGTCGCAAGATACTTTGATTCTTTCATTAGAGAATACTATTGATGCCTAGGTGGTAGATTCAAGGGCCTCATTCCATGTTACACCTGATAGGAAACATTTTCATGACTATGTTCAAGGATATTTTGGACAAATTTGTATAGGTGATTATAAACCATGTAAAATCATTGGAATGGGTAAGGTTTTTATAAAGAAACAGAATGGAAACCAATGGTTATTTAAGGAGGTAAGGCATGTTCCATATCTAAAGAAAAATATAATTTCAATAGGGTAGTTGATTGTGAAGGATGTGTAACTACATTCACAGACAAAACCTGGAAGGTTACTAAAGGAGCCCTGGTAATAGAAAAAGGAGAAAAGGTCGGTAATTTATATTTATGCAATGATATTTCTAATTTTGTTAATGCTTTAACCTCCATAGAGATATATACGACATTGTGGCATCATAAGCTGGAGCACATGAGTGACAAAGGGATGCAGATTCTTCACTCAAGAAATGTGCTGCCAAGTTTGAAGTGTGTGATTTGGATTTCTGTGAAAATTGTGTTTATGGAAAGTGAAAGAGAGTTAGATTTATCAAAGTTGGGAAAGAAAAGAAGATTGAAAAATTAGAGCTTATGCAAACAGATGTATGGGGACCTACTTAGGTATCATCTCTCGGTGGCTCTCGTTATTATGTTACTTCCAAGAAAATCTGGGTTTATTGTATTTGGAATAAATTTAATGTATTTGATACTTTCAAGAAATGGAAAGATTTGGTTGAGAATGAGATAGGAAAGAAGTTCAAGTGTCTCAGATGAAACAAAGGTGAATTCTGAAGAAAATTGTTTGATAACTATTGTTCAGAGCATGGTATTTACAGAGAGAAGATAGTTCTAGCAACACCACCGGAAAATGGTGTGCCAGAAATGGTGAATAGGACAATCATGGAGCATGCAAGGTGCATGAGATTGCATTCAGGATTGCCCTTGCAATTTTGGGCAGATGTTGTAGATATTATTGTTTATCTAATAAATAGAGGGCCTTCAAGTTCCTTGGATGGTGGTAATCCAGAGGAGGCATGGACAGGTAAAAAGGTAAACTACTCATTTTTAAATACTTTCAGCTGTGAAGCTTTTGTCCACATTAATAAAGAAAATAAAACAAAGATTGAGGCAAAATCAAAGAAATTTACCTTTATTGGATATGGTGTAAATGATTTTGGTTATCACTTATATGATTATGAAAATCACAAAATCATTAGGAGCAGAGATTTCATATTCAATGAAAAGGTATTGTATAAGGATCATATGCAAGAAAAGAAACAAGAAAAGGAAAACAAATAATACACAATGCTTGATAAGATCATAGAAAAAGTAAAGGTGCCTACATATTATAATGATCAACGACCACAACAACAACAAAAACCACAATAGTAAAAGGCACCTCAAACACCTGAGAGTGGTGTTAGAAGATTTACCAGGATAAGTAGACCCCCTGAACAATAATCTCCTTCATTTTATTATGTATTTTTGATTGATTCTAGTGAACCAGAAAGATATGAAGACACAATGCAGGTAGAAACCAGAAGAAGTGAGAGCAAGCCATGGAAGAAGAGATGGACTCCTTGATTCAAAACCAAAATTGGGACTTAGTAAAGTTGCCTGTTGGTAAAATAGTGTTGTAGAATAAATGGGTTTATACTTTGAAAGAAGAAAATGGAGGTAAACAAAGGTATAAGGCTAGACTGGTGGTAAAGGGATTTGCACAAAAGAAAGGTATAGAATTTGATGAAATATTTTCTTCTATTGTTAAAATGACTTCAATGAGAACTATTTTAAGTATTGTGCTAGCAGAAGATTTGCATCTTGAGCAGTTAGAGGATTTGGAGGAAGAGATATATATGCAATAGCCACAAGGGAATAAGGTCAAAGGGAAGGATAAAATAGTGTGCAAGTTGAAAAAGAACTTGTATGGCTTAAAACAGGCTCCAAGGTAGTGGTATCTACAACTTGACAGGTTTATGTCTGGACAAGGTTATACTAGATGTCACTCTGAAAATTGTGTTTATTTTAAAAAGAAAAATGATGGCAATTACATTATATTTCTCTTATATGTAGATGGCATGCTTGTTGCAAGGTCTAACTTGTAGGAAATAAATGTGCTCAAAGGAAAATTGGCAAATTCATTTGCAATGAAGGATTTGGGTGTTGCAAAACAAATCCTTAGTATGAGAATAACCAGAGACAAGAAAAATCGCAAATCAGCATTGTCTTAGAGTGAGTACATAGAAAAGGTGTTGGAAAGATTTAATATGCAGAATACAAAACCAATCAGTACACCTTTGGCTAGCCATTTCAAACTGAGTAAGGAGATATGTCCCAAGACCTAGGAAGAGATGGATTATATGTATAAAGTTCCATACGCGTCAATTGTTGGAAGCTTAATGTATGAAATGGTCTGCACAAGACCTAATATTGCACATGCAGTGGGATTTGTAAGTAGGTATATGAACAATCCGAGAAAAGAATATTGGGTGGCAGTGAAGTGGATTCTCAAGTATTTGAGAGGTACCACAAACCAAGCATTATGTTTTGGAGGTTCAGACATTTCTCTACAAGGATATGTTGATACAAATATGGCAGGTTGCTTTCACCAATTAAACCCTAATTAGACCTTGGCTCATTCTGTTAGTTTTACCTTGTACCTCCTCTCACATTCTCATGATCGAAAATTACTTCCTTAAATTTTCATGTTTTCTTGTATTAAGTTTGTCATTATAATAATCATTATAACTCGTAAGAAAATCACAATTATATTAAATAAAAAAACTAAAATCTTAATTTTGAATTAATTTCTTCAATCATAAATTACAATTATTATAATAAATTAAAAATAAAAGATAAAAATAATTAATTTAATTAATACATCTTATTAAATATAATTATAAAAAATTCGAAAAAATTAAAAATCATAAACTGAAAAAGAATTGATGTATAATTTAAATTTATTAAATATTAAATAATCAAAACAATTAAAATTAATTAAAATGTAATATTATTAATTAAATACATAAAATATCAAACCAATAAATAAAAAATTAAACAATTAAATATATTAAATAACTTACCTCACCATCCTACCTCATATAGCCCACCACATTATATATTAAACAAAATATTAAATAAGTCCTAATCTAAACTACTTCTCCCTCAAACCTACCCCGACACATAAAGCCTTAAAAGTATATTTCAAATACATTATAAATAAAGCAATTAAAGCCTCACACCTCATACCATTACATTTAACGTTGGTCATAATTTTAAAAGGAGCATAGAGGCACTCGTGTTGATACCTAAATTATGTTTAAAAAGATTTTTAATAAAGTTCGATACATGTATTATTATTTTTTATATATAATACATATGTTATATTTAATTCATATATATTATATATGTATTATTTAAGATTAAAATAAATACATATATTTATTTATTAAAAATTATAATTTTTATATATAATTTTATTTGAAAATCAATTTATACATTTATATTATTTAGATTTTATATAAGATTATATTATATAAGTTATTTAGAAAATTATTTGAAATTATCAAATTGAAAATCTGAAATTTATAATTAAAATTTTATTTTAAATTTGAAATTAAAACGTACTTTATTTTGAATTCACAATTTTGTAATGGGTGAATGAAGATTATTTTGAACTCATAATTTTGTAATGGGTGAATGAAGATTATGCATGATTATGTGAGGAGTATTGAAATTTCATGATAGATTTTGTAGAAATGCAAGAATTTAAAAGGGAAAATCACATTCAATTTATTAAATTTAATATTTCTTATTTTATCTTATGTTTTTAAATAATAAGTGTATGTTAAATACATATTTTATGACCTAATATTTTATATAGTGAGAAATTCTTACTAGCGATCACCTAAGGTAAAGAATTGAATTTCATTTAATATACATGAGATAATATAATGAGGAGAATATTATGAAAGGGTGAGTTATATTTTAGTTTCATTTATTATAATGTCTTTTTTTGTAAGTTTGGTGGGACTACATCTTCATCATGTCCAATATATCACCCTGATCGAGGCGATAAATTACACGTGGACATTTATTATAATGTTTTATATTAGAGAATTAAATATTATTTTTTCTTTAAATGCAGAAATGTTATTCAGAGGATTTTTCGGATGAAGAATTCGAGCAAGAATTCATTCAAATGATGAATATGTATTATAGTTAATCAAAATAATAATTATCAATGTAATTTTGTTTGGAAGTTATGAGAACTAAAAATAAAATGAACTTCTAGACATTTAAAAGAAGATGTAGCATATTGTTCCAAAGACTTTTTTGGGCATATTGAAGGATGGTGGTGCATTAGAGATGAAGACTTATTCTTTTTAAAGCCATCATGTACTTGCTACAGTGGTGTTGTTCATTATTCATTTAATAATATATATTTCTTTATTTTCTTTATGTGCGTTATTTTTATGTGAGGTTTTATTTATTGATCCATTCTGCAAGTTATTGACATAACATGATCATTCAATAATATTACATGCAATAATGATTTAAGATACTTGAATATTAGTTATTTAAAGTTATTCAAATTATATTTGAATTTGTTTGTTGTAGAACAAAACTCTAATAATATATGTTATTTATGGTTTTATTTGCACATAAATTTAAATACAGTAAAACCAATCCTCTTTTTTATTTTTTTTATTGTTAATTTATTTGTCATTTTTTATTTATTTATTTTACTAGTAATATGCGGTGATTAGCAATGATTTGACATGATCAAATTGATTAATCTCCAACACATTAAAATTGGTTTAATTTTTCCTCCAATATTTACTATTTAGAAAAATTAAATCAAATACTTTAATTGCTTTGTTAAAGGATGAATAATATTAACACTTGATGCCATATTGTTTCAACTACAACATTTCTATTAAATGCATTTAAACTAGTTTTTCCTAATTTTTGTCTTCTCATTTTATTTTAATTTTTAATTTTTACTAACCCTTATGTTTTGTGAGAATTATCATATATTAATTTAAACCTCATTTAGTGATAGTGATATTTTATTTTTAATAAGTTTTCACATGTTATATGTTTACCACCTCTGTTTCTTCAAACTCATCATTTATTTAAAATAATTTTTATTCAATAATCTCACCTATTTATCTGTTAATTAGAAACTCTATTTAATTTACATTATTCTACAATGACTATTCAATTTTGACTGTCACCAGGGATTACCCCCTGCGGTGGAAGGGATGCCAGCCCTCATCACCTAGAGCTCGAGGATCTAGGATCCTCATTGATGTGTCTCAGGTTGTCCTCAGTTACCGAGACAATTTGAGCTCCAACACAAGTGATAGAGATAACAAGAGGAGCACCACAAGGTATGTGTTTATTGTAGGTGGAACAACTATCAGTTAGGTTTCAAAATTGCAAAACATTGTTGCACTTTCAACAATGGAAAAGGAGTATCTTGTTACTACAAAGGCTAGTAAAGAAATGATTTGGTTACAAAGGTTTATGGATGAATATGGCAAGAAGCAGGAGATGGGAAGGTTATACAGTGACAGTCAGAGTGCCATTCAACTTGCAAAGAACTCATTGTTTCATTCCAATACTAAACATATACAACTCAAGTAACATTTCATATGGTCAGTGTTGGAAGATGGATAGTTGAAGCTAGAAAAGGTACACACTAGCCAAAATTATGTAGATATGTTAACAAAAGCTGTAACTAGGAAGAAACTGAGATTTTTCTTAGTTTCAAATGGTCTTCAAGTATGATGATAAAGATGAGAAACAATCAGGTCTAAAGTGGAAGCATTGTCCAGCAAGTGAAGTAGCAGTGGAGTTTCTATAATCAGTCTCCAAGTGGGAGACTGTTGGATGTGGAGCCTAATTATCTTCACGATTTAGAGATCTTTGTTTCAGTCATATGTATACTCGAGGAATATTGTACACCCCTTCAGGCGGGTGGTTGTGGGCAAGGGAGGGGTGGGACTTGTCCCCCCATCGGGGGTCCGAGGGGACCATCCCCCCTGGCTGGGGGGGACTGGTGGCCAGCGATCCCTCGATAGAGGTTCGAGGGAAATGCCCTCGAAGCTAAAACTAGATGCAAAATTGCCTTGTAAAATATTATAATTTCATAGTCAATTTGGGTCGTTCATTAGGCGAATGATCTGACGGTATAAGTTATGTTAATTTAGGGATTTTTTCCCTAGAAGGAACCCCCTCGATTTATATGAAGGAATTGTATTATGGCTTTGGATTATTATTCTGAGAGAGAGAGGGAGGATACTGTGCGAGAGCAATAAGGAAATTACATCGAATCTATTGTAGGTTGTATCTCTTCATTTTGTTGGATAATATAAAAGGAAAGATTGGTTGTTTCTCTGTGTACATAGCCCAAATTGGATAATCCACGTATATCTGCCTCTCTCTTGTTCTATGCATTTCTGTATTTGTGTTTCTGCAATATTTTGTGTATTTCATTAATTCGTTAATTAATTTCTAATAGAATCTTGGACAAAATATTATAGCTATAAGCCTATTCTTCCAACTCTAGTAGAAGGAAAGAGTCATAGCCAAGTATTGGTTCATGAAGTTGTTGTAATAAAACTAACATATGAGAATAAATATGAAAAACGAAAGATAGTTAACATTTATCGAAAACCACGGGCATTAATTAAGTATTTTATAAATTTATGTTTAAATGAAAGAGATTGGGTTTTGGGTTTATTTTCAAGTTTGGATAAGTTTTATTATATAAAATTGAATTTCAATAAAAAAAAATTATTTTTTATGTGTTTATACTAATTTACTTAATTATTTATTTTGTACTTGATGATTAGGTACAATGCTAGCATGTTGCCTACAAAAAGGAAGAAATTGCATAACCATTGAAAAAGACTCACTACAATGTTGTTTTATTCAGCAAAGAATTGATGTTATTCAATTTCTTCTAGATGTAATGTAAGAGTTGGTTTGAAGAAATGGGATTTTAATGAAGAACATGTGGCAAAAGGCAAAGGAACCTCAACCACCATTAGATGAAATGATTGGAAAGGGATACTTTGGGAGATTTGCAAACATCAAAGATCCATCAGGAGAGGAAAATGACCAAACTGAAGCACAAAATACTATGGAAGAAGACAATAATGAAACTCTAGAAGATGATGAGCATGGATTATATGATATTGTTGATTAAATTTAAGTTATGCTTGCAAATCAAGCTCATTTTTTAGAACTATTTATTAGTTATACTTGTAATGTTTTGACTTTGAGATTTTATGAGAAGAATAAGTATTCAATTATTGTTGTTATATGTTTGATATTTGTATTATATGATTTTCACTTTAATTTTTATGTGAACCATTATTTAAAAAAAAAAAAAAAAACTGGGAATATTTTTTTTTTTTTTACATAACATTCATAAAAAATGTTATTTTTTTAAACTTTTTTTGTTAAAAGTTTCCCATAAAAAACATTTATTTGACATGTAATTTTTAGCAAAAAAAGTGTATTTTTTTGTCAAATGTTTAAAATTGTTGTTTTTCTAGTGACAATTATTTGATGTACATTAAAATATTAATTAATGATACATAAATATATAGAAAATCATAACTTTAAAATATTGACATTTTTTAAAACTATGCAAAAAATCGAAGATTTCATTAAAAAAAATTGAAAAGAAAAACAAAAAAACACTAACATGAAAAACACTTGAAAAAAATATCTCAAGGAAGAAGAAGACTACTTAAAAAATTGTTAAATTTAAAAAATAATTATCCACACTTAATGCATTAGAAAATTTAAAGTGTCAAAAGTAAGCACCCCAAAAAAAGGGTTTGATGTTGCATCAATGCTTTTCAAAATTAGCATGAAAATCACTAACATTAAAAAAAAATGTGTATACTTGATACATAAGAAAATTTAAAGTGTCAAAAATATGCTCCCACTGAGTGTTTCGTAAGAAAACTCATACGAAGCAATATCTTCTTGCTAGTTCCCACCATTTCTCGGCTCAGAAGTTAGGGGTTCTCAACACCCTTGCTACTCGTGCCTTAAGAATCTTTGATGAAAAGAGCTTCGAGGAGGAAAAATCCCATCTCCTTAATGTCTTTGTTGAGAACGGTTATAGTAGGCACTTGGGACGGAAGGCTTTCCTCAAAGCAGCTAGGAATTCATTGACTAAAAGAGATAAGAAGGAGAGGTTTCCTGGTGTCCATCTTCCGTTTGTTCAAGGGCCCATGGATAGGATTACGAGGATCCTTAAGAAGCACAATTTTCCCTCGACCTTTAGACCTCTTAACACCATTCGTAAGTCCCTCAGATCAATGAAGGATCCTATCGACCCCAAGGACATGAAAGGGGATTATATTATTCCTTGTTCTTGTGGGACCCCCTATATTGGTGAGACTGGGTGCTCCATTAATCAAAGGATTAGTGAGCACACAACTGACCTTAAGAATAAGAGAGCCAAGTCTTCTGCTTTAGCAGAGCATGTGGAGAAGACCAATCATCATGTCTACATCGAGGAGGCTAGTATGATTGCTAGAGTGTCCCAATTCCATCACCAGAAATTTAGGGAAGTGCTTGAGATTGAAAAAAGGCCAAACAATCTCAATAGAGAGGATGGATGGAAGATTAGTAGTTGTTGGGTCCCATCCCTCTCCTCCTAGGCATTGTCTTCCTGCCTTCCCCTCCCTCTTTATTGTTTTTTCTTGTTGTCTTTTAAAAAAAAAATTCCCCTGGTTTCATGTGTCTTGTGGCCTTTGTTCTTTGAGGTTGATTTTGTTGGAGGTATTGTAATAGCACTTATTTAGGCTAATAACATAAAGAAATTAATCTATGATAATTTTTACACTTAAATAAACCATTAATTTTAAATATTAAAATATTCTTTCTAACCCTTAAATTACTCTAATATTTATATAACTTTTATAAATAACTTTTGAATTAAAATTACTTTATTTTTAATTTATTTTATTATATAAGTCCCTTTAACTTACATTTTAATAAAATTATTACTTACTATTTATATATTACTGTAATATTTATAACTTTTATAACTAACTACTCTAATACAATATCTTGATAACTTACTATTAATTTATATTAATTTATTTTTTAATTTATTTAGATATATATTTATAATATCTTAATTATAATTTAAATTACTCTATTATCATACCCTTAAATCACTCTAATATTTATATCTTTAACTTTTATAAATAACTATTAATTTCAAATTAATTTAGTTTATAATTAATTTTATTAGTGTATGCAAGAGTCCCTTTGACTTTTATTTTAATAAAAATATATCTAGCTATTTATATATTACTCTAATATTTTATATTTTTCTTAAATCACTCTAATATTTATATATTTAACTTTTATAAATAACTATTAATTTAAAATTAATTTAGTTTATAATTAATTTTATTAGTGTATGAAACAGTCCCTTTGACTTTTATTTTAATAAAAATATATTTAGCTATTTATATATTACTCTAACATTTTATATTTTTAATAATTTTATAACTAACTATTAATTACTCTAATATTTAGATATAATAACTTTGATAACTAACTATTAATTTTATTAAATTTAGGTTATAATTTATTTTTTAATATATATTTATAATTGTAAGTGGATAAAAGGGGTCCATTTACTTTAATATGAATTTAACTAACCAGGGTAACTTATTTAATTAATATACCCATAATCCTGTCCTAACTAACCAGTCAAATCTAGCTGTTGTCAATATAGTCATTACCTGGTCAAGGAATATAGCCGTTGGAGGTTCTGCTCTATCTATTTAACATGCAAAGCATGATTTGTTCTTTCAACTTGTCCTAACAATGAACCACCCCGGTTGGTTCAAAACGCGTCAACAAATGAAATATCTTGTGATTTACGTCGAAAAATCTCTCATAAACTTAATATGGATCACAGAAGCCTCAATTCAACAAGATGTATTTTGAATCACCGCTTTTCAAAATCGGATGATTTTTTGCTACCTATAAAAGGTCTCAATACAATTCTCATTTGATAGGTTACAATGTTTTCATCAAATAATTATAAGGAACAAGAACCATAAAGATAATAAAGACAAAGGACACAAAATATAAGCCCCAAGCCAAGGAAAAACCCCTCAAAGGGGAAAACCCAAAAGAATCTCTTATCTTCTGATAAAATATGATCAAATGAGAATTCCAAGACTCAAAGACCAAAGCCAAGACCTCCTCCAAGCCCCAAGTCATCCCCCCAAGAATCACTTCGAAACAAGTCAAATTGTGACCAAGTCAACAAAGGTTAAACTTCTTCAAATGTGCTCCACTTCAAAATCTCGGCCATCTACTGCAGATCAGTAACTTCAGTCCCTTAGAACAACATAAACCCTTCATTCTAGCAAGTGTTAACCTTCCAAGAGATCCTCCCTCAAGCAAGTTAAGTTCTTTTAATTCAAAAAGAGTTAAACTAGGTCAAATCAGCGTTTCGACCCTCTTATCCAAGTCTGCAACTTTGGCCTATAATTTTCGGTCCTACAATAACTACAAAAACCCTAAAACTTTGCACATGTCAGAGAATATGGTCACAAAATTTAGATTTTAATTTCTTCTTGAGATGCTCCCTTCTCCTAGGCCTTGGATTCTTCTTGTCTTCATTTTCTTAATTTAAATCGAGCTACAGAAGTGTGTCCAAATGAATCAAAATTTATTCCTTTATATAGACTTCTCATGAGGTCGAATTACCTCAAACTGAGTTGACTTCCTCTGGCATGGCTGACTTGGTCTTGGAGGTCAAACTTTACTTTCTAGACTCAAAAACAATATCTTTTACATGTTACAACTTTCCCAATAGGGTTTTATACAAATTATAAAGCTCTCTTGCCTCAAGAAAAATATTCTTTTAACTTGACAAACCCTAGGAGCATGAAATCCGTGCTTGACCTAGATGAATAACAAAATAGAGCATGAAACCCATGCTAAAAAATAATATTTTTCTTTCTTATTTTTATTGTAACGTAGGATATATATAATGACATGAGTAAAATGAAAATCATGAAGATTGAAACTAGTTAAATTTTCTATCACTCCCAATTAACTAGGGAGGTATTCATAATTCTACCACTGGTACAAGGGTTTTCTCAAATTAAAGAGTTCTCATAAGAAGAGTTTGATTGATAATCCATCCTTAAGTATCAACATAATAACTATCATTGTCAACATAGTAAGGCCTTAACTTGATAAGCTCTATTTATGTTAGAGCATAATATTGGGATAATTTACATGAGACACCACACTACTTATTAAGGTACATACCCCAGTTGGATGTTCACTAGGTATGTCCTTTTAGGACTATTCTTATCTTGGATTTCCAATCCTCAAAGAATACTAGTCCTCTTCGACCAATATTGTCTTAGATGCCTGTCCAATCCCAAAGAGTGTCAATGAACAAGACTACTTCCTATCTTGGATTCTATATCCTCAGGGAGTATTAACCTTAGATGCTTATCCAATCCTCCATTCTCTTTCCTAGTGCCTTCGCTAAGACTTACAGTTGTTAGTCCTAGTCTAGTGCATGACACATGGAGAATATAATATCTTTAACATCACTCCCTCTCAACCTAGAAAGGAGCTCCATCTCAAATATTTAAGGTTACTTCTTACTCCCTCTTAAACATAGAGGAGTTTATTTTACTTCCTTTAAATTGGGAATATTTCTATTCTTCCTTCATCAATACATCAACTACTAGTCCTTCATGGAGATATTCAAGTAGCTACGTGGCTTCTCATATTCTTTGTATCTTCAGGAATTTGATTTTTCATCTTCCTGAATGTGCTAGAGCCAAAATATGACAAGATTTGATCCATCAACCTTTCATATCGCTTTCTTCTAGTCATCACCAACGAAGGCATTATATTTAGCCAATTAAAGTAGAGGTTAGTTATAACTTCCTTTATATATGAAAGTGATCTTCATCATTCATATGAGCATCGAGTTATCTCTTTGTACTACTACCTCTTAATCCCAAGATGATGTAAATATCTTGACCATACAATCCTTCTAGGATTACAAAAGCCTTCCACTCAATCCATGTATTCATTGAGTTGAAAACTGATAGTTTTAGATATACTTGCCTCAACCGCCATTATGTTTTTCTATAATTTCTTTCTCGGTAGCAAAACATATATAGACTATATAACCAAAACCATGACATAAATATCAAAATTACCTCAATATGATGGCCTCTATGGATTCTGCTTACTTTTGAAATCAACAACCTTTAACATGGTCTATCTTCATCTTTTACCAAAGATATTTCTCCATGCTAATCACTTGTAATCAAAGTTCCTATGGAACAAACTAACCAAAAAGCTGCAATTTCTTATTTTTAGGGTTGTCATTATAAACTCTTTTTCTTTATTCAGGAAATCATGTTCAATGTTAATCAATGTCATCATGTTACTTTGTAAAAGAGTCTTGATCCTTAAACATTCCAAAGTATTCCAAACTTATTCTTCCAAGCATTGAGTAACCATATGGAAGATTTACAGAGTACATTTTATAACCAAATCTTTTTGTAGGATTATTGTAGATATGAACCCTACCTTAGAGAAGAGTTACTTAAAAAACATGCATACATTTGCCTCCATAAAATCATCTAGCCATATTTTCTTTCAATGATATTGCTTCCAATCTTATTGAAGATAAGCTTTCCTTTAAGAGGAGAAAGACTTTAATTTTTCCTCTCAAACTACAAGTTGATCATCTGCATACCTTCATCCTACAAGACTATTTTTTCCATACTAGATGGAATATATACTAGTCATAATGCTTATTCCAAGGACCTTCCTAAATGATGGTTCTTATTGGAGGATCTTGATGATCCTTCTTTGCAAGATGACTATCTCTAACATTATGTTAGAAAATTTTTGGATGAACTATAATGTGCAATATGGTCCCAAACTTCTCATTCTTATAAGCTAGATGACTCCTTCCAAAGCAATTTGATCATGCAAATTCTAATTCCCCTACTATCATATGCTTCTTTATATGATGCCATGTTTACAAAAGACAAGACTCTTCTAAAGAATGAAATGGTGCATGTTATTCTATTTTCTCCTTTCTAATGAAGGAAAGACAAATTTCAAATGAACCTATTAGACATGGAGCTTCCTTCACTAATAAATATCCTTGGGATCTTCTCCTTTTGGCTTCTTCTCGGGTTCTCTCTTTTTTTCAACTATGTGAGCTTCACTCCTTTCCTTCCTTTTGTTGTCTTTCTTGTTTGGGAAATCCCTCTTGAAATGTCCATACTCATTGTATCCAAAGTATTGTATCTTGGACATATCTTGTTTTCCTTTGGACTTTTCGAACTTCCCTTTTTTCTTCTTATTGGATTTCACAACAAAATCTTGAGACTTCTCATTTGATTTAGATTCATCCTTTGCCTTTATCCTTGTTTCTTCCACGATACACTGAGCCCATAATTCATCAAAAGGAGTAGTATCGTTTCTTGAGTAGACACTAGTTGCAAAACTGCCACAATCAGGTGGAAAATCATTTAATACACAAGTATTCATTTCTGAATTGGAAACAACTTCTCCAAGCCCTTGTAACTGGTCCCTTATTTGTGATATATTCATAAGATAAGTGGTCATGTCTTCATCCTTTGACTTCCTTATTCTATATAGTTGATTCCTCAAGGATATATTTTGAACTAATTTACTTATATATTACAACATCACCAACTTATCATAGATTTCTTTAGATGACTTCAAATCAGCAACAAAGGGAATGAGATGATCTTTTATGGGTTCAATAAGAGTCCTTTGTGCCCTCACTTCTCCCTTCTTGTATTTTTCTATTTCTTGAGTCTTATGTTTCTCTAGTTGAGTAACTTCACCAAGAACATATTCCATGACCTCATTTTTTGTGATTGCCAAAGCAACCCTCTTCTTCCAATCTAGGAAGTTTGATGACCCAACGATCTTGTTTCTTTCCTTGAAAAATGTAGCCATTTGATCTGTAGATTGAGACATAGAGCACAATACAATATTTTTGAAATGAGTGTCCTTCTTGATGATGTATCAAATTATCTTGATGCTTTCAATACCTTCAAAGAGACTTCAAATATGTCCTAGAATGATGACTTCTAGGATTCCTTCATCAACAACGTCTTTAAACATATTCAAAGAGTGGTTGATGATTCCAAGATTCATTGATTCTTACTTTAACAATATCTTTCAACGAGCCTTCAAATTGATAGCTTTCTAAGAGAGATCAATATTGTTTTCAAGACAAAAAAATCTTCCTTCAAGATGTTCCTTTAAAAGTAAGGAACCTTCAAGAGAAAGACAAAATAGATGTCATTTATTCAGATGGTCAGATTTTCAATGAGAGATTGATGTAGTAGCCTTGCCTCCTTCAATGAGAGCTTGGTTCTTCTTAAGATGATAAGGTATTATTCATTAATTCCTTTTGAAAATGATTTCCCTTGACAAGCAATACCTTCTTATTTCAATAAGATGATCTTCAAGCATCCTTCTATTTCTTCACCTTAGCTCTAATAGCATGTTGAAGAATTTACTAGGCAAGTTAATTAAACAATTTCCTTATCCTTAATAATTACTTGTCAACTTTTGTTAGCTTCTTTGTGTTATTTATTAAATTATATTCATTAAATAATTAACAAGAACATAAATCATAAATATCCTAAAATATAGAGAAAACAAAATATAGGATCCAAGTCAAGGAAAAACCCATCCAAAGGGAAAACCCAAAAGAATCTCTTCTCTTCTTATAGAATTTGATCAAATGAGAATTCCGAGACCCAAAAACCAAAGTCAATACCTCCTCCACGCCCCAAATAAGCCATCCAAGAATCACTTCCAAACAATTCAAAGTTTGACCAAGTCAACAAGGGTTAAGCTTCTTCAAATCTGCTTCACTTCATAATTTCGGCCTTCTACTTCAGATCAGCAACGTCGATCCCTTAGAACAAAATAAACACTTCTTTCTAGTACATGTCAACCTTCCAAGAGATCCTCCCTCAATAAAGCTAAGGTATTCTAATTCAATAAGAGACAAACTAGGTCAAATCAGAGTTTTATCCCTCTTATCCAAGTCTACAACTTCAAACTATAATTTTCGGTCCTCCAACAACTGCAGAAACCCTAAAAATTCGTAGGTTTGAGAGAATATGGTCACAAAATTCAGATTTTAATTTCTTCTTGAGATGCTCCCTTCTCCTAGGTCTAGATTCTTCTTGTCTTCATTTTCTTAATTTAAATCAAGCTACAAAAGTGTGTCCAAATGAATCAAACTTTCATCCTTTATATAGCCTTCTTGTGAGGTTGAATTACCTCAAACTGGGCCGACTTCCTTTGGCAGTGCCAACTTGGTCTTGGAGGTCAAACTTGACTTTCTAGACTCAAAAATAGTATCTTTTACATGTTACAACTTTCCCAATATTCCTTTGACTCTCTTGACTCAAGAAAAATATTATTTTGACTTGACAAACCCTAGGAGCATGAAATGCATGCTTGACCTAGATTATTAGCAAAACAAAGCATGAAAATCATGCTAAAAAATAATATTTCTCTTTCTTATTTTTCTTGTAACTTAAGATATATATATAATTATATGAGTACAATGACTATTATGAAGACTGAAACTAGTTATGTTTTCCAACAGTCATTAGTCATCCTTGTATTTCAAATTTAATTATTCAATCTCATTGACTAACCAACACTCTTGATAGTGTAGAGATTCATTAGGGCATTGTACATCTTCTTTGAAGTGTCAAGTTTACAACATAGGGAACCAAATGATCCCTAATGGATTCCACTATAATATCCATATCATTGATGTCACCCTTCTTGAATTTTTCTTTTCTTGCATCATCTACTCGTTTAATAACCTTCCCTGTAATGATATCTAAAAAGGCTTGTTCTTGGCAAGAAGAATATATTCTAACTTTCCAGGCTCTGAAGTTTGATGCTCCCTCTAGCATGTTTTTAGATTTCCTAGAGGAAACCATAGAAGCCAATCTGCAAGGACCTGAATAAAATGTTCTCTACAAATTTTTTAACGTGATCTCAATGTCCCTTCCTTCCTTTAAAAAAAATTGATACCATGTTGTTTTTCTTAGTGAATTTAGGGTTAACACAATATTTCTGAAATTTTGATAACTACTTTTGATGTAGATCTTCTTTCAACTTATTCTAATATACATTCAACAATTATACTTCAGAAATTCAGCCATAAAGAACAATGGAACAGTAGATATCACAACACACAAAAGAAGACAAGATTTACCCTAAGAAAACCCACAAAGGGGAAAACCCCAACAACCTTTTTCAATGGAGAAATTAGTCTTGTTCAATGAGAGACACACCTAGACCTATGGTCAAACCTTGCCTTCTCCTCCAAGTCAAGTCACCCAATATGATCTATAAATTGTCATGGATATTCCACTAGACATTTTGCCACAACAAATATTATAATATTATATTAAAAAACTAAAATTCTACACTATTATAGTTTTATTAATTTTCTATATCTGTATATTTTACTATAATTAGTGCATGCATGCGAATGGAAATTATGTAGAAAATATAGAATGACAAAATAAAATCTCACACACACATAGAAGACACAAGATATGCTCTAGGGAACCCTTTCAGGAGAAAACCCAACTAGAAGGTGAGGTTGTTCTGCTCCCTTTCTCTGTTTGGAAATATGGTTACAGGTACAAAGAAGTATGGCATGTGGCCCACGGGCTTCTACAGTGCACGAATCCTATATGTATTCTCTACCTCCTATACCTATTGGCTATGTTTTCTCATTTATGGAACAAATTCACTTGAAAAAATGGAATACCTCTTCCTCCTAGTGGCCCGATTATAACACAGTCTGATAGCCTACTCATTAGATAACTTTTGAGGTCTAAAATGGGCCTCCTAAGAAAAATATACAACAAAAATAAACTTTATAAGAACCAATAGGATTCAAGATGATGATGTCAACCATGGAGGATATGAAAAATTTAATTCCTCATCCAAGGAGTACCCATGTTGCATACTTTTCATAGACCCTACTATACTAAAAATGAGAAATACATGAAAAATAGTGGTTGCAATCACACTTTTCATGTATTTCTCATTTTTCGTGTAGCGAGGTCCATCAAAATTATGTAACATGGTACTCCTTGGATGAGGAATCAAATTCTCCATCTAAAGAGTATTCCCACTCAAAATTCAAACAAACCCATAAGGAGATAAGTTGAAAATATGAGTTGAAAAGGTACTTTTTTCTTTTCTCCCTCTAAAATTTGATGATGTAGTCTAATCTAATTTTATTATTTCCACTACTATTTTATAATTTCCATAGGAGGCCCATTTTTGACCTCAAATTCCCTTAATTAGTGGTTAAGTTTGACTACCTCAACTCTTAACCAGAGTTATAATATGTTGGAATTATGATACAAGTGTTGTCCTTGATGGAAACTCACTCATAGGTCAATTCAGTTTTGATAAAAGGCAACTCACAATACAACAGGAATATTCAGAGGTAGCAAGGTAGTGGTACAGAAGAACAGGAATATGGAACTAAGGTCTACTGATCAGAATAAAGAAGGTGAAGGAAAAGGTTGATGTAAATTAGTTTAAGAAGTATACACAGGTCCACTTAGTCAAAATGACCTATACACGCTGGTTCATAGAACAAAAAGAGCGTATGCGTATACACGCACTATCACAAGAGGAAAAGCGCATACAGGTTGGAAAACCAAGGTTTTGGTCCAAGGTATTTGGTTCGAGGTATTTGGTCTGAGGTATTGGTCTGAGGTATTTGGTCCAAGGTATTGGTCCTAAGTGGTTTTGGTCCAAGGTATTAAGAAAGACCTAAAACTATATAAGGAGGAGAAGATCATTAGGCCATGGTGTGCAAGTGAAAAGGGTTTCTAAGGAATACTTCTATCTGAAGTAAATTTTATGTTGCAGGGGCTATATTGGTGATTTTATATGAAATATTTTGTGCACCTTGAATTCATTGTTGGATCAGGATCATGAGGTATGAAATGACTTATCATTGAATGATCTGATATTGGTTGGGCCAGATCTAATTGTGTACACCTGTTTTATTCTTTGAGTGTCATGATCTGGGTTTGTTTGAAGTCCGAAATAGCAGCGAAGTTATGAGTTAATATTCGCATATTTGTACGGCGGTTCTCTTTGGTGAAGTTGTGTATACATGCTGGCTCGGCTCTTCCAAGTAGCGTATGCAAAAGAAAAAGTATGTTGTTCAGAGATGATTTATTTTTTTTATTAGTTATGTTGTTTTACTGTTGTCTGTCAATGAAGTCTTCTTAGATCTGAAGGTAAAATTGAATGCATAAGGAGTTTTATATCTAATTGATTGATTATATAAGTGAGAAGGGTGATCTCGGATACTTCCTATGTAAGGCCCTGTAAATTGACAGTAGATTTATGGTTGGTACAGACTTGATTTAGAAGTTTTATGTTTCAGTATTTTTGAAGGTATACATGGGTTTTATTAAAGGAAGAAGCGTATACATGTAATTTGGGTTCAGTAAAGTAGCGTATATATTCTGATGCATGATTTTTGAGGTTGCCGCTGGTTCTGAATGATGATGCAAGTTTATGGGTCCAGCACAGCGATCTGGTGATAGTGATCTGATTGTTAAGATTAACTGATTGTTGGTTGATGCAGTTTGAATGTAAAAGTTTCTAATGGGTCAAATATGAAAATTTGATGACACAAACCCATCATGTGTATTTTTGTGTACCAGGAGCATCCAGTTTGAATATTTATGAAATGTGGTCCCTGGAGGAAGAGAGAAGGTCGTAGCCTTCTGTACGTTGGTGCCTACGTACTAGTAAACACCTTGGCTAGTACAAGAGCTAGGGGGTTGTATCTCCCTTCCAGTAGAAGCTGGAAAATGAGAGAAGGTTGTATCCTTCTGCAGGTGGGTACCTGCGTACTAGTATGATTCTGCACCAGTACAAGATTGTAAACAGATTTTCTTATTATTAAAAGAAGACAGAGACGACAATAGTAAGTGGTTTTCACCCACATTGGGTTTCCACCTTAAATCTTGGTGTTCATGTGTGTTTCTTATGTGTGATGGTTCATTCTATTTTTACTACATTGTTTAATAAGTTACGGATGCACTGATTATAGATAATCACATGATAAATTAACTAAATCACAAGTTCTCTGGGTATACACTGGTTTCACTAATCACCGTAGCGTGTACACACTATTTCACTTCATAGAAGTAGTGTATACAAATCTATTTGGGAAATGAAAAATTATTGATCTGATAATACTGATTCAGCCCCCCCTCAGTATTATTTCCAATAATTGGTATCATATTTTTTCCTTCAGAAGAAGCTTGATCGCTTGAAGGAAGATCTTGCAAGAAAAATAATCACGAAGGCATGGGATCCATCAGACCACCAATCTTCAATGGGAGAAACTTAGTATATTGGAAAATAATAACCAGAGCCTATCTACAATCACTTGGAACCGATGTTTGGGAAATTGTGGAAGGAGGATATCAATTTCCAATAGCAATTCCTACAGACTCTACAAGTAAGAAGTTATACAAAACCAATGCCAAAGTTTTCAATACATTATTGGGAAGTCTATTAGAATAAAAAAATTTCAAATTCATGCAGCTCAAAAAAACCAAAGAGATATGGGACAAAATCATTCAGAGCTACAAAGGAGACTCTCAGGTAAAATGTGTTAAGCTTCAAACTCTCAGAATTCAGTATGAAACTCTTAAGATGCATAGTGATGACATTTTTGCTAGTTACTTCTTACGTATAAATGATATTGTTAATTGTATGAAGAATATGGGTGAAGATATAAAGGAAGTTACTTTAGTTGAGAAAATTTTCAGATCTTTGTCTTCTAAATTTGAGTCAAAGGTGTCTGCCATAGAATAAAAATAGGATCTTCAGACTATCACTGTGACTCAACTTCATGGAATCCTAACTGCCTTTGAAATGAGAAAAGGAGGTCCATCATATATTAGAGAAGCCGCATTTACAACATCAACAAAGGGAAAAGAAAAGGAAGAGCCCAATGAATCAGGACACATTTCAGAAGAACAAGATGAGGTAAATTTTGTCAAGAAGCTTCAACGGGGTTCCGAAAGATTCAGAGGTAAGCTACCTTTCAAATGCTTTTCTTGTGGTAGATTCGGTCACTATGTTGCCAAATGTCCTCATAAAGATAAATTTGAAAAAGGGAAGGAATACGAAAAAGGAGATAGAAAACAGGTTGTGAATAGAAGGAGTTACTATACGCATGAAGATAGTGATGGTTTATCTAATAGTGATGAAAATGAAACTAAACAAGGCTATATACTACTCATGGCTTATGAAAATGATGATTTTTTGGATGCATTAGAAGAGGAAGACTTTCTTGAAGAAATCACTAAACTCAAAATTTGCGTAGAAGAAAAGAATATGATCATAGATACTTTAACACACCAACTTGCTGAAAGAGAAAAACACAATGAAAATCTAGAATGTGAAATTTTGGGTCTAAGAAAAGATCTTGAGAAGACAAAATCTCATAATCTTAGATGTGCTAAAGGATCAAAAACTTTAAATGAAATCATCAATGTTCAGTGTTCTTCTCTGATAAAGACAGGTATTGGATATACTGAAGATTCATCTCAATCACAAAAGTCGTTAGCCTCCACCAAAAGCTATCTTGATCTAGCAAAGACCAGTGAAAAGTATGTCAATCGTCAACAAAAGTGTAAAATTACTCATCAGGTAAATCATACTCAATTTACTCCAAGGATGAATATCAGTAGAATTCGAAATCAACAGGTAAACAACACCAAAAGATACTATGATCATAGAAAGTTCTTTAATGGGCAATGTTTTTCATGTCATAACTTTGGGCACAATGCTACTCAATGTGTTGCTTACAAAACCATCATGACCATAGAAGCACGAAATCAAAGGAGTGCGACAAGAATCAAGAAAATTTACTATAATAACTTTTCTCCTCTTGAAAATGAAATAGAATGTTCAATTTGTAACAACTTTGGTCATTAAGAATCTGAATGCGGGAGCAAATTTCAGCCAACACTTCAAAAGGAGAAAACACCATTAAATCCAAAGATATGAAGAAGAAAGGAATCTCAATCGGAAAGATGTGGCATAGCTCTGTATGCAGAAGGAAAATAAAATCAGTGGCACATTGACAGCGGATGCTCCAAACACATGACAGGGGATAAAGAGAAACTGCATTCATATAATGCTTTAGAAAAAAAAGAATGTCTCATTTGGAAATGACGCACCTACTGTCATTAAAGGTAAAGGCTATGTTTTCTTGAAATAAAAGGTTAAATATGGAAATTTCATGTATGTAGATGGTCTAAAGCATAATCTGTTGAGTGTCAATCAAATGTGTGATCAAGGAAATGAAGTGGCATACAAGAAAGACCGTGATCAAAGGAACAAGAACTCCAAACAACTTATACATACTCAAAGGAGGACAACAACAATGCTATCTAAGCAAAACAAATGAAAATTGGCTATGGCATAGAAGATTGGGACATCTAAGATTTTCTCAAATAAGAAAAGCATGCAGGCTCAAGGCAGTACGTGATCTTCCAGACATCAACATCCTAGAAAATACCATATTGCAAACCATGTCAAATCGGTAAGAAAACTAGAGTTCACTTCAATGAAAAGGAAGTATTAGCAAGTAAGCCTCTTGAACTCATCCATACTATTTTATGTGGTCCAACAAGGAAAAAGTCACCTCGTGGAGAAGAATACTTTATTTTATTTATTGAAGATTTTTCCAAGATGTGTTGGATAGGTCTACTAAATCATAAAGATGAAGCATTTGAAAATTTGAAAGCCTTCAAATCTTTAGTTGAAAATGAATCAGATCGAAAAATAAAATGTCTCAAATCTGATCGAGGGTGAGAATTCATATCCGATGAATTCTTTGACTTTTGTGAACAACATGGAATAAAGAGGCAATTCTCCATCGTAAGAACTCCTCAGAAAAATGGCATGGTGGAAAGAATTAATAAAATAGTTCAACAAATGGCTCGAGCAATGCTTGATGAATCTAGAACTCCTACAACCTTCTGGGGTGAAGCTGCATTTGCTGCTGTGACTATTCTCAACAAAGAAAATGTTCGGATAAATAACAATCAAACTCCATATGAAATTTGGTATGGTAAGCCTCCTACTGTAAAACACTTTAGAGTGTTTGGAAGCAAATGTTTCATCAAAGGACTGATGAAAAACTTGGTAAGATCGAACCCAGAGAAGATGAAGGAATTTTTATTGGTTATTCATCCAGAAGTAAAGGATACAAATGTTATAATAAAAGACTTCAGAAAATTGTTGAAAGCATTGATGTTGTAATTGATGAAGCATGCAGAAATCCAGAACAAATGAAATAAACAAAAGAATATGATAGTGAGGAAGTTGGGGAATGCTTTCCTGCATCAAATCAAAATGATATAGAAGAAGAAACTAATGAAGCACCAGAAGAAGATACAACAGACAGAGAAAAGACTCCATATAGTTATGTTCAGAAGAATCATCCAGAATCTCAAATTCTAGGAGAAAAGGGGGCTAGCGTACAGACAAGAAGAACTCTTACAAGGACCTCAAGCTACCTAGCATTACTATCCTCCACCGAACCTCGGAATGTAAATGAAGCCTGCAAAGATGAATGTTGGGTCAAGGCCATGGATGAAGAACTTGACCAAATTGAAAAGAATGATACTTGGGAGTTAGTTTCTAGACCTCATGATAAAAATGTTATAGGAACAAAATGGATATTTAAGAACAAGTTGAATGAAAATGGAGAAGTTATTAGAAATAAGGCCAAACTTGTTTGTAAATGGTATGCTTAACAACAAGGTACAGATTTTGAAGAAACTTTTGCACCTGTTGCCAGACTTGAATCCATAAGGATGTTTCTTGCTCTTTCTAGTTTTCAAAAATTCAAAGTATATCAAATGGATGTAAAATCAGCCTTCCTTAATGGAGACTGAGAAGAAGAGGTTTATATTGAACAGCCAGAAGGCTTCATTATTGGAAATGATGAAAAACTTGTATGCAAACTTACAAAGGCTCTCTATGGTCTGAAACAGGCTCCAAGGGCTTGGTATTACCTTCTTGAGAAATATCCACAACAACAAGGTTTCACAAAATGCTCTGCAAATAGCAATTTATACACAAAGGTTGAAAATGATAAATTGCTAATTATTGATGTTTAGTTGATGATATCATCTTTGGTAGCAATGAAGAATCCATGAGTCAGAATTTTTCTTCAGTAATGCAACAAGAATTTGAAATGTCCTTACTTGGTGAACTTACTTATTTTCTTGTTCTACAAGTACAACAAATTAAAGATGGCATCTTTCTTTCACAAACCAAATATCTCAAGCAGATCTTGAAGAAGTACAGAATGGAAGATTCTAAACCATTATGTACTCCAATGGTAATAGGATGCAGTCTCAGTTCTAACGATGGATCACCAACAGTAAACCAACAAACTTACAGATCTATGATTGGAAGTTTGCTATATCTAACTGGTACCAGACCCGATATCATGCATGGAATAGGATTTATTGGAAGGTTCCAAGAAAATTCAAAGGAATCACATCTCCAGGCAGTCAAAAGAATTTTCAAATATCTTCAAGGAACTCAGGACTTTGGACTATGGTATCCTAAAGATACAAATCTTACTCTTCATGCATATACAGATGCAGATTGGGCAGGAAATGTTGATGATTGAAAGAGAACTAGTGGAGGTGCATTCTATATGGGTTCTTGGTTAGTGTCATGGTTCATCAAGAAACAAATTTTGATTGCCTTATCTACAGCCGAAGAAGAATATGTGGCTATTACACACAACTACTTTGGATGATGCAAACATTGAAAGACATTCAGATCACATGTACTCCACCCATCTCCATTCTATGTGATAATACAAGTTCCATCAATATTTCGAAAAATCCTGTCATGCACTCCAAGATGAAGCACATACCCATTAAGTACCATTTTCTACGAGAACACGTGCTCGAAAAAAAGGTTAAATTGGAGTATGTTCCCTCCAAAGAACAAGTTGTTGATATATTCACTAAACCGCTTCCCAGAGAAACATTTGAATATCTCAGACAAAAGCTTGGAGTAGTTGTCGTATCATCCTCCTGTTAAACCCATTTTTTCAGAGGAAGGTTATTATGCATGGGTTTCATGAAGTATGGTCGCGTATACATGCGGATTTCTGTTCTGACAGAAAAACAGTGGGTCAGACTATGATATGGGTGCTCTGTCTGATATTATTACAGTCTCACGATATGCTTTGTTCATTGATTTTTATCTGGCTGACAAAGATGCCTTGCTGAATGACTTGTTGACAATGCACAGGTAGCACAGGTTCAGGGGGAGCATTAGCCTTCACACACATTCAACATTGTTGGCATCATGGTTGCTAAGTTCAACTATGGCTTCAGATACTTATATCATTTGTTGCATAATTCATGTAAAGATCTGGGGTGTGATATGACTTCTTCTGTCATGATCTACATTTCAATGAGCCCTATTGGACATATGATGTAATTTTTATCCCCACTTTGCATGGGATGGATGATGTAATAATTGTTGTATTTCATTCATGTATAAACAATTGGTATATCCCCACTTGATTGGGTGGATGAGTTAAATGTGGTGTATCTCCACTTGGTTGGGTGAAGGTCACATTCATTTAGTTGAGTTATAGATTCATGTTATTCCTTTGAATCATATCTCTGCAGACTCGACATGTACTCAAGGGGAGTATGGACAGCATAATGTATATCAAAGGAGGAAAGTTGCTTGGTTCGCCCTTTGCCCTTGATGTCAAAGTGGGAGAGTATTTTGGTGTTGCATGTTATCTCTAACAATTTCTATAGCTTGCAATAATCAACACCATCATGGTTGCCATCAAGTCCAAAGGGGGAGATGTTGGCATTATGATACAAGTGGTGTCCTTGATAGAAACTCATGCATAGGCAAATTCAGTTTTGATAAAAGGAAACTCATTGTACAATAGGAATATTTAGAGGTAACAGGGCAGTGGTATAGAAGAACAGGAAGATGGAACTAAGGTCTACTGATTAGAATAAATAAGGTGAAGGAAAAGGTTGATGTAAAGCAGTTTAATAAGTATACGCAGATCCACTTAGTCAAAACGACGTATACACGCTGGTTCATAGAACAAAAAGAGCATATATGTATACACACACTATCACAAGAGGAAAAGCACGTATAAGTTGGAAAATCAAGGTTTTGGTCCAAGGTATCAAGAGGAAAAGCACGTACAGGTTGGAAAATCAAGGTTTTGGTCCGCGGTATTGGTCCAAGGTATTGGTCCTAAGTGGTTTTGGTCCAAGGTATTAAGAAAGGCCTAAAACTATATAAGGAGGAGAAGATCATTAGGCCATGGTGTGTAAGTGAAAAGGGTTTCTAAGGAATACTTCTATCTAAAGTATAGTTTATGTTGCAGGGGCTATCTTGGTGATTTGATCTGAAATATTTTTTGCACCTTGAATTCAATGTTGGATCAGGATCATGAGATCTGAAATGACTTATAATCGAATGATCTGATATTGGTTGGGCCAGATCTAATTGTGTACACCTATTTTATTCTTTGAATGACATGATCTCAGTTTGTCTAAAGTCTGGAATAGCAGTGAAGTTATGAGTTAATATTTGCAGATCTACACACTAGTTCGCTTTGGTGAAGTTGTGTATACACGCTGGTTCGGCTTTTCCAAGTAGCGTATCCAAAAGAAAAAGATGTTTTTCAGAGATGACTGATCTATTTGATTAGTTCTGTTGTTTTACTGATGTCTGTCAATGAAGCCTTCTTAGATCTGAAGGTAAAACTGAATGCATAAGGAGTTTGATATCTGATGGATTTATTATATAAGTGAGAAGGGTGATCTCTGCTACTGCCTATGTAAGGCTCTATAAATTGACAATAGATTGCTGGTTGGTACAAACTTGTTTTAGAAGTTATATGTTTCAGTAGTTTTGAAGGTATACGCAGGTTTTATTAAAGGAAGAAGCGTATACACGCATGTTGGGTTCAGTAATGTAGCGTATACATTCTGATGCATGATTTTTGAGGTTGCAGCTAGTTTTGAATGATGATGCAGGTTTCTGGGTTCAGCACAGTGATCTGGCGACAGTGATATGATTGTTCAGATTAACTTATTCTTGGTTGATGCAGTTTGAGTTTAAAAGTTTATGAGGGGTCCAGTATGAAAATTTGATGAAACAAAGACATCATGTGTACTATTGTGTACTAGGAGCATCCAGTCTGAAAAATTATGAAACGTGTTCCCTGGAGGAACAGAGAAGGTCGTAGCCTTATGTAGGCCGATGCCTACATACTAGTAAACACATTAGCTAGTACAAGAGCTAGAGGGTTGTAGCTCCCTTCCAGTACAAGCTGGAAAACAAGAGAAGGTTATATCCTTCTGCGGGTGGGTACCTGTGTACTGGTATGAGTTTGCACCAATACAAGATTGTAAACAGATTTTCTTATTATTAAGAGAAGACAAAGATGACAAAAGCAGGTGGTTTTCACCCACATTGGGTTTCCACCTTAAATCTTGGTGTTCATGTGTCTTGCTTATGTGTGATGGTTCATTATGTTTTTCCTACAATGTTTAATAAGTTACTGATGCACTAGTTATAGATAATCACATGATAAATTAACTAAATCACAATTTCTCTGGGTATACGATGGTTTCACTAATCACAGTAGCGTGTACACGCTAGTTCACTTCACAGAAGTAGTGTATACAGATATGTTTGGGAAATGAAAAATTATTGATCTGCTAATACTAATTCACCCCCTCAGTGTTATTTCCAACACAATATAGACTCTTCTAGAGTCTTTTACATCACAATCACGTGCCTACCCCATTTTCCATGAATAATGGGAGCTAATGTGGCATCCTTTCGAACCATGGTGGTGAAACCAGTAAGGTCAACTTCTGAGTGGTGTAACTTTCGCATACAGACTCTGATTGACACACTTATTGTGTCATTTAAAATATCTTTGTGTGTAGAATAACATTGAAAGGTGCATTCTAAAGTGACTAATTTTTACCCCCAAAAAACATTGTTTGATGCCTCAAAATGCTCCTGGAAGGTTTCAGACCATCTTTTTCCAAACTGGGTTTCGCTGGTAAAAATGGTAAAGTGAGCTAATTCCTTCACTTTTTCCACTTTGAATACATTGAGATGGATGATGAATAGTAAAATGATCAAATCTGGATCACAATCTGATCTTGCACTTTGCTCTTCCTGTCTGACCTAGAATTTCAACCCTTGACCCAAAAATTTTGGCCCTGCAACAATCGCTCAGTAACCCAGAAATTTTGGCACCCTACAATAATTTCCCCAGAAAAATGTGAACCGTAGAGAGAGAAAAAAATATTTTGGCCTCTTTCTTTGTCCTACTTAATCCTTCTTGTCCTTCACTTACTTGACGAGGTACTATCTTGTGTGAGAGAATTTGAATGCCCAAATGGAGGTGATCGAGATGCCTTTATATATTAGTTTTTCTTCAGTGAATGGACGTGTCTCTTGGTCAGGGATGTAATTTCTCCAACCACTTAGGAAGCATATGACGGACTCCACTATCTTATTATGGTTCCCATAGGCTAAGGCGGGGAAAATTTAATAAGAGGACTTGCCATCACCTAGGGAAACATTATAAAAGTCTAAAGGGTGAAAAGGGGGCCATTTCCTAGGCAAGTGAAAAGTCACTTTAATTTTATAAAATGTAAAGATTATGAAGTGAGCTTATAAAAGTTAAAAGAGTAAAATGACAAAAAAAGTGGTGACAAGTTTATCAATGATGAGACTCATTCTTTCACTTGCATTTTGAGAAAAGGAGCTCTTGAAGAGTTTTTGGTAGAGAAGCTTAGGGTTTGATAAACTCTAACCACTATATCTAGCTTCGGTGTTGAATCTAGACACCCTAGTTGGTTCCGAGAGCGAAATCACTCAGATTTCCCCATTGTGCTTTCATGGAGAAAATGGTTTACATGAGATATTAAGATGGAAGAGGTTTTATGAGTTGATTTATCTTTAATATGAGTTTCTCTTCATCTTTTGGATAGGTACCCATTAAAGAGTAAATACTTCAAGCTCAAGAGAGAATGAACTCCATTGCTCTCAAGTCAAAGATCATTCATAGTTTTGTGGGTAGATTTCTCTAAGATGAGAAGAGCTTGATTTTCCCATTCGAAGTGGTCTACATTCATTCATGTGGTTGGATAAGAATTTAAACAATGGAGTTTGATTCTTATTATGGAAACTATGTACTCTTGTTGGAGAAGGCCGAGAGCATATAGTCTACTTGTTGGGTACGATTTGGAGGAAAATAAGACTACAACTTGTACAGAATTGAGCCCTCCCCTATTCATTGTCCATCTGCATTATCTCATAATAGAGACCATCATTTTGGAGAATAACTAGTTGGTGGGTTGACTAGATGATCATATCTACGACTACATGTAGAGTTGTAACTTCATGTGGCTGTATTGGGCAACGTACATCAGTGGTATGATGTGATACTCTGATCTCAATTTAAACAGGAATGCAACAAATTATAGATAGAACCATACACATAGAGATGCAGCAGAAATAAAAATTCATTTCATTAATATTAAAGAACTCAAATATGCTTGCATACAAAATGGAAATAAACTACCTCGGGCGACGGTAATTTATCTCTAAGAAGAGATGTGGCGGCTACATGTCTCTGAATTGTGTTACAATGAGGCTTGAAGGCCTATTTATTATTGAAAAACAATGGAAAAACCCTAAACATCCAAAAAAATAACCCTAGGAGATGAAACGCCAAACTATGGGCCCCGTTGGGGTAAGTTGGTACATCAAATTCTCAAGGTCGTAACTTTGGCATATGATCTTTGTTTGATGCACACGATACCTCATTAGAAAGATCTATCCGAGGACTACAACTGTTGACATTGAATATTGCATTGAAAACTCATATTCACCACCGGTGGTTTTCCCAAAAAAACATTGTTTAGGGCCTCAAAACGGCTCCAGAAGTTCAGGACCCAAAAAAACTGCCAAAAATAGTAAACTGTGCTACAATTAAGGAAACTAAAAAACTGAAAGAATCAATGGTGGGGGTCCAAGTGGAATAGGTGGGTGGCCACCAATATCCACTTGGATCATACTCCTTGTGAATCTATCTTGCTATGATATATGAAAGTTGAGTGTCATTTCGAAGGCATTTCATAGTGATATAATGAGGTTCTATTGCACTACTCCCATTGTAAACTCAATTGTAAATAAATCCAAGGACGATGCACTTTCCAAAACTCATTTCCTTGTGGTATTGAATTAATAGTATTGTTTTTCATGTTCATTCTCCTCATTGCTCATACATGTATCTGCATTAAGTGTATTTATGGGATTAATAAAAATCATATATGGTTGTTATGAAGCAATTTTATGTTATGTAATGGTCTAGTGTGCATGTTATTTGAATTAATGTTTTGTGAAAGGTGTTTCTACAACAATGTGTCACTAAATTGTTTCATAAAATGTTTCACTGAGGAAAACCAATCAAACTCAGAAATTATGGTGGTATTTTGGGGTCTTTCCAAGTAGGAACCTTACAGTGGTATCAGAGCATAATTCTTAGACAATTGTGAGGTCTAAGGGCAGCTTGTTAGTGATATCATGACAAAGGAAATTCATTTTTTGAGGGATAACTTAGAGGAGAAAATACTCACAGAGAGAAAAAAATCCTATTAGAGAAGAAGATATTCTAGATAGTTAGGGTGAAGAAACAATAGAGAAAGGGAAAGGGGTAGAAGAAACACCTAAGATAGAAGATCCATACATGGGTGACAAGGAGGAACAAGCCTTTAAAAGATTTCTCAGGGAAATAAGTGATTTGGCTAAAGTCAAAAAGGATATGGTAGACCTAATGAGAGGGATGACTAAAAAATAGGCTTCCACCTTAAAGGATCCAATGAATAGAGAGGGGTTTAATAGTGTAGAGGGAAGTCAGGCCCATACTACTACACAAAATCATTCATGATCAATTAGAAAGACACCCAGACTAAACATGAGCAAGTTCTTACATGATTCAACAGAGGACCAAACAGAGCAGTCTAGTGAAGGGATTCCTTATGTAGATTACATGGAGGAATACAGAGCATTAAAATGGAAGTTCCATCTATCATGAGTTTCACTAATTTGTGCCACCTTTATTTGAAAAGAAAACCAAAACCATCCCAAAAATATTTGAACAATGAGCTGCAAAATGCATTTGGGAAGGTGACCATCCCTTGTTTTGATGGGTCATCCAAATGCTCAACATCATCATGTGTACAAAGATTGGATACATATTTCCAGTTGCATCAGAGGAGAGGGGAGAAGGCAATCAATCTAGCCACATTACACTTGGATGGTGAGGTCCATAAGTGGTGGTACCATGGGTTGGTGACTATGGGTCACACCAACATCACCTCATACACTAAGTTCACTTAGAGACTAATTGAGAGGTTTGACAGGAAGGATTTGGAGCTTCATTTTAGATAGTTGGCATAGCTAAGGAAGATAGGCAGTCTAGAGGCTTACATTTTAGAGTTTCAAAAACCACCAGTTATGGTCACATGTATCTCAGAGGCCAAAATGGTGATGTTATTTATAGAGGGGTTTTTAGAACCTCTACGTGGATGGGTCAAAGGATTTGAACCTGCCACTATTCGTATGAAAATTAACAAGACTATGGATGTGCATGATGTCGCTTCTAAAAAAAAATCACTCTTAAACCCTCTTTCTCTCATAAGAGTAAAGAGTTCAAGCCCTTTCAAAAGTAGTGTACCAGGAAACCAAATATGGATGAGGAGACCTAGGAGGAGTTAAGAAAGAAGAATCTTTGTTACAGTTGTCAAGATTAGTGGGCACCAGGGCATAGGTGTGCACGTAAGGACAAGGTGGGCAAGGCTCACTATATCGAGGTGTACTTTGAGACTAATTGTGAGGATGGAGATGAGGAGTAAGTTCAAGGACATGCATAGGGATAGATACGTCAAACAATTGGGGGTGAGACTCCACATGAAGAGGGAAAATCCTCTTTCAGTTCATCCATGTCAGGATTCCTCAGGTACCATACCTTCAGAGTCAAAGGGGTTCTGGTAGGACATAAGATGATGTTATTGATTGAAAGTGGAGCTTCCCACAATTTCATATATGTGGCCATGGTACAAAAAATAAGGATTCCTACTGAGGAGTTTGATGGTTTTAAAGTTGTCATACCTAGTAACCATCATATGGACTACAATAGATATGTTCACAAACTGCAGCTAACTATGGGGAACTACACAGTGACTGAGGACTTATTCATGGTGGATGTGTCGAACACCAATCTAGTGTTAAGTTGTCAATGGCTCTACTATATCAAGAAGTATACAAGGATCATCAAAACATGGAGATGGAATTCAAAGATCCAGTAGATGGAAAAAGGGTAGTATTGAGGGACACACATCAGTACCCACCAAGACTAGTATCACCCAACAATGTGGAAATGATATTGAGGCAGGGTGATATTTAGTGGACATTTGAGTGCCTTATTATAGATTGCAGATAGCTAAACCATCCATGACAACATCCTGAAAACATTCAAGTATTTCTTCATTAACACCAGAATTTTTTTTCTAACATCCCTCTAGATAGACCACCAGACAGAGGTTTTGAGCATGTTATAGAATTGGAGGAGGGTGTAAAGGTGGTCATTACCAACCCATACCATCATCCCAATGTTTACAGATATAAAATTGAGAAGGCCATCAAGTAGTTGTCTAGGTTGGGTCGCATTAATCCTAGCTCCACTCCATTCGCTTCTTCAGTAATCATGGCTAAGAAGAAGGACGGTACCTTATGGATGTGTATTGGATACCAGGATTTTAATAAGAGAACAATAAAAATATAGTATACTATTCCTAGGATAGATGAGTTGATGGACGAATTAAGGGGAGCCAAATATTTTTCAAATATTGACCTTCACTTAGGCTACCATCATATTCAAGTTCGGGAGAAAAACATCTTGAAGACAGCCTTCAGGTGCCACTATGGGCACTATGAGTTCTCGGTTATGCCATTTGGGCTAACCAACATCCCCGCAAATTTCTACTGATGCATGAACCATGTTTTTAATAAATAGTTGTGAAATTACTTGCTAGCTTTCTTTGAAGACATATTGGTCTATAACATGACATGGGAGGACCATTTGATGCACTTGAACAAGGTGTTGGAGATTCTGGAGAAACATGAACTATATGTAAAGGAGTTCAAGTGTGAGTTTTGCATGACATAGATGCTTTATTTGGGGCATGTGATTGGGAAAAATGGGGTTCAAGTCCACCAGGAGAAAATTTGGGCAATCATCGAGTGGCCCATCCCAAAGAGCTTAACAGAACTGAAGAGATTCCTTGGCCTCCCCACCTACTATAGGAAGTTTTTTAAGGGTTTATCATAGTTAACAACACCTCTAACAGACCTCACTAAGAAGGGATCCTTAAGCTTGTTAGAGAAAGCACGAGAGACATTTGAGAAGATGAAGGAGGTAATGAGCATGTGTTATTTTTGTTGGAATGTGACGCTTCAAGGATGGGGATAGGAGTAGTTCTTATGTATAATCATCATCTCGTGGAATTTGAGGGCCATAAACTCAGATATTATGAGTGGAACTACTCAATCTATGACAAAGATATGTTGGCCATCATGCATGCATCAACCATATTTAGCCAATATCTGGTGGGAAATAGGTTTAAAGTAAAGACAGATAATAAAATCTCGAGGTTCCTCACGGAACAGAAAGAACTGAGTGAGAGGCAAAAAAAGTGGATAAATAAATTGCAGGCCTACTACTATGAGATAGAATATGTCAAAGGAAAAAAGATATTGGTCAATGCACTTTCGAGGATGCCACCCACTCTCTCCTCATAGAGATGGTACATTATTGGAAGTTGTTTCTACTTGCGGAGTATTCAAAGAATAAATTTTCCTGTGAAATTTTGGAGGGGTTGATATATGATGACAGGTATTGGGTTGTGAATGATATCATTTACTACAATAAGCGAATCTATCTGGTGCTAGAATCATAGCTCAGGGAGAAAATTATGCAAGCAACTCACAACTCACCCTTATTAGGGCACCCCAGGTACATAAACACCTATAGACATATTATGGATAGGTTCACCTAGAAGGGATTGAAGATGTATGTATTGAGGTTCATGAAGCGATGTAGCACTTGCTAGCAGAATAAGGCAGAACACACTCACCCAGCAAGTGTACTACAACCACTCCCTATCCCGCAGCAGAAGTGGGAGAGCATTTCCATGGACTTTACCACTAGACTACCTCTGGCACAGGAAAAAGACTGTATATATGTGGTGGTATATCGGCTCAAAAAAAAATCATTTTTTTTCCTTACCATCTATAAGTTTTAACCCTATACATAAATTATCTACAAATGAATTCTTAAAAACAACAAAAATATATAATGCCAAGAAAACAAAAAAAATATACACTAAGACTGGAACCTAAACTGGGAAAACCATATTGATTTTTCATTATTTTTCTTGCAATGTTAAAATACATTATATACATGCCAAAGCATTCATAAAACCCAATCCATTAACCCTAGATTATAAGATAATCGTAGTTTCCTTAACCATATCTACAAAATGACATGGGAAAAAACCATTATGCCCAAAACCATGCGCAAAACCATGGGTAGGTCCACCCACCATCCTTAGGTTTGCCCCCCATCCTTGGTTCAAACCAACTATTATTGGGTCCACATAAAAAAATTAATTAATTAATTAAAAAAAATATTGAGGCACTTCCCCAAACCCCATTCACCCCCTAGCAAGGGGGGTTGTCGCACCCCTACAACCCCCCCACTACGCCTGGTGCAACGTAACAGCACATGTCACTAATCGTGGAAATAATATAACACATACCCAACATTCTCCAGCTTCTTGTTTTATTTCCATAAAAGGGGTCGCATGAGTGCATAGTCATTGGTCCAACCCTACAACGCCCATTGTTTCTCTACACCAAGAAAACTTTTCAGTGCACACAAACTTCGTCAATGCATCTACAACATTCTTCAAGGTGTCCACATTTTCTATAAACACCTTTTTGTCTTCAACCATATCCCTCATAAACTGATACTGAACATCAACTTGATTTGTCTTCGAATGATAAGCAATGTTCTTTGCCTAGAAAATTTCACTTTGGATGTCACAATCTATCCTTATAGCTCAGTGACCAACCCCATACTTGAACACAATATCTACAACCAAAATTATTCCTTCCTTGCATGAGTGGTTGCATGTATTTAGACTCTATAGTTGAAAGTACCATTATAGACTATCTCTTTGTCATCCAACTGACTGCTCCTCTAAATAATTTAAACACATACCCACTTGTAGATCTTCTCTGGTCTAGATCTCCAACCCAACCTGCATCAATGAAGCCATGTATGCCCAAAACTCTGTCCAATCATGGTCTTCCTTGGTAGCACATACCATAATCACTAGTTCCACACAAATAGATCAAAACCTGCTTCACTATTGTACAATGCAACTTCCTTGGTCTTGACATAAACCTACTCAATACTCCCACTGCATGTGCAATTTCTGTTCTAGTACATACCATTGCATACATCAGGGTACCAACTACACTTGCATATGGAACATGGGGTATGTTCTCTTCCTCTTTCTGTGCCTTGGGACAT
Source organism: Pinus tabuliformis (assembly GCA_031772625.1). NCBI lineage: Eukaryota > Viridiplantae > Streptophyta > Pinopsida > Pinales > Pinaceae > Pinus > Pinus tabuliformis. The sequence continues at coordinate 1,483,557,360 of CM062816.1, read as the reverse complement.
TATTCAACAGATAAATTTACAACTATAAGAATAGGAAGCTTCACTGATTTACTATCTTACATATTAAACCTCTGCAATATTATCTTGACATACTTCCTCTAGTTAGATAACCAGAGATTCCTCTTTCCCTGATCTCATTTAATTTCCATGCCCAAAATATAGTTTGCAGCACTAATATTGTAACAACCTCCTCCCACATCTACCCAAGTAACCAAACCAACGGCGTAAACATGTGACAAGAGGTTACTATGATATGATTTGACTCCCTATATGTTAGTTAAGGAAGTGGAACCGATGGAAACACACCATAAAAATCTTCCATGTCAACAATAGAACTCCCAGGAGTCATCCCAACCACTTAGGTAACTAGTCCATGAGACCAACTAATTTTTTAGACCATTAAACCCCCACATACTCCCTTGATATGGGAAAGCATGCGTCCAAGAGGCTGCAGATGCTCCCACATCATGGGTATGCATGCATGCAAGGACATTTCTACCCGATGATGTGCCTACATCTCTAGGATTTGAGCCACTTTTTTAGGCCCATCCCAAATCACTACCCAAAACTAAATGACACTTTCACAACTTAAAGATAATAACATAAAATTGATACAAATGCAATTACTTGAACAAGGAATTGACTGGACCCCTACTAGCCATGACAAGGATTTCTTCATTTTGATCAGTGGTTGTCATTGATGGCAACATAAGTACTCCCCCAATGATCATGACACCTCTTCTTATTGCCTTCTCTCCGCCTTTGTCATTAATGGCAAAGGGTAACTTCCCCTAACAAATTGTCATCCTACGGAACTGTACACACCTCCACTCCCCCTTTATACTTAGTTAGATAAGAGAAAGAGTCTAATGAGAACTTGGGAGAATCCCAAGCTTTTGGTGAAGATACTCAAATGATTCATGAGGTAATGGTTTGGTAAATATGTCAGCAATTTTTTCCTTTGTGCTAACATATTCAAGCTTGATTTTTTTTTTCAGCGACTTTCTCTCTAACGAAATGATATTTGATCAAAATGTGTTTTTTTGGGAATTCATCACAGGATTCTTAAAGATACTGATGGGACTGGTGTTATCGTAGAAGATGGGAATATGATCATCAAACTTGACTTGAAGATCTTGCAAAGTTTTCTTCATCCAGATAACTTGAGTACAACAAGTTGTTGTCGCAATATATTTTTCTTCCGTTGTGGATAACAACATTGAAGACTGCTTTTTACTTAACCATGAAACAAGGAAACCACCTAGATAGAATGATGCTTCACCAGTACTCTTTTGATCATCAACACTTCCTACCTAATCTGCATTTGTATAAGCTTGGACAACTATATCGCTTCCTTTGGGATACCGTAAACCATATTCCGTTGTACCCTTAAGATATCGAAGAATTCTTTTGATGGAAATAATACGAGATTCTTTTGGTGCTGCTTGGAATCTTACTACTTGTCCAACTGTCTGCATTACATCTGGCTGAGAGGCTATCACATATAGAAGACTACCAATTGTAGATCTATACAACCTATGGTCCACATCCTTTGACGAATCTTGTAAACTTAACTTGCAACATTTTACCTTGGGGGTAAGGATGGGCTTGCAATCTTCCATATTGAATTTCTTGAGAATTTACTTGATGTACTTGGTTTGATATATCAATATTCCTTTATCCTGTTGAGATACCTAAAGCCCTAAAAATTTGTTGGCATTATGATACAAGTATTGTCCTCGATGGAAACTCACACAGATGTGAGATCATAGTGCAACAGGTCAGTAGCAAAGAATTGATGTTCAGGCTCTCAGAATGGAAGAAAATGAGATACCTGCAGGTTCCTGTTCACAAATCCGCGGACATACGCAGGTGTGTCGAACAAAAGGTGCGGACATGTACACAGGTGCTCCAAACAAAAAGTGCGAATGTAAAGTACACGCACTTTCATGCAGAGAAAAGCACGCATGTGGGAAATCTTATGGTTGGTTCATGGTATTTAGTCCGCCGTTTTTGATCCTATGGTTTTGGTCCGTGTTGTTTGCATCTAAAGTATTGAACCCAGGTATTGGGTCCCTAGTGTTATAGACATTTTTGGGCACTACAACCCCAAGCATGAAATGTCCATAAACCAAGGGCTCCTAAGTCCCTAAAAGTGTTGTTCTAACCCCTAAAAGAACAAGGTCAACTGATTACAGCTTCTCCCAGAAGTTCTCCATGAAAAACTTCTTAGAATTGGTCAAAACAGGATCATTTCAGTTGCTCCATAGGCAAAGTGCGTTGCATCTCACCTAAACATACTGTGAGGGTGCGTTGCATTTCAAAAATCCCTTCTATGGGGTGCAATGGGCAAGAAATGACAAATGGCAGCGTCATTCCTCGAGGTGGAGAGGCAATGGAAGCTTCCAGAAACTTCTCCCGTGACACTTGCCTCTCTGAATTCGACCAAGGATGAGTAAGAGATCATCAATCTCCAAGTGGAAGCAAGAACTATCAGAGGGAAGACACTAATCAAATCACAAGCTGTCTCATCTCCCTTACAGATATCTATATATGGATCCTTCATCCCAGAGATCCAGAGGCTGGAATTTTGCATATTGTAAGGAATTGTTGTTGGTTTCTTGAGACAAACATCAGATTTTGGGTGATCTAAGCTTTGTATGAGGTGAAGAGGGGCTTCCTTGCTGAGAGGATGATGCTGGGTCAGAAAAACTGGTTGTAACTCCCCTTGGCTCTTTCTTGTTTATCAATAAAAGATATTAAAGTTTTCCTCCATACTCTTGTGTAATTTATGTTTGCTACATTTGTATGGTCAATTTACATCTGATCCTAGATTGTTTATGATTATAGATCCATGTTCTCGTATAGTGCTATGCTACTGTGATCTTACAGGTACTTTGTGAAGCTGGGCGTGTAAGGGAACAAGTAGCGAAAGACTATCAAGAAAGAGAGGAATCGAACCAGGAGATCAGCGCAAGACAGAGGTTGGTCTTCTTTGTTCTTCTCTATCTATACTTCATAAAGGAAAAACAAAAGTAGCTTTACTTTGTTTTTTTCTAAGGCAGCTATCACACCTTAGTGGGATAAGCAGTTCTGAGTAGACACTTTTCCCTGTAGCACCTAGTATTGGATCTCTGTGGTTTTGGACCATGGTTTGAGTAAGGCCTAGGCTATAAAAAGGAAAGGAGATTATTTGGCTTGAAGGTGACTAATGAGCTGAATATCTTTAGAAGAGCAAGATCTGAAATACTGGTGATCGGTTGGTGAGTTATAGCTGGACCTGAATCAAGGAGAAACCTGAGCATTACAAGACGGATCTACTGATGGGTCGAGATCTCTTTGGCACATGATCATATCTGTAAATCTGATAATCTGGGGTATAATTGAAGTCTGATAAATTTATATACTCGCAGGTTTAACACAGCGCAGGCATGGATACCTGCAAGTTTGATACAGTGTAGGCACAGATACCCGCAGGCTCGACACAGCGCAGGCGCGGGTACCCGCAGGCTCAACATGGTGCAGGTGCGGATACCCGTAGGCTCGACATAGCACAGGTGCGGATACCCGCAAGCTCGACACAGTGCAGGTGCGGATATACACAGCGTCGACAGAGTGTAGGTGCGGATACCCACAGGTTAGACACAACACAGGTACGGATACCCACAGGTTAAAGAACTGAATATTGTGGACGTACACAGGTTTCTATCGGTGAAGTTGTAGATTTTTTCTTGAAATATGTTTTAGCTACTTTTGTCTATTACTGTGGTGTTCAGGGTTCTGAATTGGTTACTGGTATTGTGTTTTGAGAAGTCATTGATTCAGTATTTGTATAAGGAAGTTGGTTGATTCCAGATCTATTTGATGTTTGATTGATATTCATGGGTCCAGTCTGAAAATTTATGAAACATGGTCCCTGGAAGAAAGAGAAGGTTGTAGCCTTCTATAGGTCAGCACCTACGTACTAGTACATCAGCTAGTACAAGAACTAAGGGGGTGGTAGCTCCCTTCCAGTAGCAGCTGGAAAACGAGTGAAGATTGGAGCATTCAGTAGGCCGGCACCTACGTACTGGTAAATGGATCAGCTAGTACAAGAGCTAAGGCGGTTGTAGCTCCCTTCCAGGAGAGTCTGGAGAATGAGAGAAGGTTGTAGCCTTCTGCAGGTAGAAGCCTGCGTACTGGTATAAGATTGCACCAGTACAGAACCATTGTAAAAGAAGTTTCTTGTTAAAAAGAAGATTGAGATGACTTGCAGCAGGTGGTTTTCACCCACATTGGGTTTCCACATTACATCATGGTGTTCATGTGTGCTTCTTGTGTGTGATGATCTGTTCTATTTTACTGCTCCTGTTTACTATTCATATGGTTAATAATGTTCTGATGCACTCATTAAGGATCAACTAACTGAATCATAAGTTTACTGGATGTAAGCTTGTTCCATTACACACAGTTGCATATACATGTGGTTTGCCTTAACTGAAGTAGCGTATATGAATCTTAATATGGAAATGGAAAATTTATATTGATTTGATAATACTGATTCACCCCCCCCCCCCTCAGTATTATTTCCAACAATTGGTTTCAGAGCAGGTCCTTTGATAGAAGCTTGATCGCTTGAAGGATGGGAAAGAAGCTTAAGAAGAAAGCGCCTAAGAAGAAGAAGACATCTGATAGTGGAAGAATCGATTGGGGAATATGTGGAAGAAGCACTTCAGATTCAGAATCACTTCAGAATGATGATGAACAAGCAAAAGAAATATCATGTATGAATTTGTTATTCTCTAGTGATACATTTATCCATCCATTTGAAGATGATGAAAGTGATTGCAAAACAACTGAATTTGATCTTATGGGTGAGCAAGAAAGATGTCAAATAGAGGCAGAATTTAAAAGGCTTACAGACAAAATTAGAGATCAACAAGATCTATTGAACAAAAGGGAATGTGCCTTTAAAGAAGAAGCTACCAAACTAAAAGCTCAACTAGAGGAAGGAAACAAGGTAAGGAAGTTATTCAAGGATAAGGAAGATCAATGTCAAAAATTGCAGGATGAAGTGACATCATTAAGAAATGAAGTCAATGAAAGGAGCACAACAATCAAGAAACTCAGAGATAGATCCAGTTACTATGAAAGTCTTGAAGCTATGATCCTCTCGCTGAAAGAAGATCTTGAAGAATCAAATCAGCAGAATAAAGAACTTCTCCAAGCTCTTGAAAAGCAAGAAAGCGAAGTTCTTGAACTAAGACATCAGTTGGAAGAAGGAATAAAATTTGAAGAAAACATGAAGAAGCAGTATCGTGAAAAGTGAAAGCAACATCAGTTTGAGGTAAATATTCTAAAAGACAACTTAGAAGAAAAGGATAAGCTCTTACGATTTCAAGATAGTACTAAGATCTTAGATGATATTCTTAGTAGTCAAAGGTCCCCTGCTATCAAAACTGGTCTTGGTTTTCATGAATATGTTGAAGATGAATCTAGTTCACAAAAGAAGACAAGCAATTCTAATGCACAATGTGAAATACTCAATAAGAAGATGAGAGGTCAATCCCATCAACAACCAAGGAAAGAAATTTTTTTATTCCTAACTATGGAAATAATAGTCGGTCAATTCCTTAAATGATTAATGTTCAATGTTATGTATGTCATAATCTTGGACATGTTGTAGCCAGATGCAGAAGAAGAATGGTTCAAGACTATCACTCAGAAATATCATCACATTCCAGGTACTTTAAGGGATATTGCTTTGCTTGCAATATGTTTGGTCACAGCGCTGTTGATTGCTATAGAAGGAATATGAAACATGTAAGATGTTATGCATGTAACAAGCTTGGACATACAGCAAAGGAATGCTGGAACAAAGTACGGGCACTATACCAAAAGGAGAAAACATCATCACACTTGAAGATATGGAAGAAGAAGAAAGTATAATTAGAAAGATGTGGCACAGCACAATATACAGACATAACAAACTCAGATGGAGCTGAAAGTGTAAAACTTCAGTGTCCTAAATCTCATACGCAAGTTTCATAAAGGGAAGTCGCATATATACGCGAGTTAGTTACTGCACAGTCATGTATATGTTAGTTTGAGGAAAAGCAGTAGGGACAGGCTCAGAAAGAGGGTCTGATATGATTTAGTCCATTATTTGCTCTGTTTGATAATGGTTATAATCTGCTGATGATGTGTGGAAATGTCTTGACACTTGTAAGATGTTTTAAAGTGTTTTGATCTTAAATTAATGATGATGATGCCTTGATACTTCTTGCTAATATATGCATGATCAGATCTGACAGTGAACAAATGGCACAGGTTTAGGGGGAGCATATGCTTTTAATAATGCATTGTTGGCATTATGGTTAGTAGTCCTTGGTAATGATGCTTATATGGCTAAATAATACATCTTGCTATGAGTTGTCCATGACAAAATCTCATATGATTCTTGGGTTTACATAGTTTGTGTTTTGATCAGATTTGTGGATGCATATATGGTACTTACATAAGGATAAGGAGAAGTACAAAGCTTGAATACACTTGATGATGAGTCACTCATATGATGTTGTCGTCATATGCATAAAGATCATATAATACAATGATGATGCAGGATTCTTATAGATCTTGGCGCTCACATGGATGAGGATTGTTGCTGTTGATGATATCAAGAAGTCTTGACTAAAAATCTTGAGCTCAAGATACATAGTGCTGGATACATGGATGATTACTCAAAGTTGCATTGTTGGAGACATGATGATGATGAGTTATTACATGTATGATGATAGGTTGATACTTACACATGATGATTGATGCAGATGCTCCCAAGTGATGATACTTGGATCATGCAGACCTTGATGTTGATGAGATGGCTATGGTGTTTTGTGAATGATTCTGTATATCATATGCAGAATTCTGTTCAAAAGGATGAGTTGATGCAGACATACCCAGCTGATGACTTATACACTAATGATCATATATAGGTTGTAGGTCTAGAAGCTGTTGTTAGATGATTATGGAGCAGATTATACATTGTGTATGATAGTTGTTGATGACTATCATGATCTTATGTTTGGTCTCTGTTATAAATGTCATGTAAAGGTCATATCAAGACTCATGATGTAATAGTTTGTCTATGTCTATTGTAGTCATTTGATGAATCCCTTTTTGTCATATGATGTAAATTGTACCCCCACTATGCATGGGAAGAATGATGTAATATTTCAGTCATGTATAAACAATTGGTATCTGGTGTATCCCCACTTCGTTGGGTGGATGAGTCAATATTGGTATATCCCCACTTGGTTGGGAGATGAATGTATGTATGAGTATTTGGTGATAGGAAGTCCATTTATGATAGAGTCATGTTCTTCTTGTAGAACATATTTTTGTAGACCTTGCTTACAGTCAGGGGGAGCATGAACAACATGCTTCAGCAGAGCAGAGATTTCAGCATGTACTCAGAGGGAGCATGGACAGATTGGTACAACTTGGCATATACAAAGGGGGAGCTCAATCAGAGATTTCAGCAGGTACTCAGGGGGAGTATGGACAGCGGAATGCTTATCAAGGAAAGAAAATATCTTGGTCTGCCCTTTTCCCTTGATGTCAAAGAGGGAGAGTGTTTTGGTGTTGTTGCCATCAAGTCCAAAGGGGGAGATTGTTGGCATTATGATGCATGTGTTGTACTTGATGGCAACCCACTCATAGAAGAACAACTCACTTATATATAAATAGATGAATCTACAGAAGAGATATCAGATGTGACAGAATACATGAGATGCAGGACAGCTCAAAGGAATCAGATGAAAGTTCTCAGTATGACAAGTTAGCTTTGCCATCAAGTCCAAAGGGGGAGATTGTTGGCATTATGATACAAGTATTGTCCTTGATGGCAACTCACACAGGTGTCAGATCATAGTGTAACAGGTCAGTAGCAAAGAATTGATGTTCAGGCTCTCAAAATGGAAGAAAATGAGATACCCGCAGGTTCCTGTTCACAAATCCGCGGACATACGCAGGTGTGCCGAACAAAAGGTGCATACATGTATGTAGGTGCTCTGAACAAAAAGTGCGAACGTAAAGTACACGCACTTTCATGCAGAGAAAACTGCGCACGTGGGAAATATTATGGTTGGTCCATGGTATTTAGTCCGACATTTTTGATCCTATGGTTTTGGTCCGTGGTGTTTGCATCTAAAGTATTGAACCCAGGTATTGGGTCCCTAGTATTGGATCTCTATGGTTTTGGACCATGGTTTGAGTAAGGCCTAGGCTATAAAAAGGAAAGGAGATCATTTGGCTTGAAGGTGACTAATGAGTTGAATATCTTTAGAAGAGCAAGATCTGAAATGCTGGTGATCGGTTGGTGAGTTATAGCTGGACCTAAATCAAGGAGAAACCTGAGCATTATAAGACGGATCTACTGATGGTTTGAGATCTCTTTGGCACATGATCAGATCTGTAAATACGATAATCTGGGGTATAATTGAAGTCTGATAAATTTCTATACTCGCAGGTTTGACACAGCACAGGCGTGGAGACTCACAGGTTTGATACAGCGCAGGCGCGGATACCCACAAGCTCGTCACAGCGCAGGCGCGGATACCCGCAGGCTCGACACAGCACAGGCGCGGATACCTGTAGGCTCGACAGACTGCAGGTGAAGATATACGTGGGTTCGACAGAGCGCAGGTGCGGATACCCGCAGGTTAGACATAGCAGAGGTGCGGATACCCGCAGGTTAAAGAATTGAATACTGCAGACGTGCGCAGGTTTCTATCGGTGAAGTTGCGGACTTTTTCTTGAAATATGTTTTAGCTGATTTTGTCTATTACTGTAGTGTTCAGGGTTCTGAATTGGTTACTGGTACTGTGTTCTGATAAGTCATTGTTTCAGTATTTGTATAAGGAAGTTGGTTGATTCCAGATCTATTTGATGTTTGATTGATATTCATGGATCCAGTCTGAAAATTTATGAAACGTGGTCCTTAGAAGAAAGAGAAGGTTGTAGCCTTCTATAGGTCAGCACCTACGTACTAGTACATCAGCTAGTACAAGAGCTAAGGGGGTGGTAGCTCCCTTCCAGTAGCAGCTGGAAAACGAGTGAAGATTGGAGCATTCAGTAGGCCGACACCTACGTACTAGTAAATGGATCGGCTAGTACAAGAGCTAAGGGGGTTCTAGCTCCCTTCCAAGAGAGTCTGGAGAACGAGAGAAGGTTGTAGCCTTCTGCAGGTAGAAGCCTGTGTAATGGTATAAGACTGCACCAGTACAGAACCATCGTAAAAGAATTTTCTTGTTAAAAAGAAGATTGAGACTACTTGCAGCAGGTGGTTTTCACCCACATTGGGTTTCCACCTTACATCATGGTGTTCATGTGTGCTTCTTGTGTGTGATGATCTGTTCTATTTTACTACTCCTGTTTACTGTTCATATGGTTAATAATGTTCTCATGCACTCATTAAGGATCAACTAACTGAATCATAAGTTTACTGGATGTAAGATAGTTGCATTACACACAGTTGCATATACACGCGGTTTGCCTTAACTGAAGTAGCGTATATGAATCTTAATATGGAAATGGAAAAGTTATATTGATTTTATAATACTGATTCACCCCCCACACCCTCTCAGTATTATTTCCAACAAAATTATGCCAGCTTGCCAAGTAGAGACATTTCAAACTCACTTTTCATCTTTGTGGCAATTTTTTTACTTAATTTGTCATCATTGCTTCCAAAAATTATATCTTCCACATATACCTCGATAATTGTTAGGTTATCTTGATCCAACTTCACATAGATATTGTTGTCAGCACTTACTTTCTTGAATCCTTTTTGATGTATATATCCATCAAGATGAGCATACCAAGCTCTAGGAGCTTGTTTGAGACCATATAATGCCTTCTTTAATCTGCAGACATAGTCTTCCTGTGAGAGAGCAGAAAATCTTCAGGTTATTCAATGTAAACTTCTTCTTCCAATTCACCATTTAGAAAGGCTTACTTAACATCCATTTGGAATACGTTGATTTTTCTCGAGCATGCATAAGCGAGAAGCATCCTGATAGCTTCTGTTTTGGCAACGGGAGCAAATATTTCTTCAAAATCAATTCCTTCTACTTGTGTATATCCTTTGTAGACTAATCTTGCCTTATTCCTGGTAATTTGTCTGTCCTCATTCAATTTGTTTCTGAAGAACATTTAGTTCCAATAACATTTTTATCCTTTGGTTGCAGAACCAATTCCCAAGTGTCGTTGTTCTCAATTCGATCTAGTTCTTCATTCATAGCTGCTACCCAGTGGTCATCTTGACTAGATTCCTCAAAAATGCTAGGCTCAATAGTTGCTAAAAGAGAAAGATGGACTTATTGTGATGAATTAATCTGTCAACTTCTTCTGGTTCCAATTCCTTTATTTATGTTGTCAATGATTTGATTTGACAGATGATTCTTTTGACACCATTGTTTTAAAACTTTTGGAGAATTTTCTTGTACATCCTACTGATCATTTCTTATTTCCTCTTGGTTGATTGTTGTTTCCTTATTTGATTGGTCTTGTTCTGGAGCTTCTTCTTCATCCTTCATAGATTCTACCTCAGATCCCTTAGATTTTCTTGAAGGGAAAATCTCATCATTTTCCTTTCGAACACAATCTTCATCAAAAGTAACATTTATGCTTTCCACTATTTGATTTCACCTCAGATTGTAGCATCTATAAGCCTTCCTTTTGCATGAATAACTAACGAAAATACCTTCATCAACACGGGAATCGAACTTGCCCAATTTTTTATCTTCTCTTTTGATGTAGCATTTGCTTATAAGTATTTTGAAGTATTTGACATTAGTCAACCTTCCTTTCAATAGTTCGTACATGGTCATGTTAGAATTGTTCCTGGGCAAACCTTTGTTTGTAATGAATACAGTTGTATCGGTTGCTTGAACCCATAATTTATAATCTAATTTTGATTCATTTAACATTGTTCTGGCCGTTTCTTGTACGATTTTGTTTTTTCTTATAGCAACTCCATTTTGTTGTGGTGTTCTAGCTATTGATAATTTCCTTTTTATTATATTTTTTTCACAGTACTGCTAAAATACCTTGGAAGTGAATTCTCTGCCATTATCTAATCTCAGACACTTGATCTTCAAATCAGTTTCATTTTCGACCAATTCCTTGTAGATTTTAAAACACTCAAATGCCTTTGACATTTTCTTTAAGAAATTGACGACCATCATTCTGGTGTAATCACTTATCATTAGTATAAACTATAATTCTTTGTCTATACATTTTGTTCTCATAGGGCCACATATATCAGTATGTATTAATTCCAATGGACATGATGCAAAGTGTTCTTTTGTCTTGAACTCAAATTTTTTCTATTTTTCGTGCCTACAAGATTCACATATCGTATTGGTAGGTTTTGAAATTTTCGGCATATCTCTTACTACTTCATTTTTCTGATCCTAACCAAATTGTCAAAATTTATATGTCCCATTCATTTGTTCCATAACCAAATTTCATCTTATTTCGCCAAAATCCACCCTTTAGGTGCCTCATCCAAAATATATATATGTCATTTGGAGCTCTGCTTGTTGTAGCCACAATTTTACCAAACTTGCCTTTCTTGATTTCACATTTCTTAGATTGGAATCAAATCGTGTGTCCTTGATCGCACATTTGTCCAACACTGAGCAGATTGTGATTCATATTTTCAACCAACAACACATCCTTCACTAATGCATCCATGCTTCCAAGCGTGATCATACATGCTCCTATGATGTTTAAAGACCCGTCATTTCCACAAGACATTGTTCCATCCTTCTTTTCCTTCACGAATATGAACTTATTTTGATCTCTAGTCATATGTGTTGAGAAACTACTGTCAACATACCAAACGTTTATGTTGCTTTGAGCCTTGAGAGTGAGAGGACACTTTTTAGTCTTCTTTTCCATACTTGTTCATTCTGATTTTGTGAGAATTCCTTTGAAGAACTTCCAAGTATGCAATATTTAGCCAAGTGTCCAAAATTTTTACATTTGTAACATTCGACATCATCTCTCAAATGATCAAATCTGTTGATATTTTGTTGAGTTATGGAATATCTATTTCTGAAAGATCTCTCGGAATTATATTCATTCCAAACATATGTGTGACATTCTATAGCTCTATGTCCAAACCTTCCACATGAATAACAATGACCATAAAATATAGGTTGATACCTGGGAGTAAATCTTCTTTGAGGAATTGTCTTCCAAGGTTCTTCCTGCGAGTCTTGATCTCTTGATTTAGCTGGGAGGTCTGCCTGCTTAGTATATTTTGGATATCCATCATCTTTTGTTGTCATATAAGTACTTGACTCCTTTTCGGATTTTTATTTGTAACCAAGACTAGTCTTGTCACTGCATGATTGTTGATTGTTGATGAGTTCTTCCAATGCCTTTGAGCCATTGTCGTATTTTTTAATATTTTTTCCATTTTTTAATTCCTTTCGTAGAGAGACTATTTCAACTTCCAATGCTTCTCTTTCCTTGTGTCTTTCCTTTAATTCTTTCCTGAGCGATTCTTCAATTTGTTTGTATTATTCAACCTTGATTTTAAGATTTAGGATCTATTTCTTTTTTGTCTTTAATTCATCTTCAAGAGTGTTGACATTCTTCTTCTCGACCTTAAGCTCTTTGATAACCCTAATTATTTTTTTTAAAACTTAAATTCGTTCATCTCTTCTTCTTCGTCTCCATCTTTTTCAAATGCCTCTTTCTTATTGTTCTTGGCCATAAAAATACTCTTTTGTTGATTTCTTCTTCGTCATCACTATGTTGATCAAATGAGGAGCTATCTTCTTTGGAGAAGAAACTCTACTTAAACCATTTATTCTTACCTTTCTTGTTGAACTTCCTAGGACCATACTTTCCTTTTATAACAGCCTCATTTTTGTGAGGACACTTGGCTGCAAAATGCCCAAACTCACCACCACCAAAACATATCAATGGAAGTTTACCTTTGAATTTTTCCATACTTGTTCTCATCTTTCATGTGAAGTAGGAAAATTCTTTATCTGGAAATTCTTCTTCATTTTCTTCCTTTTCTTCATCTTTACAACTGCAAGTATTCGCTTTTGGAGTTTGCTTGTATTTACGAGTCTTCTTGGATGACGAAAATGTTGTTTCTAAGTGAGTTGTACCATCCTCTTCTTCAACCCTCATTTCATATGCCGTGAGAATTCCATGTAATTCATCTATGATGAGATTGGTCAGATCTAATCTATCTTCCAAGACAAATACCTTTGGCTTGAATCTTGTTGCCAAGGTTTTGAGGATATTTCACACAACAATTTTTGTGTCGACAGGTTCTCCCAAACCTTCCATTGTGTTTTTTGTTTCATCAACAAGATGAAATATGTAGTAATATTTTCATATTCCTTCATTTTGAGTTGTTCAAATTTTTCCCTGTAAATTTGAAGCTTTGCTTCTTTCACCTTTGAGTCACCTGCATATATATTTTCAAGCTTGCCCCATACCTCTTTAGCAATTTTGCAACTCAATACCTTAAGATAGATAGGTTCAATAAGCCAAATGATAATAAGATCTTTAGCCTTTCATCATATACCATGTTTTTCTTACCTTGTTCATCCAAGGTCAGTGTCAAGCCCTTGACAACGATTTCCCATACTTCTTATCCATGTGCCAGCAAATGAACCTGGATTCTTCCACTCCAAAGTGCATAGTTATTTCCATTGAACAAAGGAACTCTATTATTAATATATTCCATGATCTCCATCCAGTTGTTAGACTGTTATTGAAGGAACCAAGCTCCGATACTAATTGTTGGAAATACTGAGAGGCAGGGGGGGTGAATTTTTATTCCTTAGCAATTAGTACTTTTAAATCTTTTTAGAGCATTAGTTAATATACAATTATTATTAATGTTTATCTAGTAACAATAGTAAATAATAAAACACAATAGGCACAATAATTTTAGGTGGAAAACCCCCTCCGAGTCAAAAACCACCGAACGCTTTTCTAATAAATTCTTTTAATCTTCAACCCCAACTGAAATGAAAGTTACGACTTCCTTGAATTCTAGAAAAGTATTCTTCTCCAACTCCCACTGGAAGGATGCCCCAATGCCCTGGTTTCTTCAATAGTCAACTGAATGGATGCCCCAACATCCTAGACCAACCTACCACCCTAAAGTGTTCACAGGCTCCAACCTGTAGGCGACTTCATGCACCTTCCTAGCACCTCCCTACCACCCTATAATGATCAGAAGTAAGACAAGAGTGTGGACTCCCGTACCAAGGACAATAATCCATGATAAAATATGATTTTATTATACTTGAACGAACACCCAATCACACTATGACCTGAAACCCAACCATGGCATCATCCCAACAGTGACTCTTATACCTCCCAACAATTCATGTTTGATTCTAGGCAGATTGACTATTGTTATCACCAAAAAACTAATCATCTAGCCTAATTTACTAGATGGATCGAAGTACACCATGTAAAGCCAATTTTACCATAGTAATATTGCTTTCATTGTGATAAATTACTTAATAAACCAACTTTGTTAAGTAATTTATAGTTAAACCCATGAAGAATAATTAAATAAATCACTATTTAATTGATTTTCTTCTAGGAATAATTAATTAAACCATTTTTCAATTATTATTCTTGCCATATTTGACCCAATCATGAAAAATAAACAGATAAATCATTAATTATCTTATTTTTCTCTAAGAATAATTAATTAATCACTAATTAATTATTATTCTTTTTCAAATTTGACTAAATCCCTTAGGAATAACTACATAAATCATTATTTGTTTATTATTCCTTAACTAATTTATTGAGATGATAAATAAATCATTTATTTATTTATTATTTCTAAATAAAAGTTTAAATACTTTTTCCCTCCTTACCAAATATAATAAAATATTCCAAGTGGTTATTCCAAGAATGAGATCAACAATATTTTATTATTGCTCATTATTCGAGGATAACTCAATATTTTGTTATAAATAGAAGGGTTTTCCATTCATTATTCGCTTTTGATTATTTTCATTGTTGCACTCATTGTTGTAACTCTGATTATTTTCATTTTCTCACAGCATATTTTTGTTGGGTTTACACATTATAGAGGAGAGAGACTCTACACAAGCTGAAGACATTTGAGGATCGCCAAGAACCCATCCCATAGAGGGGGACTAGTAACACTTATTTGTTTCCTTCACAGGTGTTATAATAAAACTATTCTTTGAATATCTGGTTTCCATTGGATGATTGGAGTTATTACTCTTTCTTTTTGATGTTTAACTATGATTGTGGCATAGATTTGGACTTTGGCAAGTTTTGTTTCTATCAGTTGCTATAGATCTACAATGTTTAGCAACCATTTATATTGTTGAAATTATTTTTCATCCAAAATATTAAGTGGGTTCTTTTCGCACATCTTTGAGAAGAAAACACTACAACAAAATTGGCGACTCAATTGGGGATTTTCTGATTGTTTCCAATAACAAAATTGGCAACTTCGTTGGGTTTATACTTCAGATCCAGAAACTTGGGTGACCTTCGATTTTCAGCTTAGGGTTTCTTCTCTTTTCAATTCTCTTAATGTTTTAGTTTTTTAACCCTAGATGTGTTAAATTTCTGAATTCCACAAGCTTTCTGTTCATTTCCACAGGTCACAGGAACTAGCCACGACAAAGGTGGAACTTTTTTTCGAGATTTGTCGACCGAGATCCATAGAGCAGAAATCACACTTTTTGGCCCAAAAAGTGTGATCTGGAGGCCAGAGCGCACTTATCAGCCTAAAAAGTGTGATCCCTACAGGAAAACAAGTTAGTACCTCTGATTTCTAGGTTTTAGAGTTTTTCTCATATCTGTTTCGAGTTTTGTAGAGAGTTCTCTGTTGGGTTTTCTAACCTCTGTCTCATCCCACTGAGGCCTTGATCCACTCTGATTTACTTGTCGAAGTCGAATTTAGCCTCCCCTAGGGCTTCTAGTACGCTTCCACCTTTCTAAGAGGAGTTTAGCTGAGTGAGTAGTCTGAGTTTCTGCAGCGCTTTCAGCCACATTTTCCAGATCTGTACCCTTATGTTTTAGATCTATTAAGATAGGTTTTCACCATCCATAGTTTCACATGTAAACTTGTTTGGTCATTTACCTTAGGGTCCCATTGGTTTCCTTAGGTGTTTCACCCATCTCCCTATCTTTTTGCAGCGATCTTCCCCTCTGGTTTTTTGTTGTTGCTGCACCACATTTCAGTAGCTTAATGTCCCTTGATCCCAGTCACACTGACATCTAGATCTCTTGACCATTTTATTGTATTTTCCTTCGATTTAGCCACCAACCAGCACAATGTTTGCAAACCCGGTTTGGGTGGGGTTTAGTTAATTGTTTTGTTGTTCATTTTCTGTTATTAATTTCAGTCTATAATCAACATTTTTTTTTTCTTTTTTACACTTACACACATAATCACACCTTAAGAAAAGGGTGCTTGGTTTACACCGCCAAGCCAAGACTTAACATAATAAATTTATCTCCCCTCATTGAGACAAAGGCATATTATTGATATCCCTTCACCATTTCCGTATCACGTGTCTCTTGCCACCATTGCACCTCAAAGGCATTTGTCGTGGAGATTATTAGGCTTTCACCCCCAGTTTTCTCCCTGGCATATTACCCCTCCTTGCAGGATCCGAGTTCATAGCCCTCTGAGCCCCCACACCGACTCTTCTACTGGTTCACCTGATTACTCATCTAAGTTTGAGCCTCCTTCACTGCATATCGTCACCATGTCTAGACCCATAGCTAGTGTAGGAACCCAACCTCGTGTTGGCTCCGGTTCTATCCCAATGGTCACATCAAGCGGAACAGTGTTAGGAACCGTTCCAGTAGCCCTCATGCTCCCCTTTATGGTTAGGTTAAGTCTATCAGATTTTAACCAGTTGATAAACAACCCCATACACCACGATGTTGGTTGGCCTACTATGATGACTAAGCTTCCCTTAGACATCCCAAAGTTTTAGGGTAATTATGGAGAGGATCATACCAACCATGTTCAATCCTTCCACATGTGGTGTTCGTCCAACTCCATTACCAATGACTCCATTCGTCTTCGATTATTCCAATGCATGCTCACTGGAGATGCTGCAAAATGGTATATAGACCAGCCTGCCGCGTCTATGATCTAGGTGGATTTTGGTGGCCACCTACCTATCCCACTTGGACCCCCACAACTATCTCTTTCAGTGTTTTAGTTTCTGTAATTGTAGCATAATTTACTATTTTTAGCAGTTTGTTCGAGTCCTGAACTTCCGGAGCCGTTTTGAGGCCCTAAATGACATTTTTTTGGAAATATGGGAGCAACATGGGTCCATGGATTGATGTTCCTCTTCCCAAAGTTATAGTTCTCAGATAGATCTTTCTAACGAGCTATTGTATGCGTCAAACGAAGATCGGGTGCCAAAGTTACAACCTCGGGAAATTGATGTACCAATTTACCTT
Source organism: Pinus tabuliformis (assembly GCA_031772625.1). Classification (NCBI taxonomy): domain Eukaryota; kingdom Viridiplantae; phylum Streptophyta; class Pinopsida; order Pinales; family Pinaceae; genus Pinus; species Pinus tabuliformis. The sequence goes on along the minus strand of CM062816.1, from coordinate 1,483,539,855 downwards.
AACAGGGCCCACAATTTGGTGTTTCATCTTCTAGGGTTAGGTTTTAGGATGTTAAGGGTTTTCCATTGTTTCTCAACAATAAATAGGCCTTTGAGCCTCATTGTAACATAGTTCAGAGGCATGTAGCCGCCACATCTCTTCCCAGAGATAAGCCACCATCACCCTAGCTGGTTTATGTCCATTTTTGTTTGTAATCATATTTCAGTGTTTTACATTAATGAAATGAAGTATTATTTTCACTGCATCTTTGTATTTATGGTTATCTCTATAATGTGTTGCGTTCCTATTTAAATCTGGATCAGTGGTATCAGAGCAGTCTGCTTTTTCTTTGTCTTTCTTTGCATGTCCCCAATGAGGTCAAGATATAAGGAGTTAAGGCTTGAACTGGTCGAACCTTTGCAATACCAGCCTCGCAAATCATGACGGCCTCCCATGGTGGATGAGAAGAAAGACGAGGGGGCAGGAGATCCTATCAAAATCTTGCTCGAAGAAGCCCTCGACCGACAAAGGAATGCGATGATGGACAACTTTGCACAGATTCTTCAGCGGCTACCCAGAGGCGACGCATCAGCTTCCAATAGCTACTCTGGAAACGCCACATTGTTTAAGGTACAAGTTAATTTTGAAATCCCCATCTTCGAGGGTCAAATAGACGCAGATTCCGTAGATAAATGGTTAAATATGTTAGATGGGTATTTTTCTATTCATCAATTTTCGAGTCCAGAAAAGATTGTTTTCGCTCTTCTCAAAGCAGCCCCCCATGTCAAGGACTGGTGGGAAACCTACTGCGAGAAAAAGAATGAAAGTACAGGCTCACTATTTTCAGCTGCACCCACTTGGGATTCATTCCGGGATGTCGTCAAGGAGCAATACTACCCTTTCAAAAGCTATGAGGACAAATACATCAAATGGACCACACTGTGGCAGGGAAGGGACTAAGATGTTCTGGAGTTTACAAACATTTTTCATACCCTTCACACATAGTTGGGTATCAAGGACTCTGAGCTGCATTTGGTACTCAAATACCACAGCTTCCTACATAGATACATCCAAGAAGAGATGGATTTCCTTAACATCTCCTTGCTCGGCATGGCATACCGATACACTATCAAAATCGAGCAAAAGTTCAAACAGAGGAAGTGAGACTTCAGATCTGCGAATCCGAAGACCAAAGGACAAAGCCAAGGCGAGGTGACCCAAGACATCCCGTCGAAGCCGCAAGAAAAGAACAACACCACGAAGTCAAAGAAGGACATAGGAAAGTGGAGTGAATTCCACAAGAGTCCCACTCTTAACACAAGTGAGTGTCGGACCAAGCAGTCACTGGTGGCCAAGTTGAAGGCTTCAGAGTCAGATGCATGTTCCGACCCTGAGTCAGAACCCAACAAGGGGAATGGCAAAGGGAAGCAGACCATTGATGCGGAGCCTAGCGTTACTGTTGCCACTACCAAGCAGGAGAATCAGCCCAAAGACCCAGAGGAGGGGGAGCATCTTTTCCACTCAGAGATGTGGGTGAAGATTTCGCCACTGCAATTCATTATCGACAGTGGTAGCCAAAAGAACCTCGTTTCAGTAGAGGTCATGAAGTGATTGGGCCTACCGAATACACCACACCCACAACCATACAACATCGGGTGGCTTCATAAAGGACGAGATCTAAAAGTTCGCCAGCAGTGCCACCTTCCCTACAGCATCAAGCCCTTCACAGATGAGGTATTGTGTGATGTTACACCTCTGGATGTTTGTGATGTACTATTAGGCCAACCATACTTGTGGAGGCGACATTCTATGTATGAGTCAAGGCCTCGCGCTGTCATTATTTCTTTTAATAATTCATTATACAGGATACTAGAGGTAGCCCCACCTACCGCCACCTCTTTGATCACTGCTAAGTAAGGCAACAAGCTCATCTCCTAGACTAGGAAATTCATCTGTCTCGTTCGCTCCCAAAGTAAGGGGAAGATCGTCACCACATCCATGACCCCCACAAAGGGCTCCTCCACGCAGCAGTAGCAGTAAAGGAATACGGTCAGGATAGAACACATGAACAACTTCTCCTCACCCACAGGGGTACCACACAAGCTTTAGGTGGGCAACAAAGTCTGGTTGCATCTACAGAAAGAACGCCTTACAAGAGCCCGTCAGAAGGTCCAACCACGCCGACATGGTCCTTACACCATTACGAAGGCTGTGGGAAATAATTATTTGGAGCACAAAATTCCTCCATTCCTTCACCTGCACCAAGTGTTCAATGTGTATTGCCCTCGACCATGCTTCCCACCATTACTGGACACATCCGAGATTGCAGAACAACTCACCAGGGACCAAGTTCAACAAATGGAGGAACTCAACGCAATGGGGACCATTGCTTCCTAAAGGGGGAGGAATGATCTAGGTGGATGTTGGTGGCCACCCACCTATCCCACTTGGACCCCCACAACTGTCTCTTTCAGTCTTTTAGTTTCCGTAATTGTAGCACAATTTACTATTTTTAGTAGTTTTTTCGGGTCCTGAACTTCCAGAGCCGTTTTGAGGCCCTAAATGAAGTTTTTTGGGAAATCTGGGAGCAACATGGGTCCATGGATTGATGCTTCTCTTCGCAAAGTTATAGTTCTCGGATAGATATTTCTAACGAGCTATTGTACGCATCAAACAAAGATCGGGTGCCAAAGTTACGACCCCGGGAAATTGATGTACCATTTCTAATAATGTGTTGCGTTCCTGTTTAAATTCGGATCAGTCTCATTCTAATATCACAACGCTTGCTAAAGCATTCCTTTCATATTTCCAATTACCTCTCTAGTACGACACTAGTACGGTGATATTGACCTCATTCCGTTAGTCTTCCACCACTTGCCTTTATAACCATGTTCAAGAGTGGCGTCAAAGGAGGAGCACATGTCGTGACCCACCCTTTGAGGACCATGTCTATCTAGATTGGTTTCATAGGAGCCTCTTAGCCGCCGTCGAAAAAGATGCCGCATCCCATTTTCCACAAATCGAGGAAGAAGCTCTCCAAACCGCCCTGCGATATGACCTGATTTATGCATAATCCATTTATGTCTATATCGTCATTCCAAACCTCCCTCATCCTGGAAGTGCCAATGCACTGAGGCAATCCCACACTGCTGACAGTATCGTTGGAACTCTTTCACACCCTTTGCCATAAACTGAGCAAAGTTATTGGGGGGCACCAGTTCCTCCAACGCTTATGCCCCTTCTGCTAGCAAGATGTTTCTAGGGCCCCAACCCGTCTACCAAACTGTTGCTCCTCCTTATGCATAGCCTAGCTCTCCAACCCCTTAAGCATTAGCGTCGCAGCCTCCCATGCATCCTCAGCCCCAGCAACCACTGCCCCCTTAGGGTCAAGTGTTTACGCAGCAGAGTGTGACCAATCCCCAAAATTCAAAGAAAAATAATAAGGGGAAGGGTAACTAGGGTAACTAGGGTAATCAAGGTAATCAACCTAATGAACCCTAAGGGAACCAACCTAACACCCAAAAATAGGACAGCCAACCCAAGCAAAACAAGGTTATTCATACAAAAAATCCTTTTGCATGTTGTGGTGTACATGGCCATCATACACATGAGTGTCCCCTCTTATCCCAGATGCGCCAAATGTGGGAAGCTCAAGAAACTTCTAGAGGTCGACATTCACCTCAGAATCCTATGCCATCTCAATGGAAATGCTCATAAATCCTTTCCCTCAGAAAGGATTTGTTGTTGCTCAACCTCAGCTAGGTCAAGCAGCCCATCCCCCCCAACCTTCTGGTCCTAGTGACTACTAGATAATTTTGATCAACTCTGATGAGGTTAACCCCTCCAATATGAACCTGCAAACTCAGTCGTGTCAATATGACAAGACCTTGACTTCGTCTACCACTGAGTCCAAAACCAAAGTATCTATTGAGCCTCTTATGGCACCAAATGGTCCGTTACAGATCCGTCAACCTAAATTTGAGGCCATTCCTAAGATCCCAAAGGGACCATTATGCCATAACGCAGTTTCTAACAGAGTTTCCCATACATACAGTATAGTAGACGACTTGGCGCAATCACTTGCTGGCATGTCGACGTTGGAAGTCCTCCAGTCATGCCCATCTCAAAAGAAAGCTCTACTAACTACCTTGGGTGCAGTAGATCCTTCTGACAATCATTTTATTATCTTCCCATTTGATACATCAGAACATCCCCCATTGCCTTCATTTGTTGCTTTCCAGATACCAGTTAGAGTCCGTAATGCCATCATATCCTGATGCATTATTGACGAAGGCACATCCACCTGTGTGATGCCCGTTGTTGTTTCGAAACAACTTAAGTCACCTGAGTTGTCCCCTCCACCATCAGTTTGCGTGCCTGGGACAGACACTCCTCCCAGCCCCTTGGCATGTATTGCAACTGTCCAGTGATCCTTGTGGACAAGACTGTCCATGTCAACATTAAATTCATTTATGCCCGTTTGGATTACAACATTCTCTTAGGTCGTAGTTACACATATTCCATGTTAGTCATCATGTCTGCGGTGTTCCGCAAGATGTGCTTCCCTTACGAAGGGAATATCATTACCATTGATCAGTTGACTTACTGCGAGCCAACATCCTTGACCTCCCCCGAATCCATTATCTCGTCAATGTATGATAAACAGTCATCAACTCCTCCCCCTACTATTTCACCCAGAGTCTATAAGGAATCCTCATTGTTGGGTTCTTTCCCTAGTCCTCCCCCTCCCATATCAAAGCCTAACTCTATGAGTGATTTCATGTTACAAGCATCACGGGCTGCCCTTAAGTAGTCTAGTACACCTGACCAACAACCACCTCCTCAACATCATGTTGTTGCCCTTCCAGTCGAGCCCTCTAGATCAATCCCCCTAGGACCTCCTCAGCATCCTATTGTTTCCCTTCCAACCGAGCCCTCTGGATCCACCCCCCAGGACCTCCTTTGTTTGTGGGTACCTCTCCTATGTTTCCACTAGGAACTATTCCTCTAGGTCTCAACCATACAGGAGCTATTCCGCCTGGACATTACCCTATAGGCCGAATACCCTTCTTATTCCCCCCTCTGGGATTATTTTTTGTCTCTGTCATGGCTTCGTTGGCCCTTCCTAACATGACTCTGTGGATCCTAGTTTGGTACATTGATCCCCCAACAAGCACTCTTCCTGGTCAACTACGACCATATCATGCTTTGACCCTTGTTCAACCAGTCCCTACAACCCATGTCATTGCTTCAGTTCCATCACAACCTCAATAGGAACCCACTCCTGTTGTGAAAGCATAAGGCCCCAAAGTCATCACCTCAGTGCACTTTGTGTAAAGTTTTTGGTCACACCACCAAGAATTGTCCTAAGCTTCCTCAACTCAAACCTTTGGTTCATGAAACATTCCCTGAGTCAAATATCTCTGAAGCCCGTGTTAACTTACCGGGACCACCTAAGAAACTCAAAACGTTGTGCACAAATCATCCTTGTTCCTTGTGTGATCATCATGGTCACTATTCCCATTGTTGCCCTCATCTCGATGAATTTCCTGATTGCCTTGAAGCATTTCGCGAATAAAAGGCCACTCGTACTGGATCATCTACTCCTCTACCCATGGATTCTAGTACCACTAGTCAACCAGAATAGGGGGACTCTGGTCCTACCATTGTGATCCCTCCCCCTGATATCACGATGACGGACACCACAAGCCATGTCCTTTACCTGTCGTCATCCTTGAGTTCCTTGCAAGCAAACCTTTCTGAGTTTTCTTTGTGTGCTTCTATCGAACCTCCTTCAACAGAAGCTCAGGTCTCAACATCTATAGATCCTGCATCTACTATCTCGTCATCTACCATTCAAGATGATGCATATGTGAACCTTCTTTCTCAGGTTGATGCACCAGGTAACGTCACCGCATCATGTAGTCAGTCTTCCTCCCATCTACCCATCTTCCAGCCTAATGAGGACATCATGGAAGCTAGGTATACTCCGAAGGCCATTTCCTTCCTAATTCTCCCAATGCGTTCTACCTCAAGAAATTTCACCCATAACATATCCCTTTGATTTGCGTGTCTTTATTTCTACCATGAAGTTAGGTAGATTGCAACATCTCATCCGTTTTCTTTTACACCTTTCAGATGGATCCATCATCCACACCATATATGGTTCATGACGATGGTGTGAGTCACTTCTCCACGAATCTAGCCTCGGCAGTCTGGGCCATTTTTATCCCCTTGCATACGTTAGTCCTTTCGAACAGTGTGTGCATCGGATCTACCACCAATAACCAATCCAAATATGATGTAGTGATAGGTTTGTTACTCGACGCCCTTGCTCATCGAATCCTTTATATTCATGTTTGTTTATATTCCTTGCTACTTATCATGCAATTGAATTGTGTGTATCATGTGCATAATCAAGTCCCGTTTAGAAAATATCTACGAGTTAAGCTGTTGGCACGTGAATTTGAAACCATTACGTTCAGTGATGTTATTAGAGCCCAAAATAACTATTTATATACCATTGCAAACAATATTCTAGATTTGAATTTATCACATGTATACCAAAGAAAACAACCATAAAACATAACACATGGCGAACCATCATCGTCATATATAAAATGCATAATCATATTATGTATCACATAAAACATACAAGTATTTGCAGGCCACCACTCTAGATACATCTAGTATGCCCATCGAATACTAGGGGGGCACATAGGCTCCTACATCTCATTATCATCCTTTGGAGGATCCCGTGCCAAGTTGGGCCGAGATGCTTGAATCCCTTTTTCGAGCACTCGAAACACAATGGCACTCCATAAAATCCCCCTGCTAGGGGGCATCATTCCTACCTTTGCATACTAGATCAGTCCCCTCCATCACAAATTCTAACTGTCAATATCCCATGATTGGGGGCATGATGGTCTTCCCCAAGCCATCTTCTCAATTAAGTCTCAGCCCAAAACCCACCAAATCTAGGTATGTTCGATTATCCTCCCTTCCTTGGATAGTTTGTCTTGCCATCCTCTCCGGCAAACCATATGCACATCGCATATCGTAGACATTTGATACCATATCTTCAAATATTCTACTCTATGTCCACATAGTCCTCATGTTTGACTTAGTGGGTGATAATGATTCTAGACCTCCTCTAGTTGTTCATTCTCATTTTCATCTTCCCTTAATCCTTGACCGGGAACCATCATTCCAAGAAGCATTAAGGCCATATTTAGATTAGTAAGGCCACTTACCCAAAAGTCGCAGATCCCAATTACAATGGTTGATTTGTCCACGATGATCTCTACATGATTTAAGGCCTTTTCCTCCTCTCCAAATTCACCACAGCTCACTTAGAAAATGAATCCAAATTGGAGGGTAAACGTCCTCTCATAGAAAAAACCACAATTTTTATATCGCACATTGTGACTAAACCATAGCTCAGTTTGATGAACCATCAACACCGTTGGAAATCTCTCATCGAGATCTATAATGGGTCTTCCTTAGTTTTTGATGATGTGATACTTCACCAGGAAGACATTTTTCCAAGAAAGGTCACTTATTCACCTCTAAAAAATTGAATTTCGTTATAAATAAACACTTGTACTTTGAGGTCCACCTCCTCTTAATACTTGTCATACCATATGTCGACTTTTGTCATGAGTAACCATTATTTACTCATGTTTTGATGGTCCCCACCAAGACTAGTCTGTGTGGCAGCGTCATCAAGTCACCCTTGTTCAGAGCATTCGCGATGAGCCACCCTTGCACTCTTGGAGTCTATTTAATGCCCCATTATATCATGTCACAATATTCCATCTGTTGTAGCTTATATTGTGACTTAAGCCTTACTTATCAATTTTATCATAATGTGTGGCCTAAAATCATTAAGGGGGTTCAACCTCAATGAATGCACAAAGTCTAAAAGTAATGAGGTATTTATACATTATAATATATCAAAATCGCAAAAGGAACAAGCATAAAGGAATTGGCCCATGTGATAAAGTTAAATCGCAACATAAATGGAGCCATAACCGATATATATATATATATATATATATATATATATATATATATATATATATATATATATATATATATATATATATCTGTGTGTGTGTGTGTGTGTGTGTGTGTGTGTGTGTGTGTGTGTGTGTGTGTCTGTGTGTCTGTGTGTGCCTGTGTGTGCATATTGAAATAAAGAAATAAGAAAAGAAACAAGTGTTAAAGAGTAAACACCGGACCCGAAACATATCTATGTTATATTTAAAAGCCCAGCGGGTCCGCCATATCAAAAAGTCCTTCATATACATTATGATTACGCATTTTATATATTTCTATTATAAAGGGATTGTAATAGACATAAGCGTCGATTACAATATGGGTAAGCAGGACCCAATATAATATATATTGTGTTTTATAATTTCGTCGAGTCTGCAAAACCTTTATGCATATAGACGTTGGTTCCGCCGATTGCGATTGCGATGGTCGGACCTGATATAATATAAATTGTGTTTTATAATTGTGGTGGGTCCGTCATAGCAACAACATTATATATATATATATATATATATATATATATATATATGGAAAGCATCGATTGCGATGAGTGATTGGGTTCTGGACCCGATAGATTTATTAAATTGGGTTAGTTCCTTTTCAGTTTTGCTTTATGTGTTTTGCGTTGATTTTGTTGTGTAAACAGAAAAATCAATGTTAAAGCCGAGTCTGAAGAAAAGGCAGTTTTCAAGCTTTAAGGCAGGTTTTTGGGCAGAGAAAAAGTGGTAGATGGCTTTTATGGAATTCACCTGATCCCACTCAGCATTCAACACATAGCAGTTGGGTGGAAAGAGGAAACCGCCCATTTTGGGCGGGTATTCTCCGGGCTTATTTCCCACCCGAAACCTTTACATACCATCTGATCTGAGAGGCACATATCTACGATGGGGATATTGGCGGAAGGGTATGCCTCGATAATTTTGCAAAGCCCACATTAGAAGTGGAAAAAGCATGATTTATGGTATATTTTCATTATTAATATAAAAGCGCACATATGAAGGAATTATGCGTAAGCTCAGGATTACACAAGTCAACATAGTTCATTACAGCTAAAGCAAGTTAAACATCATTTAGGGCATTTACAGAGGAACTCAGCAGTGGATTAACAGAGCAAGCCAACAGTTATTGTCTTCTTCTAAATTTAGTTTTTTTCTGTTATTTCATGTTCTTTGAGGTGTCTTTAAACCTTTGTAAATTATGTAATAGTTTTTAATTCAAATAATTAGGGAAACAATTTAGTAGTTTGATAGTTTCACAATTGTTTCAGAGATTTATAAAAGGAGGAAAATTTACAGAGAAAGGGTTGGTGGTTCGAAATTTGGAGAACCCGGAGACTATGCCACTGTATTCCTGATGTCATCGTTGATTAATGAAAGAATCAGAAGTTTCCAAGAGTTGTTGCATATAATTTTGTAAGCTTCTCTATCATGTGTCATGCTATGTTTTCTTCTTATGTAGATAAGGTTAAAATTCCTTAAAAGAGCACTCCTATACTTGAAGTCCTCACTTCCTTTCTAAACTATAAATAGTAGTTTCTGTGAAAGATCAACATATTGTCTATGATTCAGTTCTCATTATCATAATTCCTCTAAGTTACAGATAGTAGTTTCTGTGAAATATCAGCATATTATCTTTAACTTCCCCTTCAAAATTTCTTCATTCATCATCTATATCTAGCAACAAATGGAATTCTGAGATGTTTTGGTCATACATGTATTAAGAGTTAAAGACCAAGTTTTCCAGGTCCTTCATTTGAGAACGCAACAAACAATAAGTGACAGTAAGTGATATTTATTAATTTCTTAAGCACAATTTCCCTACAGCCAGGAAATTGGTCTCTTAAGGAACAACACCATCCATATTTGCATACCATTCATCCTGTGTCGCCCATTTTGGCCTCCAGTCATATTGTCCCCATCCCCTCCAGAGTTGAGTCAATCCTTGTCAGGTCAACCATGCACTTTATGCTCTGACAAGGGCAGTAATTTGATTGTCCCTTAGTCCCACTTTTCCCCATTATCCATGGTGTCAGTACAGCAGTCACATTACTATTTTCCCTCATGCCTTACTTGAGGATCCTCATTGCCTCACCTATTGCAGGCCCTATTCTGTCAACATCAGCTCATTTATTCCATAAGAACGGCCTAGAGGGCAATGTATTTGGTTCCAACTCCCATTCTTGTTCGGCACCTTGGATCGAGTAGAAGGACTCATTATTTCCCTTTGACTTGGTTGTTTCATGTTCGTGATTCATACACTTAATGGTCTAGTGATGCAGCAGATTGTACCAGTAATTCACAGGTGTGTGTCAGATGTTCTAGGCCTCATGAAGGTGTGGACCTTTAGGTAGACCCCACATGCTCGGATACATTCCTATTATGCTACAGCCCCATATGCATTTCTGCAGAGTTTATGGGTTCAGTTCCTACTGATCGCAATGTTCATAGCATGCACGTTTCCTCTAGATGATCCATTTAGTTTTGCAGAGCCCTTCCTTGTTCATCAGGGCTTTTCCGGTTGTTCTATCCTCCCTCCCACTCATTTTTTTAGGGAAGGGGATTTGTATCTCATGTACTCAAATATTATTGTATTCATTCCTAGCTCATAATTTTTCCAGGTGCATTATGTATATGGGACACATTGTATTATTTTATGGCTCTGTTGTGCCAGCATGTCATGTACCATTCAGCATGTACTTCATTGCTCAGTTTTATATTTCTGGGAAAACCATTATTTTTGTACTAAGTTATCTCGGCGGGTATGGGTATGTCTCCCCCGCCTCATTGGGGTCTGGAACCACAACATAAAAGAAGACTTTCATTAGTCTTGCCCCCTCTATCCCTATCCTCTTTCGATTCAACGTCATTGGTCTCTATCTCTCTCTGTGACTCCCCTTTTTTGTCCAGTGATCGTGTCTTTACGACGTACTTCGATCATACGTTTTTCTCCTAACATGCATATGTTGGGGGGAAATCTATTATCACCAAAAAATTGATCATATAGCCTAATTTACTAGATGGATCAAAGTACACCATGTAAAGCCAATTTTACCATAGTAAAATTGCTTTCGTTGTGATAAATTACTTAATAAGCCACCTTTGTTAAGTAATTTATAGTTAAACCCATGAAGAATAATTAAATAAATCACTATTTATTTGATTTTTCTTCTAGGAATAATTAATTAAACTATTGTTCAATTATTATTCTTTCCCATATTTGATCCAATCATGAAAAATAAATAGATAAATCATTAATTATCTTATTTTTCTCTAAGAATAATTAATTAATCACTAATTAATTAATATTCTTTGTCAAAATTGACTAAATCCCTTAGGAATAATTATCATTATTTGTTTATTATTCCTTAACTAATTTCTTGAGACGATAAATAAATCACTTATTTATTTATTATTTCTAAATAAAAGTTTAAATACTTTTCCCCTCCTAACCAAATATAATAAAATATTCCAAGTGGTTATTGCAACAATGGGATCAATAATATTTTATTATTGCTCATTATTCGAGGATAACTCAATATTTTGTTATAAATAGAAGGGTTTTCCATTCATTATTCACTTTTGATTATTTTCATTGTTGCACTCATTGTTGTAACTCTGATTATTTTCATTGTCGCGCACCATATTTTTGTTGGGCTTACACATTATAGAGGAGAGAGGTTCTACACAAGCTGAAGATGTTTGAGGATAGCCAAGAACCCATCCCATAGAGGGGGACTAGTAACACTTATTTGTTCCCTTCACAGGTGTTATATTAAAACTAGTCTTTGTATATCTGGTTTCCATTGGATGATTGGAGTTATTACTCTTTCAACTATGATTATGGCATAGATCCAGACTTTGGAAGGTTTTGTTTCTATCAGTTGCTGCAGATCTACAATGTTTAGCGGCCATATATATTATTGAGATTGTTTGTCATCCACAATCTTAAGTGGATTCTTTTCGTACATCTTTGAGAAGAAAACACTACAACAACTATTTTGAAATAATGATTCTTTCAATGGTGACTCTTGTACAAATTTATGATGATGACTCTTTTACAAATTTACAATGATGACTCGGGGTAGCCCCTAGTGCTTCTTGGGTTGACATCAATGACAACCACTGATCAAACCAAGCAGCACCAAGGGCTACCCCGATCTTGCATGGCCATTTTGACTTAACAACTCATTCTATTATGAGTCAAGGATCTTCTAGATGGAGTCATCATTATCATTGTCATCATTGTAAATTTGTAAAACAGTTATCACTGAAAGAGTCATTATTGCAAAAGATTCAATATGCCTAGAGTTGAAGAGGTATTGTTGGGAGGTATAGGAGTCATTGTTGGGATGATGTCATGGTTGGGTTGCAAGTCATAGTGTGATTGGATGTTCGATCAAGTACAAGAAAATCATTGTAAATCATATTGTATCATGGATCATTGTCCCTGGTATGGGATTCCACACTCTTGTCTCACTTCTGATCATTATATGGTGGCAAGGAGGTGTTAGGAAGGTGCATGAAGTCGATTACAAGTTGGAGCCAGTGAACACTTTAGGGTGGTAGGTTGGTCTAGGATGTTTGGCCATCCATTCAGTTGACTACTGAAGAAACCAGGGTGTTGGGGTGTCCTTCGAGTGGGAGATGGAGAAGAATGTTTTTCTAGAATTCTAGGAAGTTGTAACTTTCATCTCAGGTGGGGCTTAATATTAAAAGAATTTATTAGAAAAGTGTTTGATGGTTTTTGACCCAGAGGGGGGTTTTCCACCCAAAATTATTGTGCCTATTGTGTTTTATTATTTATTTTTGTTACTGGATGAACATTAATAATAATTGAAGATTAATTAATGCTATGAAAATATTTAAAAGTGTTAATTGCTAAGGAATATTGATTCACCCCGCTCTAAGTATTTCCGACACTTAAAACGTGTCACAAATATGTAATCTACAGGTTTAAACAACAAATATGAGCATAGGGTTCTCGTACTCATCTAAGAATCGCTAAGAAGCATTGATGCCTCAACACATTAGCTGCCATTTCATCCATTAGGCAATAGATACATTGTTCATTCATTTACTAGTAAAAACATGATGACAGCCATACATAGACACTACCATAATAAATGCTCATAACTAGCACAATAACAACGTAAATACCAAGGAAACAACAACCATATAATCCACATATAAACCAATACAATATTAATGAAATAACAAGGAGAACTAACCACATATTAATGAAGCAAAGACCAACCAATAGTGGGACTTCCATAAACCACCGGATTGTAGACATGGTTGAGCCAAATCTCTCTTCAACGAGTCACCCTCGTGCCATATTCCAAGCATGAATGTGGGATCTCATAAAACACATCAATCAAAACCATCCAGGGCTTCCAGTGGCCAAACCACCTAAACCCATCAAACAATGATTCCACCTCACAGTCAGAAATCACAAAACCATCATAAGGTTGTTCTTTACCCAAGCCTTCTAGGGCTCTAGAGCATTTGTTCCAACCAAGGCTTCCAGGACGAATAACTCAACCCACAGTTGTCATTGGGCTTCCAGAGTGTTTGTCCAACCAGGGCTTCTAGGACTAGTAACTCAACCCACCAAGGGCTTCTAAAGCGTTTGTCCAACCAAGGCTTCCAATACTAGTAACTCAACCCAATTTGTTACAGAGCTTCCAGAGCATTTGTACAACCAGGGCTCCCAAGAACTAGTAACTCAACCCAATCTAAAGGAAACATGAGAACCAACCAAACAAACCAAGAAATGAGCCCACAACACCATGGATATCTAAGAAATGGAAACGCTAGGAAAATCAACTATCAATCTAGGAATTCCATGCCAATGAAAGATCATGACCAATAAACCACATGCATATGTCATGTATGCCAAAACTAGTGAGGAAAACATGCATGCAACTCAGTACCTGCAATAAAAACTCATTGTAGTTGTTGATCTTGATGTCCTCTTGCGCTTTCCTGCTCTTCCTTTTCCTTCTTGCTCCAAAACTCCAAGTATGCCACACTCTCCAAGAGTGCTCCAAGAAACTCTAATTGTCCAAGAGTATGAGAGAGAGAATAGAGAGAGAGCTCCAAAACTGAACTGAAAAAATTCTATGAACTAGTATTCATAAGCCTTTTTATTAATGGGGCCTCTATTTTCTTCAGTTTCCATTATTTTCGTTCAATTTCCTCCTCACATGCAACCTGTGACCTTTCACCTCCCTTTTCTCCTAATTTCCATTATTTTCATAAATGAATGTGCCAAAATTCCACTTTGTCTTTCCAAAGCCTTTGACATTTCCTTTGCCAATTTCCCTAGCCATTAATCAATCACCAGTGATCCCCATCACTATGCTTTTTCCCAACATTCAACTTGGAATACGTGTCCCATCAATCGTGGTTACTATTTTGATTTTATTAACATTTACATGGATTTTTCACCAGGTTTGTTACACAACCTCCCCCTTGGGGGGGGACCGTCCTCGATGTTCAACAACACCTACAACCAACAAGGTTGTTGTAAGAAAAACATACTTCCCATGGATTTTTATAACTTAGATCGTTGCAACATTTACAATGATCATCCTGTTAAGAAGAAAACCAACATGACAACATAACAAGTATAATATCATAATGACATGACACCCATATCACTTATTGGAGCTTTATAACATAGCTCATGGCAATACTTACATCCATATACATATTTACATATACCAAACATCACTAAAACATGTACCATAAACATATACCAAAACATCCACTCAACCAGTGAATAAGGAAGGATACATAGCCCGCATCTCCCATGTAGCTTCATTGGGCCCAAAGTGCTTCCGCTTCACTTTAACCTGCTTGATTTCTCGGTTCTGAAACATGAGCATCTTTCTCTGCAAAATGCATTGCAATTTTGGTTGGAAGACTCCTTCTGGCTCCACCTGCAATACAGACTAGTCAATCAAATGATCAACATCTATAACATACTTCTCAAGATGACACATTTAAAACATCATGGACTTTCACTATCGGAGGTAATGCAATTCGATAGGCTACTCGCCCAATCCTCTTAATAATCTTGAAAGTTCCACAAAACTGGGGGTGCCAGCTTTCTACATGATCCAATGCGCAAGGAGATATTCTTTGGTTTGATGCGTAAGTACACCTATTCCCCAACTTGTAACCCCTTAAATAACCTACTATGATCTGCATAGCTCTGTTTCATATCATGTGCTATTTTCAAATTCTTCTTGATTACCTGCATTTCCTGCTCCATGCCTGTCAACATGTCTGGTCCAATCAATGCCATGTTAACCAGATCACTCCAACTGATGGGAGTATTACAGCTTTGCTCATACAATGCCTCAAAAAGACTCATCCTTAGTGACTCCTAGTACCCATTGTTGTAAGCGAACTCTACCAGTGGAAGGAACTCTTCCCACTTCCATTGCTAATGCATCACATACATCATCAACATGTCCTCCAGTATCCTGTTGACCCTCCTTGTCTATCCATTTGTCTGCAAATGATACGTTGCACTAAAGGCTAACTTTGTGCCCAAACCTACAAACAACTCATTCCAAAACTTGGAAGTGAACTTCACATCCCTATCAGATACAATATTCTTCGGAACTCCATGCAACTTGTCCACGTCCCTGATGAAGACCTATGCTACATCACTCGCTGAGAATGTATACTTCACTTTTATGAAGTGCACTATCTTTGTCAACCTATCCACCATTACCAAGATGGAATCATATTATCTCATTATCCTTGGAAAACATGTGATAAATTCCATGGAAATGACCTCCCATTTCCACTCTAAAATCATAATTGGTTGTAGCAATCCACTTGGATGCTTACACTTTACCTTCACCTATTGACAATACAAGCACCTAGCCACAAACTCTGCTATATCTCTCTTCAAATTCAGCCAATAATAGAATTTCTTCATTGTTTTCAGCGTCTTCTGATAACCTGAGTGACCTAAATATGGTTTTACATGAAACTCCCTGGAGATTAACTTGTTGATCTCACTTTTATCTGGCACATATATCTTGTCTCTAAACCTGACCAATCCACCTATTGTGAGATGATATTCCACATCCTATGCACCTGCATATGTACCTGTACCGATACCACTACATGTACATGTACCTATACCACTACCTATGCATGTACCTATACCACTACTTGTACATGTACCTCTACTCTGTTGCAACATGTGCACAATCACCATATACCTGTCATCCTCTGACTTTCCTACAAGATCATATCCTCTAAATCTGTCCCATAGGAGCTTATAGTTGCTATGTGATTTACCTGTATCAGCCTGTTAAGAGCATCTGCCATCCTATTCTCTTTACCTTTGATATACCTGATCTCAAAATTGAACTCATTGATCGTGGCCAACAATCGAACCTTCCTTCCATTCAGATTCAGTTATTCAAATAGATACCAGAAATCGCTGTGATCACTCATCAATATAAACCTCCTACCAAGAAGATATTTCCTCCACATATTTAATGCATGTATGATTGTTGCTAACTCAAGATCATGTGTCAAGTAGTTTTGCTCATGATCATTCATTTTCTATGACTCATAGCATACCACCTATCCATCCTATAGAAGGACTCCACCAAGTCCTCCCTTGAAAGCATTTGTACATACTACAAACTCTTTATTCAGATCTACAATATTTCACATTGGTGCATGTGTCAACAACTGCTTGAGCTGCTCAAAACTAGCCACGCACTCCTCTGTTTATTCAAACTTATTATCTTTCCTCTGCAATGATGTGATAGGATAAGAAATATACGAGAATTCCTGATGAATCTCCTGTAATAACCTGCTAACCCCATGAAGATCTCACCTCATCCACATTCCTCGGAGTTTCCAACTCCATGATAGCTCTTACCTTTTCTGGGTCCACTGTTATGCCATCCTTGGAAACCACATGTCATAAGTAGCGTACCTCAGTCTGAAATAAACTACATTTGTTGAGCTTAGCATACAATTGATTCTCTCTCAACAATCTAAAAATTGTTTCTAAATGCTCGTCATGCTCTTATTCATTTTTAGAATATACCAATTATCATCAATGAACACAATAAAAAACTTGTTCAAATACAAACACAATGCACTATTCATCAAGCACACAAAATTAGTTGGAGCATTAGTTAAACCAAATGGAACTATAAAAAACTCATAATTCAGATAGATGGTCTGGAAATTTGTCTTGTAGATGTCCTCTTCTTTGATGCGTACCTGATGATATCTGGATCTCAGATGAATCTTCGATAACATTGTTGCTCTCTTCAACTGGTCGAACAAGTCATCAATCCTTGGTAACAGATACATGTTCTTGATGGTCACTTTTTTCAACTTCTTGTAGTCAATGCATAGCCTAACAGTACCATCCTTCTTCAAAAATAGTACCGATGTGCCCCACGGTGATACACTTGGCCTAATGAATGCCTTGCCTAAACTTTCCTTTAAATGCAGCTTCAACTCTACCAACTCAGGTGTACTCATCCTATAAGGTTCCTTTGATGCCGAAGTTTCCCCTAGAACCAACTCACTAGAAAATTATACTTCCCTGTGGGGTGGAAACTCAGAAATATCTGTAGGAAATACATCTTGAAACTATTGTAGAACTGGGTACCTACTCAAAACATCTTCATATTCAATTTCCTTACCTTTGTCACTAGAAATGTGCATTGCAAATAACACACACTAATTCATGTGACTATGCTTGGCCTACATAGTTCTCACCATTCTAACTGATGTTGCTTTCTTCTTACCCTGCAAAACTCTCTATTCCCCATTTTCATCCAAGCACTCAATGGATTTGTCATAACAATCCACCTTGGTTCTATGAAGGTACAACCAATCCATGACCAACAACAAAATGTATCATCCAAACTGTAATACATTCAAATGTGTTGAGGTAGGCATACCATTCAAATGAAATGTACAAGCTCTTACCTAGTGATGAACTCTCTTCTTTGTACCTGTAGCCAACTGCACTAACCAAGACTTTGCATGCACTTCTTTATTCAAACCACACTTATCCACTAGGTCCAGACTAACATAACTATAATTAGATCGAGGGTCAATCAAAATAGAAACAACTTGATCACAAAACTTACCATCCATCTCAATGATAGATGATTGATGGTTTTCATGTCTATTATCCAACGTTGCATAGATCCTAGGAGTACTCTTCCCAACATCTACCACTATTCGTGCATCATGAGCACTGTAGATCTATGGTCTACCACCCTGATGTTATGGAAAATCTCTCCTACAATGATATTTTCCATAATTCCAACACTTTATAGGCTTCCAGCCTGCATCCTTGTTCTTCTCCTCAGATCGATTCATTGTCCTATGTCAGATGCATTGAACTTCTTAAACAGTGTTTCATTCTATTTATTACATGTACCCTAAGGTCTTTTTCACATATTGTCCCATTTTCCTTTATTCTTATCATTACCCTTCCAATCTAGCTTAGTTTCAGATTTGCACTTTGATTGTTCATAGCAATGCTTTAGCTTTCAAATGGCATCCTCCAATGATCTAGGATCATTAACCTCAATCATGTTTTTGAATGCAATGGGTAATCCAGTAATGAATCTCTGAATCTTGGCCTTATCCTCCTTGAGCTAAGGCACATACCTCAATAGTTTCAAGAACCTACTAGTGTACTCCTCATCTGTCATCGATCCCATCTTTAGCTCATAGAATTGTTTTGCCCTATCATCAAAGTATCTCTCTGATAGGTACCTCTTCTTGAATAATCTCTCAAACTCACTCCAATTCAAGTCCTCCTCATGAATACCTCTAACATTGTTCACATCTTCCCACCAAATATATGCTTTACCTTTGATACTAAATGTAGTTAATTTGGTTTTCATGTACTCTAAATAATCATGCAACCTGAAGAACTTCCTCATACCAAGCAACCTGTAACACCCTCCTTCCCACATCTACCCAAGTAACTAGCCAAATGGTGTAAACATTCAACGATATGCTACTCTGATTGGATTCGACCTCCTATGTGACCTTAATGAAGTGGAATCAACAAAAACATCACACACAATCATCCAACATCAGCTTCAGGACCCACATAAACCAATCTAACACTTTAGACAACTTTCCCTTGGGTCCTACTAAATTTTTCACCATCTTAGGCCTCAGCCACTCTCATTATATAGGCATGAAAACGTCCAGAAACCCAAATTCGTTCTCACAGTCTTATGTGCGAGCATCCAGGGACCCAATTTTCCGGTTTTGTGCTAGGGAACCTGGGATTTAAGCCACTTTTTCAGGCCCAGAGCCCAAGCCACTGCCCAGAATGGAGTGAAAGCTTAAGATAAATAAAATAACTGGAAAACAAGGATTCCAAAGCAATAAATTGAACAAGACCTTAGCCAAACCCCTACTAACCATGACAGGCATTTCGTCAAACATATCATCAACATGTAACCTACAGATGTAAACAACAAAATTAAGCATAGGGATATCATATTTATCTAAGAATCATTATGAACCACTATTCTCTCTTGCCATTTGTTGCATTATCATCTATTAGGCCATAGATACATTATCCATTCATTTACAAGTAAAAACATGTTGAGATGCATACATAGTTGTTGTCATAAAACAAACATATAACTAGCATAATAGGGAAAAAAATATCATAAACATATCAGCCATAAAATCCACATATACATTAGTACATTTACACATGAAAATCAAGGGAATGAATTTCTCATTAATGAATGCAATAAACCAGCCAAATATGGGATTACCACATTCCACCCGACCATAGATTGGTTGAGCCAAGTCTCTCTTCAGCCAATCACCCCTGTGACATATTCCAAACATGAATGTGGGACTCATAGAACACACAAAAAAACACCAACAAGCATGGATGCCACCGTAGTTCTCTACCTACATCCTAAGGAATTTAAGTGCCTCCTAGTCTCTCAGGATTTATCATAATCCATAGTCTGATCTAGGGATCACTAGGCACTACACTGAGACACACTCTCCAAGCTTTACCATACATCCCATCCCGGGACTACTAGGCTCAACAGAGAGAAATCCACCTCTTGTCTTTACCGTATATCTCGTCATTCACCGACAAGGATTCCTAGTCTCACCGAGGCACACGATCTGGTTTTACCGTAACCCACAGTCTAGTTCATGGGTTACTAGGCCAGTGGCTTTACCGTGATCCACAATCTGGTTCAGGGACCACTAGGCCATGTGTTTGTAAGTTTAGAGATCCACCCCACTCAGCTTCGAATCCATCCGTCCATCCCAAATTAACCGAATATGAGAAACCCATATCATCATAGCTATCAAGAAATGGCAAGGCTAGGCTGAATATTATGGTCACACCTAGAAAAACCCATGCCATGATAGAAAATAACCACATGCAATACCATGCATGCCAAATATAGCAAGAAAAATACACATGCAAGTCGATACCTGCAATGAAGCTTGTTGTAGATGCTTGTTCTTGCCTTTCCCTATTTGATCTTTGCTTCCTCTTGCCTTCTTGTCTTTCATGCTTCGATGTCAAAGTGCTCCAAGAAACTCTAAGTGTCCAAGAGTGAGAGAGAGAAACAGAATAATGAAAAATCTCCAAAGCTAAACTGATAAAATGTTACCAACTGATCCTCAGAAGCCTTTTTATGATGAGGCCTCTATTTTCTTCATTTTCCAATATTTTCCTTCATTTTCTTCCTCACATGAAATATGTGACTTTTCACCTCCTTTTTCTCCTAATTTCCATTATTTTCATAAATAATTGTGCCAAAAATGTCATTTTTCCTTTCCAAAGCCTTAGTAATTTCCTTTGCCAATTTTTTTAGCCATAAACAATCAAATGAACACCCCCCAGGATGTATTTCCTAACATTCAGCTTGGAATAAGTGTCCCATCAACCGTGGTTATTGTTTTTAACTTTTTATTACGTGGAATTTTCACCAGGGCTATTACAGGACCCTCGTCCTTAGGGGACGCCATCCTCGGTGTTTAATCACACATATAGCTCAATAACCCACTAAAAGAAGACATGTTGATCATGGAGCTTTATAACATAGCTCAATGTATTATTTACAATGAAGGACCTGCTCAAAAGAAAAACATCATGACAACATATTGCATACTGGAGCTTTATAACATAACTCGTTACAATATTTACAATGATCATCCTGTTGAGTGCCAACCCACATGACAACAAAACATCATGATAACATAACCACATGATAGCATAGTAACATGACAATATAATCATAAATACGTGACACCCATACCTCTTAGTGGATCTTTATAACATAGCTCATGGCGGTATTTACATCCATATACAAATGTACATATAGCAATATGACCAAAATATATACCAAAAACATGTACCAAAACATATACCAAAGCATCATATCAAAACATATACCAAAACACCATATCAAATCATATACCAAAACACCATATCAAAGATGCTTTGCCTCAACCAGCAAAGAAGGAAAGATACATAGCCCGCATCTGTTCTTCCTGTTAGCGCTCGAATTTGGCCTCAGGCTGAAAAAGACAAAATCCAAGGCAACATCAAACCACTTAGCCTCGTAGCTAGCCCTACGAGGACAGGAGAGGGCTCTCTCCGGGTCTATCTCGGCAAAAGGTTTTCAAAGGGCTGAGATGACCAATAAAGAACACTGATTTTAGGCTAGTAAACTGATAGGGAAAGTTTGATTTCAAATTTTTTAGGGTTTTGTTGGAAAACTGAGCACGATAATTTTGGGTGCGGGGATGAGACACAGTTTTGCAGAGGTCATTTTGGGGCAAGGTAGGAGATTCTCTTGATGCCTTTGAAGGAAGTGAATGGATAGATATGACTGGTGAGGAGCTAAGGAGAGCGAGAAACCATCAGGAGTTCTCCTTAAACAGATGAAAACATAGATATTAAGTAAACTTAAAGGCAGAGCATAGAAACCATGAATTCTACCTTAACACTTAATTTACTTAATTTGCAGAAGAGAAGAGTAGGAAAATGATACACATAACAAACTTACAAGTACATGAGAGAAACACACCATCAACACAAATCACCACAGGAATCCCAAATAGTGCTGCAAAACCCTGGTCATTCCTTTGCCAAAATTGCAGAGATACAAAGAGTAATATAGTCTAAGCTTATCCCTCAAGAGTCCAACCATGAAAATGACTAAGAAAGTACATAATATAGGCAAGCTAACACATTTCCTTGCCTCTAGGGGTCGAGCTCATCATCCTAGGAGCTGTTTCAACCAATTCTAAACTGAGCACTACAATCTAGGCAATCAAAACAACTTGCCTCTATAAGCTAGGAAACCAATTCATTCATTAATTTTTTGCTATTTTATGAATGAATCTTCTAGAATAGGTAAATAAGTTTCATGTCAACATAAAATTACATTAATTACATCAAGGAGGGTGAAAAATCCCACCAAAAGTCAAAACTGGTCAAATGCTGCGTTTTCCTGAGCTAAAGATGAAAAATTGAGAAAATGTCCTGATGCATAGCGCGCCTTTGAACCCACTTTTGGGGCACTTCCCGGCATCCAAAGGAGGCTCAAGTGGGCTTGTTGGAAAGGTCTAGATGTCTACTCTCTAGCCCAAGTGGAATTTCTCAATTTGGTGCCCATTTGCCCCTCAAAAAAAGCAATCGCACAAGACTGCTTCCTGTGTGTCCAAAAAGTGGCAGAAGGTCATTTTTTGCTTGTTTTTTGACCTCTTGGGGCCCCAAATCTCAATGAAATGTCTTGGCAGTGGCTGAGCAAGTGTAATTTGTCATGAAAAATCCAAAAATGCAGAGTTTTTGTGAAATGGACCTCCCCATCTTCAGGGTAGCGCGCGGCGCGCTACGCGTTGAGGGCAAAAACCTGTTTTTAGCAAAAAAAATTCAAAATTGACCAAAATTGCTCCAAATTTTCTGAATTTTGAGCTGGGGGTGTATCATTGAGCACCATGCTCCTTCAAGGAGGCTTTAGCCAAAATATGAAGTGGATCGTGCCTTTTCCTCCGTTTTAGTGCCTTGGCCAATCGTCCTTTGAGTACCTTCATTTTCGCTTTGCACACATGCATGCGGGCCCAATAATGATTCTTCATGTGGCAGAGCATATCTTTGTCCCTGTTTGCCTTGGCTATCAATTTCTCTAAATGAGTGTTCACCCGAATGAGCATAGACCCTTGCTCAATAGGTGTCAAATCACCGGGTCTCTTGTGAGCCAAGTTCTGGTCTTTTCGGATCCTCCGCAACTCATCAAGAGTGTGTTCATCCTCTAACTGTCTGTTGTGCTGCTCTAAGTATTTGATTGTCCAATTTTCCATTTCCAACTTCTGCTGCAACAAGTGATTTTCAGCCTTTTGTTGCTGAATGATCTCCTTTAGCTCCGAGCTAGGAGAACTGATGTCAAGGTCAATAATGTCTATGTCCGGATCACCTGATGGTCCCTCATCAATCATGGGCTGCTTGCATCTCTCCTGTACCTGTGCTACTGTCGAAAGAGAGGCCCCTTC
Organism: Pinus tabuliformis; assembly: GCA_031772625.1. Taxonomy (NCBI): domain Eukaryota; kingdom Viridiplantae; phylum Streptophyta; class Pinopsida; order Pinales; family Pinaceae; genus Pinus; species Pinus tabuliformis. The sequence continues at coordinate 1,483,516,246 of CM062816.1, read as the reverse complement.
CACCTGATGTGGACATAACATTTGCTGTGCTGATGAAGAAGGCGAGACCCCTTCCACCTGGTGTGGAGATAATACTCGCCGTGCAGATGCAAATAAGGCCCTATGGCCTCTCTGATATGTAACACATACTGGAGTGCTGACATGCTCGGGCTCTAGAATGTGAAACTGATGTGAAGGCCCTCCCTCATAATGGACAATCTCAGGGGGTGGCTGTGGCACCATGAAGAAGTCGTGAGAGATGAAATCCTCCCAAGCAATACCCTGTTGTGCCAACTGATGCATCACTATGATCTCGATTAGTGCATAATGATATATACTCTTATGTTGCTGTGCGGGGTTCTTTCTTTGCACTAAGGGTGCCATCCTCTCTATATTTCGGCACAGGAAAAATGGAATGTTCATCATTCGTACCTGGGTGAAATGCATCAATAAACGGATATGGTACGAATATAAACGTGAAAATTTGCCTTCACAAGTGAAATAGCGCATAATGAGCCTCATCAAGGGTGCATACTCATCCCTTAGGAATCTGAAGGGAAAAACAGCAGTTAATTGTCTCATACATCCGGGTTTGATATATGGTTGATAATGAAATCTGTCTAGCTACTGGCGCTTGTTCCACTCCTCCCCAACATTTGGTATCCCGATGGCTTGAGCAACAATTTCGGGTGATAGGGTGAAATACACTCCTGCAAGGTTCACATGACCATTGTGCAAATGTAGGACAAACAAGCGGACTAGTTCTCTGTGATGTTGAATTAGTGAGATCCGCTCACAATATCCAAAGCATGATTGATACTGAAAACATGTCATTGCAAGTGGACAAGCTTGCAAATGAACCAGAGAAGTGGGCTCCTCCCTGACATGCCGACCACCTTTACCACCCTTGTGATGCCTCCTTGGCACTTCTACCTCTGGTATTGAATCACTGTCATAACTCTGCTCATAATCTGATTCGGTTTCTGACATGGTTTTGAAGGCAAGATGGCTGAAATGTATTGCTGACTTTGCACCCAATTAACTGTTGTTTGACTTTTTCAAATGTTGTCACCAAGGGGACATAAATACAAGGGGATTGTTAGGGATAGGGGAACATGAGGGAATTAGGGACAATAAACATAAATAAGGAATTTAGGGAAGGCAACATGGGAAATCATAAAATTGTGGGATTTTAAGGTGAAGTAGGGTTTGGGAATTTAGTAGGTTTTAGGGATTTTAGAGAGAAAGATTATGAAATTTTATGGGAAAATTTGAAAGAGAATGTTGGTGAAGATGAGGGAAAAGAGGGATAAAAAATGGGCAACCTTGGACAGCAAAATATTTTGAAACCCTAGCACCATTAAGTCTTTAAATCTTCCACAGCAATATAGGGTTTTAACTTCTCATTTTTCATGGCATTTTAACATATTAATTTCTCATTTATCTTGCAAAACCAAAACTAGCCATGGAGGAGAGGCCTACCTAAAATTTGCTTTAGAGAAAAGAGGATTTGGTAGCTTGCTGGCAGTTTATTGGGCGAAAAACCCAACGCGTAGCGCGCCTTGCCCAACGCGTAGCGCCCCTCTGACGCGTAGCGCGCCCTCCTTGATGCGTAGCACGCCTCTGAAAGTGCCCAATTTGCTTAATGACTCTTGAAATCGCCTTTGCAAGGATTCACTTAGCTTGTGAGAGGCAAATGAGTTGCTAATGAAGAGTGATGTGCTTTTATAGGCTCCCTTTAGATTTTTATTTGCCCAAAACCCACTTTATAATGTTTGAGTGTTGACACTTTTTGAATTAATTGGCTCTGACTTCTGGTTTCCTTTCTTTAAAAAAAATTGGTTGAAATGATGATTTTTTCTGAAAATTTTTTGCAGGGATAGCTTCTAATATGCTTTGGCAAAGGAGACCAAGGTTGTGCTTCAACATTTGGAGAATTTGAAATTTTGACAATTTTTACAAAAACGAGATAATGACCTTTGTTTTTCAAAAACAGAGTTTTGAAAACAAGGTGAAAATTAAGCTATACAATAGTGAGAATTATTGAAATGATGTTTTATGAAGGACATCCCTCTGGCCTGCTAGTCCTTTATGACCTCTCAAGACAAAAACTGACTCAACCCTAGACCTAAGACCTCGAAACTTAAAACAAGATGAATGACCCTTTGAAGATTTTATTTACTTAAACAAACCTGAACCAGCAGTGACAAACAAGAGGGGAATAAAAAAACACAAACTCCCTCCACCGGGGTTATGGCATGCCTAACGGAATGCAACATGATCACACTGATGGGACACCTAATCATGAAATTCAAAGAGCTTTGATCTCTGGTGGAGGGCTACTAGACCGAATCTAACATTAGCTCCAATGGGATGGTAGCTCCTTGGAGATGCCAAGAACCTCAGACCTCTGGGAGAGCAGACCAGTGCTTTCAACCATTGGGCGATGGAGTCATTATTTACTCATTTGACACAAACTCTGACGGCTTCAGTGACTGCAGATTTGACTGAAAATTGGACACAACTTTGACCCAAACTAACTCAATTTTGGACAGAAAATGGACTGATAAAAACACCTTGACAAACCTCAAACCAACCAATCTTCATCTTCAGAATTATAGCCTTCACCGCGGGCCCCAGACTGAGGATGAAAGATCAGTACACACATGCGATAAAATAAGAGTAAAACAGTATGTACAATGATGGTGACAAGAACAGAAAACGCTCAGACATGGTACCTCTTTAGCAGCCGACCATTGACCGACCCTCCAGGATAATCATCTCCGTTCATTTCCTTGAGAAGAAAAGCATTTTGGCCACGATATGTTGTGATCTTGTAGGGACCCTTCCATAAATTATCAAATTTGTCGTGCTTCCCTTTATCTTCATTGCGAGCATCCCACCTCAAAACCACATCATCTATTTGGAAGTCATCTCATTTTGCTTTCCTGTCATAAATATTCTTTATGTTCTCTTGCAACTTGAGAGTATTGTGAAGAACTTCCTCCCGTGTCTGCTGTAAATGAATCATTTGATTAATCTGCCTCTACATGGGATCTTCCTCACTACCAGCTTCTTGAAGCAATTTGACCACCGGAATAGCAAGCGAAGTAGGAAACACTGTGTCTGTCCCATACACCAACTCAAAAGGAGACATGCCAATTGACTTTTTCTGACTTACCCTATCAGCCCGCAGTGCATTCACTAACTTTTTATGCCAGCTCTTCTTATTGATTTCCAGCAACTTTTTAATGATATTTACTAAGGACTTATTTGAAGATTCTGCCAACCCATTTCCTTGCGGATGGTAGGTGGTAGAATGCCCCAAGCTGATATTGTATTTGTAGCAAAAGTCAACCATTCTCTTTGATTTGAATGCTGCCGCATTATCTGTAATTAACTTACTCGGACAGCCAAAACGTGACAGTATATTATTTTCAAGGAAAGAAATAATTACCGCATCTGTGGCCTGCCGGGTGGGAATGGCTTCAATCCATTTTGTGAAGTAATCTGTAGCTGTCAATATCCATCTATGTTGTCCTGATGATGCTGGATGAATTTCGCCGATAAAATCCAAGCCCCACTGCTGAAATGGTGCGCTGACTTCAATTGGTTTGAGAGGAAATGGCTGTAATTTCTGTTTCCCTTGAAAAATTTGGCACTCGTGACAATTCTTGACAACTTTATATACATCTGAAAACAATGAAGGCCAATAAAAACCTGCCCTTAGGATCTTATTTGATGTAGTCTTCCAAAACAAATGGCCCCCGCAGTCACCTTTATGAATATCTTCCACAACTGTTTTGGCTTCCTCCTCGATCAAACAATTCAGCAATATTCCACCGGGGTCTTTCCAATATAGTGCAGATTTGAGGATGCAAAACTTGGCTGCTTTCAACTTCAATGTCCTACTTTTATTTCGAGGCATCCCGGGAGGTGAAGACAAATTTTGAAGTACATATATAATATCAACATACCAAGGAGAAGAAATAAAGATGTCAGATACCTGTTGTGCTGAATTCTCCTCATCTTCATCGGACATGGCAGCCATCAAATTGATATCTAGGACGTGGAGATTTGTTTCAGCCATCAATTTGGCAAGACCTTGACCTTTGATCAGCTTAGTGGGTTTAATTTCCACATCATACTCTAATAATGCAGCAATCCACTTACCCCGCCTTCCTTCCGGTTCTACCTGTACTAAAACATCCTTTACTGCTGCGTTAGGAACATATGCAATAATGTGGGAATTCAATATATACACACGGAAATCCTTCAAGGTCTTCACAAGCGCAAGTGCTTGTTTTTTGATGATGTTATACTTCAATGCTCCGTCCCTTATAATACGGCTGAAAAAAGCAATAGGCTTCTCAACTCCATCTCTTTTTTGCATTAGTACAGCTGCCAATGTGTGCTCAGAAGCAAATGAAAATAAAATAAAATCTTGTGTGTAATCCGGACTGATTAGAGTGGGGGCTGAAGATAGAACCAACTTTACCAAATTGAAAGATTTTACCGCCTCTTCAATCCACTTTAGCTGGCTGTCCTTTTTAAGCATGTTTGTGATTTCTCTAAGATGCTCGACAAGATTCGGAATGAAGCGACGCAGAAAATTCAACTTACCATTAAAGGACTGTATTTCTTTTTTGTTCCGAGGCTACTCAATTTGCTGAATAGCTTCAACACGTGCAGGATCTATATGGATGCCGTCTTTGGAAATGATGTGGCCCAAGAGCTTGCCTTCACTCATGGTGAAAAGACTCTTCTTTGGATTCAACGAAATACCATATTTTTTGCACTTTTGAAAAACCATTTTCAAGTGATATAAATGTTCTTCATCAGATTTCGAAAATATAGTCAAATCATCAAGGTAAACAATTAAAAAGACATCTTTCTCGTTGGCAAAGGCCATATCCATCGCACGCTGAAAAGTGGCACCTGCATTTTTCAAATCAAACGGCATATTTGCATAATGAAATGTTCCCCATGGAGTAGTGAATGCAGTTTTGTCACGATCATCCTCATTCACCAAAATCTGATTGTACCCGGAATAGCCATCGAGTAGCGACATCCTTGATGTTCCAACTACTCGCTGCAATATATGATCCATCTTGGGCAACGGATAATTGTCTTTTAAAGACACCTTATTCAAATTTCTGAAGTCAATGCATAAACGGATCTCACCGGTCTTCTTTCTTACGGGCACCAAATTAGATATCCAATCGGAAAATCTGATAGGTACTATGATTCCAGACTTGTACAACCTATTCACTTCTTTTTCTATCAATGGCAGCAATTTAGGGTTGATTCTCCTCAACTTTTGACGGAAAGGTTTCTGATTTGGCTTTATAGGAATAGTATGCTGAATGATATTAGTGTCATATGTTTTCAGATCTGAATAATCCCATGCAAAGACATTAGAAAACGAAGATAACAATCTGACATACTCCTTCTTTACCTTTGGTGACAACGAATTTGATAGCTTTACCATCTTGGGATTCTCAGCTGCTCCAATGTTTACTTCTTCAACACCTTCTTCAGTTGGTCTCAATGTCGGTTTGTGGGCCACATCATCTTGATCAAATAGCTCTTCCAAAGGAATCAATCCTTTAGGAATAAAATTGTCCTTAAGTTGCAGCACATCCATTTGATTTACTTCATCTGGTTCAGTATCTATGGAGATGTCCTTAAATGCACCTTCAATCTGCAAAAAATCTTTGATTTCTTCATCATCCTGGAAGACTTGCCAACATCGTTGATTATTCGGAACTGTGGGGTGATGTTTCACATAAATCTCAAATTTGTTGCTGGAATTCATTGGAATTTTTAAGTTACTTGCTGCCTTGGCCAATGCATCAGCAACTCCATTTTGTATGCGGGGCACACATGTCAAAGTATGTTCAGAAAATAATTTCAAAATATCTACGACAGCATTTTGATATGCCCTCATACGAGGATGCTTGGCCTGAAACTCACCTTTAACTTGCTTTATCACCAACTCGGAATCACCATAAACTGCAATCTTCTTTGCTTTCAACTTGCGAAGAAGTTTAAGGCCAGCGATGAGAGCCTCATATTCTGCCTCATTATTTGAACAATTGAATTCTAGTTTATAAGAACACACTCTCACCTTGCTCAGGACTTTGTCTTGGGCAGAAAAGGGACTTCGAACCCACACACCAATACCAACACCATCGCTGCCCACAACGCCATCAAAATCCATGGTCCAAAGACCATCTTCATCTTCTTCCAACTGCTGAAACTGTGTTGCCTCTGTTTTTTCTGTTTGCTGCCCCTTAGCTTCAGCTGTTTGTTTCATGGCAGTTGGCTTTTCTTCTCTTTCCTTTTGCAGAACTTCTCTAAAATTTTCAGTAATCTCTGGTATATCCTCTGCCTGAACTAATTGACTATCTATCTCATTAAAATTATCAGCAAACAAAACAAACGACTCCAAATCTGTATGTACATAATTTACAGGATAATTTATTGGCTTTTCTTTGCTAGTTATCATGTATTTCATCTTTTGCTCCCGATATAACTTTCTCATTTGACCGAAGACTGGAATTGTAGCATAAGAAAAATCTAGCTAAAGTGTACCTTTCAACTTAGCTCCCCAAGACCTTGAAAGCAACATACCAAAACATGGAGGAATATCCGCCACAACCACATCCATCAAGACATTCTTAGCTGGAATTTGATCTAGGCTTACCACCAAGTCCTTGATCAATCCGATACACTTTACCCGGCTGGAATCAAATGAATACAAATCATGATATTTTCTTGTGATGTCTAATCCCAGCTTTTCCATGATTGCTTTCGGCATCAAGTTGTGCGAAGCACCCGAGTCAAACATAGCATTATGTAAAACATAATCGTGCAACCTCAAACTGATATAGAAGGGAGGAACATCACTTTCAAGAGACTCACCATCTAAAGCAGGCCCAAAAATTAATTCCGGCTGATCATCTTCTACATTTACCGTGTCAAGCATTGGATCAATATTCAGAATTTTGGAAATTTCACCTCGGTAGCTGGTGTTTTTCATGATTTCAGTCAATGGAATAGACACTTTTAGCTTTGAAATTTCATTCTCCAAACTAAATGCTGAAACCTTTTCACCTTCTTTGGCCGGAACTTCTCTTCTTTCAACTTTATCCCTCATTATGCTTGGTGGCTGATTTACCTTATCTGCTGAAGATTATTGACCTGTTGGGGGATCAATTATCTCTTTTCCTTTTTTCTGTGGGGAAGCTGAATCATTTTTTGCTGAAGTATCTTTCTTCTTCTGAATGGGATTTATGGGAACAGCTCGATTTCTTAATTGTTTCTGTTGAGCAGACAAAGCATTGAGATATCCTATTTGGTAGTCCTCCGATTCTTCCTCAAGCGCTGCATCATTTGATAAGATATAATTCTCATCTTGATGGATGATGGAGTTTCTCACAAATTATTCTTCTTCTGTAATATAGGTAGGCAAATCATCAGGAGTGAAAAAGTGATTTTCCTCCCCTATAGTATCACCTTCATCCTCGGATTCTTGGCTAACAAAATTCTGCTGAAGAGAAGGTTTTATTTCCTACTTAGCTGCTAACTCTTGTGCCCTTGTTTCACACTGCTTAATTCTGTATTGTGGCTGCTGCGGACCTCGGAAATTAGGATTGCGAATCTGCGGTTCTGGCTTGTCGAGATGAGCCTTTTCGAGCATCCTTTCTACCTTTTCTACCTTGCGAAGGAGCTAATCTGATGTAGAAGCTTCTTCTTTGATTGTCACTCGTTTTTCGGCTTTCATCCTTGCTCTTTTATCATTCAAATTCGCTTCAACACTAACAGCGATTTTCTACATATCCTCCAAGGTAGGCGGATCTCTATCTCGCAGTGAATAAGCCATCTCCGGATCAAAGCCATTCGGGAATTTGAGAAGAGCTGATTTTCTAGATGGTCTTAAATCATCTGGAATAGCATTGTAAACTGTGTTAAATTTGATAATGTAATCTTGGACAGACTCACCATGATTGCATTTGAGATTGTTGTACTCGGCATTGATCTGAAGTGGATCCTTTCTGATTTCCCATCGATCTAGAAACTGCTTCTGAAGTTCATCCAATGTGGGTATGCTTCTAGCTGTCAAACCTCTAAACCATTTTCTTACTTCTCCTCCGAATGTTTGCACAAACAAACGCATAGTTACATCTTCTTCATCTATCTCATATAGATCAAAGAAAGTTGCCATTTTGTCTATATGCTGCTGAGCAGAAACACCTTGAGGAGTGCCATCAAACATGGGAATTTTACTCTGATAATCAGCTGGCATATCATGCGGATTTTGAGGAAGAGCAAGAGGGGCAAACCAGGCAGCCATTGCTTTAGGTAAATTGGGTCTAGGAGTAGTAGGTGGAGTAGGTGTAGCTGTAGTATGAGGGGTATAGGGAGGTGTAGGCGGAGGAGAAGCGATATGGGATGAAGAGGGAGAATTGACTGTAGATTCAGGATGTGTGACTATAGGGGATATAGAAATAAAAGGAGGATTGGTTTATTCATGCGGAACTGAAGCCATGATAGTAGATCCAATATTGACAGATATAGTTTCGAGGAAATCAGCAAGATTAGTGACTTGGATATCTGTCTGAAGGTGTCTTAGGATGAAATTTTCAACCAATTTATTGTGTCTCTCGATTTCAAGGGCAGCAGCAAAATCAGGGTTGGGAACTAGAGAATCAAGTGCACTTTCGGATTTGGTTTTGAACAGGGACAACTCGAAGCTCTCGTCAAAATCAATGTCTTCAAAATACTTAAAAACAGCTGGACATGAGTGAGATTTGAATATATGACTAGAATCTCAAGCTAGTTTGGATATTCTCAAAATATCAAGGAACAAATAGCCAATCAGCCTATGAAAACTCTCAACTTATCATCAAAAGTTCAGAGTTTACAAATGTACTGGGGTAAAATGCGAATGAAGTGTTGTATTCACAAGCTCACGGAGATGGACTGAAGCAGCGTTTATCTACTTCCGCTTATGCAAAGCAAAAGCGTTTCGAAGGCTACCTGGCATAACTTTAGGCTCCGTCTAAGACTTATGAAACAAACACATCAACCCGCAAGCAAGTTGTTCTCCCCAGTATGGTCGCCAATATGTTAGCGCTCGAATTTGGCCTCAGGCTGAAAATGACAAAATCCAAGGCAACATCAAACCACTTAGCCTCGTAGCTAGCCCAATGAGGACAGGAGAGGGCTCTCTCCGGGTCTATCTCGGCAAAATGTTTTCAAAGGGCTGAGATAACCAATAAAGAACAGTGATTTTAGGCTAGTAAACTGATAGGGAAAGTTTGATTTCAAATTTTTTAGGGTTTTGTTGGAAAACTGAGCACGGCAATTTTGGGTGCGGGGATGAGACACAGTTTTTGCAGAGGTCTTTTTGGGGCAAGGTAGGAGATTGTCTTGATGCCTTTGAAGGAAGTGAATGGATAGATATGACTGGTGAGGAGCTAAGGAGAGCGAGAAACCATTAGGAGTTCTCCTTAAACAGATGAAAACATAGATATTAAGCAAACTTAGAAACCATGAATTCTATCTTAACACTTCATTTACTTAATTTGCAGAAGAGAAGAGTAGGAAAATTATACACATAAAAAACTTACAAGTACATGAGAGAAACACACCATCAACACAAATCACCATAGGAATCCCAAATAGTGCTGCAAAACCCTGGTCTTTCCTTTGCCAAAATTGCAGAGATACAAAGAGTAATACAGTCTAAGCTTATCCCTCAAGAGTACAACCATGAAAATGACTAAGAAATTACATAATATAGGCAAGCTAACACATTTCCTTGCCTCTAGGGGTCGATCTCATCATCCTAGGAACTGTTTCAACCAATTCTAAACTGAGCACTACAATCTAGGCAATCAAAACAACTTGCCTCTATAAGCTAGGAAACCAATTCATTCATTAATTTTTTGCTATTTTATGAATGAATCTTCTAGAATAGGTAAATAAGTGTCATGTCAACATAAAATTACATTAATTACATTAAGGAGGGTGAAAAATCCCACCAAAAGTCAAAACTGGTCAAATGCTGCGTTTTCCTTAGCTGAAGATGAAAAATTGAGAAAATGTCCTGATGCGTAGCGTGCCTTTGAGCCCACTTTTGGGGCACTTCCCGGAATCCAAATGAGGCTCAAGTGGACTTGTTGGAAAGGTATTTATGATTACTCTCCATTCCAAGTGGAATTTCTCAATTTGGTGCCAATTTCCCCTCCAAAAATGCAATCTCCCAAGACAACTTCCTGTGTGTCCAAAAAGTGGCAGAAGGTCATTTTTTGCTTGTTTTTTGACCTCTTGGGGGCCCAAATCTCAATGAAATGTCTTGGCAGTGGTTGAGCAAGTGTAATTTGTCATGAAAAATCCAAAAATTGTTTAGATAATCTTCAGCAAAATCACATAACCAATCTTCTGTCGACGCGTTTCGAACCAACCAGTGTGGTTCATCGTCAGGACAAGTTGAAGAACCAATCCGACTTATGCTTGATTAAATAGAGTGTGCAGAGACTCCAACAACTATAATGCTAATGGCTAATTTTGACCAGGATCATTAGGTCAAAATTAGCCGTTAGCATTATCGCTGTTGGAGTCTCTGCACACTCTATTTAATCAAGCATAAGCCGGATTGGTTCTTCAACTTGTCCTAACGATGAACCACACTGATTGGTTCGAAACGCGTCGACAGAAGATTGGTTATGTGATTTTGCCGAAGATTATCTAAACAATGTTATGGATCACAGAAGTCTAAATTCCTTAATAAAATCCAAAAATGCAGAGTTTTTTTGAAATGGACCTCCCCATCTTCAGGGTAGCGCGCGGCGCGCTACGTGTTGAGGGCAAAAACCTGTTTTTAGCAAAAAAAAATCAAAATTGACCAAAATTGCTCCAAATTTTCTGAATTTTGAGCTGGGGGTGTATCATTGAGCACCATGCTCCTTCAAGGAGGCTTCAGCCAAAATCTGAAGTGGATCGGAACTTTTCCTCCGTTTTAGTGCCTTGGCCAATCATCCTTTGAGTACCTTCATTTTCGCTTTGCACACATGCATGCGGGCCCAATAATGATTCTTCATGTGGCGGAGCATATCTTTGTCCCTGTTTGCCTTGGCTAGAAATTTCTCTAAATGAGTGTTCACCCGAATGAGCATAGACCCTTGCTCAATAGGTGTCAAATCACCGGGTCTCTTGCGAGCCAAGTTCCAGTCTTCTCGGATCCTCCGCAACTCATCAAGAGTGTGTTCATCCTCTAACTGTCTGTTGCACTGCTCTAAGTATTTGATTGTCCAATTTGCCATTTCCAAATTCTGCTGCAACAAGTGATTTTCAGCCTTTTGTTGTTGAATGATCTCCTTTAGCTCCGAGTTAGGAGAACTGATGTCAAGGTCAATAATGTCTATGTCTGGATCACCTGATGGTCCCTCATCAATCATGGGCTGCTTGCCTCTCTCCTGTACCTATGCTGCTGTCGAAAGCGAGGCCCCTTCCACCTGATGTGGAGATAACACTCGCTATGCTGATGAAGAAGGCGAGACCCCTTCCACCTGGTGTGGAGATAATACTCACCATGCAGATGCAAATAAGGCCCTATGGCCTCTCTGATATGTAACACATACTGGAGTGCTGACATGCTCGGGCTCTGGAATTTGAAACAAATGTGAAGGCCCTCCCTCATCATGGACAATCTCAGGGGGTGGCTGTGGCACCGTGAAGAAGTCGCGAGAGATGAAATCCTCCCAAGCAATACCCTGCTGTGCCAACTGATGCATCACTATGATCTCGATCAGTGCATAATGATATATACTCTTGTGTTGCTGTGCGGGGTTCTTCCTTTGCACTAAGGGCACCATCCTCTCTATATTTCGGCACATGAAAAATGTAATGTTCATCATTCGTACCCAGGTGAAATGCATCAATAAACGGATATGGTACGAATATAAACGTGAAAATCTGCCTTCACAAGTGAAATAGTGCATAATGAGCCTCATCAAGGGTGCATACTCATCCCTTAGGAATCTGAAGGGAAAAACAGCAGTTAGATGTCTCATACATCCGGGTTTGATATATGGTTGATAATGAAATCTGTCTAGCTGTTGGCGCTTGTTCCACTCCTCCCCAACATTTGGTATCCCGGTGGCTTGAGCAACAATTTCGGGTGATAGGGTGAAATCCACTCCTGCAAGGTTCACATGACCATTGTGAAAATGTAGGACAAACAAGCGGACTAGTTCTCTGTGATGTTGAATTTGTGAGATCCGCTCACAATATCCAAAGCATGATTGATACTGAAAACATGATTTGTGGACAAGCTTGCAAATGAACCAGAGAAGTGGGCTCCTCCCTGACATGCCGACCACCTTTACCACCCTTGTGATGCCTCCTTGGCACTTCTACCTCTGGTGTTGAATCACTGTCATAACTCTACTCATAATCTGATTTGGTTTCTGACATGGTTTTGAAGGCAAGATGGCTGAAATGTATTGCTGACTTTGCACGCAATTAACTGTTGTTTGACTTTTTCAAATGTTGTCACCAAGGGGACATAAATACAAGGGGATTGTTAGGGATAGGGGAACATGAGGGAATTAGGGACAATAAACATAAATAAGGAATTTAGGGAAGGCAACATGGGAAATCATAAAATTGTGGGATTTTAAGGTGAAGTAGGGTTTGGGAATTTAGTAGGTTTTAGGGATTTTAGAGAGAAAGATTATGAAATTTTATGGGACAATTTGAAAGAGAATGTTGGTGAAGATGAGGGAAAAGAGGGATCAAAAATGGGCAACCTTGGACAGCAAAATATTTTGAAACCCTAGCACCATTAAGTCTTTAAATCTTCCACAGCAATATAGGGTTTTAACTTCTCATTTTTCATGGCATTTTAACATATTAATTTCTCATTTATCTTGCAAAACCAAAACTAGCCATGGAGGAGAGGCCTACCTAAAATTTGCTTGAGAGAAAAGAGGATTTGGTAGCTTGCTGGCAGTTTATTGGGCGAAAAACCCAACGCATAGCGCGCCTTGCCCAACGCTTAGCGCCCCTCTGACGAGTAGCGTGCCCTCCCTGATGCGTAGCGTGCCTCTAAAAGTGCCCAATTTTCTCAATGACTCTTGAAATCGCCTTTGCAAGGATTCACTTAGCTTGTGAGAGGCAAATGAGTTGCTAATGAAGAGTGATGTGCTTTTATAGGCTCCCTTTAGATTTTTATTTGCCCAAAACCCACTTTATAATGTTTGAGTGTTGACACTTTTTGAATTAATTGGCTCTGACTTCTGGTTTCCTTTCTTTAAAAAAAATTGGTTGAAATGATGATTTTTTCTGAAAATTTTTGCAGGGATAGCTTCTAAGATGCTTTGGCAAAGGAGACCAAGGCTGCGCTTCAACATTTGGAGAATTTGAAATTTTGACAATTTTTACAAAAACAAGATAATGACCTTTGTTTTTCAAAAACAGAGTTTTGAAAACAAGGTGAAAATTAAGCTATACAATAGTGAGAATTATTGAAATGATGTTTTATGAAGGACATCCCTCTGGCCTGCTGGTCCTTTATGACCTCTCAAGACAAAAATTGACTCAACCCTAGACCTAAGACCTCGAAACTTAAAACAAGATGAATGACCCTTTGAAGATTTTATTTACTTAAACAAACCTGAACCAGCAGTGGCAAACAAGAGTGGAATAAAAAAACACAAACTCCCTCCACCAGGGTTATGGCATGCCTAATGGAATGCAACATGATCACACTGATGGGACACCTAATCATGAAATGCAAAGAGCTTTGATCTCTGGTGGAGGGCTACTAGACCGACTCTAACACTTCCATCCTCCATGTAGCCTCATCGGGCCCAAAGTGTTTCCATTTCACTTTAACTTGTTTGATTTATCGGTTTTGAAGAATGAGCACATTTTTCTACAATATACATTGAGGATCCAACTGGAATTCTCTATCTAGTTCCACCTAAAATACAGACCAGTTAATCACATGATCGACAGCCTTAACATACTTCTTAAACAAAGATATATTGAAAACATCATGGACTTTCACAGTCATAGGTAGTGCAAGTCGATAGGCTACTGGCTGAATCCTCTTAATGATATTGAAGGGCCCATAAAATTGTGTTTCCAACTTGGCACATGATCCAATATGCAAGGAGATCTTCTTTAGTTTGATGCGCAAGTACACCTGTTCCCCAACCTAGAACTCCTTGAACAACCTGTTTTGATCTACATATCTCTTCTTCCTATCCTATGTTTCCTTTAGATGCTTCTTGATCACCTACATTTCCTGTTCCATTTCTACCAACATATCTGGTACAATCAATACCCTACTAACTGAATCACTCAAACTGATAGGAGTGTTACAACTCCTCCCATATAATGCCTCAAAAGGACTCATCTTCAATGACTCCTAATAACCATTGTTGTATACGAACTCTACCAAAGGAAGATACTCTTCCCACTTCTATTGTTGATGCATCACATACATCCTCAACATGTCCTCCAATATCATGTTGATCGTCTTTGTCTATCCATCTGTCTATGAATTATAAGTTCTACTGAATGCCAACTCTATGCCCAAACTTGCAAATAACTCCTTCCAAAACTTGGAAGTTAACTTCGCATCCTACTTTGGCACAATATTCTTTGGAACACCATGCAACCTGACTACGTCTCTAATGAGTACCTATGCTACATCGCTAGATGAGAATGTAGACTTCACTGGAATGAAATGTGCAACCTTTGTCAACCTGTCCATGATAACCATGTTGGAATCATGTTGCCTCACTATCTTCAGCAAACCTGTGATGAATTTCGGAGAAATGAACTCCTATTTCCATTCTGGAATCACGATCGGCTATAGCAGTCCACCTGGATGTTTTTCTTCACTCACTGACAATCAAAACACCTAGCCACAAACTCTGCTACATCCCTCTTCAGATTCTACTAATAATAAAATCGCTTCGCCACTGTCAGTGTCTTCTAATAAACTGGGTGACCCGAATATGGTTTTGCATGAAACTCCCTCAAGATCACCTTCTTGAGCTCACTATTATCTGGTACATATATCTTGTCTTGGAACCTGACAATTCCATCTGTTGTAAGACTATAGTCCATAACATGTGCACCTGCACCTGTACCTACACCCGTACATGTACAGGATGAACACACCTGAGTTGGTTGATTTAAAGTTGCAGCGAAGGAAATGTTGGACATGGTATTATGCATGTACCTATACATATACCTGAGTAGGTAGTTAAAGTTCCATGCCCAAAAACATACTATATGATGCCAACGGTAATACATTTATATGTGGTGTGGTAGACATACCATTCAAGTCAAATGCACAAGATCTTACCCAATTATGAACTCGCTTCTTTGTACCTGTATCCAACTACACTAACCAAGATTCTGCATGCAATTCCTTACTCAAACCACACTTATCCACCAATTTAGGACTATCATATCTATAATTAGATCCTGGGTAAATCAAAATAGAAATATCTTGATCACAAATCTTACCGTCCATCTCAATGAGAGATGTATAGTGTTATGAATGTTTGGTGTCCACTGCTACATAAATATAAGGAATACTCTCGCCAACATCCCCAACATTTTGCACCTCCTGTGAACTGTATATATTAGGCCTACCACACTAATGTTGTAGACAATCTCTCCTAAGGTGTTCCTCACCACATGTCCAACACTCCAACTGACCAGTACCCTCACCTCTGTGGTGTTGCTATTGTGACTTGTGTCCCTGTCTAGTTGCATTAAACTTCTTTTGTGGTGCCATATTTTCTTTCCCATCTGCATTCTGAGGCCTTGTTCTCTTAGGTTGCCATTTACCTCTAACTTTATCTTTTCCCTTCCATCATTTTTTAGATTCATTCTTACCCTTTGAATTTTCATAGAAATGCTTGAATTTCCCAATGAATTTCTCAAGTGACTGATGCTTGTCATACTCAATCTGGTCTCTAAATGCTAATGGCAAACCATTGACAAATATCTAAACTTTAGCCTTTTCATCAATAAGACACGGTACATACCTCAATAGCTCAGAAAACTTGGTCGTGTACTCTTCATCTATCATTGATCCCCTCTTTAGCTCATATAATTCTTTGTCCTTACTGTCCTAATACCTCTCTAACAAGTACTTCTTCCTGAAAAGCCTCTTTAACTCTCGTCAACTCAAGTCATCTGTCCTGATGTCTCTAACCTACTTAACATCTTCCCACCAAATGTTTTCTTTACCTTTCAAGATGAAGAGAGTTATTATGGCCTTCATGTTATCTGTGTACTCATTCAACTCAAAGAATTTATTCATCCTAAGTATCAAAGCCTCTGCATCTTCCAATTTCTTCACATATCCATTAAAAGTAGGTGGTTTTTCTTTTTTGAATTCATCCAGAAAGTATCCCCTATTATTCCTCCTATAAGGATGATAACGATGATAATCATGATGCTTATCAGAACCAGAACTAGAATAATACTTGTGCTCATCACCCCTTCTATCTGGAGTGACCGACAACTTGCAATCTCTCACCGTGTCAGACCTATCCGACATGTGTCTACTAGGAGACCTACTGCCATATGTCCCATTAGTTCTATCCTCTTGTCCATGGCTGATCCAAAGCGACCCTTGTCACTACAAGTCTGACAAAATCTGAGGAATTATTTCATTAACCTTTGCTTTCTTCTCTTGTGCTTGTATGATCCAATCATTATCTTCCTTACAACTCCTTATCTCTTCCTTCAAGCTCCTCATTGTATCTTCCAAATCATAAGTGTGCCCCGCACCACACTGCTCATCTGCATAGGGATATTCTATGTATTCTACCACCTTTCTGGTCATTTGACCTTTTTCCTACAATGCATAATATCTCAGATAAACCAAATCACAATAAATCAACGTACCTTAGCATAATTCGAGGAGGATACCTCGTCTTCCAGATCAACAAATCAGCATGATACATGTATAACATAAACATAAGCACATAAACATACACAAATAAATGTATCAACACATAAATATTGTTCTAGTTAGGTTGCAGTCATCAATGCAAGGCCATATCAAAAATTCATGTTATTACCTCATGCATGACAAAAACCATTACTCCATCATACACATTGCCACATGAAACCAACAACATGCATAAGTAATGCCTAATCAACTACCCCTACGCATAAACGCATGTAGTTGAACATAAGCGATCAATTCTTGTAATCAACCTACAAGGCTGATACATGTAATCAAATCAACAAGAATGTAGGCTAGCATACAAATGTAAGTAGGTGACATAAAAGCAACATGTAAGCAACATATAACAATATGTAACCATTCATATACTCATAGAAAATTCATTATGTTGGCCCTCAATTTTGGTCATTTTTTCCTATCCTAAACCCATCCATTTACCACCATATTCCATCATATTTCACTTACATATTCTTCATTTCACTCTTATTTTGCATATTCTGGTAACTAAATTAAGTTTTTCAATTTTTAGAGATTTTTGTAAAAATTGGGATTTAAGAGTAAATTTATACTGCACTAAAAATTCTCGTAATAGCTCTATTAAATTCATATGTGTAGGACACTTGGGCGAGAGCTGAGTGCATATTTGGAAAGATTGAGAACCACGGATGGATGAACACCTATTGGTTCAGTCAAATTTAGAAAATAAAACCCCGGTCAACGCTGGTCAAACTTGACCTGTCATTCAGAAATCCCTATTAAAAAGGGGCAAAATATTATTTTTTGGGATTTTGTCTAATTTTGTGAAAAAGACTTAATAAGCTCAACCTGGATGGATGGATTAGGATAGATGAATACTGCTAGAGCTATTATAGCTAAGTTTGTTGACAATTTTCTTATTTAAACTGAGTTTATGAAACATTCATGTATGTAATTTGTATTCAAACTATTGGAGACCTTTTGATAATTTGAAGAATGCTTTCTACTCTTCTAAGTTGTTGTTCATGCTATGGATATTTTCATAAGTTAGCTGTAGCTGAGAGTTCCTTAGGTGTACAAGGCAAGGTTGGAGGGCCCCCATACCAAGCTAAGTACACTTTGATTACATTAGCATAATTTTTATTTCAATAATTCTTGTTTCAGATTTATGCTTCGGTTATTTAGATGTGTGATGTTTCTTGTGTGATTTTTGGATGATTATAGTTTAAAATCAAATTTTAATATGAAAGAACAAACAAGAATTTAAGTTAAATTCTCTTTCTAACAAGTTATGAATCATAGCTAAAATCATCCTTTTTGCATTTCTTGTATTATTTCTTGAATTTCAGTTTTATTTGATGCAATGGTAATGATATTGGAGTAGATATGTGAGGAAGGACAACCAAGATCTCCTAAGTTAGGAGCCTCTTCTCTTGCTATCTACACATTACAAACCACTATTCTTTAGTTTCTCTTCTTGGGGACAGTACTGTGAGGAAGGACAACTAAGATCTCCTAAGTTAGGAATCTCTTCTCTTGCTTTGTTGCATCTTGAACAAGAAACTTGTTAGTCTTTTAAAATCTTAGATTATATTTGTAATATGCACTTCCTTTTGTTAGCCTCCTGCTGCAGCAGGTTAATCATCTTCCATGATCGACAGTTTTACATGCCAAATATGTCGTGCTATGCATGCTGCAATGCTCCATATTTGCTACAGATGGCCAAAGAAGTATCCATAAGAGTATGCTAGTCTAAGGGCCATTGCTGTGCTCCAATTTTTATAAGCAATCCATTTTTCGGTCCGAGGCAGTTTCTTCAGTTGGAGGTACTCAGGCTGGAGTTCACTAACATCTCTCTTTTTCTCATCACCCTTATTATATAACTCCCTATTAGTTTTTCCCTTCCCCTATTAAAATCATGTATATAAATCCCCCTATGTAAATACCCCTCCCTGGCATTATAGCCATAATTCTACCAAGTCGGGGAAATCTCAGTCCATCCAGGACTGTTTTTAGCCCATTCGCATCATTGAGGAACTAGTTTGACATCTGGTCAGCTAGTAACCTCCCCCTTAACCCTAAAAAACCCCCAAAAAACCCATATTCCGCCCCTAAACCAAAGTTTTATGCATAAATATTAACCCGCGCCTGTAAAAGCCCATATAAACCCGTTTTCCTAAGTTTCAACCCATCCACCGCGCGTATTTAAAAGGGAATATTCCTACGAATATTCCCACCCGTTAACTCGCCGTCCCTTCGCATCCGCCGCCAGCCGTCCGATCCACAGCCCCGCAGATCAACGGTGGGCGGGCATCTCCATTCTCGACACGCCCGGCCTTTAACGTCCGGGAGTTCGGCGGTTTTTCCGCCGTACCCCTGCCACGCGTCAGGCGCTGGGCTGTGGCGGAGCCCCTCCCTCCGAAACCGCCATCCCCGAAAAGCAGTGCGCCACATACCGCTTACCGCCCTGCCCAGTGACGTCATACCCCACGTCACCCCCTGCGCAGTCACATGCCCACGTCACCCCTGTCCAGTCACCCGATGAGTCACCTGCATGCGTGGCCTCCTGCCATGTCACTGCCACGTGTCCCTGCCACTGTACCTGCCACGTCATCGTCTGTACGTGATGACGTCATCCCGCCACGTCGCCCTGCTGACGTCACCCGCCGTACAATGTTGACGTCATGCTGATGTCATCAGCCCTTTTTCGATGCAGAGGCACAAAAGTCGCACTTCGGAGCCCCGGAATCGAATTCTGAGGCAGTTTTTGATGAGCGCAAATCGCTCATCGCAGGATTTTTTAGGCCGAAATGGAGAATATTCAGGGAATCTTTAGGGAATCTTCTCACCATGCGGCCTCAGGAAGCCCGAAAAGGCGCAAACTTGATCTGTTTTCTTCACAGAGCATACCAAAATGATCAGAAGACAATTCCAGATGATACCGAGGCCGAACAGCAGCCATTTACTAGCGATTAAACCCGAGCACATCAGATCAGTAGTCCAGATTTTTTCAGAGAGTATCAGTGGAAGAAAAGACGCCAGAGAGTATCAGTCATGATTTTTTAGGGGCTCGAGGCACCTGAACATTGATGAAGCCCCCAGAAAGTCAAATCAATAAGCATCAGCCCATCCTTGCCTTCAAATCACCATTAAAGCATTCAAGGTAGCAGGACAGCAAGAAAGCAGAAACCCATACCCATTTATTGCAGAAAACACTGCAGCAAGCCACCGAGGATAGCATCATTTATTTATTTTTGACACATCGGCCCTGAGCATGGCCCGAGATATTTTTTGCATTTATTTCTAGATAGGATTAGGTCAAGTAGTCATTTTTTATGACCTAATTAGGTCAAGATGTAATAAAGGAACTCTGCAGAGAGTTTTTGCCCTATATATACCACCCTCTGTATAGTTTTAAGGGTTGGTTAATTGAGATTTTCACTAGAGACTCGCTGTGTATACCTGGATTTTTCTGTAATCAAAGATTGCTTAAAGCTTGGAGAGCAAACTATCTGTTGTTGATGAACATTTTGAAGAGTTGAATATGGAATTCCTGCGCTGCGGCTTGAAGCAATAAGTGCCTCTTATCTCTGTTTATGTGTTTGCCATTATCTAAATAGCAGAAAAAAGGAATAGCCTAGAACTAGTTTAAACACTCTCTATGCTCAATTTCTGTTGTTTTTTTATGTTTTCCTCTAAAAGAATTGGTTATGAACATTGAATTACTCCCGGCTCATGTTTACCCCAATTCACCTGTGTTGGCCAATTATCCAGGGATTCTTAACTGCCCCTAGATAGCGCCCTGTTATTTTCTCTGCTAATTTGTTGGAGAGATTCTTAACTGCCTCTCTTTCTTTAGCATTCAGTTCATCCCTTAAATCTAAAGATTGCTTCAAACCTCAGTTATCTTGCTCCATGTTCCCTCACTGTTATTAAGAAAACGCACCAGCAATTCCCCTCCTCGACTCCATGCCTAATGGCTTGAAAAATTCAGACTATACTCTGCCTCTCTACCCGAAAGTGTCAGTTTTCCCACCAAAACTCAATCAAACCCCTTGTGCATCATATCTAGCCTAAAATCATCACTTTCAACAAAGCTAAATCATAAAGAGAGAGCCCTCTCTGACTGCAAGCAGGCTAGGGCCTGCAGTCCAAAGTTGGTTTGTGGTTACCTCGGCTGTATCCCTTTAGGAGTCAAAAGGGACAACCTGAGTGATAACATAATGGCGACTCCACTGGGGAAATGAATCATGTGTTTATTAGTGTAAATCCTCAATTTTGACCAGTTCGCCTAGTTTTCTGGAGAAAGTGTTCCTTTTCTTCAGGGTTTTTCATGTTCAGCTCTGATCTGTGACGGTGGACAGAGATCAGGCACTTCAAGGTTAATTCATCCACCTGGCGACTCCACATCATCCTCATAATAAAGACACCACTGGAGAAATGAACCCGAAGGAATTATATAAGCAGATCAGGCTCTTGACTTGGACTATCATCCAAGATATCATGTTCTTTCTCTTGCACCAGATTTTGTTGTGCATATTGTACTTTAAAAACGATTTTATGTCAGATTTTTATGTTTTTCCTATGGAAAATGTTGTTGAAAAGCCTCCTTGCACATCAGAGCAGCAGCTTCCAAATGTTGTTGAAGATCATCATACAGCTAAGGAGGAACCAAAAATAGAACCCAGTCTTCTAGTTCCTGTACATACTCCTGTGCCTCGTAAAGTTCCTAAAAGATATAAGCCACTCATCCTGCCTCCTGTGCTTGGTCCTCTGCCGGCAAATCATCCTGAATATCTCCCTAGATTTGATGGAGAGAATGGCATTACTGCCCAGAAAAATATCCAGGTTTTTGAAGACTATCTTAATACATTTGAAGTGGAAAACGAAGATGTCAGTCTTAGATTATTTGCCCTTTCTTTGCAAAGCGAAGCTAGGACTTGGTTTAAAGCGTTGCCTGAGGCGAGCATCTCTAAGTTTCAGTAGTGTGCCAAGCTTTTCCTTGATAGATGGATGATCAGAAGTAATCTCTTCGCACTCATTGAAGAATACAATCATTTAGAAAGGCATCCAGATGAATCTGTTCAGCAGTTTTCAGACAGATTCAATCAGGTTTATCAATCCATGCCTTTAAATATAAGACCTCCCCTTGATTTAGCTCTATTGCAATATCCTAGAGCATTTGACACAGAGATGGAATTCTGTTTAAGAGAGAGATGCCCGTCCACTTTGAAACAAATGCAGGACATAGCTGTGGACGTAGAGGCAAATTTAAGAAGGAGGGAAGAACAGCGCAAAGCAGAGCAAGAAGAGAAATTTCATAGTGTGTTACAAAAGACAGAGGAAATGATGCAGATGATCACAGTGAAAATGGAATGTTCAGAGCACCAGAACAGATCTGTTTCACAACAGGAAAGTAGTGACATTCACGAACAAACCTGCCACAAAACAGATGACATATTCATCCAGCCATACATGATGGAGCAATCTCCTGATATACTTTGTGAATATAATAGCTTCTCTTCTTTCAATTGTCTGCCCAAATATGATCTGTATGATGATGATTATGAGCCTAACGACCAAATCAGCCTTCCAGAGGAATCAGATCCTATTTTGGCAGGAAGCAATGTTCAGGTTCAGCAACCTGAACCCAATGATCAGCGTGCCCATCTCAGCTATGAAGAAAAGGAAGAAAATGCAGAGTGCGTTGATTTCAGTGAAGGAACTTTACCCTTTTGTTTTGAATCTTTTCAATTTATCAAGGATAATTATCATGCTATATATGATCAAGTCACCTCGTGTTGCTACTGACCGACTGGAGGATAATCAAGATATTGTTCCAAAGGTATTACCTCTAGTTTTGCAGCCCCAAAGAGCCATTGAATATCAGATCGAGGAGGATCCAAAAGCAGCAGCATATGACCAAAAGATCCAAATGGATCCCCCGCCTCATTATTTTCAGCCATCTGAGTTGTTCAAAGAAGAAGAAGACCAGCAGCCTGCACAGATCAGTCAAGTCCTATTCAAGCCAGGTTGTAATAAATTACAAGCGCCTCTGCAAGTTCTGAATGACCTATCTGCTGGCAGGCAGAATGATGAAAGAGATCAGTGCTCTTCTCCACTAACAGGCTGCAAGGCTCAGTATCGAGTTGTTGATGATCTTCCGACTCCAAGGCGTGGTAGCGATCCTCAACCTTTGTACAGTTCTTTAATTCAGCCTAGAAATTGTATATATATGTTGCAGGACAGTTGTGTACAGTATTTAAACACCACAAAGGAGGTCAGTAGCTTCCTGATCTTCTCAAAGATTGACAAAGCCATAACAAATTGCAAAATCTCAGTTGCTCTCACCAGCAAGCACAAGCAGCAAAGCCCACTCATGTTATTATTGCTTAAGTGGCTGCATTGGCTATTTCACTTCACCTAACAGCAAAGTAAGTACTGGTTAGGGTAGGTAGGTAGGTAGGATCAATAAGGCAGCCAGCCAAGGGAAATTTACAGAACACAGCAACAATTGAATACAAGGCAGTCTGACCTATTGTTCTTGACTTTTCACAAGGAAAAGCCATCCCCAAGTGGAGCCACTGTTAGCCTCCTGCTGCAGCAGGTTAATCATCTTTCATGATCGACAGTTTTACATGCCAAATATGTCGTGCTATGCATGCTGCAATGCTCCATATTTGCTACAGATGGCCAAAGAAGTATCCATAAGAGTATGCTAGTCTAAGGGCCACTGCTGTGTTCCAATTTTGATAAGCAATCCATTTTTCGGTCCGAGGCAGTTTCTTCAGTTGGAGGTACTCAGGCTGGAGTTCACTAACATCTCTCTTTTTCTCATCACCCTTATTATATAACTCCCTATTAGTTTTTCCCTTCCCCTATTAAAATCATGTATATAAATCCCCCTATGTAAATACCCCTCCCTGGCATTATAGCCATAATTCTACCAAGTCAGGGAAATCTCAGTCCATCCGGGACTGTTTTTAGCCCATCCGCGTCATTGAGGAACTAGTTTGACATCTGGTCAGCTAGTAACCTCCCCCTTAACCCTAAAAAACCCCCAAAAAACCCATATTCCGCCCCTAAACCAAATTTTTATGCATAAATATTAACCTGCGCCTGTAAAAACCCATATAAACCCGTTTTCCTAAGTTTCAACCCATCCGTCGCGCGTATTTAAAAGGGAATATTCCTACGAATATTCCCACCCGTTAACCCGTCGTCCCTTCGCATCCGCCGCCAGCCGTCCGATCCACAGCCCCGCAGATCGACGGTGGGCGGGCATCTCCATTCCCGACACGCCCGGCCTTTAACGTCCGGGAGTTCGGCGGTTTTGCCGCCGTACCCCCGCCACGCGTCAGGCGCTGGGCTGTGGCGGAGCCCCTCCCTCCGAAACCGCCATCCCCGAAAAGCGGTGCGCCACATACCGCTTACCGCCCTGCCCAGTGACGTCATACCCCACGTCACCCCCTGCACAGTCACATGCCCACGTCACCCCTGTCCAGTCACCCGATGAGTCACCTGCCTGCGTGGCCTCCTGCCACGTCACTGCCACGTGTCCCCGCCACCGTACCTGCCACGTCATCATCCGTACGTGATGACGTCATGCTGACGTCATCCCGCCACGTCGCCCTGCTGACGTCATGCTGACATCACCCGCCGTACAATGCTGACGTCATCAGCCCTTTTTTGGACGCAGAGGCGCAAAAGTCGCACTTCGGAGCCCCAGAATCGAATTCTGAGGCAGTTTTTGATGAGCGATTTGCCGCAAATCGCTCATCGCAGGATTTTTTAGGCCGAAATGGAGAATCTTCAGGGAATCTTTAGGGAATCTTCTCACCATGCGGCCTCAGGAAGCCCGAAAAGGCACAAAAATGATCCGTTTTCTTCACAGAGCATACCAAAATGATCAGAAGACAATTCCAGATGATACTGAGGCCGAACAACGGCCATTTACTGGTGATTAGACCTGCAGCACATCAGATCAGCAGTCCAGTGATCCGGATTTAAACAGGAACGCAATAGATTACAGAGATAACCATAAATACAGAGATGCAATAACCATAAACACATATATGCAGCGGAAATAATGATTCATTTCATTAATGGAAAACACTGAATACAACCAGAAATGGAAATAAACCAGCTAGGGCGATGGTAGCTATCTCTGAGAAGAGATGTGCGGCTACATGCCTCTGAACTGTATTACAATGAGGCTCGAAGGCCTATTTATTGTTGAGAAACAATGGAAAACCCTTCACATACCGAAACCTAACCCTAGAAGATGAAACGCCAAATTGTGGGCCCCGTTTGGGTAAATTGGTACATCAATTTCCCGGGGTCGTAACTTTGGCATACGATCTCCGTTTGACGCGTACGATAGCTCGTTAGAAAGATCTATCCGAGTACTACCACTTTGGGAGGCAACAATAGAGCTCGGTTGCCCCAGAATTCCAAAAAAACGTCGTTTAGGGCCTCAAAACGGCTCCGGAAGTTCAGGACCCGAAAAACTGCTAAAAATAGTAAACTGTGCTACAATTTAGGAAACTGAAAAAGCTGAAAGAGACAGTTGTGGGGGGCCAAATGGTTTAGTGGGTGGCCACCAACATCCACCTGGATCATTCCTCCCCCCTTAGGAAGCAATGGTCCCCATTGCGTTGAGTTCCTCCATCTGTTGAACTTGTCCTGCAATCTCTGATGTGTCCAGTGATGGTGGGAAGCATGGTTGACGATGGTCCACATTGAACATTTGGTGCCAGTGAAGGAATGGAGGAATGATGTGCTCCAAAGCATTGTTCCCCATAGCCTTGGTACTGTTGTAAAGACCATGTCCGAGTGATCTGAGCTTCTGATGGGTTCTGGTAAGGCGTTCTTTCTGTCGATGCAACCAGACTTTGTTGCCCACCTGAAACTTGTGTGGTACCCATGTGGGTGAGGAGAAGTTGTTCCTGTGTTTTGTCATGACCGTATCCTTTTGCTGCTACTGCTGCGTGGAGGAACCCTTTGTAGGAGTCATGGATGTAGCAACGATCTTCCCCTTACTTTGGGAGTGAACCAGACAGATGAATTTCCTGGTCTGTGATATGAGCTTGCTGCCTTTCTTGGTAGTAATCAAAGATGTGGCGGTAGGTGGGGCTACCTCCGGTATCCTGTATAATGAATTATTCAAAGAAATAATGACAGCACGAGGCCTGGACTCATACACAGCATGTCGCCTCCACAAGTATGGTTGGCCTAATAATACATCACAAACATCCAGAGGTGTAACATCACATAATACCTCGTCAGTGAAGGGCTTGATGCTGTAGGGAAGGCGGCACTGCTGGCGAACTTTCAGATCTCGTCCTTCGTGAAGCCACCCTATACTGTACGGCTGCGGGTGCGGTGTAGTCGGTAGGCCCAACTGCTTCACGACCTCTGCTGAAACCAGGTTCTTTTGGCTACCACTGTCGACAATGAATCGTAGTGGTGAACCCTTCACCCACATCTGTGAGTGGAAAAGACGCTCGCCTTCCTCTGGATTTTCGGGCTCATCTTTCTGGATCTTGGCGGTGGCAACAATGGCGCTGGGATCCGCATCAATGATCTGCTTCCCTTTGCCATTCCCTTTGTCGAGTTCTGGCTCAGGGTCGGAACATGCATCTGATTCGGAAGCCTTCAACTCCGCCACGAGCGACTGCTTGGTCCGACACTCACTTGTGTTATGAGTGGGACTCTTGTGGAACTCACACCACTTTCCTATGTCCTTCTTCGGCTTCGTGGTGTTGTTCTTTTCTTGCGGCTTCGACGGGTTGTCTTGGGTCACCCCGCCTTGGCTTTGTCCTTTGGGCTTCGGATTTGCAGATCCAAAGTCTCGCTTCTTCTGTTTGAACTTTTGCTCGATTTTGACAGCGTATCGGTATGCTGTGCCGAGTGAGGAGATGTTCAAGAACACCATCTCTTCCTGGATGTATCTGTGCAGGCAGCCACGGTATTTGAGTACCAGATGCAGCTCAGAATCTTTGATACCCAACTGTGTGCGAAGGGTATGAAAAATGTTTGTGAACTCTGGCACATCTTGGTCTCGTCCCTGTCGCAGTGTGGTCCATTTGATGTATTTGTCCTCATAGCTTCCGACAGGGTAGTACTGCTCCTTGATGGCATCCCGGAAGTCATTCCAAGTGGGTGCGGCTGAAAATAGTGAGCCTGTACTTTCATCCTTCTGCTCGCAGTAGGTTTCCCACCAGTCCTTGACGTGGGGGGCTGCTTTGAGAAGAGCGAAAACAATCTTTTCCCGGCTCGAAAATTCATGAACAGAAAAATAACCCTCTAGCAGATTTAACCATTTATCTACGGCATCTGCGTCTATCTGACCCTCGAATATGGGGATTTCAAAATTAACTTGTACCTTAAACGGCGTGGCGTTTCCAGAGTCGCTGTTGGAAGTCGATGCGTCGCCTCTGGGTAGCCGCTGAAGGATCTGCGCAAAGCTATCCATCATCGCGTTCCTTTGCCGCTCGAGCGCTTCTTCGAGCAAGATTTTGATAGGATCTCCTGCCCCCTCGTCTTTCTTCTCATCCGCCATGGGAGGCCGTCGGGATTTGCGAGGCTGGTCTTGCAAAGGTTCGACCAGTTCAAGCCCTAACTCCTTATATCCCGACCTCGTTGGGGACATGCAAAGAAAAACAGAGAAAAAGCAGACCGCTTTGATACCACTGATCCGGATTTAAACAGGAACGCAATAGATTACAGAGATAACCATAAATACAGAGATGCAATAACCATAAACACATATATGCAGCGGAAATAATGATTCATTTCATTAATGGAAAATACTGAATACAACCAGAAATGGAAATAAACCAGCTAGGGCGATGGTAGCTATCTCTGAGAAGAGATGTGCGGCTACATGCCTCTGAACTGTTCCGAACTGCATTACAATGAGGCTCGAAGGCCTATTTATTGTTGAGAAACAATGGAAAACCCTTCACATACCGAAACCTAACCCTAGAAGATGAAACGCCAAATTGTGGGCCCGTTTGGGTAAATTGGTACATCAATTTCCTGGGGTCGTAACTTTGGCATACGATCTCCGTTTGACGCGTACGATAGCTCGTTAGAAAGATCTATCCGAGTACTACCACTTTGGGAGGCAACAATAGGGCTCGGTTGCCCCAGAATTCCAAAAAAACGTCGTTTAGGGCCTCAAAACGGCTCCGGAAGTTCAGGACCCGAAAAACTGCTAAAAATAGTAAACTGTGCTACAATTTAGGAAACTGAAAAAGCTGAAAGAGACAGTTGTGGGGGGCCAAATGGTTTAGTGGGTGGCCACCAACATCCACCTGGATCATCCAGATTTTGTCAGAGAGTATCAGTGGAAGAAAAGACGCCAGAGAGTATCAGTCATGATTTTTTAGGGGCTCGAGGCACCTGAACATTGATGAAGCCCCCAGAAAGTCAAATCAATAAGCATCAGCCCATCCTTGCCTTCAAATCACCATTAAAGCATTCAAGGCAGCAGGACAGCAAGAAAGCAGAAACCCATACCCATTTATTGCAGAAAACACTGCAGCAAGCCACCGAGGACAGCATCATTTATTCAGTTTTGACACATCGGCCCTAAGCACGGCCCGAGATATTTTTTGCATTTATTTCTAGATAGGATTAGGTAAAGTAGTCATTTTTTATGACCTAATTAGGTCAAGATGTAATAAAGGAACTCTGCAGAGAGTTTTTTCCCTATATATACCACCCTCTGTATAGTTTTAAGGGTTGGTTAATTGAGATTTTCACTAGAGACTCGCTGTGTATACCTGGATTTTTATGTAATCAAAGATTGCTTAAAGCTTGGAGAGCGAACTTTCTGTTGTTGATGAACGTTTTGAAGAGTTGAAGAGGGAATTCCTGCGCTGCGGCCTGAAGCAATAAGTGCCTCTTATCTCTGTTTATGTGTTTGCCATTATCTAAATAGCAGAAAAAAGGAATAGCCTAGAATTAGTTTAAACACTCTCTATGCTCAATTTCTGTTGTTTTTTGATGTTTTCCTCTAAAAGAATTGGTTATGAACATTGAATTCCTCCCGGCTCATGTTTACCCCAGTTCACCTGTGTTGGCCAATTATCCAGGGATTCTTAACTGCCCCTAGGTAGCGCCCTGTTATTTTCTCTGCTAATTTGTTGGAGAGATTCTTAACTGCCTCTCTTTCTTTAGCATTCAGTTCATCCCTTAAATATAAATATTGCTTCAAACCTCAGTTATCTTGCTCCATGTTCCCTCACTGTTATTAAGAAAACGCACCAGCAGTTCCCCTCCTCGACTCCATGCCCAATGGCTTGAAAAATTCAGACTATACTCTGCCTCTCTACCCGAAAGTGTCAGTTTTCCCACCAAAACTCAATCAAACCCCTTGTGCATCATATCTAGCCTAAAATCATCCCTTTCAACAAAGCTAAATCATAAAGAGAGAGCCCTCTCTGACTGCAGGTAGGCTAGGGCCTGCAGTCCAAAGTTGGTTTGTGGTTACCTCGGCCGTATCCCTTTAGGAGTCAAAAGGGACAACCTGAGTGATAACACCTTTGACCTTATATTCTTGCTTTCCTAATTTGATTTCACCTAAAATCCATATATTTTGGACATGCTTCCAAGTCTACAAACCTGAATTGACAAGTAAAACATATGTGTTATTTTACTTAGTAAATTGACCTTACATGTTTGGCGTCATTTCCGGGGAATATTATTCAAATTTAATCAAAATAGAAAGCTTTAAAAACAAAATAGGATTTTTCATTATGGTCATTTATGTCTAGACAAAAAGATGAAAAAGGTATATAAATAAAACAATACCCCCCAACTACTAAACCACTGGTAGAAGCAGGGCTACCTCCATTTGAATTAACTACACCAATTGCTAGGAAACCAACCTTGGAAGAGTTAGAGGAAAAACAATGTTCAGGACAAAGGTTAACTCTTGTTGAAAGAAAAACTTTGTTAGCCTATGAAGTAAAGAGAAAACATAAACATATAGGAACATCTTCCATAGGAAAACAAAGAGAGACAAGAAAACCAATTGATCAGCCTATTCTTGAACAAATAGATCAGCCTATCTTTGAACAAATAAAACAAGTTGAATCTCAAGTTGTTACTAAAACATTTGAAACTGCTGAAAAAGATATGGCAGAAGAAGGGCAAGGATCAAATATCCTCACTCTAGAACAAAGGTTACAATATGAAAAGAAACAAAAAGAATGGAAAAGAAGAAGAGACGAAGAGGAAAGAAGAGAAGCAGAAAGGAAAAGAGAAGAATATGTCAAAAGAGAATATGATCATAAGAGAAGACAAGATGTAGAAATAGAAAATGATGAAGAAGCTACTTTTGGATTTCCAATTGTAGACACTAGAGCAATTCTAGGAGAAGAGGTAAAAATGAAGAATATTCCACCTTCAGTTTTACCAAATTTTTATGGAATGTCTTCTAAAGATCCTGATCCATTCATGTTTGAATTTGATATCTTATGTATAACTTATGGTTATACTAATGATACACATAAGCTTCATCTTTTTCCTGCTACTCTTAAAGAAACTGCCTTAAAATGGTTTATGGGATTATGAGAACACTCTATTACTTCTTGGGAAGAAATGAAGAAATTTTTTCTTAAGAAATATCAAGCCTATTATAGGCCTAGAGATTCAAAAGAAAATATTTTTAGAATGTTTCAACAAGAAGATGAGAGTTTGGAAGAATATTTGGAAATATTTCTTTACAACTTACAAAAATCCAAACAACACTCTCTAAACCGTGATACCATTAGAACAATTTTTCTTAAAGGAACAAGAGATGGGTATCTTAATATTCTTAATGTAATGGATAAAGGAGATATTTCATACTTACCATTTGATGAAATTTTTGAATTATTTCAAAAGTACTCTAGAGGTAGATCCAAAACAAGAAAAAGAGATATAACTTCTAGAGCTTCTAAATCAGAAACAGGAGTAATTAGAGCAGAAATAGGGAGTTTGTTAGAAAACTTTAAAACATATATTTTGAACACCTTAGGAACACAAGTTGATGTATTAAAAGAAAACAAGAAACAATAAGAATAATAACAAACAATGTCAATCTTTTGTCCTAATTCTAGGAAGAAGCATCTTTTACAAGAATGTCCTTTGGATAATATACTTGCTTGTAGAATTTGTACAAAAAATAATGTTACAGACGATTGTCCAACATTAAAAGAGTTGCAAGCAGGTCAATTAGAAGAAACTCAAGAATATTTTTTATATGGCACCAAGAAGAACTTGGCAACCATGTTTTGCAAGTACATATCAATAGTTTCCTCAACAAATTCCCCAGAATTTTCAGTATCAAAATTCATGGAATACTCCTAATGGCAGGTTTGTCCTGTTAGCACCTAAATCTTCCTTAGGCTGAAGAAGGAAAAAATTAGGGTAACCACAAACCACGCTCAGTCTGGTAACTAGCCCTACCAGAGCAGGAGAGGGCTCTCTTCGAGTCACGCTCGGCGAATGGATAGGAAAAATGGTCTGAGATGACTTACAATGCGATATTTACCTTAGGCTAGTAAGTGAAAAAGGATTTTGGAAAATATTTTCGAAGTGACTGAACTTCTGAGATGTATATGGGACTGGCGCTTAGCAAGGAACAAAGAATTGAGAAATAAGGCACAGATTATTCCGTGAGGCAAGGTAGGCGGGAAGCGCAGCAATTTTAAATTAAGGTGACACGGAATGGAAAGATCACCGAAGATAGTGAAAATGGCATGGTCGCATGAATCCTTTTCAACAGAAGAATAACACTGCACATGAAATTTTCCCACAAGCAGAGCAATATAAATTGAATTCTACCTAATCTCACTTAGAAAATTTCACTGAAATGAAACATGAAATGAATTATGAAACATAAAAAGATACATATGGAACATAAGAACACATTTTCTACACTCACAACCACAAGAATCTCATGAAACAGAGCCGCTGCCTTTCATTAACTCTCTGTCAAAAATACACAGTGCAGAAACAGAGTTTCTTTCCCACCGTCTCTTAGAAGTTACAAGCCAACCAACCCTTTGCAAATAACTTGCTTACAATGTATAGAAAGTGTAGAGAAGAGATGGAACGCCCAGGGGTTGGGAATTTACTCAAATCATTTCGAAAAGGAGATGGAGAGCCAACCATCAGCTACAGGTGCAGCGCTCTCAAGCATGATATTTGGCTGTGGTGACCCTTTGCATTCTTTTACCACTTGGATAGATGCCCACCTGGAGAGAAAATTCTTTAAAAGGCACCCTTGGTGCAAAAAAACTGAAGAGAAAATGACTGGGCCCACTTGGAGAAGTCGCGACCCGAAATTTCACGAAACGAGAGCAATTTGGCCGTTTTTTCCCCTGTGCGTCGCATCACTTTAGAGCCTATTTTTGGGCACTTGCATGTGTCCAAAATGTGTCTGAGTGGGCTTGTTGGAAATCCTACCCTGTCTGCTTTCCAACCCAACTGGAAGTTCTGAATTTGAGGCTCATTTGTCCCTCCAAAACTTCATTCTCTCAAGACTGCTTTTTGTGTGTCCAAAAAGTGGCAGAGAGGCCATTTTTGGGTGTTTTTTGACCTTTAGGAGACCCAAAACTTGTCAAAATTTCTAGCTCGGACACCAGTAGACGTATTTTTCGATGCTGAATCCAAATATGCAAGCTGTTCCTCGATATGAGTTCTATATTTTTAGCGTCGCACCAGTGGCGCGGCGCACAGGGAGAAATTTCCTGTTTTGTGCCCAAAAAATTTGCCTGTGACCAAAATTTGCCGAAATTCCTTGAAATTGGGCTGGAGGTTCCCTATGAAGTGCTTTGCTATGCCAAGGGAGCCTCAGCCAATATTCAAATCCGATCTTGCTCCTTTGCCTCCTTTGCCTCTTTTGCCTCTTTTCTCGCTTTGCTCAATTTTTCCTTTAGGCTCCTGATTCTCGCTTTGGAACTCATGTTGCGTGCCTGGTAGTGATGATTCATGCACCTCAGCATGTCTTTCTCCCTGTTTTCTTTGTCCAACCACTGCTCCAAGTGAACGTTCACTTTCTCTAGCACATACTCACGGTCTTCGTCTCTTTGCTCTATAGGTCTGCCTTGCGCTGCTAGGATGTGTCGCCAGTTTTCCCTGATCATTTGCAACTCTATCTCAGCTAGCTGATCCTCAAGTTGCTTGTTCATCTACTCTAGATACTGCACGTTCTACTTGTCCCTATCCAAGTCCAAGGATAGTTTCTCAATCACGGATTGCTGCTCCTGAATTATCTCTCCCAGCTCAGCATTTGTAGGTTCTACATCCGTCTCATAATCCTGGAGGAGAACAAACTCAGTCTCTTGCCCACCTGATGGCACCACTGAAGGCCCCTCCTTGTACTTGGGCTTCTTTCCCTTGTCCTGTACCTGTGTCGTCGATGTAGGAAGCGAGGCCCCTTCCACCCCGGGTGGAGATAACGCTTGCTTTGCTGCTGCAAACAAAGGTCTGGTGCCTTTCGGATAGCCTCTCTGATATGTGATGTATACTGGCATGGTGGCAGTCTCATGGCTCTCAAACTAATGTGCAGGACTTCCCATCTCAGGCTCTAACTAATGTGAAGGAGCGCTGAAAAAATCACGGGAGATGAAGTCCTCCCAAGCAATACTCTCCAATCCCAACTGATGGTCCACCAAAATCCGGATGAGAGCAAAATGATAGACATTGTTTAGCGGCTGTCGTGGGGTCTTGCGCTGCATGAAGTTCTTCATCTTCTCAATGTTGTTGCAGATGAAAAATGGGAGGCTCATCATCTTTACCCTGGTGAAGTGCATGAGCAAGCGGATGTGATAAGCATAAAGGCGAGAAAACCTCCCCTCGCAACTGAAATATTTCATGATCAATCTCATGAGTGGGGTATACTCCTCCCTCAAAAATCTGAAAGGAAAGACTCTAGTGAGCTGGCTCAAGTAGCTGTTCTTGATGTAGGGCTCATAGTGATGCCTCTCCACCTTCTTTTTCTTATTCCATCGCTCCCCAACATTAGGTATCCCTGTTGCCACTGATATAGCCTCCGGTGTTAAGGTGAAAGTGACCCCAGCCAGGACAGATTGGCCTCCCTATAGATGAAGTGCGAAAAGGCGGGCCAACTCATGATGTACTCTGACATTTGCCACCCTTTGGCAAAATTCATAACATGCCAAGTGCTGGAAAAAAGACATGGCAAGTGGGCATGCCTGTAGCTCTGTGAGGGTGTTGGGCTCGTCTGTGAGATATCTGCCACTTTTGTGATGTATCCTATGGGCCCTCTCTCCTGAAGATGTGCCATTGTGTGTATCCCCCTCATAATCTAATGAATTTTCTGATGCCATCACTGCTGCTTGTACCCTGAGTTTAGTGCTGCCCTTTGGATTCAATGACACTGATGAATGCTCTGAAAATCTGTTACCAAGGGGACAATAAAACAAGGGAGTGTTAGGAGGGGAATGATGAAAAGGGGAATAGGGGTTTAAAGGGGAAATTTATCAGGGATTTGGGAGTGTTTGGGTGTGTTTTTGATGGGGTAGGGTTAAGGAACTTTTGAGCTATATGAGAAAAGGGGACAAAGGGATATGGTTGCAATTTAGCTAGGGTAACTATCAGGGGAAAATTCTCCAGGGAAATCAGCTGATCAAGGTAAGGTAGGAGCTTATTTAGCAATTGTGTTACTATAGCAAAAACACTATCTTTTTTACCCTTTTGTGTCATTTTTGTGTTTGCTTAAAAAAAAATTGTTTTTGGTCTCATGGTCACCAACATCATATTTTTCTTTAAGCTTAGGATCAGTGGTGAAAAGATTTATGGGCACTTTTGCAATTTTAAAAGCCAATTCCAAAAATTTTGGGCGATTCGGTGCATTCTTAGGTTCACAGGTGGTGGGCTCCAGTATTGTAGCAATAATGCTACAACTTCTGGAGCTTCCTTCTTTAATTTTATCAACCCGGTAGTTTGTAACAAACTTGGAAGCGACGGTGTTGTATGCACAAGTACTAGCTCTTGCCGCAGTTGTCACCTGGTCAGCTGGCACAAGTCCGCTAGGGGCTCAAGCCAACTTCTATAAGCTCTTAGAAGAAGCTTTTTAACTGATGGACGAAAGCTAACTCAAAGGAAGCCAATCTATTTGCAGAAAGGAACTGAAAGCCAACAAGAAACACAAACCCTAGCAAACCCTAATTCTACCAACTAGTCTTACTGATGCAGAGATGGGAATGCAAACTACTGAAGGAGATGCCATTACTTCTATGAAGGTAAAATGCATGTGTCTAGACTACCTCTATCTGAAGAAAACATCTTTTGTATTTTTGTTTCAATTATTAGAATTATCATGCATGTGCTTTTAACTAGCTTTTTACTGTGCAGAGGTGGATCAAGGAAGAGAAAGGCTTGAAAAAGGTTGGGAAGGTTCAGAGAGGGTCTATGGGGTCCCTAACACCCTTCCAGAGAGTCTCACAAAGTTTGGCTCCCAAGAAACCGTGTTTATGAGCTTCTACAGGAAGTCTGCAAGGGTTCTACAGGATGTTTCAGAATTTCTACAGGATGTTCAGTAATTCCTACAGGATGTTCTACAATTGGATTTTGGGTGATGGGTGAGTGGAAGAGGTTGCATGGGTGGATAGGGAGGTAGGAGAGGGGTTTGTAATGACTTAGTGACAGAGAGATGAGATGATGAGGGGGTGTGCTAAGCTAGTTTGTCTGAAGGAGGGTAGAGGGAATGGAAGGCCGAAAAGGGAGGATAATGTGGGCAGTAGAGTAGCTGAGAGACAAGGGGTCTAATTGGGAGATGAGAAGTTAGCCTGGGAAAGGCTTAGAAGGATGAGAGGGTGAGGGAGTAGCACTGCAAAGTGTAAACTGAATCAAATCATCCACGTCCTGCACATAATCAAAACATTCCTAATCTGTCCTAACTTTTTAATGGAACCAATGATCAGCACGTTACTTCTAAATAAAACCATGTATTGGTACTGAAGCAAAGAATCATTCCAAGAGGTCTAAGCGCATGGACAACTTCTGCAAACGAAAGTATTGCACCAAAGATTGCATGAGTACGTAAACCAATGTTTTTGGTGGGTAGCACTGTCTGCAATTCCAGCCCCTAGAAAGAGGTGAAAATGAGTGTGCAGGCAACCCTTTTCTGGAACTTTTATCAACTCCAATCTCTTCACTCTATTCTAAACAGCTGAAGCAACTCTATCTTCTAACAATGACCTACTTAACCACACCAAGAAATCTAACTCAACAAACTGTGTTTCAAATGCATGTAAAGAAAACCATAATGCTGAAAGAAAAGATAACAATACAGAAGAAGGAGGCCTTAGGCTCTCAGGTTGGGCCCAACCCCGAGAGCTATGGCTCCTTTAAAAGCTCAGAACTGAGATCAAATCTGATTGCTTTCCATTAAAAGATAATAATCATAAGTCAAAGAGCATGCCAATAATGGCTACAAAAGAGCAAAACCATGCTAGCAACTCATAGTGCAGAATGTGCAACAATGTTTCCAAAAGTCCTTTTCGAAGGCTAAGGCCTTATCATTTATACATCACGAGGCCCCAAGCTGGCCTCCTAAATCAGTGGGACTTGGCTGACCAAACTAGGAGTGAACTGCTGCTTCCTCAAAATTCATTTGGCTACCTTCTAAATCTAGTTGTGGTGGCTGTTGGAGCTCAGAGTTGGGGGTGAAGATTCCAAGGAAGGCCATTTAATGCTGTGGACAACCCTCCTACGAATCCTCAACCCCATCTTGGCTGTCTCCTGGTCCTTATCTGCCCGGTTTTGCCCCAATGATGTGTCAAAAAACCTGAAATGAGCACGTGTTAGCCACCTAGGAATAGTGACTGCCCTTATTCGTACAAATGACATAAACATACTAAAAAATGATGCATAAGCTATGAAAAATGAAGGATTGAGCAAAGGTAGTTAGGCCAAATGAGCCCAAAATGTTACCAAATTTGGGGCTCATCATCACCCCCCAGCTAAAATGATTGCTCATCCCTGAGCAACTAATCCAGCTCCTCGTCCTTCATTGCTTTCACCGCCACCCTCACATCCCAGGCTTCTGAAGTGGTCTCCTCCTCACTGGCATGGAACCCAGCCTTCCTTTCCACCTCTTCCCACTGCTTATGCTCTTCTTTTTCTGTGCTGCCTTCCATCAATCCTAACAGCAGAGGTGGGCTTAGCTTGAGGCCAATCCAGCTGGCTTGGAGGTTCTGTATGGACTTCTTGTAGAGGGGCACCCGTGCTAGAGCTTCCCTCATTCGAGTTGGAGTATGATATTCTCTGATTTAAGGCTGTGGGACAATGTGTTCCATTAGCGGGTGCAAGCATGAACACAGTTGTCCCCTAATAGTCGCTCCATATCCTCGAAATGTGCTATGGCCTGTGTCTGTTGATCTATGTATTTCAATAAAGTTTGAGGGTTGGTGGCTAAGTGTTGGTGGGCCAATATCAATGTAGTGGGATCCCCTGGCTCTGCTCTAATCAGCAGTGGCTCATGTAATTCTCAGTCCATGACCTCTTTGACCTCTGCTGCCCTCTTTTCTTCATGGTTCAACCATGAGGCAAATGCCATCAACTGCATATCCTCTACAACTGTGTTGGGATCCCATGAAGTCACATTAGGAAGGGCCAAATTATGGAGATAGAACTCCGAGAGTTTAGCCTTATCCTCTGATGAACTGCTATTGCATAACGTTGTGAACTGCTGGGGGTCTTGGAGTTGGGAGATACCCCTCTGTGCCAATGCATTAATCTGAAATTGCAGCCACTGGTCTCGTAGGTATAGGCCATAGGATTTGGCCGGCTGTCTGCATTGTAGAGCATCCATGGCCCAACTGGCCATGCAAGCCAGTTGTGCCTCTTTTTGCTGCAACTGCTGTTTGAGAGCTTGTATCTCGATTTGTGCTTGCGGTTCCCTTTCCTGTAGATGCGAGGTTGGCTCCCCAAGACCACCTTGCAGTCCTTCTCTGCCTTGATGTTCTGCTGTAGTGTCCCCTGAGGATGTGCCCTTTTCCTTCTTCAGTTCCAGTAGCTGCAGTTTAAGTTTCTCGTTCTCTTCCTGTAGGAATACCCGTTGGCAGTTTTCCACGTGTTTGGCCATAGCTAATTCTTTTCTTGCCTCGTTGATTTGTTCCTCCAAGGGGCCTATATCTGCCACTCCTTTTGATTTAGCTATTTTCATCCACGTGTGGGTTCTCACTCTTTCTTCCTCCAACGCAAAGAAAAGCAGCACTGTGAATTTTTGTGGAATAATTTTCCCAGCCTCCAAAAAGTTATAATACGAGCTCAAGCTTGGCTGGGGACTAGGTTCCGGAATATGCTCTTTCTCTTCTTCCCTCGGTGGCTCTACTTCGTCTTCCCTAAGTGGTGATGAGGGTGCCTCTCCCTCCATCCTCTCTGTCTCCTTAAGCCGAGCCAATGTTTCCTGTAGAATGGCCTCAGCATCCTGTAGCCGGGCTTTTGAAGCCAACCTGTCCATTCTCTCCTTCCAAGTAGTTGTCTTCAGGCTCCCTCGCTCATAAGTGACTGATATTTTTGAGGGGGACCTCTCCCTTGGCGAGGTAGGGGTATCTTCTATAGTAATTGGGCTGCTAGATGGAGGTTGGGGCCTGCCTGTTTTGATTCTCACACTTCTCCTGGCTTTGAAATACAGAGGGATCTCCCTGTTTCGTTTTTCCTTTGGCTTAGGAGGTGTAATAGGGGTGGCCAGCACGGCTGCTGCCTCCCTTGCAAGAATTTCGACTGTCTTCTCCTTTGGTTTTCCTTTCTCAGGGCTTCCTGTAGAAGGCCCTGTATCAGCTGATTTCTGGCTTCCTGTAGAAGCCGTTTTTGGTTTTCATGTAGAAACAGGTGGCACCGTTTTAGCCTGTTTGGCTGAGGGTGCTTTGCCTTTTGACTTGGTTGAGGCTGTTTTCGAGGTTCCTTTACTGACGTGGACTTGTTCAGTCCTTTCCACCTTACTCTGTAGCCTTTTCTCTCTGGGTGTCAATGTGGATTTGTCACCCTCATTTTCGGCAACCTGGGGTTTCTCTTGCCTCCCCTTTTGTTCTTTCTTCGGTGCTTTGGCCGCGGGTTCTTGGCCTTTCCCCTTCTTCTTTGTGTGTACTGGCTCCTTCTCCTCGTTGCTGGAGGAGGTGAGCTCCTCAGTCAACATTTTGATATCGCCATC
The DNA here is from genome assembly GCA_031772625.1 of Pinus tabuliformis. Classification (NCBI taxonomy): domain Eukaryota; kingdom Viridiplantae; phylum Streptophyta; class Pinopsida; order Pinales; family Pinaceae; genus Pinus; species Pinus tabuliformis. The sequence goes on along the minus strand of CM062816.1, from coordinate 1,483,477,094 downwards.
CTTAGTCAGATTTCGGAAGGCTTCCCACGAGAGAGGGACTGTGTAGGTGTGGAGTGCATCCTCCACGAGGAGCTTAATGAGCCCATGATGGACTACCTGGTCTGGCGTGCCCTTTTAGTAATTTGGTGGCACATTCAGTTATAGACTGCAGGAGGAAGTAAGGAATACTTAGCTTGTTTTCTGAAGGTAGGTCCATTTGGTGCCTCAATTCTGTGAGTAGCCGGAAATGGTACCCATATACGATGTTGAATCGTCCTTCGCACGTGATATATTTCATAATTTGGAGGCTGACCTCACTCCAAAGTGGCTGTAGGCTAGCTCTGCGAACCCCGTTCTTATCCTCTGAGAATTGCTCCTTCGATGGAAAGAACTCCTTTTTAGCCTTCTGGCCTAATTTCCTCTCCTCCTTGTCCCACGGTACCCCCATTGGGAGGTCAGTGACTCTGCTGATGAACTGTGAGGTGAGTCTGAGATTCAAACCCCTGAAATTGACAACAGCCAGCGTTTTTTATTTTCACTTCAAAGCTCGCAGGAACTCCTCTGCCACCTCATCATCATAACCTTGAAGCTTGTCACAGAACGACATCCATCGCACACGAGTGAACAGTTCTACCACCTCCGGGTTCTCCCATAGCTTCTTTGAGTCTGTCGGTTCCTTTCTGACGAATCCACCCGGCATGGTGAAAGCCTGCTATGTTAGTCGGAGGTGGCGGGGGCATATCAAAAGATGGCCTTTCGGATTGCTTGAGACAGAGCGCAGAACTACGCCTCTGTCACGCACACAATTCATGAATTCTCGGTTATCTACAGATGAGCCTTGACAGGGGCTCAATTACAAACCACATCATGTAGAAAACCCCGCATATACTACGATGACAATTTTCATGCAAAAGGGAGACGACGCTTGCAATTTTATGCTCAGACTGTAGTTTTACATTTTTGAGGACGTTGACTTCGCCACCCTTCAAACCAATTACATGGGAGGAACAGGTTCAGGCTTACCTTTTCCAATTCGCCACCTTTATCGTGAATAGATCAATTTTCCTCCGTAGCAGCGAGCTTCCTGTAGTGCAGCTTCATGTAGAAGTCGCGCACAGGTTCCGGAGAGCACGTCAGTGGTTCTGCGCCTTCTGTGCCACCACCAGACGTCTGAACGAGCCGAGGACTTGGAGTAACGAGCTTCAGAGAAATTCCGACGCTTACTCGACTGCAAAACGGTTGGTGATAAATGAGTGGAGTAACGATCTAGCCGGTGGATTTGAATCCCGACCGAACTCGTGGCGCGGGGGTGAGCTGTCCCTGCCGAACCGTTGGACGACGTCACCTACTCATTTCACTGCAAGTCTCCCTGACTGCCGCATCATTCCCTGCAGATCTGCCGCCGCCATTTCCGTTAAATCGCCGCTTCTCCCCGACTGGACGCTTCTCACGTGTCCATTACCCGTTTTGCTTGCCACGACTAACACTTTCCAAATCTGACGAGACCATCTGACTGGTCGTGGTGGCCAGTTGAATGGCTACCCGACTGCTCAACCCATTCATTTCCACACTTGCAAACATTTCAGAGCATTGTTCATGTAATTTGACGAAAAAAGGGTGAGGCACTTACCTGTGCGGCTGCGACGTTATTTTCAGGTTTCAGGACGAGGGTGATTGGATTTGCTTGTTGCTTGCTTCATGCACAGGCACGGGGGTCCCTCCTTGCAGACTGCTGCTGATTATGAAGCTTGTTACTTGGCTGCGGGTGGTGCATGTGCCTGCTCTATGTGTTGCAGGCGCCTTGATGGTGTACACTCTAGCTGGATGAACTGCTACGGGATTCCTGTAGGATGTCCTGTAGCAGTTGTTCCTCCTCGGGTGCATGCCGAAACGGTGGAGACGGTGGCATCACGGTCATGATTGCAGGGCCCTCGGATGGCTTTGATAAGTAATGCATGGTGTCTCTGCATCTTTTTTCCATTTGAGAATCGCTTCCTCTGATAATTCGATGTTCTGATTTGACTGTCCAGGTATTTCCATTGCATGGCAACTGGGGTGGTAGAAGGAGGCGACAGCAGTGCGTGAGGGAGAAAACATTAGCTTGCATGCCTCTGTGTCGGACCTTGGGCATTAGATCTCCCCACACAGTCAGTTCTGGGCCGTCCAAAGCTTCTACAGGAAGTTTCCTGTAGAAATACAGAACTTCCTGTAGAAAGTCCTGTAGCTTCCTGTAGAAGGCTAAACTGTGATCAAATCATGCCCAGACCTTGGAAGAGATGAGTGTTTCTGGAGGGAGTGCTGGTGAGGTCACCTGGTAGCATAGTAGGGACCCTTGTCTTTGAGTTGAGGGGCCTCTTTTCCTGCATGGAATACCTGCAACCTGCATGCATTGCCACATTGTGAACTTGCTTTCCCTGTTTTTTTTGTTTGTTTTTTTCTTTTTTCTTCTTTTTTTTTTTTTGAAGGACAGCAAGGGCACCTCCATGAGGTTTTCACCCTTACCATCTACCTTGAGCGCCTCAGAGAGGTTTTCACTCAAGGGTCTTTTTCAAACATTTTCAGAAAGACAGCAGGGACGCCTCAATGAGGTTTTCACCCCTACCATCTGCCTTGGGAGCCTCAGAAATGTTTTCACCCAAGGATCTTTATTTTTATTTTTTATTTTTTTTAAGATCTTCAAGGTATGCCCAAAACAGAGGCAGAACCCTTCTCTATGACCAAAACTGATTTTTCCATAGTTTTGATGAATTCTTGCCTTGACAAAGGTTTTCTGTAGATCTTTAGTCGATGCCCATTGACAAGCATAGGGATGGCCTCCTCATCAATGGTCCGAATAAGAACAAATCCATTGTCATTACATTTTTCCACTGCATATGGTCCCAGCCATCTGGTTCTTAGCTTCCCCTTGAAATCCTTATGCCTAGAATCATACAACAGCGCCCAATCTCCCGGATGAAATTGCTTGTCATTGAAGTGTTGGTCATGCCACACCTTCCTCTGAAGTTGAACCACTTCTGAGTGGAGAAGGGCCTGCATTCGGTGCTCGTAGAATCCATTCAGCTGCAATAACCTTTCTTGTTGGGCATGGCTGAGATCCAGGTCCAGCTGAGCTTCCATCCTCAAGGTGTTGTATTCGAACTCAATTGACAGCAAAGCTCTCTTCCCATAGACCAGCTCATAAGGTGTGAAGTCGGTTGTGGTCTTCCAAGTGGTGTTGTAAGCCCATGTGGTCTCAACCAGGCGATCTGCCCAATCTTTCCTGCTGCTGCTCACCACCTTAGTCAAGATCCCTTCCAATGCTCTATTGGTGACTTCCACTTGCCCATTTTCTTGAGGATGATAGGGGGTGGAAGTCCTATGCTTGATTTTGTGATGAGCGAGTAGGTCTTCAATTAAGTTGGAGGTGAACTGGCTTCCTTGATCGGTGACTAGCTCTCTTGGGTAGCCAAATTTGTAGAAGATGTTTTCTCTTAAGAACACGGCCACCTTTTCTTTTGTCACTGCTTTGATTGCCTTGGTTTCTGCCCACTTTGTCAGGAGTCTGTGCACACAATGATGTAAGACCTTTGCCTCGAAGGAGGATTGATTGGACCCACAAAATCCATACCTCACTTCTCAAATGGCTCAAGAGTCACTTGAGGTTGGAGAAGCATTTCATCCCTTGGAGTCGGTTTCCCCATCCTTTGGCATCGGTCACATTGGCTGATATACCTTCTGACATCTTGATGAAGCGTGGTCCAATAGTAGCCTGCCTGCAGGATTTTGAAGGCAGTCCTTTTGGCTGCAAAATGTCCCCCACAAGGCCCGTCATGACAGGTTAGGAGGATATCAAAGACTTCCTCCTCCCTTACACAACGCCTTAAGATCTGATCAGGGCCAAGCTTGAACAGGTTGCCCCCGATCCAAGTGAATGAGGCACTCTTCCTTACGATCCTGCTCTTCTCCCTTGAGGATAGGTGCGGAGGGAACTGTGTTGAGACAAGGTAGTTTGCTATATCAGCAAACCATGGAGAGAGTATTGAGATAGCAAACAGATGTTCATCTGGCATCTGGTCATCCACTGTTCCATCCTCTCCTGCAGGTAAATCCAATCTAGACAAAAAGTCAGCAACAACATTTTCTTTACCTGGTTTGTCAACGATAGTCAAATCAAACTGCTGCAACAAAAGTAACCATCTAATAATACGAGCATTCACATCTGGTTTATTCATTAAATATCTAATTGCAGCATGATCAGTATGCACAAATGTTTGATATCCAGTGATATAATGTCGGAATTTGTTCAGTGCATGGACCACGGCCAAGAATTCTTTCTCAGTTACAGTGTAATTCAGTTCTGCCTTGGATAAGTTTTTGCTGACAAAGTATATGGCGTATGGAAGTTTTTGTTCAACTTGTCCTAAGACTGCCCCTATGGCTTTGTTCGAGGCATCAGTGTGGATGTGGAAAGGTAGGGCCCAGTTTGGACCTCTCAAGATTGGGGCAGACACCAACTTGTCTTTTAATTCATTCAAAGCCTTCTGACAATCGTCAGTCCATTTAAACTCAACATCTTTTGCCAAGAGGCTAAACAATGGCGAGGCTAGCTTGCTGAAGTCTTTAATGAATCTCCTATAATACCCTGCTAATCCTAAGAAACTTCGAACATCTCTTACCTTCTGAGGAGGTGGAACCTTCTTGATGAGAGCAATTTTGTTAGGATCCACCTGTAACCCTTGGCAAGAAATGGTATGGCCTAGCACCGTCCCTTCAGTCATCAAGAATTCACACTTTTCAGGACTAAGGGACAGGTTCATCTCAATGCACTTGGTTAGGACTTTTCCCAGATTGGACAATGCTTCCTGGAAGTTGGACCCATAAGGAGTGAAGTCATCCATATAGATTTCCACCGAATCATGGACCAACTCAGAAAAGATGCTCAAGACGGCTCTCTGGAAGGTGGCAGGAGCATTGCATAGTCCAAAGGGAAGAACTCGGTAAGCAAAGGTACCCCAAGGACAAGTGAAGGTGGTCTTATCTTGGTCTTCCGGGCTGATTTGGATCTGGTTATACCTGCTAAACCCATCTAGGAAAGAGAAAAACTTCTTTCCTGCCAATCCATCCAACACTTGATCTATGAAGGGTAGAGGAAAATGGTCTTTCTTGGTGGCCTTGTTCAGTTCTCGGTAGTCCACACAGATTCTCCACTTCCCATTTTTCTTGGGAACCAACACCAAAGGGGACACCCATTCACTATCCGAGATGGGGTAAATGAATCCGGCATCCAACAGTTTTTGTAATTCCTCCTTGATGGTGTCCTTAAGGGCTGGATTCATTCTCCTTTGGGGTTGCCTAACTGGTTTACGATCTTCTTTGATGTAGATGTGATGGGTACAGACCGAAGGATGGATTCCTTTCATCTCCTTATAGCTCCAAGCAAAAGCATCTAGATGACTGGCCAACAGACTACACAGCTCCTTTTCCTGGGAAGAAGATAGGGAGGAGTTGATCTTTAACGTTCTCTCAGGGCCGAACTCCACATTTTTTACTCTGGGAGTGACAGGGTTGGTCACACAAAGGTCCACTAAGGTGCTGGCTTGGGCATCCTCCACCAATTCCTCTAAGGACAATGCACTGGGAGGTGGAGTCTGGATCAAGGTCTCAATCAAATCATCCTCGGTTGGGAGACCTCCCCTAGTGGTGTCTAGGGTGCACAAAGGTGCTGACTACACCTCATCCTCTTCTCCTTCCTCCAACCAAAGTGGTAAGTCATGCTCTAATAAGGGTTGGGCAGGAGGGTATAGGACTAGCTGCTTGGACATAGGACCATTTTTGATGGTCATGTTTCCTGCACGGAAGCTTATGTAAGCATCTGCAGTGGCTAACCAAGGCCTTCCCAAAATAAGAGGGTATCCAGTAAGCTTTGCCTTTGGTTGCATAACCAAAAAGTCTGCAGGGTACTCCCAAGAGTCAAAAGAGACCAAGACATCCTCTACAATCCCTTTGGGAGTCACGGTGGAGCGATCTGCTAGTTGTAGGACTGTCGAGGTCTTTCTCAGGGAACCCTAAAGGTTGATTTTGAGCATGGTATCTCTGGTCATCACATTAATGGCAGCCCCCAGATCAATCAATGTGTGAGGTATGATGGTGCCATTGATGTGGACATCCACTACAGGACTCCCAGGATCCAGATACTTTGGGCAGATGGCCTTCCCCAACATAAGATCAGACAGTTGTCCTATGATATTGATGGTTGAAGCATCTCTTTTTCGCCTGCCTGGGTGTCTGAAACACTTTTCCTTAACCAGTTTGTTGTATATCGGTACATCTTTGATGGCTTGGAGAAGTGGTATTCTCACACACAACTGTTTGAGTTCTCCCAGAAGCTCATCCTCCTCTGGGTTGGGTTGTGTGGTGGCCGTTAGTCTCTCAGGAAAGGGTGGAATGACCTTTGGTTCACTTTCCTGTTTATCTTCCTCATCCTCTGGGGGAGGAGGTTGGCGATCTGGAAGAGTCTTTCCAGATCGCAGATTGATCTCCTGGATCTCCACAGCATAGGTAGGGCATGATGTTTCCCCAGTATATACCAGCTGGGCCTGTCTGTTGTTGGGGTTCGGGTTCGGTTGAGCAGGCATTTGGGGTTGCCTTGGAGGAGCAGGAGGTAATGGTTGTGGTTGAGCTGGTGGTGGAGGCAAAAAGGCGGGAGGAGTATTGTACTAGGGCATCCACCCCGATTGAGGTGCATTCCACTGAGGTTGTGGTTGGGCATGTGAGTGAAACGAATGAGTAGTGGGCTTAGTATGGTACTGAGGCGGGTAAGACCATGGAGGAGGTATAGACCAGGAAGGATGAGCAGGGGGGCCCCAGGAAGGCATAGGAGCGGATTGGTTGGGGCTGTAATAAGCTTGAGGTGTCCCTTGCATCCCCTGTTGGTAAGGTCTAGGTCCATGTGGCCTCCTTTGGTTGAGGAAATAAAGAGGTTCAGTGGGTGCTTCTGTCCCTTGATACATGGCTTTAAGCCCAGGTAAGGTCGGACATTGGTTTGTGGGGTGGTCCTCCTCACAGACAAAACATACCTCAACCGAATGTAATGGGCACTCGTTCTTAGGGTGTTTCCTTGTACACCTAGGGCAGAAGATAGCCAAAGCCCTCTCAGCTTCCTCTTTCTTCTGCTGGATTCGGAATGTATCAAGTTGCATGGCGATGGTCTGTCTCACCTCACTCTTGAGGTCCTCTAATTGATTTGCAAACTCATGTTTGGAGAAAGGAATACCAGCTGAGAGGAGGTTTCCTCTACCTCTTTTCTGGGCTGCCCTAGAGTGGTTTCTAAACACAGTCTTTATGTCCTCATAAGGCAGTTGGTAAATATCTCCTCTAGCTAGCATGTGAAGGGTATCTAAGAGGTCTTCAGGGACTCCTCGGAGCAGGACCAACTTAAGAGATTCAGGGTCAAGTGTGCACCTGGCCCGTTTATAGCTAAGTTGGAACCTTTCCTCGTAATCTTCTAAAGACTCATCATTCCCCATGGTCATCCGAAAGATTTCTCCCTTGGTTTCCTTGGACCTACAGTAGTCCCTGTATTTGGTATTGAAAGCCTGCGGCATCTGGGTCCAAGTGGTGATATTGTTCCCAGGTAAGCCCATGAACCAGCGTAATGCTGCATCCTTAAGGGTAGAGGGGAAGAGTTTCAGTGTTTGCTCATCTTCGGTATAGTCATAGGTTCGACAAAGGACAGAAAACTCAAACAGGAAGGTATCAGGGTCTTAAGTAGTCAGTCCATGGAAGTGAGGTAAAGCGGAGGGGTTGATGTTCTTCATTTTCATGTCTCCATTGGTCTCTCGGATGGGGAAGGCACCTTCAATTCTCTCATCTTCTCCCCTATTGTTAGCCATAGCTTCAGATGGAGTGTTCTCTAACTCTTCTTCTACTATAGGATCTTCGTATATCTCAGGAGGTTCGCCTATAGGTTCTTCTGGATCACTGTCACCAAAGAAGAGAGAAGGGTGACTTAGTGATGTGGTGGGGGTGTTGGGTAAGAATTTGCCTGTTTTATCTCGATTTCTACGAGGCATGAAATGAAAAGACTTCTGATTACTTTTGTTATTTCTGGTACCTGCAAAACTAAAACAGATTGAACTACAACTAACTATCTTGCTGAAATGGAAATGCGGAATTGAAATGAAAGCATGAAAGAACTAATCTATTTTTCTCACATGAAATTGCAAGAATGAAATGCTAATCTACGCTTGCAGAAATGAAATTGCGGAATTGAAATGTTAATCTATGTAAGCAGAAAATGTCTATGCTACTTTTGCATAAAGGAAATTGTAGAATGGAAATGAAATACTACTTAGCAGAAGGCGAGAGTAGGAAAATAGAAGAAAAGCAACAATCACTAATACTCTGACGCTTCCCCGGCAACGGTGCCAAAAAGATGGTGGGCTCCAGTATTGTAGCAATAATGCTACAACTCCTGGAGCTTCCTTCTTTAATTTTATCAACCCGGTAGTTCGTAACAAACTTGGAAGCGACGGTGCTGTATGCACAAGTACTAGCTCTTGCCGCAGTTGTCACCTGGTCAGCTGGCACAAGTCTGCTAGGGGCTCAAGCCAACTTCTATAAGCTCTTAGAAGAAGCTTTTTAACTGATGGACGAAAGCTAACTCAAAGGAAGCTAATCTATTTGCAGAAAGGAACTGAAAGCCAACAAGAAACGCAAACCCTAGCAAACCCTAATTCTACCAACTAGTCTTACTGATGCAGAGATGGGAATGCAAACTACTGAAGGAGATGCCATTACTTCTATGAAGGTAAAATGCATGTAACTAGACTACCTCTATCTAAAGAAAACATATTTTGTATTTTTGTTTCAATTATTAGAATTATCATGCATGTGCTTTTAACTAGCTTTTTACTGTGCAGAGGTGGATCAAGGAGGAGAAAGGCTTGAAAAAGGTTGGGAAGGTTCACAAAGGGTCTAAGGGGTCCCTAACACCCTTCCATAGAGTCTCACAAAGTTTGGCTCCCAAGAAACCGTGTTTATGAGCTTCTACAGGAAGTCTGCAGGGGTTTTACAGGATGTTTCAGAATTTCTACAGGATGTTCTACAATCGGATTTTGGGTGATGGGTGAGTGGAAGAGGCTGCATGGGTGGATAGGGAGGTAGGAGAGGGGTTTGTAATGACTTAGTGACAGAGAGATGAGATGATGAGGGGGTGTGCTAAGCTAGTTTGTCTGAAGGAGGGTAGAGGGAATGGAAGGCCGAAAAGGGAGGATAACGTGGGAAGTAGAGTAGCTGAGAGACAAGGGGTCTAATTGGGAGATGAGCAGTTGGCCTGGGCAAGACTTAGAAGGATGAGAGGGTGAGGGAGTAGCACTGCATAGTGTAAAGTGAATCAAATCATCCACGTCCTACACATAATCAAAACATTCCTAATCTGTCCTAACTTTTTAATGGAACCAATGATCAGCACGTTACTTCTAAAGAAAACCATGTATTGGTACTGAAGCAAAGAATCATTCCAAGAGGTCTGAGCGCATGGACAACTTCTGCAAACAAAAGTATTGCACCAAAGATTGCATGAGTACGTAAACCAATGTTTTTGGTGGGTAGCACTGTCTGCAATTCCAGCCCCTAGAAAGAGGTGAAAATGAGTGTGCAGGCAACCCTTTTCTGGAACTTTTATCAACTCCAATCTCTTCACTCTATTCTAAACAGCTGAAGCAACTCTATATTCTAACAATGACCTACTTAACCACACCAAGAAATCTAACTCAACAAACTGCGTTTCAAATGCATGTAAAGAAAACCATAATGCTGAAAGAAAAGATAACAATACAGAAGAAGGAGGCCTTAGGCTCTCAGGTTGGGCCCAACCCCGAGAGCTATGGCTCCTTTAAAAGCTCAGAACGGAACTCAAATCTGACTGCTTTCCATTAAAAGATAATAATCATAAGTCAAAGAGCATGCCAATAATGGCTACAAAAGAGCAAAACCAAGCTAGCAGCTCGTAGTGTAGAATGTGCAACAATGTTTCCAAAAGTCCTTTTCGAAGGCTAAGGCCTTATCATTTATACATCACGAGGCCCCAAGCTGGCCTCCTAAATCAGTGGGACTTGGCTGACCAAACTAGGAATGAACTGTTGCTTCCTCAAAATCTGTTTGGCTACCTTCTAAATCCAGTTGTGGTGGTTGTTGGAGCTCGAAGTTGGGGGTGAAGATCCCGAGGAAGGCCATTTAATGCTGTGGACAACCCTCCTACGAATCCTCAACCCCATCTTGGTTGTCTCCTGGTCCTTATCTGCCCGGTTTTGTCCCAATCATGTGTCAAAAAACCTGAAATGAGCACGTGTTAGCCACCTAGGAATAGTGACTGCCCTTATTCGTACAAATGACATAAACATACTAAAAAATGATGCATAAGTTATGAAAAATGAAGGATTGACCAAAGGTAGTTAGGCCAAATGAGCCCAAAATGTTACCAAATTTGGGGCTCATCAACAGGCTTGTGCGTCGGGCGCTTTGCCCAGTGCGCCACGCGCTGGGTATGCACTGCGCCAGTGTAAAGTTAACACTGTGGCCGGGCTCCCAAGTGCGTCGCACGCCCTGAGTGCACCACGCCATGTTGTGTGTGCGCCGCACACAGTCAAACGACACAGTTTTTGTTTGAAAAACAGGGGAGGGAGTTTTAGGGGGATTTTAGGGGGTTTGCTTGGGAGATATGGGGGATACGGAGGTGAAAATGATGAGGAGTGAGGGGACAAGGAGAGGGGAGCAAAACCTTGGTGGCATTTTTACAAATTGGCAACCCCGTTTATCATTTTCGCTTGATGATTATTTCATGGATGGCCATTATGATTTTGGGCACCATTAGACTTCTTAAAAACCCCAAATTAATGACACAAGTGATGGAGAAGAGGTGTCAATCCTGGCCTACATCTTGATTAACTGACTTGACTGAGATCTGAATCGAATTGCAATGTTTTTTAGGCCACTTTCTGTGTGCGTCGCGTGCCAGGCCCAGTGCACCGCGCACCCTGAGTGCGTCGCGCCCTTGTGGATTTTGCACTGCGGGATGGCTGCCAATGCGTCGCGCCCTCCATGTGCGTCGCGCGCCCTGGTGTGTGCGTCGTGCCACCTAGCAATCTGCCCTCCTTGCTCGAATTCTTCCTCCTTAGCCCTCTTTTCTTCAACAATGCCTCTCTCAATATTTTTCATAACACAATGACTTAGTCTTGGGCCAAAACAAATATATATAGGCTTTGAGAGAGTTGGGTTTAATTTTTTCCTCTTTGAAGACCCACTTTCTAATGTTTGAGTTTTGCACTTTTCATTGACCTTTAAGACACTCTATTTTTCCTTTTTCTTTGAAATTTTGGCTCTCATGATAAAATTTTCGGCGTTTCTTTGCAAGGACTGTGTGATTGCGCCTCTAGCTTTGAAATCCATGACTGCATATGAAAATGTCAACTATCGATTTTTGAAAAATTTTGTCATAGTTGACCTTGTTTGACTTTTCTTCAAAACAGAGTTTTGAAGAAGAGTCGATGTCTCTTGCGGTGATGATGAAGCTTTCTGAACTGTAGGTGTATAAGATCTCCTTCTGGCCTGCATGGCTTGTTCTGGACATGTTTTTTCAAGGACCAAACTAATGAATTTCTAGACCCTAACAATAAAAATGACTCTGTCCTACAATATGACCAGTCCTTGACTCTCATGAATTTCATTGATTACGAACCAATTCACGAACCAGTAGATGCCAGACATGAGGGGAAATGAGTAGCATGACTTTCTCCGTCAGATCATGGCATGTCCCTAGCAAAATGTAGCTTCATGGATGGAGCAGGACACCTAAAATTGAAATGCACAAAGAGCTTTGATCTCTGACGGTGGGCTGACCCGACCGACTCTAACATTGGCTCAAATGGGGGATGGTAGCTCCTTGGAGGTGCCAAGAACATCAGATCTCTGGAGGAGCTAGATAGTACCTCTTTGTCCATTGGGCTATGGATTCATCATTTGATAAACAGCACAAGACTCTGACTTATTTGCAAAACTGAAGTAACCAAGAAATTGACTCAAACTTGACAATTAGAATAACTCAAAAGCTGACTGTACATACTGAAACCAAACTGAAATAAAAATGGTATTTACAATGACAGTGGAAGCAGTGTTAATAGATCAACAATGATACCGCTTGAGTAGCCGACCATTGATCGGCCCTCCAGGACAGTATTCCCCATTCATTTCTTTAAGAAGAAAGGAATTTTGACCCCTGTATGCTGCGATCTTGAAAGGACCTTTCCACAGATTTTCGAACTTTCCGTGCTTGCCTTTCTCTTCATTTCTTGCATCCCACTTCAGCACCACATCATCCAGCTGAAATTTGTCTGCTTTTGCTTTTCTGTCATAGATTTTCTTTATCTTCTCCTGCAACTTGGATGTGTTTTTGAAAACTTCCTCTCTTGTTTGCTGCAAGTAGATCATTTGATTCAGCCTTCTCTGCATGGGATCTTCCTCACTGCCGACCTCCTGAAGAATTTTGACCACCGGGGCAGCAAGAGAAGCGGGAAATACTGTGTCCACTCCATAAACCAGCTCAAACGGTGACATACCAATAGACTTTTTCTGACTGATTCGATCTGCCCAAAGTGCATGGACCAGCCTCTTGTTCCAGCTCTTTTTATTAATTTCTAGCAGCTTCTTGATGATTTTGACCAAAGATTTATTCGAAGATTCCGCCAATCCATTTCCTTGCGGATGATAAGCAGTTGAATGGCCCAAAATTATGTGATATTTGTGACAAAATTCTACCATCCTTTTCGATTTAAAGGCTGCTGCATTATCAGTGATTATTTTGTTTGGACAACCAAAGCGAGACAAGATGTTATTTTCGAGAAATGAGATGATTACCGTGTCCGTCGCTTGTCTGGTAGGTGTTGCCTCAATCCACTTTGTGAACTAGTCCGTCGTTGTAAGGATCCACCTATGTTGTCCGAAAGATGCGGGATGAATTTCCCCAATGAAATCCAACCCCCACTGCTGGAATGGAGCACTCACTTCGATAGGTTTGAGTGGCAAAGGCTGTAGTTTCTATTTTCCTTCGAAAATTTGACACTTATGACAGCGCTTTACCATCTTATGCACATCAGCAAACAAAGTAGGCCAGTAGTACCCCGCTCTCAAGATTTTGTTCGTTGTTGACTTCCAAAAAAGATGTCCACCACACTCTCCTCCATGGAAGTCCTCCATGACTTTGTTTTCCTCCTCTTCCACCAGACAATTTAGCAAAATGCCACCGGGATCTTTCCAATACAGTGCATAATTCAAGATACAAAACTTGGCAGCTTTCAATTTAAGTGTTCTCGCTTTGTTTCTAGCGATGCCAGGCGGTGGTGATAGATTTTTCAGCACATAGATTATATCAGAATACCATGGGGACAAAGCAAACATTTTGGATACCTGAACTGAAGTTCCTTCGTCATTCTCATCGGACATGGCAGCGATCAGATTTATGTCCAATGCATGCAAATTTGACTCAACCATTAGCTTCGCCAATCCCTGTCCTTTGACCAGCTTTGTAGGCTTTATCTCCACATTGTATTCTAGCAAGGCTGCGATCCATTTGCCTCTTCTCCCTTCCGGATCGGTCTGCACTAAAACATCTTTCACAAAAGTATTAGGAACATAGGCCAGAATGTGAGAATGTAAGATATACACCCGGAAATCCTTCAGTGCCTTTACCAATTCCAGGGCTTGCTTCTCAATGATATTGTATTTCAGAGTTGCATCCCTTATAGCCCTGCTGAAGAATGCAATGGGTCTTTCATGATCATCCCTCTTCTGCAATAGTACCGCTACCATAGTTTGCTTAGAAGCAAATGAAAACAATATGAAATCTTGAGTATAATCCGGGCTGACTAGAACTGGAGCTGAAGAGAGGGCCAATTTGACCAAGTTGAAAAATTTTACAGCCTCATCCATCCATTTCACTTGGCTGTCCTTCTTAAGCATGTTGGTCATTTCTTTCAAGTGTTCTGCAAGATTGGGCACAAAGCGACATAGAAAATTCATCTTACCATTAAATGATTGTATCTCCTTTTTGTTCCTAGGCAGATCGATTTGTTGAATTGCTTGGGCACGTGCTGGGTCTATGCGGATGCCATCTTTTGAGATGATATGCCCAAGTAACTTTCCTTCCTCCATGGCATACAAGCTCTTCTTAGGATTCAGCGATAAACCATATTTCCTGGATTTTTGAAAGACAATTTTTAGGTGATGTATGTGCTCTTCATCAGATTTTGAAAACACCGTCAAGTCATCCAAGTACACCACCAAAAACACATCCTTCTCATTTTCAAACACCAAGTCCATTGTACGTTGAAATGTGGCACCTGCATTCTTCACACTGAATGGCATTTTGGCATCGCGAAATGTTCCCCATGGATTTGTGAATGTCGTCTTATCCCTATCATTTTCATGAACTGAAATTTGGTTATATCCTGAATAACCATCAAGCAGAGACATACGAGATGCCCCCACTACTCGCTGAAGTATATGGTCCATCTTGGGCAGTGGATAGTTGTCCTTCAATGAGACCTTGTTTAGATTTCTGAAATCAATGCATAGGCGGATCTCACTGGTCTTCTTTCGTACAGGAACTAAGTTAGATATCCAATCTGAAAATCTGATAGGCACAATGATACCTGACTTGTACAACCTATTTACCTCTTTTTCGATGGATGGTAGCAACTTTGGATTGATCCTTCTCAACTTTTGTCTAAATGGTTTCTGCTTGAGCTTGATAGGTATGGTGTGTTGAATGATGTTCGTATCATAGGTCTTTAAATCAGAATAATCCCAAGAAAATACATCTGCAATGAAGCCATCAAACTGATATATTTGTCCTTGATCTTTGGCGGTAGTGTCTTGGACAATTTTACCAATTTTGGATTTGTTGTTGTACCGATGTTGACTTCTTCTACACCTTTCTTTGTGGGCTGCAAAGTTGGCTTGCAGGCTACATCATCCTGATCGAAAAGTTCTTATAGGGGTATCAAGCCTTTAGGAATGATGTTGTTCTTTAGTTGTAATACGTCCATTTGATTGATTTGTACTTCTTCTATACCATTCCCTTTGTTCTCATCGTTTTCCACATCGATTAATGTTTCTTTGAACTTTCCTTTGTTGAGCAGAAAATCCTTAATCTCCTCATCATCTTGGAACACTTGCCAAAGTCGTTGATTGTCTGGAATGGTTGGACGGTGCTTGACATGGATTTCAAACTTGTTGTTGGAGTTCATGGGGATCTTCAAGCTGCTCGCTGCCTTGGCAAGAGCATCAGCAATACTATTTTGTATTCATGGCACACATGTCAAGGTGTATTCGGAAAATAGCTTCAAGATGTCCAAAGCTGCATTACGATAGGCCCGCATCCTAGGATGTTTTGCTTGGTACTCACCTCTGGCCTATTTTATCACCAACTCAGAGTCACCATATACTAAAATCCTCTTTGCATTCAGCTTTCTAAGAATCTTTAGGCCAGCAATCAGAGCTTCATATTCAGCTTCATTGTTGGAACATTCGAAGGCTAGCTTGTAGGAGCAAACTCTCACGCTGCTAGGTACTTTGTTTGGGGTGAAGAAAGGACTGCGTACCCAAATACCAATACCAGCTCCATCATTCCCTACTACTCCATCAAAATCCATGGTCCATAAGCCTTCTTCTTCTTCTTGCAAGTGCTGAAAATCTTTTTGCTGTCCATTTTTTGCTTGTTGTCCATCGTTTGTTTGTTGTCCATTGTTCATTTGTTGTCCATCGTTTCCAACTGATTGCCCAATCTTTTGTTGCTTTTCTTGTCTTTCTTTCTTCAAAATCTCTCTAAAATTTTTTGTTATCTCTGGAATGTCATCTGCTTCTACTATCTAACTATCTATTTCATTTAAACTATCTGGAAATAAAACAAAAGACTCTAAATCTGTATGTACATAGTTTATAGGATGATTTATTGCTTTCTCCTTGCTTGTGATCATATACTTCATCTTTTGTTCCTGATATAATTTCCTCATCTGTCCAAACACCAGGATTGTCGCATAGGAGAAATCCAGCTGTAGTGTCCCCTTCAATTTTGCCACCCAAGACCTGGAAAGAAGCATACCAAACCTTGGAGGAATGTCTGCTACCACTACATCCATCAGAACATTTTTCATAGGAAGCTGATATAGACTCATGACTAAGTCTTTGATGAGCCCTATGCACCTTACTTTGCTGGAGTCGAATGAATAGAGACCATGATATTGGTGGGTGATGTCCAAACCAAGCTTATCCATGATAGCCTTGGGAAAGAGATTATGAGAGGCTCCAGAATCAAACATGGCATTGTGTAGCACAAAGTCATGCAATCGTAAACTGATATAGAAGGGTGGCACTTCGCTCTTGGGAGACTCACCATTTTTCGCTGGCCCAAAAATCATTTCAGGCTGATCATATTCCATGTTTACCATGTCGGACATTGGGTCCAAGTTCAACAATTTAGAAATATATCCTCTATAGCTGTTGTTCTTCATGATTTTAGTCAAAGGGATGGATACCTTTAGCTTAGAAATCTCATTCTCTAGGCTGAAAGTGGGAGTTCTTTCTACCTCTTTGACTGGGATCTCCTTCCTTTCCTTGTCCTTTGAGGTGGCTGGTTGCTGTGATTATTCTGCTGATTTCGATTTGCTGCTCTCTGGAACAACCGCCTCCTTTCCCTTTCTTTGTGCAGCTGATAGATCTTTCTTTGTTGCTTCATCCTCTTTATTTTTCTGAATTGGTTTAGCATGTACATCTCTATTTCAAAAGGAATATCGTTGTTTTTGTGTGGACAAAGCATTCATATACCCCCTTTGATATTCTTCTAACTCTTCTTCCAACACGGTTTCGTTAGCTAGGATAAAATCGGTGTCTTGGTGTGTAGCTGAATTCACTGCACATTCTTCTTCTTCAGTGATGTAAGTAGGCAGCTCATCTGGAGTAAAGAGATGGTTTTCTTTGCCTATTACATTCCCTTCCTCATCTGATTTCGGTCCATGTACAAAATTCTGCTGCAAAGGTGTTTGTATCGGCTGTTGTGCTGTCTGCTCTTGAGTCTGCTGATCTCTTTGTCTAATTCTATATTGTGGCTGTTGGCCACGAAAGTTAGGATTCATAACTTGTGGCTCTGGCTTGTCAATTTTTACCCTTTCGAGCATCTGTTCTACCTTCTTGAGCAGCTGATCCATTGAAGAGGATTCTTCTTTCACTGTGGTTTTCTTCTCTACTTTCACTCTTGCTCTTTTGGACAGCAGGTTAGCCTCAACGCTGACTGCAATTTTCTGCATATCTTCCATTGTAGCCGGTTCTCTCTCTCGTAATTGGTACGCCATGTCAGCATTAAAACCATCTGAAAACTTCATCATTGCTAGTATGACCGGTGGCTTTAGATGGTCTGGGATATCATTGTAGACTGCATTAAATCTAACACAATAATCTTGGACCGACTCACCAGCATTCCGCTTGATTTGTTCATACTCGGCCAGAATTTGAAGGGGATTCTTTTTTACTTCCCACATGTTCAAAAATTGTCTTTGTAGCTCAGCCAAGGTGGTGATACTTGTAGCCGTCAAACCTCTGAACCATTTTCGCACATCACCTACAAATGTTTGTACAAAGAGCCTCATTGCCACGTTCTCCGCATCGATCTCATGAAGTTCATAGAAATCTGCCATTTTATCCACATGTTGTTGAGCTGTAATACTGTTAGGAGTGCCATCAAAAAACAGGATTTCACTTTGATAGTCATTTGGCATGTCATCTAGGACTTGGGGTAGAACAAGAGGAGCAAAACGGGCAGCCATGATGAAGCTTTCTGAACTGTAGGTGTATAATATCTCCTTCTGGCCTGCATGGCTTGTTCTGGACATGTTTTTTCAAGGACCAAACTGATGAATTTCTAGACCCTAACAATAAAAAATGACTCTGTCCTACAATATGACCAGTCCTTGACTATCATGAATTTCATTGATTACGGACCAATTCACGAACCCGCAGATGCCAGACATGAGGGGAAATGAGTAGCATGACTTTCTCCGTCAGATCATGGCATGTCCCTAGCGAAATGCAGCTTCATGGATGGAACGGGACACCTAAAATTGAAATGCACAAAGAGCTTTGATCTCTGACGGAGGGCTGACCCGACTGACTCTAACATGGCCTCCTCAGCAAAACCAAAACCAACCTTCACAAAGTTGGCAAGGATATGCTTATGGAGCTCAACCTTCCCAACAATTTTACCCTCAACAATATCAATGTTATTAGCCATATCCTCAACAATCATTCCCATATCATCAATTCCAACAATCCCCTCAATCAAATCCATTCACACAATAATCAATGTCTGCAGTAACTCAACCTCAGCAACTTCAAATGCCTTCTAACCAACCACATCCCAAACCAACTCAATTACCAGCTCAGCCAGTAGCAAATCCAAGTAACAAAGTAGAGAGGCTAGCTTATAATGCGGAAGAAACAACATTATTTCCTACATATTCTATTCTTCCTATTCAAGACATCCACTTGAGGTTAGGGAAATTTCTCCAAAACGATTCTCCACCAATCATAGAAGAACAAATTGAAGAAAGAGAACAATCTGAAAAATCTAATCCAAGGAATCAAATTCAGAAAAGAAAAACTATTATGACTGAGATACCACCTTTCCCAAAAAGGTTAGTTGATCAAAAAGCTTCAATTTCTCTTCCTGAATTTGATATCATAGATGAATTAAATAACTCTTATGTAAAAATTCCTTTGTTGCAAGCTATCAAATATATTCCAATATATACAAAAACAATAAAGGAATTATGCATTAAGAAAACTGGTAGAAAGAAAAGAGATCCACCTACAATCCAGGTCATTGGCAAACTAGCTAGTCTCATGTCTACAAAAACAACAATTGAAAAATATATTGATCCAAGGATACCTATGGTTACCATTTCAATCAATAATTTTTTAGTTCCTAAAACATTAATTGATCTAGGAGCTACTATAAATGTCATGACAATAGAAACTATGAAGTATTTAAAACTGCCAAATATCCAACCTACTACTACAATTTTAGAACTAGCAGATAGATCTAAAGTAGTACCGGAAGGAATACTTGAAGACATCATTGTTTCTTTGGATTCATGGGAATATCTAGTAGACTTTCTAATCTTGCAACCAAAAACTAATCTAGGAGGCCATCCTTTAATTCTTGGCAAACCATGGTTAGCCACAGCAGATGCCTTCATTGGATGCAGATCAGGAAGCATGATCATAGCACATGGAGATGAAAGGAAACATATCACACTCTATCCTCCTGCTCAATCACATTCTTTACTATCATGGCCTAATGATCAACAAGAAGAAACTCTACCTGTTTTAAGTATTAATCAAGCCTTTAATTTTAGAGAAGAAGAAGAAAATGAGGATTTAATAGACCTTTTTATCTCAGAACCTAATATTTCTGAGCAGCTAAGAATAACACAATATGAAGCTGCAAATAATCTTTTAAATCAATGTTTTCAGGGAAATTGTACTATTCAATCATTACAAAATTCATTTGAAATCATTTTTCTTATCAATTCAATTACCAATTCTCAAAGCAAAATCTTTTAAAGTTGTCTTGAAAATAATTTAAATATTGGTAATAATCTACAATCATCACAAGAACAACAGATAATTTCATTATTACAAAAATATTCAAAATATTTTGCTTGGGACTATACAAGCATGCAAGGAATTCATCCAAAAACATGTATCCATCACATTTACACAGATGAAACAATCAAACTAGTAAGACAACCAAAAAGAAGAATGAATCCAATGATGAAGGAGATAGTGAAAGAAGAGTTGCAGAAACTATTACAGGTAGGATTTATCTACCCTATCTCTGATAGCCAATGAGTTTCTCCTTTAGTTGTGGTACCAAAGAAAAATGGAAAATGGAGAATATATGTAGACTATAGGTAACTGAATAAAGCAACATTTAAAGATCATTTCTCATTACCATTCATTGATAAATTACTAGACTCATTAATAGGGAAAAAGTTATTTTCCTTTCTTGATGGATTTAGTGGATACAATCAAATCAAGATAGCATTAAAAGATCAAGATAAAAGTACATTTACTTGTCCATGGGGAACATATGCTTATAATGTTTTACCTTTTGGACTATGTAATGCACCTGCTACATTTCAAAGAGAAGTCTTAGCTATCTTTGCAGATATTATACATGAATGTGTTGAATTCTACATGGATGATTTCACTATTTATGGAAGTACATTTGATGATTATTTAAATAATATTGAAAATTTATAAAAATATGCATAGAGACAAACTTATCCCTCAACAATGAAAAATGTTTTATGATGTTAACAGAAGGGATAGTGTTGGGACACCACATTTATTCTTCTAGAATTAAGGTAGACCCAACAAAAATATAAGTCATTGTAAACTTAATGCCACCAAAAACACAGAAATAAGTAAGAATTTTCTTAGGATATGCAGACTAATATAGAAGATTCAATGAAAACTTCAGCAAGATAGCTTTACCCTTGTTCAAACTACTTGCAAAAGATTTTAAATTTCAATGGACTGCAAATTATCAAAATGCATTTCAAAAACTGAAAGAAAAATTGTCTGTAGCACCCATTCTCAGAGGACCAAACTGGTCATTTCCATTTCACATATCCACTAATGAATCAGACACAGCTATAGGAGCATCTCTAGGACAAGAATAAAACCAGTGTAACTATGCCATCTATTTCATAAGCAAAAATTTAACTTCGGCAGAATTAAACTACATAGTAAAAGAAAAAGAAATGTTAGTTGTTGTCCATGCAGTCAATAAATTTAGGCATTACATAATAGGCTATCAAGTATTTATTCATACAGATCATTCAGCCATTAAATATCTAATGAAAAAAACAATAACTAATGGTGAAATTACTAGATGGTTGTTACTAATGCAAGAATTCAATATCATTGTTCTAGATCGACCAGGAAAAGATAATCAAGTGGCATATTTTCTGTCAAGACTTAATTCTCCTGATGATCTTATCCCTGTTTTAGAAAACTTTCCTGATGAGCATCTATTTTTTGTAACAGATAAAACCCCATGGTTTGCAGATATAGAAAATTATTTGTCATCTGGAATATTACCATCTTATTTCACTGGCAAGTAGAAAAGAAAAATAATTAAAAAGAGTGCCTGATATACTTGGGTCAATGGTGACCTCTTTTATACTAGTCTTGATCTTTTGATAAGAAAATGTGTGAGAGAAGATGAAATTATTGATATTATAAAATCATGTCATGATGAAACATGTGGTGGTCATTTTGCAGATAAAAGGACAGCATACAAGGTGTTCAAACTTGGCTACTAATGGCCACCAATTTTCAAAGACTCAAAGACCTATTGCAAAAGATGTGATAGTTGTCAAAGAAATGGAAGACCTGTAGTATCATATGAAATGCCAATGAAACCACGAGTACTTATATAACCATTTGAACAATGGGATCTAGACTTTGTGGGACCAATTAAGCCACCTTCAAATGGAAACAAGTACATCCTAGTGTGTACAGACTATGTTACAAAATGTGTTGAAGCAAAATCAATGGCAAGAGAAACAGAAAAATAGTGGTTTCTTTCCTCTTTGAATAAATATTTGTAAGATTTGGAGTTCCAATACAGATTGTTACAGATCAGAGAACATAGTTCACTTCTAAACTTGTCCGAGATCTTACAGAAAAATACAAAATCAAACGTAGAAATTCTACTCCCTATCATCCACAAGCAAACAGACAAGTAGAATCCACTAATAAGGTTATGGAAAACATCACGAAAAAGACAGTACAAATGAACATAAAATATTGGTCAGACAAATTGAAAGATGCATTATGGGCATATAGAATTACATGAAAAAACACCACTGGATTCAGTCCATATCAATTGGTATATGGTAAAGAAGTTTTGTTACCAATTGAATTTCAAATTCATACATTCAAGTTTGCAGCAGAATTAGGACTAGATCTGACAGAAGCTCAAAAGCAGAGGCTTATGCAACTGAATGAACTAGATGAAATCAACAGGTAGTTGAACATACCTCACTAGTACACTAACAAAGAATCAAATGGCATGACAGATTTATCAAAAACAAAATTTTTCATAAGGGAGACTCAGTACTTCTTTTTTACTCCAAATAAAAATATTTCAAAGCTAATTTCACTACTCATTGGCTTGGGCCATATCAAATTGAAGAAATCTTTGACAATAGAGCAGTCAAGATAAAAACAATCTATGAAGCAACAATTTCATTTCTAGTTAATGGTCATAGACTCAAAGTTTACAACAAACCTATCAATAAAGAAGACTTTCTGAACAGAGTCTCAGCAGAAGACAATATGGAAGTATTGGAAAAGCATAGTAATATGTCTTCCCTATTTCCATAAGAATAAAAATAAAAATAAAAAACTTAAAAAATAATAAAGGAGTTTGGTTGTGAAAATCCAGGATACTGGCACAATACAAACTCGAATTCAAATCAGAAAACCAACTTGTTTGGCCAATATGAATTCTCCCTTTTATGTTTTTTATTTTTTCAGGATCATCCTCCAAAAACTTAAAGACTTTAGGACAAGTCTTAAGATCAGGAAGGGGGAAGATTCATAATAAAATCAACAAACTATGCAATGTTTTAAAATCAAGCAGTTGTACTATAGCAGGGACCTGTTTCAAATCAACATCAAAGGGGCCTAAGAAGAAGCTATAAGAATCTATTTACAGTCCAATATTGACAAGAATTCATTTTGAAAAAGTCAAGTGTTGACAAAATAATCAAAACATTGACAAGGAACTATCAAAAAAAAGGGAAAAGTATTGTAAGTTTGAAAGCATTCTTAAAGCCTTTGATTTTGAAAATTTTTCTAAAGATTGATAACTTAGTTTAAAATTTGAATATGCAATACTTCTAGCCATGTACATTGTACATTATCCTATATTACCCTACTTATTCATTCATTTCATCACTTAACCACATATTCATATCTCATTTCATCACCAGACACCATACATTTACATCTCATTACTCAATTATATCATTTGCAATTTTTGACTAACATTGTTGGCCACATCTTGTGAAAACAAAATTGTGCATCATGGAGAAATTGTCTATACAACCTGAAGGATTAGTTTATGCATTTATAAAACATAAACAGGAAGTTAGTATCATTGTAAAAATATGAAGAAAATTTGATTTGAAATTACCTAAAACTATGGTGATTTCAAAATCAATTACATAAGGATATGATGAAAGAGGACAAAAGTTACAATGATAAAAATATGCATATGCAACATGTATATAAGTATAATGGACAAGAAAACAATGATGAGCTAAGGTTGCATGCAATACGAAATCATAAGCTAAGGTTGTATACAAAATGAAATTATAAACTAGGGTCCTAATAGTTATGAGTATTGAAAACTGTAAACATGTAAACTATGATGCGACCTTAGTGATATAACACAAGTGTCGAAAGGTGTACAAAAGGTAGCACGATCATAAGTAAATGAACCATGATGAATTGTGACGTGTTGACACAAGTGGAAACCCACATACAAAATGGACAAGACAACTAAAACAATGAAATGGTCAAAACCATTTCAAAGAGACAGAGACTCTGCGTATTCTCCTTCATCTTCATAGCCAACCTTAGCTCAGAGATAGAGAGAAGTATTACGCATTCACCCACAGTGTAATGCATAGAGAGTAAAGAGAGTAAGCACAAAGAGTAAAGATAAATGTGTAGAGAGTAAACCTTGTGTCGTGGAGAGACTGTGTGAAAGAGCAGTGTGAAAAATTGAAGAGCAATGTGGTGAAATAAGGAGAAGAAGAACCCTGTGTGGCATAGAGAATTTAAAGGAACGCGGTTGTTTGAGGAAGGAGAAAACGATTGGGATTATCTCTACACCAAACTCCAAAAAAATCCACAAAATATGCAGATAACTCCTCAATCAACGCAGTAACTCAGTGATAAGGTAAGCGCCAAAGACTCCTTAAACAACTAGAATGATTTCAAAGAAGTTAAACTCCATATTTGTTTAAGATGTGTCACAATGGAGAAGAATATGACTTCAGTTCCATATTTTAATGATTTGTCATCTTCTAAATCCTCTGCCACCTATAGAATCCACGATTTCTTGAGATATTGGAAAAAAAATTAATTGAAACTATATGTTTAAATAGGGAAGACAAATCATTAACAAGAGGTTTCTACGAGTTTTTCTACAAATTCTTCTTATAGTTTAGGTATCAAAACCATGATTTCCTCATGCAATTTTTGTTGAAAACATTGCACAGTGAATGTTATTTCAAAAACACAGTATGCAATTTCTAAAACAAATGAGGCTTTTTCATAAATTTTATGAGGAAATACAATTTGCAAAAACAGTGAGAGGTTTTCTTACAGTGGAGATTTTTCTTTGGGTCCTTTTACACAGTTAGAATCTTTCTTCAATCAAGATTTATAAACATAGAACCTTGTGTTGATACTATTTGCAGCAGCAGTCAAGAAAATTGAAGATTTATAGGCAAAGGAAGTAATCTCATTTGTTTTCAAAAGCTAAGGAGATCTAGTAAGTGCATTTACCAAGATTGTTATTGCATGAATAAAAAAACAAACATTTTGTTTATTATCTTCACAATGAGATTATTTACTGAGCTAGGTTATATAAATTGGTATATAAATCATATGCAAATGGAAACAAAAATGGAACCCAAAGAATTCAAAGTATAAAATTGGAGTAAGGAAGTAGTGGAAAAATTGTTTAAAGTAGGACTACTAGAGTTCCTTAGGAAGTTTAAGGGACACAATGGCAGAATTACACAATAATTCATAGAAATTTTTGAAAATGGGCAAACTAAAGTGGGTGAACTTCCTATACCAGTAAATCCAACTTCCATATCTCAAGCATTAGAACTTCCTCTAATAAGAGAAGAATATCATAAAGGTTTACATTTTAAGGAGAAAGGATCAACATTTTTCCTAGAAAAACAAAGGAAAGGGACTTTTGATAGGACAAAAGGAATTTTAAGGGAATGGTTCAAAGAGCTTTGGTCAAAATTAGTTGTGATCATCCAAAAATATTTTACTTGTGACAATAGGCACAATATATTCTACATTTACCATATAAAATTGCTGCAACATATCAAAGGAGACTGTAAAATCAATATTCCTTACTTCTTTTCAAAGAGCTTGACTAAAATGATAGAAATTGTTAAAAACAAAACTGAAGCTAAAGAGGCTAATGTCTATCATTGTGGGTTGATTAAGATCCTTGTGGAGTATCAGGCAAAAAACAAAGGGATAATTTGAAATGAATTTTTGGCCAAAAATAACTTTTAAGACCAATTAACAGAGAATGAGGAAAGGCTTGAACAATTACATGTCACAAAAAGCATCATGAATTCTCCTTTATATCCAGGGACAAGATTGAAAAAGAATCAATTTGGTGTTATGATTGCGAAAGAAAAATCATTTTTATCCATTCTTAGGATATCAAGAAGAAAGTCACAAGAAGATCCAAAAAACCAAGGAAAAGACCTAGAAATTGATATTGTTGAAACCAAACCTCCACAAACATCAAAACAAATTGATGAGATCATTCAGAGATTGGAGGAGGAAGCTCGCGAAGATCCCATAGAAATGGCTCTTATTTTGAGGATTCTTGGGTTGGAGATACATCATCACATTCATATGCTAAAGAGGCAAGGGAAGAATCCATATAATTTCACATTGAGGAATATTTGAAGAAAATAACAGAGTTGACTAGTGAGCTAGAGGACAGTAAAATCATGGAAAGGCACTTGAAGAGAGAGAAAAAAACATACAAGGTAAATAAGAACAACATAGTCAAAGAAAATGAGAAATTGAATAAGAAAATAAAAAATCTTCAAACACAGAACATGCTCATTTCTAAACAAGCCTAAATGGCTAAAAGGGAAGAAGTTATGGCAATATAAATATGAAAAACAAAAAGTAAAAATTGTCATCTACAAAGCATAGGAACATGAGGGCATTGATATTTTACTTCAATCTACATAGGAGGAGGCTACAGATTCAAGTACAACAAGGGAAACATCACTCAGAAGGTCCAAATGGAGGAAGCAAGCATGAGGACATGCTTGAGTATCAGCAAGGGGGGAGATATTGGCCCTCAATTTTGGTCATTTTTGCCTACCCTAAACCCATCCATTTACCACCATATTCCATCATATTTCACTTACATATGCTTAATTTTACTCTTATTTTGCATATTCAGGTAATTAAATTAAGTTTTTCAATTTTTAGAGATTTTTCTAAAAATTGGGATTTAAGAGTAAATTTAGATTGCACTAAAAATTCACGTAATATCTCCGTTAAAGTCATATGTGCAGGACACCTCAGTGAGATTTGAGAACATATTTGAAAATCTTGGGAACCATGGATGGATGAACACCTATTGGTTTGGTCAAACTGAGCAAATACAACCCCGGTCAATGTTGGTCAAACTTGACATGTCATTTTGAAATCCCTATTAAAAGGGGGCAGAATATTATTTTTTGGGCTTTTCCCTAATTTTGTGAACCAAAATTAATGAATTCAACCTGGATGGATGGATTGGGATAGATGAATACTGTTAGAGCTATTGTAGCTAAGTTTGTTGATAATTTGCTTATTTAAACTGAGTTTATGAATCATTCATGTATGTAATTTGTATTCAGACTACTGGAGACCTTTTGATAATTTGAAGAATACTTTCTACTATTCTAAGTTACTGGTTGTGGATATTTTCATAAGTTAGTTGTAGCTTAGAGTTCCTTCGGTGTACAATGCAAGGTTGGAGGGCCCCCATACCAAGCTAAGTACACTTTGATTACATTAGCATAATTTTTATTTCAATATTTCTTGTTTCATATTTATGCTTCATTTATTTAGATGTGTGATGTTTCTTGTGTGATTTTGGGATGATGATATTTTAAAATCAAATTTGCATATGAAAGGAAAAACAATAATTTAAGTTAAATTCTCTTTCTAACAAGTTATGAATCATGGCTAAAATCATCATTTTTGCATTTCTTATATTATTTCTTCAATTTCAGTTTTATTTGCTGCAATGGTAATGATGTTGGAGTAGATATGTGAGGAAGGACAACTAGGATCTCCCAAGTTAGGAGCCTCTTCTCTTGCTATATACACATTACATACCATTTCTCTTTAGTTTCTCTTCTTGGGGACAATATTGTGAGGAAGGACAACCAGGATCTCCTAAGTTAGGAGCCTCTTCTTTTTCTTGCTACATGTTGAACAAGAAACTTGTTAGTCTTTTAAAAACTTAGATTATATTTGTAATATGCACTTCATTTAACCTTATAGTCTTGCCTTCCTAATTTGATTTCACCTGAAATCCATATATTTTGGACATGCTCCCAAGTCTACAAACCCGGATTGACAAGTAAAACACATGTGTTAGTTTACTTAATAAATTGACCTTACACATTCCACCATTAGGAGAATTTTGAGGTCTAAAATGGGCCTCCTAAGGAAATTATAAAATAAAAGTGGAAATAATAAAATAAGATTATATTATATCATCAAATTTTAGAGTTAAAAAAGAAAAAAAAAAAAAAAAATCAACTCATATTTTCAACTTATCTCCCTATGCATTTACTCAAATTTCGAGTGGAATAATGCAAATTTCAAGTGGAATAATGCAAATTTCGAGTGGAAACACTCGTTGGATGAAAATTTTGATTCCTCATCCAAGAATTACCCATGTTGCATACTTTCAATGGACCTTACTACACAAAAATGAGAAATACATGAAAAACGTGATTGCAATCACGTTTTTTCATGTATTTCTCATTTTCATGTAGCAGGGTCCATCGAAAGTATACAACATGGATACTCCTTGGATGAGGACTTACATTTTTCATCCAACGAGTACTCCCTCTCGAAATTTGAGTAAAACCTTAGGGAGATAAGTTGAAAATACAAGTTGATATAGTAGTTTTATTATTTTATTATTTTATTATTTTTTAATATTTTTACTTTGTTGGCATTATGATACAAGTATGATACAAGTGTTGTCCTTGATGGAAACTCACTCAGATGACAAGATCATAGTACAACAAGTAAAAATAAAATAATTAATGATCAAAGAGGTATATGCAGGTTCACTGTGACAAAGGAGCGTATACACGCGAGTTCACCATAGACCAAGTCGCATATACGTACACATGCACTTTAACAGAAGGGAAAGCGCGTACATGTTAGAAAACTAAGTTTTGGTTCGTGGTATTTGGTCCATGGTATTTTGGTCCTAAGTGGTATTTGTCCATGGTATTTGGTCTGAAGTATTGACCCCAGGTATTGGGTCCAAGGTATTGGTCCTATGTGGTTTTAAACCATGGTATTGAGAGAGGCCTAAACCTATATAAGGAGAAGGAGATCATTAGGCAAAAGTGCAAGTGTGCAAGTAATGAATATCTCATGAAGTGTGAGATCTAGTATGCAAGTAAAGGGTTTGTGATGCTTTGCTTGATCTGAACCAAGGATGCACCCATGTGGATGATGATGAATGATGGATCGGAATCTTAAGGCTTGGAATGTTTTATCATTATGTGGTTTGATCATGGATAGACTAGATCTGAATTATTGACACATGTTTATTTTGTAAATGCTATGTTCTAGGTATGATTGATGTCTGGAATAGCTATAAAGTTATAAGTTAGAATTTAAAGATCTGTATGCGGGTTCCCTTTGGTAAAAGCACGTATACACGCAGGTTGGGTTCATCAGAGTAGCGTATACAATATGAAGTATGATATTTTAAGTTGCAATGGGATTTGGTTGTTGTTGCAGAATTCTGTTGTTTGCTCTGTGTTCTGGTGGCTGTGTTGTTGACAAGGTTTCAGTGTTTCAGTATTGGGTGATTCAGAGATCGATGATGCAGGTGTAGTTGATGGATGTATTGCAGTGGTGATTGATTTTGTGCTTCAATGTTGTTAATGGGTCCAGTATGAAAATTGCATGAAACGTGGCCTTCGGATTATGGTGTTGTGCTTCAGGAGTATCTAGTATAAAAATTTATGAAACGTGGTCCCTGGAGGAAGAGAGAATATCGTACCCTTTTGTAGGTCGGCGCCTATGTACTGGTAAACATATCGGCCAGTACAAGAGCCAGGGGGTTGGAGCTCCCTTCTAGTAGCAGCTGGAAAACGAGTGAAGGTTGGAGCCTTCAGTAGGTTAGCGCCTACATACTAGTAAACATATCAGCTAGTACAAGAGCCTGGGGGTTATAGCTCCCTTCCAGTTGTAGCTGGAGAATGAGAGAAGGTTGTAGCCTTCTGCAGGTGGGTGCCTGTGTACTGGTATGAGTTTGCGCCAGTACAAGATTGTAAACACGTTTTTTTTATATTAAAGGAAGACGACAACAGGTGGTTTTTGTCCTGCATTGGGTTTCCACCTTACATCATGGTGTTCATGTGTGTGTGATGTTCTATTCTATTTTACTTCTCCTGTTTACTGTTTATATGTTTAATGAAGTTCTGGTGCACTGATTAAAGATCAACATATAATGGATTAACTGAATCATAAGTTTACTGGATATACACTAGTTTCATTAAACACAGTTGCATGTACACGCGGGTTCCCTTAACTGAAGTAGCGTATATGAATCCAAGTATGGGAATGAAAAAGTTTTATTGATTTGCTAATACTGATTCTCCCCCCCCCCCCCCCCTTCTCAGTATTATTTCCAACATACGTTTTTACTCCAAAAATGGTGAATCATTCCCCATGGTTGACATCATCATCTTGAATCCTTTTGGGTCTTATAAAGTTTATTTTGGTTGTACATTTTTCTTAGGAGGCCCATTTTAGACCTCAAAAATCCCCTAATGAAAATCAACATCAAATTCAACATGACAATCTTACTACAACCATAATTAATCATCCAGAAAATGCAACAAGCACATGGAATGCAAGTGTAAAAGACACACATGCAACTGACATTCATACATGACCAACACACATCACCCATCCAGTCTGAGGGGTGAACCATGATCTGATACCACTCTGTAGCACCCTCCTCCCACATCTACCCAAGTAACTAGACAACCGAGGTAAACATGCGACGAGAGGCTACTATGATTGGAGTTGACCTCTATGTGACCTTAAGGAAGTGGAATCAATGGAAACATCACACACAATCATCCAACATTAGCTTCAAGACCCACAAAAACCAATCCAACAATTCAGACAGCTTTTCCTTGGGTCCAACTGATTTTTTTACTATCTTAGGCCTTAGTCACTCTCATTCTATAGGCATGACAACGTCTAGAAACCCAAATTCACTCTCACGAGCTTATGTGCCAGCGTCTAGGGACCCAATTTTACAGTTATGTGCCAGCGGCCCTAGGATTTAAGCCATTTTTTCAAGACCAAAGCCTAGGTCACTGCCCAGAATGGAGTGAAAGCTTAATATTAGTAAATGGTGGGATAGGGTCCCCTGGCGTCAAGTTTTGGTACTCACTTTCTGTACAAATATAAAGTCTACACAATTTGTGGAAGTGGAGCGCGAAGGTAATAAGAGTAAAAGGGGATTTAGTACCTTAGGTTGTTAGGAGATAAGAAGTTTTGAGACCCACCCATGGTCTATGGACCATGGTATTGTAAAATAAAATAATATATATAGAAGTGTCATAGCGATTCTAGAAGATAACTAATAACTTATTAATAGAAGATCATTGTTTGGGCAAGTAAGCTAAGGCAGGAACGTTTGTTTCCTGTACTTAGGCAAAGGGGAAGGCTCATGTAGCTGAGTGCGCGAGGACCTTGGTAAGTTTGCATGCTAAGTGCGCAGGCCCCTCTCTGTACTTGAAAGAAAACATCTAATAAAGATAGTTTTGATCCATAAATTGCACATCTGTGTATTTGTTTTTACTTCTACATTTTTCTGTATTTTTTATCTGAATTGAAAATTATATGAATGAATGCTTATCTTATGCGTGAAAGTGTTAGATCGATATGAATTATTGATGTTATGAATGTTTAAAGGCCTTTGTGAAGATATAGATGTTGTTTGTGTGAATCATTGTAATTATCTGTGTCGAAAGTGTTAGGATTCGCGAATATAGAACTAAGCCCTAGAAGGCGTAGGAGCCCATCACACAAACCTCTTGATGTAGAAACCTGGGTCTGCCATCCCCCAATATTGCTTCGGGTGAGACTGCAGCCTGCACTATGTGGTTTGTTGCCAAAAGGGTCAGTAGTTTAGGGTTTTTTTGGTTGGCACAGCTAACATTGAACTTGGGTAAGGGCAATTCAATCCAACAAATGGTTCCATTTTCAAGACCAGGATCTATCTAAGGAATGTGTGATAAGTGGTTCCCCACTAAGAAATAAATCAAAAAAGTGGATATATAGGAAACTTCACGCATTTGCAACTTAGGAGAATAGGAATTTGTGCATGTCAAAGGAAGAGTGGCTAAATAGATACATATTCACAGACAAACACGAGATATTCTTCTACTCTTTTCCCTGCGAATTGCACGAGTGACTGTCCAAATTGGTAGATAGTCAAGGTATGTGGAAGCTTGATGGCCTTATTGTGTGGACCCTAGAACTAGTGAAGTGCTTGGAGCCTTCAAAAAACAAATTCGTGTGAGTTGTTGATCACTAGATCGATAGTATTCTGGGAGGATTCACTACTGATTTCATGATCGATACGTCCACCAGTTATAGTGAAGCAAAGCATAGGTTTTTCAAGGGACCGAGAGGTGAGTACCTGAAATCCCTAAAGACCTGGATTAAGATGTAATTGTGTGAAAAGTTGGTTAAGCCTTTAAATTGATGTTTGGGACTACGTGAAGTGAGAGAGCATTCAAAAGGAACATAGATTTAGGCTCTGAATATAGTTTGTTTTTAGGACCGTTTGATAGTGACGATGAAGGTAGTATTCAGAGGACATCGTGAAGTGCGTTGTAAATCGTAAGCCAAGGTATCATAGGGATACCTCACCCATCCACTCCACCTCCACCTTCACCTCCACCTCCACCCCACATACCTACACCTTCACGTCCACCTCGACCTCCATCATTTAACATGGCCAACACAACGAAGATGCCTGTATTTAGGGGTCTTAGGACTAAAGACCGTAAGCTTTTGGTTTGTTGCAAATGTTTTATGGAAGGAACAGCAGATTACTAATGATGACATAAATAAAGCGCAGCTAGTCACAGTGCTACAAGACAGAGTGTTGAGTTGGTATATCAAGTTTTTCTCAGGAAAACCCAATGCGACTATGCTAGAAACCAACAAGCATTGAACAATGAGTTTAAGAAACTCAAATCACAAGCCCAGTCGGTAACATAATTTAAAGAGATTCAGCAAAGGGTGAATGAGTCTGCATGGGACTTTGATCAAAGGAAGTGTCTAATTTAGTAGGCTAACATGATAATCACATATGATCAACATAGAGATTAGTACATTGCTTCGCTCCTACCTCACTTGAGATTACCACTATCACAACAAAAAATAGGAACACACACTGAAGCCTTGGAGATTTCCATGACATTGGAGGCTTCGCATGTGCAAGTGTTGAAGCCCCGAAAATCGGGTCTGCAACAAGGGGGATACCCACCCGGTCCGGACCTTGGTAAGCAGCACCTTTTCCGTTTGGGATGGTGGGTCCGACTCGGGATATGGGACCAGTTTCCCAATTTATGTGTGTGTGTGTTGAGAATTGATATTTCCTTCCTAATAATTTCTAAGTAAAATGCTTTTATTCTAAGTCTAATCTAACAATATGCAAATTGTATTCTAATGAACCTAAATATCTAATTCTAAACTAACCCGGGATTTAATCTTTCAATTATGCAATCTAAAATAGTTTCTACAGCAATTGGTAATAAAGATCATTCAATTGCTATAAGAAAAGAATTCAATAAATATGAACTGTTTCGTATAAAAAGTTAGCCGAATAGTTGCGAAAAACATATCGCATAATAATTCATTCATATATTAAGCACAAATAGAATAGACATCACCGTACAAAAGTGCCCAATGATAACTTAAGCATTCAGGCGTTCACATATAAATAACTAAGCATGAATATCACTTAAACACATAAGCAGAAATCATTAAGAGATAAAAGTACCATTGATAACAAGTTCACTCATGAGCTTCAGCAATAATAATCTATCTCTTCTTAGTTCAACCTCTACTAAGAGTACAAAAGTGCAATTTCAGTAGCAGAACACAAATATCAATAAATCTTGTTCCATTCATTCATCAAAACCTCCTCTGAGGGTGAAAAAGTGCATGTTCTAAGGAAATGTTTTTGACAAATTTCAGGACCCTTCTCTAAATGCATGAGAAGGGTTGAAATACTACTAGCTAAATCCTAAAAATAGTCTATTACAAAAATATAGGAGGAAGTTTAAATGACCTTCCTCATCTAAGGAAAAAATGAAACTAAAACTGAATCTAAAAATTATTATCTATGTATCTGTTCTCTATGGTCGCAAGAATTCAGCATCGGCTTGAGGAGAGTTGGTTGGCCAACCTCCGACTTTAGTTGTCCTGCAAAAACAGAATCGGCAAGTGCTGGAGCTATCTTCTCAGCAGAGTTAGTGAGGCATTTGAGAGTCATGCATTTACTGTGTGGTTTAACCAAATACTGCCATTAAGAATCCCAATTCAACTTGGTTAACCCATTGATGGATTATGCTCTTTCTTCAGCCTTTTGCCTCCAGCTGTTCTGTAAATGCTGTGTATTTGGGAGAAATTTTCATACCATTTAAATATATCCCTGATAAATACCACTATTTTTAGAACTCGAGTTTTGTTTTTAGCCTTTAGCACTTTTTCCTGCAATTTTTCGGACTTTCTGGCGATTGAGCATTCAAAGGCTTTCCTTCTCAAGGGGTTTTGCAATCGCGCTTTGAAAACTGCCTCTGTTTCTTGATCCGGACTTCCCTGGTGCCAGTTTTCGCCTCTTGCCTGTTTTGTTAGATGCCTTCGGAATTTGGATTTTCTCCTTCTTTTCCCATTACACTGCTACGTATACCTTTCTGTTTTCCGCTCCTGCAATTTACGAAATCAGGAAAGAGTAATGATATGAATAAGGTGACGGGAAAGCTTTAAATGATTGAAATCATATAAAATATATCACCCTACGTGAATTGACTTCTTGATCAAATCGAAACCTTATGTCATTAATGATCATCAACTAACTTATTAAATTAACATTAATGCACATGACTTGACAAAAGATTACGAAAAACCTTTTTTTTAAACGACATGCCCTACAGATCTGTGATAATGCGATTTTGCGATTTTCTTCGCAATATCGCTAATCTGTTATGTTTCGACATTCATTCATTACCATGCGTTTCTATGAAATGCGATTTGCGAGGCTTGTTATCACATATCACCAGCTTTGAAACATTTCACCTTAAGTGATGTTTGAAGGATATGAAACTATGATCCGATGAGTTCCTTGGGTGTGCGATCTCGCATCGCGATTTCGCATTTGTAGGAGTTTGCTTATATGATGTCATTATTTCCCTTTTTGTGATGCGATGCATTTTATTAAGAGAAAAAAATTATTTGAACTCATCATAAACTTAAGTCGTTTTTGGATTTTTTGCATATATTCTCCTAAGTTTATGATAGTAAGATTTATTCAAAAAGGGAATACAAGTTCTAATTTATTTTTATTTTCTAGATGAAGGGTCCCCACTTATTTAGTATTGATGTAAAAACTAAAATAAGAAGGGGGATTGTTGCTAGCCACAACAATTGGCGATTCACTTGGAAGAACCAGTTATCTCTGATTTTCTTTTGAATTTTCTAAACTTCCAAAACAGAAGGGATTTTTGGAAAATCAAACATTATTATAGAAAGATAAAGTATATCATGCCTTCAGCTTTTAATGCTAGTTTTTTTCTTCTATGTTAACTTTGGTTATTTACTTCCTAAAGTTAGTCATTGTATTTACATCAGCCACTACTTAGTTTGTAAAGATAAAAACGTATTCTCCTCTATAAATCAGTTTTAAATATGCTCATTTGTCGTAGGTAGAGCCTCTACTGCCAGCAAGCGTTCATAGCCTCGATAGGGATACCTGTTACCCAGCAATGATCATGTATCCTACTTGGAGAAATATACAATTTTCAAAAAGAAATCCATATTCACACTTATTGCTTTTATTTGCTTTTTATTCTTAGGTCATACGGAGTCCTTCGTAAAGGACTCTGCTTCCTTTATTGAAGAACTCAAGGACATTAAGCTTGAACCTAGGGACATTCTTGTTAGTTTTGATGTTGTCTCCATGTTCACTTGCATCCCTATTAATGAGGCCATGGAAGTGATCAACCGCCTAACAGATCCTGACATGGCCAGGTTGGTTGAGATCTGTCTCACCTCCACCTTCTTCAATTTTGAGGGAGAGTTCTTCGAGCAAACCTGTGGGGTTGCGATGGGCTCCCCCCTTTCCCCTGTCGTTGCTAATCTATTTATGGAGGATTTTGAGTCCAAGGCTCTGAACTCTTCCCGGCTTTCGCCAAAGTTGTGGAAAAGGTATGTGGATGACACCAATGTCATCTGGTCTCATGGCCAGGTTGAGCTTGATCTCTTCTTTGATCATCTAAACAATCAATCCTCAGCCATTAAGTTCACTAAGGAGCAAGAAGTTGATGGATGCCTTCCATTCCTTGATATTCTTATTTCTAAGAATAGTGATGGTTCCCTCGCCCATCAAGTTTTTCGGAAGAAAACTCATACGAAGCAGTATCTTCATGTCAGTTCCCACCATTTCCCGGCTCAAAAGATGGGTGTTCTCAATACCCTTGCTACTCGAGCCCTAAGGATCTCAGACAAGAAGAGCTTTGAGAAAGAAAAATCCCATCTGCTTGATGTCTTTGTTGAGAATGGTTATAGTAGATACATGGGTGAGAAGGCTTTCCTTAAAGCTTCCAAGAATTCTCTGACTAAAAGGGAACCAAAGGAACGAATTCCAGGTGTCCATATTCCGTATGTTCAGGGGTCACTGATAGAATTAGAAGGATTCTCAGGAAGCATAGTATCCCTGTAACTTTTAGGCCCTTGAACACCATTCGTATGTCCCTCATATCGGTGAAGGATCCTATCGACCCTAAGGATATGAAAGGTGTTTATATGATCCCTTGTTCCTATGGGACCCCCTATATTGGGGAGACTGGTCGCTCCATTAATCAAAGGATTAGCGATCATGCAGCAGACCTTAAGCATAGGAGATCTAAGTCTTCCGCTTTAGCTGAACATGCTGAGAAAACCAATCATCATGTTTGTATTGAGGAGGCTAGTGTTATTGCTAAGGTTTCGCATTTCCATCATCGTAAATTTAGGGAAGCGCTTGAGATTGAAAAGAGGCCAAGCAATCTCAATAGGGAGGATGGCTGGAAAATCAGTAGGTGTTGGTTCCCAGCACTCCCTTCCTAGTTGTTTTTCTGCCCTCCTCCTTGGTTGTTTTTTTTTTTTATATATCTTTTTTTTTTTTTTTTTTTTTTTTTTTTTACTCATTTATTTATTTATTTATTTTATCATTATTATTATTATTATTATTATTATTTTACTTTTATTTTATTTTTATTTTGATTTTTGTTTTTATTTATTTATTTATCTATCTTTTTTTTTTTGAGTGTTAATTTTCTCATTTCTTTTAACTTATAAGGTCCTTTGGTACTAACTTTCTTTTAATTTTATAAATATTCCCCCCCTTCACAATTTTTATATATATATATATATATATATATATATATATATATATATATAGATATATATATATATATATATATATATATATATTATTATTATTATTATAAGGTCCTTTACATAACTAATTTTCCAATTAAATTCTAATCAACTTATACTTTTTAAATATTTTTCTAACTAACCTAGCATCCTTTTGATATTATTTTATTTTATTCTGATATTACAATGCCCTTTATATAACTAATTACTTATAATAATTCTTTTAAGTAAAATTCTTTTATATTTATTCAATTTATTCATATATTATAAGGTCCTTTATTTAACTAGATTTCCTTTAAATACTAATTAACTTATAATTTTTATAATTTTTTAATTAAATACCCATTAAAATTTTATATATTTATATATTGATCCCAGAGATTACTAATTAAATTAATAAAATAATTTTGACCCCGGTCCTAGAGTCAAACTAGCCGTTGGTCAAGTTAGTTGTTGGAGGCTCTACTCAGACTATTTAACTTGCTAGGCTGGATCTGTTTCTTCAACTTGTCCTGACGATGAACCACACTAGTTGGTTCGAAACGCGTCGACAAATGGTATTCCATGTGATTTTCGCCGAAAAATCTCTCACAAACAATGCCTTGGTTTGGTAGCCAAATTATGACAGTGCCACTCACTTGATTTATAACTTTGTTGAACAAGCTGGCTCATGATGAGACCCCTTGTCTTTTGATTGCAACAATATTGAGTCATTGCCCTGTTTTAGTATGCAGTTTTGGCAAAGTCAGCAAGCTATAATATCTATGATCATGATAAGTTGGCTTGTGATGAGACCTCTTATTCTTTAAGTTTAAAGTGTATCATTGGATTATTCCTTGAAGATCGTAATTCTCTAGGTGGGGAGGGAGTCATTGGTTCCTTAAGAATAGCTTTGGACGACAATTATAGAGTTTTTTGGAAAGAGCTTTTCTACAGAGAATCCTTGTTTTTTGTTATTGATGCCTTTCATTGACTGATATAAAACAAATTCCCACTAAAGGTTGTTTTTTATCAAAATTCACAAAGTTGAAACTAGTATCATTTCCAAGCTTATAACCTTTGACTGTAGCTTTCAATAGTAATGACCAATTTTCCAAATCAATTCTATTTATACAAGCGAAAAAACAAAATCTAAAAGAAATGCTAATCCTTTTGATGAATTCCAAACATAACCATCTACAACTGGTTTTATTATTTAAATCAAAGGAAAAACTAATCTATAAAAATAAGAAAATAATCTTCTATGGAAGATATTTTTTAAGGATTTGCCTGTTAACAGGTAAAGATTCTCTTTTCCCTGCTAAATCCTGCAACATAAAAGTGGATGGACCTATGATTTCCGCAATTTGGAATGGGCCAAGCCACATTCATTGGAACTTCGTATGTTTTCCTTTTTCTTCGTGATCCTTATCCCATTTTAAAACTAAATCTCCAATTTTAAAGTCCTTTCTAGATACCATGTTTGAATCAAAAGAAGCTTTTACTAATGCTTGATGATGAGCATGAGTTATTTTAGCCTTTTCTCATTGTTCTTCTAGCTTAAGAATTTGGAGTTGTCTTAGTTGCAAGGATGAAGTTGGTGTTTCATCAATAAATTGAACTAATGCCAAAGAGGGAATTGCTAGATGAGTTGGAAGAACCACTTCTTTCCCATAAACCAAATTAAAAGGAGAAGTGCCAATGGAGGCTTTCTGCGTTATTCGGTCTGCCCATAGAGCATACATCAAAGATTTGTGCCAATTCTTATGATTTTGGTCAATGGTTCGCTTACTGATTCTGATTAAATTTTTATTTGTTGATTCAGCTAATCCATTCCCCTGTGGGTAATAATTGGCAAAGTATTTTAGTTTAAAACCTTTTTTGAGTGCAAATTTAGTCATAGTATTGCCAGAAAAGTATGATGCATTATCAAACATTAAAGCAGAGGGTAAACCAAACCTGGTAATTATGAACTGATCTATGAAATCGATGATTTTTTCAGCATTAGCTGTCTTAAGAGGAACGGCTTCTACCCATTTAGTAAAATAATCTGTAGCTGTAAGGATATACTTATGCTGTTTAGAAGAGTGAGGAACGATCTCACCTATTATATCCAGTCCCCATTGATCAAAAGGTTGATCAATATTAACTGGTTGCAAAGGCAACGACGGTTTCTTTTGTCTTCCGGCAGCAGTTTGACACACTTGACATTTCCTTACATAGTTATGTGCATCTTTAAATAATGTAGTCCAATAGTACCCTGTGCGCAAGATCTTATGTGTTGTAGAATCTCCAGCATAATGTCCACCTGTCAGTCCATCATGGAGTTCCTGCAACATTTTTTCAGCTTCAGATTTCTCAAGACATCGAAGGAGAATAGAATCATAATTCGTCCTAAAGAGTACATCGTTTACAAGTTGATATTGCTTAGCCTTCAATCTTAGAGGTCTTTTCTTTGTATAATCCTGGGTTGAAGGAGCATATCCATTCTTAATATAAAATATGATATCAGCGTATAATGACTCAACATCGTTTAGGCTTACCTCATACATTTGTACTTCTAAAGATGGTATTTCGGAAATAAGTGATGCTCCGGCCAGCATTTTGCAAAAGCCTTGGCCTTTTACAATATTTGCTGGTTTAATTTCAACGTTGTATTCTTGTAAGGCGGTAACCCAATTTTCTCTTTTCTCACCCACATCTCTCTGTACTAAGAGATTTCTTACCGCTGGAAACGGTACTATGATCTTTGTATGGGTTTTAAGCAGAAAGGGTCTAAAATGCTTGATCGCTTTGAAAACAGCATACGCTTGTTTCTCTACATCAAAATAATTTAATTTGGCCCCTTGTAGATTTGAACTGAAAAAGGAAATTGGGGCTTCTGCCTTATCTTGATTTTCTTGAGTGAGTATCGCGGCATATGATTTATCAAAGGCAAATGTATACAAAATGAAAGGATCGGAAAAATTTGGAGTTGCTAAAGATGGGGTGTTTACAATTGCTTGCTTAATCAGATTGAATGCTTCATATTCCTCTTGGCCCCATTTGAAGATTGAATTCTTTTTAATCATTGCTTGTAGGGTAGATACAATCCTTGAAAATTCCAAAACAAATCTCTTAAAAAAGTTAATTTGGCCAAGGACGGATTGCATGGCTTTCTTGTTGTGAGGCAAGGGTATTTCAAAAATCTTCTTAATTCTATCGAGATCAATATGGATTCCAGATTTTGACACTATGAATCCAAGAAGTTTTCCTTCACTTAATGCAAAAAAGGACTTTTTTGGATTAAGTGAAATCTGATACCTTTGGCAACGTTGGAAGATTTGCTTCAAGTCTTTGAGATGATTACCATGTTTCTTAGAATATACAGTTATATCATCTAAGTAGATTACTACTGATTTATTTACTAATCCCTTAAATGCGATGTCCATGGCCCTTTGAAATGTGGCGCCAGCATTGATCAGACCAAAAGGCATCTTTTGATATGTGTAAGTACCCCATTTGGTTCTGAACGTAGTTTTTAATTGATCATCAGGATGGACTAAAACTTGGTTGTAGCCAGAGAAACCATCCAAAAAGGACATTAATTCTGATCCTGCGACTGCTTGCAAAATTTGCTCCATGGGAGGCAGGGGAAAATTATCCTTTTGGTAGGCTTTATTCAAATTTCGAAAGTCAATGCAAATTCTAATATCTCCGTTTTTCTTTCTGACAGGAACTAAATTAGAAACCCATCTAGAATGTCGAACGGGAAAAATAATTTTGGCTTTCAATAATTTGTTGAGCTCAGACTTAATCTGGCTTTCCAGATTAGGATGGATCTTCCTCAGCTTTTGCTGGACGGGTTTTTCATCGGTTATCATTGGGATAGTATG
The DNA here is from genome assembly GCA_031772625.1 of Pinus tabuliformis. Taxonomy (NCBI): domain Eukaryota; kingdom Viridiplantae; phylum Streptophyta; class Pinopsida; order Pinales; family Pinaceae; genus Pinus; species Pinus tabuliformis. The sequence continues at coordinate 1,483,436,391 of CM062816.1, read as the reverse complement.
CTGGATGATAGAAGTGTCGTAAGTCTTTAAATCATCGTAGTTCCAGGCAAAGACACTTTTGTATTGTTTCAAGAGGCGGATATAAGCTAATCTCTCTTCTTTGGTTAGGCCAAGACCTAAGTTGATATTTTGTGGCTTGGTATCAGTTCCTAGATTTACTAATTCATAGTTCAGAGTTGAACTCTGAAGTTTTGAGTTGGTAGATCTCTTGAATCGATCTTTTAAATCATATAGGTATTCCAACTTGACTACTGATTTTGGCATAGCATTATTAGTGCTTTCTTGTTGCAACTGTTCGTCATGTTGGTCCTCGTCAATTATCTGATTAGTGTAAGATCCTTCTGATGTGAGGAAGCTTACAATATCAGGGTCGTTGTTAAAAATTCTCCAGTTAGTAACATTGTCAGGAATTGAGGGTCTAAAGATTAATTCGATTGAAAATCTATCTGGGCTATAGTCTTCTGAGGGAATGAGCTTGGAAGCTACATTTGCCAAGAGGCTAGCACTGGCATTTTGGACTCTATGAATTGATGAAATATTGAATGCTATAAAACGTTCAGTCAGATCTTGCACTAAAGATTGGTAATGATTTAAATGACCTGATAGGCAATGTATAGTATTTTGTACCTGTCTAATCACAATTTCAGAATCTCCGAAGACTTGTAGATACTTGACATTTAATCTGATTGCTTTGTATAATCCTTGGACTAAGGCCTCGTATTCTGCAGTGTTATTGGTGCAATAGAATTCGAGTCTACAATTTAGCATAATTTTGTTTCCCTCTGGACTAACTAATATGCATCCTGCTCCTGCTCCATTGTTAGACTTGGAACCGTCAAAAAATAACTTCCAAAATAAAGATTTATTTACACGACTATCTATAAAATTAATACATTTAAAACTATCTGTTTGGGAAAAGTTTTCTACTTGAGATAAAACGGAATATTCTAAGTAAGGTGAAGTATGAGCATTAAAGTTTCCAAAGAAAGAATCAATAGAATAGTTGCCAATTATATTGTTGCAGTATGCTACAGGTTCATTCTCTCCTTCCAATTCTGTTACTGTGTATTTTTGATGTCTTTCTCGCTTAACCTTTATCTGATTTGGTTTACCATTATAAGGGAGCCACATATGTGACCAATCGGTAGCAAAGTATCCATGAAGCTTTTCAGACCAATCTCTACTAAGAATTAAACCATAAAATTCTAGAATGTCTGCAACTATAATATCAATAACTTGACATACCTTTGGATTCGATGACAGCCTTATGGTAACTTGATTTAGTTCACCGATCACTTCAACCTGCGACAGGTCCAGCTGAACTATACATACTATAGACTTTTGCAGTTGAACATCCAACTTTGCACATATTGATTTAGGCAAGATATTAGATGAAGCTCCAGAATCTACTAAACATTTATGCAAGTTTTTATTGAAAACTTCATAAGTAAGAAGAAATGGGGGAGTATGAGATATGGACCTTCCTCCAATTAAAGCTATATCATTTGGATCAACTTTATTAGTCACATTAGTTGGAGGTTTTCCCATTTTATGAGAAGCTTGTGAGATTACAACTGTGGGCAGAGGTGCAACTGGTATCGCGTGTAATTCTTTCAAAAGGAGATTTTGTTGATGTTTTAACTTGCTCAATTCATGAAAGGTAATATTATCCCTAGTCTTCTTCATGTCTTATATGATATTATACTCCATTTCATCAGAAACTATCAATGCTTTGGATGGATTTGGTGAATCAGATTGGACTGGGCTTATTTGAGTCGCTTGGGGTGACGTTTTCTTACCTGTGACTTTATCCTTAGATATCAAGCTTGCACTCTTCTGTTTAGGAGCTGGTTGTGGAGGATCTAGTTGATTTCTACTTCTAGTACTTACTGGTGATGCCTCTTGATCCTCTTCGTCAGGGAGAATGAAGTCCCACATTCCCTGCACTTCTACAACTTCTTCTTCAGTGGGCTCTTCATTGGAAACTTCCTCTTCTTCTTCTTCTGATTCTGCATTTGTAATAGCATTGGGAGGTTTTGAATCAGTTGAAGGATTTCTTCTATAAGGCCTGTAAGGCTTTTTAGAAGACGTTTCTGCTACTTGTTTCTTGATGTTGACCATCTCGTTAGACATGGTTTTCAAAACTTTCTGCAATCCTTCTAAATCAAATGGGTCCTTTGGTTGTTTTTTCTTGGGATCTTCTTTGAACGTGACCTTCTTTGACTTACGTTCATCAACAACGTTTTTCTTTTCTAGAGCTATGATATGTTTTTCTACTGCTATTGCTTCTTTCATATTCTTAGCTAAAGTTGTTTTGGCAACCCTATCAACAAAGATCGCTATGTTTGATGGTAAATCTGATATGTACCATTCACTTCTAACTTCTTCACTAGGCTTGGAAGCGGCAGGAATTTTATTCAAAAGTTTGTTGAAACATGAGTTAAAATCTTTGATGGGTTCTCTAGTTTCGGTCTTAAGATTCGACAGGTCATTGATTAATTTTGCAGTAGACCTATCATCACCAAACTTAGTCAAGAATTGTTCTTGGAAAATATCCCAACTATGTTGGAAATAATACTGAGAGGGGGGGTGAATCAGTATTATCAAGTTCTTTTAATAAATCTTCCTTATTTATACTTTGAATTATTTTTGCATATCAGTACCATAAAATAATGAGCATGAACAAGGAAAACAGATAGTCACACCAAAGAACACCAGATGTAAGGTGGAAACCCAATGTGGGTGAAAACCACCTGCTGCAATATGTCTCTATCTTCTTTCAAATTAGAAACTCCTTTTACAATGGTTTTGTACTAGTGCATTCCTTTACCAGCACGCAGGCTACAACCTGCAAGAGCTATAACTCTCTCTCGTTTTCCAGTCTCTCCTGGAAGGGAGCTACAACCCCCTACTTCTTTTCTTTCAAGGACCACTTTTCATAAATTTTCAAACTGGATCCATAAACATCAAGAGATCATCAAGTACAAGTAAATCACCCAGTCAACTGCAGTAACCAGATCAACAATAACAGTAAACTAAACCCAAAACACCTTATCAACAGAAAAATTCAGCCAACAAAAGGTCTTAAGACAGATCCGTAGTTTTTCTTTATCTGCCCTGCGTGGCTCCACACTTCACGTTCTGCTCCCCTGCGTATACCCGCAGAGAGCCTTCTGGTGCACCGCATACCCACGCACTGTTTCTTCAATCACGCCGCGTACTGTTATTGTAGGTACGCACCCACATATGCTATCGCGCCGCGTACTGCTACTGTAGCCACGCACCCACAGATGCTATCGCGCTACGTACCTACGCAGCTGCGGCTTCTGAAGCGTCGCGTACTTTCACTGTGCCTACGCACCTGAACCTCTATCACGCTGCGTACCCACGCACTGCGCCTTCTTCTGCTCTGCGTACCCACGCACTTCTCCTTCTTCTGCTCTGCGTACCCACGCACTTGCACCGTTAATCACCTGCGTACCTCTGATTAGGGCCGAATTGGCAGTCCCACAATGTGCCACAGATAGTCAGATGCTCAGATCTGATCATGCGCTCGAGAGATCACCCTTCATAGATTCGCTTTCAACTTCACTTTTATATAGATCAAGCTTTTAAAACAATAACCCAATATTTCAGATCTTAAGATATTCAATTTGCAAAAGATGCTTAGCCAAGTGATCTCCTTTGCTTTATATAGGCAAGCTCTTCCTACAATCATGGATCAATACCATAGATAACCAATACAAGGGGCCAAAAAACATGGGGCTCAATAATAATATAAAACAATACCACGGGCCAAAACCATAGAATCAAGAACGGCGGGCTAAATACCACGGGCCAAACATAAGAAACCCCACGTGAGCGCGCTTCTTTGCCTTGAAGTAAGTGAACTGGGGGTACGCACCTTCTGAACGGGTGACCTTCGTGTGCGGCCGCAGTCCCTTCACGGTGTACCTGCGGGTACGCACCTTTTGAACTATTCTCCTGCGTACCTCTTAATTTCCAACATTTTGAGAGCCTGATCAGATCATTGCCACTTGAGGGTGTTGCCATCAAGTACAACATCTGTATCATAGAGCCATACCAGAATCATAATGCCAACAATCTCCCCCTTTGGACTTGATGGCAACCTCAAAATCTTCAACGTCATTCTCCCCCTTTGACATCAAGGGCAAAGGGTTATGCTCCCCCTAAGAACATGCTCCTCCTGAATATAAACCAGATCTGCAAAGAAGAACCATAATCCACCAAACACCATAAATGACCATGAAAGAGATAGAGACATATTGCAGCAATATTCAGACTAGTATCCATGATCTCCTTCTGTACGTCCTCCATAATGCCAACAATGCATTATATGCTCCCCCTGAACCTGTGCCATTCGTTCTTTAACCAATCCGCAACCCAGCACATGTACGCATATGCCCCAGATGAGCCTTACGTGCAACCAACCATCAGAAGAGATTCAACAAGATGATGCATCAACAACCCCCAGCTTTTGCCTGAGGTATTCAAAGGTCTCCCTGGGCAATGGTTTGGTGAGTATATCAGCAACTTGTTCCTTAGAAGGAACATACTCCAACTTGACCTTTGTTCAAGTACTTGTTCCCGGAGAAAATGATACTTGATTGGTATGTGCTTGGTCTTTGAATGCATGACTGGGTTCTTTGAAATGTTGATTGCACTTGTGTTATCACATAAGATGGAGATAGGTGGTGTACAAGTGATATGAAAGTCCTGCAAGGTCTGCATCATCCAAAGGAGTTGAGTGCAGCAAGATGCAGCAGCAACATATTTTGCTTCAGCTGTAGACAAGGCAATCGAACTCTGTTTCTTGCTGAACTAAGATACTAATCTGGAACCCATAAAGAACGCACCACCACTTGTGCTCTTCCTGTCATCCACGCTTCCTGCCCAATCTGCATCTGTATAAGCATGAAGTGTGAGATCTGTATCTCTAGGATACCATAAGCCATAATTTTGAGTCCCTTGAAGATATTTAAAGATTCTCTTCACTGCCTGAAGATGAGTTTCCTTCGGATTTGCTTGAAATCTTCCAACTATTCCCACTGCATGCATGATGTCTGGTCGGGTACCTGTCAAATAAATTAGACTTCCAATCATAGATCAGTAGGTTGGTTGATGCACTGTTGCTGATTCATCATTTACACTGAGGCTACATCCTGTGACCATGGGTGTACATACTGGTTTTGCATCTTCCATGCCATATTTCTTCAAAATCTGCTTGAGATACTTGGTTTGAGACAAAAAGATCCCTCCTTCTTTTTGTTGGATTTGCAAACCAAGAAAATATGTCAGTTCTCCCAGCAAGGACATTTCGAATTCTTTCTGCATTACCAAGGCAAAGCTTTGACTCATAGCTTCTTCATTGCTCCCAAAGATAATTTCATCTACATACACAACAAGTATTAGCAATTTGTCGTCTTCAACTTTTATATAAAGATTGCTATCTGCTGATCCTTTTGAAAAACCTTGTTGATGAAGATATTTGTCCAAGCGATAGTACCAAGCTCTTGGAGCTTGTTTGAGACCATAGAGAGCCTTTTTCAATCTGCATACAAGATTTGGATCATTTCCAAGAATAAAACCATCTGGTTGCTCAATGTATACTTCTTCTTCCAAGTCTCCATTTAGAAAGGCTGATTTCACGTCCATTTGAAATACTTTGAAGTTTTGAAAGCTTGAGAGAGCAAGGAACATTCGGATGGCCTCAAGTCTTGCAACAGGAGCAAAGGTTTCTTCAAAATCTATTCCTTCTTGCTGCGCATACCCTTTACAAACAAGTCTGGCCTTGTTTCTAATTACTTCTCCATTTTCATTCAATTTATTTTTCAAGACCCATTGTCCCTATAACGTTCTTATCCTTTGGTCTAGGAACCAGCTCCCAAGTGTTGTTCTTTTCGATCTGCTCAAGTTCTTCATCCATTGCTTTCACCCAACGTTCATCTTTGCATGCCTCTTTCACATTTTGTGGTTCAGTGGAAGAGAGTAATGCCAAATAGCTTGAAGCTTCTGCAACTATTCTTCTTGTTTGTACACCTGCTTCTTTCTGCCCCAAAATCTGAGATTCTGGATGATTCTTCTGAACATATCTGGATGGAGTCTTCTCTTCTATCCTTATCTACTCCTCTGGTTCTTCTTGAGGTTCTTCTTCTTCATCATTCTGTCTTTGAGGGTAGTCTTCATCTTCTTCGATATCTTCATGATTTACTTGCCTAGGAATGTATCCCTTCTCATCAACCACTACATCAATGCTGTCAACAATTCTTCCAAGTCTTTTATTGTAGCACTTGTATGCTTTTTTGTGTGGAGAATAACCAAGAAGAATGCCTTCATCTGCTCTAGGTTCAAGTTTGCCAAGTTTCTCATCAGTATTCTTAATATAGCATTTGCTCCCAAAGATTTTGAAGTGTTTTACCGAAGGAGTCTCACCATACCAGAGCTCATGAGGAGTTTGAGTGTTGTTCACCTGAACATTTGTTTTGTTGAGAATAACAACCACAACATATGCAGCTTCACCCCAGAAAGTTGCGGGAGTTCCGACTCATCAAGCATAGCACGAGCCATTTGTTGGACTGTTCTGTTCATTCTTTCCACTACTCCATTTTGCTGAGGAGTTCTAGCTGTAGAGAATTATCTTCTTATCCCATGTTCTTCACAGAAATCGAAAAATTCATTTGAGGTAAACTCCCCACCTCTGTCGGATCTGAGGCACTTAATTTTGTATCCTGATTCATTTTCAACCAAGGCTTTAAAGGATTTGAATTTTTCGAATGCTTCATCTTTGTGCTTCATAAGTCCTAACCAGACAAACCTAGAGAAATCGTCAATGAATAATATCAAGTATTCTTCTCCTCGAGGTGTCCTTTTCCTGAATGGTCCACATACATCTGTATGTACAAGATCAAGAGGCATGCTAGCTGATCCTTCCTTCTCTGGAAAGTTAGTTCTGGTTTGCTTTCCAAACTGACATGATTTGCATATGGTGTTGTCTGGAATTTTGATATCTGGAAGGCCGCGAACTGCCTGATATTTGCATGCTTTCCTTATTTGTGAAAAGCTTAGATGCCCCAACCTCCGGTGCCATAACCAGTGTTCATCATCCTTGCTTAGATAGCATTGTTGTTGTCCTTCTTCAAATATGTATAGATTATTTGGAGTTCTTTTACCTTTGATCGCCGTTTTACCTGTATCAAGATCACGAACAAGACATCCATTTGTTCTAAATATCACCTCGGTTCCTTGATCACACATCTGGCTGACACTTAGAAGATTATGTTTCAATCCATCAACATACAAAACATTTCCAGCTTTGACCTTTTCTTTTAACGGAGCAGTGCCTTTTCCTTTTATAGCTGCAGGAGTATCATTTCCAAAAGAAACTTTCTTTCCCTTTTCTAGAGCAGAATATGATTCAAGTTTTTCTTTATCACCTGTCATATACTTTGAACATCCACTGTCAATGTACCATAGATTTTCCTGTCCCTCTGCATAAAATGCTATCCCACATCTTTCTGTTTGTGGTTCCTTTATTCTCCATGTTTTGGTGCTTGAGGCTTGTTCCTTTGTCTGTTGAAACCTGCTCCTGCATTCAGAATCTTCATGACCAAAGTTATTGCAAATAGAACATTCAACTTCATTTTCAAGAACCGAAAAGTTGTTATAGGTCCTTTTTGTAATCCCGGTCATACTTCTTTTTTTTTTAGCTTCTCTAGTCATGATCGTTTTATATGCAACACATTGAGCTGCTTTGTGACCAAAGTTATGGCAAGAAAAGCATTGTCCATTGAAGAAACTTCTGCGGTTATCAAATCTTCCGGCCAAACGATTGTAATTTCTATTTTCATTCATTCTTGAAGCAAATTGAGAGGATTTTACCTGTGGCTGGTTGTAGCTTTTGTTCATCCTTAAGACGGATTGCCCCTGATTTGCTTGATAGTCTTTGTTTGTAATTGGTCCTTGCTTTACCTGGTGATCTCCATTGTGTTTTTGCTCATTCCTTCTTGCTGCATCAAGATAACTCTTTGAGGTGGATGCTTGAGAAGTTTCTCCATTATAGCCCAGACCTATCTTGTTTAGAGGAGAACGTTGTACATTGATGATCTCATCCAGAGTTTCAGATCCTTTGACAAACTTAAGATTAATAGCCTTTGTTTTCTCAATCTCTTTTCTAAGACCAACAATTTCACCTTCTAACTTTTCAAGATATTTTTCTTTTTCATCAATTTGAAGTTGTAGAGTATCAATGATCCTATTCTTTTCTTCTATACATGTCTTGAGCCTAGAAATTTCTTCATAAAAGCTATCCACATCTATAGCATCCATGTAATCATCATCTTCAAATGTCATTAAAAGTTTATAGTCATTACCTCGTTCATCTTCATCACTATTTGATAGACCATCACTATCTTCATGAGTGTAGTAGCTTTTCTTATTTGCAATATGTTTCTTGTTCCATCTAGCAGGTTCCTTTCCTTTATCCTTATAAGGACATTTCGCAGCATAATGACCTACTCTTCCACAAGCAAAGCATTTAAAAGGTAACTTACCTCTGAACCTTCCAGTACCCCTTTGAAGATTTCTGACAAAATTTGATTCTTCTTCTTCTTCTTCTGGCACATGACTTGCTTCATAATAGTCTCCTTTGCCTGAAGCCTTGAAAACAGCTTCTCTTATGTCTGATGGACCTCCCTTTCTCATTTCATAAGTAGTTAGAATTCCGTGTAGCTGAGACATAGTAAGAATTCGTAGATTTTCCTTTTCTTCTATTGCAGACACTTTAGATTCAAACTTGGGGGACAATGATCTTAGAACTTTTTCAACCACAATAGCCTCTTTTATTTCTTCACCCAAGTTTTTCATGCAATTAACAATCTCATCTACCCGAAGGAAATAGTTAGCCACACTTTCATCATTATACATTCTGAGATTCTCATACTGAATCCTGAGGGTTTGAAGTTTAGCATGCTTTACCTGTTCATCTCCTTCGTAGCTCAAGACAATCTTGTCCCATATTTCTTTTGCGGATTTATATTGCATAACCTTCACGAATTTTGTTTGAGATAAGCATCCTAGCAGAGTATTGACTGCTTTAGCATTTGTTTCATATTTCTTCTTTTCGGTCGAATCTGTAGGAGTAGCTGAAGGAAAAGTGTAGCCTGTATCTATGATATCCCAAACTTCTGTACCAAGAGATTGAAGATAGGCAGTAACTCTTACCTTCCAATAATTGAAGTTTGTCCCATCAAAAATTGGTGGCCTGATTGATGCTTCCCTCTCGTAGTTGCTCATGATGAGTGATCTTCCTTCAAGCAATCAAGCTTCTCTGAAGGACCTGGCTCTGATACCAATTGTTGGAAATAATACTGAGAGGGGGGGGTGAATCAGTATTATCAAGTTCTTTTAATAAATCTTCCTTATTTATACTTTGAATTATTTTTGCATATCAGTACCATAAAATAATGAGCATGAACAAGGAAAACAGATAGTCACACCAAAGAACACCAGATGTAAGGTGGAAACCCAATGTGGGTGAAAACCACCTGCTGCAATATGTCTCTATCTTCTTTCAAATTAGAAACTCCTTTTACAATGGTTTTGTATTGGTGCAGTCCTTTACCAGTACGCATGCTGCAACCTGCAGAGAGCTACAACTCTCTCTCATTTTCTAGTCTCTCCTGGAAGGGAGCTACAACCCCCTACTTCTTTTCTTTCAAGGACCACTTTTCATAAATTTTCAAACTGGATCCATAAACATCAAGAGATCATCAAGTACAAGTAAATCACCCAGTCAACTGCAGTAACCAGATCAACAATAACAGTAAACTAAACCCAGAACACCTTATCAACAGAAAAATTCAGCCAACAAAAGGTCTTAAGATAGATCCGCAGTTTTTCTTTATCTGGCCTGCGTGGCTCCGCACTTCACCTTCTGCTCCCCTGCGTATACCCGCAGAGAGCCTTCTGCTACACCGCATACCCACGCACTGTTTCTTCAATCACGCCGCGTACTGTTACTGTAGGTACGCACCCACAGATGTTATCGCGTCGCGTACTGCTACTGTAGCCACGCACCCACAGATGCTATCGCGCTGCGTACCTACGCACCTGCGGCTTCTGAAGCGCCGCGTACTTTCACTGTGCCTACGCACCTGAACCTCTGTCGCGCTGCGTACCCACGCACTGCGCCTTCTTCTGCTCTGCGTACCCACGCACTTCTCCTTCTTCTGCTCTGCGTACCCACGCACTTGCACCGTTAATCACCTGCGTACCTCTGATTAGGGCCGAATTGGCAGTCCCCCAGTGTGCCACAGATAGTCAGATGCTCAGATCTGATCATGCGCTCGAGAGATCACCCTTCATAGATTCGCTTTCAACTTCACTTTTATATAGATCAAGCTTTTAAAACAATAACCCAATATTTCAGATCTTAAGATATTCAATTTGCAAAAGATGCTTAGCCAAGTGATCTCCTTTGCTTTATATAGGCAAGCTCTTCCTAAAATCATGGATCAATACCATAGATAACCAATACAAGGGGCCCAAAAACATGGGGCTCAATAATAATATAAAACAATACCACGGGCCAAAACCATAGAATCAAGAACGGCGGGCTAAATACCACGGGCCAAACATAAGAAACCCCACGTGAGCGCGCTTCTCTGCCTTGAAGTAAGTGAATTGGGGGTACGCACCTTCTGAACAGGTGACCTGCGTGTGCGGCCGCAGTCCCTTCACGGCGTACCTGCGGGTACGCACCTTTTGAACTATTCTCCTGCGTACCTCTTAATTTCCAACATTTTGAGAGCCTGATCAGATCATTGCCACTTGAGGGTGTTGCCATCAAGTACAACATCTGTATCATAGAGCCATACCAGAATCATAATGCCAACAAACTAGTGATAGATCTGGATGGTAATGAAAAATACCAAGATCCGGCTGCTCCTTGTAATGTATAAGGAAAGAGTCGGACAACAGCATCTTCATTAGTGACTCCATTGAGATTTATAAATAACATGAAATTGTTGATGTGTTCTTCTGCTAGCATGCCTGCTTCAAGATTAAACTTAGGCAACCATTTTTCAGGATGGGTCGGTAATTGACTCAGGGGTGCAGGCATTAAAACTGCCCCTGGGTTATTCAATGGATTTTGGGCCATCGTTGAACTACTAATAGAAGAAAGCGCAAAAGATGTTCCTTGCAATTGAGAAGATGAAGATATTACAGTTCCAGGAGATTTTGAAGGATATGTTGAAGTTCTAGTAGTATGTTGGACAATAATTTGAAGTGCAGGAGTGGATGGTTGACTTCGCAGTGGAGAGGTTGAGATGGATGATGATGACGAAAGAGTCTCGCTATCAGACCCTTTAGGTGATTTCCTTGCTCTCTTCCTTTTAGGTAGAGGTAATTCAGTTGGTTTCGTACCAAACTTTTCACTCTGCAATCGGGTAAGAGGATGAGAAGGATTATAATGCGAAGTCACACTACCTTGAGATATTTCAAATTTTTTGGGTGATATATAAAATCCCTGAAGTCTATGGATCAAAGATTCAACCTCAGGAGGTTCAATAGTCGATTTCTCTGAAATGTTTGTGTTTATGGCAGTGGTTATTGTTTTATCAACTTCTCGCTCAAGATTTAAAGATTCTAAGTGCGATGGAGAAGTCGGGGGAGATGTTGAGGGCGATTTACTCTCAGAATGGTATTTGGATTTAGATTTACTAGCCATTCATAGTTTGAGCCCTCCTAGCGCCAAATATGTTGAAGCCCTGAAAATCAGGTCTACAACAAGGGGGATACCCACTCGATCCGAACCTTGGTAAGCAGCTCCTTTTCCCTTTGGGATGGTGGGTCCGACTGGGGATATGGGACGAGCTTCCCAATTTATGTGTGTGTGTGTTGAGAATTGATATTTCCTTCCTAATAATTTCTAAGTAAAATGATTTTATTCTAAATCTAATCTAACAATATGCAAATTGTATTCTAATGAACCAAAATATCTAATTCTAAACTAACCCAGGATTTAATCTTTCAATTATGCGATCTAAAATAGTTTCTACAACAATTGGTAATAAAGATCATTCAATTGCTATAAGAAAAGAATTCAATAAAGATGAACTTTTTCGTATAAAAAGTTAGCAGAACAGTTGTGAAAAACATATCGCATAATAAGTCATTCATATATTAAGCACAAATAGAATAGCCATCACCGTACAAAAGTGACAAATGATAACTCAAGCATTTAGGCATTCACATATAAATAATTAAACATGAATATCACTTAAACACATAAGCAGAAATCGTTAAGAGATAAAAGTACCATTGATAACAAGTTCTACTCATGAGATTCAGCAATAATGATCTATCTCTTCTTATTTCAACATCTACTAAGAGTACAAAAGTGCAATTTCAGTAGCAGATATTAAACACGGATATCAATAAATCTTGTTCCATTCATTCATCAAAACCTCCTCTGAGGGTGCAGAAGTGCATGTTCTGAGGAAATGTTTCTGACAGATTTCAGGACCCTTCTCTAAATGCATGAGAAGGGTTGAAATACTACTAGCTAAATCCTAAAAATAGTCTATTACAAAAATATAGCAGGTAGTTTAAATGACCATCCTCATCTAAGGAAAAAATGAAACTAAAACTGAATCTAAAAATTACTATCTATGTATCTGTTCTCTGTGGTCGCAAGCATTCAGCATCGACTTGAGGAGAGTTGGTTGGCCGACCTCCAACTTTAGTTGTCCTACAAAAACAGAATCGGCAAGTGTTGGCGCTATCTTCTCGGCAGAGTTAGTGAGGCATTTGAGAGTCATGCATTGACTATGTGGTTTAACCAAATACTGCCAGTAAGAATCCCAATTCAACTTGGTTAACCTATTGATGGATTCTGCTCTTTCTTCAGCCTTTTGCCTCCAGTTGTTCTGTAAATGCTATGTATTTGGGAGAAATTTTCATACCATTTAAATATATCCCTGATAAATACCATTGTTTTTAGAACTTGAGTTTTGTTTTTAGCCTTTAGCACTTTTTCCTGCAATTTTTCGGACTTTCTGGCGATTGAGCATTCAGAGGCTTTCCTTCTCAAGGGGTTTTTCCCAGCGATGTGCGATTATCGCTAAGCGCTAATCATGCATCGAAAACTGCCTTAGTTTCTTGATCTGGACTTCCTTGGTGCCAGTTTTCACCTCTTGCGCGTTTTGTTAGATGCCTTTAGAATTTGGATTTTCTCCTTCTTTTCCCATTACACTGCTACGTATACCTTTCTGTTTTCCGCTCCTGCAATTTACGAAATCAGGAAAGAGTAATGATATGAATAAGGTGATGGGAAAGCTTTAAATGTTTGAAATCATATAAAATATATCACCCTACGTGAACTGACTTCTTGATCAGATCGAAACCTTATGTCATTAATGATCATCAACTAACTTATTAAATTAACATTAATGCGCATGACTTGACAACGGATTACGAAAAACCTTTTTTAGAACGACGTGCCCTACAAATCTGTGATAATGAGATTTTGCGATTTGCTTCGCAATATCGCTAATCTGTTATGTTTCAACATTCATTCATTACCATGCCTTTCTACGAAATGATATTTGCAAGGCTTGTTGTCGCATATCACCAACTTTGAAACATTTCACCTTAAGTGACGTTTGAAGGATATGAAAACTGCGATGCAATGAGTTCCTTGGGTTTGCAATCTTGCATCACAATTTCGCATTTGTAGGAGTTTGCTTATATGATGTCATTATTTCCCTTTTTCCGATGCGATGCTTTTTATTAAGAGAAAGATTTTATTTGAACTCATCATAAACTTAAGTCTTTTTTGGATTTTTTGCGTATATTCTCCTAAGTTTATGATAGTAAGATCTATTCAAAAAGGGAATACAAGTTCTAATTTATTTTTATTTTCTAGATGAAGGGTCCCCACTTATTTAGTATTGATGTCAAAACTAAAATAAGAAGGGGGTTTTTGCTGGCCACAATAGCAGGATATGAATCTAGGGATACAACATATTTAGTCACAACTAGCCAGCCTGCACATGGAGTTACAGAGTCTTAAGAAGGGAAAGGAAGTCCAGCCTGAGGTGCGTGTAGAAGTTTGGTGCCTGAAGTGTAAAGGCCATGGTCATGATAAGGACCACTGTCCAGTCTATCAGAATTACCTTATTGGGGGAGGTCTTGTCCCCCTAAAACCAGAAAACACCATTGGGCTGAGTACAGGAGTATCCTTATGGTGCGCTATCTGTCAAATCTCTGGGAAACATGTGACTGATAACTGTCATCTCCTACAAAAGTTTGTGAAAACTCCACAACAACTGTTCTACACTTTCTATAAATCGGTTGGGCATGATGAGCACAACTATCAGAGCTATGAACTGATGATGGAGCGGACCCCTACGTATAGGATGTAGGTGAAAATTTGGCCTCGGGATCATGGCGCAGGTGAAGTGTGCAGAGGATTCCAAGGCAAACGAAGAGGAAGAGGAGGGGGAGCTAGAAGGGATCGCGGACAGGTTATTTGTTACAATTGTGGAGAGGCAAGTCCTTTTGCACACAACTATCCGAATCCAATGCACCTGTCCTGTCAGTATTTCCAGAAGTTTGACCATGTTATAGAATATTTTCTCGTACTAATAGTGAAGACACGGGAAAAGTAATCTCAAACACCTATGCAGAATATCCAAACGATGAGGTCAGAGCCTCCCCAAGAGGAGCCTAGCGTCAATATTGCGACACAAAGCAGTATAGCCATAGGAGAAAATAAGGAAAAGAAGCCAGCAGCTGAAGGATGGGTACGCAAGGCTGCTAAGAAGGAAATTGGGTTCGATATAAGTCATGCAAAGGAAACCTTTATGGAAGCTAAAAAGAGCTTCATAGAAGCCTCTACATTAGGAAGTCAGGAAAAGTCTGGTGGAAACAATAGTGCACAAGATGTAGACCCTTCATTGTTAGCAACATTTTTTAAGACTTGCATGAAGCTTTTACAGGATAGAAGGGCAGTAGAAGGGCTACAGGAGTTGATTGATAATTGTACATGTAAGATTAAGGCTCCTCCAGAATAGTCCATGTTATGAAAAGTGGGAAAAAGAAAGAAGCGAACAAGTCGCGATATGAGACTAACTATGCAAATTGGGGAGTATGAGATGGACCAGATAATTCTTGATCTAGGATTTGATGAAAATGTTCTACCAAAGAAAACATGGGAAAGAATGGGGAGGCTTGCACTGCAATGGTCTCATATCTAACTCCGCATGGCGAACCAGCAAAAGATCTTTCCTATGGGGTGTCTGTATGGGGTCACAGTAGATATTTAAGGAGCAAGCCCCCTAGCTGACTTTGAAGTGATCGAGATAGTTGACGATAGTAACCCTTACCCTATGCTACTAGGCACTGATTGGGCGTTTGATATGGACGTGATTATTAACCTTAAGAAGTGCAGAATGAAGTTCGAAAGAAAGGAGCTCTGGGTCATTGTTCCATTAGATCCAATTGAAGGTGCGCGATATAACGAATCTTTCTGTGATAATGAGGAGGAGGACGCTATTGATCGGATTTGTAAGATCACTGTGCGCAATGAGGACTAGATCAACCCTACAGTGGAAGGATGAATCGCATGGGATAGGGCTAGTTCCTGCATTTCATATTTTGACGAAGAGCTTAAGCATTGGAAAAAACGATTACATGAAGTCTCCTCGTTGTGCTGTAACATGTTGACAAAATCGATCTGATGCATATCCACTGAGGTAAGGAATTTACCTTATTATGATGGTTTAGAAGATGTTAATTTATTTTTGGACAAATTTGAGAGGGATGTGCTAGAAGAGCATCGATTCCAAGTGCTAGATTTGGCACTTCGAGCTACACCTGCCCGTTGGTGGGGTACGCATAAGGAAAACCTCGTTGATTGGAAGGAATACAAGTGAATGATGAAGCTGAGGTTTGGGTATGTCAATAACCATATGATAGAGAAATACACAAGCAAGGATGATCCGCTCGAACATTTGGCGCAATGGACTAAGGCATGGGGAGAGGAACCGCAAGCGGAATGGGTTCAAATCTTTTGTCACACTTTGGATACCATCCCGATGAACTGGTATTTGGAAACTGAGCTTTGACATGGGACAACCGAATGGGATATCCTGAGGGAAATTTTCCTGTTGACATTAAGCTTTGTATATGGCTTTGAGTGAATTAATGAAACACTCCAAGAAATCAAAGTTGTGATCTTTAAAATACCTAAGGAACCGGTAGCATGGGTTCAGCTAGATTGGAATACCCAGCTACGCCATGTGATGGAATGTTATAATGTAATTGCAGAAGAAGGTGAAGACAACCCTAGAAACATCAATATTAGTGAGTCCGAAGGATAGCGCAAGGTCAGGGGACCCAAAGCAGAAATCCTTGAAATATTAGATCCTTTAAAGACTAAGCAGGTAAATATTGGATCAGATGCATAGCTGAAGTTTGCTAAGATAGGTGACTATTGGGATGAAGATACAATTGATAAGGTCGTAGAGCTGTTGCGCAAGTATCAGGACTTATTTCCCACATGTTTTCTGATCTAAAGGGGATAGTAGGGGATTTGGGTGTCATGAAAATTACTTTGAAGCCAGATGAGCAGCCTATAAATAAATGCCCCTACCAATTAAATCCCAAATATAAGGAAAATGTGCGCAAAGTGTCGGATAAGATGTTGGAAGTTGGGATCATTGAACCTTCGGAGGAATCGGATTGGGTAAGTCCCATGGTAGTCCAAGAAAATAAGCAGTGTGATGAAATTTAGGTATGTGTTGACCTAAGGAAGTTGAATGATGCGTGCATCCATGACCCATTCCGAACGCCATTTACAGATGAAGTGCTATAGAATGTTGGAGGGCAGGAAGCCTACTCAATCACTAATGGGTTCTTGGGCTACCATCAGATTAAGATCATGCTGGAGGATCAATGTAATACCACCTTCGCGATGGAATGGGGTTGTTCTCAATATAAGGTAATGCCTTTTGGACTAAAGAATGCGCCTGCAATATTTTCAAGAGTAGTAATTGCGGCTTTAAAGGAATTTATCCACAAATTTTTAGAAGTCTACTTTGATGATTGGACCATGTTTGGGTTGGTCAAGCGCCATGTTGCTAGTCTTCACCTCATGCTAGATACCTATCGAAGACATCAGATCACCCTTAACCTGAAAAAGTGCATCTTCTGTGTACTGTATGGAATATTGTTGGGTCATTGGTTGGCAAGAAGGGATTGATCATAGACCCGACCAAGATACATGTCATTGTTAATTTGGAGGCCCCAAAGAACATAAAACAGTTGCATCCAACGTTGGGTCATACTGGATATTACAGGAAGTTTATCAAGGCATACATGCAAATAACTACGCTAATAGAGAGGTTGTTGAAGAAAGATGCAACATTCTTTTGGGACGAATATTTCCAAAGTAGTTTAGACATTTTGAAGGAGAAAATGGTCACCACACCCATTCTGGTGTTCCCGGATTGGAAAAAGGAGTTTCATGTTCATGTGGATGCATCCTGTATTGTGCTAGGTGCGGTGTTGACCCAACCAGGTGAAGGAGACATTGATCATCCTCTAACATTTGCGAGTAGGAAATTTTCAAAGGAAGAGAACAACTACTCAAGCACAGAGCGCGAAGGACTAGCGATGGTGTACATGCTACAGAAATTTCAGCACTATCTGTTAGGCGCGCACTTCAAAATGTATGCAGACCATTCTAAGCTAAAATACCTGGTCAATAAGCTTGTGTTGGGGGGGCGAGATTTGCAGATGGTTGTTTCTATTGCAGGAGTATGATTTTGAGGTGATCTTGAAGCCAGGACGCTTGAGTGTTGGTCTTGATCACCTATCCAGGATTGAGACTAGTGATGAGCCTACAAGTTTGGAAGAAAGATTGCCTAAAGCGCAGCTCTCTGTTGTTTGTGTCGCATACAATCACTTTGCTGATAGAATTCAATTTTTGTCTACAGGAACATCCCCGAAAGGGTATTTGACACAGCAGAAGAAGGAATTGGTGATCCGTGCAGCTGACTTCTTTGTGGTCATTGGACACGTATACAAAATGGGCTCTGATGAGATACTGCATAGATATGTCCCAGAGTATGAACGGCCAAGAATTTTGGTAGAAGCGCATGCAGGAGTAGCGAGAGGACATTATGTAGGTAGAGCGACTGCGCAGAAGATCCTGCGCACAGGACTTTGGTGGCCAACAGTACATAAGGACTTGAAGGTGTATTGTAGGGCATGCAATGCTTGTCAGAGGATAGGGAGACCATCGCAAAGGGACGAGTTTCCATTAAATACGCAAATAACCTTGCAGGTGTTCGATAAATGGGCAATCGACTTTGTGGGTCCAATTCAGCCACCAGGGAAAAAGAGAGGGGCGTGATACATTATTACAACAACTAAATACTTGACATCATGGGTGGAGGCACAATCATTAAAAGGTTGTAGTGCATCTACCGCTGTGAAGTTCATCTTTGAGTTTAATTTATCCAAGTTTGGCTGCCCTAAAATCTTGATGAGTGATAGGGGCATGCACTTCCTAAACAAAACAATTGTTGTGATGCTTGAGGAATTACGTGTATATCGTCAGAAGAGTACGCCATATCACCCTCAAGCTAATGGTATGGTAGAAGCCTTCAAAAAAATCCTGGACAGCACCTTGACTAAGGTTGGGATGACTAGGATGTGCACATATCATCAGTCCTTTGGGCATATAAGACCACTTGTAAAAACTTGACAGGAGAAACCCCTTTTCGATTGGTATATGGGCAGGAGGCTATAATTCCCATGGAATACATTGTGTGAAGTCTATGGATTACAACGTTCATAGATATGTCTGATCACGATACTATGGAGGAGAGTCTTGCGCAGCTGGTAGAATTGGAAGATGATCATTTTCTAGCAAGATTTCATCAACAGGTGCAAAAGGATCACGAAAAGGCATGGCATGATCACCATATAAAGTAGTGAACCTTCCAAGTTAACAATATGGTATTGACATACGACAATAAAATTACAAAATTCACAAGAAAGTTTCAAATGCATTGGTTAGGACCTTATGTCATCAAAGAAATTACAAAGGGTGGCGCAGTTCAGCTTGTGAAGCTAAACGAGGAATTGTTTCTAGGAAAAGTCAATGGCAGTCGATTGAAGTTATATAGGGGTGATCCACCCCTATGTAATGACTATATGATGGATGGATAGTCTTATTACTCGAGGAAGTTGCGAGGAAGTATGAGACTTTAAACTACACTGCCCAAAAGTGGGAAAGAAGAAGAAAGAGGGTTGCATAATGGATGGAAGTAAGGCACAGAGGGGAGATGTACTGAAGAGGTTGCATCGCAAGGCCTGGTACTAAATGTCCTGGCTGATAGATGACCATTGGAAGCACTGTATATGATTGGATGGAAAAATTTATGTTGAAAGGAGTAGAGAAGACGCATTTATGTAGCATTGTTGAGCCTCAAAATTACTCTTTCCCTAGCAACTCTTCTCATTCCTTTTCTTTGTTTTTCCATAAGAAAGATGAATTCTGATCACTAATAACTGGTATATACTGTCTTGAGGAGGAAATTTAGCGATTTACATGTTATGCTTTTTATGTTTTGTTGTTTGAATAAGTTTTTGTATATTAGCTATGGAACGCGGCCTATTCTGCAGTTAATCGGTTGTTCCGCAGCCACTTCCATGCTCGAACAGGTTCCAGGTGTCAGAAGGAGAAACTAGCCACATGGGCAGCTTTGAAATCATCATGACATGGACCCTGTCCTATTCATTCAACCCAGGTCAAAAAATAAGATGGCATAAGACTACGGTCAATGGATAAGCCAAACATAAAGAGACCGAGGGTAACAAGACTCTGTTTCGTGGTTAATTAATGTGTTTCACAGTAATGGGAAGCATTATCCGGAGTAACTAACTATACCTACGGACTCCAATAGCCACCTGTACAAACGAATCCAATAGCCACCATGTCTTGGATTTATTTATCTAGCATCCAAGGAAGAAATTCTGCATATCTGTCTTCTACATGTATGGTTGTAGCATGATTTTCTCCACAAACAGTTATATGATTTTTCTTATAAATACTTGTATAAGGGACCGAAGAAGGGAGTAATAGTAATAGTTTCAATGTGAAATCGAAGTTCTAGACTCTCTAATTTTTGGGTGTTTTGTGATCCTGTTTTAATATGAGAAGACCACATGTTTTTATGAACATCTGAAGGAGTTTTCTTGGAGTTGATTGAGCAAGCGTAGCCTAATCAGTTGCAGAGGGCCCTTGCACTGAAGAAGGTTTCATTTTATTTATTTTTCTTCTTCTTGTTAACTGTAAATTCATCATTTTCTTTTTGAAATAGTGTTTATAATCATTTTCTTACTAACAATGTTTATAATGAAATTTCTATCATTTTCTTACTAACAGTGTTTATAATTCAGAGCAGTTTCTAGTAGCTTGATTTCTTTTTAGTTCTTATCAATAGTTTAGAAGATAGAACTCAATAGTGTAATCTTGTTTTCTTCAATTAAAAACTAACCTTGTTTCAGGATGAGAGTAGGATTGAAGAACGATAAGGATACATTGTTGGATAGTTTACTTCATTCACTGTTTTGCTAGTTTAAATTCTCAATTAAACTGATCAATGTCATTTACTATATTTGCCATTTCATTTTTAGTTTAAAATACTAACTCATGGTGTTAATGAATGTTTATGGAAAACCCTTCAAGTTGACAATTCATCCTTAACTAAGTGGTTGAACATTTCATCTATGCAATGAGTTATTTCTGCATCTTTGTATTTGCTTTCTCTTATATTAATGAAGTACATAATTACTTAAATGTCATCCCAAGGAGACTTTCTCCCAAAATTGAGAGGCAGACTAACCAAGTATTTCATTTAGTTTTATTTATGTAATTAGTTAGACATCAATTGCAAATTTCACTTTCAGTTTTAACTCATGATTTAGAAATAATGGTAAAATAAGAATAGAAACTTTGTTTTCATTTCTTTCTTAGCTTTGTTTCCATATCTTTCTTAGCTCTGTTTTCATTTCTTTCTTAGCTCTGTTTTCATTTTTAGATTTTTAGTAGTCTTTAAGAAAGTTAGATTTAGTTTGGATAATTTACATTGTAAATCATTAGGAATTAAAAGACCAAAAACACCCAAAACAACATAAAACATGAAAACAACGAAGTAAGAAGGGTTAGCTAGCACAAACAGTGCATTACACTTCATCAGTTTACGATACCCGGATTGATAATTTATGTAAAGCAATTTAGAACACTAAATTGAACAAACATTTCGGCGTCGTTGCCGGGGAAGTGTAACTAGGTAGCCTTATCTCTTACATTCAAAAAAAAAATGATGTGCATAGAGAAAGAGACTCTAGGGGTAGATTTATAGCTAGAGGCAGAAGTTCAATTCCTACAACACCACCTACTCCACCAAGAACAAGAAAAGATACACCTCCATACCAAACTCATACTCCCATCCATAGAACTCCTGAAATTCCAGGGGCAGAAATCCAATCAAAAGAATCTCCTACTTCATCTACCAAGTCAGTCCTAGGGGAGAAAAATCTTGAATCTCCAACAGCAAGAGTAGTTTTTTTCACCTCCACAGGGGAACACATTTTAGTTGAAGAATTAGGAATACCTGGTGAGGAAGAAGAAGTTGAACCTCTCTCCCATATCCATTTAATAGAAGAACTAGAGGAGCAGAAAGTAACCTTGCAGGTTGAACCCTATACTGACCCTGAAGAAACTATAATGGCAAAAGAAGGAGAAGATGGAGAATTCACACTGTTTGGAGGGGGTAGAGGAAGAGGTAGAGGAAATAATGGAGGAGGTAGAGGAAATAATGGAGGAGGCAGAGGAAATAGGGAAATAGATAATTCTTTTGGATTCCCTATAGTGCATGAAGAAACAAATGCCACAATGAAAAATATCTCACCTTCTTTCCTCCCAAACTTCCATGGGTTAAAAAGTGAGGATCCTGAAATATTTTTATTTAAGTTTGAAGTCTTGTGCAGAACCTATGATTATCTAGAAGACTCTCAAAAACTTAAGTTGTTCCCTTCAACATTGAAAGGAGTTGCTTTGAAGTGGTTCATGGGGTTAGTCACTCAGTCCATTAGAACATGGAATGACATGAAAAAACCATTTTTGGATACGTATTTGGATTATTGCATGCCTACCAATCATAAAGATGAAGTGTTCAAAATGATGCAAAGAGATGCTGAAAACTTAGAGGATTTGATTGAGAGATTCAATTATAATTTGAAAAGAGCAAAGATGGACAATTTAGATGAAGATGCCTTGAAATCTCTTTTATTAAAAGCCATTAGAGATGAGTGCATAGATATCCTTAACATTATGGGGAGGGGAGATATCTCTCAACTCCCATTAAATGATATAGGAGAATTATGTGTTCATCTCTCAAGAGGGAAATCCAAAACTAGGAATGGTCCAAGAGATCCTTCTCTTGTTAGAGTAAATAAATCTGCAACTGGATCTGTAAGTAGGGTAAAAATTGGTAATATGCTTGATGAATTTAAAAATGACATTCTAGGGAGTCTTAGTGAGCAATTAGACACCCTTAAATTACAAAACAAGAAGAGAACCGAGGCTGATGCTTTAGCCATTTTTTGTCCAAAATGCAGAAAAAAAACATGCTCTAAGAGAATGTCCTTTAGATGCAAAAATTATAGAAACTTGTATGATTTGCTCAGAGAATCATGAAACCAAGGGTTGTCCTTCGATTCCAGATCTTAAGGTTGTTTTCCAAGAAGAAACAGTCCCAAATTCTGTCGAACCTCTTTTTTTTGTTGCTAGAAGACCTTGGCAGGGGCCACAAAATCAGGGATTTAGCAATCAAATGTATCTTCAGCCCCCACCAAATTGGAATTCTTGGCAACAACCTTGGCCTCAACCTCAATCTCAATCTCAATCGTGGGCACAAGGAGTACAAAATCCTTATGGTATATTTTCTCAATATTATCAATATCCTCCATCATATCAGAATTATCCTCCCCCACACATTCCACAACAAAATCAGCAGCCACAACTTCAAAATCAAAACCCTCAACTTTCATTACCATTTCCACAACAAATTCAATAGCAAAACCAAAATCCTCAACTCTTACTGACATTTCAGCAGAAACCAAATCAGCTACCTGCCCAACCATTACCAAACCCCAACAATAAGAATCCTCAGAATGCTTACATGGTAGAAGGACAATAATTTCCAACTTAGATGATCACTCCTCTAGATCTTTAATGATGTTCAACTAAGATCTGGCAGGATATTAGAAAAGGAAAGACCTTCTGTAGTTATTCAAGAACAAGATAATTTTGAGGAAGATTCTCTAAAGGTAAATAAAAATTTTGAGGGAATATCTCTCCAAAACCAAAACATTGAAAAAGAAAAACAAAAAGAATCAGTGAACACAACTCCTATCATTGAGCAACCGGCATCTACTTCTACACCTCCTTTTCCTGAAAGATTACAAATTGATAGAGGAGTAGAAAAGCAGATTATGTTTCCCAATTTTGATTTTCTAGATGAATTGAAAAATGTATGTATCAAAATCCCTTTGCTACAAACCATTAAAGAAATTCCAATTCTAGCCAAAACAATAAAGGAGTTGAGCATAAAGAAACTAGGAAGAAAAACAAAGGAAACAAAAAGAATTCACATGGTAGGAAAAATAACAGACATAATGATGGGAAAAATTTCCATACAAAAATATGTGGATCCAGGAAGTCCAATTGTGAAAACACATATCAATGGAGTTGAAATTCCAAATACATTGATTGACTTAGGGGCAGCAATAAACATCATGAGCAAACAAACTATGGAGCAACTCAAGCTTCCTAATCTTCTTTACACACCTACCTTACTACAACTAGCAGATAGATCAGTAATCAAACCAGATGGAGTGTTAGAAGATATTTCAGTATCCTTAGATTCTTGGGAATATCCTATTGATTTCATGATCTTAACTCTGAAGAACAATCTAGGATGACATCCACTCATATTAGGAAGACCTTGGCTAGCCACAACTGATGCTTTTATTAGTTGTAGATCTAGTGACATGTATATTTCTGATGGTAATTCAACAAAAAAAATTACTCTATATCCTCCAACAAAAGCAATCATAGAAATAGATGACAAAGAATGGATTGATGATGAAGATGATATTCAGCGTCTCTTCACTATTTCAGATATTAGTGAAGATAGTCAAATTTTAAATACATTGGAAAATTTTGAATCATCTTCAGAATATGACCATGAACAATTTCAAGAAAAATCTAATGTTGAATATTTGTCATCTAGCCAGATGTCTCTCTATTCTATGGAAGAGTTTGGTAGCTCTACAATTGAAATTTTTCCAGGTAGGACATTGAACATAAACAAAAACTTGGAGAAACTACAACAAGAAGAGCTAATCAAAACATTACAAAAACATTCTGTTGCATTTGCATGGGAATACACCGACATGAAAGGCATTAATCCTAAGACTTGTATCCATCACATCTACATTGAGGAAAATTGTAGACCTATCAGAAAACCTCAGAGAAGGATGAATCCAAATCTTAGAGAGATTGTGAAAGAAGAGCTCCAAAAATTACTGAATGTAAACTTCATTTACCCAATTTCAGATAGCCCATAGGTTTCTCCTTTGGTAATTATGCCTAAAAAGAATGGTAAATGGAGGGTGTGCATTGATTATCGAGAATTGAATAAAGCAACCCTTAAATATCATTTTCCTTTGCCTTTTATAGATCAAGTGTTAGATACATTAGCAGGTAAGAAGTATTTCTCATTCTTGGATGGTTTTAGTGGTTATAATCAAATTCAGGTAGCACCTGAAGATCAGGATAAAACCACATTTACTTGTCCATGGGGAACTTATGCCTACCGAGTACTTCCTTTTGGGTTATGTAATGCACTTGCAACATTCCAAAGAGCAGTACCAGGAATTTTTTCTGATCTAATACATGATTATGTAGAGGTATATATGGATGATTTTACAATCTATGGGAATACATTTGAAGAAGCTTTGGAAAATTTGGAAGAAGTTCTTAAAAGATGTAAAGAAGCAAACCTTTCACTAAGCCATGAAAAATGTTTTATGATGTTTATAGAAGGTATTGTTTTAGGACATCACATTTTAGGAGATGGGATTAAGGTTGAAAAATCTGAAGTTGAAGTCATCTCTAAATTATCAATTCCAAATTGCCAAAAGGATGTTAGAAGTTTTCTAGGATTTACAGGATACTATAGAAGGTTTATAGAAAATTTCACTAAAATAGCATCCCCACTCTTCAAATTTCTTACCAAAGATTGTGAATTCAATTGGAATTTTGATTGCCAGTTGGCATTTGAAACCTTAAAAAAAAAAATTCTGAAGCACCCATTTTAAGAGGTCCAAATTGGAAACTCCCTTTCCATATTTCAACAGATGCTTCAGATACAGCTCTGGGAGCTATATTGGGACAAAAATATTTGATTCCTTATGCCATTTACTATACAAGTAAGAATTTGACTCCCACTGAGTTAAATTATACTGTGACTGAAAAGGAATTTTTAGTTTTTGTTCATGCAATTAACAAGTTCAGACACTATATAACAGGCTATGAAACCTTTGTTCATACAAATCACTCTGCAATTAGATATTTAATGAATAAACCTATTACTAATGGCAGAGTTACAAGATGGCTTTTACTTTTGCAATAATTCAACATTATTGTGCTAGATAGACCTGGAAAACCAAATACAGTTGTTGATTTCTTGTCCAAGATTCAGAATATCAAAGAACATTCTCCAGTTGAAGATAAGTTTCCTGATGAATATCTTTTTGCAGTAACCACTCAAACTCCTTGGTTTGTAGATATTGCTAATTATTTAGTCACAGGAAAGTTACCTTCACATTTGTTTCCTAGAGAGAAAAGAAAAATTATTCAGGTAAGTGCAAGATATTCATGGATCACTAACGAATTGTATAAAACAGACCCAGATCTTATGATCAGAAGGTGTGTCGGCGAAGATCAAATGCCCGAGATTCTTAAGGCATGTCATGATGAGCCGTGTGGTGGACACTTTGTTGACAAAACGATAGCCTATAAAATCTTTTCTTTAGGGTATTATTGGCCATCCATATTCAAAAATGCCAAAGAATATGTCAGGAGGTGTGACAGCTACCAGAGGGTAGGGAAACCTGCTCCCTCAAATTAAATGCCACTACAAGTTTAGGTACTCATTGAAACTTTTGAAAAATGGGCCTTAGATTTTGTTGGGCCAATTAATCCTCCATCTAAGCAGAAGAATTATATATTGGTATGCACTGATTATGTCACTAAATGGGTAGAAGCCAAAGCATTACCTTTTGCTAATGAGAAATCTGTAGTTAATTTTCTTTTTGATGACATCTTTACTCATTTTGGTGCTCCAAGAGAAATTGTGACAGATCAGGGATCTCAATTTACATCTAATATGGTGGAAGGGCTTGTGGAAGAATACAAGATCAAACATAGGAAATCTACTCCTTATCATCCTCAAGCAAATGGTCAAGTGAAATACACAAATAAAATGAGTGAATGAATCCTCACCAAGACTATGCATCTACATAGAAGAGATTGGGCGGAAAGGCTTCCTGAAGCCTTATGGGCCTATAGAACTACATGGAGGAACACAACAGGACATACACCCTATGAACTTGTTTATGGCAAACAAGTCTTGTTCCCTATAGAGTTCCAAATTAGAACTTTCAAGATGGCAATCCAACTGGGACTAGATTTATCAGAGGCACAAAATCATAGGCTGGAGCAATTAAATGAACTTGATGAAATCAGGCAAGAGGTAGTTCAAAGGAATAGTATAGTCCAACAACAGAGGGCTAAATGGAATGACAAATATATCAAGGACAAAAGGTTTCAAGTGGGAGATTGGGCGCTATTGTTTGATTAAAAGTTTAAATATTTTTAAGGGAAGTTTCAAACTCATTGGCTTGGGCCATATGACATTGAAAAAGTCTTTAGTAATGGAGCAGTGAGGATAAGAACAATAGATGAAAGTAAAACTCCTCTTCTTGTGAATGGTCATAGATTAAAGATATATCAGAAACCAATTTCAAAAGAGGATTTCATTAAGATTTTCCAAGACAATTATGAAATGAAGCTAGTGAAGAAGAATACTTCTTCTCCACTAACTTAGTCTTTATTTTTCCTTAAAAAAAAAACAAACAAACAAACAAATAAAAAAAAATGTATAAGGGTGAAAACCAATCATTGATTGGAATACTTATACAAAAAATACAAGGTGAAAATCAGTGGTTTCTGACACCCTATATTTCCCATTTTCTTTCTGTAATAAGTAGTGACAAAAAGCTACAGTCACTCTGCAGATTAGATTTTGCAAATTCATCATCTCATCTCACCTCACTCTGTCTTATTTTTGCAGTTTCACTTGATCTCATTGTCATATTTCATCAATAAATTTTTCAGTTTTTCCTTTCACAACTTTCATTCCATTTTCATTTCATTTATCATCTTGTCTTACATCTCATTTCATTTCATTTACATAGCCACTTCCATTTCATTCATGATCCATAAGCCATATTTCACTTTCTTTTTCATGTTCTGCAACTGACTCTGTTCTGCAGCTAATCTGATTCTGCAGCTACAATTTGTTTATCAGTTCAAGCACAAGTGTACAGCTCATAATAAAATCATGTATGCAGGGAATTGAAAATCAATTTTTGAAGATCAACCATTCTCAAGGTACTTATGGATCAACATCAAAAAAAAAAATAGCAAGCAAAAGGTAAAGGTTCCAAAGGTAAATGAAAAGATTTATTTCAAAAATCAATTTGAAAACATAAGTTTGTATAGTATGTATAATCACGTCTCCTTTATCGACCATCATTTGATTTGATGGCCATTATATCTATGCCATATCTTCCATCTTTAATGATAAACAGTCTCAATGATTCTTTCATAACAAATCTCCGCTTCAAACTCCATAACTTGTACTCAAACGGTCCTCCACAACTCCACCTGTTAACGGTCAAGATGATGATGTGACCTACCTATCTACGACTCTCTAAACCCTTACTATCTATTTATTACACACAAACCCTTAAGTTTATCTCTCCTATAACACACAGTCATTTCATATACACAGTCTTTCCATTTTCTATATACACAGTCATTCTATTTTTCATATACACCCAGCCTTTCCATTTTCATATATACACAGTCATTCCATTTCCATACACACAGTCATTCCATTTCTTAAATAGCACTTGTTTTATAGACAGTAAGAGTAATTTTGAAGGTTAACCGAAAATAGGGGATATGGGGCTTATTGTCAGGACAGAGCCCGTAGGGGTAAAGTATATGGAGGGGTATCCACAGCTTAAAGGGATGCTACAGAACATCGAATGGTTAAATTTTATTGAGAAATTTGACGGCTACCACAAGGAAATTACCAAGTCTTTTGCAAGGTCATTTGATGGCACAGAAGTGGAGATAGGAGATATTAAATTTACAGTCACAGAATCCTTCATAGCAAAAGAAAGAGAGCTACCGAGACAAGGAGAAAGATGGTTTAAAAACAATTAATTTCATGGTGAATCTTGGAAAGTGATCCTTAGAAACCCAGGTATGGATGTTACAATATTTAGAAAGGGAATTCCTATTTCAGCAGTCAATAAAAAATGGGGTAATATGTTGTTGCTATTGCAAAAATTCATTACATGTGAAGTAAGATTTGGGTTTATGTATGTTTACCATATATGCTTACTAATGAATTTCTTAGAAAATAGAACCATAAACCTTCCCTTCTTCCTTCTAAACAGTGTAAGAAGGATGGTTACAAATGTCCAAAAGAAAATTGAATCCATAAAAACAACTATGTATCATCATGGATTAGTGAAAATACTAGTTGAATTCCATTTGAAAAGTATAGGGGATACCTAGGAAGATTTCTTGGTAAGAAATTTTTTCCAGGATGCTCCAGAGTCACCTGAGGAGAGTCATGTTAAGAAAAGTAGGAGGAGAAAGATTAGCATTAACATTCAAAACAAATCTGGAACCTCCTCACAAGAGAATGATGTAGAGACAGCTTCTAAACCAAAGGTTAGAAAGCAAACTAAACAGAAAGGAAAAATGAAAGAGAGAGCTGAAGAAATCAATGAAGACATTCCTAAACCTTGATCACCACACGAAGATGAATAGTTACTCTCTGAAATATTGACCAAGATTAGGGATAAAATCAAGAAAAAGAAGGATATAGTGAAGAGGAAGAAGGACACAAGAGAAGAAACCATAAGCTTCCAAAATCTGAGAAGGAACTCTAGACTCCGAGTTAAGGTGAGGAAGGTAACATCAAAAGGAGCCCAGTTCATAAACTTAGAGGAAGAAACACCAGTTCAATCTCCTGACAGTATTCCACCTGAACACAGTCCACAAAACTCTTTTCCACAGAATTTTGAAGGCAGCCCAAGCAGAGCTTCTCCTAGCATAGATCCAGTATAGCAGCAAATTTTTGATTACATAGAATATCTAGAAAAGAAAAGTGCCTCAATGGATCTAGGATCCTCAGCCAATCCAGAACAACCTGTCAATCCACAAGAACCTCTGACTGACTCCCTCAAACAGGAAATCTATGAGTTGGAGATATTGAACAGGCATATTAAGAAAGAAAATGAAACCCTGAAGGAACAAAGCAAACTGGATAAAGCCATTCATGACAATACAATACTACACCTAGGGCTATGGTACAAGAAAAATAGGAAGCTGAAGAGTAAAAATAGGAATTTGAGTAGAACACTTATCAACCTCAAATACAGACTTCTTATGAAGAAGCCCAGGATAGCAATCAGCGCAAGGAGAAGTAAGAAAAGGAAGTTGGATGTGCTGGCAGAAGTGTCAGAACAAATGCAATATGAGAAACAAGTTCACATTTTTGAAAATTTCATGGGGACATGCAATGATTTTGCAGTGGGGGTATGTTGAGCCTCAAAATTACTCTTTCCCTAACAACTCTTCTCATTCCTTTTCTTTGCTTTTCCATAAGAAATATGCATTCTCATCACTAATAATTGGTATATAATGTCTTGAGGAGGACATTTAGTGATTTACATGTTATGCGTTTTATGTTTTGCTGTTTGAATAAATTTTTGTATATTATCTACGAAACGCAGCCTGTTCTGCAGCTAACTTGTTGTTCCATAGCCACTTCCATGCTCTAACAGGTTCCAAGTGTCAGAAGGAGAAACTAGCCACATGGGCAGCTTTGAAATCATCATGACATGGACCCTGTCCTATTCATTCAGCCCAGGTCGACAAAAAAAGATGGCATAAGACTACGATCAATGGATAAGTCAAACACAAAGAGACCGAGGGTAATAGGACTCGGTTTCGTGGTTAATTAATGTGTTTCATAGTAATGGAAAGCATTATCCGGAGAAACTACATGTACCTACAGACTCCAAAAGCCACCTGTACAAACGAATCCAACAGCCACCATGTCATGGATTTATTTCTCCAGCAACTGAGGAAGAAATTCCACATATTTGTCTTCTACATGTTTGGTTGTAGCATGCTTTTCTCCACAAACAGTTAGATGATTTTTCTTATAAATACCTGTGTAAGGGACCGAAGAAGGGAGTAATAGTAATAGTTTTAATGTGAAATTGAAGTTCTAGACTCTCTAATTTTTGGGTGTTTTGTGTCCCTGTTTTAATATGAGAAGACCGCATGTTTTTATGAACATCTGAAGGAGTTTTCTTGGAGTTGATTGAGCAAGCGTAGCCTAATCAGTTGCAGAGGGGCCCTGCACTGAAGGTTTCATTTTATTTATTTTTCTTCTTCTTGTTAACTGTAAATTCATCATTTTCTTTCTAAAACAATGTTTATAATCATTTTCTTACTAACAGTGTTTATAATGAAATTTTTATCATTTTCTTATTAACAATGTTTATAATTCAGAGCAGTTTCCATTAGCTTGATTTGTTTTTAGTTCTTATCAGTAGTTTAGAAAATAGAACTCAATAGTGTAATCTTGTTTTTTTCAATTAAAAGCTAACCTTGTTTCAGGATGAGATTAGGATTGAAGAATGATAAGGATACATTGTTGGATAGTTTACTTCATTCACTATTTTGCTAGTTTAAATTCTCAATTAAACTGATCAATGTCATTTACTATCTTTGCCATTTCATTTTTAGTTTAAAATAATAACTCATGGTGTTAATGAATGTTTATGGAAAACCCTTCAAGTTGATAATTCATCCTTAACTAAGTGGTCGAACATTTCATCTATGCAATGAGTTATTTCTGCAGCTTTGTATTTGATTTCTCTTAGATTAATGAAGTACAGAATTACTTAAATGTCATCCCAAGGAGACTTTCTCCCAAAATTGAGAGGCAGACTAACCAAGTATTTCATTTAGTTTTATTTCTGTAATTAGTTAGACATCAATTGCAAATTTCACTTTCAATTTTAATTCATGATTTGGAAATAATGGTAAAATAAGAATAGAAACTTTGTTTTCATTTCTTTCTTAGCTTTGTTTCTGTATCTTTCTTAGCTCTCTTTTCATTTCTTTCTTAGCTCTGTTTTCATTTTTAGATTTTGAGCAGTCTTTAAGAAAGTTAGATTTAGTTTTGATAATTCACATTGTAAATCATTAGGAATTAAAATACCAAAAACCCCCAAAACAACATAAAACATGAAAACAACAAGGTAAGAAAGATTAGCTAGCACAAACAATGCACTACACTTCATCAATTTACGATACCCGGATTGGTAATTTATGTAGAGCAATTTAGGACACTAAATTGACCAAACAAGCATATCTTTGGAAATCTGCCGCCAAAGATGCATCAATGATCCGAAATTGGAGAGAACGGTTGGATTCAAATTCAAAATCATCTATAAATATGGCATGTTCCCCAAAATTCGAACAATTTGCTTCTTGAGAGCTAATATTGAGTTTTTTCGCCTTGTTTTGTGCCAAGAGCTGAACTGTATATCTAAGCCAGCTTAGGAGAAGTTCTTTTCACGACCAAGGTTGGTTGACGTACCTAAATTTCTCCGAGAATGTTTTGTGGCCAGAATGACTGCAACTCCCCTTGAGACAGAAGTAGTCCCATCTGTCTGTGCAGGATTTCCAACTTCGGCACCTAATTCTCCCAAACCTAAGCCTCTTGTATCACAACCTTCTACGTCCAAAGTAACATATAAGAAGTAGAAGAAGCCTCAACAAGTCCCAGTGACACAATCACCATGGAAAAACCCCACAGAACTCTGCCAGAAGGGGAAGATGGATCAGTCACAACAACCGATAGAGTCGAGGGATTTGAGTGAAGAATAACTTCACGAAGGCATCGAGGAGATTGGTGTTGAGGAGGGTGAGCCGATGACTCGGCTACCGAATTATATCCCACCGCGCAAGGCCACAGCTAAAGTGTCAAAAGATCCAGACAATGCAAAATTCATGGTGACTACACCATTCTTTCCAGAGAAAGTGGTGCTTGAGGGAGCATTGTTGGCCCACATATTGACCCTAAAAATGGAGGACTTGGCCTTAGGGGATCACGATAAGTTCCCTCAGTTTGCCCAACCAAATACATGTCCAAGTTATATTATGAAGCATCAAAGGTTACACGGTTGGAGCCGATGAAGTGGGTCACTAGTGTTGGGGCCGCGGGGCTCCTGAATATGCTCT
This sequence comes from Pinus tabuliformis, assembly GCA_031772625.1. Taxonomy (NCBI): domain Eukaryota; kingdom Viridiplantae; phylum Streptophyta; class Pinopsida; order Pinales; family Pinaceae; genus Pinus; species Pinus tabuliformis. Next base: position 1,483,403,597 of record CM062816.1, on the reverse strand, counting down.
GGGTGCTGCATTTCAGTTGCACCAATATAAATACCATTTGTGTATGACAATTTCTCACATTAGTGCACAATGGGTGTCTCTGGCTAGGGGAACCCATCCCAATCACAAACATGTTGATCCAGCGAATCACCTTGCCGCCATATCAAGGCGTGGATTTAGCAGAAGCATTCGGAGGAAAAACGCAGGAGAAGAAACTCGCAAACCAAATAAAGAGCGAGTTTGGGCTAATAAAAAAATCAGGCTGATATTCTATGTGCTATATCACAGATCTTGCGGTGCAATTTTCCACACAGATATTGGCATGCAATATCATGCGTAAGTGTCATGCAAACAAAGTTCCAACACCAATCATCTCTTTGGCTGTGCAGTGCGCCAAGGGAGTCCAGTATAACTGGGCTCAGTACTTGTGCAAAGAATTCTTGGAGAACTGTTGGGAGGCGCGGGAGGAGGGCAAGGCATTTCATTACACCTGGTTTCTATTTCTAATAGAATTGTTGGCATGAAAGATTCTGGAAGACACTCAGTTTCCTCCTCAAGAGACGGACCTTCCAAAGGCAATGAATTTTGCTTCGCTCTGGGCTACCCAGGACCCTGCACAAGTCACTGAGGCCAAGATATTTTAGGTCCTATTTGAAATGTATCTACGGAAGGTGATTAGCAAGAGGCCGAGGCTATCACCCACATTGTACGCCTAGTATGGGTCCCTCACTGAATTCAAGGCTGATTTCCATAACCTACATGTTCACGCAAGGAGGGATCCCAAGAAGACATGGCACATGTTTCCTTACTTGGTGGTTGAGGAAGATGTAGCAGAGATTGTGGCCAAGTGGCCACCTGAATGGTTACCCCATCACATGCAGGCACAGGTACAAACAAGGTTGCGAAGGATACCACTGTGTAGACGGTAGCAGCAGAGAAACAGAAGGAAGCCTAGAAGGTTGCTACCTGGGAGAAAGTTACGCAATGAAAAGAGGTTGTTGTTAGAGAAAAGGAAGCAGCAAACAAAGCACAAGCAACCCGCACAACGACACTGTCGCAAACCATCGTCGAAGTTGAAGGGTCTGATACGCATCAAACACCAGACTGAGAAGAAATAGAAGGGGAAGAAGGAGGGGGCACAGAGCAGTGAACCTCCTTCGTGGTAAAGAAGTGACAAAAGCAGACATCCACAGGGCCACGGAAGAAACATAAGTCTGACCAATTAATCAGCGCGACCCCTTTAGTCCTCACTGAGGGGAACTTAGATGAAATCAGTGATGTGGTACGTGACACAACCTCAAAAATTTGGGCACACTTCGAGGAACAGTACTAGTAGGCACTGCAAAAGGTTCAGCAAGACCTATGCAAGTTGTTGGTCCAAACAGGTCGAGTACAGGTGAGCAGGGTGCAAGTGAGCCTACATAAAGTCATCGCATCAATTATGGATACAAATAAGACTTTGGATCTCCATATAGTTCAGCTACCAGATGGATCCCTGTGCACTGAGACAGAAGAAGCAACGGCCCAACTACTGCAGATTAAGAATTTGGGCCTAAACCTCACGGCACTCCATATCCAGACTCTGCATGAGCTTCACAATGGGGGAGTTGTGGATTAGGGAGTAGCGCGTGTTGTTGGTTATCAATGAAGTGAAAACAAACAACCAACAGATCTTTGCAGAAAAGGCACAGACACTCAAGGAGAAGGAGGCAATCACCGTGCAAAGTCAGCAATTAGAGGTCGTCATTACATAGGCTTGCAATGAGCTGCCAGAACTCAACATTTCAGTTGAAGCGGCTTCCATGAAGAAGATCCAAAAGCTATTTGCGGCAATAAAAGAGTCAAAGGACAAAATCGGTTGAGTCTACTTTACACTGCATTTACAAATATCGGAGCTGCAATTGAAGTTGCAGCCTACGACTCCTACAGAGGTCCGAGAGCAGCATGGAGCTACTATCAAAGAGGGCATGGCCACTTTAGAAGATGTAGTCAATGGATGCACCAAGTTGTTTGAGCAGGTCATGAAGTTATGGACCTCACCGCAGGAGGACCCGACTCTACAGAAGATTGGCACAGACATCAGGGAAAAATAGAGACAGTTAGATGAGATCTGATCAACTGCGTTAACACTAACGTTGGTATAATGATTCACATGGTTGCAGGAAGGCAAGCTGTTGTGAAATGAAATTGATGAGTTGTGCTGCAAGGAAGAAATTTTTGTTACACAAACAAAGCCTTGGATAGAGGAGGCTAGCCGGTTGACTTTCTTAGTACAAAGTAAACTTAAGGGGATGCAGCAGACTTAGAGGACCATGGGCCTCGTGGTGGAAGGCCCAACTACTGAAAAACTAGTCGAGGAAGTGCAGCAGGCTGCTACGCAGGGAACAACTGATCTGCAAGTTTTGAAGTTGGAATTCCACGAACTCCAAGTGAAGATCAAAGCGCCAGCCAAGTGACTCGAGGATGAGTCATGAAATTGTGTTGGGGCCCTGTTGGGATAGGGTCCCCTAGGGTCAAGTTTTGGTACTTACTTTTTGTACAAATGTAAAGTCTCCATGATTTGTGGAAGTAGAGCGCAAAGGTAATAAGAGTCAAAGGGGCTTTAATGCATTAGGTTGTTAGGAGATAAGAAGTTTTGAGACCCACCCATGGTCTGCAGACCATTGTATTGTAAAAGAAAAGTATATATATATATAGAAGGGTCATAGCGAGTCTAGAAGATAACTAATAACTTATTAATAGAAGATCATTGCTTGGGCATGTAAACTAAGGCAGGAAAGTTCATTTCTTGTACTTAGGCGAAGGGGAAGGCTCCTGCAGTTGAGTGCACAGAGACCTTGGTAAGTCTGCAAGCTAAGTGTGTGGGCCCCTGCAGCTGAGTGTGTAGGGAAGAGTAGTTTGTACTTGAAAGAAAACATCTAATAAAGACAATTTTGATCCATAAATTGTGCATATGTGTATTTGTATTTACTTCTGCAATTTTCTATAGTTTCGCTCTGAATTAAAAATTATATGAATGAATCCTTATCTTATGTGTGAAAATGGTAGATCGGTATGAATTATTGATTTTATGAATGTTTAAAGACCTTCACAAATATATAGATGATGTTTGGGTGAATTACTGTAATTATCTGTGTTAGAAGGGTTAGGGTTCACAAAGATAAAACTAAGCCCTAGAAGCCGCAGGAACCCATCACACAAGCCTCTGGATGCAAAAACCTGGTTCTGTCATCCCCCAATATTACTTTGGATGAGACTGTTGCCTGTGCTATGCAGGTTGTTGCCGAAACGGCCAACAGTTTAGGATTTTGTTGGTTAACGCAGCTAACATTGAACCTGGGTCAGGGCCCAACAAGCCAATAGTAAAAGAACAAGAAAAAAATGATGCCAAAGCAATATGTTGAACAAGACCCTAACAAGACACATACTAGCCATTATAGGAATTTCGTCAAACATATCATCAACATGTAACCTACAGGTGTAAACAACATAATTAAGTGTAGGGATCTCATACTTATCTGAGAATCGCTATGAACCATTGTTTCCTCATGTCATTTGCTACATTATCATCTATTAGACCATAGATACATTATCCATTCATTTACAAGTAAAAACATGCAAAGAGCCATACATAGATGTTGTCATAAAACATACATATAACCAACATAATAGGAACAAAAATATCATAAATATATCAGCCATAAAATCCACATATACATCAGTACATTTACACATGAAAATCAATGGAATGAATTTCTCATTAATAAATGCAATAAACCAACTAGAGATGGGACTACCACGTTCCAACTGACCATAGATTGTTTGAGATAAGTCTCCCTTCAGCAAATCACCCCGTGCCATATTCTAAGCATGAACGTGGGGCTCATAGAACACACCAGAAAAACACTAACAAGCATGGATGTTTTTGTCTAGGAAATCCTCTCTACAGATAGAAACAATCCCTCTAGCCCAATGAGTGGAACTAGCAACCTATGTGAAAATATAATGGAAACTTTCCGAAGTTACAATTGAAATGAGAGACGAAGAAGATGGCCTACCTCATTCTGATGCTATCACGTCCTCCTTTGTTGATGACCTTGAATCACTTGCATCACGGGCTCAGTCCTACTTCTCACAGCATTTAAACACATGCACAAGAGATCAAGACACAACAAGGCATGCAAATACAAATATAATAATCAAAAGTAACCTACTTAACATATCAAGGAGCGTTAAGATAAATGATACATAAACATACACATTTATGGAAAATGAACTAGCAGTTGTATATTAATAGAATAAAGGAATAAGCATACAACCAAGCCTTGACGTCAATAGGCTCTCCTTGAATGAATGTCCAAGTCCAAGCTTAAGCTCTCCAAGCTCTCCTTGTCCAAGCCAAATGAGTAGTATATAGGCACAGTCTTAGCATAAGGGTGCAAATAGACAAAGACCAACCTTTTGGGAATGGGAGAGAATGAATATATAGGTACAGAAAGGGAGTTAGGATTTCTCCAAAGATAGGAGAAAGCCCTCATCTCAAGGAGGTAGCTCATAGGGATAAGACCAAGAGGCCAAGTTGAGAGAACTTGACCTCATCCACGCTGAACAACCTCCACCTCATCGCTTTGGAAGCTTCTAGATCATGAAGCTTCTCATCCTCTTTAGGAAAATTTCCTTTTATGGATCATCGCAGGTATACAAGCAAACAGAGCAATGGCATCGCAGGGCTAGTATAGTGCAACTAGCAACCATCGTGATTTTCAGTATCATAAGAGCAATAATTCTAAAATTAGGGTGTCAAAGTCATTTTCTTTAGGGGAAGCTCAAGGCATTTTCCAATCAGTTTTTTAGGGAGGATTTGAGCTGCATATCTGAATAGCATACTTACTGATCAAACAAGAACTATTACCTCAAAACATGTACTCTAGCCCAAACACCCCCAAAAACATGAAAAAACAGGCTGAAAACGAAAAGTGTTGATGTTTGGAATAACATTTTTTTTTCGGGGTACATTTTAAACATTTTTTAAAAATGGCAGTAAAAACCAAATTTTTGTGTGCAAAAAACACCTTGAAAAAAAATTTGACGCTGGAATAACGCATTTTTTTCAAGGTTAATTTACAACATTTTTTAATAATGACGCTAAAAATAAAATATCATAACTCTGAAAATCTTTAAATCTCTAACGATTTTCAAGCTTGAACTTCACAAAAAATAATTATAATTGTTTTCAACCATAGCATTAAAGATAAAATATTCATGACTAAAAAACATTAAAATATTGACAATTTTTCAACCATGCAATTAAAACTAAAATTATGACTACAAAAAAATTATGACTAAAAAACCTTAAAAAAGAAAAGAAAAAAAATAATAAAAAAAATTTAAAAATAAAAACAAAATTAACTCTATATAAAATAAAATAAAATAAATAAATAATAATAATTAAATATATATATATATATATATATATATATAGATAATAATTCAAATATTCAAAAAATAAAAATAAAAAATTACACACGAAAATAATACAAGAAAACAAAATATTGCAAAAAAAAAATAAGAACAATAAAAGAAAAAAACACAAAATTTAAAAAATAATAATAAGAAAAGATATATTTATAATTTTAATAAAATTTATAAGAGAATATTATATATATGCAATGTTAATTATTGGGATGAGGTGTTCATTAGGATGATGTGTAGACTTCCCCACATGCGTATTGTGAAATATATTGTGAAATATAGTAATTTTCTCTATTAACTAGAGTGAATAGTAAGTTGCTTGCGTGTGAATTTGAACACTTAAAATTATTTTTAAACAATTTGTTAATTAATTGTAAAATCTCATAACGCTGGATAATTTTAGAAATTCTTCATAAATTGTAAAAACTCCCTCGAGTGGCAGGGGCGATTCCCGGAATCGGCCGTTGCCATTTTAGAGCTTTTTCTCTGTTTTTTTTTATTATTTTTTATTTTAATGTTTAATTTTTTTTAATATTAATTTTTTTAATTTTATTATTTTTTTGCATTTTGTATTTTTATTTTCTTTTCTTTTTTTTTTAAATTTCAAAAACATTTGTTTTATTTATTTTTTTGTTAATTTTTTTCTTAAATTGTGTTGTATTTTTTTAATATTTTCCTTTTTCAATTTTTTTTGTTTATATTTTTAAATTTTACGAGTAAATTCTGATTTTTTTTATATTTTATAGATTTTTTTTCTTTGTTATATATTTTTTATATTTGATTTTTATTATCATGTTTTTTGTTTTTTATTTTATGTTTTATTACTTGTTAATTTTATTCTTATCTTTGTGCTTTTATTTTTTTTTCAATATTTGAAAATTTGTTTTTTTTATTATTTTTTGTTGTATTTTTTTTATTGTTTTTATTTATTTGTTTTTTTTATATTATTTTTTGTGTTTTTATTATTATTATTATTATTTTGAATATTTGATTTTTTTTATATTTTTTATCGTTTTTTTTTTAGTTTTTACAAGTTAATTTTTGTTTTTAATTTTTTTATTGTTTTTCTTTTTTATATATTTTTTTATATTTGATTTTTTTTTGTCATGTTTTTTTTTTTTTTTTTTTTTTTTTATCAACATGAAAATCACCAACATTAAAATATATATATATATATATATATATATATACAGTTAACACATTAGAAAATTTAAAGTGTAAAAAATAAGCCCTCTAAACAAAAAGGGTTGATATTGCATTAGCACTTTTCAAAATCAAGATGTAAATCACTAACAAAAACAAAAATGTTCATACTAGATACATAAAAAAATTTAAAGTGTCAAAAATAAGCCCTCTAAAAAATTTGTGTTGATGCTGCATCAACACTTTTCAAAATCAGCATGAAAATCACTAAAAAAAAAATGTTCATACTAGATACATAAAAAAATTTAAAGTGTCAAAAATAAGCCCTCTAAAAACATTTGTGTTGATGTTGCATCAACACTTTTCAAAATCAACATGAAAATCATTAACATTTAAAAAAAAAATGTTCATACTTGATACATAAGAAAATTTAAAGTGCCAAAAATATGCTCCAAAAAAAATGTTTATTCTAAATCACCACTTTTCAAAATCGAGTGCTTGTTTGCTACCTCAAAAAAACGGGTACTAGGTCATTTTCTCATTTAAACAGTAACTATGTTGAATGAGTACACTGCATTATGGTCATGTTTCGGGCACTTCGGGGTATCTCACAGGGAAGTGTGGGACGTGACAAAACACTGTGTAATAGATGCCCCTTAAAGCATGAAGGCAGAATGGGGAGTGATGGCTAAGATGCTTTACGAGATTTTGCAAGGACCAGTACAAACACTGTCAAAAGACCTGCAAATCAAGGATGCATATACATATTTGATATCAAACATGAATCCAGGGTATGGACACACCCATCTGAATAAAGGACTATAAAAATGATATGTGATATGGGCGCAGCCATCTGAATGAGAAGGATTATCAGTAAATCTAAGATCCAAGGTATGGACGCAGCCAGCCAATATAGAAAGATCATCATACATGTAAAGTCTCACAGTATGGTCACAGCCATTCGTATAGCAAAAACATGTGTACAATCATGAATAATACATAACTCCACGCAGCCTGAGTCATATTAGACAAAACTCAGGGTCTTGCGCTCCATCCCAACCTGATCAAAGTACGAATTATAGCATGTGAAAGAATGTGTCGAGGTCGAACATGCTAGGAAAGCACTGGATTATCGACCAATGATGTGGACCGTTAACAGGCACGAGAGAAACCACCAATAATGACAATGGATCTCAAGGTACGACAGTACAATCCATGAATGTGAAAATGAAGTTGAAGTTAAATACTCGTGGAATCATCCGATCAAAGGCCAATGATGAAAACTTGTCATCGAATGCGGAGAACTTGCCATTAAGGCATGCAAGCTCTAAGGTACTGAAAGGGAGTCTCTAAGCCATCTTCTCGGATAATGAGCTAAAGTTGATAGGAAGTGATTCGTCGAAGAAGGGCCATGATGATTCCCCCATTATTGGAATGAAATGAGGAGTAAAGTGGAATCAAATGAATAGGATCCAACACTGTAGCAAAAGGTCAGACAATGTATAGGTAATAGACTGCAGATAGGACTTTTCTTGAACATATTGGTGACATGACTCTGGAGTTTGGAAGCATTTGACTCAACATAGGACCATGGGTCAGGATGGCGAAGTGGAATAGTTAGATGAGAGGAAAAATGGATCACCCAAACCCAAAAGGATAAGTGACTGAGTGAGGATATCCCAAACACAACATGAGAAACAGATGAGTGTCATGTTCAAGAGCACATGCTGCCTATATAAGAGATGTTTCACTTTCATTTTCCCCAACTATTTCTAGCGAGTACCTCTTTATTTTTACACAATCTTGAATAGGATACCATATGCTTGTCGTATAAGTTCACCCTTAAGATGAATCCATCCTAGAAAGTTTTACGAGTCCTAGGAAGGAGAAACTCGGGCTCGTCATGGTGACAAATCTTTCGTCATTTAAGTTTTAATGAGTCTGATGGAAGAATAACTCAGCATATTCTTCATATTTAGAGAGTTTGAAAAGAAATGAAAATAAAACTCCATCATGTCCCTTTTCATAATTTGTCCCTCGAACCCAAAAAGGTAGAAAACAATATTCGAGAGAACCTCTTGACCATGTTGATCAAAGTGTATCTTTTTCATAAATAGTCAATCTCAGTTCAAAAAGGGTTAAACTTATACTGAGTAGACATCATTTCATTTACTTGTACGAGTTTGAAACGACAAATTCTTGAAATTATTTCATATTCCAAGAGTCGGAAAAGAGATGAAAAATGACTCCTCCTGGAGGAATGAGTGATATAAAAGGATAGCAACTGGTTTCGGTAATGATGGAACTGCTCAAAAGATGTAATGGTCAAGAGGTTGTCTAATAAGACCACTCATCGCATATGTTCCTCAGGCAAGGGTAAACAACCAAGTGAAAGCATATGATCAGCCAAAGAGATGGTGACGATGGAATGAAAGAACCAAGGCTCATCTAGCAAAATAGGCTGATAAAGATGGCAATCACAAGATGTAAAGTGGGAATGGTTTCATTTTTACACAATCTTGAAACATGGGAAACTATGCTTGAGTATACTTGAAGATGGTTTCATTTTTCACAAGCTTGAAACATGAGAAAAAACTATGCTTAGATTTGATTTCATTTTTACACAAGCTTGAAACAGAAACATACTATGTTTGGATTTGGTTTCATTTTTACACAAGCTTGAAACAAAGATAAACTATGCTTGAGAGGAGTTTGCATGCCCCCAACATAATGACTCAATTCGAGGCACATGCCCTCAAGCTTCATTTCATTCACCTAAGTAGACTACTGGTTATTAACAGGTGGATGGAATAAAGGTTCACTTATGAGATGAAAGAATCGACAGGGATTTTACGAGATATGATCAAAGACTTGAATTGGAAGGGGATTTGTTTCATTTTTTTAATGAGCTTGACACAGGAAGAGAACCATGCTCATAACACCTTGATTAATTTTTTACCGAGCTTGACACAAGTAAAGGAACCATGCTCGTGGAGACCTATTTCATTTTTTAACGAGGTTGACATAGTAAAAGAACTATCCTCATATCCATTGTTTCATTTTTTAAGGAGCTTGACACAAGACAAAGAACTTGGCTCCATGGTCATTGTTTTATTTTTTAATGAGCTTGACAGAAGACAAGGAACTCTGCTCCACGATCGTTGTTTCATTTTTTAATGAGTTTGACACAAGACAAGGAACTCTACTCCATGGTCCTTGTTTCATTTTTTAATGAGCTTGACACAAGATAAGGAACTCTACTCCATACACCTATTTCATTTTTTAACGAGGTTGACATAGTAAAAGAACTATCCTCATGGTCCTTGTTTCTTTTTTTGATGAGCTTGACACAACACAAGGAACTCTGCTCCATCCCAGCCCGATCAAAAGAGACCATGGCTTCCAAGAGGTTCTCATAAGATGGGAGAAAAACACTTTGGAAGGGATACATGTCCAGGGATCCAAATGAAAAATCAAGCTTCAATGCCCTCAGTACATGGTGTACTACATCGCCTACTAGATCATCAGTAGATGTGGGCATGGGACAGGTGGCCACGTAATTAACATGTGGTGGAGGTGATACCACTTGCACATAAGAACCATTTAGTGATGATGGTTGAGTGGGAGCTGAGTCAGGACCAATGAATGTAAGTTTATCAATGATCACAATGCTTCCTTCATGTGGGAAACACATCACTCGAAAGAGAGAAGAAACAAGAGTTCCCATGACATAAACATAGTCACGGCTAAGGAACAGATTAAAATATAAAGGGCCATGGACAACCATCATGTCTATATAGACACTCTTTCCTCCTAAAGTAATAGGTAACTAGGGAAGGATCCCTAACGGTTAACTAGTTCCTTTTTTAAAAGTTAACAAATTTTAGGTGAAAGGGACAAGATGAGAAGAACCAAAAGCTCGCCAAGAATTTGAGGACAGAAGGCTAACATATGCACCCTAGTCTATGATTGTGCTACGTATGGCCATATGGTAAGCCTGTACTATAATCTGGAAAGGCACATAAGATGGAAGGTAATATCCTACCAGTCGACTCCAATCAAAAGAAGTGACTAAAGTACTAAGAGGGGGTGTCGTAGGAACAGGAGATCTATCCTCATTCTCTATGGGAACATGAGAAATGCTCTCATACACCTCGGGAATAGGAGGATTTACCTCTAGTTCATTCAAAACTAAAGAAACCAGAAGAAACTGAGAAGTATGGGGTCCACTCTCTATATGAAAGGTACAGTTAACTGAAGGTGGAGCCAAGTCTACCAATTTCTCAACCAATGGTTAGTCGAGAATGGACTCACGAGACTCACTTTTGGAGTGGGGTTGACCAAAGATGACTTTTGATCAATCTTATGATCACCTAGCAAAGGATCAAGCGAAAGCTTTCGATACCTAGATAGAAGACAAGGTTGATAAGTTGTAAGATTTTCCAACTCTTTGGAAGCTTCATCCATAAGAAGATAAAGGTGAATGGGATGATTACCTTCACACAACTTACAAGGAAATTTTACTTTACCCTTTTTCCCATGTAATTTACTATTACTAGTTGAAGGTATATCACCAGTATGATCGCCAGAGGCTGATGACAAAAGTCAATGTGAACTTGTGGACCACACTTCTAAGACCTTGAGAATGCCAAGACAACTTCGAAGAAGGTGGTCACCCTTACATAACATGCAAGGGAATTTTACTTTTCGGGGCTAGTTGGAATATTTTTTTTCATTAGTTGCATCGGTAGCAATGGCTACTTGGTTACCCCCTTGCTTATTTTCCTTCTTCTTCTTCGTCCTCTTCTTCTTCTTCTTAGCTTCCTGGTTACTAGAATCCAGAATTTCGCCAAGTGAAGAGAAGGAACGGGGCGAAGAAATAGGCGAAGAAGGTCAGGGGTCGACTTTCGGCTCAACATGAATTTGATGGTGTTCAGGTGGAGGAAAACTTGGTTGAAAAGAAGTTGGGAGACTCAGAATCACCGAGGTCGAAAATAACCAAACTGGCAGACCAATGGTCAATCCAGGAAGGGATAACGTTGTCATATAGGGAGCACCAACATTTCCAAAAGAAGGAAAAGGAATAGGATTCCCATCATGGGGATTTCCTTGGTTGGTAGACTCGGGAAACATTTCCATCAGTATCAACCTAAGATCTACTAAGGACTATTTCCATAGGAAGGATGTTTTTATGCGGTCAATTAAATTTAGAAATTAACAACAAATAAATAAAAAAGGGGTAACTAGGGAAAACGGTTTACCAAGTATCTGTGAACCGCAGTATACACCTTAGCCGAAACCAAGGATTTAACGTACGATGGCCAACCTACCTGAATGTTGTGTTATGTGTATCATGTTTACAAGGCGGCTGACTCAATTACCTGTGGCTAAAAGATATAAACCTAATGGGGTCACCCAATATATACACGATGGTACAGGGAGCATAAGTTTGTGTTAAAGTTGTCTAATGCAGAACCGTTTGATGAGAGAGTCCCTATATACCCTATATACCTGAAAGTACTGGAGAACATTCTATATACTTCCATACTGGGACGGGATTTCACCCCCGAGATACACTACAGGCAGTTAATGACATTTGTTATTAAAGACGTTGGAACGCGTCTCTAGCCTAGACCTCTAGATATTTGTGTCAAGTTCCAAATGCTCCTTAGGTTAATTGAGGTAAATTTTAACGTTTATCTTCAATTATGTTTCAGTTTTGGGCTCAAAACTATGTCACCTAAACACCTATGATGCAACTATATGAGAAAAGGAAAACATTTTGTTTCAATGAAATCTAGACTATTCAAGGGAAGAAATTTCAATCAATAATGCATCAAACAAAATGCATCACGCAAAATACCATCCACTAACTTTCACTTTTGTCTTCCAAATGCAATGCTTAAAGTAAAAATGATTTGAACTTTACTAAGATGCACTTATGTGAATTATGCTTTTCTTTTTGTTTTGAATTATTCGATGCACCTAATACAGTTTTTTAGCTTTCAATCACTGAAAAATGTGATCTATTCTCAATGATGAATCTTAAAAATAACTTTTCAATGAAACTAATCTAATGCATTTTCATGAAAAAAAAAATGAAATACAAGCTAAAACAAATGCAAAACAATGATTTCCACATAATGTAACACTCAACCAATCAGCAAAACAAACATCTCAATGACATCAACAAGAAGTAAGGAACCCTAGCTAGGGTTAGTTACAGAACCTTTCCATGGCGGATTACTGGCTCAGCATTCGGGATTTGGGTCTAATGTCGGTTGTTTGAAACATTATCATCGTAACTCGCGGTGGTTTTTTTGTCACTTTCTGCGGTCCCCCCGGTGAACGCTCTGCCGCACTGCCTTCCACTTTACACCCCGCAGATGGACCCCCGTTCGAATCCCTTCGCCTCCTTCCGACCGTTCATCATGGGTGACGAGGAGTTGGTTGATTACGAGGTGGACCCCATGCCGCATCAGGATATATGGGCACATACAAGGCGGCCCCAAATGATTCCAAGAAGCGTTGCGCTGGGTATTGCGACAGGTGCTCAGTCTCAGCTTCCACAGTTGGCTTCATCAGGTAAAAACAAAGAGCCGGTTCCTTCGCCCGCGGACGCCTCGCCCCTTGATTGCCCTCCGCTCTCCCCAGCGACGGCACAGCTCTTAGGCACTTGCCTTCTTAGCTCTCCATTTTCCGACGCCCCGCTTCCGTTTCAAGCCCGCCCTGGTTTACCTCCGCCTCCGCCCCCTTCGAGCTCCCATTCTCCTTCTGTATCCTTCATGCCGCAAGCTCATCTGCCAAATATCCAACCCTCTGCATCCTACCTCCCCGGCAACATCTCGACACCCTGTACTCCGATACATTCAGGCTGTTTCACTACCCCGCCTTTTCCGGCTCGCTCAGCTGCTTCGGCTCAGCATAGTACCTCTGACCCGTGTCGCAATCTGCTTAAGAGCATCCCCTTTGGAAAACGCTCTGAGAAGGTGAACAAAGGACGCTGCCTCCGGTCCATTGATCCTGACTACATCATCAATTTGGGACCTGAAGCTCCGCTCCCGGACGTTATGGACGCCGCTAAGAAAGTTCTGGTTGGACGGGTCAGAGGACGTAATTACACAGCAGATCGTCTTAAGCTTTGGGTGGATGAAATTTGGGGGTCTTTCTTCAAAGAACTCCCCGAGGTTATGGTACTTACAAGAGGCTGGTTTGCCTTGCATTTTCAGCGTCCCGAATACACACAGTGGGTCCTTACCCAATTTTGGCATATCGAGCTCGCCCCAGTCTTACTAAAGAGGTGGGATCCCCTCTTCGACCCAGATCGTGAACAACTGGGGGAAGGACCCATTTGGGTTCGCCTCCCTGGGCTTCCATGGCAATTCTGGAATCAGTATACATTCAAAAAAATTGGGGACACTCTTGGCACTTATCTGGAACACGATAGGTCATACGAGAAGTCAGGTACTAGGACCATGGCGCGAATTCTCGTTCATATGGATATCAGGCCCGGACTGGTGGAAAAGATCACCCTGCACCATAATCATGTTTTGCGCAAGCAGCCTCTGGATTATGAGGGTGTTCCATACCATTGCAGGAGGTGCCACAAAGTTGGGCACCTATACAAAGATTGCCCTCTGATTTCAAGGGTGGTTTCTGAGGAGGCCAAGGGACCCCGTCAACAGGCCACGGTGAATCAAAATGTTGATGAAAACATTCCTAAGGAAGGCGCTCAGAATACACAGGAGAACCCCTCCATGAAGAAGGGTGTCAGTGCTTCAAATATTGCCCGCAGTAAGGACTCGGCTGCACCTGGACCGCCGCGAACCCGATCGAAGACCGCTGTAAAGGCATCAAAACCGTCCGAGACTACACCGGCTCGAACGGGTAATGTCTCCATTTCCCCTCTAGCTCAATCTTACTCTATTGATTTGCAATCTTTTGTTCATACTTCTATTCATGCTCCTCAATCTGAATTTGTGCCTATCCCTTCCATTCTCTGCACCATCGCCCCTCCCCCGCCCACCATATCTACCACCCCTCCCTCGCAAAATATGAATCTGGGAGCTCCTGACATCCCATCTTCGCCAAATGTTTCTGGTTCTCATCCTTATCATCTGAGACCTCGAGCTCGGCCCCGAATCTTAGGGTTGGGCTCTTCCCCCGAGCACCATCGTAAACAGAAACGTGGCAGACCCTCCCATATCTCCTCGGCTAAGTTAAATGCGGTCGTTGATGTTGCCATGGGGAGACAAGCTACTATTGAACGGGCACTTAGAGCTATCGAGCCCATGTCCTGTGGTGATCCATGATCTGGCTCTCCTTCAATTGCAGGGGATTAGCCAACCCCAAAAAACGTTTGGCTCTTAAAAGACTCCTCCATGTTTCTAGATGTGATATTATTTTCCTTCAAGAAACCTTATGCTCTGCTGAAGTGGCGGTGAGATGTCTTCATGATTTGCTTCCGGGATGGATTCTGCATGGTCTGGATGCCTGTGGTCGTTCAGGTGGTTTACTCATTGGTATTAACCCAAGGAAATGTAGGCCTCTCTCGGCCTGGGGGGGCAGAGGGTTCCTCGGAATGGATATTATTGTTGGAGACCTGGGTATACCTATCAGATTTATCAATATATACGGACCTAACCAGAACCGTCTCCCCTTCTGGCAAGATTTTCTCTCTGGTGACCATATCACCCAGAGTACTGTGATTGGGGGTGACTTCAATTTTTCATTGGGAGCTAGTGAATCCTGGGGACATAATGCACAGTGGGATCCCATTATGGATCAAATGAAACTACTTCTAGACTCACATCACCTTGTGGATATCCCGATGAACAAGAAACTACCTACTTGGCAAAATCAGCGCACTGGGGAGGCTG
Source organism: Pinus tabuliformis (assembly GCA_031772625.1). Lineage (NCBI taxonomy): Eukaryota > Viridiplantae > Streptophyta > Pinopsida > Pinales > Pinaceae > Pinus > Pinus tabuliformis. The sequence continues at coordinate 1,483,388,124 of CM062816.1, read as the reverse complement.
CTTTGGGGAGGCGACTGGACAGGTTTATGATGCATCAGGAACTTATTCAGATTTGCCCATTGTACAGACAGTGGGTTGGCACAGGGGGACTATCTGATCATCAACCGATTTTTCTTCAAATGAGTGATAACAGCCCTAAGCCGCGGGCCCCTTTCAAATTTTTTGCTGGTTATCTCCAGGATCCGGATTACATCAAGATGGTTAAGGATTTTTGGGCATCATAGGTCCCCATGCGGGAGCAGAGGAAAGCTTTGGATTTTTGTGAGCGGCTCAAAAAACTTAAAGGATTAACAGAGATTTGGGCGACAAACAAGCGGAACAGAGATGAACAGATTCTGAAGGAGACTGAAGCACAAATTGCTTCATTGACTGATGACAAAGGGTCGGGCTATATTAATGACGAATCTAAAGCTCTACTCAACCAACTGATTGGGCAACAAGCAAAAATTTTACAAGTAAAGGAGGAACAGTGGAGACTTAAAAGTAGAGCCATTTGGCTCAAAGCGGGGGACAGTAATACTAAATTATTTCATAACCTTGCCAACGACAGGAAGGCATCGAACACTATATGGCGACTACCTAGGGAGCCAGATGGATGGGCTACTACTCACCAGCAATTGGCTAGTCTCGGCGTTTCCCATTTCAAAGGTCTCTTCACGGCTCCACCTGATGTTAACCTTCCTGACATCATTAGAGTGGCAGAAAAGTTTCCCCGGTTTGTTGCACAGGATGATATTGAAGACCTCACAAACCCAGTCACTACTCAGGAGCTTGAAAGTACACTTAAATGGTTCAAGAAAGACAAGAGCCCGGGTCCAGATGGATGGCCGGTGGAATTCTATCTGGCATTTTACGATCTGTTGGGAGAGGATCTGCTTGCTGTTGTGGAGGAAAGCCGGATCTCGGGACACATCCATCCTCCTATGAATCAGTCCTATATTGCCCTGATCCCCAAAACCGATGAACACTCATCTTTTAATGATTTTCGTCCTATCTCCCTGTGTAATTGCCTATACAAAATCATTGCCAAGATCATCGCCAATCGTATTAAGCCTATTCTGTCCTCCCATATTTCAGCTGAACAATTTGCATTCCTCCGTAATCGTCATATCCAAGAAGCCATTGGCACTGCCCAGGAGACTCTTCATTCTATCAAGTTAAAGAACCTGAAAGGGGTATCCTTAAAAATAGACCTTGCTAAGGCTTTTGACAAAGTAAACTGGCTATATCTCAAAATGATCCTTATCCATCTGGGGTTTCCACATCAATTAATAAATTGGATTATGGGATGTGTTTCTTCTGTCTCCTTTGCCATCCTCATCAATGGTGCTGCTTCGGAACGTTTTAACATCAACAGGGGAATCAGACAAGGCTACCCTCTCTCCCCACTACTCTTTCTCATTGTCATGGAAGGTCTAAGCAGACTTATTGCGGATGCAAAAAGGAATGGGGAGCTGAGTGGTCTCAAAATTTCTGATCAAATATCCATTACCCACCTCTTGTTTGTTGATGACATTCTCATCTTCCTCAATGGTAGTGTCAGAGATAGCACTACTTTTCATAATATCCTTCTTCTCTTCAGTAAAGCTACGGGTATGGAAATCAACAGGAACAAATCCACCAGATCATTGACGAGATGTTCGCAGCAAGAAACTCAGTTGGCGGTTCAGTTCTTCCCATATCTGGAAATCAATCTTCTGGAAGGCATTAAGTATCTTGGATTCAGATTAAGGCCGGATGGATACAAATCGGAACACTGGTTGTGGCTCATTAACAAAATTGAGAATAGGATCAACTGCTGGCACCACCGCCTTCTATCAAAAGCTGGCAGGTTACAGCTGATCAAATCAGTGCTTGAGGCCACACCAGTATATTGGATGTCCCTCACATGGATTCCGAAGGGCATTTTACAAAGAATTCAACAAATCTGCAACAGGTTCCTGTGGAATGGCAACAAAAAGGGTAGGATTTTTGCATGGACAAGATGGTCCCTTGTCTCCCTGCCTAAAAAATGGGTGGGTGGGGATTAAAATCCATCTCAGATTTCGCTCAAGCCTTAACAGCAAAGCAGGGCTGGTCTCTACTCAAGATGGATAGTCTGTGGGCCGAAGTCATACATAAAAAATACATTTGGCCTTCCAATATCACAGACTGGCTTCGCAGATCCACTTGGAACCATCAGGGTGTTTCTGTGATCTGGAGAGCTACGCTTAGAGCTATGCCTCTAATCAAGGATAACCTATTATGGAAAATAGGTAATGGCATACAAGTTCGCATAGGGCTGGACCCTTGGCCTGGGTCAGGGAATGCCCATCTCTTGCCAGAAGACATGATTCGACACCTCAACAATATGGGCATCAAACATCTTGCTCAGGTTGGTGACCCACAACGATCAACCATTTTCACTCAGGCTTGGCTATCGGATCAACAGTGGCAGTTGACTGATGAATGGGCGGACCATTGGCAGCGATACACACAGGCACTTACTGAAACCCATATTAAGCTACATGAGCACGAAGACGAACTCATCTGGGCACCAGCTAAAACAGGCATATATACACCAAAGCTGGGTTACTTAAAGCTCATAGAGGACAAGAAGCCTGATATACTTAAAAATTGGTGGTCGGACATCTGGCAGCTTCAAGCTCAGCCAAGAACCAGACTCCTTATGTGGAACATATTGGCGAATAAAGTTCCAACTGGGGAAAACCTTAAAAGAAGAACTTTTGCAGGTCCCACCTGGTGTGTACTCTGCAATAAGGCGGAGGAAACTACTTCTCATCTTTTCCTTACCTGCGAAGTCACCAACTGGATCTGGCAGCAGGTCAAACACTCCCTTAACATCACTACAGACTGGCAAGCAGATGATATCCTCACAGCTTGGGCACATTGGTGGTCTGCTGTGCCTGGGGAAAAAGCAAGAAATCTTCCATTAGTTGTTTCCGCGTACATCTGGTTCAAACGCAACGACATCATCTTTTCGGCTGGCAGACGCAACTGGCAAATTATTCCGCCATCCATCTGTGCAGCCTACACAGAAATCCCTTTCGAAGACAAATCCAATGCACACAGGCACATTATACCTGAAAATATAGACAGGGATTTGCCGTGGGCCTACTTCGACGGTGCCGCTTCGGCACAGGGATGTGGAGGAGGAATACTTTTACACTTAACTGATACACATTTCTTCCATCTGCGACTGGGTCTTGGTCTGGGAATCAACAATTATGCAGAGATCATCACATTGAGACACCTTCTTTACTTTGCACTATCTAAAAATTTCCGTCAAATTCAAATTTTTGGGGATTCTAAGATAGTGATTGATTGGGCAAACAATAAATCAGTCTGTCATACTTATTCTTTGAAACATATCTTGGAAGAAATTGTTTTTTTCAAAACATTTTTTGACCGGATCACTGTTTCTCATATCTACAGGGAAAGAAATACAACTGTTGACCGGCTCTCGAAAGAAGCGGCGGATCGGCCTCTAGGCGATTGGATGATTGATGAACACAGTCCGGATGGGGTGCACAGATACTACCACCGTCCCTACATCGATGGCCTACATCAAGGGGACATCCTCCCCTTATGATTTTTTGATACATTTTGTCTCTTATTGTATAATTCGGCATGGCCTTGATAGACGCTATCTTGTTTAGTACTTGGACAGAGTTTCTCCTCTATATTTTGCATAATTTTGAACTGCTATGTAATGTTCATATATTGTAATGGATACAGTCCCATCGTATCCATAGAGACACCATCAGGACATTTTGAACTTTCAGAGTAGTGGTATACCACTCTATGGCATATGCCTTGGCATCTACAGCATGTAATATCTATTATACCTCTTAATAGAAATTACGAACTCTATTTTCCCCGGAAAAAAAAAAACAAGAAGTAAGCAATGATCAATTGACCAGAAACCCTAGAACTCAGTAATATTTCAATTCGAAGCTAATGAGATAAATTTTGCAAATTAATCAAGACAATTAATGAAAGAACTGACAAATCCAAGCATACAAGATGGGAAAATATCTTAGGGGCCAAGACGCACTGGATTCTAAGGAAGAAACCTTAAAAATTCTCACATTTAAGGATCATCGCTACTTTAGATACTAAAAACCCATGATGATTGGGTTATCATCGCTACTTTGCATAGCCAAACCTACGATGGTTGGGGTCATTAGCACTACTTTGTATAGAAAAAGTAGTGATGATTTCAACGTGACCAATAGTGAAGAAAAATATTTCATCATGACTGTAAAGGTAAAAACCGCGATGCCATCACGACTGTTAGAGCTAAACCCGCAATGGGCGAGGAATATGGGAAAAAACAAAAAGATTCCAAGAAACAATCCGTACTTAGCACTCTAAGGCAATAATCAGTGATGGTATAAACCCAGATTGATGCAGACAAGCCGAGATATCGACGATTGGTCTAACTAGTCAAAGGATCTAATTAAAGGAATGGATGGAAAGGGTTATAGCTTCCCCAGCGAAGTCGCCATTTTTTTGTCTAGGACATCCTCTCTACAAACAGAGGTGATTCCTCTAGCCCAATGAGTGAGACTAGCAACCTACGTGACAATCTACTGGACACTTTCTTAAGTTACAATTAAAATGAGAGACGAAGAAGATGGCCTACCTCGTTCTGATGCTATCACGTCCTCGTTTGTTGAAGACATTGAATCACTTGTGTCATGGGCTCGGTCTTGCTGCTCACATCGTTTAAACACCTGCACAAGAGATCAAGACACAACAAGGCATGCAAATACAAATAGCATAATCAAAAGTAACCTACTTAATAGATCAATGAGCATTAAGATAAATGATATAGGAACATACACATTTATGGAAAATGAACTAGTAGTTGTATATTAATAAAATAAAGGAGGAAGCATACAACCAAGCCTTGATGTCAATAGGCTCTCCTTGAATGAATTTCCAAGTCCAAGCTTAAGCTCTCCAAGCACTCATTCCCCAAGCCAAATGAGTAGAATATTGGCACAATCTTAGCATAAGGGTGCAAATAGACAAAGACCAACCATTTGGGAATGGGAGAGGATGAATATATAGGCAGGGAAAGGGAGTTATGATTCTCCAAAGATAGGAGAAATCCCTCATCTCAAGGAGATATCTCATAGGGATAAGACCAAAAGGCCAAGTTGAGAGAACTTGACCTCATCCACGCTGAACAACCTCCAGCTCGTCGCTCTGGAAGCTTCTAAATCACTAAGCTTTTCATCCTCTTTAGGAAAATTTCCTTTTAGGGATCATGGTGGGTATACAAGAAGACAGAGTGATGGCATTATGGGGCTATTATAGTGCAACTAGCGACCATCATGATTTTCAGTATCATAAGAGCGATGATTGTAAAATTAGGGTTTCATAGCCACAGGGGAAGATCAAGGCATTTTCCAATTAGTGCTTTAGGGAGGATTTGAGCTACATATCTGAATGAGTATAATGCATGATGGTCATGTTTCGGGCACTTCAAGGTATTTCACAGGGAAGTGTGGGAGGTGTGACAAAATATTGTGTAACAGATGCCACCGAAGTTATCCACCTACACCGTGAGGAATTGGAGTGTCTCCTAGTATCTCAAGATTTACTGTAATCCACAATCTGATCCAGGGATCACTAGGCCCTACACTGAGACACACTGCTCAGGCTTTACCATACATCCCATCCTAGGACTACTAAGCCCAACGAAGAGAAATCCACCTCTTGGATTTATAATATATCCCGCAATTCATGGGCAAGGATTCGTAGGCACACATTCTGGCTTTACCGCAACCCACAGTATGGTTAAGGGGTTATTAGGCTAGTGGATTTGTTATGTCATATTATTCTTGAAGGTGTATGAAAAGAAACTACTTTAGGTTGTGGATGACAAACAACCCTAACAATAAAAATGGTTGTTAAACAGTGTAGATCTACAGCAAATGATAGAAACAAAACCTGCCAAATTCCTGATCTATGCAACAGAAATAGTTAAACAGCAAAATGGAATAGTAAAATAAGCGCAAATAACTCTAATAATCCAATGGAAACCAGATATATAAATAATATATTTTATTAAACAACACCTGTGAAGGGAACAAATAATGTTAACAATCCCCCTCTATGGGATGGGTTCTTGGCTATCCTAAATGTCTTCAGCTGTTGTAGAGTCTCTCTCCTCTATAATATGTAAAACCCAGCAAACAAAATGTTTGAACTCAATGAGAACTCAAATGAAAAAGAAGATGGTGTGTGACAATGATAATAATCAAAGCTACAACAGTGAGTGCAACAATGAAAATGATCAAAAGTGAAGAATGAATGTAAAAGCCTTCTATTTATAACAAAATATTACGTTATTTTTTAAAAATGGGAAAGAATAAAATATTATTAACCAAATTCTAGAATTAACTATTTGGAATATTTTATTATATTTGGTTGGAGGAAAAAAATATTTAAACTTATTCAGAAATAATATATAAATTATTTATTTATTTATCATCTCAAGAAATATGGTTAAGGAATACTAAACAAATAATGATTTATTTAAGTATTCCTAGGGTATTTAATCAAACTAGACAAGGAATAATAACTAATTAGTCATTAATTAATTATTCCTAGAGAAAAATAAGATAATTATTTATTTATCTATTTATTTCTCATAACTGAGTCAAATATGACAATGAATATTAGTTAAACAATGGTCTAATTAATTATTGCTAGAAGATAATTAAATAAATAGTGATTTATTTAATTATTCTTCATGGGTTTAATTATAAATGACTTAATAAATGTGGTTTATTAAGTAATTTCTTATAGTGAAATCAATTTTACTATGGTAAAATTGGCCTTACATGGTGTACTTCGATCCATCTAGTAAATTATGACTAGATGATCAATTTTTGGTGATAACAAGATTTATCGTGATCCATAGTCTGGTTCAAGGACCACTAGACCATGTGTTTGTCAGTCCAGAGATCCACTCCACTTAGCTTCGAATCCATCCGACCACCCCAAATTAACCGAATATGAGAAACCCATTTCATCAAAGCTATCAGGAAATGGCAATAGTAAGCTGAAGAACATTGTCACACTTGGAAAAACCCATGCCATGATAGAAAAGAACCACATGAAATACCATGCATGCCAAATCTAATAAGTAAAATACACATGCAAGTCAATACCTACAATGAAGTCTGCTGTTGCTACTTGATCCTGTCTTTCCCTACTTGGTCTTTGCTTCCTCTTTCCTTCTTGCCTTTCTTGCTCGAATGCCAAAGTGCTCCAAGAAATTCTAAGTGTCCAAGAGTGAGAGAGAGGGAGAGAGAGAGAATAATGAGAGAGCTCCAAAGCTAAACTGACAAACGGTTACTAACTGATCCTCAGAAGAATTTTTATGAATGAGGCCTCTATTTTATTTATTTTCCATTATTTTCCTTCATTTTCCTCCTCACATGAAACATGTGACCTTTCACCTCTTTTTTCTCCTAATTTCCATTATTTTCATAAATAATTGTACCAAAAATACCATTGTCTTTCCAAAGCCTTAACCATTGCCTTTGTCAATTTCCTTAGCCATAGACAATCAAATGAACACCCCCTAGGATGTCTTGCCCAACATTCATCTTGAAATAAGTGTCCCTGTTATCACCCCAAGAAACTCTCCTAGGTTGTATCTCGGAGATGCTCGGGAACATTAGAAACTCAACTAAATGTTGGAAATGGATGAATGGAAGGAATGATGCATATTCAAGCCAGATAACCACTTCTACTATGCTTAACTCCAGACATGGGTGAACACCCCCAGACTACAAGGCTTTAGACCACCAATTACTCACAGTTTAAGGAATAGGTGAATATGGAGAATACTGACCACACCAGCAGATGCGCAAGACCATGTGATGGCCAGCTGCAACCAGTAAAGAGGTCTATAAATCTATTTCCTAATGCACAGACAGGATGACAGCTCTCTGGCACTAAGTTAACAGAAACCTGCATACATATTCAATAATACGTACAAGATTTCAACACAGAGGTGGGATGACAGCCCCTCTAATGCTAAATATCAAGAGCACATGAACAAATGCATAACAGGCACAGCCTAGAACATAATAGAAGTGGACAGTGAGCAATTAACAGCAAAAGAAGCTTGCATTAGCTGAAAATGAAGACTAGACGCTGTGAGTATCAAAGTAGTTACAGTCTCTAGAAGTTGAACCTTAGATCAAAACTACAACCATCAACCCTGATTATATTTGTTTTCTGGGTATATATAGAGTTTCATTACAAAAATATGTTGATGTTCTATGCATGGAGGGGTCATTATGGACCACCAACCGCTTTAACTCTCTGATGGCGTCTCTGCTACAGTCTGTCTGCTTTAATGAATAAATTTGATCTTTTTTTCTGCTCTGTTGTCCTTCCTTAACAGGTGGAGTGTAGTATGGATGACCTTTCATGACTGATAAATGTGCTGATCTGCTCAAGGCACGTCCTCTTCCCCTCGGCCATACCGCTTGTTGAATGCGGTGGTTTGTTGCACTATACTGCTCCATGATTGCTTTGTTGGTTCGGGATGAGTTGTGTGTATTGTGTTGTCGCCTTTCCCTTTAAAATGTTTAATAATGGGCATTTTCTGTTTTACACAGAAAATACTGTAATACTGTAAATCCTGCCCATTCTACTTCTTATGGAATTCAAAAGTCCTCAAGCATGATTTAACTATCTATCGGGTCTGCCCTTGGGTAGCTATTTCATATCGCACTTGGCCTGGTCCCTTTGTATTTTGTTTATACAACAAAATACATTAAAATACATTAAAAGTTGGGCGCTGGCGGAACTGAAAAATATACATTTTAACTTCGAAACCCTTTTGGTTCCGGCTATCAGGTCACACCGTATGCATATGTTAAAACCCCGCCCCTTTGGTTTCCGCCGATGCGATACAGCGATGCGATGTGGGCCATCGATCCGCGCGCGCGATCGACAGTCCACATTGCATCGTTGATCGCAATCGCAATGCCCCTTATGTCCGTGCTGATACCGCCGATTCGCCTCCATCAATTGCCACTGCCTGCCTGTGCCGATTGTGACCCGCCGATCTGATCATCGGCGATAGCTGATCGGCGGTGTCATGTGCCGATTCCCACTGCTTGCCTGTGCCGATCAGATCTGCCAATACGATCCGCCAATTAGATCTGGACCATTGATTGGCCAAATTGAACGGTTGTTGTGCAACCATCATTTAAGCCTGCACCTGTGGGTTTTTTCATGGTTTTGGAGTGTTTTTGCCTCCCGATAGTGTATTTCCGCCCTTCCAAGGGCTCTCCTCTTGTGATGGTTTTGACTTTGAATGATCCTTAAGAGGATTCTGAAGACTTTTAGGGCAAACTTGGATCCTTTGGCGTGATTTTAAGCAGATTTGCAGACTTTGGGAGTGTCTTGGATCCAAATTTTATCCTTTTGTATAGCAGAGCTAACAGTCCCATCAACCGTGGTTATTATTTTTAACTTTTATTACATGGAATTTTCATCAAGGTTGTTACACAACCATGCTTCCGCTTCCTGTGATTTCTTCATCTCTCCATCAAATGTAGGTGCCTCTGCTTTCTTAAAATCGTCTGGCAAATATCCCATGTCACTCCTCATGTAAGGATGATAATGATTTTGATCATAATGACTGTCAGAACCAAAACTAGAATTGTACATGTGTCTATCACCTTTCCTATCTGTAGTGTCCAACAATTTTCCATCTTTAATCGTGTCATCTCTGTCCGACCGATGACCACCATGAGGCCTACTACCATATGCCCCATTATTTTTTTCCTCCTCATGATTGATCAGAAGTGGTCCCCGTCGTTGCAATTCTGACAAACTCTGAAGTATAACTGCATTTACCTCTGCTTATTTCTCTTATGCATGTATGATCGTGTCATTGGTTGTCTTACAACTCCTTATTTCTACCTTTAATCTTCTCAATGTGTTTGCGAAATTAGAAGAGTGCAAAACACCACATTGTTCATCTGATCCATAGGGAGAGCCTTAGGAACTGTAGTCTACCATCTTGCTATTCATATTTGATATTCTTCCTGCAAGGTATATCAACATAGTACCGATCAAATGAGAAAATAAACTAGTATGCGTTTTTTTGAGGTAGCAAAAAATTACTTGATTTTGAAAAATGGTGATTCAGAATACACCTTTTTTTTAACATATTTTGGCCACTTTAATTTTCATGTATCAAGTATGAACAGTTTTTCTAAATGTTAGTGATTTTCATGTTGATTTTGAAAAGTATTGATGTAGCATCAACACATTTTTTTAAATGTTAGTGATTTTCATGCTGATTTTGAAAAGTGTTGATGCAACATAAACACATTTTTTTAGAGGACTTATTTTTGACACTTTAAATTTTTTTATGTATCAAGTGTGAAAAGTGTTGGTGAGCATCAAACATTTTTGTTTAGAGAGCTTAGTTTTTACACTTTAAATTTTCTAATGAATTAAGTGCGAATAAATTTTTTTAAATGTTGGTGATTTTCATGTTAGTAATAAAACATAAAGATTAAAATTAAAAAAATATGACAAAAAATCAAATACAAAAACAAAACAAAACAAAACCTATAAAAATGTAAAATAAAAAAACCAAAATCAATTCGTAAAAAAAAATGAATAAAAGATTAACGGAAAACAACAACAACAAAAAATAAAACAATATATATATATATATATATATATATATATATATATATATGAATTAGTCACCGGAGAATCCACAGTAAGAACTTTTTTCTGCCAACGTTTCAAATTCCAACCGGGATCCATCATCAGGACAACTTGAATGCTTGATAGAAGAAGAGCAGATTTTAGGGTTTAAATAGAAATGAGGAGAGAAAGGAGGGAAGGTTGGCTCTCAATTTTTGAGAAATCGGCTGCTTCTGATTAATTAATTTTTATTTATTTATTTATTTTTATTTTATTTATTTATTTATTTAAATTATATATATATATATATATATATATATATATATATTTAAAGAAAAACAAATTAAACTAAAAAAAATCCAAAAAATTTAAAAAACAAATAAAAAATAAAAACTTCGTTAGAGAAAATAAATAAATTAAATAATTACCAAAAAAAATTAAACAATTAATTAAATAATTTAAATAAACAAATTTAAAAATAAAATAAAATTGAAATTTAAGAACTATTTTTTGAAATTAAAATTATAAAAAAAAATTAAATTATAAAAAATAAAATAAAATAAAATAAAAACATTTAAATTTTAAATTTAAAAGAATAATAATAATAATAATTAAAAAAGAAAATTATGCGCCTCCCCCCTCGCTCCGCCCAACCCCACCACCTCCTTCTGCCTCCCTCGCCCCTTGCTCCCCCTCGCCTCCACCACCCTAGCCCCTCGCCTCCCCCTCCTCCCCACGCCACATGACTCCCTCTCTGCCCCCAACCCTCCCCTCTCTCCTCCCCCTCCCTGCCTCGTCCCTCACCCCTGTCTTTCTCCCCTCCCCTCTCCGCCCACCCGGGTCCCCTGCAAGTGACTAAAAGGATGCAAGTTGATTCCCAGAATCGACCTCTTAGCCGCTCGTTGGGGACCCGGGCGAGCAGGGAGGGCCGAGTGGGGACAGTTAGGGGGGTGAGGGAGGGTGTGGCGGTAGGATGTGGGGATGGGGGAGAGGGGAGCGAGGAGAAGGGTAGAGAGGAGGGCCAAAAGGAGGGAGTGGGTGCGATGGGGAAGGGAGGAGGAGGAGGGGAGGAGGGGTCTTTGGTGGGGAAGGAGAGGCGAAGCAAGCAGGTGGGGAGGTACAAGGAGACGGTGGAGTTGGGTGGAGAGAGGGAGGATGGGGTAGTTTTTTTAATAATTTTTTTTAATTGTTTTTCTTTAATTGCCTTTTTTTTAATTTAAATATTTTTCATTTGTTTTTTAGTTGTTTTGTTTTTTTTTTATAATTTAAATTTTTTAATTTAAAAATTTAAATATTTTTTATTTTATTTTATTTTAAACTTTATATATATATATATATATATATCAGGTGCACACATTCCTTATCTTTTTCTTTTTCTAATACATATTTGCTCATATAATTTTAAGTATGAATATTTCACCACATTTACCAAAGATTACCAAGGGCAGGCCTAGCACAGTTACTCTACAAGGCCTTTATGAGTATATAGAGTCTTTAGAGAAACGTAGAGAAGAAATAGAAGCCAAGTTACAAAAAGAGTTAGAAGCCATGCCGGAAAATAAATTTGCATCTCTTGAAGACACGATCCAAAAACAAATAGAAAATAAAATAGAACTACTAGAGAATAAAATGGAGGCAATAGAGACTAGATTGCAGGTTATAGAAAAACAAAACCAAGATACTAACCAACCATTCCAGTGAGGAGACGTTGATACTTTAGAGGGTCTTAAAATGAAAGACATGATTAAAGAATTAGAAGAAAAAGTTAATAGCCACCCCACCCTAAATAATGTGGTAGATAAGTTAGATATTAAACTAATTAAAGATGAAATGAAAAAATTAATAGAATTAGACCACGAACGTAACAAAAGGGCCTTGAACCTTATAATCTTCGATTTAAAAGAGGAAGAAGATGAGGATAATTTAGCCTTAGTCCAGACAGAATTACATAATAGATTACAAATTGAAACAGTATGTCTCACAAAAGCAACAAGGTTGGGGAAGTTAACCGAGAATAAAGGAAGACTATTCCGCATAAAGGTGAGCTCTACTGATCATAAGCACGACATACTTAGTAAAACCTCAAGTCTAAAAGGAACGAGAATATTCATAAATGAAGATCTCATTCCAGAAGATCAAGTAGAATTAAGAAAGGAGGTTCAAAAGGTAAAAGAAGCTAGAAAGGAAGGAAAATGGGCAATAATCAGAAAGAGAAAAGCCTTTATTCGAGATAGAAACCAAAAAGATAGTAATCAATAGCAATTAAACATGCTTCGGATCCTTTCTTGCAACTATCGAGGCTTCCCATGGAACAAAGGCCCCAAGCTAAGTTGGATTTCAAATGATGTTGATATTATTTTGCTTGTTGAAACTTGGGAGCACGAAGAATCTAAGGTCCCTAACATAGATGGCTTTACGCTATGGTCTATGTGGAACAAGCGATCCTCCCGTAGAGGCATTGGGGGAATAGCTTGTTACATTAAGAAGAACATCCCCCCCCATGTTATGATTTATAAAAACGACCCTTACAACCAATATAGTTGGATAGAGATTAGAGACATTAATAATAAAAAGTCCTACATAGTAATATGTTATTTTCCCCCCATCAATTCTGACTTCTATAAGAAGAAGAATCTAGATAAAACTAACCCTTACAATGGTTTAGAGAATGATATTTCTAGCCTAAGGAATGACGGTAATATCTTTTTAATAAGTGACTTTAATGCTCGAACTTCAAACAACCAAGCTATTATTCTAAGCAATCATTCCAACCCTAATCCTCTTTGGTTAGACGAAGACCCTACCCTGGCTAGTAGGTACAAAAGGAGCTCTGAAGACCTCGGGGAAAATCTGTTTGGATCAGAGCTAGTCAAGCTCTGTAGTGCTCAGGATCTCATAATTTGCAACGGTCTAAAGAAGTGGCCCAATTCTAGCAAGATGACGTGCATCCTTGGACTTGGTAGCAGCGTGGTAGACTACGTTATTTCCAATCTCCCATTATACAACGAAATGGTAAATTTTGACATCTTAAATGACAACGAACCTAACTCTGATCATAGGCCTTTACTTATAACTCTCAATTTTTTCATGCATAGAATTCCCATAGAAAATAATACTTACAGCCAAAAGAACTTAATATTTGATAGAAATAAAAAGGATCTCTTTCTAAATGAATTAAAAACTAATTTGCTTCCTTTATCTAGAATAGACAACATAGAAGACCTCTATCATAATTTTACTACAACCCTCTCATATTCTACTAACAAGTTCTCAATTGAAGTCCCAAATAATAAAAGAAATAGCAAAACCAATCCATGGTATGACAAAGATTGTAAAAGTGCGAGGAGAGCAATTAAGGAAGCTGTTGATGATTCTCTTAAAATGGACAAGATAAAAATATACAAAGCCCTAACTAAAAGGAAAAAGAGGCAGTACATTCGTCAAAGACAGGAGAACCTCTTACACCTCTCTAAGGTAGCTCCTAAGAAATTTTGGAGGCAGATTCTGACTAGGAAGACTAAGGATAATAATTAAATTGCTCTTCACGATTGGAATTCTTATCTTAATAAGCTTTATGAATCTCCAAATGTCATGGATAATTTGGAAACCCTGCTCATAACGAAAGAAGTTTTCTCTTTAGAAGACATTAAGTTTGGGGTTAATCGCCTCGCTAATGGGAAAGCTAAGGACATTGAAGGTTACCAGGCGGAAATCTTAAAAATTGGAGGTCCTGTCCTCATCCCCCACATCCACAAGCTTTTCAATCAAGCAGTCAAGCAAGGGTTCCCTAAACCTTGGACTGAGAGCCTCATTATCCCTATTTTTAAAAGTGGGGTTACAAATAACCCCTCTAATTATCGGACAATTATGATCAGCCCTCTCTTAGCCAAGTTGTATGGTAGTATTCTGGAAAAGAAGTTAAGCATATGGCTTGAGAGTGAAGGTAAGCGGGCTAAAGGCCAAGCAGGTTTCAGAAGGCATCACTCAACAACAAAACACCTTGTTATGCTTAGCATCATTGCGGAGGAATGTCGTAATGATAAATCCAATTTATTTTGTTGCTTTGTGGACTTTAGAAAGGCTTTCGATACGGTTCCTAGATACAACCTTTGGAATAGGTTAGAAGAGCTAAAGGTTCCTCTTGAGTTGAGAGCTGCTGCTATAAGGTTATACGAGAATGTAATTTCCAAGCTAAAGAGCAATGAGGGGTGGTCGAAAGATATTAAGTGTAACATTGAAGTTAAACAAGGTTGTCCCCTCTCCCCTACCCTATTTGGCATTTACATCGATAAGCTCGAAGGCTATTTAGAGGAAGCAGGATGTGATGGCACGATCTTAGCTGGGATAGTCGTTATCCTTCTTCTATATGCTGACGATATTGTTCTTTTGGCAAGGTGCCCTTCTGATCTTGATAAGCAACTCAAGCTTCTTAAGGATTTCTGCTCTACCATGGGTATGACTGTTAACACTGACAAAACAAAAGTTATGATTATCAAATCCAAGAAGGACACTTACGCTAATTTTATGTATGACAATAATAACTTGGAGGAAGTGTATTCTTACAAGTACCTAGGAATTGATATCCATCACAAGCTTAACTGGAACCATAGCATTGAGAAAAGGATTAATGGGGGGTGGAAAGCTTATTTTGGTCTTGAAAATAATTGTAAAACAGCAAACCTCGTAATGTGGGATAAAAAGAAGTTCCTCTTTGAAACTTTAGTTCCAGAGAATCATGGAGAAAGATTGAGCAAATCCAGAAGCGTTTTATAACTTATAACCTGAAAATTAAAAGTAATACACCCTATCCTATTCTCCTTATAGAAGCAGGTCTTTCCCCTATTGAGAGCCTAGCTATGCTTAGGTTTTTGTTGTACAAGCACAAGCTCAACAACATAGACGATCATAGACTTCCTAAGCTAGCTTTAAATTCCATCCAAAACCACCTAAGGCTCAATCGAGGATGGCATAAAGACACAAGGGCCTGGTTAAACTATTGGGAGATCAATGAGAATGATGCATTGCAAAACATAAGTAACATTAAAGATATTGTTACTTCTAAGTTCAAAGAAAAATTGTGGTGTGAGAAAGATTTAGCGTCCAAAAGAAAATTAAGTTATTATAAGAAGGTCATCAACTCCACCCTTGAAGATCAAAAGTATCTCTCTATTTTAACTAGCTCAAAGAAGAAAATTAATATAGCAAAGATTAGAACGAATTCTCATGAGCTCCATAGTGAAACAGGTCATTGGGCAGTTCCTAAAATGCCATGGATGGAAAGGATCTGCCATATTTGTGAGAATAGGAGCATCGAGGATGAAAACCACTTCCTCTTAGTGATCCAGGTGGATGTTGGTGGCCACCCACCAACCCATTTGGACCCTCACAACTGTCTCTTTCAGTCTTTTCAGTTTCCTAAATTGTATCACAGTTTACTATTTTTAGCAGTTTTTCAGGTCCTGAACTTCCGGAGCCGTTTTGAGGCCCTAAACAACGTTTTTTTGGGATTCTGGGGCAACATGGGTCCATGTCTATGGACCCATGTTGCCTCCCAAAGTGGTAGTACTCGGATAGATATTTCTAACGAGCTATCGTACGCGTCAAACGGAGATCGTATGCCAAAGTTACGACCCCGGGAAATTGATGTACCAATTTACCCAAACGGGGCCCACAATTTGGCGTTTCATCTTCTAGGGTTAGGTTTTGGGATGTGAAGGGTTTTCCATTGTTTCTCAACAATAAATAGGCCTTCGAGCCTCATTGTAACACAGTACGGAACAGTTCAGAGGCATGTAGCCGCCACATCTCTTCTCAGAGATAAGCTACCATCGCCCTAGCTGGTTTCTTTCCATTTCTGTTTGTAAACATATTTCAATATTTTACAGTAATGAAATGAAGTATTATTTCTGCTGCATCTTTGTGTATATGGTTATCGCATCTCTGTATTTATGGTTATCTCTGTAATCTATTGCGTTCCCATTTAAATCTGGATCAGTGGTATCAGAGCGGTCTGCTTTTTCTCTGTTTTTCTTTGCATGTCCCCAACGAGGTCGGGATATAAGGAGTTAGGGCTTGAACTGGTCGAACCTTTGCAAGACCAGCCTCGCAAATCCCGACGGCCTCCCATGGCGGATGAGAAGAAAGACGAGGGGGCAGGAGATCCTATCAAAATCTTGCTCGAAGAAGCGCTCGAGCGGCAAAGGAACGCGATGATGGATAGCTTTGCGCAAATCCTTCAGCGGCTACCCAGAGGCAACACATCGGCTTCCAACAGCGACTCTGGAAATGCCACACCCTTCAAGGTACAAGTTAATTTTGAAATCCCCATATTCGAGGGTCAAATAGACGCAGATGCCGTAGATAAATGGTTAAATCTGCTAGATGGGTATTTTTCTGTTCACGAATTTTCAAGTCGGGAAAAGATTGTTTTCGCTCTTCTCAAAGCAGCCCCCCACGTCAAGGACTGGTGGGAAACCTACTGCGAGCAGAAGGATGAAAGTACAGGCTCACTATTTTCAGCCGCACCCACTTGGAATGACTTCCGGGATGCCATCAAGGAGCAGTACTACCCTGTCGGAAGCTATGAGGACAAATACATCAAATGGACCACACTGCGGCAGGGACGAGACCAAGATGTGCCGGAGTTCACAAACATTTTTCATACCCTTCGCACACAGTTGGGTATCAAAGATTCTGAGCTGCATCTGGTACTCAAATATCGTGGCTGCCTGCACAAATACATCCAGGAAGAGATGGGGTTTTTGAACATCCCCTCACTCGGCACAGCATACCGATACGCTGTCAAAATCGAGCAAAAGTTCAAACAGAAGAAGCGAGACTTTGGATCTGCAAATCCGAAGCCCAAAGGTCAAAGCCAAGGCGGGGTGACCCAAGACAACCCGTCGAAGCCGCAAGAAAAGAACAACACCATGAAGCCGAAGAAGGACACAGGAAAGTGGTGTGAGTTCCACAAGAGTCCCACTCATAACACAAGTGAGTGTCGGACCAAGCAGGCGCTGGTGGCTGAGTTGAAGGCTTCCGAATCAGATGCATGTTTCGATCCTGAGCCAGAACCCGACAAGAGGAATGGAAAAGGGAAGCAGATCATTGATGCGGATCCCAGCGCCACTGTTGCCACCGCCAAGATCCAGAAAGATGAGCCCGAAAATCCAGAGGAAGGGGAGCGTCTTTTCCACTCACAGATGTGGGTGAAGGGTTCACCGCTGCAATTCATTGTCGACAGTGGTAGCCAAAAGAACCTGGTTTCAGCAGAGGTCGTGAAGCGGTTGGGCCTACCGACTACACCGCATCCGCAGCCGTACAGTATTGGGTGGCTTCACGAAAGACGAGATCTGAAAGTTCGCCAGCAGTGCCACCTTCCCTACAACATCAAACCCTTCACAGACGAGGTATTGTGTGATGTTACACCTCTGGATGTTTGTGATGTACTATTAGGCCAGCCATACTTGTGGAGGCGACATGCTGTGTATGAGTCAAGGCCTCGTGCTGTCATTATTTCTTTGAACAATTCATTATACAGGATACCAGAGGTAGCCCCACCTACTGCCACATCCTTGATCACTACCAAGAAAGGCAGCAAGCTCATATCACAGACTAGGAAATTCATATGTCTGGTTCACTCCCAAAGTAAGGGGAAGATCGTTGCTACATCCATGACCCCTGCAAAGGGTTCCTCCACGCAGCAACAGCAACAAAGGGATACGGTCATGACAAAACATAGGAACAACTTCTCCTCACCCACAGGGGTACCACACAAGTTTCAGGTGGGCAACAAAGTCTGGTTGCATCGACAGAGAGAACGCCTTACCAGAACCCATCAGAAGCTCAGACCACTCCGACATGGTCCTTACAGCAGTACCAAGGCTATGGGGAACAATGCTTTGGAGCACATCATTCCTCCATTCCTTTGCCTGCACCAAGTGTTCAATATGGACCATCGTCGACCATGCTTCTCACCATTACTGGACACATCAGAGATTGCAGGACAAGTTCAGCAGATGGAGGAACTCAACGCAATGGGGACCATTGCTTCCTAAGGGGGGAGGAATGATCCAGGTGGATGTTGGTGGCCACCCACCAACCCATTTGGACCCTCACAACTGTCTCTTTCAGTCTTTTCAGTTTCCTAAATTGTATCACAGTTTACTATTTTTAGCAGTTTTTCAGGTCCTGAACTTCCGGAGCCTTTTTGAGGCCCTAAACGACGTTTTTTTGGGATTCTGGGGCAACAAGGGTCCAAGGACCCATGTTGCCTCCCAAAGTGGTAGTACTCGGATAGATCTTTCTAACGAGCTATCGTACGCGTCAAACGGAGATCGTATGCCAAAGTTACGACCCCGGGAAATTGATGTACCAATTTACCCAAACGGGGCCCACAATTTGGCGTTTCATCTTCTAGGGTTAGGTTTCGGGATGTGAAGGGTTTTCCATTGTTTCTCAACAATAAATAGGCCTTCGAGCCTCATTGTAACACAGTTCGGAACAGTTCAGAGGCATGTAGCCGCCACATCTCTTCTCAGAGATAAGCTACCATCGCCCTAGCTGGTTTCTTTCCATTTCTGTTTGTAAGCATATTTCAGTATTTTACAGTAATGAAATGAAGTATTATTTCCGCTGCATCTTTGTGTATATGGTTATCGCATCTCTGTATTTATGGTTATCTCTGTAATCTATTGCGTTCCCATTTAAATCCGGATCACTTAGAGTGCCCTGCGTACAACCACATTAGATCTCAATTTCACAATCTTTGTTACAATACTGACCTTCTTAGCCTTTTACAATGTCAAAATTATAGTGAGCTCGGGAGGCTTCTTTCCAAGCTTTATGAGCATAGGAATAAAATCTTAAATCAAAATAAATAATTTGTTTATTTAGGTCGGATAGATCATTGTTTGGTCTCAACAGACGTTAACCACCATCATCATATATATATATATATATATATATAGATATATATATATATATATATATAAACATTTTTTTTTTTTTGTTTTTTTAATTGTTTTGAATTTATTTTTTGGTAATTATTTAACTTTTTTTTTAAATGATGTTTTTATTTTTTATTTTTAACTTAAAAAAGAAATTTTTTTTTTTAATTTCTATTTATTTTTTCTTAAATTATATATATTTTTTAATTTTTTGTTTTATATTTTTTAATTTATTTTTTGTTTTATTTACTTATTTTTTATTAAAAATTTTCATTTTTACAAGTTAATTCCAATTTTATTTTTTACATTTGTATGGTTTTTTTTTTTGTTTTTTTAGTTTGTTTTATATATTTTATGATATTTAGTTTATTTTTTGTCATGAATCGTCCCCTTGCTACCCCTTGCCAATTGGGCCTCGGAGTGGATGGGGAAATTTTAATCTTTTTTAATGTTGTATCTTATTTTTGTAATTTTTTTTTTATTTTTCTTATTTTTTAATTTTTAATTTTTATTTTATTTGGTTTTTTATTTTATTTTTAAATCTTTTTTTCTTTTTTTTTTAAGAATTTTATATGGTATGGTTAATTTTTTTACATTTTATAGTTTTTTTATGTCATTATTATATATTTTTATATTTGATTTTTTTGTCATGTTTTTTTGTGTTTTATTACTTGTTATTATTTTTTATTTTTTTCAATATTTGAATTTTTTTTTCTTTTTTATTTTTGTGTGTTTTTTTAACTTGTTTTTTTTTTTTTAATATTTGAATTTTTGTATTTCTATATATTTTTATATTTGATTTTTTTGTGTTATGGTTTTTATGTTTTATTACTTGTTATTATATTTTAACTTTTTTTTCAATATTTGAATTTTTGTTTTCTTTTGTATTTTTTGTGTTTTTTTTATTGTTTTTTTCCAATATTTGAATTTTTTTATGTATCTTTCTTATATATATATATATATATATATATATATATATATAGATTGTAGGGTTTGTGTTAATTTCATGGTTGGTCTTTAAGTTTTCATTACAATGGGTTGAGCTCACTTACACTGCGTGTCAATTTGATAGTTGATTTTTAAATTTTTTTTGCAATGTATCAAGTTGTCTTAGGCTAAGATTTTAAATTCATTATACATTTAACATTTTAAAAAAATTACTCTTTGTATAATAACTCTTTCATTCAGAGGTTTATTTTTAAAGTTTTTTTAGTCATAAAATTTTTCCATAATGTCATGCTTGAAATATTTTGAAAACTTAAGATTGTTCTCTAGTCATAATCTTTGGTTTTAATTCTATGGTTGAAAATTTGTCAAGATCGTAATGTTTTTCTAAGTCGTGATATTTTATCTTTAATGTTATGGTTGAAAACAGTTGTAAATATTTTTTCTTAGCACCATGCTTGCAAATTGTTGGAATTTTAAGGTTTTGTATAAAAAAAAATTCGGAAGAAGTCACATTGAAGATTTTGATCAATGCGTTTCGAACCAACAAGTGTGGTTCATCTTCAGGACAAGTAAGGTTTTTCAAAGAAGTGATAATTTAAATTTAATGTCATGCTTAAAAATCGTTGGAATTTTAAGGCTTTTCAAAGACATGATATTTTATCGTTAATATCATGCTTGAAAATCGTTGGAAATTTAAAGTTTTTCAAAGTCATGATATTTTATTTTTAATGTTATTATTAAAAAATGTTGAAAATGTACCCTGAAAAAAAAAAGGCGTTATTCTAGCATCTACACTTTTCGATTTCAAGGTGTTTTCTGCACCAAACAAAATGGCTTTTATTGTATTTTACTATTATTTTCAAAAAATATTGAAAATTTACTCTGGAAAAAAAAATGGTGATGCGGAATCAACACTTTTTATTTTTTGGTTGTTTTTTCAAGTTTTTTTTGGATTTTTGGGCTCGAGTAACCGTTTTGAGGTAATAGTTCTCGTTTGATCGGTAACTATGTTTATCATGTAAGTTAAACCAAATCACAATAAACCAACATACCTTAGCATAATTCAAGAAAGATACCTCGTCTGCACGATCAAAAAACGAGCGTAATACATGTATAACATAATCATGGAAACATATAGAAATATAACACATAAGAATATAACCATATAACCATCATTCTAGCTAGAGTCTAATCATCAATGTGTGACCATATCAACTACACATACCATGACCTCATGCATTACAACAACCACCACAACATTGTACACTTGACCACATTTTAACATGCATAAACAATGCATAATCAACCATACACTCATGACAACGCACTCCACAACAATACCATCAACTTCCCATGGCGACCTCACTGCAACCATAACCCATACCATACAAATGCAACAAGCACGTGGTCTTACAACACAAGAAACACATATGCAACCGACATGAATGCATGGCCAACACACAACCCATCCAATCTGAGGGGTGAACCATGGCTCTAATACCACTTTGTGGTATTAGATATGACCCAAAGAGAGTGCAACCCACTCTAAGACCATTCTGTAACACCCTCCTCCCATATCTACCCAAGTAACTAGTCAATCGAGGTAAGCATGTGACGAGAAGTTACTATGACATGATTTGACTCCCTATGTGTCAGTTAAGGAAGTGGAACCAATGGAAAAACACCATACAAACCTTCCACATCAACAACAGAACTCCCAAGAGCCATTCCAACCACTTAGGTAACCAGCCCCTAAGACCAACTAAGCTTTTATACCATTAAACCCACGAACGCTCCCTTGATATGGGTAAGCATGTGTCCAGGAGGCTCCATACGCTCCCACAACATGGTAATCATGTGTCCAGGGACTTTTCTACCTAGTGTTGTGCATGCATCTCCGGGTTTTGAGCCACTTTTTCAGGCCCAGAGCCCAAGTCACTGCCTAGAACTAAATGACACTTTCAGAACTAAAAGATAACGAAAAAGCAATGATACAAATGCAATTACTTGAGAAAAGACTTGACTAGACCCCTACTAGCCATGATAAGCATTTCGTCAAACATGCCACAAATATGTAATTTACAGGTTTAAACAACAGATCTAAGCATAGGGGTCTCATACTCATCTGAGAATCTCTAAGAAGCATTGATGCCTCAACACATTAGCTACCATTTCATCCATTAGGTTGTTCATTCATTTACAAGTAAAAACATGATGGCAGCCATACATAGCCACTGCCATAATACATGCTCATAACTAGCATAATAACAACAGAAATATCAAGGAAACAACAACCATACAATCCACATATAAAACAGTACAATACTCATGAAATAACAAAGAGAATTAACCTCATATTAATGAAGTAAAGGCCAACCAATTGGGGGACTTCCACAAACCACCCGACAATAGACATGGCTGAGCCAAATCTCTCTTCATCTAGTCACCCCCATGCCATATTCCAAGCATGAATGTGCAATATCATAAAACACATCAATCAAAACCATCCAGGGCTTCCAAAGGCCAAACCACCTCAACCCATCAAACAGTTATTCCACCTCACGGTCGGACATCACAAAACCATCATCAGATTGGTCTCTACCCAAGCCTTCCAGGGCTTTAGAGCATTTGTTCCAATTATGGCTTCGAAGACTAGTAACTCAACCCACAGTTGACTTCGAGTTTCCAAAGTGTTTGTCCAACTAGGGCTTCTAGTACTAGTAATTCAACCCACCAAGGGCTTCCAGAGTGTTTGTCCAACCAAGGCTTCCAAGACTGATAACTCAACCCAAGGTGTTATAGGGCTTCTAAAGCGTTTGTCCAACCAAGGTTTCCAGGAACTAGTAACTCAACCAAAGCTAAAGGAAACATGAGAACCAACCAGGAAAACAAATAAATGAACCCAAAACACCATGGCTATCCAATAAATGGAAAGGCTAGGCAAATTCATTGTCAATCCAGGCGATCTTCCATGCCAATGACAAATCAATACTAATAAACCACATGCATATGCCATGCATGCTAAAACTAGTGAGGAAAACATACATGCAACTCGGTACTTGCAAGCAAAACCTATTGTAGTTGTTGATCTCGATGTCCTCTTGTGCTTGCCTTCTCTTCATTTGCCTTTTTGCTCCAAAACTCCAAGTATGCCACACTCTCAAAGAGTGCTCCAAGAAACTCAAGTGTCTAAGAGTATGAGAGAGAGAGAGAGAGATCTGAAAATGAACTGACAGAAGTCTGTGAACTGATCCTCAGAAGATTTTTTATTAATGAGGCCTTTATTTTCTTAATTTTCCATTATTTTCTTTCAATTTCCTCTTCATATGCAACCTGTGATCTTTCACCTCCCTTTCTCCTAATTTCCATTATTTTCATAAATAAATGTGCCAAAATGTCACTTTTCCTTTCCAAAGCCTTTGCCATTGCCTTTGCCAATTTCCTTAGCCATTAATCAAGCACCAGTAATCCCCATCACTACGATTTTTCCCAACATTCATCTTGGAATACGTGTCCCATCAACCGTGGTTATTATTTTTCCTTTATTAACTTTTATATGGATTTTTCACCAGGGTTGTTACAAATATCCTTCATGTCGAATTTCGAGGACAATTGGGTCTTAAAATCCTAAATAATTTCTTTGTCATTTCCAATCAACAACATATCATCCACATATAAGACAAAATAATTAACATGTTCACCAATTAATTTAAAATACACACAGTGGTCCACTTTTCTCCTTATGAAGCCAAGTCTCTGTATATATGTATCAAATTTTTGATACCACATCCTTGGTGATTGTTTTAGCCCATACAAAGATTTTTTTAACCTGCATACCAAATATTTCTTACCCTTCACTGCAAAGACTCCTGGTTGCTTCTTATAGATCTCTTCTTCTAAATCCCCATGAATAAACGTTGTCTTCACATTCATCTGTTCTACCTCAAAATCAAAAGCAACGACAACATATAAAAGGAATCTAATAGAAGCTAACTTGGCAACAAAAGAGAAAATATCACCAAAATCATTTCCCAACACCTGGGAATAACCTTTTGCTACCAACCGAGCTTTTTATTTCTCCACCTTTCCTTTTGCATTCATCTTTTTTTTAAACACCCATTTGTTGTCAATGGATTTCCTTCCAGCTGGCAACTCCACCAAATCTCAAGCCTCATTTTTGTCCAAAAATTCTATTTCTTCAACCATGGCATTTTTCCAAAGTTTTCCATCCTCTAAATCCACTATCTCCCTGACAATTCTAGGATCATCATCATTAATAGATAAAGAAGTATTTGAATAGAAAGAAGATGGACTATACCTCTTTGATTGTCTTCTCTCTTGAACTAATCTCCTCAAAATTGGAGTGTGTGGCTCTTCATCTTCTGATTCATTTTCCTCTGTACAATCTGATTCTTCCTCCTTCATCTCAAACTCAATCTTCTCTGGTTTATTTTCCTTTGGTAGGACTTCATATTTGATAAAAAAATTCACTTCTCTAAACACCACATATCGATTGTACGCAACCTTCCTAGTTTCTAGGTTCCAAAGCTTGTAACCTTTTAAACCATCCTTATACCCAATAAAGATGCACCTTTTATATTTACTATTCAACTTGGTTCTTTTCTCCTTTGGAACATGTACATATGCATCATAGCCAAATACCCTGAGATGTAAGAGAGAGGGTTTCTTACCAGTCCATACCTCATGTGGAGTATTATCCTCCAATGCTGATGAAGGTGATCTGTTAAACAAGTAACATGCAGTATTCATTGCCTATGCCCACAATTCTTGCCCTAACCTGGCACCACTGAGCATAAATCTTTCCTTTTACATCAATGTCTTGTTCATTCTTTCTACACCTCCATTTTGTTGAGGCATGTGTGTAGTAGTCCTCTGTTGTGCTATTCCACACTTCTTACAAAACTCGTTGAATTCTTTCTTGCATAACTCTTTGAATTATTTCTTACAAAACTCTCCACCATTATCTATCATTAACAGCTTAATCTTCTTCTCTTTCTAATTTTCCACTAATGCCTTAAATTCTTTAAACATGTTAAAAACTTTAGATTTCTTCCTTAGGAAACATATACATGTATTCCTTGAGAATTCATCTATAAATGAAACCTAAAACACAAACTTAGTCATTGATGGAACCGAAATAAGTCCAAACACATCAATGTGCACAATCTCTAATATGCCTTTCGTCCTCTTAGCACCGGAGGGAAAACTCACCTGATTATGCTTCCCATATACAAAATGTTTACAGAAATCGAAATCTAAAGAGAAATTAGACATACCTTCTACCATACGATTACCATACAGTTTTTGAAGGCTTTTCACTCCAATGTGTGCCAGTCTTTAATGCCACAACATAGTCTTTTCACCAGAGACTAAAATATTTTTTGCTCCACTTTCAGATACCACAAAAGTATTGCACTAATCAATAACAATACTTCCCAACAACTTGTACAAAGTTCCAATCCGAACTCACTTTATCAATAACAATGCTCCCTGAACCATCTTGTAGGTATATCTCTTGAACATTGTTTTTACACCTACATCATCCATCTTGTTTACAAAAATTATATTTTTAGCCAATGTAGGAATGTGCAAAACATCAGGAAATGTTCTAATCCTTCCACCTTGCAACTTCAGGTTGACCTTTCCGCATCCTATGATTCTGGTCTTCCTGTCATCACTTAGGAAAACATCACCACCATCATACTTCTTGTACTCGCAAAAGCACTCCCTATGAGGAGCCATGTGAAAGGATGTGCCTAATTCAATCAACCATGCCTCATGATCTACGTGTGTACTTGAAGAAGAATCCAAGTACACATCCCCACATTCATCTAAGGTGATTTTCACCTTTGCAGAAGGACTATTATTGAATCCATTTCCTTTCTCAAGAATTTTAGATTTACATTCATTTTTGCAGTGCCCTTCTTTTCCACATTTCCAATATACCTTTATAGATTTTCCTAGAGATTTATATCTCCCTCTAGATTTAGATCTCCCACTTGAGGACTTATGTTTGTTTATGTTCTGGGAGCATCCTCTTATAGACAAAGCAACTTCATTCTAGCTATCCATATTGTTTTGTCTCATCTCCTCTAGAAATAAGGATGAGATTATTTCATCAAACTTCAAGGTAGTTATATTGCTACTTATAGCAACAACCAGACTATCCCACGAGTCTAGTAGAGAACACAACAGATTGATATAATTATTTTCATCTAAAATTTAATACCAGAAAATAAAAACTGACTTACAATCATATTGAAGGCATTTAGATGCTCTATCACCAAGTATCCATCCTTCACCCTCAGGTTATACAACATTTTTTTAGAAGCAAGTTGTTCACCAAAGACTTAGATTGATACAAAGTCCCTAACTTGTCCCACAAAGCCTTTGTCGTAGCTTCCCCTCATACATTCAACAATTTTGAGAGACAAAATTGTATTGTGCTCTTTGCCTTTCAATATAACTTTGCCCAGACTTCTCCCAACATTCTTGTTGGTATTGTACCTGGATCTATAGCAATCCACTGATCTCTATCCACCAAAAAATACTCCATATTGAGCTTCCATGGCTCAAAACTTTTCCATTGAATTTTTCAATCTCTATCTTTCCACTATTTTCCATCTCCTTTCACTGCAAAAATAATTCCTGCATATCTCCCACTGTAATAGTGTCTACCACAAGCCCGAGTAAAACCCCACAGCCGCAAAAGCGTCCCCTTAAATATTAAACAACTATGATACTAGATGTAGGTTTTGACCGTATACAGAAATTACCAACAAATGAATTTTAAAAAACAAAAAAATATACAATGGCAAGAACGTAAAAAATATACACAGAGATTTATCATGGAACCCAAACATGGAAAACTAGATTGATTTTTCATTATTTTCCTTTCAATGTTACCATATATTACATGCATTATTGCTTGGAGACTTCTGTGGTTAGGGTTTGAAGAGTTTAGATTCAGAAAATCCACAAGTGTCATTTTTACTTAACATTTCGAGTTGCAAACAGGATTCATCATCAGGATATCAAAATCATGAGAAGGAAGTGAAGCATTCACAAACCCCAATCCATTAACCCTAGATTAGAACATAACCATAGTTCCCTTGACAAAACCTACAAAATACCATGGGAAAAAACCATCATTCTTAAAAC
Organism: Pinus tabuliformis; assembly: GCA_031772625.1. Classification (NCBI taxonomy): domain Eukaryota; kingdom Viridiplantae; phylum Streptophyta; class Pinopsida; order Pinales; family Pinaceae; genus Pinus; species Pinus tabuliformis. The sequence goes on along the minus strand of CM062816.1, from coordinate 1,483,360,336 downwards.
CACGTGTAAAACCATGGGTAGGTCCACCCAACATTTTCACCCATCCTTGGGTTCGTCCAACTATTATTGGGTCTGCATAAAGAAAATCTCAAGGCACTACCCCAGACCCCATGCAGGGGGGATACCACCCCCTTGCAAACCCCCCGGGAGGGGGGGCTGTCACCCCCCATTGTGCCTAGTGCATGTCGCTAATCGAGGAAAGAATATAACACATACCCAAGACCATCAAAATACTCAGTAGTGTAGGTGGATGAGTTGTTCTTTAAGGAGGTCTTCAAATTACATGGGTTGTTGAAGGCCATCATCAATGACAAGGATAGTAGGTTCATGGGATGCTTCTATCAAGAGCTATTTAGACTTGTGGAATTGAGCTGACACTGAGCACTAGCTACCACCCACAAATTGATGGGAAGAAAGAGATAGTCAACAAATGGTTGGAGGGTTATCTCTATAATTATGTAATTAGCCAACAAAAGGCATGGGTAAAGTGGTTGCATATGGGGGAGCATTGCCACAACACCACTTTCCACATGTCCATCAACATGACACCATTCAAAGCATTATATGGGTATGACGCCCCAACATTTTCAAATAGGATATTTGGGGATAGTCACAGCACCTCTAGCCAAGGACTAGATTCAGGAAAGCCAAGTTATTTTAAAGGTCCTCAAAGACAATTTACAGATGGCTCATAATCAACAGAAATTATACACAAATAGGCACAGAGTGGAGCACAACTTTGAAATGGAAGATATGGTGTACCTCCATATTAAACCCCACAAATATTTGTCACTTAAAACAAGGGGGCAAAAAAGTTGAAACCCAAGTTCTACGAGCCATACATAATCGTGAGACAAATTGGGGAAGTGGCATATGAACTTAAGCTTCTTAAAGGATGTAAGATTCACAACTTATTTCATGTTTTGTGCCTTAAAAAGGCCTCAGGACAACATGTCGTCACTTCCACAAAACTCCCACCATTGGATGAGAAAGGAGAGTTAATCTTGGTTCAAGATGAGATTTTAGAGACAAGGGAGAGGAAGTTGCAAAATAAAACAATGGAGTACCTAGTAAAATGAAAGGATTTTTTCGTGGATGATGCCAATTGGGAAGGGGAGTATTTTCTCAAACATCCTGAATTAAAATTGCTTGAGGACAAAAAATCTTGGGCGGGGAGGACTGTAATGTCTGTGACCACTTAGGAAGCATATGACGAAATCCACTAGCCTAACATGGTCTTTGTAGGCTAAGGGGGGGGAATTTAATAAGGAGACTTGATTTTCCTAGGGAAACATTATAAAAGTCTAAAGGGTGAAAAGGGAGACATTTCCTAGGCAAGTGAAAAGTCACTTTAATTTTATAAGTGAAAAGATTATAAAGTGACTTTATAAAAGCTAAAAGGGTAAAATGGCAGCAAAAATGGCCACAAGTTTATAAAAGAGAAAAGTGAGGAGACTCTCCTCATTATTTCACTTGCATTTTGAGAAAATGAGCTCTTGAAGAGTTTTTGGGAGAGAAGCTTAGGGTTTGAGAAACCCTAGCCGCCATATCTAGCTTTAGTATTGAAACTAGACAAATATCTAGCTTTAGTATTGAAACTAGACAGCCTAGTTGTTTTTGAGAGTGAAATCACTCAAATTTCACTATTATGCTTTCATGGAGAAAATGATTTGCAGGAGATATTGACCTGGAAGAGGTTTTATCAGTTAATTTCTCTTTAATATGAGTTTATCTTCATCTTTTGGACAAGTTGTGCATACCAATTAAATATTGAAGACTCCAAGCTCAAGAGAAGATGAATTCCATTACTTTCAAGTCAAAGATCATTCATAGTTTTGTGGGTCAATTTCTATGCGCTGAGTAGAGGTCGAGTTTCCCATTCGAAGTGGTATGCATTTATTCTCGTGGTTGGCTAAGCATTTAAACACTAGTTGGAGTTTGATTCTTATTGTGGCAACTATGTACTCATGTTGGAGAAGGCCGAGAGAATATAGTCTACTTGTTGGGTACAATTTGGAGGAAAATAAGACTATGACTTGTACAGAACCGAACCCTCCCTTATTGATTAGCCGTGTGGGTTATCTCATAACAGATACCATCATTTTGGAGAAGAACAAGCTAGTGGGTTGACTAGATAAGCATATCTATGATTGTGTGTAGTGTTGTAACTTCATGTGGCTGTAGTGGGTAGTGTATAATAGTGGTATGATGTGATACTCCCTGTGGCTCTCTCTTGCTACGATATATGAAGGTCGAGTGTCATTTCAAAGGCATTTCATAGTGATGTAATCAGGTTTTATTACTCTATTCCCTTTGTAAACTTAGTTGCAAATAAATTCAAGGACTGCACTTTCCAAAACTGGTTCCTTATGGTATTGAGTTAACATTATTGTTGTTCATGTTTGTTCTCCTCACTACTCATACATGTATCCACATTAAGTGTACCTATGGGCTTAATATAAATCATATATGGTTTTTATGAAGCAATTTTGTGTTATGTAATGGTCACGGTGTGTGTTATTTGAATTAAAAAATTGTGAAAGGTGCTTCTACAACATTGTGTCACTAAACTGTTTGATAAAACTCTCACTCAAGAAACTAGTCAACCTCAAAAATTACAGTGGTATTTTGGGATCTTTCCAAGTGGGTATCTTACAAGGGCTGACTTGACTTGGGGGGAAGTCAACTTGTCACTTTTGAAGCTAAAATTTACATTTCAAAAATACAATTTTTTGTCTTTAAAAAGCCACAATGGGACTTTGACTCAAAATAAATTTTCTTTTGACTCAAACATTTATAAATATGTCTTACAATGATAAATACAATTACATCAAATGACCAAATGTACATTATGAAGACCGGCCATAGTTACAAATTCAACATATAGTTGGTAGAAAGTGCTATGATTCAAGCAGCGTTATCATTACTACAATCAACTTATGATTATAACCTATGATTATATTTTCATCAATCTAGTTTAGGGTGTTGTGCACACTTCTTTAACTTTTATGTCATTGTGATGCAGGAATTGTCAAAATGTTTTTTCTATTATTTTAATTTTATATAGTATATGATAAATGGACATCCTTATAAGAAGATGTTGGACGCTTACGAAATGTAAATTTTGTGGCTAGTTTTTCAAGAAAGGGATAGGGGAAAAAGACATTTGTGTATGCACATGAAAATGTAATTTGAATTCTAGTTACTACTAGAAATACATTTTTTTACAAAAAAAAAAATGGAACTATGTTAAGAGAGATGAACAATATGGGTATAATTAGAAAAGAAATATAGACAAGATTATGAATATAATAGGTTTTAATCCAAAATGGGAATTAAGTTAGTGGTAGGGTAATATAGACTCAGGTAAATTTAAGAATGGTGATAAATTGAAACTTTTAGGTTTAGATATAAAATTAATTGAAGAGATATAAGTTCACTTAATTGCTTTAAGAACTCTATTGAACCATTTCGAAAACTTTATCTAAAATATCCAATGTTTATCATTACAATATACCCTTTCTTATCTCCTTACTTTACTAAGTATTCACTTAACATTAATAAAAAATTATTAAAATAGCAAGGAAGATCAAGGTATCTTAATTTTAGAATAAGCATGTTCTTATTGTTATTATTAAACAAAATGATATTATATCTTTCTAAAATTGTTGGTCCTAAGTATATGGAGATGCATTTCAATCACGCATTGCTTCTAAATGTATTATTGATACAAACAATAAAATTCATCCAATCTCTTCAAAATACTACAAGTTTTTGAAATGAAAATTACCCCCTCTTGTCTTCATCCCAATTTAAGAGGATGAAACAACATACTGCCTAAGCACAATTGCTTCTTCGATGAAGACAAACTATAAGTGTGTGAAATATGTAGCTATTTTATAAGTGGTCCAAAGCCTCTCAAGGGACTATAGGAATTTTACATATATTAGTTTGTGCATTCAATTATAAAGCTTTCTCAATATTTATCAAGATAGTTGACTATAGTATCCACTTATTCAGGTAATAAATGTTCTCATGAGGTGTTATCAGAATATGACTAGTTAATAACACAATCTTGGCATTTATAGAGTTTGTATTGCAATGACTAAGCTCCAAAAGACATGTGAAATGAGTAAAAATATTCTTACAAGAAAAATCTCTGTCATCAAACATGTTTATGCCCAAGAGACCATTATCTCCACCCATATGTGAAAATACAAGGGTTTACAAAGTATGTATCAATTCAGGGTCATACAAAGTACATGCAATGAACATAAATATAGTATGTCATTATCTCCACCCATATGTTAAAAACAAGGGTTTACAAAGTATGTAGCAATTTAGGGTCAAACAAAGTACATGCAATGAACATAAATATAGTATGTCAAATAGACTAACAAAATTCATAACTTATCATTCATATGGTGTTATGGGAAGAATTAGTTTATGGGATTGGAGTTTGTAATTGGTTCACCCATGGATTGACATCACAACATTGAATTTGGAAGTATGTAAATTGCCACAACCCTCATAATAAGACACAATCAATGGGAGTTTCCACATTGCAACCAAGGGTGGAATTCTGAGGTCACGCGTTTTCTACTGAAAGCTTACGGGATTGTGGGTCAGTCTGGCAGGAGAATTAAAATAAACCCTTGTCTTTTTTGTGTCAAAACAAAATCCATTTTTTGCAAGAGGGTTTGAAGCAAAGCACAAGGGCATTTTTCCAAGAACGGCGTTCTCGGGCAAGTGTAACCCCAACAGGAAGACGTGGCGGAACGGTGCACTATTTTCTTGGGCAGCTGGCTCCCAGATGGATGAACAGCTACTTGACTACACTTCTGACTCCCTTGCTACTGAGGATATTTGGGTCAATTTCTCCTGACCGGCTCCAGCTTTGACTACGCCGGTGATAGCCAATTTACCGGTCACAGGGGTTGAGGCAGTTATAACTCAAATGGAAGATATGGCGGTCTCTCTGCAAACCCTAGAATCGACTCTGCCCCGACAGTTACGGAAGGAATATTCATCCCGGAAGAAGGCCCGGAGTTACCCTTCCTACCCATTCCTTCCCCATCGGACCTGAACATATGGTCGCAGGCCTTCCCGGCAGCAACAATTACCCAAGGTAGTGTGAGTGTTTCAGGAGAAGGACCGAGTAACTTGGGTCAAATAGCACAAGGATTGTTGCCTGAACAAGTAGGAATCTTCGGGTTGCCCCCTTCTATACAACATTCCAACCAGTCAGCTCAGCCCCTCCTTCAGGCTGCTTCATTAGCATTCCTAGACTGGACCACGCTTCGGAAGGAAATCATTCTGATTCAGAAGACATTGGCCTTGAGGAAGGAGAGAAAGAAGCTAACGCGCGACCAAAACATCCAAAGAAATCAAGGAATTCAAAAATCAGAGAAAGGGACAAGCGGTTAATCTTCAGAGAAGGAATCTCTATGGCTCAAGCGGCCCTCACGGAGAGCACAATGTTAGTTGGAAGGGTGAGAGGCCGAAATTACTCCCCGATAGGCCTTCAAAAGTGGACAACGAAAATTTGGGGGAATCTCCTCATACAGCTCCCAGGTATCCTCTCGCTTTCCTAGGGCTGGTTTTCTCTGATTTTCGCTCATCTGGACCAGGTAAACTGGGTCCTCACATGGTAATGGCACATCGAGATGACACTAGTGCTATTGAAGCGATGGTCGCCAATGTTTGACCTAGAAAAGGAAAATCGTGGAGCGGGGCCAATCTGGGTCCGATTGCCTACTCTCCCATTACAATTTTGGGAGGAAGAAATCTTCAAGGTAATAGGAGATGATTTGGGTGTCTATCTAGATCATGATAGAACCTACCAAGACATAGGATGCCTAGCGTTGGCATGTATTCTAGTGCATCTAGATACCAGAGAAGGTCTGGTAGAGAGCTACCTGCTTCAGATGGCCGACATCACTCGGAGGCAAATTCTAGATTACGAAGGCATTCCCTTTTGTTGCCGCAAATGTCACGAAGTGGGGCATTTGTACAAAGACAGTCCAATAATTTCAGGGCAAAATCAGAGCCCGACCAAAATGTTGGTCTCAGCCTCCGCTCAAACTCTGGATTCAGATTTCGATTCTCAATTGGACCTCCAAGAAAGTACTCCGCCCTCTAGTCTGACTCCGCAGTAGGTCATAGCTCACCATTTTGCAAGGGCATCGGATCAACCCCCTGAAAAACCCAGATCCTAGGACACAGCATTCGCAGGTACTCCCTTCTTCACTCTTCCTCTTTTTTCTCATTCCATTGAAGGTTCAGTAAATTTATCATCTTCTTTGAACTGTGTCATCTCTCAAGCTAAAGTTAATAATTTATGTTTATTGGTTTGTCCTATTCCCGTTGTGCCTCCCTCACTGTCCTCCCCCATTCCCAAACCCTCTGTGGATAGGACCACCTCCCCACTCGATGATCGCCCACTATCAAGTGGGCATCACCTTATTTCCTCAGATCCCTTCCTGTTGCTCCCTCTTCGATCTTAGGCTTGGACCTTGACCCCCCCTCCTTCAATTACTCTCAAGCCTCCAAGAGGCCGTCAATCAAAAATTTCTAAGGCTATTAAAAGGGCTAGTGCTGAAGTGGTCTCCAGGGTCCAATCCCTAATCGACTTGGTTCTTAGAGCAAAGAGCAACCCTCACTCCTCTCCCCCATTATTTGTCTTTCCTTTAATTGTAGGGGTCTAACCAACCCTGACAAAAAGTTGGCTCTCAAGAGGCTCTGTCTGTCTGAAAAGCTGGTTGTTATTTTCCTTCAAGAAAATCTGGGGGAAGGTCACCAGATAAATAAGCTTCTCTTAAGTTTTCTCCCAACCTGGGATTTTCATTTTTTGGATGTGAAGGGTCGCTCTGGTCGCTGCACCTTGGGGTTTAACACTCGTTCGACAAAAATCCTCAACTTTTGGGGAGGAGAAGGTTTTCTTGGTGCAGAGATCTGGTCTATGGAGCTCGGCAGACCATTTAGGATCATCAACATCTCTGGCTCTTGCCAGAACAAAGAATTCTTCTGGAACATAATCATGGAGGCTAATTTTATGAATCAAGATAATATCATTATTGGTGGAGATTTAAATTTCTCCCTCGGATCAGCGGAATATTGGGGTTTCAGGGGTCAAAGTGATCATCTCACAGCGTTTTTTGAAATCTTGTTGGATGCTCACGAATTTCTAAATATTGACCCTATTAAACTCAAGCAAACTTGGAGGAATCGCGGATTGGGGGTAGATGCCCTTGCCAGAAGATTGGACTGATTCTTGATCAAAGCCCCTCTTATGGCAAGTTTAATTCTCTTTCGTCAATGGTTGGGGAGTGGTGGGATCTCTGATCACTCTCTTATATTTCTGGAGCTCAAGGGTAATCTTTCTAAACCCTCTTCACCTTTTAAATTTAACTCCCCCTGGTTGCTGGAGCCGAGTTTCAGGAACTTTGTCTCGGCCACTCAGATTCATTTCTCCCAGAATGAAACCTCCTCCCCAGGGGAGCTCTTTGCAAAAAACTAGCAGTTATAAAAGGAAAAACAATAACCTGGGCCAATTCAAAACAAAGAAAAGAATATGAAGATCTTCAAAGAATTGAAAAGGCTCTACTAGCCTTCGAAGAATCAACTCCCACAGGATCGAACTCGGCAGAACAAAAGTTGCAACTGATTCAACTAGAAACTGACAGAATAAAGCTTCTTCGCTTAAAAGAAGAAACCTGGAGGCTCAAGAGCAAAGCAATCTGGCTCAAAGCAAGTGATGAAAATTCAAAGTTCTTTCAACAATATGCAAGGGGTCGAAAAGCCATTAACTCAATCTGTGAATTACAAGACTTGGAAGGAAGGGAAGCAGGCAATTTTAAACAACTGGCTAACATGGGGATTAGACATTACTCTAATATCTACAAAGCCCCCATTGGAATAACCCTTCCAAGCATCATTCGCACTGCTGAAGCTCTTCCCAGATTCATCAAGCCAGAGGAAATTGAAGACCTAAACTCTTAGGTTACTAAAGAAGAGCTTGAAGCTGTGCTGAAGTGCTTTCATAAGGATAAGAACCCGGGTCCTGATGGGTGGCCGGTTCAATTCTTCGGTTCCTTTTTGGATTTAATTGGAGATGATCTCATCCAGACCATTGAAGAAAGCCGAAAGTCTGGCAGAATTTTGGAGGCCTTCAACTCGAATTTCCTGGCCCTTATACCCAAATCTGATAACCCTTCCTCTTTTGAAAATTATAGACCCATATCCCTCTGCAATAGCATTTACAAAATCATATCCAAAACAATAGCCCTCCATATTAAACCCTTTCTCTCCCGAATGATATCCAAGGAATAATTTGCCTTTCTCGGCCATCGCCAAATCCATGAAGCAATTGGTATTGCTCAAGAAGCTCTTCACTCGATTAAGAAGCTCCATAAAAAGTTTGTCATCCTAAAAATTGATCTTTCCAAAGCCTTTGATCGTACCTGTTGGTCCTACCTCACGATAACTCTCAGTCACATTGGCTTCCCCTTTGCTTGATCAATTGGATCATGGGTTGTCTTACTTCAGTCTCCTTTAGTATTCTCATCAATGGAGCGGCTTCAGGTTTCTTTCATGCGGAACGAGGCCTTAGGCAGGGATGTCCTCTCTCCCCGCTGCTCTTTCTCCTCATCATGGAAGGCTTCAACAGACTGATAACAAAAGGCAGAGAGGAAGGTTCTTTGGCTGGAGTCAGGCTCTCGGATATGTTCTCTATAACCCATCTTTTATTTGTTGATGATGTTCTGATTTTTTTAAATGGATCTTTTCAAGACTCATATGATTTCCAGGCTATTCTAGATCTTTTTTGTATAGCTACAAGCATGCAGCCAAATATTGCAAAATCAACTATTATCATAGTTTCCTGCGAGCTAAATGAAGCAAGATTAGCTAGCCAATTTTTTGAATATGAGCGTCAAGATCTGGATGATGGTCTTAAATATTTGGGTTTCAAATTGAAACCATATGGTTATCGCATAGCAGATTGGATTTGGCTTATAGCCAAGATTGAAAGCAGAATCAATATTTGGCAATAGAGATGGCTTTCTAGAGCAGGTAGGTTAACTCTCCTCAAGTCAGTCCTATAAGCTATTTCGGTTCACTGGATGTCGCTGGCCTAGATTCCCAAAGGCATTTTAAAAAGAGTTCATCAATTATATTGTCGCTTCCTCTAGTGTGGACAAATTCCAAGGAGAACTTTTGCTTGGGTCCGTTGGGACAACATTGACAAACCCAAAAAACTGGGGGGTTGGTGCATAAAAAATTTGCATTTATTCGCTGAGGCTTTGGCTGCAAAACTGGGCTGGCAACTTATTAATTCTAGAAGTCTTTGGCAAGAAATCACTTATCATAAGTACATATATCCGCTCTCAATTCTGGAATGGATCCGTAGACTTTTAGTTCATACCGTTGGATCCTCCATAATTTGGAAAGCATTACCTCAGTCTATCTCTTCGATCAAGCGTGGCCTGGCTTGGAAAGTTGGAAATGGAGTTCAAGTGAGGATTGGTTTGGACGCGTGGAGTGGATGTGGGAATGGCCATATTCTCCCCCGTCCTCTTTGAAATTTCCTTCAAGACTCGGGCATCACCCACTTATCACATATAGCAGATGATATTCAGGACATGTGGCAAAACCAGACCAGGAAGGACCACAGAACACTCAACATTCCGGCAGTTTGGGTCGATGATTGGTAGAGATTCATAAGCTCATCAAAGGAGGCCAATGTGCGTATAAACGACAATCAAGATGACCTTATCTGGGCATTGGATCCCCAAGGCAGATACTCCCCCAAATCAGGTTATGCTTATACAATGGCAGCCAGACACACGGGTGATTTCTCTTGGTGGTGGAGTCATATCTAGAAATTAAAGGCCCCTCCCAAATCTAGGCTTTTCATGTGGTGCATTTTAACAAACAAGGTTCCCACTGAACTAATGTTGAGGTGTCATGCAAATTGCGGGCCTTCTAGATGTTGTCTGTGTGGGATGCAGGAGGAAGATACTTCTCATCTCTTCTGTCCCTGTTCTATCTCGAAAGCCTTCTAGCAAAGGATCCTCACTTCACGTATCTACATATTGATTGGTCGGGACGAGATATGAAGAGGCTTAGCAAAGATGGTGGATAAAAGCCAACTCTCAAAAAACTAGATGCCTTCCACTGCTAATTTGCTGGGGAATCTGGCTTAACAGGAACAAATCCATTTTCAAGAATGCCAAAATAGATTGGGACTCCTCCAAAGTTTCGATGTTGGCTTTATACAATTCGCTCCTGGAGGACCGGAACATCCAACCCCCTCGAATCATTACCAAGGAATCCATAGACATAAACTCCCCCTGGGGTTATTTTGACGGCTCAGCACAAACTGAAGGCTGTGGTGGAGGGGCGGTGCTGCATATGGATAATATAGTGTCTTATAGAATCAAGGTCGGCCTTGGCAGAGGCACCAACAACTATGCTGAATTGAGCAGTCTAAAATACCTTCTCCTTTTTGCAAAAGAACAAAATTGCCAACAACTTCAGACATTCAGAGACTCATAACTCATAATTAACTGGACAAATGAAGTTAATCATTGTCACTTGCACACACTTAGAGATATTCTGACTGATATCTTTTCTCTAAAGTTCCAATTTGATTCATTTGCATGCTCACATATATACAGGGAAAGGAATGAGATCATTGATCATCTATCCAAAGAGGCAACGCAATTGAACAAAGGTCAATGGCAGATACAGGAATACAGGGGCGGCAGTTTCTACAATTACTATCATCGTCCTTTTATGGACATGATTGGTTCCTATCAAAATGATCGCTAGAACATTCAGCGGCGTTTCTTTTACTTTCTCCTTCTATGTATATAACTTACCAGTTTTCAGTGTATTTTTGGACAAAACTCATATTCTCATAAACTTATTGGACTTCTCAGAAGTTTATTATCAGTAAGCATCATAATAGTTTTTATAAAGTTTATAATAGCTCTAAACAGTACTCCCTTTTTGTTGACAGCAGTTCATAGCAGCATACCTATAAGCGCATATATACCAGCAACAAAGCTAGTGGTTTCATAAGCAAGGGTAGCAGTATATCCTGTTGATTAAGTGGGTCCAGCAACTGTTCTAGGTCCAGTACCAACATCAGTAGGCAGTGTCATATAACATGTAATTTTCTTATCTTTTTAATGAAAATTATGCTTTTTCTGAGGAAAAAAACACATTCAATGTTACTTCAATACTAAAACCTGTGGACTCAAAAAAATGTCAAAGATATACTTAGTAAGCATTTATATATATAGAATGTCAAGACTATGATTACTACCTAAACTTTTGCGTATGCTTCTTGAATAACATCAAGAATATACTTACCAAACACCCATCCACAAAGAATATCATATTCACCATGTCTATATAACTTTTTCCCAAGCTATTGGATATTCGATAACTTTTCTTCCAACCAAAACCAGGAGGAGCATAGCCTTAAAAATTTGATCTTAAAATAAATTATATCAACTCTAAAATGTTTAGCACTTGCAAAGAATACCATAGACACCATGTTTGTATAAATTTTGCTCAATTGATTAGATATTTGGTAACTTTTGTTTCAACCATTGATATTTGTTAACTTTTATTCCACCAACCAAAACCAAGAGGAATTTACTATTAAAGATTCCTCCATGAAAGAAATTATATAAACTCTAAAACATTGGGTATCTAGTAAATTGTCATATAATTCTTCATAATTCACTTTTTAATTTTAGAAATATATTGAATTCACATTTATAAAATAACATTATCCCTCAAAGGGCTTAATAATGTTTTTTTTTAACAGTACGTAAATAGAAATTGATCTTCACTGCTCTCCAAAGATGGAAGAGCCTAACTCTATACAGGTTTAACATTTAATCACTGCTCTACAAAGATTGAAGAGCCTAACTCTATACAGGTTTAGCATTTATTACATTGCATTTATTACATTGAAAGACAAGTGGGTAAGGGAGTTGTGTAATATGTTTGCACTTCAAAAAATCGCATACATCTAAAAAAGAAATTAAAAATTATAACAATGAACTAGCATAGATCTCTCTTAAACTTGGATTTTTTTAAACAACAAAAATTATGCACACATTTTATTTTCGTCAGGATGTGCTTAATAGATCTAGAATTAAAACAGATCTATACTAATATTCAGATGATCACATTCTACTTTAAACAAAATAGGTAAAATTACTAATTAGTTATCACATACCTACTGACCAACGTTGTGTTAAAATGGAACTGAATGAGGAATAAAAACCAACTTGACATTTTAAATGCAGAGCCACTTTGCACATTCAGTCCAAAAACTGACGTTTACTAAATATCTTGCACTTTGATGAGCAGGGACTAACTCATCTTTCGAAATAGCATTATTTCTTAGCTTTAAATATGATCACAAAAACAGCATGCTTATCTTAATTTATTTGTTCCTCTACGCTTCTCTCCCAAGAATTTTTTTTGCAGTTCGGGATGATACAATATAAACACTAGCCCCAACATAAAAGAGAAATCCCTGCCCCAAACATTTGTCCTACTTATTTTAACCTTTTCAAAAAAGAGGTATTTTCTCTGTACCAAGCCCTTTCGGCTTGTATTCTAATAGTACAATATACAGAAACTATCCACACCCTATGTCCTGGAATAACATGTAATTTAGTTGCATTTCTCCCAAGGAAACGCCATTTAGTTTGCATTCTCCATTGCTCCATCTCCTAAATTTCTACAGGAAGCACTGTCCAAGTAAGAAAAGCATGGTTAGATTGTAAGCAAACTTAATAAGACGATAAATAAAATATAGCTTTGTGCAGATAACAATTTCTGAAGGGGCATCAGATTCTTCATCTCCTAACACTATCAATGGTGAAAATGGATATGCACTGAGAATTAAGAAGTTTTCAACCAATATGTTATGTGTATTCAAGCACCTGTTGGAGCTGACCATCAGAACAAACTTACAAAGTCACTTTTCCAAATGATGATAATGTTCTGATGTCTACTTTATAGCACATGAAAGAACATCCTCCCATAAAGTTTCTCTACATACAGATAGTGGAGTTCGTAAATTGAGAAAAAAACAGGCCAGAGAACAAAAACTAAAAGATTTGAAAGAACAAAATCAAAGTTTGCAGCTGATCAAAATGATGGCAAAATTGAATTATAAACTTCTGTAACAATGTTGAGAGGATAAAAATAATAGAAAACCTCCTGGGTATTAGTAACAATTTCTATTACTGCCATTCCTTATGCCTCAAGTTTTTGAACGAGTCAGGTATTCTGTCAAATTTCTACTCTCCTGGTTTTGGGGATCAATCATCTGTAGGACTAATGCAGACATCAATGCTCAAGAATACAGAAACAGCTCAAATACTCGTGAACGCACAGCTATGATCAGAAAGCATAAGCGAAATTGCAAACACAGTGGAGATTAGAGCAACAACAACAATTTCAATTTATTTACATTGGAAAACAAAACAGAAAATCAAAATTAAACGTTGGGTACTTCATATTTATTACTTGAGAAACCTACTGGTAACCTACCCTTTGTACCTACCGGTACCCTACTCAAATTATTGTACTTTATTATAATAAGGCGTTGAGGTCCGGTACTCTAGTGAATATGTGTATTGCTTGAGGCGCATATATAATGCATAAAGGTAAGATCCGTAACTAATTCATATTGCTCTGGCTGTAGGTTAAAGCACGACGTGAAGGTCCGGCACCACATCATATTCCTAATCTGTCTGTAGGTTCGATCGCGTATATAATCAATCAAGTCAAGTAAGGCCCGATACTAATCAATCTTCATCTGCAGAACACTTGGATGAATCAAGCGCTTAGCATCTATTTCCAGCTACTCATTTCAATCTTGTTCACCACAGGTGTGGATCTCTCACAGGAACACAATCTATTCTCAGCAATTTCCTTCACTCAATGCCCGGCTTCGTCATACAGAAACCACCCCCCGAAATTTGAGTCGTCCTCAGAGTAATCGATAAATAAAATCTCAGCCCTCCTCTGCCATCTTCTGCAAGGTAATTCGATCTCTCAGGAAACGTGATTTCCTTGCTCTCAGTCTCTTGTAATCAGCGAATTAATGCCCAGCGATTCTTCAATTGCTCAGTAGCCCAGGAGTTCACCCTTCTCCGCCACCGATTCTTCTCAATCGCAACCCAGATATTCGCTCCTCTCTGCCACCGACTTCTACCACCTTCGAACCGCCCCTTTTCCCCAGCAATTTTCCTCTCTTGTAGCCCAGCGTTCTTCCCTTTCTCCTGCTCCAGCAATCTTCCTCAATTATGACCCCCAGTTTTCAATGAATTTCTCACAATCACATCCCATAGATTCTCCTTCGATGCATGTGATTGGCGCAAATCCTGCGGGGTCCCGATTTTCCATGCGAGGACTCGCAAACCATAAATCAAGTAAAATTGCGATCTCCTTTTATTGTGTCGTTTTGTCTTTATTCTCTTCCCAGCGGAGCACCAACCGCCACCCGTCATCTCAGCCGGAGGCTGGATTTGGTTTTACTTTCCACCGTGGGCTTCCTGCCAGATCTGTCCAAAAATTTCTTTATCAACAGTGGCAGTCTGTCATTTATCTCGCTACAGAGATCCCTATTGTGTTTGAAGATTTCTTCCTACCCTTTTCCCGACTTGTCTTCCTCTGTTTCTCCCGCTGATTTCACTCCCACTTTACTCCAACCTATTTCACAACCCTTTTCCTGCGCGTTGTTGCATAATTGCACTACTATCTGTTGCATATGTATTGTCTATCTGTTTCACAGCAACACTCCGGTAGTTTGGTTGCTCCACAGCCATTATCATTCCTGACATTGTCATTCCTGACATTGGACACCCTGGACAACGGATTAGGAAAATTGTTGTCAAGAGGAGTTCGTTGAAATTTAACAACGAATTATGTAAACATGTGTATAGAAAATGTATTAGTTACTACCAAATTAGTTTTATACCTAAACTGCAGTTATGTAAAGGACGAGGCTCCTATAAAACTGATGAATGCCCAAACTATTGTAATCATGGAGAATCATTATTGATTTAATAAAAAATCCAAATGCCCAAACTATTGTAATCATGGAGAATCATTATTGATTTAATAAAGAATCCAATCCCTTGTCCCGTGGATGTTTCCTTGACACATTGTCGGGAATTTACCACTTGCGTCATTCTTTTAGTTTCCAAATCAGTTATTTAGTTTGGTTTTTCCTAGTTTAATGAACCGCTCAGACCAACAATATCACTCTACCATTCCCTCCTTTCTCCTCTTTCATAGGAGCAGCTTGAAATTCCTCCCATCTTTCTATCATAGACAACGCCTCTGTTTCACTGCTATGGTCTTTCCCACAAAATATGACAGGCATCACTCGGCAGCACATCGGACAACACCTGGTAATTGTAACTTTCGATATGAAGTTAACCATATACTGCTCCAACAGAGGGGCCTTATGCCCAATTTTGCAACCAAATACACTTGGTATGCATTGAAACGAGGGGAAAACTTCAAATATAGTTTCTGGAGGACCTCGACGGAAACCGGGTTCTTGGTACAACCTCTGTCTACAATCAAAGTGCAGCACTTACCTCCCACTTCGTACTTGATCTTCAAGATACTCTTACTCTGCGCCCGTTCCCTTTTAATATGCTTCTCGGCCTGCAGCAACACTTTGTGTAGCATCAAATTCTCTCCGTGCTCAGCCTCCACTAGGAAAGCTTCTTTCACAAACACTAACTCTACTGCGTCTGCAATGTGCGTGCTTGCATCTTGCCTTTGGCACTTATTCAACCTCTCTAGACACTCATATGATCATATCTCGGTGTCCTTGTTCTCCACATTCAGAATAGGTTCCAATGAATCTACCCTTCTGCCTCTTCCTCTCATTGAGCTCTTTCCTCTATCAGCGTCAAATCTTTCTCCAGCACGTTGATTCACAGTCTACTATCTTCATATCTCCTCTCTCTGGACTGTTCTCTTTCAGCCACTTTACTTCTTCTTTCTTTCAAACTCTGTTGCTCCCTAGCCAACTTCTCTTCAACCCTCGAGGCTAGTAGATAAGCCTCATCTAACAATAAACTCATCTTAAAAGGCAGAACGCAGTCCATTCACATACCGGGCAATAAATTCAAGGCTCTTCTCATTCTGGATGGTGAGTAAAACTCTTTAGTCCTTTACCAACAACTCCATCTTCTTCAAATCTTGCAACCTCGCTAGTAAATTCAGCAAATAATACGTCGCCATCATCCAGTCCCGAATCCGAATTTTCTTTTCCTTTCTTCTGTTGATCCAACCAAAATTGTCCCACCATAACGATGCATGGCTCTTCACATGGAAACCTTGCTTTCCGGGGATCCGCAATCAAGCTCAAAGTCAAAAAACTTTTCCATCTCCCCCAGTGAACTAGTTCTGGATTTAAACTCCCTGTACATATGGGAGTATAACAAAACTAGGTCTAACTCCTATACCCAAACTAGCCTGCATTATCCTCTCTCCAGGACTCGTAGTGCTTCTGGTTCTTTTATCAGGGGTTCTTGTTCCTTTTATCCTTGCTTCCATGATTTATTTCCTCTGTAATTCCCCCCTTCTGGACTATTTCTATGGCATTCAGTGTTCTCATTATCTTCACGTTCACTCCTCTACATGTCGTGCGTTGTCTCTTTTCTGCAACTTACTTGCAGATGTGAACGGAGTCTACCTGGCCCGAATGCTGGCTCTGCCTCTCCCCTTGAAAACTCTATCCAATGATCTCATTCGCTGGAATTATCCTCCTCCAGGTTTTTCGCTCTGATATCATATTCAATAGCAAAGAACCCGCTCAAATACTCTTAAGAGTACAAAGTAATAATCAGAAAGAACCAGTGCAGTAGCCAACAGAATGGAGATCGGAACAACAACAACAATTTCAATTTATTTGCATGAGAGAATTCAAAACAGAAAATTGAAATTACGCAATGGCTATATACTTATTTCCAACAATTGATTTCAATCTTTTTCACCACAGATGTGGATCTCTCATAAGAAATGCGATCTCTTCTTTGCAATTTCCTTCAGTCAACACCCAGCTCTGCCATACACCAGCTGCCTCAGGGAATCTGAGTCATCCTCAGAGAACTTGACGTTTAAAACAAAATTTCACCCCTGCTCTGCCAGCGTCTGCAGGGAAATTCGATCTCTCGTAGGAAATGTGATTTCCTTGTTCTCATTCTCTTCTAATCAGCGGATTAATGCCCAGCAACTCTTCAATCGCTCAACGGCACAGGAGTTCACTGTTGTCTGCCCACGAGTCTTCTCAATTGCAACCCAGGAATTCGCTCCTCCCTGCCAGTGATTTCTGCTGCCTTTTTAATGATCCCCTTTCACCAGCAAATTTTCCTCTCGTATATCCCAGCGGGCTTCCATTTCCCCTGCTCCAGCGCTCTTCCTCAATTATCAGCCTCAGCTGTAAATGATTTTCTCAATTGAATCACAGTTTAGTGATTCTCCACTCAGAGAACTTCATTCCCCTTCAGTGCATGCAACTTGCTCACTTCCAGCTGGGTCCTGACTTTCCATGCCATCACTCAACAAGCCATAACTCAAGCAATCCCGATCCTCTTTTTGCTGTCCCATTTTGTCTTTATTCCCTTCCCAGCGGTGCACCAACAGCTACCTGTCATATCTGCTGGAGGCTGGACTTGTTTTACTTTCCACCATGGGTCCACGCCTTTCCTGTCAGATCTGTCCAAAAATTTCCTTTCCTAAAGTCAAAGTCAGTGAAAACAAGTGCGACCTCTTGTGGGCTCACATAAATCTCGCGGAGATTGTCCAGATTAGAAAACTCGACCAGAAACAACAAAGTTAAGTAAACACAGATGGATGCCTGGATTTAAACATGTGTTTTTGATTATGCAGGACTGCCAGTGGACCAGGGATGCTCCTGCAGCAGAAACCTTTCGGAGCATATGCAATGTTAGAAATGTCATCCAGCAACAATTAAAAAAAAAATGCAGCAAAGTAGATTAAAAAATCAGATAGTGCTCAAGTAAACATTGAAAACAACCTGTGTCCGCACAAATGGATCACTAATCTGAGATAAAATTCACCGTCTTACTAATTTCAATTGTTTTGCGAATGAGGTCATGGTTCAGCACTGGAGATGGCAATATGTCAGGCACCAACCAAGGTTCAATTCCCCTTAAGTCATCAAGAAGCAGATGATGCTAGGTACAAGTCTTGGGTGATTTTGACAGAAGAGCACCTCCCCCTATTGTGGCAGCTTAGCCAACTCTAAGTGCTTATGCTTACTAGTTTGTCCCTCGAGAGCCATTTCCACTGTGCAAGTGGGAAGCTTGTGCAGCGTGCCCAACCTCTTCAGAGCAGCTGTAATGCTTCTCTTTCATATTAAAAGAACTCCCAAAAACAACATCAATTGTTTTCTTAGCAATTTATGGCTAAGCTAGCAGTTGGACCACTATGAGGGATGTCTCTTTCACCCTCCGATCCTGTATAAAGTATCTCCCTCGATATTCAACCCAAAAATACCTCATCGAATTCAGTTCTTTGATACTGAAATTAGTTAAAATCCTATTCCAAACACCCTTTTAGAGTGAATCTAAAAATAAACAATGTCTTGGTCCTACTTAACCTAATTGATACTCACTGCAGCTCATTTATTGCATTCTTCTCTTGGCTATTTCCACTAACCTGTTTTACACCTTAGCTTATTTAATCTTGTTTTGACTTGTGCAAGTTGTTAGTTCTCAAAGGAGAAAAGTGCATGTGGGAGAGAGAAAGGGCAGAAGTAAGAGGAAAGAATGAATAGGACAGAAAGATACAACTGAAGATCTAAGGATGAATTCTTGAAAAATAAAACTGACTGGAACAGTGTTAAATGACCATGCAGAAAGCAACTGAAACACTGCTCAGAAAGATACAGATAAGATCTAAGAATGAATCCTTAAAAAATATAACAGACCAGAGAAAAAAAGGCCACATAGAAAGCAATTGAAAAACTACTTGTTCAACTTCATTTCACCAAAATCACAGGGCACATGCAATTACATCTATGTACATACTACAAGCTAGCACAAGACCCTGTATATTCATAAACAAAAGCAAACCATCTATCAGCAAAGGCGTGAATTCCATTAAGAACGATATTTGAGACATTATCTCTTGATATGAGACTACAAACTCTGGCACACCCAGGGAACATTTAGTTTGCATACAGAGCTAGATGGATATCTTTTCATTTCATAAATATAATTAAAAGAAATACTAAATAGTCTTCTAACATTTTGTTATTCAAGGATCGCATGTCAATTGAGAAGGTAGTGATCTTTTGAAAAAAATTGAAAGAATTTAGGCCATATCTATCATGACAAAGACAAATATAAAGTTGCAGACAAGAATTCCACAGGAGCAGTTTCCCTCCGGGAAGCAGAGCTGATAGGAATAAAGAAGGATTTTTCCAGATTGGGTAATATGAAAAAAAAAATTGTAAATATATTTGTTACTCTGAATATTGAAGTACATATAAAGATTTTTGTACATGTAAAAGTAGTGTTATGTAACGTTGGAAAGGCCCAAAATATTGTCATATGTCCAGTCATTGAAGAAATTACACTTGGCTGACTTTATTTAATGTTTAAACCCCAATTTTTCATTGTACATTTATTAATATCTGAAGAATTTGGATTCACCAGTCTTAACAAAAATTAAACAGCATTCCAAGTGTGATTCTTTTCAGCCTAGATTTTTCCATGATCTGTTCTATATGCATAATGCTTCGCATAATTTGCATGGAAATCATAGGTTGGATTTGTATGGAAATCAACAAAGAGGGCATACTCACATAGAACAAGCTTAAAGTGTCAATCTGTGGATCACTGATCAACAAGAGCTTGACTAATTCTGCTTTTCTTCTTTGGGATTGTGATTCAAGCTCGGTGATCTTCTTTTCTCACTAAAGCCAACATTCATCACCGAACGGGGCAGGCAACACTTGCTCATCTGCCTCTCATACTGCTTGTGTGACTTATTTTCCTTATTGTTTTCTGCTTTATTTACTAACAGATTTGAATACCCCCCAGGACCTTTTGGGAGTACATATTTTACATCAGTAGCTGAATTATAGTCATCCTTTGATCCAGGAACCCCATTTGCTTGCGGGTTTAAAGAAATGGAATGATCCAAACCCACAGTATCATTTTCCATAAAGAACTCTTTCAGTTTCATTTTCCTCTGGCGTCTTGGGACATCTTCTATGACTATAAAATCTCCTTCCTTCCCTTCTTTTTGGACAGGGATCGATGTTTTAGTCATTCTATCTTTCAGTGATCCGATACTGGGCCGAGGTGTTCCTTGTATGCTGTCTGGATGGCTCCAGGTGTTTCCTGCTGAAAGAGGAAAATCTGCATGTAACGAAGTAAATAATTTAAAGAAAGGCCAAAATAGTATGCCATTATTTCCCTCAGATTAAGAGTCAAAGAAAATTGTCAAATAAGCTTCAGAGAAGTACATCAGCAATGTATCATGATATATCTTAACTGTCAAACATGAACTGATTTTGAACTTGTATAAAAACAACTGTTATGAAACGTTTGTCCATATAAATCGTGGGCTTACCTCCATTGACACTTAAAAAGTCTTCATCAGTGTCAGATTCCAAGATGGGTACAGAATCAAAAAATGTCTCCTCCTTACTTCCTGCTGCAAATGAAAGACTAATGCAGAATCAGTGGTATTGTTCAAACATGTCAATCAGATTGACTCGTAGCTATTCACTATAGAGAGAAGTTCTTTATATTTTTCACCGTCATCTTGACACTCAGAATGCTACTAATATAGAGAAAATATCATTTAATACAACAGAACACCTTAAATGTCTTCATGTAACAGTTTACCTCTTTATTTTCTGCTTTTATAAATTAACTCTTTGAAAAAAACCTAAGCACACTTATAAGAACAAAGCAGCTACAAAATATTTGCTGAAATGAGCACCGACATAAATGAATAACAATCAACCATATCAGCCTTTAACAATAACGCACTCCAAGCAAGTTTTACCTTCGAATATTTTCAAAACCGTAATTAGCATTTCAAGGTAAATAGAAACAACTTCTGCCCTTCGCATGGAAGAGTCAGAAGCAATGACAGAATCTCCATCCTTCTAGGGAATGGCAGGACAATGTTTATTGATTTGGCATTTGTCCTCTATTTTTTTCAATATAAGGAAAATCTTTTCAAAATCAATGTGACCATTGACGTAAGAATACAACATGGCAAAGGATTGTATGGTATCCCTTGGCATTTATGAACCAAAAGTGATCTTCCCTTCATTAAGGAAAGACTTAAGCTGCTTTACCTAGGTATTTCCAAAAGTTCAAGTTCCACTATTTTGGCGTTCCTTGCTCCCGATCTTACTATCATCTGATGCACTTCAGAATAATTTTCATTTTGCAACGTAGTTTTATTTATCATTTTTTGTCTTTGTAAGAATAATTTTGAGGTTTTGGGGCTGCTTTTTTGGGGCTCATAGATCCACAGGTACCAAAGACACTGAAAAGTAGGTTTACTGTACTGATGTAAAACATATTTCAGGGACAATTCACCGACTTTAGTACTACTGCAGAATCTTGCTACGATGATATAAACTTTAAAGTGCTGTTACAAGTTAGTTCATGATTTTTCTTGGTAAAAAAGAAGACACGGTAAGCCGTGTGAACAAATCCCTGAGATTGTTGCTTTACTCTGAGTATTTTTATTCAAACTATTTGATAATAGAATGGTGGTAAGGGAGACATGGTTTGTATGATTTCTTGTAACTTTAAAAGGGCTTAATAGTTTCCAACAGCCCAAGGGCATGTTTCCATTCCAAAAATTACCTGGGACTCAGAAACCTTTCCTGGATTATTTCTCACCATCTCTGACCATCTCAGAAATTGCTAAGAAACTTCAACAAAAGTTTTTAACAATTTCCAGCCGGTTTCTGTCACTTTTAAAATTCTGTTTTCATTTTTTAAAACCAACAAAACTTAACCTAACTCTCTACTAACTTGACATTGGACTCTGGAGTTTCTTGTATGTTTCCGCCCTGTTTCCTGGCATTTCTTTATTCTGAGGTTTTCCACAGATACCCGCTAAAAGTTTCTGGCCAATGGTGGACTCCAACCATTCCTGGTTTCTATAGCCAATGGTGGACTCCAGCCATTCCTGGTTTCTAGCCAATGGACTTCAGCCGTTCCTGGTTTCCAAAGCTTCATTTCCGGCAATTTTCCAGTTCCAGTTTTGATTCTTAAGAACACATTGGGATACCGTTACTGTTAAGGGCATAGTAAAGATAGATTGATGCCAAGATAGAATGTCTTGGCAGGCAAATTGTGGCCAAGAAAAGAATGATGGGAAAAAGATGACCAAAGTACAACATCTACTACAAGTTTCTGGCTAGTGATGGACTCCAGCCATCCTTGGTTACTGGCTAATGGTGGAGAACAAATTAAGATGCTGTGGCTGTTAAAAACATAGTAAAGATAGATTACTGCAGAGATAAAAAGAACAACATGGCAGGCAAGCTATGCCCAAGGAAAAAATGGGGGAAAATAGATGACAAATGTATAAATCTGTCTTAATGATTATTTTTTCATTTATTGGTGAGAAATGTAAAATAGGTCTTGGAGGTTTTTCAACACAGTTTTCATGAAAGCAATGGAGGCAAATTTTAGCACAATCTTTTTTTATGGTGAAATGGGGCTGATGAGAGATGGAGCAACGAAGCCAAGGGGTGCATGGATATAGCCAAATTGATCCAAGCATAGTTGAAGTGGAAATAAAATAGAAAAATGACTACTTTATGGCATGCAGTTTCATTACATGCATTGTGGTAAAACATAAAACTTAACAACAGCAGAGGGTTGCATAATGGCCCACCTACAAAAGCTTATGTTATGTAAAATAAATTAACTTCAGAATACATAGAAAAATTGAAAGAATTATTGTAAAGGGGGATGGTGGGTTTATTTGACGCATCTACAATTCTAGGATTTGCAGCAGGTCTCAAAACTTGAGTTAGTCACGCTCTCGGATATGGCCTGGTCTCTGCAGACAGGTCAGCAGCCCGCTTCGCATAGTTTGCCATCACGTGAGAGCCTAACATGCCAACAGCAGGCTCCTTCTATAGTTTGGCAGCATGGCAAGGGAAAAAAAAATCTGTTACAGTTGATCCACACAGCCCCACTGTGTGTGCTGAGCACAAGGAGTCAGATGAAGCTTAATAGAATGGCTCCTACCCACCACCTTCAGGCTCTCCATCGCCAGCTGCTGCTGAGGGTCTGAACAAGTCTGTTCCTTTAAATCATTCATTCAAAGAAGTGGTCAGTCAATCCAAATCACTCCCTTTAGAAAGGAAGACCTTGTTCCAGGGCAGTTTTGTTATAAAGAAAGTCAACAACATTTACAAATTCTATTAAAGGAGGTTAATGTCTTGCAATTGCAAATTCAGTGGGTTATGGCCAACATCTACAGCTCTCATTGAATGGACTGATTCCAACTCGAAGAAAACATATACAGTTAGATTTTGTTCAAAAGCCTTTGTTATCTGTTTTTAAAAAACCCAGAAGGGTGCAGAAAAGCCAGATGGAAAAGGGACCATGGATTTTGGGCAAAGCTGGCCTCTTCTTTGAACCATGGTTCCATGAATTTAATTTGGCTTCAATGACTATTTTTTCAACCTCAGCATGGGTGGGATTCTCTAACTTTTGCCACTACCTGCGTGAAATCAAGACCTTTGAAGAAATTGGAAACACTTTGGTAAAGTATATTATATGTGATCCAAGACAGGAGGAGAAGTGTGTTTATATCTACACTGCAATATGTGTAGAGTTGGACCTAAGCAAAGATTTTCCAGATAAGATTATCACAAACTATGAAGATGTGAAAGGGATTAATTTGGATTGGGTTGGGAACAAAATGGAAGAGACCAATAACATGAAAAAAGAAACATAGGTACAATGAAAACTAAATTATATTACTCAGAGAACAATGAAAAACACTATAGATATACAATGGCTAGAATGAACGTAGCCATCTTCGAGGAGAGAAGTATTTGTTATGCTATTTCACAAAGTGCCATAGCAAGGCACTGAAACAACATTTCATCATAACACCCAAAACCCTAAGAAACAAAAATCCTCATACCCAAAAACCCTAACCTTGAGAATTGGGATAGTGAAAGAAAGGCAAACACCATGTACCCTAGTTAGAATGTCAACTTCCTAGGGCCATAATTTTTGCAGATGAATTCTCTTGGTGCTCTTTGGACAATTGGAAAGCTTTTTTCGAGCTCAAGTTTGGTAGGTTTGGCTCACCAGAGGGAACCAACTGTCTGAAATGCCAAAAATGCATGGAGAGGACTTGAAAAATGCATCAAAAGCTTAAGACCTACAAACTAGAAAGATTCCTGACCATTTATCAAACAGTGGTAGATTCAAGACAATTGCTTCATCCTCCCTTTTTCAAATGGAATTTTGATGGTATCTCACAAGGTAATCCAAGGCCTAGGCTAAGTGGGCATTGCATGAATTATCCATGATTATACAAGCTTCCCAGTGGAATAATCTACTCAGAATATTGGTGAACCCAACAATTTTGCAGAAATTATGGCTCTCCAAAAAGGAATAGCTTTGGCGAAAGACCTAAAAATCAAGTTTTTAATAATGAAGAAAACTAAGATTATAATTAACAGGTTGAAAATGATCAAAACAATGAATGGTGATTTTTTAATTCATTATCAAATAATTAGCAATTGGCACATCCTCTCAGAGAGATCTCAACCACTGAATTTATTTTCATGGTTTCACGTGGACTGGGGAAAGAAATAATCTCCTGGTGTTTCAGATTGCTAGTAGCGATTTGATTCAACTAAAACTATTTTAACATCATTCTTAATTTTCTCAGCTCTTCTCTTAAAGTCAAATGTGTAAGTTCTAAACCTTTTACAGTAATGTAATGCACACATAGATTCTTAATAAACAGAAAAGTAAAACTTTGGCAATCACATATTGCACAGAGATTTACCCTGGAAACCCAAACAGGAAGACTAGCAAACTGTGTAAAGCCACACCTCTAATTTTTATCATCAATCAACTTCATTGTTTACAATACAATAAATAGGATGATGCAACATCCAAAACCCCTAATCCATTGACCCAGATTAGACTATAACCTCAATTCCTTAACCGGAATTAGAAAACCATAGGTTGAAACACCATGCACCACAAAACCGCCAAAAATAGATGCAAAAAACCACCCCCAAAAAAAACAGGGGCTCCACCTGTGACCACACCCCCCCGCTATGCCTGGTGCATATAAATTGCATGTGGGGCTAAATGTGCAAAGAATATAACACATACCCAACAAAATGGATCATGCAACTTCTCGTTAGAATCATCCAACTAAGTAACAAGGGGGCACTCTAACAACCTTGAAAGAGACAATGACTTCATAAGATGGTTCAGATAGGACCTTCAAACTCGATACTACACTCAATGAATCCAAAGTGCTTGTTTATGAAACCGTGGGGCTGGAGCTATAAGTCCTTGGCTCAAATAATGAGCAATAATGAGCTCTCCTAATTAGTAGTTCCCTCAACATCAAATCAACACCCAACTTTGCAAGGTGGTCTATGTGATTGTTATTTGTCCGTTGGGTGTGATGATAATTAATGCAATAAGATCACTTGGCAATGTTTGACAGCTGCACAAATATCCTTTTTTCATTAAAAGTACTTTCTTTAACTATTAATATAGAGAATAATGTACATATAGGCCATCTTTACTAGAAAAGGTAGGATGCAAGGAAGCTACAGCAAACAAAAACATAGTATAGGCTAGGCCTTAGCAGCTATCATCATTGCCAAAATCACGAAGTCCAACAAAATGACCACCTAGGCATACATCAAGGCCACAAAGCTACACAACCATAACACATCCCAATTAGTACATAACCAAAGAATACATTGAGTTTGACCATTAAGGGATGCATAACAATGTTTATAAACTGAAACAATTCTCTAGATCATCAATGTCCTTTGGATTAGGCCCTCATCCATCATTGTCTTGCTTGCAATCAATAACTGTGGGTCTCCAACCATCATTATAGATCATTATACCTCCTTAGGTGGTTTCACATTCTTAGAAATGACCAAGGCTAGCATCAAGGACTTGTCATTTCAAATCCTTGGTAGACTTTCAAGAAAGTTTCATGGCATTCTCGGCTCTCTCAAACAGCACATCCCACTCTATGTTTGCTCTATCCTCACAAAGTTGAGATTATTTAGAGGGAGATGAAGGTGCAAGAGATGCGCTCAGAGGATCACTACTCATAGTGCAGGGAGTTTCACCCCAGTAGCCCAAGAACTAATGCAATTGTGCCACATCCAACTCCATTCTTTGACCAAGTCCTAATGACTGCTTTCAAGGAAATTATCCTCGGGAAGTACACAACAAGAGCATGCTGTAAAGCCTGTCAACGGCTGAGGCATATTCATTCTCACTAGTATTTATGCGAACAATATCTTCAAAAGAAAGAAGCTGGGAATCAATATCAGATTTAACACCTTGTGATAAGAATTTGACAATGAACTTCCTAGTCATCTAATCCTTCATTACTTGCAACAACAAGTAGCAAGTACAGAGGGTTCACCTTGGATATTAAACAACACCCTTAATTGTCAGAATTAACCAACAAAAAGCAATGTTAACAGAAATCTCAGCGATCAAGCTACCTGCGGCCCGTAGTTTATGCCAACAGTTCTTATCACATGCACTCATTAACAATCACTAGCTTTCGTTCTTATTACATGCACTTATTAACACTCACTAACTTTGGCTCTTCTCCCTCCACCTACAAAAGTCTTCAAGGGGCAAAATGTGTATTTGGTCCTTTGACTTACGGATTTGTTATTCCATCCCTAAGATACCCACATCTTATGATACTAAGATAGTACCAAGATAATTTTTGACACGCTTAGCTTGATAGCATTTTGACAGTACAAACTATGAAGGCATATAGTGACTGTTGTAGAAACTGATTATAGTTTTTATCTATATATCAAATGATATTATGATATCTACATGCTTTTCTTTTGAAGAAAGATATCATATATACTGTATAGTGCCCTAAACTGTAAGTATATGCATGTTGCACAAATAGAAAGTAACTTAAGATTCCAAAATGGAAATCATATTCCCCAAAACTCGATCCATTCCAACTGAACCTCTGAAAAGGGAGATTGCTTAAAATGATACGGTAGATTTAATCATAGGCCGAGGGATCACAGCAGACTGTAGGCATTTCAGGTTTACTATAAATGCTAAATCCAAAGATTCAAAACTGCAAAATAACTTATCCATAAGGTCGGTGGCAACTATCCTAGTTTACACATACAAACAATTGAAAATGGAAGAAAGAGTTTTAATTACAAAAAGGAAAAACGCAAAATATCACCTCTGCTAAAAGAAACATAAAACTTATATATTTAAAAACAAGGGACAAATACCAGAATCTTGTAATATAAGCATAAATCAAATCTCTTTCAAAGAACATTAAGCAATCATTTGCATTACCGTAAGACTCTGTTCGAGTATGGCCCTCTTCAACCTCATTGACATGGAAGTTCACACTTGCAACTTCAGATTTGCTGTGTGCAGTTACAGACCTGTCTGAACTCAGTTGCACAAGATTGTGAATAGTAGTTTCTTCCGAAGAATGACTGAATCTATTAATTTCTCCTTTCTTTGTGTTCGTAAGAGGAGTACCTAAAACAGGAGTAACAGTTTTCCCCCGCCCTTTCCTTGATTTTGAAGACTGGCATTTCCCGTCTGTACAAGACTTGCCTTTCTCATCCGAGAAACAAGTTCCCATTCTGTTTAATAAGTTTTATTGCTATGCTTATGGAACAAATGCTGTAGCCACTTCAAATACTATACAAAGCCAATCTCTGCTTATTCCTCTCCAAAGTTACCGATTGTAGATAATTTCAAATCAAAACCACCAATTTTAGAGAACCTGCATGTGATTATATAGCAATGCTTAGTAGTTGCAACATGCAATATCTGCTATTACTTCCTTAACGTAAATGTCATCCAAGTGATTAATTTTCTAAATTAACTCTGTAATTGCTAAGGTCCCAACAAAATAGAACGCAAAAAAACAACAGTAGGAACTGTGAGGATGCAGTTTACCTGGAAAATAAATAAGAGAAACATATATCGAATACTCAGTTTCAAATTTAGAAAATAAACCACAATTAGACGCAGTTAGGCGTTAGTTTTAACCTAGCAGTTCCTTGGAGCCTGCTAGGCTTCACATTTTTGGGTGGTCCTATGAAACAGGAACAAAAGCATTGACTTAAAAAAAACTAAACTTTACCCTCAAAGTAGTCAGTCCTATTGTTTAGATGGATATTTTTTTTCTATATTTTTTTCCATCCCCCACTGGAATAAGGGCCTTGGAATCAGGTCCTGGACATTGGAAGTTTGCCAGCAATACGTGTCAATCTTCTATAGCATTCCGACCAAACTTTCACTCTTCTTTACCAATTTTTTCTCAAATGTTTATGCTTATTTAATAACTCGCAGGAAGAATTAATGCGAGCCCCGTACTATTTTTCCTGGGCTAGCTACTCCATCCTTTTTCTCAGTAGCTGTTGCTGAGAAAATTGAAAGTGAGCACTATGGGACCATGGTGAAATGGTTGAACTGTTACATAAGAATTTTAGTAGCCTATAAATGGGGACATTTTTAACGCAATCTCTAAAATTACCGCCCTTATCTTAGTTCAAAGTCACAAAAGCGGTAAGCATAGTTGCCTATAAAAGCTGACTGAATACAGAGTCTAAATAACAAAAGCGGTAAGCATAGTTGCCTATAAAAGCTGACCGAATCCACAGTCTAAATAACAAATAAACACTACCCTTAGTTAACCAACAAGCGTAAACTGCAATTCTCTTAATACACGTCTCCATAACAAACCACGATCTCATACCATTCGGTCCCATAGCTTGAAAACATCTAAAAAAAACAACAACAACAAAACAAAACAAAAAGGAGCTGAAAATTCATGAAATGCAACTAGTTTATATATAAGGAGAAAACATTCATGCCTCTATTCAATTATTTGAAAGTTTTAAATTATATAAGAGACCATCTTTTGTTCAACGAATTAATTTCCCAATAGTATACCCTGGCCCTGATGCAAAGGAAATGCAAAAACATAAATATAAACTAAAAAAACAGCTCCCTGTTTTCAATAGGCACGGTGACATTTCTGCAAGCTAGGACCAATTGTGTGGAATTGAAAAACATTTCAAAATCTTTCTAACAATTTCCTTTATTTTATGGTTGAATTTCCTTTATTTCATGGTCGAATTTATTGTGACTTATTCTAAAAGAACTTTACTGAAAAGTTTGACATGGAAAGAGGGTCCATTCATTATGCAAAAAGACTGGATAATTAGTAATAATTTTTCCTAGAAACTCTGAAGACTGGCTATAATCAAAATGGTGGAAAGAAAAGAATATGAATTCACATGCATTGGTATGTTCTAAAATCAGAACAGTGGCAAAATCTGCATGTTGTAACAAACAGAGAAAACACTTTAAATCATCAGTATTCAGCATGGAACAAAAAAATGAAACAGATTACCATGCTAGCTTCATTAGCATCAGATAATGAGTATCTAACAAAATTGCATACAAGAAAACAAAGCTCCAGTCTATAGTTGAGATAGAACTACCCTAAGTATTCGGAGACTTGATATCAAAACTTTGCAATTACAAAAGAAAGAAAGACAGACTATTAGTATCCACAGATAGACACAAAAGAGATCAATGGGGCTCGTAAATACACTCTTTACAACATATCAAAGGAGTTTCCTTAAAGATATCTCCGAGCGCCAAAGTATAAAAAGATAAATTTAGAGATTAAAGAATATCATATTGATATCTTGCTTACAGAAGTACCCAGGCCTTCAGATGATGAATTTAGAGATCAAAGCGTATGATTATGATATATTACCTTCAGCTAAAGAGATCTATAGACGAGGATAGCTGGATTTGATAAGAAATATCAAATCAACCAACCAAGATTGATAATGATTAACTTAGGCTATAACGATCAGCACGAGCAATTATATTAACTTCATGAAGTTCAGTTGATTTCAGTGGATGATCAAATCCTATTTCGCCAATGGCAACCGGATTTTAAATATAAAGAAAGTGAGCGAATATAAATCAAATACTGTATCTGATGAGATTGCGCAGGAGAAAAGGTATTTTCCCAACTACGCTGATACGGTCAAAACCGCCACAGCCAGGAGTTCGGCCAGTAACTAATCTGATGCTCAATCACAGTGATTTTTTGCAACAGCGCTTTCGGAATGGCACTTGCAAAAAAAAAATCATTAAGAGGAAACTGATCAAATCGTCGAAGAAAGTTTTGACTGACAATGGCCAGGTATCAATTACAGCAGGCCTGCGAAAAGCTATAGGACTCACAGAACTGTTTCTGATGTCTGTCAGCTGGCGTACACAGGACAATCAGACTTTGGATATTCAGAGAGGGAAACAAAGTGACCTTGACCTTCAGTGAGATAAGTTCAAAAATGAAAATCCCCGTAAAATAAGTACAGCTCTTCAACCTTATTACACTGTCCTCAAAAGAAATAGGATTGGTTTTGCATTACGGCTTGAATTTTTTGAAACGGTTTGCCAAAAGGTTAACTGAAGGGAGGGAATTCCGTAACAGAATAGGACAAAAATTAGAGCATTTTCTAAGAAACAAGAGAAAGTCCATCCATCCCCTTGCATAGACCACAGGAAAAGTCAGAACCAGCAGCCATAGAAGAATCATTTCACATAAAATTCTTGAAAAACTTCACCGTTACATTATCTGATGATTCCGACATGCAGGAAACTTCGTTTGCCACCTCCTTTCGCCACAGGTACTGATTTCCATGAATTGATATTTAAAGGTCCCGCAGATTTTTTTTCTTACAAATAACAGAAATGAAACAGAACAGAGAGAGAATCTTAACATGGAAGCTAATACTCGGTGCAACAGGAGGCCTATTCACAATCAATACTTACAAACTACGAATTTCCTATAGGTTTCAAGTCGTTTTGAGCTCATATTTTACTATTTCGTACGTTTCTATGATATGTTTGCCTTCTCCTAGCGATCATAGCACTGACAGCCTGCAACGAACGCAATCAGAGAGGGGAAAATTGAATAGTACTCCAACGCCGCGAAGAAGTGACAGAAAAGCATGAAAATTACCTTCATTCTCCACCAAATTTTGCAAGAAAACCGCCGACGAGGTCCTATGGAAGAACAGAAGCCGAATTCCGAAGGCATCGAGCCTTTATTTGTTCTCCAAGCAAAGCAATGGAATCTGCTTCTTTTCGTTATGCAACCTTTATTCTATTCTCCCTGCGCCTCTGCACACTACACCAGTCTGTCCGTTTACCGGGGGCCACCGGCATCTACTGGACTGACAAGTTCCCACCTGCCGACCATAGTAAGTTGTAACATTCTCCGCACCTGGATAACATGCTTTTGAGACTCCCTGCGTGTCAAATTTCCATACGCTTATATGTATAGTTTGTTACATTAATTTTGGAAGACTGCCCTGAACTCTCTAATAGTGGGAAAAAATATGCATTTTGAAAGAAATTTAGGTGCCATTTATTTTAATAAAATATCAAATTTACCACTAACAGTGAGAAATATACATTAAAAAACGACCATGGGGTCTTGAACTCTGTGTTAAGGTTGAGAAACTAATTAATGCGTTGGGTGGAGGAGAGGTATAAGGTCCGCTATCGATTATATATATATATATGGGATATACTTTATTTATATATGTATAATATATATGGGATATACTTTATTTATATATGTATATGATATTGTATTATTAATATTTTAAAGGTTTTGATTAAGAATAGGTACCAAATTTTCGTTATTCTCTTACGTATGTAATATTATATAAGATGGACATTATCGATGTAATTTTTTAATAGGACTTTTCACATTTTCATTGTTATTAAAATTTAGTAATATTATTGTTTTGTAATTTGTGTATTATGATTTTTTAATGACAATATATTTTGTATTATTTTTACATATTATTTTTTTTATAATTATAAAATAAATTAATATAGAAAGTTTAATAATTTTAATTATTTTTTAGTTTTGTTTTTTTTAATATTGTATAATTATATTTAATTTAAAATTTTGACTTAATGAAAAAGAGATAATGATATGAGTGTTTAGAGATTTCCACAGATATTTAGATCGTTGTTAGGGATTTCTGGATTAGAACGGATTTCTGGATTAGAACGATATAGTATTTGTGATCCATTTAACGTTTGTCATGGTAACTTTATTTATTATCCATCAAAATTTGAACTAATGAATAAGACATACATATATGTGTGCTTGGAGAGTTCCACAGATATTCATATTATTGTTTGTGATTTCCGAATTAACACTTTATAGTAATTGTTATCGGTCCAAAGTTTTCGATGGTAATTCCATCCATCATCACAGACTACAAAACTTAACCATGTAATAACAACAACATATAATGATAATAACAATGTGTATTATTTTAAATTTTGTATAAGTATATAAATTTAAAAATTTAAAAATTAATACTAAAATTAATACTAATAATAATTTTTATAAGTATATTAAATTTAAAATTCTAAATAAATTAATAATAATAATCATGGAATTTTTTATTTTAGTATTTTTTTCTTAAATTTTGTATAATTATATAAATATTAAAAAGACTAAATAATTTTTATTTTTATAATACTATTATAAATTTCTAAATATTATAAATTATTAATTAATAGAAAATATAGAAAAACATATTTCTTATTCATTTAAATTTTTTATTAAATTTTTAATAATGATAGTGAATTCAAAATTAGACAAAACCCAAAAGCATGTCCCTTATATATAACTTTAATATAACAAATATAAAATTCTAAATATAATTTTTATTTATTATAATTTTAACTTATTATCTTAATATGCTATTATTAATGTATTATTTTGTAATTATCAAAATTAACAAATTAATAAATTTTGTTCCAATATAATTAACAATTAATTTATTATCTACAGAACACTCTATGTTTAAAGAATGAAGTTATTGTATCTAATTGAACTTCATTTCCTTATATTAATAGTAATTATATTAATTTGTCAAATTTCACTAGCACAAGTGGTTGAGGATGGCTTTGTAAGCAAGGTGACCCAGGATCAAACCTCACAAGGGGTGGTTGTGCCTTGTGCTAGGGGAGGAAACATGCTAAAAAACCCAGCCAGCTAAAGGCTGGTGTACCTAGGTTTAGAGCGATCCCTGTGTGACTTTGATGACTTAGATGTAGTTGAATCCCAAAATGATATCTAATATAATGCACTGCGTAAACCCCCATACTTAAAGACTTAGATGCCCCTGGGTCAGTGTGGCCCAGGTCAAAAGCGATCCCCGAGTGACTTCTTTAATGACTTAGATGCCCCTGGGTCAGTGTGGCCCAGGTCAAGAGCGATCCCCGAGTGACTTTGACGGCTTAGATGCCCCTAGGTCGGTGTGGCCCGAGTCAAGAGCGATCCCTGGGTGACTTTGACAGCTTAGATGCCCCTAGGTCGATGTGGCTAGGGTCAAGAACAATCCCTGGGTGACTTTGACGGCTTAGATGCCCCTAGGTCGGTGTGACCCCGGGTCAAGAGCGATCCTCGGGTGACTTTGACGGCTTTGATGCCCCTGGGTCAGTGTGACCCAGGTCAAGAGCGATCCCCGGGTGACTTTGATGGCTTAGATGTCCCTGGGTCAGTGTGGCCCGGGTCAAGAGTGATCCCCGGGTGACTTTGACGAGCCACATGTCAAGCTTGGAAGAAGATCACAAACAACTTGACATAAAAAAATTATATCAATTTAATTAAACATATATTACTAATTATATAAATTTAATTAACTTATATTATTATTACTTTTTTATTTAAGATCATTTAAAATTAAAATGGTAGTCTAATAAAACCACAATTTCGCTACGTAAACAATGGAAATTCGGGTAACATTTTGAAAAAATTCCAACCGAAATTTCACTATCTAATCATAGTCCAAAAAATTAAATTTTAAAAATAATTATTTAACTACTTTAAAAAAAAAATTCAAACCTTTTCTATGACCAACCATAATAAGATTCTCGCCCTTTTAATGCAGTTGGCAAGTACAACCTTCTAGTCTTGCCATTGATGGGACTATGCTTTTTAAATTACTGCCTATTTAATACCACCCTGGATCAGATCACGTCTGAAGCCTTTAGTGTCCTTCAAAGTTGAGTTGACTCATCATTGATGGGCAATTATGAAGATATGCCCCCCTTTGTGTTCAGGGTCGTATAAAGTTGTATGGTCAATAAAAGGACCCGTAAGGAGGATTTCTTGCAGAGAAGCTCCCTAGGCGTTTACACTGTTCATTTTCGGTTATATTTAGTGGATAAGGTTGCAAATTCAACTATATTTAAAATTAAATAATCAAAAATCGGCTTTAATATTTAGTGGATAACGTTTTAAATTTGGCGATATTTGAAATTAAAATAATTAAAAATTGGTTTTAATTATCGTTGGATTTATAGTGAGATTTAAAAATATATTTTTTTGTTGTTGGGATTTCCAAATTAGAATTATACGCTGTTTTAATCCAGAATTTCTGACAACAATATGAATAATGGAAGTTTCTCATCACTTATATATTTGGTTGTAAATATATTTTATTTCAATTTAGGTTTATCTAATATAAATAGATATTTTTTCAAAATATTGTTATTAAGTATCGGTTATAATTTCATTATAAATTGGAATTGAAAAGTTCATGTGAAATGTATTTATTCTCTTATATGAAAACAAGATAATAAATATAAACGTTTTTATGAAATGTTGTTATTAAGTATGGGTGATAATTTTATTATAAATTGGAATTGAAAAGTTTATGTGAAACACATTCATTCTCTATTATGAAGACAAGATTGTCATGTTTTAATAATAAGTTATAAGATATTTTAGTGAAATATCTATATAAAATTAGACATAATTTTATTTTAATATAAAAATGAGATATTCATTTAGAACGTTCTAAATTCTTGATTAAGTCTTACTTGACCACTGAATTTAGTCTTCCTTGACAATTGAAAAGAAAGTTATTTTCTCCATTCAAATTTAAAATGTTGACAAAATCTATTTTTAAAACCATCCAATTTATTCCATACATTAAATATATTAAATTGTCATTGAAATTTACTCTATAAACAAGTACAAAACGACATACAAGTCCACATAAACCTAATTTCAAAACCCCATACAAGTCCAAATAATCCTAATTTCAAAACCACATACAAGTCCACATAAACCTAAACCTAATTTCTTTTGAATATAAATTTCATTTCATACCACAAGTCCACAACTTTTTCCAAGAGATATAATTTATTTGAATAATGATTACCTAACTAAATGAACAAGACAATATGCACATGAGATGGGTGTAATAATGAAAGCAACCTCATGTGAGGAGGCTCACAATACCACTTTTCATTTCAAAAGCTGGTTTGGTTAGAGGAGGCTCACAAATACCACTTCTCAATAGCTGGTTTGGAGGATTTTGTCAGCATAATAGTTGTGGAGTATTAGGTTAGGGTCATGTTTCTTTCCAGAAACGTTTACTATGCATTCACATCAATGACCTCAACTGAATCCCCCACATAAATGAATAAGACAGACTTTGGATGCTTTATTAGTTTAAAAGTGGCTTTCACATAGAGGTAACCATAACTGGTCATAAATAAATAAATAAGCGCGACCTTTGATGCCTCATCTCTTTATGAGTGGCTTTAACATTGCAAGCCTATTTTCATTAGAATAATATAGAAGCTAATTTTGTCCTTTATAAACGTGCGGAGACTTTTAATTATCAATTATTGAAATCTTATCGTATAGAGTTGTTATTACTTTATACTAATCAATAATAATAAAGGTGATTATATATAAATTTTAAAATATAAAATTTAAAGGTATATTATATATATAGAAGTATTTTATTTTTTAGGTTATAATGGTTAATTGTAAAAAAAAAAAAAAAAAAATTAAAAAAAATAATTTTATTTGTTTTTTAATATAAGTTTTTTATTTTAATTATTAATTTTTTTAATAAATAAAAATAATTATAAAAAAACCATCGTAATGGTTTTGAAGGTTATCTTGAGGAGATAGATGATAGTGTTTATATTGGGGATGGGAGGGGATTATCTTTTCTCATAATTTGAACCAAGGCATATGTGGCATATTGGCAGCGTGTATAACATAACGCATGGAAGTTTCGAGATCTTGGGTGGTAGGTTTATATGTGGGCTAGCGAGATTAGTCATGGTGTTTGTGAGCTTGGTTATGGGCGGTCATGAGGGTGTGGTGTAGGCTGTGAAGAGTTTGCGCATATCACCAACTTGTGCATGCTCCATATGTTATGGTACCCTATGATAAAGAATCTTGAATGCAAGTGGGGAATTCCATGTGATATTATTGGAGGCCAAACACGCCAAGTTTTGGATCCTATTGAGGAAGATAGATGGGGTTCACTTTGTCACTGGATAGTTTAGTGTGGGGGAGGCACATACTAAATTCGACAACTGGTGGGGTGTTTCTAAGATGGTGTTCTAAATTAGTCAATCTGGTAAGCCTACTTGGTTGTTCCTTTGGCTTTCATAATGTATTTCTTTTATTTAGTCGGGGGTGGAGTCTTTTAGTTGTGTTTGTATCTTGGTGCTCCCATTTCTTGTTGAGGAAAGCTTGGGTTTTCAAGGCTTCAAGGTCAATTGTGGTTGTAACTAGGGGTTGAAAGCATGTGCTTAGTCCATGAGGTTTGATTTGGTTATACAAGAGTCTGGTCTTGAAATTAAAGGCCCTTTAACAAAAGGCAAAGATAGAGGTCGGGATGGTAGCACACATGGGGAGCACATTGTTTGGTTCGGGTGTATTTATGTTTATGTGATTTTTCCATGAGCGAGAATCCCCAGTTTGTTGTTAACAACAACAACCTCTCTCTTTGGTCTAAGCGAATTGGATTTTCTTATTTTTATTCAGATCTTTTGGAACAACTGGTTATCGTGTTAATTTGGTTAGAGACGAAGTCGTGGGGGGAAGAGGTTGTTGTTGTTCTATGGAGGAAAATTGGTAGAGAAAGGTGGCAGCTCTTATCGTTGTTTGTCATTCTCAAGAGAGCCTTGGACTTGGCACTGTGGGAACTTTACTATCAGGTACTAGGATTTATAGGTATTTCTTAATCTCTGTGTATTGTTAGAGGTAAGGTATTGGTCTCAGCGGGCTGGGGTTGGTTTAAAAATGTATAGGAAACACGATAGAGCATGGAGAGGGATAGGGCCAAGATCACAGAGAGCTTAGCACAAAGGGGGAGTATGGAGATAGGGGGAGAAGGAGGAGTGGAAACACAAAGGGGAAGTCTTGGTCGTATTTTTCTTCCTCCCTATTTCGACACCTTGGAATCCCCATTGTGGCACATCACCCTTCTCTTGGAACAATTGGGATAAAATCGTCGCAATGACTGTAATGAGGTCATTAGTTTGATGAATGATTTGCAACACAATCAGTGTAATATACAAGATCATTTTGCTTCACTTTAGCATGGCCAAAGGAGACTGTTTGAGAAAATGGAATGCATGGAGGGGAGGTTGGCTCAAGAATTCCATGTCCATGGTGAACATATGAATCTATATTCACGAGGCAACAAACCATATAATGTAGCTCCAATAAATCCTCTTGCTCCTTGATGTTTGTGGGTTGTATATTCATCTTAGGGGTATTTTGGGTAATCCAGTCTTTCTGTTTTTGGATTCTTAGTAGATTCTAGCACTTTGTAACTAGTCTTTATGCTTATTGGCCAACAAATCTGGTAGGAGTGAGGTTAAAAGAATAGTGAAAATTGGGCAACCATGTTGTAATATTTGGATGAATTAATAGAAGCATTTTGACTGACAAAAAAAATGGTTTCGTAGGTTAATTCCTTGAATGGTGTGAGCATGAAAGAGTGTCCTTACTTGGACAACCCAATGCCACTAACAAAAGTATTATGTCACAATTGTGACAAGGCATGTGTCATTATGAGGTAGCATGCAGTTGACATATCTTGGAATGACTTAATGAAATGGATTTCAAGGCAAAGTTAGAGGAAATAGCTCTTATTCATCCCTGTCATCTAGCCAAGTGTTACCTAAAAAATGCTAAGAAGGTAAGTAGTTATTGCTCCATGGATCTTGCACTTAGATGTGTTAGAAAGTTTGTGGCATAGTGTACATGAACTCTCAAGGTCTAAATCAAGTACATACAATTCATCTTATCTAATGAGAAAGAGGGGTGCATACTTGATCCCTCGTGATTTGGTGAAGATTGTGGATCCTAAAGACAATCTTAGAGACCCTACTTCCACTCGAAGATCTTGCTCCTAGCCCTCTGATTCAATCCCCTGCACATAAGCAAGACAAACAAAACAATGTTTTTTCCTCCACATAGGGTAAGTTATGATATACAAACAATAATCAAATCCACATACATATGAAAAGGCATAAAACATATGGGAGAGAACTCGTAGATGCTTTCATTAATCATAAAGGAAGGTACACATTATGTAAACGCCCCACCCCATATTACCCGCTTTTACAAGCCCTCAGGTTAAATGTGAAACGGAGTGCCACTATGACATGATCTGACCTCCAAGCCTCAGATATGGAAGTGGGGCCAACATTTGAGACTTTCTAACCACAAAGTGGCATCTTACAGGGCTTACAGGACACTCAGGGGCTAAAGAACCACCCCAGGTGACCCAACCTTGAGCTAGAGTACTGCTTTTTTAGTGACTTAGACTCCCAACCGCATGCACAAGACTGCATGAGTGCGGTTTTGACCCTACAACCACATGTACAAGCCTACATGAGTGTGGTTGTGACCCTCCAACCACATGTGCAAGCCTACCTGAGTGTGGTTGTAACAAAAAATCCTTAGTTCAGAGGATGTGATCCCGAGATCTGAGCCAGAATTCCCAGCAAGTCTCCAGACCACTGCCCATAACTTCTTAAAACTTCTTAGAATTATAAATGGCATAAGGAAAATGCTAAACATACAAAACTTTAACAAGGATTTGACCTAACTAGGCCTAACCATGACAGTCATTTCGTCAGACATATGGTGAACATGTAATCTACAGGTCATGAATTCATATCTGGACATAGGAGTCTGAAAATTATCTGAGAATTGCCAAGAAGGTCTAATAGCCTCTCATAATAGCTGCAATAATATTTGTTAGCCCATGCATTCATTAATCATCAAATACTTATCAAATCCTGAACAAAGCCATAACTAGAGCACGTTATAGAACCATGTTTATAACTAACATATAACCAGATTATTAACCATGACATAACAACCATCAAATCACCATAATAACAAGTACAAATGCTCATAGATTACAATAGGAAAATATATCTTATTAACTTATGCAAAATCCAACCAAGTCAGGGACTTCCACGTACCACCCAACCATAGATTGGATTGAACCAAATATTTCTTCCATTGAATCACCCCCATGCCATATTCTAAGCATGAATGTGGGATCCCAAGACATAAACAACCAAGGCTTCCCACATATTAAACCACCCCCACCCTTAGGCTAGTGCGATCCCGCCAATACCGGCCAGGAGATCACTAAGCCCAAAAAAAAGCTTGGATGCCTCATAGATTCTTCACCATTACCTTGAGGAATTTTCATGTCTCCACCCACCTATTGAGGGCTTATTGGAGATTAAAGCACCTCCACCCCCAACCCTTGGTAATTTTGCTGAGACCACCTCACCAGGTTCCAAAATATTCTGGTAATCCAAAGCTCAAACGAGAAAATAATCCCATCACACCATGGTTATCCGGAAATGGCAAGGCAAGGTTGAAACCACTGTCAAACCAGGAAAAACTCATGCCAATGATAGAAAAAGAACCAAATACAAAAATGCATGTACCATGCATTCACAAATCAACTAGGAAATCACACATGCAACCTGTCACCTACAAAATCATCCCGTTGAAGCTTCTTGATCCAACCTTCCTTGCTTGTCCTTTTCTTTCCTTGTCCTTCCTTTGCTTTCCTTTGCTCACTTGCTTGCTTGATTTCTCCTCTTGGTTCTCTTCTCTATTTGAAACTAATTCCAAAGCCAAACTGACAAAAAGTTGTGAATTGGTCTTCAGAAGCCTTTTTATTATTGGGGCCTATGTTTTCTTCAGTTTCCTCTATTTTCCTTCAATTTCCCTCTCATGCAAATCTATGACCTTTCATCTCCCTTTTCTCCTATTTTCCTTTATTTTCATAAATAAATGCCAATTAATGCCTCTTTTCCTTTGCCAATTTCCTTAGCCATAAATAAACTGAAAGTGACATCCACTAGGATGTTTTCCCAACATTCAGCTTGGAATACATGTCCCATGACCTTGGTCTTATTTTCCCTTTATTAACCTTTATTACATGAACTTTTAACCCGAGGTTGTTACACATTACAACTTGGTGTATAACTGCACTACTCCTCAATATTTGGTATCACCCCTCTCTTGACTCATTTCAAGATTGGGCTCACCTCACATGCAAAGGAAGTTCTCATAGAAATCCACTAGCATAATTGTGAAATACTCTCTATATCATTTTTTCTCTCACCTTGAGAGGGTCTCATTATATAGGTTTTCTTGGACTCAAGAGGATTTATCAAGACACCTAGGGCTATAAGAAGTTAGGCTTGATGACATGTGAATTGGGTGGATACAAGTCATGGATAGACTTGATAGCATGTCAACCAAGCAATTACAAGTCATGCACAAGTTTCATGCTCAATTATGAGCTTTTCCCAAGTTGCTAAGAACCTCCTTCTCAATTATGAGTTTTTTTCTCAATTATCAAATAACTATTATTATGAAATTGTGACAAAATAATTATGAATAATTACTCAAATATGTAATTCAGCCCTATAATATCTAATAACTTCCCTACTAGGCCCATATAATTAAAATCAAGAGTAAAAGGGTATGCATTCTAGCTAGCAACTAAGGTGAGTTGAATTAGGGTCTCTTTCACTGTAGTGGATTGGAAAATAAGGCTATAACACCAAGCCAATGCATCTCGAATTCCTCCTTTCAATGATGGCCATAATATGTGTGAATGGTTTCACAATATGGAAGCTTTCCACCACCTCTAGTCTTTATGCAATGGTGAAGGGGGGTTCTAGATGGGAATTTAATTTGACAGTGCTTTTTTATATCTCCTTGGGCCTCTAGTTATTACTACTCTATAATGCCTTGAGGATGTGTCTATTTCTTAGGGTGCAAAGGTTATTTTGTCTTGGTTAGTGTTCGAGGTGCTCACCTTGGTTCCTTTGACATTTGAATAAGATCACAAGCATTGGAGTTATCATTCATGCACAAGGAACAACTCCTCCAACATATACAATGAAATCAACTACGTTGAGGAGGAAATTAGGGAAGAAAGGGGAGTTATTCACGATATTGATGTTGAATATAAATTAGGAGAGTGGATGCTAAACCCAAGGAGCTCACACATCGGTGATATGAAATATTAGAAGATGTTGACCTTTATTGGAATATAAAGACCCTGGTTGGAAGCTTCTTCTAGAAAGGAATGAAGCCAAGGAAATAGTATTCTACAACTTGATGAGGTATAGCTTCAACTTAAAGATATCAATGTCAAGTTACCAAATTCAACTTAGCCAAGTCTCAGTCATTGATATGGCAAGTCCTAGTTTAGCATTCTAGTGATAAAGGCTCTACCCCTTCTTCAAGTGTTGCTTTCCATCACATAGATTAGCTTTTTTGTGCACAACATTGCACTCTTTTTGTTTATGACCTAGAAGACTAGTTTTTATGCATCTCAGGACTATTAGGACTTCATTAACCATATACAAAAATTCCAAGTTTTAGTTTTTTATTCATAATTGTAGTGTTGTTTTAATCAACCTTAATTGACTCAGGCTGCAACATTAATTGTCAACCTAGGGTAGGTCTTGATGTTTCAATGGAGTTTGCACTATTTGTGCCGATACACTCCAGCCAAGCAGAAGAAAATACAGAAAACTGTAAAAGGGTGTCGTTGATCTAAAATGTTGAATCAAAACATGTGTGTAGATATAAAAACAATCTACAAAATTAAATCACAACTCGTAGCTATTAAGGTAAAGGCGCCCCACATAAGAATTAACATCTATTCCAGCTGGTTCCTATCATTCTGCGATTAACTCAGTGTAACAACATGAGATAAATAGAAACAACAACAAATTTGATCCACGATTTGTACAGCTACAACGAGGAACTATAAATCAATGAACTAATTTAGAATGTACACTACCTAAACCGCTACAATCCTTGCCAAGGAGGAGGGCCCTTCCTCCTTAGCAGGGCGCAGGAAGAACACGAAAGTG
Organism: Pinus tabuliformis; assembly: GCA_031772625.1. Classification (NCBI taxonomy): domain Eukaryota; kingdom Viridiplantae; phylum Streptophyta; class Pinopsida; order Pinales; family Pinaceae; genus Pinus; species Pinus tabuliformis. Next base: position 1,483,317,695 of record CM062816.1, on the reverse strand, counting down.
ATTAATGAATCAGTTGGGAAGCAGTAACAACATCACCGTGCTAATCGATATTAAAATAAACTCAGAATTACAGAAACAGAGTAACGATACTCTTCTATATGTCGTCTGTTGATACATAAAAAGTCGAGTCTTTTATAATTATTACAACCCAAAAATTAGAAAGCAGATTAGTTATGAGAATCTCTCGATTCTCATGCTGATCAAAAATAAAGAAGCTATAACCTATTGCTAAATAAATATACATCAGCTGCAACTTCTTGAGTCTTGTTGCTTCAAAAATAAAAAAATCCCTACTGCCGACAACTGTTATGTGGAATAGTACCCACATTTCCAACTTCGGTGCAACAAAATTGAGTGAATGGTGATACGGGATGATGCAATATAACTGATGACAACACTGTTGGTATGACGGTGGAACAGCGCGAGGTGTAACAACATCTAATGTCTAGCAACAATCTGTAACAACAGCAAGCGTGTAGCAACAATCTGTAACAACACTTGGGGTGTAACAACGAACTGTTCTACCCTTTCCCGCAGATAATCCTTGCTGTGTGTCTTCTACATAGCTTCATTCTTGTGAGCAAACACCTGAAAATATAGACTTCCCAAAATACTTCTTCAATGCTCTCCCAGTAAGCCACAAAAAGAAATAAAGCCTCGTATTATTTGGTAAAATATAACAAAGTAACATGACAGTAAAATGGATTAAAAAGGTAAGAAAACGGGCTGTTTGGTCATATAAGGGCATAGGCTTGGAGGATAGAAAGGTTAAAACAAGGGAAAGAATGTGCAAAAAATAGGTAAAAAACCACACCCAACATCTCCCCCGAACTGAAGAAACTGCATGTCCCCATGCAGAATCTCAGTTCCTTCTACTGTGCCCCCGGTGGAAATCTGTGAAATTGTAGGCACCAGCAGTATCATCACCCGGAGCTCTGAATCCTTCATCGACCATTAACTCACGTGGCCAAGATTCCTCTTCATAATCACATAACCAGTAATCAAGTTGATACTCTTCCAATGGCAACCATATCAAATGGAATTTGAATATGAGGCCAATCCAGAATGCCCCCAGTGTCAGCACAATCTAAGCATATTTCAGCACCCGTGTAACAACAGCCACAAAGTTCTTGTACTCAAAGGGGTCCCCTTCCTACAATTCTACACTACAGGCCTCAGTGCGCTTGAGACATCCGACTAGCGCTTGGCTCTTCATATTTTCAAACAAGTTGAGGCAGATCCTCACGATTCTTGTTCTGTAAATGGTCGATTATCTCTGATTTTCGGATTGCTCAAGAACTTCTTGAACTCCCGCCGAAGTTCGTAAGCCATTCCTGGTTCAACCCTGACCCATAATGTTGTCTTTTCCTCGTTGATCTCTATTGTTTTCTTGGCTAGTTACCACTCAATATGATTCCTCATAAATGAGAGGGATGCCCGCAGCTGCAAGTCCCCCGTGAAAGAAAGGACACTCGCCACCATCCTCGTGATCACATGTTTGCACATCATGTTGTGCAAGAACATCTCACACATCATATTCTAATCATCAAAATCACAAGAACAAAAAATTTCCAAAAAGATGCTGGTTAAAGAACCCATATAAGACCTGTTCTCATAAACTGCACTTAACTAGAATAAGTAGTAATGTTCCCACAGGAACACGGGGTATGACGGGGATGGCTGCCTGCATGCTAGTAGGTTTAGATAAAGGTCATGGAGTTTGGTCCTATCAAATGTCAGGTCGAAGACCTCCTAATGCAGCTGATGCAGTTGTTCATCCTTTTTCTTCATAATTTCTTTATGCCTTTGTGCCTCCTCTTCTCTTTCCCATTCCTCTTTTAGCCATTTTTCTCCTAGTGAATCCATCATTCTCTTATGTGTCTTGAGTGGGATCACTCCATCCTGTAGAGAGAGTGTCAACTGCTTCCACTTTTGTAGCTCTGCCAATAACAACAATTTCTCAGAACGCCATCCTTCATCAGGACCCTGTGTTCTTCCACATGCACTATCATTTGAGGGTGTAGCAACCTCCTGAGGGTGAAACTATCCCACCTCAGCTGCTAGTTCTTGTGTAACATCAACTTCGTTAGTGGGTTTTGTTATAGTTTCTTTACCTTCCTGGTTGAATTCCATTTTAACTGTTGGTTCTTGTGTGACAGCAGTGATATCCACAGGATTTTGTTCATTAATTTCCTTCGGACCAGTTTCGGTCTCTGCTGTTGGTTCTTGTGTAACAAAAGCATTGATCGTTGGCTCATGGATACTATCTTTCTCTTCCTCCTCTTGGTTGATTTCCTCCTCCACTGTTGTTTCTGTAAAAACAACAGTGTCAACCAAGGGTTCCTATGTATCCATTACTTGATCGCTCTCTGTGGATTGTGTTGTCTCGGTTGTTGGTTCTTGTGTAGCAACAACATCCTCGATAGGCTCTGGTGTAACAACTTCACAGATTTCAGTTTGAGTCCCCCTCGAGGAAGTGTCTGCTGCACAGGCTTGGAATCCTGCTTCCACCAACTTCTCAGCACAGGCTACGCACAGAGTGCCCGAGATTCTCCCCCTTCTGGCCCTATCCACGACCTCTACCAAAGTATCTAGCCCTGGGGTTCTTGGGTCTGCCTTTCCTACTGCTAGCTGTTCCCTCAATTCTTTAATTTCTTTTTCTAAAATTTCAATTTTCGATAGCAAAGACTGGGTTTCTCTCTTACCAGGTGAAGGAGGTTTTTCTGGCTGAGCTTGCTCCTCGTCCTTCTGCTCGACTGCTTCTTTGTTCTTTCTCGACATGGATGGGGACTCTGGGTGCCCGCTAACCCTTATCCTCTGCTTCGACCTTCTATCGCCAATTGGTTTATCAATCGACTTCTTGCTAACCCTCACTGTCAAGGACTGGGGCTGCTCCTTTGTCACCTCTGGAGTTTCCCCAGCTGTCTCTGTTTGCCTTCTACGAGTGGTCCTGAGCCTTTTTCACATGAACTCTTCCCAATTCTTGCCCTGTCGGCTCAAGGCATCCAGCACAATGATTTTAATATGGCCATGGTTGGTAACGCATGTTTCAGGATGTGCAGTCGTTTTCACAACCACGACCATGTGCCTAATGTTGCCTAGTATGAAATAAGGAAGGTTGATCTGCTGCTGATGCTGGAGATGGTTCAACAATGGAAAATGATAATTAAACACAATTTTTGGGCTTCCCTCACAAGTAATGTACTTAATGAGGAAGAGAGAAACATCCGTCCATGGTTGGGGGAGCGACAATCTATCAATTCCCCTACCTTTCTTAACCAGCGACTCGTTTTCCTAGAGAAAATCCCCTTTCAAGGAGGGGTCATTAACCTTCCTAGTAAACCATCTCTTCCCTTCTGCTGGCAATCTTGTTACTCTGGCAATAACTTCTTCCGTGACCTCCAATTTCAACCCTCTGACTTTTGTCTAGTTTCTCTCCAAATTCTTTGTAAATTCCATGGCTATACCATTGTGATCCTTCCAGTCTCCGGAAGAATTCGAACCTCCCTGCATCTTTGAAACCTAGCATGCTTCAGGTCAATCTTCCAGGGCTTTTGTAGACCCTGGCTCGTGCCGTATTGCTGCTCCTCCCATTACTTGTGCAATTCAGTGCTATTTCACCTGCTTATCCTTCCCTCCGGCACACACTCTAGTTGTTTTAGCCTATACTTCTACCTTCCTCCTCTCTGAACACTTTGAATGGGGGATTCAATGCTTCCAACAGGGGTAAATGGTAGGGTGGTAGGGTGGCGCAGGTGAAGATTTTGGATTAGGATTTGGCATGCATGGTTCGTACTGCATAATGGATTTTTCCTTAATTATAGGTCGTGGGGAGGTCTCGTCGATGGTGCACTTACCCTTTTTGGTATGATTCGACATCAAATAATGATAACTACCGAATCACATGCCTTAATTGCTGGATTTTTCAAATAATTACAAACCATGCGATGGTCATGTCGCAGTATGATTCGTTCCCCCCCAGCTTAATTATGACATTCGTCCTCGACTGTCAATATTCATGTTAAATTGCCATAACTACAAAATAAAACAAATTCAATATTACCTTTTTGATGACGTACCTGATGATGTGGGGTGAAGTAATGGGTGACGTGATGTCGAATCATACTCGGGCAGCGGGACGTGCGAACTTAATTCTAATGACGAGGATCACAGTGATGTTCTTTCTATTTATTACAATAAAATATCTCGTTTTATTCCTGAAAAGTCATCAGTTGTTACAGGTGTAACAGCCAAGACGACTAATATATATTAATTTAATTTCTACAAAAAGATAAAGAAGAAAAAATCGTGTAACAACACTTATCGCATGATATACTTTGGAATAACAGATGTTGTTACAGAGGGTGTAACAGTGGCCACCAGGTGCTTTTCAACTGCTACAAAAGTTTCTGTTTGCGCCTGAGAAAGGTTTTCACAGCCAAATTATTATTATTATTACTTTTTTTTTTTTTTTTTTACTTTTGAAAGTTTGAAGGTGTAACAGCCGCCACTAGGTGGTTTTCAGCTGTTACACTTATTGGAAAAAATAAAATTTTTGCAACACAGGGGGGCTTTCCCCCGTTCCCGTAACCTGTAGATCCAAATTTGTGACAATGTTAACAAATGAGTCCTTTGAGGTATGTTTGTGATACAACCGAAGACGGAGCCCATTTGCAAGTAATGGTGTCTTTTCACTGTCAATGGTTACCAAATTTACGGTCCCATTGTCAAAGACTGCATCTACCTCATAAGGACCTAGCCATCTAGTGCAAAGCTTACCCTTGAAGTCTTTAAATCTTGAGTCGTATAAGAGAGCCCAATCTCCTTTCTGGAACTGCTTCTTCTTTATAAATCTATCGTGCCACTTAGCTCTCTGTTGCTGGATAATCTCTGTTTGTTGGATAGCAGCCAACCGTTTCTCCTCCAATTCATTGAGCTGGTTCAATCTCAGCCTTTGTGATGTAGCCAAATCCAAATTGACCTGCAATACTGTCCTTAGTGTCTTGATTTCAAATTCAATGGGGAATAAAGGGCTCTTGCCATACATAAGTTCATATGGTGAGAATCCAATGGTGTTCCTCCATGTAGTCATGTATGCCCATAACACTTATGGAAGTTTTTCAGCCCAATTTCTTCGATGACTAGCCACAGTCTTAGTAAGGATCCCCTTAATGACTTTATTAGTGCTTTCTACCTGGCCATTTGCTTGTGGATGGTAAGGCATTGTGATTCTGTGATGGATTTTATATTTCTCAACCAACTCCTGGATCTTATGAGATGTGAATTGCGGCCCTCCGTCTGTGACTATCTCCCTGGGTATGCCAAAACAGATGAAGATGTCTTCAAATGGAAAGTCTAAAACAACCTGCTCCATGGCTCTGGTTAGTGCCTTTGCCTCAACCCATTTTGTGACATAGTTAGTATAGACTAAGATGTAGTATCTTTGTCTAAATGAAGGATTGAATGGTCCCACAAAATCTAGAACCCACTTCTCAAAAGGTTCTATGATGATTTGGGGTTGTAACGAATTGCAGTGGTTGGCCCAACCTTTGACAACTATCACATCCCTTCATAAACTTCTTGGCATCCTGAAATATTGTCGACTAGTAGTACCTTGTTGAAAGGAATTTGTATCCTATTCGTTTGTCTGCGAAGTGTCCTCCGCAAGGTTCCTCATGGCAAGCTTTGAGAATATCAAAGACCTCGTCCTCTCTAACACAACATCTGATCTGGAAATTAGGTCTAGTGTGGGAGAGGTTCCCATCTATCCAGGTATATGTAGCACTTTGTTGTATGATTTTCCTTTTCTCTTTGGAGGACAAATATTGTGGAAACTTCCCTGCAACAAGATAATTGGCTATATCTGCATGCCAAGGTGAGTGAGTAGAAATAGCAAAAAGATATTCATCAGGGAAAGAATCTTCAATAAGAGTGCAACTGTCATCAATAGTCAGCCTAGAAAGAAAGTCAGCTACTACATTATCTTTTCCAGGCTTATCTACAATAGTGATATCAAATTCTTGTGACAACAATAACCAGCGTGTAATCCTACCATTTGTAATTGGGTTATTCATTAAAAAAAAATGGCAGAATGGTCAGTGTGTACAAATACTTAATACCCGCTGATGTAATGCCAAAATTTATTGGTGGCATGCACGACTGCTAAGAACTCCTTCTCGGTCACTGCATAATTGAGCTCAGTTGGAGTTAGATTTTTACTTATGTAGTAGCTAGCATAAGGTTTCTTATCCTCCAATCGGCCCAAAACAACACCTACAACAATATCTGATGCATCTGTAGCTATGTGAAATGGTAGTTCCCAATTAGGTCCTCACAAGACCGGAGATGCTGATACACAACATTTCAGCTTTAAGAAGGCTTGCTCACACTTCCCTGTCCACAAGAAATCAACATCCTTCATGAGCAAGGAAAATAATGGCGATGCAATTCTTGAAAAATTTTCTATAAATCTTCTATAATACCCTGCATGCCCCAAAAAACTACGTACCTCTTTCTGCATTTTGGGGGTTGGGATTTTTAGAATTACCTCTATTTTTGTAGGGTCTACCTTGATTTCGTCAGCATAAATGTAATGTCCAAGCACAATCCCTTCAGTAATCATCATGTGACATTTCTCAGTGCTCAAGGAAACATTAGTTTATACACATCGCTCTAGCACTTTTTCCAGATTGACTAATGTTGTTTCAAAAGCATCTCCATAAGGTGTGAAATCGTCCATGAAGATTTCCAGACAGTCATTCAATAAGTCAGAAAAAATTCCTAGTATTGCCCTTTGAAAGGTTGTTGGCGCATTATAGAGCCCAAAAGGTAGCACTCTGTATGCGTAGGTTCCCCAAGGACAAGTAAAGGTTGTTTTATCCTGGTCTTCCGGGGCAATCTGTATCTGATTGTAGCCACTAAATCCATCCAAAAATGAAAAGAATTTCTTTCCGAAGAGAGTATCAAGGACCTGATCTATAAATGGTAATGGAAAATGGTCCTTCTGAGTGGCCTTGTTGAGTTCTCTATAATCAACACAGACTCTCCACTTGCCATTCTTTTTAGGAATGATGACAAGCGGTGACACCCACTGACTGTCAGATATTGGATAAATAAAATTAGCACTCAAGAGTTTTTGTAGTTCTTCTTTCACCACTTCCTTTAGTGCAGGGTTCATGCGGCATTGTGGCTGTCTGACTAGTTTGCAGCCATCCTTCAAATAAATACGATGAGTGCATAGGTTAGGGTGGATCCCTTTCATATCCGTATAATCCCATGTAAGTGCCTTTTTATACTTCTATAACAGTTGTTGATTCTGTTCAACAGTCAAATTGGGATTAACATTCAAAAATTTTCTAGATTCAATCTCAATTGGGTTGCTAGCAATATTTGAAGTGGTTCTCATTTGTTCAAAATCTATATCTTCCACTTCTTCCTCCTCATTTGCATTTTTAACAGAAGCAACAGAAAGTGAATTGCTAATAAAACCATTAATAACATCATCTTCTGTCTCATCTTTGAAATACTAGACTTTCCCCAGAGTGAGGAGTGGCAGGGAAAGATCTGACTTAGGCTCAAAATCATCCCACCAAGGGTTGTACACATCCATATTTGGTTTTGGGGATGAAGATTAAGGTTCTGTGTTGCTTGGCCATCTGAGATCACCATGGATCCCGCCCTGCAACCTATAAATGCATCTTCAGTGGCTAGCCAAGGTCTCCCTAGGATCAAAGGATGCCCCCCCAAATTGGATTTGGGCTGTAGGATAAGGAAATCACTGGAATATCTCCAGGAAGCTATCGTAATCACTATATCTTCTAACATCCCCTCGGGTTTAAAACGGGACCTATATACCAATTCCAGCACAGTAGGAGTGTGTATGAGTCCCTGTAGCCCAAGTGAGATAAAGAGATCTTTCGTCATTACATTCACGACAGCCCCAAGATCAATCAATGTATTGGCTATGGGCTGGTCATTAATGTAGATAGTGACCGTAGGATTTCTTAGATCATTGTACTTAGTAAGGAGAGGTTGAGCAGACATTTATTCGGATAACTTTCCCATGACATGTATGGTAGCAGGGTCTTTAGGCTTCCTCCAAGCCTTCTTGATGCACAAATCTCTCATTTTCTTGGCATAGATGGGTACTTCTTTAAGGGCTTACAACAGAGGAATTCATACATATAAATTTTGCAACTCCTTAAGAAAATCAGATTCAAGCTCTGAAGTCATCCTAGGTTCGGCCAGTCTCTGAGGGTATAGGGGGTCCTGCGTAACAACAGTCGAATCTGCTGTTACAGGTGTATCAGCCTTCCCCGAATTAGTTGTTACGGAAGTAACAGTTCTTCACAGGTCAACTATTACAAATGTAACAACTTCCTCTATATCAGTTGTTGTAGGCACAACAGCCGCCTCAGAGCCTCTAGCTTCTCCTCTGGGTGGTTTACAATCCTCCTCTGTAATGATAGGGGAGTGATTGGGGTTAATTACCATGCTCGATCGTAATTGTATTTCATTAAGTTCCACAGGGGTAATAAGGTAGGTCTGGAAGGTTGTAGGAGCCTCTATGCCCTGAGCTTCTTTATTGTTTGGGTTTGGGTTAGGTTGCACAGGTAGTTGGGGTCGCACAAGTGGTGGAGGAGTAGGAGCTTGGAAAGGAGGTAATTACAGTTGTTGCTGCATGGGTGGTGCAGGCAGAGCTGAATTCTGGGATTTCCTCTCCAGTTATGGATCCACGGGTATGGTTGGGATTGAGGATATTGAACAGGAGGAGATGGAGACCATTGGTTCCAGGGTGAAGGGAACTAAGCTGAAGGAGGGGTTGATGGATATGGTTGGTTATTATATGCATTTTTCCACTAATTGAAAGAGGAAAAGTCTTGAGACATACCTAGAGGTTGCGGTTTCCATGGCATCCTTGGTGTGATGAAGTAAGAGGACTACACCTCTTCGCTTGATTCTTTGAGTACTTCCTTTAGTCTAGGAAGCTCTGGACACTTCTCTGTTGAATGCTCGAGCTCGCAGATATTAAACACGTTGATGTTGCTTAATTCACATTCCTTGTGAGGATGTTTCTTTCGACAAGTCAGACAAAACACGGTCAGGGGTGTATCAACTTTTGCTTGTGTCTTTTCGATCTGTGTTGTTGTTATCTGGGCCGAGAGAGTACTGAGGATATCGGTCTTGAAATTTTCGAACAAATTTCCAATCTCCGCTCTAGTTACTCCTCTACCTGCAAATTTTTGTATGCGAACAGAGGCATCCTGAATTGTACTTCTTCCTTTAGACGATCCTTGAGAGCATCGTAGGCAGAGCTTTACAATTTCAATGAATGGCTCTTGTGATATATCCCCTTTTCCTAATAGGTTCAGGGTGTCAAGGCAGTCATCCCTCATTCCTCTGATGAATATAGTCTTCAAGATTTCCGGGTCTAAATCACTGTGTTTAGACCTCTGTAGATTGTAGTGGAACCATTCCACGTAATCTTTCAAGCTTTCTTCCTCCTTTTGTGTCATTTTGAATATCTCTTCCCTTAAGTCCCTGGTCCTACAATAGTCCTGGTACTTTGACCAGAATATCTCCTTCATAGCATTCCATGTTGAAATGGAAGCGGGGCCTAATCCCATGAACCATCTCAAGGATGTTCCTTTTAAGGTAGCAGGAAATAGCTTTAGCTTCTGATCATCTGCTGTATAATCATAACTTCTACATAGGACATAAAACTCAAATAGAAATGTATTTGGATCTTCCACAGTCATCCCCTGAAAGGATGGTAAGGATGATAGAGGAATGTTTTTCATAGGAGCTTCACCTCCGATATTACCATTGGGAACTCAAAGGTGGTGGTAGTGGTGTCTATTTTAGAATTTTTATCATTGTTGTCTCCCATGATGAATTCTTCTAACCCTTCCTATAGCAAACATTCTTCAAGCTATGTTTGTGATGGCCTCACAGATGTGATTAATGCCTCAGATACCCCTGGGGTTGGTTGTTTCACCGCACTAGTTGTATCTAGATATTGATAAATCAATAGGTATTTTTCCACCTCAGGTGTCCGATGTTCCCCCCTGGTTTCCCCTTGCCCCTCGATCCTCAAATTCTGGCTACTAACTTCCCCTTCTTGCTCATAAATCAAATCCTTGATCTTGGGGGTATGAGTGCAAGCCTTAGAATGATACGGTCCCGAGATGGAGGGATTGGAGGTTTTTGCTTTCGCTATGGGAGAAACAACATTCTGCGGCCCTATTTTCCTTGCATTCCTTTGAGAGTTGGACTAGTCTTTTTCTACCTTGGAGATTAATTCTTGGATAAATGTCTTCCTTCCCAAATCTTCACCCTTCATTCTCTTTTTATGACCCGTCGTTCCTATGACTTATTAGAGTGGGGGTGATTTCAGTGTCTCTGTAAGTCCTACAAGTGCACACATGGACCCTATGTGTATCAAATCACACTCTAAGTGCCTCAGCCATTGACAGTGGTGAGCCCGCCCAAGTATGTTAGAGCGATGCACATGTTCTTACATCTCGTCTTACCGCCCAACGACTGAAGAGTTGAAGACACACTAACAAAGCATCAAAATGTCCTAAGTGTCCTAGTAATCACAATGGTGAGCCCGCGCAGGTATGTTAGAGCGATGCGCGGGTTCTTACCTCTCGTGTTACCGCCCAACAACTGTGGACTAGGAGCACTCTATGTCAAATAAACAACTTGCCGCACTGTATCGTCAACTTGCAATCCCCGACAAATGCGCCAAAATGTAGTGTTGTTTTAATCAACCTTAATTGAATTAGACTGCAACATTAATTGTCAACCCAGGGTAGGTTTTGTTGTTTCAATGGAGTTCGCACTGTCTGTGCTAATACACTCCATCCAAGCAGAATAAAATGCAGAAAACTATAAAAGGGTGTCGTTGATCTAAATTGTTGAATCAAAACATTCGTGTAGATATAAAAACACTCTACAAAATTAAATCACAACTTGCAGCTATTAAGGTAAAGGCGTGCCACACAAGAATTAACATCTATTCCAGCTGGTTCCTATCATTCTGCGATTAACTTAGTGTAACAACATGAGATAAATAGAAACAACAAAAAATGTGATCCACGATTTGTACAGCTACAATGAGGAACCATAAATCAATGAACTAATTTAGAATGTACACTACCTAAACCGTTGCAATTCCTGCCAAAGAGGAGGGCGCTTCCTCCTTAGCAGGCGCAGGAAGAACACGAAAGTGATTAACGAATCAGTTGGGAAGCAGTAACAACATCACCATGCTAATTGATATTAAAATAAATTCAGAATTACAGAAACAGAGTAACGATACTCTTCTATATGTTGTCTGTTGATACATAAAGAGTCGAGTCTTTTATAATTATTACAACTCGAAAATTAGAAAGCAGATCAATCATGAGAATCTCTCGATTCTCATGCTGATAAAAAATAAAGAAGTTACAACCTATTGCTAAATAAATATACATCAGTTTCAACTGCTTGAGTCTTGTTGCTTCAAAAATAAACAATCCCTACTGTCGACAGCTGTTATGTGGAATAGTACCCACATTTCTAGCTTCGGTGCAACGTAATTGAGAAAATGGTGATTCGGGATGATGCGACATAACTGATGACAACACTATTGGTGTGATGGCGGATCACCGTGAGGTGTAACAACATCCAATGTGTAACAACAATCTGTAACAACAACAAGTGTGTAGCAGTAATCTGTAACAACACTCGAGGTGTAACAATGAACCGTTCTACCCTTTCTCGCAGTTAATCCTTGCTGCATGTCTGTCGCATAGCTTCGTTCTCGCGAGCCAACACTTGAAAAGATAGACTTCCCAAAATACTTCTTCAATGCTCTCCCAGTTAGCCACAAAAAGGAATAAAGCCTCGTATTATTCGGTAAAATATAACAAAGTAACATGACAGTAAAATGGGTTTAAAAGGTAAGAAAACAGGGAGTTTGGTCATATAAGGGCACAGGCTTGGAGGACAGAAAGGTCAAAACAGGGGAAAGAATGTGCAGAAAATAGGTAAAAAACCAAACCCAACAATAATATTGTTTAGACTATTTTTATCAATAAACTTCTCCATTATTATTAGTTTGGTTTTTCAATCCCAAGTGGCAAGCAAACAATTTTGGAAATATTGTATGTTATTTTTATTTAATCAAAGAGAATTTGACTAACTTACCAAAAAAAATGGTTTTAGAAGTTAATGAAAAATTTAAAATTACTAGAATTCTTGAAAAATCTAATTGTTTAAAAGAAACTACTTTAAAATCATTATCACTTAAATATAATGTATATTTCGTTATGTAAACTTTCAAAATTACGTATATAAATGTTATTTGATATTTAATTATTTTTTATTCTAAGTAAATGTGGTAAAAGTATACTAATTCATAGAAAATCTCAATAAAAATTAGGGAAATTTTTATGCAAAGCTATCTAAAAGTTTATAAACCTTGGCAAATCTTACTAGCTTCTAATATGCAAATTATAGAATGTTTGGTGATATTTTTTATAAAAATATTCAAATTTCTAATTATTTATATATATATTCTCTATAAAATTTGGGTAATCAGTTTTAGACAAAATGGAAATTGGCAAATCCTTTTTCTAGAAAAAACATGGAAAATTAGCCCTAAAATTTCCTTGATCAAAATTCTATTTTATATCAATTTTTTCATGCCAAATAATTTTACACAAAAAATATCTGTGAGATGTAGAAGAGTTGATGATGAGTGTCATCTTAAGGCACTCCATGAGTGAAGTTCACTTATCCAAAATCTCATGGGTACAAAAAAATCAATTATGTTAAACACTGGTATGGCCTAGGCCAGGTGCGATCCTTGAGTGACTTTGATTGCTTAGATGCCTCTAGGTCGTGGTTTCTTAGCCAAAGGTTAGTCCCTCAAGTCATAGACAAACTAGAAAAAAAGAAATTTACACAAAAATTTATATATTCTTAATATAAAATTCACACACCTCTTTCTTCGAGCATAATCTATACCTTCTATGTCCTTTCCATTTTCTAGGAATATTTTTCGATGAGTTTTGCATGTTGTTGAAAAGGTAGAATTGAGTTGTTAAAAGTGTATAGACTAAGTGCTCCAAGGGTCTTTTAACAATTGTATTGTTAGATTTCAACAAAAAAGGAAAAACCATAGAATAGTTGGACTTCACGCTTTCCTTCTCTTCAACCACAATTATCTTATACATTATTAATATAAAATTCACATGTCTTTCCTCCTCTCCAACCATAATTATCTTCTCATGAACCATGGCCCCCAAAAAATTTATTACAACTATATATCAAAACCTTCATTTTGTATACAATAATGAAATTGTTAGCCCCATTTTAAATTATGAGTAAAATCCATAAAATTTACACATTAAGATCTTCATTTTTTTTGTAATCTTGGCGGTACCTTTCCATTAATTTTCGTAAATAAAGCAGGTTACATCCATATGTCTAAGAGTTAGGTGGCGTCAACCTGCCGACAGGTAAACCAGATCTGTTGGCCACCTAACCGCAAAATATGCCATCCACAAACAAAAAATGATAAGTATAACCAGTGAGGCTATGTAAACCTCAGAGTCTTTTTACTTCCTATTTTCTAAATAAATATAAACATAACTGCTAATAAGCCTAAAACTTTCGGATTGTATCATGCAAAATTAAAAGTAAGGATGCATTGTCACTACTCATCATCGGCTGAATCCATTGGAGCAAGATCCTTCACAGTGAAACCCGACAGCTTCGTGTGGGGCATGAAAGGGATATGCTTCTCAATTCGGCTCAACTTACCACTATGTTGTTGTAATTGAAATTGAATTTTTTGAAATTATTTAGTGTAATCCAGGTGACCCTTAGGGGTTGCATGCATGTCAAGAGGAAACTGCTCTAGATATTTCGCTAGAATTCTCTTCATCATCCAGAATAGATGGATTGTCTACTTGTATTGAGATGATCTTCCACGAGTGTGTCGTGGGTTCGGGATCATAGTTTTCCACTCATCCATATCCAATTCAAATTCCTCCTCGGTCTATTAAATCTCAACCTCCAAATCTGCAATCAGTGGCTTGATTGAGTTGGAGATGCTAGCATGGTAAGCTTGAGTCACTTCCTGAATTATACGAGAGGCAGGCTTGCATCCACGACCCACCCAAAAAACCCCACCAGAAAAGTTGGGTTGGAGATGCTTTACCCAACCTCGACCCCCACCACTATTCTTTCTTATACCAACTTCCCGAGCAATGCTTTTCCTGCTGTCTGACAAAGGCTTCTCTTCTTCCAACTCTAGGTGCCCAAAGCTGCCAAGGGTTGCACCAAAGCTGTAGACCTGTTAAATCAAATTCAAACAAAACCAACCAAGTAAGGAACTTGCTCCAAATTTTACTATCGACCAACTGCCAACACATGATAATGGTGCCACTGTTTTCATTCATCTTCTTTTACTCGTTGCAGGGCCTGAATGGACTAGCCATACCATCCATATTCGGGACCTCTGAATTTTCATGACATGTCCCATAGTTGATCAAATTCACCAGTCGAACATTGTACAAATAATTTAAAAGAAAGTCGAGCCAATATCTACACTAAGCTCGCAACCCACCAAACCCCTTCCAACGAGACTCCATACAAAGAACCAAAACCATAGAAATCAAACCCCCTTGCCCATAAATCAGCTTACTTATGGTGGCAGAGATTGAGCCATAACCAACTATGAAACCAGAATTGACCTGTAGCCAAGTAGGAATGGCCAACCTAATAGAGTCTGTTCCATAGGACCAGACTGACCCTGAAATGGTCCACCAAGACTCTTCTACCTTCACCCCTATGTCAACAGAGGACATAGTTGATGTTACATACACCCAAGTCTCGACTTTGAGCTTGCCCAAAGCCTACATACCTTGGTACCAAACGAAATTCTTCATAAACCCAAACCCCTTCCGGCTCATTCTTACCCGAGCAAGGGGGACCTCCACATCCAAAACCCTTTACCAACCAGACCATGCAAGCACCCATGCGGGACAACCAAATTCCATACTTGACAGACACCGAGACATAAAGAACGATGGACTCAACCACAACTAGAAGCCTAGCAAGGCCATGACTCTGAAAATTTCAATTCCCATCCCCCCAAAACACAGACCCTGCATCTCACAGTTCGCAGGTCGGATAAACTGCTCCATACAAACAAAAGGTGCTAACTTAAGATCAGAAACATACCAGTGAGCAGTGCTAGAACCTGGAGAAGATGGTGACCACCAGCTGCCCATAACCACCCACTCAAACAAAATCCACAGGAACGTAAGTTAGCAAACTAAGTTACCCACCAAGCCAGAGGGAATTATCGTTGTTCCAACTATCCTTATACCTCTGCCACCCTCAAACTGGGGCATTAAATTTTGCATGTGCACTGCCACCTCTCCAAGTGTTGCATGCATACGAAGGTTGGTCGGAACAATCTATTGGATTCACATTAAACGTTGGGCCAGGACAAGCCCAATGAGGTCGGCTCACACCCCGATAGCGGGACATTAAGATCTTCATGTTATAAGCATTGATGAAATTGTTTTTCTTCTTCTTTGAAATATGAATTATTATATTTTATATTAGAAAGTTGCTACAATCATATTAATAAATATAATAATACAAAGATGAGATAGTTGTTTAAAAATATATCATAAAAATTGTCTGACATTTAGAGATAGTTGTCTAGAGAAATAAAACAATCCCCCACAAAGGATTTTGAAAAACTACTACTTGAATAATTTTTTTAACAAAACATACAAGTTGAAATAAAATTTGCAAAACATTAAACACTAGAATTGAATAAAAGGATTATAGTTATAAACATCCGTTTGGTTCTTTGTATTGGTCTAAAAATATTGATCTACAACCATCATTGTTGAACAATCTCATCTTCCCTAACTTGCCTTGCAATACAAAACCAATATACAACCTAACATTTGAGGCAACTAAAGTAGGATTTCTAATGAGATTCACAACCATTTTTCAATGAGCAAGACACTCAACTTGAAGAGCTTCTATTTGCCTATTTTACTATGTAAGATTTCCAAAATGAAGGCTTATTCATTGTTTTTAGTTTCTTTCTAGGAATGTATCCTACCAATAATAGAAAAAGTTGCATTCCTATTATTATGTGATGAAATCATCTCATATCCTTGAGGCTTTATGAATATTAGTAGTCACACATAATGCACATCTCCGAGGATGTTCATAGTCCACTCTAAAGGCACTAGATAGCACCTATAAAAACACCCTACCTCTACCTATTGCTAATAGCCTACCATAACCATTAACTAGTCCCCTTGTAAACTTCTCTCAAGTAATTAACAAGAAAATAGAGAACTATAATTTTCAAAAGTTTATTCCACTAACCTTTTATTTTCAATGTAGTGAAGAATATGCATTAGAGGCTTCACAATGAGTAATAGTTGTGTTACAATTCCATGACACCTAATCAATAAATCTACACCAAACCAAAAAACTCCAAATAGACTGAGTCAACAAGAACAACGAGCCACCAAATTGGGTTGAGGAAACTAAGATCACACAAGAGTAAATCGGAATCCCTCAGGAGTGAACCAAAACTCACATCATGATCATAGGAAAAGCCCCAATTCGGACCAAGATAGAATAAAGAAAGGAATCATAAAGCAACAATCCACAAAGGCTCCCTAAACCACATCAATTATCGCACCTAAAATGAAACCCAAATCCAAGCGCAATTTATGAACTTTCTCCCACATTAAATTTCCAGTTTGTGAGGGTATTGCAAACTCAATGCACCTTAGTCATTATGTAACTCTTTAATCCTCTTTAACCACAATTATCCTTTTATGAACCCTGTCAAAGAAAATTATTACACTACATATCAAAGCCTTCATTTTATATACAATGATGAAATTATTAACTCCATTCTAAATTATGAGTAAAAGTTATAAAATTTATATATTAAAATCTTCATTTTATCAACACCAATGAAATCGTTTGTTTCTTAATCAACATAAGAATACAAAGATAAGATAATTGTTTTAAAAATATATCATACAAATTGGCCAAAATTTAGAGTTAGTTGTCTATAGAAACAAAATAATCCTCCACAAACGATTTTGAAAAGCCACTAATCGAATAATTTTTGCAACAAAACACCTAAGTTGAAATAAAATTTGGATAACATTAAACACTAGCATGGAATAAAATGATTGTAGTTGTAATCTTCCTTTTGGTTCTTTGTATTGGTATAAAAATATTGATTTACAACCTAGATTTACACATCCTCTTACTATTGTTGAACAATCTTGTCTTCCCTAACCTCTTCCATTGTATACCCAAAAGACAACCTAGCATTTGAGGCAACTAAAGTAGGATTTCTCACCAAATTCACAACCATTTGTTAATTAGCAACACACTTAGCTTGAAGAGTTTCTATTTACCTACTTTACTATGTAAGGTTCCTAAAATGAAGGCCTATTCATTTTTTTAGTTTCTTCCTAGGAATTTATCCTACTAGTAATAGAAAAAATTAAATTCCTATTGTTAGGATGAATCCTCTCGCATCCTTGAGATTATATGAATATTAGTGGTCTCACACAATGGGCATCTCCCAAAAAAAATTTGGTTCGCTCTAAAGGCACTACATACTACATGGAAAAACCCCATAGAATTACCCATTGTTAGTAGTCTAACATATCCATTAAGTAGTCCCCTTTCTAACATTCCCTCATGGAATTAACAAGAAAACATAGAAATGTGGATTTAAGAAATTTTTTGCACTAACCTTTTCTTTTTAGCATAGTGAAGAATATGCATTGGATACTTCACAATGAGTAATAGTTGTGCTTCAATTCCAAGCCACTTAACTCATAAATGATTTGCACCAAACCAATAAACCTCCAAATACGCTGAGTGAACAATAAAAAAAAATCCACCAAACATGGTTGAGGAGACCAAGATCCCATGAGAGTAAACCATAATCCCTCAAGAGTGAACCAAAACTGTAACATTCCCCTCCCAACTCCATGAGAGAACCAAAGTTATAAGGAGGTAGTTACTATGCAGATCCAGTTCCCAAAGTACTTCTATGGGAACGAGACCTAAATTTTTAAACTTTATTCAACCTTCATAAAATCTCAATTAGACACCATTGTTACAATCATCTCGTTGAGATGATTCCAACGATATAAACTTTGCTTCAATCCGACTTATGAATTGAGAGTTATGCCTTCTTAAATATAGGTGTCATCACCTTACCCTCCACATGGAAATCACCCAGTGGCCCACGTGGCAGTGATTGGATGCATCGCCACCGTGGACAAGCCACGTGGTAGAGGAGTTAAGAAACCTGTCGGAAGTCGACCATTTCCATCAACACATACTTTTCCATTTCCATTTTCGAGCCCGACCCCTGACCTCTGACATAAGTCGGGGTTGACCCTCCTCCCTAGGTGATGAGTGTTGGGTCATGGTCAGCCTCGACCCCCAACCTATCTAACCTTCGACCTTACCTGCACTCCTAACTCCTCTTAATAGATAAGTCATCCTGTTATAGGTTGAAGCAAAGACCCACCGAGGTCCGACCCACGTAGCCGATCTCCCAACCTCCAACTTGTGAGGTCCAAAAACTCTAATTAAACCTTTTTCAGCGTTTGACAAAGTTCCAAAGGCCTATTTCCTTTAAGATTCTTCTGGATTTCTCATATTCTTTCAAGCATTAATATTAGCACTCGACATCTAACGAACGCCAGAGGAAATCTAAAGAACAACTTGATAAACATTCCCTCAAGGAATGCCACCAAACATAACCACTTCTTGTGCAATTCTTCATAAGGACACAAAAAGCGAGAATAGTTTTGTAATAACATGAAACTTACTTGACTCTATCATCCCTACTAGCTGAACAATACATGAACAAGGGTTCAACATCAATTTCTCATACTCACATTCAAATAAAAAGGATGCAACTATAGGAGTTGTCCATAACAAGGTATACAACAACCCATGACAAGGCTTGCTCAAACCTCAACATTCAATCATCACAAGATGACAAACATCCCATTGTGACCATTGACTTCACTGTGAAAGCATTGCACTATCATAGGTGAATACTTCTTTGCAACAAGATGTTAGTATAAGACCATTATCCCCATGAAACATTCATGCTTATTAATACATCCTCATATGGATTATAATAAGCTATGAAATCCATACAAGATTATGCATAAGAATAACTTATCTTGGAATTATATTAAAGATGGGCAATTGAGTTTGGGACTATAACTCTCCACCCAACCATAGACGAGTTGTAGCCAACCTAATTGCATCAATCACCCTCGAGCCAGATTCTAGGGACTGAGGTTGTCTTGCTCAAAAGAATAAACACCAATTTCCAGCTGAAATAAAGACTCTAGAGGTCCTCCTACCTCGACCCTCCATCTATCCAATAGTAGCCAAACAATACATAAGGAATCCAAAGGCCTGCTTCCTACACCCTCTAGTTATTCAATAACAGTCAACCAATTGATAGGGAATCTAGAGGCATGCTGTCTCCACCCTCCAGTTATCCAATAACACACACATGCTTCAGGGAATCAAGAGGCTCTACCTCCACCCTGGCTACATGCAACACAGTGGTTCCACCCAATGAAGGGAATCGAGAACCCACACAAGCAAAGGAAACTCTAGAATTTCCTCACTAGGGATCCAAGGGCTAAACCTCTACCCCAGGATGTCAAGGGATTATAGAGAATGCCATCTCCACCCTCCAGCCCCCTGAGGTGTCCCGAGATTTACCCTCAACTAAAGGACAATTCCTCTCGTACTCCTACTGCTCAATCTAAAGTATTATAACATTTAACAACATAAAATTTGAAATGAGAACTGATACAATTACCTGATTTTTTGAGGTAGCAAAAAAATCAACCAATTTTGAAAAGCGTTGATTCAAAATATATATATATATTTTGAGAAGATTTTTGACACTTTAAATTTTCTTATGTATCAAGTATGAACATTTGTTTTTAAATGTCAGTGATTTTCATGTTAATTTTGAAAAATGTTGATGTGGCGTCAACCCCTTTCTTTAGAGGACTTATTTTTAACACTTTAAATTTTCTAATGTATTAAGTGTGGATAATTTTTTTTAAATGTTGGTGATTTTCATTCAGATTTAGAAAAACATCAATATTTGTTTTTAAGGCATATTGTTGACACTTTAAATTTTCTTATGTCCTAAGTATACACATATTTTTTAAATGTTGATTATTTAACCATTTTTCAAGTTCTCTTATTCCTCTTCATGTTTTTCGTCGTTAGATATTTGGTATTTAAGGGTTTTCCAATTTTTTGTTTTTTGTTTTTTGTTTTTCTTTGCACTGTTTTTTTATGAAAATTTTAATTTTTTTGCAAAGTTAAAAAAATAATAATAAAAATAATATTTTGAGATTAGGATTTATTTATTTATTTATATATTGTTAATTAATATTTCAATACACATAAAATAATTGTCACTAAAAAATAATAATTTCAAAAACTCGACAGAAAATGGGGTAGCAAGATAAGTGGGCTTGATTGTGGGGAAAACTCCACAGTTAAGCACGCTTGAGCCAGAGGCGATCTGGGATGGGTGATCTCTTGAGAATTCCTGGTTACTGGGTGCAAGCCTCAGAAGTGATGATTGATGCTATGTGATTCATTTCACTAGTTTCAATCCCACTTCTTCACCCCTGTGAGCATCACCCGATGCAATGAGTGCTAAGTGGACTATTCAAAAATCATGAGAAATTACTCAGTTACAACTACCTCTCATGGAAATGGTCATACATGAATGACTTACTTAACGCATTTGAACCCCAAAAAATGATATCTAATAGAAAATACACATTCTACATATAGATATAACTAAAAAAATATGTATTTTAGGACATTTTCGTTAAAAAAACCACATTAAATATAAAAATCTATGGAAAACTTGAATTAAAAAAAATCATGGAAAACTTGAATAAAAAAATAGGAGAAATAACAAATTTTATGAATTTTATATAAAAAAATGATGACATTTGAAAAATAAAATTTCAAAAAAAATTGATTCAGATATATTTTAAGTGAAAAAAAAAAAAAAAAAATTATAAAAACAATAAAAATCTTACACATAAAAAATTTAAAAATAAAAAATACAATTAAGTTATAGAAAAACCATAAAAATAAATAAAAATAAAAAATAATATAAAAATAAAACATTTGAAAAATTAAAAAAATAAAAAGAATTTAAAAGAATAAAAAAACATATATAATAAAAAGAAGCATGGATATGCTTACCCCAATCGGTCATGGCCCATATAAGTTGATTGGTTCCCCTCTCCGGGAGAGTCCTGTGATGAAATATATGTCTGAAGTTTCTAACTTCCGCTCCTGGTCACCAATGATGAATATTTCCCGATTTATGTCCCAGAGATTAATTAGGTACCGAAGCAGCTCAGGTTGGACCCACATCCCTAGTGTGAGAAAGAATTTGAGGAGCCCATAGTCCCTCAAAGCGTTCAGGCAATTTGGATCATTCAGTGCCTAAGCGTCCACATCTTCGTGCTCACGTTATTTCTAGTCTACCATTTTCGATGATTCTTTCCTGCAAAAACCATAGATTTAAGTCAATAATCATTTTTAGCCCATAAAACTCATATTCCAACGGTGGTTTTGAGGGTAAATTGGTTTTTTCCTATTCACGGCGTCAATGCGCCTGTTTTAAAAATAGTTGCGCCAATGGCACGATAGGCCATTTTAATTACCCTCAGCTGAGGGCGAAAAACTTTTGACAAATCCTCCCTCAAAAATCCAAAAAATGGTAAAAAACAGGAATAAATGGTATGAAAATGAAGCTTATGGCTTTGGCTCTTACCTGTAACTTGCGGCTCAGCGAATGACCTCCTGGATCTCCCAAAATTTTCTCCGGAACAATTAGGGAAAAAGTGAGTAAAAAGTCTTTCACATCAAGGTAAAATATATTTACTTTTCCTCCCTTTTATTCAGTTTTTCATGAAATATTAGGTTTTTGTAAATGTTTTGGCCTATTTTTCCTCAAGAATTGGATAATGCACTTTACCTTTTTGCGCAGCGACAGGTGATGGATGTTTGACGGTGATGTCGAGTCACGTTTCAGCGCTTTTCTCGACTCGTAAAACTCATATGAAAATATTGCCGAGTATTTTTCTCTTTTGACTCGTAAAAGAGAATAAAATGAGGAGTCTTCTTTCAAGCTCTTTTGCGACCCTTTAAAAACGAAAAGATAGTCGAGCCCTTGTCGTTTCAAACTCATTAACGGATGCAAAACGTCAAGCGTCCAGTATAAGTTTACCCCATTTTCGAGCTGGGATGCGCTATTTATGAAAAAGGTACTCCTTAACTGAAATGGTCAAGCGGTTCTCTCAAGTATCGTTTTCTACCTTTTCGGGCTTGAGAGACACAAATGTACGAAAATGGAGGAGTTTTGTTTTCCGTGTCTTTTTCAAACTCTCTAAACGTGAAAAAGATACCGAGTTACACTTTTATCAGACTTGTTAAAATATTAAACAACATCGGATTTGTCACCATGACGAACATGAGCTTCTCCTTCCTAGGGCTCATTAAACTTACTAGGTTGGATTCGTTTGAAGGATGAACTTACAGTGCAAGCATATACTATCCCCTTCAAGCTTGTGATTAAAAAATAATTGGGGTACCTGCGAGAGATGGTGGGGGAAAATTTGGAAATTTAATCAATTGTGTCAGTAGCTCACTCTTGAACATGACACTTTCTGCTTCGTATCAGGATGGGATATCCTCCTTTTTATTGTTGTCCTCCCTGGGTTGGGCCGTTCATTTTTTCCTTCCATTTGATCTCTGCCACATCATCATGAGCACCAATGCTATGGATCCAAAAGTTGCCAAACTTCCAGTCATGTCGCCGATATGTTCAAGAGTTGTCCTTCTACAGTTACACTTACCTTTGATTCTCTATATCATCCAAAATCATCTTGCATCCCTTCGTCTTGTGTCGATGGTGTGGGATACATTATGGCCCTTCTTCGACAAAGTTGCTTCCTGTCGACTTCAACTCATTTTTCGGGAAGTTGACCAAGAGACTCCCTTCCAGTACCTTAAAGCTTGTATGCCCTAATGGCAAGTTCTTCGCACTCAACGATAAGTTCACATCATTAGCTTTCGATCGAGTAATTTCACGGGTGTTTGACTTCAGTTCCTCTATTCACATTCTGTGGATTGTGATAATAGTACCTTGAGGACCATTGTCATTATTGGTGGTCTCTCTCGCGATTGTTAACAATTTACATTATTGACTGGTAATCAAGCGACTTTCTAGCATGTTCGACGTCAACACATCTATTCACATGTTAGGATTTGTACTTTGATCAGGTCGTGTTAGAGCGCAAGACCTAGGACTCAGATCACAAAAGTCTAGGTTGTGAGGTGATGTGACATGGTTATGTTGATATACATGTCTCTTTCGGTTGGATGGTTGCGACCATACATTGGTTTCAATATGATCCTCTTTATAGGATGGTTGCACCCATGTCTGGATCCATTTACATGATCATTCTCTGGATGGTTGTGTCCATACCATGATTCATGTATCATTTAACAGAGTTTTCAGTTATGTATATGTATCTGTACTTGCTTGCAGGTTTTCTGACAACAGACTCTGGTTCCCCGCACTGATTCATAAAGCATTTCATCCCTCACTCTAATTCGGCCTTCACGCTTTAGGGGGCATCTGTTACACAACATTTTGTCATTGTCCCTGTACTCCCTGTTCCTTAATCCTGGAGGACCTCTACAGTGAATCCTACATGCTTTCCCTTCATGAAGAAACTCCCATTATGTCCCTCTTCATGAGCAGAACAATTCCCTTTTGCACCATTTCCCCAAAATCTTCTGTTTTTCCCAGTTTACAAGACCAACACTAATCACCTTTTTCCTCCTCGCGTTGATATCCAGGGATTAACACTGTCCCTGGCGCTGACTGGAGCGACTTAGCTTTGTTCCAGTCACTCTGATCCTCTTATGGAAAGTTTTTTAAATAAGGAGCCGAAGCTTTCAACTATAGAAGCTTTGTAACAAAAGTCTGGTAAATGGTTTGGCCGAATGGGGTCGAGGATGTCAGTTTGGGCTCCTTTTCCCCATAAGGATGGAACTACCTCAATAGATAAGACCTTCTCCCATGAGAAGAGGATCCATGTCCCGTCCATTCATGCTATATAAACCTCCATTTTTCCCAAGCACAAGCTAGTGTTAATATTTGTGTGCTGGTGCTAATTAAGTTTGGAGTAAAACAACAAGCTATTCATAGTTGTAGCTCTCTAGGTGTGTGATGGAGGAGTGTGAATTTGGTTTAGTGTGAAGCCTAAAGGGAAGAGCTTTAAAACTATCATTGTTGAGGCCATCATGGAATGCTAATAGAAGTGTGTGGGAACATGGTTTTGTCAAAGGAGAACAACAACGTCAAGACGATAGTTGTAATCTCTTTTTGATTCAATATATATGCAACTATCGATTGATTTCTTACATAATGTGTCATCTTACATGTTTATGGCTTAATGTTTCTTGACTTTTTAAGTAGGTTGAATTACAATTTGTCTATTATCACGGTTGTTGTTTGTTGTTGTTTACTCGTTTTAGGTGTTTGAAGAAGGAAACGAGAGATAGCTGGAGCAAGCAAGCAAGGTCATCATCAAATGGGATAAGCGTACTAAGAGGTAGGCCCTCTTAATTAGTTATAACCTAAGGAAATATTACATAGAATGTATTGGTTGTGGTTAGACCCATTATCGGGCTAGAGGAATTGTTTGTGTCCGCACTCATAATTTTACTTCACACACTAGCCACCCCCAAGTCCTCAATTAATGTACTACTATCAGTGAATCCTTTGTCTCACAACACTCTTCTCTAGAAAAATGAATGAAGAAATGGATGAATCTCATCCTCCTCATCATCCATTAAATAAAATAAAAAATAGAAAGGGATTAGTATGCACACATTCCATATGTCAACATGCCAACTTTTATTTTTTTAAATTTGACTTAATTTAATATTTCTCTTAATTTAACTCTTTCTTATTTTTTTTTTTTTTACTTTTTGTTAACTTTATTTATTCTTACTATTTTTATAGTGTACTTTTATATATATTTATGTAAAATTCCAGTTTATTATTTACTATTATTATATTTTCTTTATTATTTAGTATTATTATCTTTTCTTTATTGTTTATTATTTATTTACTTATATTTTAATATTATTTTATTTTATTTATATTTCAATATTATTATGGATTATTACATCGAGGTCTTTTTGTAAGGTTTCTAGCGATTAAAAAAAATTATGAACTGTTGTACCCTTTTCCTCCTCGATAGTAAACTCTCTATTTACTTTGTTAAAGCAGTCTATGAAGTTACATAGGCTCTTTGTAACGGTGTTCGACCTTCTTTGACTTTTGTTTTTAATATAATATAATACACGTTTAAGGAAAAAAAATATCTTATTGATAAATCAATCCACTTAAATGTAGACTAATATTATGACTTCTCTAATATTTTAATGATTTTATGGAATGTCAATTATGAAGCATCCCATCACATATTATCAAATCTCTTCTCAACCTCAATACATTTTTTTACATAAACTAACACAATAATGAAACTAAATAATAAGCTCATATTATTAATAGTTTAATTTTAAACCAAAGAAATTAAATAATTTATTAATTTTTACTATAAATTAGTTCATGATCCTTAAGCTCAAAGTTGAAGGTAATATTTTATTTTCCAATGTGGCAATGTCTTTCAATTTATGTGGTGCTTTCTATGAAGATATTTTTATTTGTTTTGTGCTATCAACTCAACATATGAGGAACAATAGAAAAAATCTAAATTTTTTTAATTTATGTTATTGGTATGATATCTCTAATCTTAAAAAAACATAATCCAATAATTCCATAAATTAAAAATTTATTAACATCAATCTTTTCTCTAAAATTAAGTCATTAACACTTTGTATTAATAATTTTTAAAAGTTGTGTAAAAAAATTCACTGCATAATTTCAATGTATTTCTTTTGTGCTTAGTTAAATGAAATGTATGCTTTTTCTAAAGTACCCAATGAAATGACATGTGAAATGAAATGAAGTGGAGCTCTGCAAATCAGGGCTTCTAGCGACTAGGTTTCCCTAGTCATCGTTGTATTTTGCAGGTCTAGGAAAATCGAGAGCCCGCTTTGTAGGAGTTTTCACTGATTTGGTGCAAGATCCCTTTGCGTGGATTTATGGTCGATATGTTCACTGTGACTCTGCTACTACCCCTTGGGCTTTTTGTAGTTTCAATCGTCTTTATCGTCGATCAAGATTGTTCTTTGTTGGTGTGTTTGCATAGATCCTATGCTCTGTGCCATGGAGGATGAGGTTGCATTCAAAGCACTTGTGTAATCTCAAAAATATCAAAGGAATTCTTCTCCCCCCAAAAAAATTGTGAAGGAATTAGTTGAAATCCCTGCAGTGGAACTTTCTCCTTTTGATCCATGCAAGAGAGCCATAACTCTGCTTGAAAAAGATTTGTTAGGCACATTTATGGGCTTATGGCCAAATCCAAAACTTGTTGAAACTTGGATAGCGTAACAATGGGCCCCTAAGCTTTAAGGTGAGGTATCTTTCTTTGTAGTGGGCAGGGGATTCTATGTCTTTTTGTTTCTCAATAAAATGGAAAGAGATTTGATTTTAAGATCATTACTGTATTTCATGGGGTCTATAGGCCTCTTTATCACTCCATGGACTGAATTTCATTCTAGATTATGAGATAACTATCATTCCAGTGTGGGTATAACTGCCACACCTCCCTCTTCATCTCTGGGAACTTGATGCACTAAAAGACATTGGAAACAAGATTGGTCGTTATCTGCATAAAGCTCAACCAAAAGGAGGTCAATTTTTTATGCTCACATCTTTATTGAGGTAAACCTCAATGAAGGTTTACCAGAGGCTCTAAAGATAAATATAGGATAATATAAACATATTATTGAATTGAAATATGAACAAACTAATTTCAAGTGCAATGATTGTCATACTCGTGGGCACTTTGCTAAAAAATGCCCCTAACGAAAAAAATATGAGTATACCTAAGCTCATGTTTCTAAAGATGCTAGTTTCAGCAACTAAAAAATGGTAAACCCCAAATAAATCTGTTGAATCAAATCTGATGTTAGATCCTTCCTTCAACAAAAATTATTTTGAGGCTCTTCAAGTCCTAGAATAAGATGAAGATACCCCTCTGGATGAAACCCCTATGAGGATCAGTGAAATACAGAAGTGTCAGTGGAGAATGAAAAGCGTGCCCCTCCATAGGTCACCTCTCCAAATTCAGAGTGATATTTTGAGGAAAGAGCGTTGGCATTAACATCCACCTCTCTTGCAAAGATGAAGATATCTACCCCAAATTTTTACCATAAATATATGGCAATTAGAGCAACTTATGCAAAATCATGCATGGGAGGCAATGCTGAAAAATCCCCATCCTTGAATGTAGTAGAACCCCCTCCCATGAGAGGTAGGACATCCAATAAAGAAAATTAGGAACGAGAAAAAAATCTAATTTGGCTTCAGGATCCCAACTTCGCATGAACTCTTTGTTTCAAAAGCCTCCCAAATAGATAAATATATTGTTTTTTCATATTCTTATGCTCATAATTCATAAGAATTCTCTTGTAAACATGTAGAAGGACTTAGTTGTAGTACCTGTGGCAAATATTGGGTTTTGTCTCCCATAAATTTAGTCATTACCTCAATAGAAGATCCCATGGAAGAAATGGAAATGTGATGAATTCCTCATGTATTTATTGTAATCGGGTGCATAATTAATATAATCACTACTCATTTGTGTTAACAAAATAATAATTTAAAGCTAATAAATATCATAAGACATTGAAAATATCTCTAATTAATAACATAATGCATTTGTATAAATAAAAATTTGACAAACATTTGTGACATGTGACATATTATGCCGCTAACAACAACCTCCATTTTCTTTGTAAGCAAGCATATCTACATTACATTAACATGGAAAAAATACATAGTTTATAACCTTAAGAGCAGTCTTTGCCTCTGTGTGAGGAAACCAAAGAGAAAACCCAAAAATCTCTTCCCTTGGAAGGGGAAACCAAAGCCTAATTTGAGATGGTTTACATTTGAAAGTAGATTGAAAATAAACAAAATTTAGAATAGTGAGCCTACTAGCTCTGTGCTATCTGCCTTTGAGCCATAGTTGACAGTGGACAAAATGATAAACAATGAGCTTAGCGACTCTAAACCATGTGCCTATGGACCTAATCAAAACTGCAATTGTGAGACAATTTCCTGTGAACCAAGCAAGGCTAATAATTTCTAACCTGTGTCGTGACTTGGAGCTTGAGAGGTTAGTGTTTTCCAGTGGAGGGGCCGCACTAGAGATGCATGGATGCTATGTTGGAGTTGCCTTGTACCTGAGCGCTCCCTTGATCCTGTGTGTTGCTAAAATTTCTTCCAAAATGTAACATCGATAGGGATTGGGATGGGAAGGAGAAGGGGGGAGAGAGTCAAGCTTGCATGGGTGAGGGAGGAGCCATGGGTGCTCGAACGATAGGAGGCAAAGATGAGCCAACAGGAAGGGAATATGAGGGTGAGAGATAAGGAGAGGTGGGGAATGGAATATTGGGGGGAAAGTCAATTTTTAAATCTCTGGATAAGGATTTCAGGGAGGTGGAGGAATGGATATGGAAGGTAGAGAGTTTAACTATCCACCTAGTGGCCCTCGATTACTCCTGCTCCCTCTCCTTGAGATGGCGAACAAGGAGGTTGCAGAGGGCCCAAAGAGTTGGCCGACCTCTGTGGGTCTCCTCCTACTCGAGAGAAAGCACCTACCGCTTGATATGTACATACATTTCATAATTGAAGAGAGTTGTGATAGAGGCTTCATCAAAGGTCATGGGGGGAAGTCCACGACCTCTCCCTCTCCCAAGACATCACCCACAACCTTTGTCGCAATTCATGGCAAGGTGACAGAGGTAAGAAGAATCTGAATAGGAGTCAGAGGAAACATAGGGAGGCTTGATAATAATAGTGAGGGGAATGAGCTACCGGGAGGCCATGTTTCCAGGATATTTATTGTCAGACCTGACGAGCATGAGAGTAGATTCAGGGTACAGGACTAGGCATCACACGTAGGAGTATTTAAGGTGCATTTATTATACTTTGAATATGGTCCACACCAAATGGAGGGCACTGCCATTTGAGCTAGGGGATCGTGTTGATCACCCTTTGAGCAACTAGATCTAGGAGAACAACGACCTCCAATTTTAGTAATAGAAACATTATATAATATTTATAGAGGAGTATCACTTTTCTCTACTTTTGTGAAACCACATGCATTTATTCTTTTACATTAAACTTATTATTGACATACTAATGTATTCATAAATTTTCTAAGTTCATTTGAATCGTTTATCTCATGTATTTATTTTTTTACATTCAACTTGTTATTTACCTATTAATTTATTTATATATGTTTTAAATTTATTTAAATGAATATAGATAATTTATTAAAAAATACATTTTTAAAATAGTAATATTAATTAATAATTATTTATTAAAAATATTAGTGTTGTATATATATGAGAATATTTATTTGTTATGAGAAATATATGTGTTTTGATTTTTGAGATATTATTCAAATTTAACATAACAAGGCTAAGTCACTGCAATATAGTTTATATCACTTGTGGGAATTGAATTTAAGTAAAGAAAAATAACAAGTATTCCTTCCAACAACCCTACATAAGCTCAATTGACATTTATGTTTTCCATAATTATTAAAAGACAATAATATTAATAAAAAAATTCATTATTTTAATGAAAGATAAAAACACGCATCTCTCTCTCTCTCTCTCTCTCTCTCTATATATATATATATATATATATATATTAATATGATAAAGTTACAGGGAAACAACATCTCTTTTATTGTATATATTTAATTGATAGAGTTACAGTAAAACAACATGGGAAATTAAATATGGATATAGGTATTTTTTTTTGTAAATTGGTATTGCATTTCCATTACTTAAAAAAGAGGATTACATGATCATCCATAATTTTCACACAATATGACAAAGAAAACCACGGGGTATAAAAACCTTCCCAATATTAACTACTAGCAACTACACATGTAAAAGATATTAATTTTTCCCCTTGAGCATGATGCATACAACAATGGGTAACTAAAAACACTCTAATTCAATGAGAGTGAAGCCAAGCACAATCTCAGACCCAAAACCAAAGGCATGACACTGGTACATTCCTAGGAGCATACATAAGAATCCAAAACAATGATAATCCACAAACAAAAGATGCCAAGGTGATTTTCCTTCAGCATAGTGAAAATGCTTCATAAAATCTCGAAGTGTACCTCAAACCAGCCACACCCATCAAGACCAATCATAACATAACTAGTATGAAAATGCCTTCACACCAATGCCATTTGGGACATATAACATTAGAGAGTGAAGACTACAAAAATCCCACAAAGATCATCTCTAAGGCTGAAAATACACCCAAACCAAAAATAGGTGCACTGGTAGGTGAATTTAGACGCCATTCGCCCTACAACATCAAGAACTTGAACATCTAGATAACACTTGCTGCAATAGTGATATAAAATTAGGAAAAAAACATCAAAAGCCATATCAACCTAGAAAACTAGTCCTAGTTAGAGGAAATGATGGTCATAGATTGAGCAATATCCACAATAGGATCATTAGAATCCCCGAGAGGGTCAATTAGGTCACCTGGTGTTGAATCAGAAACTAGAAAATTATCCACCCTCGATAATCTAGAATCCATATAATTGAGATAATAACATATATTGCGCAACATACGTTTAACATCTTCCAATCCTGAAAATAATTTGTATTTCTCAACCTATTTATCTTTAAAGATCAAATGAAATAATGTATCCATCTATTGGTGCAAAGCTAAGGAGTACAAGAAATGTAACCTCTTCTTGTGAAATCTTCCAGGATCTAGAGTCCTTTTCAAGTCTGTTACCCACATCATAATCTCAAAATCATAATGGTGGGGATGGTCCTTCGATTCTCTAGCTTCTAGCAAAAGAATCTCCCATCTGACCTCTAAAGGAATGGAGTAAAAAAAGTGCCCACAGAGTCAAAAGAAAAAGGCCTAGTTCGCTTAACACCCACATTTGCAAAACCACTCGTTTGACTTATCGTACATTGATGAGGAGCCATAATGACTGTAACTAGAGAACAAACAAGATAGGGATAGGAAGCATGACCAAAGAAAGAAAAAGTGGGCAACACAACTAACCCTTGTAATCCAAACCGTAGAGCTAGTAGGTCGTCCCCCCACCACCACCACAGGGGGACTTAATTCAATCAAATTAACCAATTCAAGGCATACCAATGACATAGAGCGACAAACACCCTAGAAAAAAGCGAATATAGAGAAACACCCAAACCAAAAGAGAAGAGAATATCTATCAAAATTTTAAGCCACTCCCTCAATTCAAGTACCTTCAAAGAAGACCAAAGAATTCTTAACACTAACAGAGACAATATTTGGAGAAGAACCCAAATAACTAAAAATGAAATACCACTATCCATGAATCTAAGCAGAACTTGAATACAAACCAGAGGAAGTAATGGTATATACCAACTAATTTCCCAGAACACACGTAGAACATGCAAAAAAATGAAAAAACCAAATCCTAACCTTGCAAGAGATAAAAATGAATATAATTGGAGCCCAAATTGCAGTTAGTGGAAACAAAGGTTGAAGGGTTAGACAAAACACCTTACTACAACTAAGCAACTCCTCCAATCCACACTCAGAGAAAAACCAAACCAGAAGAAGTAATATCTACCTAACATGAAAATATCCTACAACAGTCAACAAAAACTGAACATACAAGGAAGAGGAAGACAATGATACCACCTTGGCTTATTTCCCATGAGTTACATACATCCACCACCCTAAGGGATTAAGTCGACATTTAAAGCACTTGATGTCGTAATACACCCTCCAATGTTGTTCTATGTCCATTCACCATGCCATGATAAGGAAAATGACATCTGGAGTGAGGGCTCTATTTAAAAGGAGGTCCCACTAAAACTCACACTAACACCCCCATTGAGGAGCTACTTATCGCTATCCAATAAGGCATGTAGTTGTAGGATATTCAAAGTCAAGACTGCCAACTCGCATCATGCAACAAATCTTGACACTTATAACCTAAATTTTCCAAAAAGTATGCCACTTTATTACCATCCCACCTAGTGTGGGTAGGCATGATATAATCCACCTTAGACAATAGAGCCTTGATGTGCCCTACAACACCTTCTATACGCCAAACTCCTAACAAGTTTCTCCGATGGTTGTCCATTTTTTAGATGTTGGAGACATTGAATCGCCACTTGATAATCTCCATCAACCTATAATAAGAGAAAACCTTCTCTTAAAAATATCTTAAGCCCTTTATACAAAGCCAGAAATTCCACCAGATTATTGTTGGCCAATCCAAAAATTTGAGCAAAGAGGTAAACCATTGTATGATTCCAATCATGAAAGACTCCACTAAAACCTTTGATGCTTGGATTTCCCTTGGATGCCTCGTCAAAAATCAATTTGAGAAAACCAGTAGGAGGATGGGAAAATGAATAATAGGGAGAGGACAAAGTCCCTAGATGCTCCTTGGTGATAGATATCATCATATTTTGTTGCAAATTAAACTTGGACAAAATAGTCGCTTCAAGGTTATTTACCTCCAAATCATTCATGGACCAATGAGTAGCCAACATAGTTTCACATATATTCTGAATAATCGTGGTATTCAAAAGCGAGATTGTCTTGTCTTTGGGGTCTTGGATAGATGGTGATTGGGTGCTTTGTTAGATCACTCCTTGATGGGAAGTCACTGGTTCAATTCCCTACCTTGATCTGGGTGATATATTGGACATGATGAAGATGTAGCCCTGCCAAGCTTACATAAAAAAAAAACGGAGATTGTATTCTTCCTATCCCTGAAAATAAAAGCATTTATTTCCTTCCATATATTCCATAATAAAAAAACAATAGCCATTCATTAGGCTCAGCCAACTACAAGATTGTGAAAAATAGACCAATTCGAATGCATCAAGGACCCAATTAAATTATCACGCCTATGATATTAAACACTAAAAATAAAGAGGAAGTTATCCCATAGTTTGGTTGTAAAAGAGCAATAATTATGAAAATTATCCAAGGTATCCTTTGTAGTAAAACATAGACGACATAATGAGGGCTCTTACATACCCTTTCATCTAATCCAATCCCATGTGATACGGTGCTGGAGCCGCCAACATACAGGGGTGCTCCCCAATATGAAGTCCCAATTAGACCTCACACTGTTTGATATAGGACTCCCATCCGAAAACAAGGCTCAACCTCTATGTTCTTAAAGATTTTCCTTGGTTTGAGCGATTACCATAAGAGAGTAGCATGCATGTACTTTTGAATAAGAAAGTAAGTGTGCCTTGTGAAGTGCTCAATTGTAGAATGTACAAGGATTTTTTCACTAAAAGGGAACAAAAGTGAGTCTTTAGGAGAAAAGTAATAGTACTAACATAATAAATACATACTAGCATATATATGGAAGAAACGTTAGTCATCAAGCGAAATAGTTCACATAGATGCAAAAACATTAAAACAAGTACAACATGTATTCCATAAGATGAGCACCAAATCCACCTAAATAGTTCAATTTCTTTAATACATATGAATGTGAACATATACCACAAACATCCAAAGAATAATCTCAAAACATTCACGATATACACATGAAAATGTGTGGGGCCCAATGGGATTCAAATATTAAGCAAAAGTTCCAATATACATTTATACAAAGAATGCCACTAACTCCAATAGTGGAGTGTTAGGGCCACTACTTGCTCTCCAAAATAACTATCTATATCTCTTTAATGCCTTATGGGAGAAGCCAAAGTGAAAAATCCTTTATTTGTGTAATGAGGCTTCTTTTATAACTAGAAGCACGACCTTTCATATCCCCATGATTGTTGAACTTCCCACATAACTTGTCAACTTTTAATGACTTTAGACTTATAAACAACTTTTGAACTTCTAAATGACTTCTGAGCTTCTATATGAGTTTTGGACTTCTCCATATGACTTTTTTATCCATATATGCCTCTTGGACTTCCACATATTTACATTTACAATAATTACAAAATTACATCATCATGTGATGACAACATGACAAGTCCCTAAAATTGATGGTTTGGACCCATAGTGACTTGTGACATGGACTTCCTTGAGAGGCGACAATGCTGCCACCTATGTCTTTAATACTTGATACAAAATTCTCATCGTTGTTTCCTTCTACCCTCCAAAGGGTCTTGAGATCATATGGAGACTTTATGCATCACTTTGATCATCCAAATCCAATGTTCTTTCACTTGTCACAACATTTGTTCTTTGTCTCTGAATGTTTCCTTGGGATGCTTCCTTTGATAGATCTCCTCATGCATCCTTGCCATGTTGTTCTGAAAGCACCTACAAGTAAGATCACTTATGGAATAAGCTCAAAAATCTCCTATTTTATCATTATTTATGCAAATTTTCTGTCTGTGGATCATCAGTGCGCTTGGGAAAGAAAGAGGAATCTTTTGGGTGCAAGGTGCACTTACAGGAGACAAGGGTACCCCATCTTGAGATTCCCGAGTTCTTTTAACAGCATGGCAATAGTTTTTTCATCCACAAACTTCTCTAAAAACAACTTCTTGAACTCCCTCCAATTATGGATTGAATTAGCTAGAAGACTATGATACCATATTGACGCTCTACCCTCTAAAGTGAACAGAAAATGTCTATAAGAATGACATCAAAATGCACCTCAAGAATTCGTAAATTCATTTAGAATTCATCAACATGATCTTCAACTTTAGTCTTCTTATCAGTATCAAAATTTGGAAGCAACTTTTCCATGTGTTTAGGCATATGGTGAAGATTGCCCAAAAGAGCAAGTGGCCCTTGGGCCATCCAATCTGTAACAACTCTCTATCAATTTTTTTTGGTATTACGTCGATAAGGAATCAGAGATCTACATGTATGAAGAAGCATGATAACCTCATGTCTTGGTAAATTGGGAGAGACTATAGGAGCCATGAAAGATATGTTGTTTGGAATCCATTTTAAATAGTGATTGGATAAGACAGGAACGAGTCTTAGTATCTGCTAGTAGATCCTTGAGAGGATTTCTTAGTGTCATCTTGCCATATTAGAAGCCATCTAGCCCTAAGTCAACTTTAAACCTACTGAAGGATTGAAACTAACAGCCAACAGGACATTCATAACAAAGGACTACTTGCCTTAAGAAGGAAACAAGGCAAGGCAATAATTTTTATAGTATTTCATTTGTTGAAAACCAGAAGGCTATGATTGGTTGCCAACCATTATAGTTGGGTGCTCTTATCTTTTCAATTTGGATGCAAGGGTAATTGAGTGTGGCCCATGTTTTCTTTCTTACTCTAAGGCTTAAATATAGTCTATATGGCTTGCCATCATGATTCATTGATAACAGTTCCAAGGTCATGAGTCACCTATTTGTGAGGATTGTTCTTCCCAGCTCGAAGGTGT
Organism: Pinus tabuliformis; assembly: GCA_031772625.1. NCBI lineage: Eukaryota > Viridiplantae > Streptophyta > Pinopsida > Pinales > Pinaceae > Pinus > Pinus tabuliformis. Next base: position 1,483,281,943 of record CM062816.1, on the reverse strand, counting down.
AAAGCAGTCAGCCCAAGTTTTATGTGCAACATTTATAAAGAATAACAACCTTCTTCATCAGTAAGGCATAACGAGGTTGTCTTTAATTGAGATTATTAAGCACATGGTTGCATTCAATACTTTTGTAACTCACCCAACAACCTAAGCCTCTGAAATGTAATTGATTAACTAAAAATGTTCTTGCTACTGGCTACTAGAATTTAGGATGAAAAATATCACATAAAACATCATCAACATTATCTGATGGAATTTCAATAGCTTGGATAATTGGGAGAATTTTCAATCATCCTAAAGGAAATGTGGTTAGTATTACATAGGCATGTCCAACAAGTTTAACCTGCATTTTGATAAGGAGTATGCTCCTAAAGTCTATGCCAAAAGGCTCAAAATAAACAGAGCAATATAAGAATGATATCTTGCACCTCAACCATTCCTTCAATTACTTAATGACTAAGAATGGATGGATCACGGTGAGGTAATCTCTTTCATTATGTGAGCCAAACCAGAGATAGTGATGACCTAAATGCATGGCAGATCCAAGGGAAAAACAAGGAACTCACACTTCAAACATAAAATACAAAAGAGAAAATGACAAATTGAGAAGCAGATATATAGAAGGAAGAATAGATATTTGGCAACAAAATACCACACATATCACTATCTCACTCATTGAAGACAATTATCATCAAAACAAGTACATCCTCGATTTTCTTACAACCAAAATTGATTCCACTGCTATGAATAATATTCAGGAGGTTTTAGGGAAACTTTAATGTTTATGTCATCACATAATTTAATTTAATTTAATATCATTTTTTACAAGCTACATGGAGCAACTGGGTCTCAAGCACTAGACCCCTATAGCCCAGAAGGCCAATACAATTTAAAAGTAGAAAATCTCTTGTTGTATTACTATTCACAAATGTTAGTCAGTTGCTTTCTCTCTTCTCTTTCTCAAAGTTGAATTAAGCACTTCCTTCTCTGATGTAATTTGCATGCTGATTTGTTTTTCCATCCCACAGACAATTTTCTGGCCATTTGAATACATTACTAAAATTTCAATTTTAATTTCAACTTCAAAGTTCAAGTACAAGGACCAAAAAGCTTTAGCCATGCAGAATAGATTCTTCAATACATCTTTGACATACAAGGACCAAAAAGGAAAGTTTTGCAGGATACATTCTTCGAAAAAACAGTAGTAAGTACAATGACCAAATGGGATAGTCACGAATAATATCTTGAAGTTGGAAACATTGCAAAGCAAGGGTAGGAAGCAATATAATTCTACAGTATATGGTCAATCTAGTAACCCAAGAACAATGTATGAAGTCACTAAGAAAAAATCTAATACCTACAAATTCTAGCTGCTAGTATAAAAACTCTAAGAAAGGATCCAAGATCCTTCTACACACTATTATCATTCTAGAAATATTGTGCATGCTATTATCATTCTAGAAATATCCTGGTACAACCTAGAAGGTCCTTTTAGAAAATGACTGAATTCTAAAATTCATCTACTCCTCACATTTAGAGTTATGTATCAAGACTGATTATGCCTTTGATAAGCTCCAAGTCAGATTATGATCCTTTGTCAAGGCATGCTACAAGTTGGATAAAATCGAAGAAATTGAGTTTACCATCTAGGGCATGTTACAAACTCCATAAACTCAAAGACATGGAGTTTATATTCTTTTAATAAATGACATGTTACACACTGCAACAACTCAAATCTATGGAGTCTATCCTTTTTCAAGGAATGAAAAACATAAAACAATGATAAATGACAAATTTGCAAATGTTATTAAAAACAATATTGTTATCGTAATTCCAATTAGCATGCTAGTCAATGACTTGAGGTGGTTGAGTTGATATGGAAGAGGATTAGGTGGATTTCAGGCCAAAAATTCCTTATCTTAACTTCTAGGTATGCATAATGCATACTTAGGTGGTTGGCCCATAGCGTACAAGGATACATAGTTTTCCCTTATCAGAGTTATGCCAAATTACCTGTGGGTTTAGAATTCGAGACATTCATTGATCCTATAACATGAAGTTTGTGAAAGACAAACCTGTAACTCTGTATGGTAATTGAATAACCCTAGTCATTCAAACACTCAAGTATGGAACCATGCTTACAACTCACCTCCCAACCAATAATAGACTACCAATAATGTTGTTTTACTGGTAGTTGTCACCCCCTAGCACATTTAGCCTGTTCTAATGGTTGGTTCACCTAATATGTTAGGAAGTCTAGAGGCGTTTCTCCACCTCCACCCTTCTTGTTTAGCGTTGCTCATTGTACAGGTTAATCCATAGGTATTTCACACCTCCACCCTTCATGCATTCATGGTTATAGGCTTACTCAGGGGTTCCACAGGTAAACTTCCCCCACCCAATTACCAAGAGGGATTCCAGAGAAAAAATTCTTCATCCCCAATTGTTCCAGGGGTTCCAAAGACAAAATTCCTCCACCCATTTACCAGGAGGGATTCCAAAGACAAAAGTCTCCACCCCCAGTTGTTCCAGGGATTCTAAAGGTGTCCCTCCACCCTGAGATAGAAACTCCACTTGAGATGGGAATCCAAAGTTACTAAAGGAGCATATTTCTAGGGAAAACTAAGGTTCCCACCATTATTTAACGAGGGATTCCAGTGGTTCAATCCTCCTTTCGTTCGTTAATAACCCCCAGGAAACTAGATGACCATTTTTTATTTACACAAGAAGAGCAAGGGTTCAACGATTACAGAACACTATGCAACATGAGAAACTTTCCAAGTGTCCACCCCACATCTGCTGAGAGGTGGCTAAACCATAGTCATAGTTGCAAGGTCTCTAGTTGATTACAATGTTCCTAGTAAAATACAAGGTTCCCAACTCCTAGTATGCACAAACATAAGGTCCTCGCCCTCCTAACAAGTAAGGTCGGTCAATCCCATAACAGTATTGAGGGGATCTTGAGTATCAATAAATATGTGCACAAAACATCATAAGTTGCTTATAGTAAGAAACTCTTGGTTTTGAGGGAAATTCAATTGTAAGGATTTGAGTCAACTCAAATCCTTGGTTTGGGTCGAGATTTAGAACCACCCTAGTTAATATATCAAACCCTGAATTCTAGAAGTACAGGGACCAAACAAGATAACCAAAACACATGCACCAAAGTTTGAACAATGCAAGGGGATAATGAGCATAGCAAGGTTTTGCATGCTGAATGGAAAGATACCACACCTAAGCTGGAAATATGATGATCCATAGGCCACACTAGTTATAGAAAAGAGAGAATTAACATATGCATATAAAAGAGAATTGGTTAATTTACTCAATAATTCTAAGAGGAGAGTTACAATTATGCTATATTCTAGAAAATATCGCTTTACCCTAAGGACCAGACACTAATTGAACACAACGATGGTAGAAATTTAACACATGGAGTGATGGGGACTTACCTCTGCTACTGCAGATCAACTTGTTTTCCTTGTGGTGCAAATCCCATGACCTTCAGATGTGATCCTTCCTTGTACCAACGTCCTACCAGTCGATAAAATGATCTTCTTACTATTTATTTTCTTCTTTCCTTGTTCTTTGTTTGTTTCTCCCTTCCTTCTCTCCTCACTCTTCTATCACACTACGTTGTTGCTCTCTTCTTCTTATCCTTGCTTGCCTCCTCCTAGTTCTCCCTCCCTCCTTTTTCTACTATTCACCCCCTTATGACCTAGCTAGTTGGTTTTTCCTTTTCCCCTCAATTTGATTCCAATTGGCCTTTCATTTACTCCTCGCCTGCCATTTTCCATCTTCTTGGGATTGTTCTAGAACCAACGAGGTGAGAGAGGAAATGATCTCCTCCTCCATGTGCTGAAATTCTACAAATATCTCCAACCCTGCGATAGTCATTTTTAGCCTCTCTGCTTGCTTATTCACGAGCCCTTACCCCTCTGTCTTCGTCTCTATTGTCCATCTCCTCCCTTGAATTTCATTTCCCCTCTTTATTTCTATTGCATCCCTTATTTCCAAAAATCCCGCATTGATTTTTCATTATCATTTTCTTAGCTAGGTTACCAAGGCTTATGTTGACTATGTTTAAAGTCCACTTTCGAAGAATTAAACCTTCATGAGTTCGTGCGATTTATAAGTATACTCCTTAAGGAAACAACATTTTGATAGTTTAGGCCTCTCTAATGGGTGTTTTCTCATCAGTTAAAGCATTGATCCATGGGACCTTAGCTATTAGTAAGAAGGATACTGTATATAAAGATATCAATAAAATATTCACCATAACTACACAATGCAAAATGACCATGGAATTAATTAGATTACATACCTGAATATACAAATATACATGGATGTATGTTGTTTACATCATATATAATGCAAGGTAACCACATGCTTGGGGTTATTAAATAATCCAAATTTGCATCGACGATGTCCTCTCCTTCTTCTTCTTCCTCACACTCTCAATGAGAAGAATCTTCCCCTTCACTGTTTAAATCATCATTATAATTAGATAGTTCTTCTTCCCTTGGATGTTCTTTGTCAGAAAAAAAGGAAAATATCCCTCGTCACCTTCTAAACCTTCCTCAATAGGTGGAAGGTCCCCTTGTTGAACTGTCTCTTTTGGAGAATCTGCTAACTCTTCAAGGGTGGCAATAACCAAATCTACCACTGATGAAACCAATACACCTCTACGAGTTGTTTATTTCTTTCTAGGATTATGAGGAAGATTAGTAGAAACAAGATGTAAACTAAGAGATCTTGAAAATTGACGAGTAATAGGCCGAAGTTTCTGAAGTTTATTGTAAGTAACTTCAAAATCATGTTCTGGACCAGGATGAGAAGACCCTCCTAACTTAGGAGTATGAGTTCGAAAGGAACTCGATTCTTTACTACCTTACACGAAAGATGAATTGTTTGGATGAGGTGAACTATCAACCATAGAAAGGTGGTTTCCCTCCTTCTAGCGCCAGAATGTTGACGGTGTTGGAGCCCACCAACATATAGAGGACCTCCCTGATATGAATTCCCAATTATGCCTCACACCATTTGATATAGGAGTCCCATCTGGAAATAAGGTATGACCACCATGTTCTTAAGTTTTTCCTTGGCTTGAGCGATTAGCACAAGAGAGTAGCGTGCATGTACTTTTGAATAAGAAAGTAAGTGTTCCTTATGAAGTGTTCAATTGTAGAATGTACCAAGGTTCTTTCACTGAAAGGGAACAAAAGTGAGTCTTTAGGAGAAAAGTAATAGTAGTAATATAATAAAGACACATGAGCATATATATGGAAGAATCATTAGTTATTAAGAGAAATATTTCACATAGATGCAATGATTGTTAAAACAAGTACAACACATATTCAATAAGATGAGCACCAAATCCATTGGAATATCTCAATTTATTTAGTACATATGAATGTAAACATATACCATAAAATCCAAAGAATAGTCTCAAAACATCCACAATATATGCGTGAAAATGTGTTGGTCTAATGGGCTTCAAATATTAAGCAAAAGTTCCAAGATACATTGATACAATGAATGCCACTAGCTCCAATAGTGGAGCGTTAGAGCCACTACTTGCTCTCCAAAAGAACTATCTCTATCTCTCTAATGCCTTGTGGGAGAAGCCAAGGTGAAAAGTCCTTTCTTTGAGTAATGAGGCTTCTTTTATAACTAGAGGCATGACCTTTCATATCCCCATGACTCTTGAACTTCCCACATGAATTTTCAACTTCTAATGACCTTTGGAATTCTAAACAACTTTTGAACTTCTAAATGACTTTTGAGCTTCTATATGACTTTTGGAATTCTCCATGTGACTTTTTTTTCCATATATGACTCTTGGAATTCCACATATTTACATTTATAATAATTACAAAATTACATCATCATGTGACGACAACATGACAAGTCCCTAACATTGATGACTTGGACCCAAAGTGACTTGTGACATGGACTTCCTTGAGAGGTGACAATGCTGCCACCTATGTCTTTAATACTTGATACACATTTCTCATTGTTGTTTCCTTGTACCCTCCAAAGGGTATTGAGATTATATGGAGTCTTTATGGATCACTTTGATCATCCAAATCCAATGTTCTTTCAGTTGTCGCAATATGTGCTCTTTTGTCTCTGAATGTTTCCTTGTGATGCTTCCTTTAATAGATCTCCTCATGCATCCTTGTCAACTTGTTCTGAAAACACCTGCAAGTAAGATCACTCATGGCAAGAAAACAACAACTCTAAAATCTCCTATTCTATCATGCTTTATGCAAATTTTCTGTCTATGGATCATCAGTGCACTTTGGAAATAAAGAGGAAGCTTCTAGGCACAAGGCCCACTGACAGGAGACAAGGGGTTGTGTTGGCCACTAAGAATGCATTCTGCACTTTTCTAGGAAGAGGAGGCTTGATGGAGGGCATTGGGCATAGTCACAAGGGACAAGGAAACTCAATGTCGACTGTTGATGCGTTGTGCGCTCTACTGGGAATGCTTGGGCCATAAGGAGTGTGCAGGGTGCACTGTTAAGGCTCAAGGAAGGCTTAACTAACCATTAGTGGTGTGTTGTGCACTCAACTCAACTGGGAGAGAGGGAAAGTCTGGCGTAGTTCATTAGAACAAGGAGGGTCTTGATGCTTAAGAGTGCACTATGCACCAAGGGGAGAGGCAAAGCTTAGCTTGGGCGCAAGGTGCAATATCAACAAAAAAGGGGGGTTCGACTAAGCATTGAGGGTGCATAGTGCACTTTCTCTAGCCTAGCGGGCAAGTTTGCAAAGTCAAAAAATTGTCTAACTGGAAGATGAAACATAGGAAAACGTAATGAGTTAGGAGTAAAATCAAATGCGACACATACCAACTCATCAATGAAACTTAGACAAGACCCAATACTGAGAAGTATACATCAAAACACCAGTTCACAAACACTCTCCAAGTATAATATACAAGGTGTGTGCAATTGAGACTAAAAGTGTCGTTTTGTGACTAGAAAGTGTGCTACAACTGTGAAGTGCACTATAAATGTCCTTGATGACCTGACAACACTTAGGAAAGAACAAGGACACAAGAAACATGAATAATAACATGAGACAACACTTGATGACCGAAAGAGACACTTGGTATGATGATAGGAGCTCCAAAATTCTAATATAGCAAAATTTTGAAGGGCGTTGTAGCAGCAACAACATGTGTCGAACAATCAACCAGGAAAAAGTAAAAAATTAAAAAGTTGGCATCTATAGTTTTCATCATCATTTCAGATACTTTAAATAAATAATAAATAACTTCCTTTATATAATAAAATAATTTTTATAGATAAATATAACTAATATTTATATAATTGCAATTTAATAAATAATATTAATATTTAAAAATTTGAGTGTAAACTAGTATATTCTATTATTGGTGTCCATAATATCATGTTACTCCTTCCTTAATCTAAATAAGAGTCAAATATTTATTAAGATTATGATAAGAGGGGTTTGACCATAAGAAATTCACCAAACGATTTGTTTAAGAATGATGGGCACACAAATCTAGTTTTTATATTATTGATGAAACACCTAAAGATTTGTTTGAGAATGACGGTCACAAATTTAGTTGTTATAATATGGATGAAACACGTGGATGTACAAAACATTGGGTAACTTTAATATAAATCACAATTACTAACTATTATCCTATATGGGATATTGCATCGAAATTATAATAAAACCCATATTAATTTGTAATTTGGAGTTGATTAAAAAAATTTAAATTTTTTATAATTTATATTTATATTTAAATTAAATATTTTTAATATTTTAATTTTAATTTTAATTTATTTTTCTTTGTTAAATAAATAAACTAATATTATAAATATGTGATTTTTTATATCAATACATTATTTTTTTTTTAACTCAAACGGTTATATTTTTATTGATTTGAAAAATCTTGGGTCTGATCCCAAGCAGCTTCAGTTACAATACATACTTCACCCTATTGCTATTTGGATCTGCTTGCTTTTCAAGGCATATATATAGTGCTTTCGTTGTTTACGATTAGGAGACCTTTCATCAAAGAGCTGCCTTTATTTGCCAGCTGATCTGCTTCCCCGTTTGACTTTCTGAGAATATGGTAAAACTTACAGGTGTTAAAGTCTAACATGACTCTCTTCAACCTGTCCTGAATTTTGTTTAGGCTAGCATTTCTAAAAGGGTTTCCCATCTTCATGCTCTTTATTATTAGTTCTGAGTCTCCAAACACTTGGATATCTTTAGCTCCTTTGTCTCTTGCAATGTTGCATGCTTTCAGAAGCCCGAGAATCTCTGCTTGATTGTTAGATTTCTGGCCGAGTCCCCAGCTGAAACAGTCTTTTGCAATCCCATCTATGGAGTATATGACTCCCCCTGCTCCTGCACTTCCTGGATTGCCTTTGGATGCTCCGTCAAAGAAAATAGTGGTTAAATTTTGAGCCCGCCACCATAGTTGGAATTTGTCATCTTCTTCTCTTATGCGCCATTCCTGGTTTGCCTTTTTTGGAGAGGAAAGCTGCTTGTGTGGATGAGGCTCTAGCGTACCAAGCCATCTTTTTTCTTCAGGCATTAACAGATGGTCTTCTTTAAAATATTGTTGTTGAGCTGCTTCCAGTAGGAGAGATTTAGCTTTTGCTGCTACTTTCAATGGAGTGTTACTTATCTCTCTAAAGATCTGCTGATTTCGAGCTAACCAAAGCTGCCAGCATACATACTTTGGGATAGCTGTCCATATTTTTTTCCAGAACGATTTGGAGGGGATGCACTGGGGGTAAATTCTATTCCAGTTGGCATATAAATCTGCAACAGAGGTTTGTGAAGGAATAGTAATCTGAAAATTTTGTAAGATAATGCTCCATACCTGTTTTGCAAAATTACATTCCAAAAAAAGATGCTGAGCTGTTTCTAGGTTGCTGTTGCAAAGTGCACATCTGTGAGGTCCTGCTATATTTCTTTTTGCCAAGTTGTCACCTGTTAACAGTTTGTTATGAGCCAGGGTCCAGAAAAAGAAGTTTACCTTCGGAAGGGCTAAAGGATCCCATACATTCTTCCAAAAGGCCGAGTTTTCTCTGCTGTTATTTAAGGTCTGCATTGCTCTATATCCTGCTGTTGTTGTGTAGATTCCAGTCTGGCCCCACCCCCATTTGTCTTTCATGGTTCTGTTGATGGGCGTTGCTTCCTCCAGCAAGTCTTCAAACAAAGTTTGTTGATGTATTAACCTCTCTGGAACTCCTTGGAAGTCCCATCCTGCCCAATCCCCACGTTGATCCCACTTTGACAAGTCGAAAACAGTATTAACTCCTGCCTGCTTCAGCCAGTCCCTGAGGTTAGCTATATCCTCATTGTCCCTCAAGGGTTCTTTCCCCATAATTCTGTCATTCCATAAATGGGTGCGCTTGCCATTGCCCGGGATCTTGTAGACATGTTTGGTGAAAAACTTACTGCTCTTGCAGCAAAGTTTCCATACCTGCGTGCTATTCACTGTATTTGCATTCTGAAGATTGCTGAGATTTTTGTTGGGACTGTATTTGGACCTCAGTATTTCGCTGACCGGATGTGTGGGTTCGTGTAACAGCTTCCAGAGAATCTTTCCTCCCAGAGCTAAATTTATGAGGGCTGGATCTCTGATTTGCAACCCTCCATCTACCTGTGTTTTTTTTACCACATCCCATTTCACCAAATGAATTTTATTTTCATTTCCCTTTCCTCCCTGCCACAAAAAATCTCTGATCAATTTGGAAATTTGCTCTGTCACGTTTCTTGGAGCTAGGAGGAACGCTGCCTGGTATATTGGGAGCGCTGAGAGTACTGCTTTAATTAAGATTACCTTTCCTCCCTTCGTCAGCCAGTGGCCTCCCCACGCTGCGATTTTGGCTTTTATTTTCGATATTAATTCGCTCCACAGTGATCTTTTGTTTGTTCCTGATGTAATGGGGAGACCTAAATACCTGAAATTGTCCCAATTTACCTGTCCTTTGAATCCCAGGAGCGTGGTTATGTCTGATAGCTCCCTCTGCTCTATATTCCAGCTATAAACTTCTGTTTTATTTTCATTTATTAATGCCCCTGAGACTCTACAGTATTTGTTGAGGGTTGCGTTTATGGATCTGGAGATTCTTATGGTGGCTCCTCCTAAAAGAATTGTGTCGTCAGCAAATAACGCATGATTCTGTCCTTCTGCTCCATGGAATGGCTTCAGGCCCGGAATGTTGCCTCTTAGTTTTTCTTCAGCAAGTTTTCGGCTTAAAGACTCCGCCATTAAGATGTACAGTGACGGGGAGAGGGGGCATCCCTGTCTGATGCCCCTCTGCGTTTGGAAAAAGTTCGTGGGACGCCCGTTGACTAGCGGTGCGATCCAAGGATTTCCTATACAGGCATTAATTAGATTTATGAATTGCTGCGAAAAACCAAACGCCAACAGAACCTTACATATGAATGAACGGTCCACTCTGTCAAATGCGCAGGCCATATCTAACTTGACCAGCATGCCTTTTTCCTTCCGCTGTTTGCTGGAATGTATAATCTCTTGGACCTGTATTACATTGTCTAAAATATTTCTGCCTTCCACGAATCCGCCTTGAGAAGGTGAGATCAATTTTTTTAGCAATGGCTTGATCCTGTTAGCGATCAATTTTGCCAAGATTTTGTAAGAAGCATTACACAATGATATCGGCCTGAACCTGGCGAATGTTTCCGGGTTGGTCTCTTTGGGGATTAGCGCGAGGTATGTAGAATTTGTTCCTCCGCCTACCTTAGCCTTTTTCATAAATCTGCTTATCATTTTGTATAAATCAACTTTTATGATATGCCAGCACGCCTTATAGAAATGGACTGTGAATCCATCGGGTCCGGGAGCCTTATCTGCATCCATGGACCAAACTACTTTAATAATTTCTTCCTCCGTAGCTGGCCTGCATAGTTCTGCATTTTCTTCAGGGCTAATCAGATTTGGGATATTAGACATGAAGTCCACAATTTCTTCATCGTTACTGTGGTTTTCTTTCCTATATAGATTCCTGAAATAGTTTTCTGCAGCTGCCTTGATCTGATGATAACTGTTGCATACACTGCCCTCTGGAGTTTTAATCTCTGCTATGTGATTCCTGGTCAATCTTGCTCTGTATTGTCGATGGAAGTAGGAAGTGTTTCTGTCTCCAGCCTTCAACCACAAGCTCCTGGATTTTAATCGCCAGTATTCCTCCTCCTTTCTGAAGGTTTGGTGTGCAGAACATTGAGCTTTTGTTTCTTTCTCCAACAGATCTGCAGTTATATCTATGTTTTCCATCTCTGTTTGCAAATTTTGAAGTGCCTGGACTGACTCCTTTCTTTGCTCGGTAGGGGTATGCACTGGCTTTTTTATCCAGTTCTTCAGCGCATATTTAGTTGCCTTTAACTTTTGCTCCCAGACATAACTAGGAGATCCCAATACCGGTTTGTCCCAGGCTTCCTTTACTGTCTCTTCGAAGCCTTCCTTCTCAATCCATAGGGGGCTGAATCGGAAAGGTATGGGTCCTAAGTCTTTTTCATCTTCTAGAAGGAGTTGGATGGGTTTGTGGTCCGAGGCCAGTTTGGGCAAAATTTTTGTGGTTATTATTTTTTTGTTCATCATTATGGAGCTTTGAACCATGAATCTGTCTAACCGAGCTGAGATGTGATCAGATCCCACTCTATTATTGGACCAAGTGTAGATACCTCTGATGGGGTTGAAGTCCAGCAGGTCCCAGCGCTGGAATAGATCCTCCACCTCATCAAGCATGGGATCTCTGTTGTATGTCCCTCCCCTCTTTTCTTTAGCTTTCATAGTAATGTTTAGATCCCCTACTATGATAATGTTGCTGGGTGCAATCTGTTCTAGATAAGCTGATAGAGATCTCCAACATTCTCTATTTTCCTGATAAGAGACAGGTACATAAAGATTAAAAAGGTTGATATTTAGCTTACTTGCTTTGTGCATTAATTCAGTTTGGATCCAATGCTGCGTTTCCTTGTGGTTTTCCAGCTGAAAAAGGTCTGCATTCCAGAGTGATGCCAGTCCTCCAGATGTACCCCTTGAGCTGACCGCTTTGCCTGCTTTTTTGTTCCACTTTGAGCTACTGATCTCTAGAAGGGCATGCCCTTCTATTTTAGTCTCTTGGAGCAAGAGTATGTCTGAGGGTTCTGCTTTCATAAGATCCTTGACTGCCTCTATTTTGGAGGGGTTCCCCAGACCTCTGCAGTTCCAAGAGACGATATTCATTATTTACTTGAAGGGGTGTTGAGCCCTCCCTTGGAGGACCTTGGTCTGGTATTTCGCCCAATAGTCATTTCTATGGTGGCTTGGCTTCCTTGCGTTTTAAGTCTCTCTGCCTCCTCCTCCCTTTTTTCTTTGCGGGATTTCCTTCCTGCTTTTTTCGCTTGGCGCTCATAAACTTCGTCCTCTGAGGAACTAGAACTTTCAATTGGTTTTTTCTTTATTATCTCTGCATATGTAGGGTTCAATGGGCTGCCCTGATTAATCTCCCTCTGTATTACTTCCTCTACCTCCTTGTTTGGAATAGAGGTATCCTCTTGTTCTTCATTCTCCTGATTTGGGATCGCTTGATTAGCCTGATCCTTATCCGCATCTTTAGGATTTACTTCTGTTTCTTGATTGGCTTTACTGGTACTGGGATCTCCTTCCGTGGATCCTTTACCATTTCCTTTTTTTTTGGAGGATGGATTCTTCTGTACAAGGGTCCATTGTTCCCCATTCTGCTTTTCTACTTGCTCCTCTGCTCTCTTTTTGCAGTTCTTTGCAAAGTGACCATGGCTGTGACAATGTCTGCATTTAAAGGGTAACTGTTCGTAGTCCAACTCCTGAACATACGACCACCCTGCTACTGTGAGATTGATAGCTTCCGGTAACCCTTCCTCTAAGTCCACTTCTACACAAATGCGGGCACATGAGTACTGGTCTTTTCTCGCTGCTTGATCTATATACTTTCCCAGGGTGTTACCTATGATTTGAAAGGATTTTTTATTCCAGCAATGCAATGGAAAATGAGGGAGTCTGACCCAGACCGGGACTGCAGTAGGGATGTCCTGAGTGGGGTCAAAATCTGGTGCCCATTTATTCAAGTATAGGCCCTGTGGCCCCATAAAATACGGTCCATTTCTAAATATCAAGCCTTTATCATCTGGGTTTTCAAAGACAAACACAAAGTAACCCTTACCTACGAAATAGCTCTTGACTCCTTCTTTGATCAGGGGCTTCCAGTTCCTTTGTGTCCAATCCTCTACCGACTTGGGTGATGGCCAGAGGCCTGTGAACTGGCCTATGAGGCCTCTTTCCGTGAGATTCATTGCGGCTTTGCAAGTTTCTTGTTCAGGTAAAGCTACTGAAGGGATCGAATCCAGCTTCTTCACAAACTTCTTTTGCATCACTGAGGGCGGGCGCTTTGTTCCAGCGGCAATCATTGAGCGAAAGGCCATCACCTCCGGTGGTACTCGAGGGGGATCCGGATCCCCGCTGCCCTCCATTGGATCGGCAGGGGGACGCGAGGGGCGTGAAGGTCGCAGAGCGCAAGGGTTTGGGCAGGCTGCTGCAGGCAGAGCAGCAAGCGCGCGCTTGTGAGTAGCAAAAACAAATTATATCAATACATTATTTAACTACCTTAGCATATTATCATTTGTTGCACACATAGTCCAAATCATTATAGAAAAATCTTATATCGGCCCATATCCTCTCACAATTTTTCTCTACTCTAATTTTGTACAATTATATTATATTTAAAATATGAATAGGTAATAAAGGAGGATAGGGAATTATAATAGTTTAATTTTTCCCTTGGTTTTTTCCTTTCTTTTAAATTTGTAGAAATTTTGAAAATATAAATAATGAAATTTAATAAAATGTTTTTATTAATATAAGGAAATTATAAATATTTAATCGTGAGATTGTAAATCAATTAATGGAGGTTTATAAATATTATAAATAAAGTTGTGTAATCTTGTAATAAAATTTCCCTTTTAAAATTTAATGATAAAAAATAAATTTCTAATTAATTTATTGCTTTATTAAAAATTTCAAATATTTAGGTCAATTTAAAATTAGACCAAAAAACTAAAAACATGAATCATGAAACAACTTTAATCATACTTAATATTTTATTATCAAAATTATAATTAAAAAATATTATTCTATTATAATATTAAACTACTCATAAAATTAACATTTATATATTAAATTAAAAATTAGGAGTTAAAAATAAATAAATAAAATATTTAAAAAATAGTAATGGATAATCTAAAAATTATATTAGCTAAAAACACGATTAACATATTTCTATAATAAGTTATCTCTACTCAATAAAATTATTATGCTTTCACATTAAATTAAATCCACCATCTTATTAATATTATACATTTTTAATTAATTATTTTTTTTTTTATAAAAATACATTACCATAATTAACTAATATTTATTTTTTCTTTATCGACCTTATAAACATTATTCTAATCTTTTTACACTATACCAATGACAAAATTATTGAAAAACCATGCTCCATCTGTGTACATATTGCTTGTATTGATATGTTGTTGAAATGTACCAAATGATATGTTTTTTATCCCCTCCCTTGGAATGATTATCCTAGGAGGTTTGTTTTTCTCTCCACGATGAATTCTCGTCTCTCCCCTAGTCCTCATCTTCTCCTTCCTTTTGTCCTCCTTACTCTGTCTCCTCTCATGCCTCCTTGGTCTCATACCTCTATGTTTTCCTCTCTCATGCTCTAGTTAATTATTCCTACCCCTACTTATCTCTGCCCTCCTGCTTAGTTCTAAAGGTTATCATTTTGCTTCCCCTTTGTCAACCCTTCATTTGTATCCCCCACTATTTCAAACCTATAACTAGGGCTAGATGAAGATTATCTGCTACTTGGTGCAATCGCAAACAAGGACATTTTGGTCTCTCCCCTCCCTCAGATTATAGTCCCTCTTTGCCCCCCCAAACTCAAGCCTGGGTAGCAGCTCAGGCTGCAATGAAATGTTACAGAGACATAATCCATGTAGTTGTTCAACAACCCATCTCAGATGTGGAAGAGAAAGTTTGGAAATCAAGATGTTACATCCTTGATAGACATGTGGAACAAGAAACCAAGGAATGGATTCACGATGTGGGGAATTACACTAGAGTCAGGACTACCTCTTACATGCAAACTGTTAATCTCTATTGGCATATAAAGACCCTAATGGGCAGAGACCTAACTGACAAGGAAGATACACAACAAGAACTGGTCAAATGCATGAAAAAACTGCCAAACAAAGTTGATAGGCTCAACAAAAAAGTCACGATCCTTGCTAAGAACCTAACAAACCTTGACTTTTCCTCCTTTGAGAATGATAGTGAGCCACAACCACTAGTTCAAGTAGATACCCCTGCATGATGAAGTCTAGGCGAGCCAGTCATTTGCAACATACTCTCTTTTATGTTACTCTTATCAATATGTGCATTTATATAAAGTTATTTTTCTTTGTTAGAAACAATTTTAGTTTATCAGACTCCTAGGTAGTGAACAATATTGACAATCTTAAAATTTTGAAACTAGTCTAGTTTCACAAGTGGCGAACCAATAACTAGTGACACCTACATATATCAATATATTTGAAAGTAATATGAATGACTTGTCAAAGAAGGAGAGAGAGAGATGTTTATTAATTAAAATGAAGTTTTTAGTTTTTATATGTTTATTAAGTAAAGCGAAGTTTTTTTTTTTGTTGAATTAAGCGTCGGACCTTCTATTCAAATTAATATTACAACCATATTACAAAATGTACAAAAACAGAAGTGGACCACTTGAAGCCTAGGGTACCAAGCCTAAGGCCCACTCACCGAGCCCGGGGCCTGCAAAAAACATTACAACGCGGCCACAAAAGATAATCGAAAGCCCTGACCATTCGATCTATCCTTAGAGATCAAACGGCCATTAACAATATCGGGCTTTAACAAGAACTCCCTTTAATTCTTGAATCAGACCCAATGAGCCTATAGAGACCACTCTATAAAAATTTCGGGTCCAATTTGGCTGATAACCCTCACGCATGTAATCTGCCCGAAATCCACCAGATGCATGCGATTCCCACCCAACTGCGCAACTTGCTCGCTGTTTAACACTACTTTTGGACCCGAAGCCTGATAAAGCTACTGTTAAAGTCGATTTCGGGTTCGATTGGCTTGATAACCATCTTGCTATTTGCAATGCGGATTTGATGCGATTGCTGCTATTTCTCCTATCTTCTCGTTCTTTAACCAATCTCCCTGCATAGCCAATGATAGGGCTTTCTGTAACATGATTCAAATTCATGTAAATACTTGTGTTGTTGATTGACACCTGCCCGAGAACCTTGGGATTATAGGATTCTGTGCACCTATTCTGGCTTAAGGAACAACCAATCTTTTCATTTATAACCCTTGACTGTTGTTTCATGTGGACTAACCTTCAGCTTTATCCAGAAGACTACAACCTGCTAGTATCCCCTGCTATGATAAAGCTCCTGGTCCACATTCGCTTGTCTGAGACACTCTTCCCTCAATCTACCCTGGGGTATCTCTCTCCATTTATAATTCTTGTTGCTTTTAGCACAAAGTATGCCTTCATTAGCTAAAATGTATGCTAATTTGTTGGTTGTATGGTGAAAATCAGTGAAACTCAAGGTTCTCATGTTCTGCAAGTGGGATTGAATCCTTTGATAGACTTGCAAAAGCCTCCAATGTCTCGAAACGTTTTCCGGAGCTAAGCCATAGCAAATTCTCTTGACCGAATTGATAATCAGTTCGGAATCGACTTTAATTATAATGTTATGAAGATTTGAGTCCCTCATGGTTTCTAAGCATTTCTCCAGGGCCATGAGCTCTGCCATATTGTTTGTGGCTTTCCCCAAATTACTATGAAAGATGATTTTTATACTATTTTCATCCCTTATCACTCCTCCATAACCAGTCATGCCCGGTTTCCTTTTGAGGCCCCATCAATATTACATTTCAGAAAACCTTGAAGGGGGGGTTGCCAAAAGTCCTTATCAGCAGTTATATGATTTGCATTTTTGTTCTTTCCTTTTGGGGTAAGCCCCTGCATACCCAACTACATTAGTATCTGCACATCAACATCTTTCGATTGGTTCTCAGGGGAGTTTTTAATGAGAGTTCCTACCGTCTCATTGAGTTGTCTTAAAATCTGTTCCATGATGCACTGGGAAGAACTTTTCCTATTTTTGAATATTTTGTTGTTGCGTTCTTTCCAGACATCCCAAATTAGAAAGCTTGGAGCTAAAGCCCAAGATTTGTTGACTATTTCATTATCAGAGGAATTTTTCCTCCACTTCTTTATGGTGCTAGTAATACTCCCCAGGTCTTTGTTTGTTTGTCTGAATATTGAGGAAATCCAATTCCACAATGTGGATGTGAAAGGACAGAGGTTTAGAAGGTGATCCATAGTTTCTTCTTGAGCTTCACATAGCTGGCATTTAGATGGACCAGCTACCCCTCTTTTCCTCAGGTTTTCCCAGGTTAGAATTTTTTTATGCTGTACTAACCACATGAACAGTTTGATCTTCATCCAGCTTTGATTCTGCCATAGGTCCTTCCATACCCAATCAGGGTTTGGAAAGTCAAGCCCAATGGCTATGCGCTTGGCCTCTTTGAGGTTAAAGTTGCCTTCATTGTTATTGCCCCATCTCAGTTGGTCTGGATCTGCTGATGTCAGTATCTTTCTCTGTTCCAGGATAGCTATTAGAGCTTCTGCCTGTGCCTTCAAGGGGGAGTCATCACTGTATTCCAAGTTCTTCCATATCCTCCATTTTCCCTCACTTTTTTCCTGGTCCCAGAATTCATTTACTCTGAGTAACCTTTTGTTATCAGTATCGTTCTTGAGATTTTCAAATTCTTCTCTTAAGAATTTGGGTTCATGTTGCCACTTATCCTCCCAAAACCATGCAAGATTTCCATCTCTAATTTCCCAGAAACTGTGTTTCTGAACAATGTCTCTATTCTCCCAAGCTTTATTCCAAATGTGGGAGCCTTTAATGATCCCCGACATTCTAATGTGATCCTTGTCTTGGTAATTGTTTGCATATTTCTGTTTCCAAATTTGGGCCCAAGGGGAATCTGAATCTTTTAGCCATCTCCACCAAAGTTTTGCTCCCAAAACTTTGTTTAGCACTTCAAGATCATCCAGTCCCAAACCTCCATGTGACTTAGGTTTACAAATCTTTTCCCAGGTTACCAAGGCCCATTTTTTTTCTTCTCCTTTTCCCCAAAGAAAATCTCTTTGGATGTTTCTGTGTAGTTGCATGACTCCTTTAGGAGCAGGAAGGACTGAAAACATAAAGATGGAGACCATTTGTAAGATAGGTTTTGTGAGTATAAGTCGTCCTGCTAGGTTCAAAGACCTACTTGTCCATTTCTGAATTTTGTCCTGTAGCTTATTAATCACAGGTTCCCAAACCATCTTGCTCAAAGGTTTGTCAATTAGCGGTACTCCCAGGTATTTGGAGGGTAGCATATCTCTTTGAAAGCCTAGAATTCTGGATATATTTCTCTGAATAGCAATGTCAGTATTGAAAAAGAAAATCTTAGTTTTGGTAAGGCTTACCTCTGTGCCCGCCGCCATTGCAAAGTATTTCAGGATTTGTTTGTAGGCTAGAGCTTCCCTGACCGTAGGTGTTCCCTGTAGCATAGTATCATCCACAAATTGTTGATGGGTCAAATCCTCTCCGTTCATGGTGAGTTTGAGACCCTGGATTTTACCTTCTGCTTTGGCAGACTTGATAGCTTTTCCTAGCCCTTCCATCATGAGAATAAAGAGAAAGGGTGAGAGAGGATCTCCTTGTCTGAGACCTCTCGTCAGATTAAAGGGCTTGGATGGTGAACCATTTACCAGGATTGAAAAACTAGAGGTAGTTACAAGGGCCATCACCCATCTTACCTAGTTATGGTCAAATCCATAAGCTATAAGAACTCTCCTTATGTAAGCCCAACTTATCTTATCATAAGCCTTTTCTAGGTCAAGTTGCATAATCATTCCTGCCTACCTATTACTTATAAGTGAGTGAACCATCTCGTGTGCTTGAATGATATTGTTTAGAATTTTTCTGCCTTCCACAAACCAAGTTTGCTCCTCAGATACGAGGTTTGGGAGAAGGGGTTTCATCATGTTGGCAATAATTTTGGAAATTATTTTATACACCACATTGCATAATGCTATTGGTCTGAATATGTCTGGTGTCATAGCATTATCCTGTTTTGGAATTAAGGATATGAAAGAGGTATTGAGCTCCTTCAAAATAGTTCTATTTTTCCTCGAGTCCTCCACCACATCAAGGATATCCTGCTTGATTATTTTCCAACATGCTTTAAAGAAGTCAACATTAAAACCATCCGGACCTGGTGCCTTCCCATTTTGCATTTCTTTGATGACTTCGCTGACCTCCTCTTCATTCACAGGCCTGTTTAGATTGTAATTGTCTTCTCGTGTCACCAGCTTAGGAATGTGCCTTGTAAAGTCACTGATGAATTGCGATCTATCCAAGAGAGGTTCCTCTGCTATTCCTTGGAAATGTTTAACCAACTCAGCTTCTATTGCTTTGTGGGTATCGAGTTGATTCCCTTGAGAACCTTTAATTTTTGAGATCCTATTATGAGACCTATGATCCATGGTAGATTTGTGAAAAAACCTTGTGTTCCTTTCTCCTTCTTTTAACCATTGTACCCTTGAGTTCTGCTTCCAAAATATTTCCTCTTGTTTGCATAATTCTTTCCATCCCTGTTGATGGTATTTAGCTTGTTCTGTTCTTTCACCGTTGAAGCCATCTGTAATGAGGATCTGGTTACTTTCATATATCTTTCGTTTTGCCACATTTTTTGCTTCAAAAATGTTGCCAAACTCATTCTTATTCCAATCTTTAAGTCTGATTTTGATATGATTTAATCTTTTATGCAGGAGGAACATTTTGGTGCCCTGAACATGCATATCCTCTGTCCACCATTTTTTAATATTGTTGATAAATTCTGGATGGGTGAGCCAAATGTTTTCAAACCTGAAAGGTCTGTTCCTTGGAGTGCCTATAAAGGATGCTTCAAGTTGAACAGACCAATGATCCAAGCCACCAAAAGGGAGTATCATTCCTGACAGGTCAAGGACTATTAGGATAAGGTCCTTCGAGATAATAAATCTATCTAGTTTTGAGGCCACCTGAGACTCTCCTCCCCTTTCGTTATTCCAGGTAAAGATGCCATTACTTGTCTCTGTGTCTACTAGCCTCATATTGTTTATAAAATTCTGAAATGCTATGGAGTCTTTGCCTAGTGATCTGGTTCCACCTTCTTCTTCTTCTTTTTGTTAGTGACATAATCATATTAAAGTCCCCTCCCAAAATCCAGGGGATGCCCACATGTCTGTCTCTTAGATCCTCCAATGAAGTAAAAAGCCTTAGTTTTTCTTCCGGTTTCTATGGACAATAAACATTTGTGATTAAATAAACTTCCTTGTCCCCCAATGGTTGAATAACCATTGATAAGTAGTTCCTAGATGCTTCCGCATCTAGGATTCCTATTTTCTGAGGGTTCCATAGTGTGAGAATTCCTCCTGTTGCTTTGTCTGCTTTGACTTCTAGATATTCATATTTATTCAGCCATTTACTATGAATTTCTCTTATTTTTCTACTGAACATTTTGTTTCCTGTATAAAAATCATATCTAGCTTTTCTTCTTTCATTCTATTGCTAAGATTCCTTTGCTTCCTTTTACTTCCTAGACCCCTAATATTCCATGATGTAAGCTTCATTAAGAAAGATTTGTAAATGACTAACTGGTTAGGTCTTTCATCTTACCTGAATCGATCATGAGTTTTCCACACTCTATCAACAACTCGTTCTGTTTTTTCCTACCTCTTTTCCTGCCTGGGTTCCTAGGAGCTAGTCCCGTTACTGCCTTCATTGTTTTCACCCCTTCGTTGTCTTGACTATCATGGTTTCTTTTTACTCCCAAACCTTTTACCTGAGTTCTCCATAGGAACAGCTGTTGCACTCTGTTGAACTCCTCTTGTGGTAGCGAACCCATTCCTTTGGTGGTTCCCTGCTCCAGGAACTTTTCCAGATCTAGATGCTCCCTTTCAAGAATATCCTGTAGTTCGTGATCTTCTGTTCCCACCTCGCTCGGGGTCATCTCTTGGTCCCCATCAAGTTCTATTGTGTTCAACGAATCCTCCTTTTGTTGATTGTTGTCTTGTGTGTCCTCCATACTCTCTTCCTTTTCCTTCTCCGCAGGGCTTACCTCCTGAGTCTGAATTGCGTTATCATGCTCCTCTTCTTCTTCTAGCACCTTGTACCTATTCTGACTTGGCTGCTTTTCCTCATTTATTTTCTTTTGGTACTTTCTCCCTCCTTTACCTATGTTTCCCACTTTGCTAAAGCTTTCAGTTTCTTTCCCTGAGGTAGCTTTAGTTCTGCTTTCCATTTTGTTTAAGGGGCAATCCCTGAATAGATGCCCATGTTCATGGCACTTGAAGCATCTAAAAGGAACATACTCATAGTCCACTGCTTGCACCTATTCTTTATCAAAAACTTCCAAAATTACTTCATCCGATAGAGCTCCAGAGAGGTCCATCTCTACGCAAATCTGGGCAAAGGAGGTATACTTTCCCCGCATAGTGGCCGCCGATATTTTAACAAAGTGCCCGAGTTTATTTCCTATTGATTTTAATGATTCCGGCTGCCAATAATCTAGTGGTAAGGAGTAGAGCCTTATCGAAACTGAGACCAAAGTGAATGTCTCGTGCTCCAGGACAAAATTCATTACCCAAGGCCGCATATAGAGGCCTGCAGCAGCATAGAAGTAGGGCCCTCCTTCAAACACCCTATCTTTATCCTCAATGTTCGTAAAAACAACAGTGAAGAAACCCTTTGATCCAAGGTGCAAATCTATATCCCCCTTAGGTTTCCAATGATTCTTTATCCATGCCTATAAAGCCTTCTCCGTTGGCCATAACCCCATGAATTTACAAATGACTGTGTAAGTCGCCATGTGTTCCCTATGCGCCTGTAGCGCTGGATCACTTAACACCACTCTGGGTGTGATCGTAGCCCTAGGCTTACATGGTCCAGTTCGATTTCTGGTATCCACATTCTGATTTTCTCCTTCTATTCTTCTTTCTTTTCTGACTTCTTCCTGCGTCTTTTCTTGCCCCAGTGTACCTCTGTTGTCCTATTTCCCTCCTCCTGAAATTCTGATTTCAGCTTCCATAGGTTTCTTGAATCGATTGGAGACTGCCTGACTGTAGGAGGGAGTGGAACTCCCCCCCTCTCGCCTCTCCATGGTGCCCAACGCTTAACTTCTGCTGCTAACCCTAGCTCTCTCTACTCCGATCGCCAGAGGGTTTTGGTCATAACTTGTCTCTTGGTATCTCCAGTAAAGTGAAGTTATTTACTTTTTTATATGTTTATTAATTAAAATGAAGATATGTAGTTTTTATATGTTTATTGAGTCGTGCTCTCAAGCCTAATATGACATTGATGTTGTAATGTCAATATAAATTTTTTGACTCAGTCAAGAATTAAATTAAAATAAAAAAATAAAAGTTACAAATCTTTCAATAATTAAAATTAGAAAGATAAAAAAAGAAATATTAAAATTTGATTGTGATTGTAAAAACAAAACCCACCATTTTTTATTCCATATATATATATATATATGCTCGACAACGGTGAGACTATATCATGGTCATGTCTAAGAATAACCCCTGAAGAAGACGAGGAATTGAACCGATGACTTAACATCTAAAAGTGCCTTAACAACACACCCGATCACCGTCTATCCAAAACCTTATAAACTTTAAAATATAAATAATAATAATAATAAATCTATTTCATAATAAGATTATAAATTTCTAACTATATAATTGTAAATAGATCAATAATTAATAAAAAATATAAAAATCATATTTCTTATCCATTTAAAATTCTTATTAAATTTTCAATAATTTTTCTTTATATAAAATTCTAAAATAATAAAATATAAAACTATAAATGTAAATTTTATTCAAAATTAATGAAAATTTATAATTAATTTATTTCCAAATCAGCTTTATGCTAATGATAAATTAATGATAAATTTAATTAATTTTTGATATTTTTTATTATTTAAAATAGCTTAAAAATAAATATTTAGCTAGTTCTTTAAAAAGAGATTTCAAACTTTTTTCCATTGCAAGCCATAATAAGATTTGACCCTTTTAGTGTAGTTGGTAAGTACAACTTTCTGGTCTTCCCATTGATGGGAGTTTGCTTTTTAAATTATAACTTTTATCCTATGGTCTACAGTTGACTCACCATTGAAGGGCAATTATGAAGATCTGCCCCCCTTTGTGTAAAGTTGTGTGGTCCATAAAAGGACTCATAACTAGGAAACAGCGTGAGGAGATTTCAATGTTCATTTTTGTAATGTTTAGTGGATAAGGTTGTAAATTCGACTATATCTAAAATTAAATAATCAAAGTATTTAGTGGATAACGTTATAAATTTGATAGTATTTGAAATTAAATAATAAAAAATTGGTTTTAAAGTGAATTTTATTGTTTATTGGATTGTCGTAAGATTTAAAATTGTATTTTGTTAATAAAATATATTTTATAAAAGTTTTATAAAACATTTTTCGAAACATTATTATCAAGTATTGGGTATAATTTTATTATAGATTTGAATTGAAAAGTTCATGTGAAATATATTTATTTTCTATTGTGAAGATATGGATTTCATTATAATTATAAATTTGAATTGAAAAATTCATGTAAAACATATTTATTTTTTATTACAAAATCTATAATTCTTACAAAATCCAATTTATTTCATACATTAATTTATTATTCTACAAAATCCAATTTATTAAATTATCATTTAAATTTACTTTATAAACAAAGCTTTCATTACAAAACTACCTTTCATATCATGCTGCAAATCCACACATAGACATAATTTCTTTTGAATAGTGGAATGATGATTACCTAACTCAATGAACAAGACAATATGCACATGAGATGGGTGTAATAATTAAAGCAACCTCATGTGAGGAGGCCCACAATACCACTTTTCATTTCAAAAGCTGGTTTGGTTAGAGGAGGCTCACAAATACCACTTTTCATTTCAAAAGCTGGTTTGGTTAGAGGAGGCTCACAAATACAACTTTTTCCAAGAGATATAATTTATTTGAATAATGATTACCTAAATAAATGAACAAGACAATATGCACATGAGATGGGTGTAATAATGAAAGCAACCTCATGTGAGGAGACTCACAAATACCACTTTCTTAAAGCTGATTTGGTTAGGTTTTGTCAGCGTAATAGTAGTGAAGTATTAGCTTAGGGTCATGTTTCTTTCTAAAAGCATTTACTATATGTTCACATCAATGACCTCAACTTAAGCCCCCACATAAATAAGACATACTTTTAATGCTTCATTAGTTTAAAAGTGGCTTTCACATAGCAGGTAACCATAACTGGCCATAAATAAATAAATGAGACTTCTGATGCCTTGTCTCTTCATGAGTGGCTTTAAGATGGCAGGTATCCATAACCTATTTTCATTAGAATAATACATAAGCTATTTTTGTCCTCTATAAACGTGAAGCGATTTTTAATTATCAAATTACATTGAAATCTCGTCGTATAAATAGATAATAATAATAAAGGTGATTATACAAAATTCAAAGTATATTATTTATAAAATTATTTTTTCAATTATATTTTTGAATGATACAAAATAAAAAATATATATATTTTAGTATTATTTATATTTTTTTGATAAAAGTTCTTAAATTTTAATTATTAAATTTTGATAAATGAAAATACATTTTTCCAAAAAAATATTATGTTTAAAGTGATGGTTTCAAAGGTTAATATTTTGAATGGGTGAGTAGGAAGAGTGTTTTTTTTTAGGACAATCCAATGCTACTAACAAGAGTATAATGTGGTAGTTGTGAAGAGGCATGTGTCATTATGAGGTGGCACATAGTTGACATGTTTGGGTTAAAGAAATGGTTTTTAAGTTAGAGTTAAAGGCAATAGCTTCTACTCATCCATGTCATTTGGCCAAGGTAGTACATATCCAATTCCTCTCTACAATGATGACTTTGATATGTCAATATCGAAGCTTGCCACCACCTCTAATATTCATGCAATGGTGAAGGGGGGGAGTCCAGATGGGAATTTAATTTGGAAGTGCTTTTCTATGACTCCCTCGGCGTCTGGTTATTGCTACTTTATAATGCCTCAAGGACTTGTCTCTCGCTTAGGACACAAAGGTTGTTCTGGCTTGGTTAGTGTTTGAGATGCTCACATTGGTTCCTTCGACATTTCTGTAAGATCACAAGAACAAGAGTTAGCCTACATGCACAAGGAACAAGTCCCCCAAGACATACAAGAGGAAATCAACTACGTTGAAGAGGAAATTAAGGGAAAAGGGGATTTATTCATGATCTTGATATTGGATCTAAATTGGGAGAGTAGATACTAAACCTAAGGAGATCATGCACTAGCGATATGAAATATTGGAAGATGTTGACCTCTATTGGCATATAAAGACCCTGGTTGGAAAGCTCCTTCTAGAAAGGAATGGAACCAAGGAAAAGATTCTTCTGCAACTTGATAAGGTATAGCTTCAACTCAAATATATTAATGCCAAGTTACCAAATGCAACTTAGCCAACTCCCGTCATCAATATGACAAGTTCTAGTTTAGCATTCTAACATTAGAGGCTCTACACCTTCATCGAGTACTGCTTTCCATCACATAGATTAGCTTTTTCACGCATAACAGACTAGTTAATGGCCTAGAAGACTAGTTTTTATGCTTTTCAGGGCTATTAGGACTCACTAACCATACAAAAAACTTCCAAGTTTTACTTTTATTTCATAATATTGTTTAGGCTATTTTGTTGATTGGACTTGAGAAGTAAGGGCTCGGATTTCCTAAGTGATAAGGATAGCAGAGGGACCCACAAAGCAACCACTTTAGTAAAATATAAATTTATTTAACTATTTCCTAAAATTGGACTTAGGAAAAATTAAAAATCCCGAAGTTAACTTATGATTTAATCTTAGCCCTTCATCAAGATCTAATCTCAACTACTGAGAGTGATATAGGGTTGAGGTTGAAATTATAAGAGGAGATAGAGTGAGTAAGTGGCTAGTTGGATGAGCACAGAGAATGTGTGACTGACTCAACAAGAGATGGGTTTTTAGCAGTCAATGAGTAGATTAGGGATTGAGAGGAACAAATGAAGAGACCAAATAGCCTTAGCCCAGCTCAAAACTAGCACAATCATACAACGAGTTGTAGTGCGCAAGGATAGATCAACTTGTGTGGTCGTACATTGTGCATTTGTGTGCAAAGAGCAGATTTGTGCAAGCCTTGCACGTGGGATATATTGCTTTTGATTGATATCAGTTATTGAGTGGAGTTTTCTGAATAAGGGAAACATTCCCTTACTATATAAATCTCTAGAAAATTTATTATTTGTTGAGCTAATAGAAAACACACATAATTGCTGGTTTTCCTCAGAGTTGGGGTTTCCTAGGTATATCTTGTGTTTTGTATATTGAATGTGTTTGTCTTTAGATTTATTTATTTTCCGTTGTGCATGCTAAGTTAGAAAAATTAGTGTATTAATAAATTTAAGTTTCTAGTGCAACATTTGTTTGCATTTATGGTTTTAAAGTTAGAAAATTATGGATCAATCATTAGGTTTTAAAGAAATCTAACATATTTGGATCTAGAAAATTCTCCACTATTACTAGTCTAGTTTCCCAAGCCCAAGTGGAAAGCCAACAGGTTTGGAAATTTTGTTTGATATTCTTCTTCAAATGATATATAATGTGACCAACTTAGCAAAAAAAATGGTTTCAAAAGTTGATGAAATTTTTAAAGTTATTATAATTCTCAAAAAATTTAGTAAACTGCCAACTTTCAAAATTATATTTATAATTGTAATTTGATATTTAATTATTTTTTATTCTAAGTAAATGTGATAAAAGTATACCAATTCATAAAAACATCTCAATCAAAATTCCATTTTATATCAAAGTTTCCATGCCAAATAATTTTACACAAAAATTACCCATGATATGTAGAGGAGTCGAGGGCATGGTGTTCTCTTAAGGAACTCCTTGTGTGAAGGAAACACACAAGCATGCGCGAGCTTATTGCAAATCCACACAACTCTTTCTTCTAGCATAGTCCAAACGTTTTATGCTTTTTCCATTTCCTAAACATATTTTTCAATGAGTTTTGCATATTGTTGAAATGGAAAAATTGAGTTGTTAAAGGTACATACTAAGTGCTCCAAGGATTTTTTAAGGTTATGAATATGTTTATGCATTCAAAAAAATGCATTTCAAGCAATGAAAAATAACAATCTCACCAACAATTGCATTGTCAAATTTCAACAAACGAAAAAGGAAATTTCTTAGAATAGTTAGACTTTGCCCTTTCCTTCTCTTCAATTACAATTATCTTATACATTATAAGGAGTTAGAGGGGAAAAGGAAGCTAGGGTATTAGAAGGAAGTGATAAACCTCACTCTTGATAACCATAATTACCTTTATGCCTTGACTATTGCTAAGAGGAAAATGAACATTTCAAAGATGAGAACTAATTCCCATGAGCTTCGAAGTGAAACCGGGTGTTGGTATATTCCCAGAACACCTGGGGTCGAAAGAATTTGCCTCCTCTACGATACTAAGAGAGTCGAAGATGGAAAACACTTTATTTTGGATTGCCCGACCCTTACTCACAGTTTTTCCCCTTTTCAAAACTTTTTCCACACTACCAACCTTCTTGACTTGTTAAATCAACAAAACTATAGTGACCTCGGAACACTTCTCTCCCTTGTTTTTTATCACAGAAATAAAATATTAAATAATGTCAACTAATCACTCTTTTTTTAAGGCCATGTAGACCATATTGGTCTTAGTGGATATTAGTCGTCATCATCATCAATATAAATTACCCACAACTCTTTCCTCCTCTTCATCCACAATTATCTTATACATTATTATTATAAAATTCACACAACTCTCTCCTCCTTTCAACCACAATTATCTTATAAATTATTATTATAAAATTCACACAACTCTTTCCTCCTCTTTAACCATAATTATCTTATACATTATTGATATAAAATTAATACAACTCTTTCCTCCTCTTCCACCATAATTATCTTCTTATGGACCATGAAAAAACAACATCAACAACAACAAGAAATACAATTATTGCATCTACATATCAAAGCCTTCATTTTGTATATAATGATGAAATTGTTAACTCCATTTAAATTATGAGTAAAAGCCATAAAGTTTATGTATTAAGTTCTTCATTTATAAACATTGATGTTTTTTATATTATTTTATTATGAATTCCTATTTTTTTATTAGAAAGTTACTATAGTCATATTAATCAACATAATAATTCAAAGATAAGATAGTTGTTAAAAAATATATCATAAAAATTGTCTTAAATTTAAAGTTAGTTGTCTAGAGAGACAAAAAATTCCTCAAAAGATTTTGAAAAGTTACTACTTGAATATATTTTGTAACAAAACATTTGAGGTGAAAAAAAGTTGCAAAACTTTAAACACTAACATCAAGAATAAACGGATTGTAGCTATAAGCTTCCTTTTGGTTCTTTGTATTGGTCTAGAAATATTTATCTACAACAATCATTGTTGAACAATCTCGTCTTCCCTAACCTCTTCCTTTACAAATCTAATAGACAATTAAGCATTTGAGGCAGCTAAAGTAGGATTTCTAACTAGATTCACAACCATTTGTCAATGAGCAACACACTCAGCTTGAAGAGCTTCTATTTTCCTATTTACTATGTAGGGTTTCCAAAATTAAGACTTATTCATTGTTTTAAGTTTCTTCCTAGGAATGTATCCTACCAGTAATAGAAAAAATCGAATTCTTATTATTAATGATGAAATCCTCTCGCTTCCTTGAGGCTCTATGAATATTAGCAGTCTCACATAATGTGCATCTCCCACAAAGATTTTAGTCTACTCTAAAGGCACTACATAGCACCTATAAAAACAACTTACCACTACCCATTAGTAATAGTCGACCATAACCATTAACTAGTCCCCTTTCCAACATTCCTTCAAGTAATTAACAAGAAAATAGAGAACTATCATTTTCAAAAGTTTGTCACATTGACCTTCGCTTTTCATCGTAGTGAAGAATATGAATTAGAGGCTTCATGATGAGTAATAGTTGGGTTATAATTCCAAGACACCTAACCAATAAATGATCTGCACCAAACCAATAACCCTCCAAATAGATTGAGTGAACAAGAACAACAAATCGACCAAATAGGGTTGAGGAAACTAAGATCCCATGAGAGCAAACTAGAATCTCTTAGGAGTGAACCAAAACTCATTTCAAGATAAAAAGAAAAGACCTAACTCTAACCAAGATGGAATAGAGCAAGGAACCATAGAGAAATAATCCACAAAGGCTCCCCATGCCAACTAAATTATCTCACCTAGAATGAAACTCAAATCTAAGTGCAATTGATGAACTTGCTCCCACATTAAATGTTTAATGTGTGAGGTATCATCGACATAATGCACTGTGATCATCATACAACTCTTTAATCTTGTTCAACCACAATTATATTATTATGAACCATGGAAAAGAAAATATTACATATCAAAGCCTTCATTTTACATACAATGATGAAATCGTTAACTCCATTTTATAAGCACTAATAATTTTTTTAAATATTAATTTCTATATTTTGTATTAGAAAGTTGCTACAATCATATTAATCAACACAATAACACAAAGATAAAAAAATTTGTTTAAAAATATACAATTAAAATTGTCTAAAATTTAGAGTTTGTTGTTTAGAGAAACAAAAATATCCTTCACCAAGGATTTTGAAAAGCCACTACTTGAATCATTTTTGTAACAAAACACTTAAGTTGAAATAAAATTTTCAAAACATTAAACACTAGCATTGAATAAAAGGATTGTAGTTGTAAGCTTCCTTTTGGTTCTATGTATTGTTTTAAAAATATTGATCTACAACCTACATTTCCACACCCTCTCACTATTGTTGAACAATCTTGTTGTCCCTAATCTCTCCCACTACATACCCAAAATACAACCTAGAATTTTAGATAGCTAAAGTAGGATTTATAACCAAATTCACAACCATTTGTCAATGAGCAACACTCTCAGCTTGAAGAGCTTCTATATGCCTAATTTATTGTGTGAGGTTTCCAAAATGAAAGCTTATTCATTGTTTTTAGTTTCTTCCTAGGAATGCATCATAGTAGTAATAGAAAAAATTGAATTCCTATTATTAGTGATGAAATCCTCTCACCTCCTTGAGGCTCTATGAATATTAGAGGTCTCACGTCATGCACATCTCCCAGAATGCTTGTGGTACACTCTAAAGGAATTACATAACACTTGTAAAAACCCCCTACAAAGACCCATTGCTAATAGTATATCGTATCCATTAACTAGCCCCATTTCCAACATTCCCTCAACTAATTAACAAGAAATTAGAGAATTATCAATTTTAGAAGTTTGTTCCATTGACCATTGCTTTTCAGCATTGAGAAGAATATGCATTGGAAGCTTCACAATGAGTAATATTTATGCTTCAATTCCAAACCACGTAATCAATAAACTATATGCACCAAACCAATAAACTTCCAAATAGGTTGAGTGAATAACAACAATGAAGCCACCAAATAAGGTTGACGTTGGGTATGTGTTATATTCTTTCCACGACTAGTTTTATGTGTTGTAGGTTGCGCAAGGAGTAACAAGGGGTGGTAGCCCCCCCTGTTGGGGGGTTTGTAGGGGGGCAGTACCCCCCTAACACAAGGTCTAGGGAAGTGCGCTGAGATTTGTTTTTAATGAAGACCTAATAATAGTTGGGCAGACCCAAGGATGGGGGTAGACCCAAAGATGGTGGGCGGACCTACCTATGGTTTTCGCACATGGTTTTGGGCAAGATGGTTTTTTTCCATGGTATTTTGTAGATCCGGTTAATGGAACTATGGTTATGTTCTAATCAGGGGTTAATGGATTGGAGTTTATGAATGCTTTGGCATGTATATATATGTATTGTAACATTGAAAGG
The DNA here is from genome assembly GCA_031772625.1 of Pinus tabuliformis. NCBI lineage: Eukaryota > Viridiplantae > Streptophyta > Pinopsida > Pinales > Pinaceae > Pinus > Pinus tabuliformis. The sequence goes on along the minus strand of CM062816.1, from coordinate 1,483,250,776 downwards.
AATATAATGAAAAAACAATTTTGTTTTCTCAGTTTGGGGTCCAAGAGAAAATCTCTGTGTATATTTTTATGTTCTTGCCATTGTTTTTTTTTTTTCTTTTAAGAATTCGTTTGCAGGTAATTTGTATACAGTGTTAAAACCTACATTTGGTATTAGAGTTGTTTCGGCTTCAAAGGGACGCCTTTTTTACTAAGGGGTTTTGTCGGGGCTTGTGGTAGACCTTGTTACAGTGGGAGATATGTGGGATCAATTATTGCGGTGAAATAACATGGAAAATAGTGGAAAGATAGAGATCGTGAAATTCAATAGATAATGTTTTGAGTTGTGGAACCACAAGATGGAGGATCTATTGATGGATAGAGATTAGTGGATCATTGTAGATCTAGGTAAGACACCAATAGGAATGTCAACAAAATGCTGGGCGAAGTTAGATCAAAAGGAAAAGAGCGCATATGATTTTGCCTCTCATATTCAATATTGTTGAATGTATCAGGGGAAGCTACAGCAAAGGCTTTGTGGGACAAGTTAGGGACTTTGTATCAATCTAAGTCTTTGGTGAACAAATTATTCTTGCGGAAAAAGTTGTATAACCTAAAGATGAAGGATGGAGACTCGGTGACAAAGCACTTGAACGCCTTTAATATTGTGGTAAGTCAATTTTTATCTGTTGATATTAAAATTTCAGACAAAGATAAGTGCATCAATTTGTTGTGTTCTCTACCAAACTCGTGGGATGGTCTACTTTTTGCTATAGGTAGCTATACGTAGACTAGTTTAATGAAATAGTCTCATCCTTGTTGTTAGAGGAGATGAGACAAAAAAATATGGAGAGCCAAAATGGAGATGCCTTGTTTGTTAGAAAACGTTCCTAGAACTAAAAAAAAATACGTCCTCAAGTGGGAGATATAAATCTAGAGGGAGATCTAAATCTCCAGGAAAATATGTAAAGGTATGTTGGAAATGTGGAAAAGAAGGGCACTACAAAAAGGATTGTAGATCTAAAAATCATGAGAAAGGAAAAGGGTATGATGATGCTCATTCTGCAGAGGCGAAAACCACCTCAGATGAAGGTGGAGATTTTTACTTGGCTTCTTCTTCAAGTACACATGTAGATCATGAGTCATGGTTGATTGATTCAAGTGCATCCGTTCACTTCACTTCCCATAGGGAGTGGTTCTGCAAGTATGATAACGTAGCAACCCTGGTTGATTTTCCATGTAAATAAAATAAGACCAAGGTCATGGGACATGTATTCCGAGATGAATGATGGGAAAACATTATAGTGGGCATCAATTTTGGTTTATTTATGGCTATGGAAATTAGAAAAGGAATTGGAAAAGGAAAAGAGGCAATAAATGACATTTAATTATGAGAAATAAGGAAAATAGAAGAAAAGGAAGGTGAAGAGACACAAATTTTCATGCAAGGGAAATTAGAGGAAAAATGAAGGAAAATGAAGAAAATAGAGGCATCAATGATAAAAAGGTGTCAGAGAAACAATTCACAACTTTTGTCAGTTTTTGGCTTAGGTTTTTTATAGTTTTGGGTGGAGATCTGGTTTATTCTCTCATAATCTTGCACACTCAGAGCAGTCTTGGAGCACTCTAATAGTCACTTAGACTTGGAGAAAGCAAGAAAAGGATAACCCAAGAAGAAAGGGAGTGCAAGGAGAGAGTTGGATCAATAACTACAACATGGATACTTTGCAGGTAACATGTTGCATTTGTGATTTCCTTGTTGGTTTTGGATGCATGGTATATGCATGTGATTCTCTAGTTATGTTGTCAATAGCATGGATATTTTCCAAGATTGACAGTGATTTCAGCCATGCCTTTCCATTTCCTAGAAAACCATGGTGCAGTGGGTCCCCCTTTTGGATTTTCTGATTGGTTCTCAAGTTCCCTATAGCTGTGGGTTGGAACAACTTCTCAGGAGCCTTGAAACCACTTTGGTTCCTTGGAGGTTTTGGATTGAGTTACTAGTCCCTAGAGCCTATGGGTTGGGACAAACGCTTTGGAGCCTTGTAGCAACTCAAGTTTCCAGGAGGTTATGGGTTGAGTTACTAGTTCTTGGAGCCCTAGATAGCTTAGGTAGAGACTGATTTGGTTGTTGTTAGTGATTTTTGGACTGCATAGGTGAAATCACTATGGTTGTGGGTTGAGGTGGTTTGACCTCTAGAAGCTCTGGTTGTTTGTGTTTTGGTTTAACCCTTATGATCCCACATTCATGCTTGGAATATGGCACAAGGGTGATTGACTGAAAGAGAGATTTTGGTTCAACCAATCTATGGTTAGGTGGTATATGGAAGTCCCTGACTTCATTGGTATTTTAATATGTCATTATGAGTTATTTTCCTATGGAAATTTATGAGCACTTATATTGGTTATTATGGTGATCTTATGGTTGAATTGCTATGGTTTATATTCTAGTTATTTGCTAGTTATATTTTTGGTTATATGATGTTCTCTATCTATGGATCTTATTCATGATTGGTAAGTTATTCAATGTGTAGATTTTCCCACTGTAGATCAGATGGTAATGCAATGTACTAAAGCAAAACACTTGATCTACTTATACAAACAATTGAGCGGAAGCTTAATCGAACATGAGCAACATCAAGCATGAATAGATATAACTGAGAATGAGAAGTAATCAACCATAACACATATAACACTGGGGAAAGCACCAGCCTAAAAACCCAACTTTGTATTATCATACAAGTGGAAATCTTGTTCAAGTTACAAAAAGAATTAGCTCTCAAGCTATCTTGCTCTCTCTGCAATCAAACAATACGGCTCACAGACTCAATAGACATAGAATATATCTTCCTCAAGCCCTCCAAGCCTCCTATTTCCTTGCGCAATTTTGATTGGGTTTCAATGATATCACATGTGTGAATTGGCCTCATCACACTCACTGTAACCTCAGGTCCAACTACGCAATCCTCAAGGAATAATATTCCTTCTGCATGCAAGGAATATTCACCAAGGAATATCCTAGCAACTGATAGTACACTGTCCCTCCATCTGATCTCAACTGGGTCTCTGACTGAACTGACATGCATGAGTTATCCATGAGTGAATCTTCAGTTATATGAAATACAGTAGTTACATGCATGCAAGCATTAACTAACTGAACTCTCATTAATTTAACAAACTATTAAATTAATCTAACTGGATTTGACTCAGTTAACTGAGCCAACTAATTACAACTCATCCTTATCTCTTTAACTGATGGATAAATCCCTCAATCAAAGGAGAAACTATTGCATGTCCTCACATAGACTTCAAGTTCATAATTCCTTAACTAATTAACTCAAGATGAATTAATTAATCAATTTACAAACTACTATTAATATCAAATTCGAATTTTACTTCCTATGTTTAGTCCAGGGACTGACTAAAATAAGAAGGGATCTCGAAATGCTATTTTTAGAAAAGCTATTTTTAGCACTTTCACTTTTCACCCATTGTAGCTAAGATCTCCAATGGCTGAACTGCTATTTATAGCCCAGCTATTTATAGCAGTGCTATTTTTAGCATCTTCTATTTTTAGCATTTCTTGTTGCACATTTCAACACAATGGTTGATGAATGCATGAGCTAACAAGTGTTATTGTTTCTAACTAGAGATGGAATAAAGCCTTCTTGGTTATTCTTATATGAATATTATCAGTTTATGATCAAATTTTCATTCATGACCTATAACTTATATGTGTGCCATATGTTTAACAAAATTCCTATCATCTACTATGCATGTACTAGTTCATATCTTGTTCAAGTTTTGAATGGTTAGCTTTGTTATCATTATTGCCATGATTTTGGAAAGTTACATGTTGTTTTGGGAAGTGGTCTGGAGTCTAGCCCGAAAAAGTGGCATAGGTCTCGCGACTGCATGCACAAAACAGGGGACTTTGGGTCATAATTGTTGGAATTTAGGCTTATGCATGCAGTTGGAGCCTCATAATCATATGCATGCAGTCTTATGGGTGAGGTTGGGGAGTAAACCTAGTGAAAAAAAGGTTCCAAATCAGGGATTGATCACCTGGGGTGATTTGTAGGCTCTTGAGTGATCTGTAGTCTCTAAGGGTTGGCAGTGAGTTGTCAGTGTGTAGGACCCACTCCAATAATTGGAACTTGGAGGTCAGGTCATATCATAGTGACACTCATCTCATGTTTACCCTAGAGAGCTTGTAAAAGTGGGTAAATGTGGGAGGAGGTGGTTACAAAGAAATATGATGGTGGTGATGTCTTCCTAAGGAATGACATGAAGGCTAGAATCTTAGGACACGAAAAAGTTAAGATGAATTTGCAAGGTGGAAGGATTAGAACACTTCCTAGTGTTTTGCATATTCCTGCATTGGCCATAAACCTGATTTTTGTAAGAAAGATGAATGATGCAGGTATAAAAAATGTTTGAGAAAGATACTTGCAAGACGATTCAGGGAGCACTAGTATTGATGTGTGGAGTTCACATTGGAACTCTGTACAAGCTTCTAGGTAGCACTATTATTGATCAGTGAAACCGTTTTGTGGTTCTTGAAAGTGGTGCAGAAAATCTAGTGGTCTCGGGAGAAAAGACTATGTTATGGCATCAAAGACTTGAACATATTAGAGAGAAGGGCCTTCAGATGTTGCATGGTAATGGTATGGTAGAAGGTATGTCCAATTCCTCTCTAGATTTCAATTTATGTGAACATTGTGTCTATGGGAAGCAGAATCAGGTGAGTTTCCCCTTTGGTGCTAAGAGGGTGAAAGGGATATTAGAGCTTGTGCACAATGATTGGTTTGGACCTGTGTTAGTTCCATCAATGGGGAGTTCTTTGTACTATGTCTCATTTATATATGACTTCTCAATGAATACATGGACATATTTCCTCAGGAAGAAATTTGAAGTCTTTGACAGGTTTAAATAATTTAAGACTCTAGTGGAAAATTAGACATAGAAGAATATTAAGGTGTTGACGACTGATAATGGTGGAGAATTCTGCGAGAAATAATTCAAATAGTTCTATAAGAAGTGTGGTATAGCCTAGCAGAAAACTAATCCATACACACCTCAACAAAATGGAGTTGCAGAAAGAATGAATAGGACGTTGATGGAAAATGAAAGAAGCATGCTCAGTGGTGTCGGGTTAGGACAAGAATTTTGGGCAGAGGCGGTGGATACTACATGTTACTTGTTTAACATATCACCTTCATCAACGTTGGAGGATAAGACTCCACATGAGGTATGGACTAGTAAGAAACCCTCTCTCTTATATCTCAGGCAATTTGGTTGTGATTCATATGTACATGTTCCAAAGGAGAAAAGGACCAAATTGGAGAGTAAATCTGAAAGGTGCATATTTATTGGGTATAAGGATGGTTTAAAAGGCTATAAAATTTGGAACCCATAAACAAGGAACGTTGTATACAACTGAGATGTGGTGTTTAGAGAGGTGAAATATGTTTTTAAACATGAAGTCATACCAAAGGAACCTAAGAAGATAAAGTTTTAACTGAATGAGGAAGAATTAGACTCTACTATATAACACGAATCAAAAGGGAAAGAGACACACACTCTAATTTTGAGAAGAACAGTTCGAGTGAGAAGGAAGACAAAGAGGTATAGTCCATCTTATTTCAGTTCAAAATTTTCTTTATCTATTATTGATGATGATTCAAAAATTTCCAAGGAGGCAGTGGATTCAAAGGATAGAAAACTCTAGAAGGAGACCATAGTTGAAGAAATGGCATCTTTGGACACATATGAGGCTTGGGATCTAGTGGAGTTTCCAGATGGAAGGAAACCAATTGATAGAAAATGGGTGTTTAAGAAGAATATGAATGTAAAAGTAAAGGTGGAGAAATACAAAGCTTAGTTGGTAGCAAAATGTTATTCCCATGTGCCGAGAATTGATTTTGGTGATATTTTTTTTCATGTTTCTAAGTTAGCTTCTATTAGATTACTTTTATCTATTGTTGTTGCTTTTTACTTTCAAGTAGAGCAAATGGATGTGAAGAAAAAATTTCTTCATGGGGATCTGGAAGAAGAGATCTACATGAAGCAACCAGAAGGCTTTGTGGTGAAGGGTAAGAAATAATTGGTATGTAGGTTAAAAAAGTTTATGTATGGGTTAAAGTAGTCACCAAGGACATGGTATCAACAATTTGATACATATACATGGGGAGTTGGATTCACAAGGAGCAAAGTGGATCACTTTGTGTATTTTAAATTAATTTGTAATCGTGTTATTTATTTGGTCTTGTATGTGGATGATATGTTGTTGTTTGGAAATGAAAAAAGAAATTATCCAGGATTTAAAGATCCAATTATCCTCCAAATTTGACATGAAGGATATTGGTGATTCAAACTATATTTTGGGCATGGAAATTAAATGAGATCGGGTAAAGAGAAAGCTTTGGTTAAACTAGAGGAAGTATGTCAAAAAAATATTGTAGAGGTTTAATATGCAGGATAACAATCAAGTGAAGGTTCCTATTCCTATAGGAGTAAAGTTATTTTCTAAATAGTGTCCCAAGACACCTGAAGAGGAAGATGGCACGTCCCATGTTCCATATGAAAGTGTAGTTAGTAGCAATGAGAGTATTAAGCAGGTTTATGTCAAAACCAGGGAAGGAGAATTGGACAACAATGAAGCGAGTTTTCAGGTATTTGTGTAGCACTAGTGATTATGGTCTGTGCTACCAAGGAAGACCCTAATTGGACAAATTTTTGGACATACATGGCTTTGTTGATGCAGTCTACACTGGATATTTGGATTGGAGAAGATATACAAGTCGGTATGACTTGGGGGGCCGTATATAGATCTATCTATCTATCTATTTTCTTGTTTTGCCTGCTACGCTCTTTTTTATAATTAAGCTATGCTCTTATATTTGCCAACCCTACCTAGTTGCTATGCGCAATGCTCATATTTGGAGGAGAAATGAGTTGGATGAGCAAAAGACAGTTTGTGGTGGCATTTTCAACAATAAATGATGAATACATGACATCTACTCATGCAAGTGTTGAGCCTCGAACCTGCACCTTCCTATACACCCTCTCAGCCTTCTTTTTCCACTCATTTCATCCACCTAGTTGATTAAATAATTGTATTTTAGTTTAAAAAAGAGCTTTTGACATGGTTTTCTAACTACGCTGATGACTGTTGTTTGGTTTAGAATTTTGTTCAGACAGCTGCGGAAGCTTCTCAGTTTCCGCAGCTGACACAGGTTTCTGCAGCCGACCCAGGTTTCTGCAGCCAGCACAGGATTCCGCAGCCGTTTTGTCAAACACCATGCTACAGGTGTCCTCTAAAGAAACGAGCCACATGGGCAAGTTCCAGGAGTCAAGGACATGGAACGTGTCCCTCCAGATCATCCAGCACGCCCATAAAAGCCCGCGATCAAACAAGGGGCAAAGGATAGTCAACGGAAGTGTTCAACGGTGGCACGGCTCTGCGTAGCTCTGTTTTTGAGCACGTGAAGCTACGTGGCACAATCCTTAGCCACGAAGACATCCTGGTAGCGTGAATCCAACAACCATACCTCTCAGATTTAATAAACATGATGACAGTTACCTAGATCCGGGCTGAAGAGGATTTACGTGTCTCTGGCAGCGTGGTTAATAGCGTAGATTTAGTTAATTTGTTTAGCTTTCTTTCCTTATAAATAACGCGTCCATGAACGCTGTAAAAGTTAATCTCTGGTAATGTAATTCGAAGTTGTTGTATTTCCCCACTGCACTTTTACATTGCTGTTTAATATATGAGAAGACTGGTTTAAACTTAAGCTTGTAGCTGTTCGTTGAATCGGCTGAAGTGGCAGAGGGCCCCTGCTCACTAAAGTCTTGTACAGTTGTCCTTTAACTCTTGCATTACTTTTTTTTTCCTGTTCATGTATATTAGCTGTACAGTTGTCATTTAAATGTTGCGTTTTATTTCATCATGTATATTAGCTGTACATAACAAAGCTTTTTGATTTCTGTTGATTTACATTTTCATTGCTGCTCTTTTATGGTTACAACTGATCAGTGTTTTCTGCAGGTTTTCTTAGGCAGCCCGGGGCAATTTTTCACCTTTTCTTTTTATAACTATTGGCATACGAGATCATCTTGTCTTTGTCGCTGACTCTTGTTTTCTGAAGTTTGATTTCCAGTACTGTCATTTCCTTAAGTTGTACATTTATTTTCTGCTCTTAGATATCATGCTATTCATCTGTTAACGGTTTCTTTCTATAATCAAATAACTTTATTAGGAACCAGAATATCACTCATTATAGCTTGATTTAGTTTGCTTTAGATCTCACATTGCTTGACTTGTTCATGATTGTTTCTCACAGGGTAAATTAAGCTGAAAGGCAAAAGGTCAAGAGAGTTAAAGTAGTGTGATTAGTTTCTTTTATGCAGTTTAACTTCTTTTAGATTTCACATTGCTTAACATTTCATGATATCTTTTCACAAGGAAGATTGAGTTGAAGAGTTGAAATAGTGTGGATTAGTTGTTCTTACTTTTAATTGAATTTAGTGTAGATTTCACTTTCATTTTCATTCAGCAACAAAGATACTGGGCCGATGTCATTAGTTCATTGTTTGATGTCTTTATTTCTTTTCAAGAATTGATTTCATTGCAGTTATTTTAAAGCTTTCTTTCTTTTAAGTTTTGAAAAACCACTTAGAGATCACCATAATCATCCATATTTCACTTACTTTATCACCTTTTCATCATCTCACATTAGGGAAAGATAAATCCAAAAACAAACTTAAAAAAAACTAAAAACGACAAAAGACTAAGGAAATGGTTATCTAGTACATATAGTACACTTCACTTCGTCAGTTTACGAACCCCGGGTTGACATTTTAAAGTAGCAATTTAGACCTCACTAAATTGACCAAACATTTTGGCACCGTTGCCGGGGAAGTGAAATTAGGTAGCCAATTTCTAAAAAAAAAAAAAAAAAACGAGAAAATTTCAAGGAAGGAAAATTGATAACCTCTCAAAGTATGCTCTCCTCTTGCACTTAGTGTGATCTGGAGGATCAGAAAAGAGAAAGTTATTGGTTTAATAGTTTCTTGAGTATGCTCTCTTCTTGCACCTAGAGTGACTGGAAGATCAGAAAGAGAATTATTAGCCCGACTTGAAGAAAAATAAAAAAAATGACATGCATAGAGCAAGAGATTCTAGGGGAAGGTTTTTAGCTAGAGCCAAGATTTCGATTTTTACAACTCCATCTACTTCAAGGAATAGACAAGAGACACCTCCATCATCTCCAACTTACACTCCTAGCCCTAGGATTCCTAGAATTCAAGAGGCAGGAGTCGACTCTCCCACACCTTCCATCGAATCTGAACTAGAAAGAGATCCTTTCCTTCCTTCTACAGAGAGACAAATTGTAATTGAAGAAGTAGAATCATCTGAAGAAGAAGAGGGAGAAATTCCTTCTCATTCACCCTTAGTAGAAGAACCAGAAGACTCTGAAGTCTCCAGGGAAACTACCATGACAGAGGAAGGAGCAACTGGATTTGGTAGAGGTAGAGGTAGAGGAGGAGGAGGAAACAATGGAGGAGGTAGAGGTAACATTGGGGGAAATAGGGATGGGGATAACTCATTCGGATTTCCTATAGTCGATGAGGACTCCCGAGCCACAATGAAAAACATCTCACCATCTGTCCTTCCAAACTTCCATGGGTTAAGGAATGAGGACCCTGAAACATTTCTATTTGAGTTTGAGGTCGTGTGTCGAACTTATGATTATTTGGAAGACTCTCAAAAACTCAAACTGTTTCCTTCAACATTGAAAGGAGCAGCTTTGAAATGGTTCATGGGGTTACTCACTCAATCCATTAGGACTTGGAATGATATGAAACAAACATTTTTGGATAGGTACCTGGACTATTGTATGCCCACCAATCACAAGGATGAGGTATTCAAAATGGTGCAAAGAGAAGATGAAAAATTGGAGGATTTACTTGAAAGATTTCAATACAACCTGAAAAGAGCAAAAATGAGTAACTTAGATGAGGAGACCTTGAAAGCCCTTCTATTAAAAGCCATTAGAGATGAATGGATAGATATTTTGAACATGATGGGAAAGGGAGATATATCTCAACTTCCACTTCATGATATAGCAGAGTTATGTGTCCATCTCTCAAGGGGGAAATCTAAAACTCAAAAAGGGCCTAGAGATCCTTCTCTCATCAGAGCAAACAAATCTGCAACTGGATCAGTAAGTAGGGCTGAGATTGGCAACATGCTTGATGAATTCAAAACTGACATCTTAGGGAGTCTTAGTGAGCAACTAGACACCCTTAAGATTCACAATAAGCAGAAAGCAGAAGCTGAGGCTTTGGCCATCTTTTGCCCAAAATGTAGGAAGAAACATGCTCTAAGGGAATGTCCCTTGGATGCAAAAGTTGTAGAAACATGTGTAATTTGTTCAGATAATCATGAGACCAAGGATTGTCCTTCAATTCCTGGGCTCAAAGCTGTCTTTCAAGAAGATCCAAATACAATCGAATCTCTCTATTTTGTTGCAAGGAGACCTTGGCAGGGGCAACAAAATCAAGGGTTTAGCAACTCTATGAATTTTCAACCCCCACCAAATTGGAATCCTTGGCAACAACCTTGGTCCCAACCTCAAAATCCTTTTCAATCATGGGTACAAGGTATGCAAAATCCTTATGGGAGATTTGCTCAATTTTATCAATATCCCCCATCTTTTCAAAACCAACAAGCTCCACAACTTCCAAATCAAAATCCACAACTATCATTGCCATTTCCACAACAACAACAACCTTCTCAACAGAATCCAAATTCTCAACTCTTGCTTCCATTCCAACAAAAGTCAAATCAACTTCCTTCTCAGCCATTGCCAAACCCCAATAACAAAAACCCTCAAAATGCTTACATGATGGAAGGTCAACAATTTCCTGCCTATATGATTGTTCCTCTCAATGATGTACAACTCAGATCAGGTAGAGTTCTAGATAAGCCTTCTATAAATGCTCAAAAGCAAAGCATTTTTGAGGAAGATTCTCTTGAAGCCAATAAAGGTTCTGAAGCATCTCTTCAAAACCCAAACACTCAAAAAGAAAAAGAAAAAGAGTTAACCCCCACAACTCCCATAGTTGAGCAACCTGCATCTTTATCCACACCTCCTTTTCCTGAAAGATTACAAATTGACAAAGGAGTGGAAAAACAAATTTGGTTGCCTGACTATAATTTTCTAGATGAATTGAAGAATGTCTGTATCAAGATTCCCTTGTTACAAGCCATTAAAGAGATTCCTATTCTAGCAAAAACAATAAAGGAGTTGAGCCTTAAAAGACCAGGAAAGAAACCAAGAGACACAAGAAGAATCCACCTGGTAGGGAAAATTGCAGATATCATGATGGGAAAAATTACCATGCAGAAGTATATAGATCCCGGTAGTCCAATTGTCAAAACACATATCAATGGAATTGAAATTCCAAATACTCTGATTGATTTAGGGGCCGCTATCAACATTATGAGTAGACAGACTATGGAACATCTAAAACTTCCTAATCTTCTCTTTACACCTACTTTACTGCAACTTGCAGATCGATCAATTATCAAACCAGATGGTGTATTAGAAGACATTCCAGTCTCCTTAGACTCTTGGGAATATCCAGTCGATTTCATGATTTTAACTCCCAAGAGTAATCTAGGAGGACATCCTCTTATTTTAGGAAGACCTTGGCTAGCGACAGCTGATGCTTTTATCAGTTGTAGGTCTGGGGATATGTATATTTTAGATGGTAATTCAACAAGGAAGTTCAATCTGTATCCTCCAGCAAAGGCAATAACAGAAATAGAAGAAGATGAGTGGGTCGATGATGAAGATACTATACAACCTGTCTTTACCATTTCTGAGATCAGTGAAGATAGTCAAATTCTGAACACATTAGAAAACTTTGAACCATCTTCAGAATATGACCACACACAATTTCAGTTGGATTCTGACATTGAGTGTCTATCATCTAGACAAATGTCTCTTTTCTCTATGGAAGAGTTTGGTAGTTCTGCCATTGAGATTTTTCCAGGAAAAACATTGAATATCAACAAAAACTTGGAAAAATCACAACAAGAAGAGCTAACCAAAATCTTGCAAAAACATTCTACTGCATTTGCATGGGAGTATACCGATATGAAAGGTATTGACCCTAAGACTTGCATTCATCACATCTACATTGAGGAAAACAGTAGGCCAATCAGACAACCTCAAAGAAGGATGAATCCAAACCTTAGGGAGATAGTGAAAGAAGAGCTCCAAAAGTTACTTAATGTAAACTTCATTTATCCAATTTCAGATAGCCGACGGGTTTCTCCCTTGGTTATAGTACCTAAAAAGAATGGTAAATGGAGGGTTTGCATTGATTACAGGGAATTGAACAAAGCAACTTTGAAGGATCACTTTCCTCTACCCTTTATTGATCAGGTATTAGATACTTTAGCAGGCAAAAAGTATTTTTCATTTTTGGATGGTTTTAGTGGCTATAATCAAATTCAGGTAGCACCTGAAGATCAGGACAAGACCACATTTACCTGTCCATGGGGAACTTTTGCCTACCGAGTACTTCCTTTTGGATTATGTAATGCACCTGCCACATTTCAAAGGGCAGTACTAGGAATTTTTTCCGATCTAATCCATGATTGTGTAGAGGTCTATATGGATGATTTTACAGTTTATGGTAATTCATTTGAAGAGGCATTAGAAAATTTGGAAAAAGTCCTTATAAGATGTAAAGGAACAAATCTTTCATTAAGTCATGAAAAATGTTTTATGATGTTTACTGAAGGGATTGTTTTAGGACATCATATTTCGGGAGATGGGATTAAAGTTGATAGATCAAAAGTTGAAGTCATCTCCAAGTTACCTATTCCAAATTGTCAAAGAGATGTTAGAAGTTTTCTTGGATTTACTGGATATTATAGAAGATTTATTGAAAACTTCACCAAGATAGCATTTCTGCTCTTCAAATTACTTACAAAAGACTGTGAATTCAATTGGGATCCTGATTGTCAATCTGCATTTGAAACTTTAAAAACAAGAATATCTGAAGCACCCATTTTGAGAGGGTCGAATTGGAAACTTCCTTTCCATATTTCTACAGATGCTTCAGATACAGCTCTAGGAGCTGTGTTGGGTCAAAAGGATTTAGTTCCTTATGCCATTTACTACACCAGTAAAAATTTGACTCCCACTGAGTTAAATTATACTGTGACTGAGAAAGAGTTCTTAGCTGTTGTTCATGCAATCAATAAATTTAGACACTATATAACTGGCTATGAAACTTTTGTCCATACTGATCATTCTGCAATTAGATATCTCATGAACAAACCTGTTACTAATGGCAAAGTTACAAGATGGCTTTTACTTTTACAAGAATTCAATATTACTGTGTTAGATAGACCAGGGAAACAAAATACAGTAGCTGATTTCTTGTCTAAAATCCAAAATACTAACGAAGATTCTCCTGTAGAGGATAAGTTTCCAGATGAATATTTGTTTGCAGTAACTACTAAACTCCTTGGTATGCAGATATTGCTAATTATTTGGTTACAGGGAAACTACCTCCACATTTATTTCCTAATGAAAGGAGAAGAATTATTCAGGAGAGTTCGAGTTATTCATGGATTTCTAATGAATTGTTCAAAACAGGGCTAGACTGTGTGATCAGAAGATGTGTTCGGGAAGATGAAATGCCTGACATCCTCAAGGCATGTCATGATGAGCCATGCGGTGGGCACTTCGCTGACAAGAGGACAGCTTATAAAATCCTTTCTTTAGGATATTATTGGCCTTCTCTCTTCAAAGATACAAAACAATATGTCAGGAGGTGTGACGGCTGCCAAAGAGTTGGGAGACCAACTCTTTCAAATGAAATGCCATTACAGCCACAGGTACTCATCGAACCCTTTGAAAAATGGGCTTTAGATTTCATTGGACCTATTAATCCACCATCTAAACAAAAGAAGTATATATTGGTTTGCACTGATTATGTTACTAAATGGATAGAAGCCAAGGCATTGCCTTCTGCCACTGAAAATTCAGTTTTCAATTTCTTTTTGAGGATATTTTTACTCGTTTTGGCGTCCCAAGAGAAATTGTAATAGATCAAGGAAGTCAATTCACATCTAATTTGATGGAGAAGCTGATGGAAGAATAAAAAATCAAGCATAGAAAATCTACTCCGTACCATCCGCAAGCAAATGGCCAAGTGGAGTCTACAAACAAAGTCCTTGAGAACAACATCACCAAAACTGTTCATCTTCATAGAAGAGATTGGGCAGAAAGGCTTCCTGAAGCCTTATGGGCCTATAGAACTACATGGAGGAATACAACAGGACATTCTCCCTATGAACTTGTTTATGGGAAAGAAGTCCTGCTCCCCATTGAGTTTCAAGTCAAGACTTTCAAGATGGCAGTTCAGTTGGGGATGAATCTATCAGAAACCCAAAAGCACAGAATGGAGCAGCTGAATGAGCTAGATGAAATAAGACAAGATGCAATTTTAAGGACTGATCTAGTTCAGCACCAAAGAACTAAGTGGCATGACAGATATATCAAAGAGAAAAAGTTTCAAAAGGGAGATTGGGCGTTACTGTTTGATTCCAAGTTTAAAGACTTCAAAGGAAAATTTCAGACTCATTGGCTTGGACCATATGAGATTGACGAAGTCTTTAGCAATGGAGCAGTTCGAGTCAAGACCATTGATGAGTTTCAAACTCCTCTCATTGTGAATGGCCACCGATTGAAAATTTATCATAAGCCACTCTCAAAAGAGGAATTTGTCAAAATGTTTCAAGAAAATTCTGCAATGAGGCTGGTGGAGAGGAATCCTTCTCCTCCATCAGCCTAGTCTTTGTTTCTTTCAGTTAAAAAAAAATAAATAAATAAAAAAAAAAAAAAAAATCTTTTGTATAAGCCTGAAAACCAATCATAGATTGGCAGTCTTATACAGAAAATGTAGAGTGAAAATCAGGGGCACCTGACACTCTATATTTTCCAAAAAAAAAAAATCTCTCTCTCTTTCCATCTTCACTCCACCTCATTTGCCATTTCAGTTCATCCATCTCATTTTCATCTCCATCTTCACTCCACTTCATTTCCATCTCATTCCACTCATTTCATTTCATTCCATCAATAAAAGTCCCTCTCAGGACTATTTTATTTAGTTAGTTCTTCTCTAACTATCTTTGTGCAGTTAAAGGGGTGTTGTCTTAGTTTCCGCAGCTGGAAACCGTTTCCGCAGCCAGAACCAGTTTCCGCAGCCAGAAACGATTTCCGCAGCCAGCATCACTCTGTCTTTACAGCCGACATCACTCTGTTTTCAAAAAAAAAAATCACAGTCAAAGGTTAGTGTCATCATCACCAAGTGCAGCAAAGACATGGGGCATCTTCAAGATCAAAGAACAACAATGGGTCAGAAGCCTTAATCAAGAAATGATAAACTTCCAAAGGTATGATCAAAAATCTCTACCAAATAACAATTCAATGTCATTATTATGCATAGTTATTAAACCATGGCAAGTTCCACTAAATGCAATGATTTGATACGGCAAGCCCCATACCACTCCTCTTCCACGATGTCATTCCACAACGGTCCCACGATCATTCTAAATTTAAACTCGAGATGGACTGCTCTCCCATTTATTGGCCGTACTTTTGAGACGTGACCGACTGTACTACGGCTCTCCTTCACCATAATTTCCGCAGCCGTCTGCTGAGACGTGTGCGCAAGTCATCCGATCCAAAAGGACTCAGCCGTTATTCTGCCCATTTATCACTTCACTCCCGCATGCATTCGATGTTGAACTCGTTACTGTTGCTTACCCTTTACTCCCTCGGTACTCATACCATTCCCTGTTCTCCATTTCCGCTGCATCCACTACAACTTGCTCCAAACCCTGGCTACAGTCACCACATACATCCTGAACTTCGATTACGGCCACTCCAGTTACCCTAAGAATCCCGTAATCAGCCCATTTTTTTCCTGAACCTTCATACACAGTAGAATTTTCAGTCGGAATTTAAAGCCGAGAATGGGAAAACTACTAAGAGCTGAATCGGAAGGACCAAAATACCTGGAGGGTTATCCTCAAACGAAGGAGTCGTTGAAGAAAGCAAGGTGGCTGAGATTCATTCAAAAGTTCAGGGGCTATAACAAAGAAGTGACTAAAGCTTTTGCAAGGTCCTTTAATGGACAAACAATGGAGGTTGGAGACTTGAAATTTACAGTGACCGAGGCCACAATAGCAGCTGCAACAAGTCTTCCACAAGAAGGTGAAAGGTGGTTCAAAAACAGAAGTGTGGACGATCAAGGATGGAGAATCATGCTCCAAAACCCAGGTATGGATACCTCTGTATTTACAAAAGGAATCCCTGTGCATACAATAAAAGAAGAATGGTCCCCTCTGTTATTACTTATCCAGAAATTTATCACATGCGAGGGTCGTTTTGGTTCCATGTACATGTACCATGCCAGGCTAATGATGAATTTTATGGAAGGTTATACCCTTAATTTGCCTTATTTTCTGTTATCAAGCTTGAAGAAAATGAGCTCTGCTGTTCAAAAACACGTAGGCAATATTGAACCCCATCTTTACCATCACGGGTTCATAAAAATCCTTATTGAAGATCAGTTGAAAAACACTAAGGATACTTGGGAAAAGTTTTTGACAAGAAACCACTTCCAAGGACTGACTGAAGCCTCTGGAAGCAGTTCCCCAAAAATTCCAAAGAGAAGTAGGAGGAAAGAAAAGAATATTACAGCCCAAGACTCTCCTACAATAGACATTCAGGAAACTATTCAGAAAGAAGAAGAAGAAGGAGCTAAAAACAAGAAACAGAAGAAGGACAAAGGCAAAATAACCATTCAAGGAACCTATCCATCCCCTGAACCATCCATAGAGGAAGATTCTCAAACTTTGGCAGAAAGATTAGTACATCTTCAAGCTGCTGCCATAACAAAGAAACAAAAAGGAAAACAGAGTGCACAGGAAAAGAGCACTAGTCCACACGTGAGGAGGAGCAGTAGGCTAAAAGCAAAGAAGAGTGTAACCCAAGAAAAACAATCACACTTTATTGATTTAGGTGAAGAAACACCTGAAAAAGCTCCAGCTCAGCCAGACATTGAGTCAAGTCCTCCACGTGATGAAAACCCTTTTCGGCCAGAAAGAGAGGACAGTCTTCCTCCTCCACCAGATTTTGATTTTGAGCCTAGCCCAAGAAAGACACCTGAAGTAGATCCTAATCAGCAAGAGGTATATAACTACCTAGAGTCCTTGGAACAATCAGCTGCAGGACCAAGCACCACCTTGCCACTTGATGCACAAGTACAGTCTTTAAAACAGGAAGTGTTTGAATTGGAAGTCCTAAATAGGCACATCAAACAGGAAAACGAAGCACTCAAAGAGCAGAGTAAGGTAGACAAGATTGTCCATGATAACACTATGCTCCATTTAGGACTGTGGCAAAAGAAGAACAGGAAGCTGAAGAAAAAGTGTAAAAAGTTGAGCAGGGCATTGATTAATCTTAAGTTCAAATGTCTAGTCAGGAAACCAAGGACCATTTTAGCATCAAAGAGAAAGAGAAGAGGGCTAGATGTTCTTGCAGAAGCCTCAGAGCATATGGATTAAGGGAAAATAACTAAGTTCTGGTTGCATGAGGACATGCAACACCTTCACAGTGGGGGTATGTTGAGCCTCGAACCTGCACCTTCCTATACACCCTCTCAGCCTTCTTTTTCCACTCATTTCATCCACCTAGTTGATTAAATCATTGTATTTTAGTTTAAAAAAGAGCTTTTGACATGGTTTTCTAACTACGCTGATGACTGTTGTTTGGTTTAGAATTTTGTTCAGACAGCTGCGGAAGCTTCTCAGTTTCCGCAGCTGACACAGGTTTTCGCAGCCGACCCAGGTTTCTGCAGCCAGCACAGGATTCCGCAGCCGTTTTGTCAAACACCATGCTACAGGTGTCCTCTGAAGAAACGAGCCACATGGGCAAGTTCCAGGAGTCAAGGACATGGAACTTGTCCCTCCAGATCATCCAGCACGCCCATAAAAGCCCGCGATCAAACAAGGGGCAAAGGATAGTCAACGGAAGTGTTCAGCGGTGGCACGGCTCTGCGTAGCTCTGTTTTTGAGCACGTGAAGCTACGTGGCACAATCCTTAGCCACGAAGACATCCTGGTAACGTGAATCCAACAGCCATACCTCTCAGATTTAATAAACATGATGATAGTTACCTAGATCCGGGCTGAAGAGGATTTACGTGTCTCTGGCAGCGTGGTTAATAGCGTAGATTTAGTTAATTTGTTTAGCTTTCTTTCCTTATAAATAACGCGTCCATGAACGCTGTAAAAGTTAATCTCTGGTAATGTAATTCGAAGTTGTTGTATTTCCCCACTGCACTTTTACATTGCTGTTTAATATATGAGAAGACTGGTTTAAACTTAAGCTTGTAGCTGTTCGTTGAATCGGCTGAAGTGGCAGAGGGCCCTGCTCACTAAAGTCTTGTACAGTTGTCCTTTAACTCTTGCATTACTTTTTTTTCCCTGTTCATGTATATTAGCTGTACAGTTGTCATTTAAATGCTGCGTTTTATTTCATCATGTATATTAGCTGTACATAACAAAGCTTTTTGATTTCTGTTGATTTACATTTTCATTGCTGCTCTTTTATGGTTACAACTGATCAGTGTTTTCTGCAGGTTTTCTTAGGCAGCCCGGGCAATTTTTCACCTTTTCTTTTTATAACTATTGGCATACGAGATCATCTTGTCTTTGTCGCTGACTCTTGTTTTCTGAAGTTTGATTTCCAGTACTGTCATTTTCTTAAGTTGTACATTTATTTTCTGCTCTTAGATATCATGCTATTCATCTGTTAACGGTTTCTTTCTATAATCAAATAACTTTATTAGGAACCAGAATATCACTCATTATAGCTTGATTTAGTTTGCTTTAGATTTCACATTGCTTGACTTGTTCATGATTGTTTCTCACAGGGTAAATTAAGCTGAAAGGAAAAAGGTCAAGAGAGTTAAAGTAGTGTGATTAGTTTCTTTTATGCAGTTTAACTTCTTTTAGATTTCACATTGCTTAACATTTCATGATATCTTTTCACAAGGAAGATTGAGTTGAAGAGTTGAAATAGTGTGGATTAGTGTTCTTACTTTTAATTGAATTTAGTGTAGATTTCACTTTCATTTTCATTCAGCAACAAAGATACTGGGCCGATGTCATTAGTTCATTGTTTGATGTCTTTATTTCTTTTCAAGAATTGATTTCATTGCAGTTATTTTAAAGCTTTCTTTCTTTTAAGTTTTGAAAAACCACTTAGAGATCACCATAATCATCCATATTTCACTTGCTTTATCACCTTTTCATCATCTCACATTAGGGAAAGATAAATCCAAAAACAAACTTAAAAAAAACTAAAAACGACAAAAGACTAAGGAAATGGTTATCTAGTACATATAGTACACTTCACTTCGTCAGTTTACGAACCCCGGGTTGACATTTTAAAGTAGCAATTTAGACCTCACTAAATTGACCAAACAACAAGCAAGGAAGCAGTTTGGTTGCAAAGATTGTGTTCATGTATGGGGTTGGTACAACGAGCTATAAGGATATACTATGACAACCAAAGTACAATTTTCTTGGCAAAGAACTCTTCTTGTCATTCGAAGGCAAAGCACATTGATGTTTAGTTCACCTTGTGAGGGATATGGTTTAAGACAAAAAGGTGTTGTTGGTAAATATGGAAACTTAGAAGAATGTTGTAGATGCATTGAAAAAGTTTGTGAACACAAGGAAATTTTATTGGTGTGGAGAAACAATGGGCATTATAGCCTTGGACCAATGACTAAGCTCTCTTGCGACCCACTGTGTGGAAAGAAAACGACAAGTGGGAGAATGTTATGTATGTGTTATATTCTTTCCATGACCAGTGTCACGTATTGTACATTGCACCAGGGACAATGCCCTAGTATTTTTTTTTTTTTTTATGTAGACCCAATAATAGTTGGGTGAACCCAAGGATGGGGGCAGACCCAAAGATGGTGGGAGGACATACCCATGGTTTTGTGCATTGTTTTCACACATGGTTTTAGGCATGATGGTTTTTCCCATGATATTTTGTAGATCTGGTCAAGGGAACTATGGTTATGTTCTAATCCAGGGTTAATGGATCGGGGTTTGAATAATCTTCACTCTTTTGCAAAGGCATTGGTTTCCAAAGTAGGTGGGAGGTTTCTCTCCACAAACAATTTATGGACTATTGTTTCCCTCAAGAAATATATTTATCCAAGGTCTCTTGAAGACTGGCATTTGGCTTCAGACAAGAAGGTTTCAAATAAATTCATTATATAGAAAGAAGTTTTATCCTCTTTCCTAGTGGTTGAAGATGGTCTTGCATGGAAAGTGGGAAATGAGGAAAAGTTGAGAATTGGGATGGACCTGTGGGTAGGTTGTGGGGAAATTACCACCTCCCTGGAGAGATGGTGTTTTTCCTAAACGAAAAATGGCAGACTTACCTTAAACTAGGTTGTTGACTCCCAAAGTAGAACTATGTGAGCATGAAGTTGGCTCAATGTGCCTTAGCTAAATATGCCAATAGAGTTCCATGCTCATTGTCTCAATTATAATTTAGCTTTAAACATTGATCATGTGCGTTTAAGGAAGGAGAATGCCACTCTTTGCTGGGTTCACTCCCCTTTTTGAGAATACACCCCGAAAGTTGGTTACTTGTATTTGAGTAATACTAGACAACCATAAGTATTGGCTTCATGGTGGAAGAATATTTGGAAGCTCAAGTGCCTCCCTAAAATTTGTTTATTCATTTGGTGTATGTTGGAAAACAAATCTCCAACTTGGGATAACCTGCAAAGGTGTGTATGAATGGCCTCAGCTGGTGTGTGTTCTACAAAAACACAATAGAAACGGTGGATCATATTTTCATCTCTTGCCCATTTTGGGTGGAAGCTTGGAATTCCATTAGGATCTAAATTGGTTGCGCATAGAATTGGCATGGTGCATCTTTTTGGAAACCTAGAGAGAATGGTGGGAATAAGCCTCTTCCAAGCAGAACATGAATATTTCCCCTCTAATCTATTGTGGAATATGAAATGCTAGAAATAGGGCTATCTTCCAAGATGAAGCATCCATTCTTGAGTAGGTGGTTGCCAGAGTTGTTGCTGATTTTTCCATGCTCCCATTTGATGAAGCAGTTCATGTGCCGTAGAAAATTGTTGTGAAAGATGTTGACAAATCAAAACCTTGGGCATACTTTGATGGAGCATCTATTGAGGGAGGAGATTGTGGAGGGGGTGTAGACTTGTACCTTCAATAAAACCAATTCTTCAAGTTACATAGTGGCCTTGGAAGAGGAACTAATAACTACACAAAATTACTCGATCTTAAGCTCCTTCTTCTTTTTGTTGTTGAAAAATAATGCCATACTTTGCCAATTTTTGTAGATTTAATGATCATTATAAATTGGTTTAATGAGCTACAATGATACCACATGCACACACTACTTCCCATTCTAGAGGAGGTATTGCATCTAAAACATTCTTTCGACGATATTTGTTGTCAACACATTTATAGGGAGCAAAACTATATAGTCAATGCACTCTCTAAGGCTTGTGTTTCATAGGTTTTGGGACTATGGAAGATATATGAGCAGCTAAATGGGGACACATTAGTATCCTACCGTAGACTGTTGATAGGGGGCCTCTAGCTAGACATACCATAAGACAAAACTTGAATGATGGTGTCATGACACCTTGTTGCTTATTCACGAGCATTACTAATTTCAGTATCATATAATGATGTGTTGTTTAATTGACTGATGGTTAATTACATACTGTTACATATATATGCGGTCTACAAACTGGTTTTTAAATTGTTTCATGATTACAAATCTTTTTGAACTAATAACTTTATAAACCCTTTGAGTGCATCCTTGCACAAACAAAATGTAATTTTTATTTACTAATAAAAATTATGAGATTTCTTTGAGACATTTCATGTTAACATGATAATTATATTCATTTAAATAAATAAATATAATAATTTTTAAATTTAACTTTTAAAATAAGATAAAAATTTATAACTTAATTATATTAATAAAAACTTTAATTTCATAATATAAATTATTATAAATTAAAAAAAAACAAAACAATTATCAATTAATTACCTCACTTTTATATATAAAAACATATTAAATATTTCTTTAACATAAATATTATTGATATTTTTGCATAACAAATTAAATTAATAAATTTAAAATATAAATATAAATATAAATATAGTAAAAAAAAATAAAAAAAAATAAATAATCAAAACCATCAATATATATTTCCAATTATATATTTAATCATGATTTATTTATGTATTATATTCAAATCCGGTTCCAAGTATATATTTAATCATGATTTATTTATGTATTATATTCAAAGCCGGATTTGAATGTGTCCTCTGAAAATAAAAATAAAAATAAAAATATAAAATTCGAACTAGGTTCTAAGACTATCAGAGAGGGAAAGAAATATAAAGAGGCTTCAGCGTTATTAATGTTTTTATTTAAATGTGGATTTTAATAATCGGTGTGAAAGATTTTTAGGCCGATAGGCCTTCCTTTGAAAGGGACTTTCGTCGTCCCTTTCTTTCTCAGATTGACACCTGGCGTTGGGCATAGAGCGGGCATAACCGTAGAGTCCTGAAAGCGAGCCGTCATTCTCGTGGATATTCATGGTGAGTCGTCATACTCGTGGATATTCATGAAGGCAGTTCTGCGGCTACTTAATTTTTGGTTGGCGTTTGAGAGATTTGTGATGTTTTCTTCGGAAGCGTTCATAAAACTAACCATCATATCTCCGATGAATAATTTCGATTTTTCGCCCGCCATTGCCATCTTCTGCAAACCTTTCTGATCGCATTCTATCTCAAATAGCTCCCAATCAGACAGAGCTGCCGCCATGAATCTTGAAAGCAAGCCTTCCCTCAGATGCCCTTCAGAGATCTCACTTCTCCTAGAACGAATAATGTCCATGGAAAATTCGTTCACTACATTTATGGCTTCTCTTAACCGCCTCTCAGAACAGATGTCAAGCTTTCGCTTGATTCTCCACAGAAAGGGGAAAATGGAAAAAAAACCTGCTAGCACTAATATCAAGAGCATTGTTAAAAGCCTTTGCAAATTGGGACCTGGGCAGAGAAGGGTGGAGGCAACCAGGATCGACACCGAACGCCACCTTGCAGATATTGTCGAATGCAAACCTCATCAAAATGTCCAGCAAGTCTATGATCTCTTCCCCTTCGCATGCGCTCTTGAGCACCACCATTAGCCGGTTCTTGATTTCCCACTGAACAGCCTCCACCACGAAGTTTCGGAGCGACTTGGTATTGAATTCATAGCTCGCAGCCTTCCTCTGCATTTTCCACAACTCCCCATCAGTGTTGAAGATCCCCTTGCCCAGGAAATCGTGGAGAAAGAAACTGAAGCGTTTTCCCTTGGGGTAATTCTGAAAATTGGCTCTCAGAATATGCTCCACATTAGAGGGATTCGCAGTGATAAAGCCTGGGACGCCTCCTGGGCACTGGACCATACATGTGTGGGAAGGGATTCTGGAAAGAATATCCACAATCCATTCCAGAACCCTGTCCCTGTTCTTGAAAAATTCCCACAGAATACCAATTACAGGATATATTACAGGACCTTGGTATGGCCGATTGCTTCGATTTCTTGTAATGAAAAAGAGTAGGAAGCCAAATGAGAAGAGAAGAAAGGCAAGCAAAAACTGGTCGATTTCCATGGCAAAAGCTTGTCTGGTTTAGAAATCTTCAATTCAGGTCTGTATAAGTGGAAAGAAGGGCAATCACAGAGACACCATCTGTCCCTTCAAACTTCTAGCCAAATAGAAGCATCTTATCTCTATCCCGTCACCTCCTATCACATCGAGCAGCACTATTGATTTTACTTTTTCATTTCACGTGGTGGGGTGAAACGCTAGGAAGCATACACGTTGTTTATAGACAGCAAAATTAGCAAATTGCTAGACAATTGAACTTTCTTCTTCTGATGTGGAAGAAGAATTTGGATTATCCAAAGTATTTTTCAAATTTAATTAGGATTATCTACAATATTTTTCAAATTTTGTGGCTGTCCAGACTAATTTACTCTGAAATTTTAAATGTCCATAAAATTTGAAAAATACTATGGATAATCCAAATTCGTAAGCATACCACAGAAGTATGAAACCTTTCTTCTTCTTTCAAAATCAAAGATAACTACATTAGATGCCCTTAAATCGTGGAGAAAGAAAGTGGAGCGTTCTACCTAGGGGTAATTTTGAAAATTCTCACAATATGCTCCACATTTGAGGGATTAGTAGTGAGAATGCCTGGGATGCCCCCTGGGCTCTGGACCATAAATGTGTGGGAAGGGATTCTGGAAAAAATATTCACTGTCCATTCCACAACACTGTCCCTGTTCTTGAAAATTTCACACAAAATTCCAATTACAAGATATATCGTAGGACTTTGGTATTACCGATTGCTTCGATATATTGTAAAAGAACAGGAATCCAAATGAGAAGAGAAAAGGCAAGCAGAAACTGGTCGACCGCCATGGCAAAAGCAAAGTTCAATTCGGATCTGTATAACTTGAGAGAAGGGCGACAACAGAGACACCACCCGTCCACTGAAACAAAATCCGATATGGAAGAAAGTGTCGATGTCGTATATATTTGATCTCTCTCCTGTGAACTCTTATCACAGGAAGTAGTACTATTCCATTCTCACCAAATAATTTTAACTTTAACTCTCATTCATGAACCTTGTACATGACAGAGATGTTCAAAATAGAGATGTTCAGTGCTGGGCTTGTGCTGTCCATTTATGCTTACCGCTCCTCTGTTCTCACAGAGATGATCAACTATTTGGTGAGTGATACTTTGGGCATCTGTAACTTTTTAATGTCTATCAATCTGCCCGAGGCAAACCTGGGACCTCTCTATGGCAGATCTCTGCACTATTGATGTGGACTAAGAGGACAATATATGCAGGAAAACCCCATGGTATGCTTGACTGGCTGTAACTGTCAAAATGTGATATGATGGGTATCTACAATTTGTACAGTAAATAACGTTCTCAAAGTGCATGCATGCAGGCCTAATCTGGAAAATATCAGAGATCTATTATGTTCCAGCCATGTAAATAGATGTTGTTAACAGTAAAAGCAAGCATGTAGCATTGTAAATAGATAGAAAGGATCATTTATAGATTGAAGGATCAGTTTTCTGGTTTGAGTTTGACATGTTTTTAGCCTTTGTGTTCGTGAAATGCATCTGGCGCTTTTACGTTTAGTGGGGGATGAAAGGATATGTGTAGCACTGTAAATAGGTAGATCATATAGCGAATTATATACAGAATGATCAGTTTTCTTGCTGAATTTAACATGCTTTTAGCCATTTTGTTTCTGAAGTGCATTAGGTGTTCGCACATTCAATGTTGCTATGCAGATAGACTCTAGATTCACTAAAGAGTGTAGGTACAAGAAGTGAGGTGATGAGATGGGATTTGTACTAAGTTCAAATCTAATTTCATTAAAGAATTTAGGGGCTGTAAATAGGGTGATGGGACTTATATTAATTTACAAATTGAGGTTTTTCAATAGCCATGCTTCAGAGTAAACTTGTAACCCATGTATGGAATCTAGACAGTGGATTGAATGCAGTGAACATAAACAAATAACCTGGTTCTGGACAGTTTGATCTGGTTCTAGACAGTGTATTGAATGCATTGAACACAAACAAATAACCTGAAAGAACCTCGTTCCAGAGTATGATCTGGTTCTAGACAGTGTATAGAATGCATTGAACATAAACTATTAACCTGAAATAACCTGGTTTGATGTCTATGCTCATCATGATAGTGCAAGGATGCATAGATGCGTATATTTAAATAGTTAGTTTGATATATATGTTAAACATGGTAATGCAAGGATGCACATCTTCAATTAGTTGGTTGAGCTGTGCTTTAACTGTAAACCTAGATGAATCTATTTTGGTATGAACTAAATCCATATTCAATCGACTCTCAAACTAATTCTGTATAAACTTTACTTGAGATTGTTGAACTTCTATGGCTACTTTTATCATTCATGAGCATCACATCACCTCATTGCCTGCCATATGACATTCATGTGAATAGTAAACCATCGAAGGACACACTAGTGGGTAGGACAAGAGGATTAAGTACATTGAATGGAAATGGATAACTAGGTTTCATATTTATGTAATTATCTGCCCTTATCATTCATCAGCATCATGTCACCTCATTGTTTTCCATATGACATTCATATGAATAGTAAACCACACCAGTGAGTGGCATGAGGATTAAGTACATTAAATAGAAATGGATAACAAGGTTTGATATTCGTGTGAAGCATGATAATGCAAGGATGCATATTTTAAGAGGTTTAAATACATTGAATATAAGTATAAGAATACAATAAGTATTGGTTTAAGAATATTATAATTTGACTTTCTAATCACACTATTCAATTACGGGGCCTACCTTATTTCCATCTGGTTATGGTTACACGCAATGGTAAATGTTGACATAATCCAAGTAAATAATGTTGATATTGCGGAATGCTTAATGTTTATATAATCTATTTAAATAATGCTTTTTCAACACTCATGGTTTAAGTAAATAATGTTGATCTGACCTTCACTTGAGGGGTTATCATTATTAATTAAGGTGGTTTTATATATGGTATAAGTGGACAACAATTTTAGAAATAAATAATGAGTTTAAAAGTTGAAGATAGAAAAGCATATTAAATTACAATGTGGAAAAGCATCTTACAGTTAGTTAATGTTTTAGTTGTAGTGTCAACCAGCAATGTAAGTGGTTTGTTTTAATATTTGCAAATCACAAATTTTTCCGCTTTTCATTTACCATGTAAAACAGTGTAATTTATTTTTTATTTAAAAAAATAAAGTGTGTTTCCAATAATCTATTGAGTTTTAAGTATGAACGCGTTTTAAACTTAATATATTGATATGAATGGTTTGGTTTTGGTTTTGTTGTTTTAGTATCAAATGTGCTAGTACGAGATGGTCATCGTGGTTATTGCCTTGGTCACTAGCAAGCTTTGTATATGTTTGACTATCTATAGAGGTTTCTTCCTTTTAATAATTCTATCGGCCTCTTTTTGTACCTTTTGGGACAATTGCTAGTATATGTAAGTTTTACTAGTAGAATCAATTATTAGTCTTTGCTTGTGGTAGTGCAGTACTATAGTGATTGGTGGATCGTTGAATTCATATTAATATCGGTTGATTAGTTGTTTTACTAAAATTTAACGAAATTTTTGGGTGGTTATTTAGTTTCACCAAAATTTAACCAAATTTTTGTATTGGATTTTTTATTGGAGATTTTACGTTCTTCGAGGCAAAGTTACAATAGATTAATGTTATTTTATCCAAAAGTTTTTTTCAATAAAAAAAAACAAAGTTTTGAACCCATAACATATTTAAAGTTTTTTGCTACCTTTATTTCGAGTCAAAATTTTGTATCCATAGTTTTTTGTTCCCCTATTCCAAGGGGCTAGTGGCGGGCTTTCTAGCATATCCAATTTTTCTGAATGTATAATATTATTTCTTGTTTTATTTTGTGAATGCAAAATATTGAATTATATGCCTACCACAATCATTTTCTCTAATGTCACATGTTCTTGCTATCCTGCACGCTGCCACTACACACTGCCTCTGCTATTTTCCTAATGCCACACGTTCTCGCTGCACCACATGCAACCACTGCCATTTTCCCTTATGCCACAAGTTCTTTATTTTTGCACATCTTCTGGGCCGACTGCTTCCCTACGGCCTCGTTTTATTTATTTATGTCCAGTGAATATCCAGAGTACAAAGAAAAGTTACACTTTGTAGGTGCCTAGGGTGAAATTCAAAAGAAGTTGTATTAGGCAGGTGAAGCCAACAACAACCTTGCAGATAGAAGTTTTGATGGATGCTACCCCTACCCATAGCACAGAGAATGGTCATGCTCTGCATCAAAAGAAGCTATTTCAAGTAGAATAAGCCAACAATGGTCATGCAAATGGAAATTTTGCAGCAACAATGCATATAGTCGAAGCCAACAATGACCCTAAAGATGGAAATTTTGCATCAACAATGTATAAAGTCAATGTTGATTAAGGTAACCAAATCCAAAAGAATGTGGCTTCAAAAACGAATTTTCAGAAATATGGATAATTGTAGAATATAATAGTTTGGGATTATAATGTCTTTTTTCCTTCCTTTTTTTCGTGTTACAACTAACAACTTTTGCTGTTAATAGTTTCATATACATATATAATATGTACATGCAACTTGTGCAATTAACAACTTTTGCAGATAATAGTCTCATATATGCAATCTATACGTGCATCTGCAAATGCAGAAACTTGAATTAGACTCAACAAAAACTTATGAAGCTTTAGATTAAAATAAATCCCTTTAACAAAATTCTTTTTCTATAGTTATATGTGAGGAAGTAGTTTAATACTGTTTTGGTAGCAATACTAGAGAAGGTCCTGAAATTCTTTTAAATAAGCATGAAAACAAGATTCCAAAAATAAAATAAGATTGGTTACTAGCAGGGACAAGTGCGCAAAGTAAAAGGAACAGGCATCAACAAAGTCAGATAAGAGATTGTAGAGAATGAGACAACACCTATAACAAAGACACCTAACTTTCTTTCAATTGTTTGTAGGAACGAAAAAACTTGAATTTTGAGTTTAAAACTTGAAATAATTCCTCAGATAAACAGAAGGAATTTTAAAAAATGTTTGTCGAACGTTCCTCTTTTTGGGGGATCATACTTCTGTCCAAGGAGAATGTAAACCTTTTTCTCTCGTCTTCATATTAGATTTGTCTTTAATGATCTTCATCTTGGACTTAACTGAAATACCAACTTCTTCTTCCTTCAACAACTTCTTTGTTGTTTTCTTGGGCCTCCTTTCTCTTCTGGTTCAACATTGTTTCTATAGTCCTCAGACTTATAAGTTTGATACATATGTGACACTCCAATTCGACACATAATGGATAGGTTTAGCGAGTTCATGATATCTGCTTCAGTTAGATGGAATCCATATGTTTTTGCATGTGTTGTGGACGTTAAATGTGTGGAGTCAGTGCCATGTGCAAGCTCATCTTCACAACTTGTAGATTTTCCTATAGATTCACAACTCATGTAATGTACTAAAACACAAGACAAGAATATACTCTACTTTTTAAACAACGGAAACCAAGAATCGATGAAAACAATAATTGACAAGAGGAAGATAATCAAACACATAAAACAATTGTTTCTATGGGGAAAGCCACTTCTCAAAACCTCGATTATATATTACATTAATAAGAAATTTGAGTGATAATACAAAGCTTGTTCTCACAAGAACAATTCCACACAATTATGATCAACTCTCTGCCTCACAAGCCCGCATTGACCAACACTTAGCCAATTTATGTTGCCGGTTGAGCCCCTATTTCCTTGAGAAATTCCTGTGAGGAATAGCCCATATTTAATTGGGAATTCCTTCTTCCATAACTGCACAATCCAAATCTAGGTCCTCTTCTGATTGCATGCATGATCTATACAACTCGGATCATTCTACAACTGATAGTACACTATCCCTGCACTCTTGTCTTAACTGGGTATTTCTCTGAATTGACATGCATGAGTTTCTCATGAGGCAATATTTAGTAAGCTGGAGTAGCACTAAGGATGCACCAGTGCACCAACTCACTACTAGACCTCTACTAGTTCCACAAATAGTTAGAACTAGTTTAACTGTCTATAACTCAGTTAAACTAAGTTATCTTATTACAACTCAAATAAACACATCCCAGACCTCTAAAATTTAGGGAGAACATATACATGACTACAAAAAGACTTCCAAATCGAAATTCCTAAGCTAATTAAGTCAATTAAACTTAATTAACTATTTACAAGTTGCTATGATAATATAATTTGATTTTAATTCGTAGTTTAATTCAAGGACAAATTAAATCAGAATTTCTTGTTTTCATTTCTAACACTCCCTCTCAATAAGAAAGGGATTATCAGCTACCCCTGTCCTGTCTCTGTGAAACTTGAATTTACATATTGACACTGCCTTTGTCAAAATGTCAGCATCTTGCTCCTCCATGGGGTGTACTCCAATAACATAATATGCCTCAATACACAATATTTGAGATGATGATATCGGATATCAATATGCTTGGACCGATCATGAAAAACTGGATTTTCAAAGAGTTTGATACAACTCTGATTATCGCAGTAAATCACAGTTGGATCCATCTGCTAACCAAACAAACCAACCAGAATCTTCCTCATCCAGATGGCCTCACATGCTGTCTGACTTGTTGGCATGTACTCTGCCTCTGTCAAACTGAGTGTAACTGATCTCTGTTTCCTACTGTATCAAGAAACTGTCGCTGACCCAATACTAAATATCCCTCCTGATGTTCTCTTTCTATTGGATGGACTCCCTGCCCAATCTTCATTAGTGAAGCCTTGAAGCTTCACTCCCTTTGTCCGTTTGTACCACAATCCATACTGAGTAGTGCCCTTGAGGTATCTCAACACATGCTTTGCCGCCTTCCAATACCGCTTGGTAGGGCTAACCACCGCTTGAATAAGCTGGTTAACAGCATAGCACATATCCGGTCGTGTGTTCACCAAATACATGAGTGAACCCACAAGCTGGATATGAACAATATCTTCCACTACTTCCCCTGAACTAGCATCCTCCTTCCTCCAGTTACCTTCTAGAGGAGTCTCCATGGGTTTTCTACTCTTCATGCAAAACCTCTTGAGTATCTCGTTGGCATACTTTCCCTAAGACGCAAACAGGTACCCATCACCCTGCCATACTTCCATTCCCAGAAATTAATGCATGAACCCCATGTCCTTCATCTCAATCTGTCTTGCAAGGTCCTCCTTGCAAGACTTGATCAACTAATCATCACCTGTCAAAATCAAATCATCGACATATAACACAATGATCAACAATTTACCTTCCACCATTATGTGGTATAGGTTCACATCTGCTTCACTTTTGGTGAAGCCCAACCCGGTGAAGTAGCTATCGATCTTGGTGTACCAAGAATGAGGTGCTTTCTTCAACCCATACAACGCCCTTTTGAGCCAGCACACATGCGACTCACAATCGAAGGTCTCAAATCCTTCAAGCTGCTCTATGTACACCTCTTCTTCAATCGTGCCATTAAGGAAGGTTGTCTTCACATATACATGATGTATCTTCCAACCCATCTACATTGATAGTGCCAATATAGATATGATCGATGAGTACCTTGCAACAGGAGCAAAGGTCTCATCATAGTCAATCCCCTTTACCTATGAAAAGCCACGGGCCACAAACCTGGACTTATGCTTCTCCACACTACCATTTGCAACTTTCTTTACCTTGTAAAGCCATCAGGAGCTCACCACTGACTTATCCTCTGGTCTCGAGACCACATCCCAAACACTGTTATGAACTATGGAGTCATACTCCTCCACCATGGCATCAACCCAAACCGATTTCTGCACTGCTTCCTCAAAGGAAGATGGCTCTGTCTCAACACATCTGCTCATAAGAGCCATGTATCCAGTGTACCTCTTAAGTGACCTCCTCTGCCTGCGCTGAGATGTGGTTGCTCCCACATTCTCCCGTGCATCATGAAATAGTATGTCAGCCTATTTGGTGCACTTTCTTCCAACTTTGGAAGACACTGCCTAAGTGGATGTCTCCACTTTCGGATCCTCTACATGCGGTTGCTCCACATCAATCTGAGGCTCGTCAACCTTAGGAGCTAAGAACTCCTCAACGGCATGTAGCTCAAGCTCCCTCTCAACGAAACTCACATTGCCTTCTCCTCATTGAATCTGACATCCCTACAGACCACTGTCATCCTGTTGGTCGGCAAGTACACCCGATAGTTGGGAGGTGTATCAGTGTACCCCACAAATATCCCCAACTCTGTTGTCGGCTCAAGCTTCTTCCGTGCATACTTGGTCACATGGAAATATACCGATGACCCAAAAATCCTGAAGTGACCAACATCTGGCCCCTTACAAGAATAAGCCTCCTCTAGTGTCTTCATCCCAAGAATCCGATGCGGGCTACAGTTTTGCATATAAACTGTTGTGTTGCATGCCTCATCCCACAAGTGTAGTGGTAGGCCCTGATCATGCAACATTTCCCATGCTGACCCTACAATGCTTCTGTTCTTCCTCTCGGCCACCCCATTCTGTTGTGGGTTATGGGGTGTCGTCAACTCTCGTTTAATCCCTTCTGCTGCACATAAGTTCTTAAACTCATTTGAGACATACTCACCACTGTTATCACTCCGTAGAACTTTAAACTTCTTTCCAAGCTCTTTCTCAACCAATGCTTTAAATTCACAAAACTTTGTGAAAGCTTGATCCTTCTTCTGCATGAAAAATATCCAGCATTTACAAGAAAATTCTTCAACAAATATAACATAATACCTATGTTTGGACGTGGATGCTGTCGAGAATGGTCCACACACATCTGAATGGACTCGTTTTAGAATCGCCTCTGCTCGATTGTCTATGTTGTGAAAGTAAGCCTTGGTGTATTTTCCCAAAGTACACCCCTTGTGTGTATCAACTTTCTCTAGCGTACCTTTGGGAATACCAGTTGAGATTTGTTGCATGATTTTCAAAGCCCCATGATGCAAGTGGCCAAATTGGTTGTGCCACGACTCGTCGACGTCTCAGCTTTGTACCTTCTCAGCTTTCATGCTCAAAGAAGAACAATCATCTACCTCCAGTTTATAGAGATTCTTAACTCAAATCACTATCTTTTTTACTTGACCCATGGCTATGTGTCAAAGGAACGCCTTTCCTTTCGAGAAAATCACATCATAGCCTCTATCCTCAAGCATGGTGACTGATACTAAGTTCTGCTTCAACCAGGCACATAAATAACTTCCCTCAAGGTGAGAGGAGCACCCTTCTCCCTCTAAAAAGTAACCGTGCCCAATCCAATAGCACTATACCTATCGTCGTCAGCCATCTCGATATGCATCTAGAGATATTTCTCCTCCAGGTCACTGAACAACTCCTTGTCACCAGTCATGTGGAACGAAGCTCCACTATCAAGATACCATACACTACCCATCATTGATGACACCATGCATTTGATGAGAGTAAAGTACAATTTGAATTGAGAGGCCAAAGCCTCACCCGCTACTCCTCCTGAGGACTTCTTATTGGACTTCTTGAGCAAACAATTTGTAGCAAAGTGGCCTAGCTCGTGAAAATGAAAGCACTTAACTTTCGTTGTGTCTTTATTCTTACCTTTATGGTAAGAATCCAATTTGGAATGGGATGCCTTCCCTTTCCCTTTCCGTGCCTTACCTGCTAAGGCACAATTTTCCTCATCATTAGTCTTTGATGAGGAACCATCTCTGGTGTTCCTTCTGATCTCCTCCTGCATCAAATCCGACCATAGTCATTCCAAATCTGGCAACTTCTCCCTCCCATTGAAAAAGTCCATATAGCTATTGCAACTCTTTGGAAGGCCTAGGAGAGCTAGGCTCACCATATCATCCACGACAACAATTATTCCAAGACTTCCAAGCTCATCACAACAGTGAGTGAACTTGGTTAAGTAATTTGGAATTGTCTCGCCTTTCTCCATCTTGATTTTTCAAAGTTTGTCTTTCAGTGCTAACTTCCTATGGTCACTACTGTTCTGGAATAGGTATATCAACAATTTCCACATGGTATATAGAGTTTCCTTCCCATGCAGACTCGAGACAATGTGGTCTAAAACTACCTCAAGGATTATCCACCTCACCTTCACCACACACTTCTTCCATTCGACTAGATTTTGTGCATCCAATGCTGCTGGCTTAGGAATGTCTTGATTAATGAATTCCTTCAAGCCATTATCCTCCAACACAACCTCCATTCTTTCCTTCCAGGTTATATAATTTGAGTTTCCTTCCAAGGCATACTCGAGTCGCAAACCGTAGAATGCCATCTGCCGATCCTGAAATATGTATTGCAAATTCGAATTTCACATGGAACCCAAAACTCAAAAATTCGAAATCTCCTCTACTATATTGTCTTCAAATCCGATACCATGTCTATTTTCCAATAGATTTACAGCTCATGTAATGTACTAAAACACAAGGCAAGAATCTACTCTACACTTTAAACAACGGAAATCAAGAATCAATGAAAACAATAATTGACAAGAGGAATATAATCGAAGACACATAACACACTTGTTTCTTTAGGGAAAGCCACTACTGAAAACCCCGACTATCTATTGCATTCATCAGAAATTTAAGTGGTAATACAAAGCTTCTTCTCAGAAGAACAATTCCACACAATTATAATCAACTCTTTGCCTCACAAGCCCACACTAACCAACACTTAGCCAATTTTTTCTGCCTCCTGAGCCCCTATTTCCTTGCGCAATTCCTGTGAGGAATAACCAATATTTAATTGGGAATTCCTTCTTCCATAACTGCGCAATCCAAATTTAGGTCCTCTTATGATTGCATGCATGATCTGTACAACTCGGATCATTCTCTAACTGATAGTATAGTGTCCTTGCACTCTAGTCTCAACTGGGACTTTCTTTGAACTGACATGCATGAGTTTCTCATGAGGGAATCTTCAGTTCGCTGGAGTAGCATTGAGGATGCACCAGTGTACCAACTCACTACTAGATCTCTACTAGTTCCACAAACAGTTAGAACTAGTTTAACTGTCTATAACTCAGTCAAACTAAGTTATCTAATTACAACTCAAATAAACTCATCCTAGATGCCTAAAATTTGAGAACATATACATGACTACAGAAAGACTTCCAACTCGAAATTCCTAAGCTAATTAAGTCAATTAAACTTAATTAACTATTTACAAATTCTTATGAGAATATAATTCGATTTTAATTCACTATTTTATTCAAGGACATATTAAACTAGAATTTCTTGTTGCCATTTCTCAACACAACTGATGCTGCTTCTCACTCAAACAAATTGGAAAA
Source organism: Pinus tabuliformis (assembly GCA_031772625.1). Taxonomy (NCBI): domain Eukaryota; kingdom Viridiplantae; phylum Streptophyta; class Pinopsida; order Pinales; family Pinaceae; genus Pinus; species Pinus tabuliformis. Next base: position 1,483,215,661 of record CM062816.1, on the reverse strand, counting down.
GAGATATTTGTGAAATAGTTGCATGGCCTGCATGCAAGTTCGACATGCCTATCTAACAAAAAACTTGGTGGAATTTTTTTCCCTCTCTATTTTGTTGCTTTGGAATTGTCGTGCGATTTTATAAATAAATTTTAAATTAAAGTAGGTTGATGCCCATATGTGTTAAGATATATAATGTCATAAATGAATGTAGCTTTATTTTTATTTAAATGAACATTTATACCAATATTTATCTATACAAACTCAAATAATTATTAAACAAAGTATAACATATCACTAACATGTATAACTAATGTTATATGGTAGTTTAATGCATGCCACAAACAACCCACGTTGCATCACCGTCGAGGGGTACACTTGTTGAAAAATCCCAAGTAGCCTACACTATAGCATTCCACTTGTATATAATCTCTAAAGGTTTCAATATTTTAGAGGTTTTATTATACATTCAAAATTTATTATATATATTCGGCCATTATAGAACTGTGGGGAAAAAACCATTTTAATAGTTAATGGCATAAGCTTCCCCTAAACCATACACTTGTTTTCATGGTTTCCACCAATTTCACTCTAGCATTTTCTGATATTCAATTTTGTATATTGTTTTGTCAGTGTAATGAAGGTGTAGTCGGGAATCTCCAGAGGATATTCAATTTTGTGTGTTGTTTCGTTAGTGCAGTGAAGGTGCAATAGGGAATCTCCAAGCGAGAATAATGTAAACACTGATCTAGTAAGATTTTGGGGTTCTTTATTATTTCAAAATTACACAAATTCTGGGTATTTTCTGCTTTAAATATTATTGTTCTTAGTCTTTGCAATCCTAAACTTTGAAAGTAGGTGGAAAGTATGCGGGTTCTTTAGTATTTCAAAATTATACAAAATTTGGGCATCTTCTGCTTTAAAGATTATTGTGCGTAGTCTCTGAAATCTTAAATTTTGAATGCATGATATTTTATTATGTTCTTTTTTGGGGAGAAAATAATGGCACATTTGATTGTTATTCACCTATATACATAATCTTTATGTTGCATACTAATAATGTAACACTCTCCTCTCACATCTATCCAGGTAACCAGCCAACAGGGGTAAACATGCAATGAGAGGCTACTATGATCATATTGAACCTCTTATGTGACCTTAAGGAAATGGAATCAATGGAAACACAACATACAAACCTTCCACATTAGCTACATGACCCCTGCGAACCATCCCAACACTTCAGGCAGCTAGCCCCTAGGCCCCACTGAAGTTTTAGGCCTCTTGACCTCTGGACACTCTCATACTATAGGTCTGCCAGTGCCCAGAAGGCTCTGGACGCTCTCATGCTATAGGCATGCCAATGTTCAGGGACTATTTTTTCTAGTTTTGTGCCAGCATCCCTGGGATTTAAGCCACTTTTTTGAAGCCAAGAGCCCAAGTCACTGCCCATAATAGAATGAAAGCTCCACAATAGTAAAATAACAGGGAAAAAATGATGCAAAAGAAAATAGTTAAACAAGCCCTTAACCAAACCCCTATTAGCAATGACATGTATTTCGTCAAACATATCAAAAATATGTAATCTACAAGTGTAAATAAAAGATTTAAGTGTAGGGATCTCATACTTATTTGAGAATCACTACGAACCATTGTTCCCTCATATCATTTGTTGCATTATCATCTATTAGATCATAGATGCATTGTCTATTCATTTACAGGTAAAAACATGATGAGAGCCATACATAGCCACTGTCATAAAACACATACATAACCAACATAATAGCAACAAAAAAACCAATGAAATCGCAGCCATATGATCCACATATAAATCAGTATAATACTCATAGAAATAAAAGGAGAAATAAACTCTCATTAATGATGCAAAATCCAAACCCAAGATGGGACTACCACGTTCCACCCGACTATAGAATGACTGAGCCAAATCTCTCTTCATCGATTCACCCCCATGCCATATTCCAAGCATGAATGTGGGACATAAACCAAAAGAACCAACCAAGGCATCCCAAGGCTAAACCACCTCACCCTCATCAATAAAAACCAGGCTTTACCGTAATCCATCCCAGATCACTAAGGCAACACAATAAACATGTAATAACATGCTTTACCACGATCTCCACCTGATCACTAGGCTAAACAAGAATGGATGCCACCGGATTTCTCCACCTACACCATGAGGAATTTTCCTGTGTCCTAGTCTCTGAGGCTTTACCCTAATCCAAACCTGGATCACTAGGCCCTAAATGGAGACCCACTCTCCAGGTTTTACCACATATCCCAAACCCAGGATTACTAGGCCCAATGGAGAGAAAATCACCTCTTGGCTTTATCGTATATCTTTTCATTCACAGACAAGGATTCCTAGGCCCACCGAGGAAACACAATCTTGGCTTTACCACCACCCACAGTCTAGCTTAGGGGTTACTAGGCCAATGGATTTACCATGATCCATAGTCCAGTTTAGGGACTACTAGGCCATGTGTTCTATCATTCAGAGATACACCTCACTAAGCTTTGAATCCATCCAACAATCCAACTCAACCAAAACATGAGAACCCCATCACACCATGGCTATCCGGAAATGGAAATTCTAGGCTGAAAACACTGTCACACCTGGCAAGAACCACATTCAATACCATACATGCCAAATCTAGCAAGGATAATGCACATGACAATTGATACCTGCAAAGAATCATGTTGTAGCTGCTTGATCTTGCTCTTCCTTACTTGCTCCTTCCTTCCTCTTGCCTTCTTTTCCTTTCTTGATCTAATGCAAAATCTGAGCAAAATCTTGCCAACTAATCCTCAGAAGCCTTTTTATCAATTAGGTCACTATTTTCTTCATTTTCCATTATTTACCTTCATTCTCCTCCTCACATGCAACTTGTGACCTTTCACCTTCATTTTCTCCGAATTTCCATTATTTTGATAAATAAATGTGCCAAAAATGCCTTTTTCCTTTCCAAAGCCTTTGCCATTGCATTTTCCAATTTCCTTTAGCCAAAATAACTGAAATGAACACCCACTAGGATGTCTTGCCCACCATTCAGCTTGGAATATGTGTCCTATCAACCGTGGTCTTATATTTTTTTACATGGATTTTTAACCAAGGTTATTACAAATAACTACTAGTAAGAAGATCATTCTCTTTCGTGATTGCTTAAATCATCTTTCTTATTAAAATATATCTATCTAATGTTGGATTTTAGTAATGATAAATTTATAAACAACTTCATACTAGCAAAATTAGAATGCACCGGGCAATTATTGAGAGAGTTGGACAACCTAACAGTAAATTTTACCCCTAGAACCATATAATGTCTTTGACATGGCTAACATTTAAATAACAAAGTCCAGGAAATGATAAGATATGCGTGACGCAAATTATATATGTATGTCAGTTCATTTAATATTTTGTAAAAGTTAGTGCCAAATTCCCAACGATAATTACACAAGAAAAATATATGTTAATTAAAATATATTTATCCAACGTTGGATTTTAGTAATGATAAATTTAAAATCAACTTCATAGTAGCAAAATTAGACTGCACCTGGCAATCATTACTCTCATATTAAAGTTTTATTGAGAGAGTTTGGCAGTCCAATAGTAAATTCTGCCCTAAGATCTAAGTTTATGATAATAATCTGGAAGGAAACATATAATGCCTTTGGCATTGCTAACATTTCAATAACAAAGTCCAAGCAACGATAAGATATGCATAAAACAAATTATATCTATATGTCCATTCATTTAATATTATGAAAAATTAAGTCGCAAATTCCCAACAATAATTACACAAGAGGAATAATGTTAATATCTTTGGTCAAGATTATTAGACATTGATCCCCATTGTGTACGTGTATCACCAAGGGAAGAGTGTATAGATGGAACACAGATTTCATCATCTACATTCTTTCTCTACTTTTCTATACCATATAACAAAAATACTGATAACATTTATGAACATGTAACTGCTGGTTTATGGAAATCTCAACATGTAACTGCAGGTTTCTGCATTTATGAAAGTTAATAGCTACACCTTGGGTGAAAGCTCAACTGTATTGGAAATGAGTTTAATAAAATGAAATTGGGAGAGAACAATTTAGTATATTTTAGATGTCAGGATGTAATTGAAATTATTATGGGTTAGGTAGAATGGCTATTATCTTTTTCATCCAAGTTCAAATTTTTGCTAGTGAAATGATGAGCTATAATGTTTTGACAAGTATTGTTGTGATGGCTTAGTGCATATGAGGATTGTTGTATTGACTTTGAGCCTTGTGAAATCTTAAATAAATATATTATACTTATGGATTGACCTAGTACCAACAACTTCACTCTAGCCCTCAAATTATAAAAAAAGTGCATTTCTTTCCTAAATAATAATAATAATAATAATTTTATATGTTTGCTACACATTAAATGAAATCTTATAAGTTTGCAGTGAGAATGCGTTATCTTCATTAGATTAATGAAATGCTTACTTTCCCAAATTTGGAATGCCCATGGAACTATTATGAAAAGTAATGATTGCAAGTTCACACATTCTTGTTATTTTTTTACTTTTCTATCTTTAATATATATATTCAATCCTTTGTATTCAAAAATTTTCCCCCTCCATTAGTTTACCAATCTAATAATGTTTTATTGGCTCACCCTATAAAAATTCTACCGAAACAATTGGGCATGTTTTCATACAAATATCCCTCTTATCATGGTCAATTAAACAAGTTTCCTTCACTTGATAAGTATCTCGTTGATAAATTAATCCACATAAATATAAACTAATAGTATGATTCTTCTCATATTTTAATGATTTTGTCAAATGTCAATTATGAAGCATCCGATCACATATTATCAAATCTCACCTCAACTTAATATATATATATATAGTTTTATAGAAACTAACATTATCATAAAATTAAATAATAACCGCCTATTATTAATAGTTTATTTTTAAATTAAATAATTTATTATTTTTTAATATAAATATTTAATTTTCTAATGTCCTAATCTCTTTTGGTTTATGCAATGTTTTTTTTATACAGATTTTTTGTTTGTATTTTGTTATTAGCTAAACAAGTTAAGAACAATAAAAACAATCTTATTTTTTGAGTTTATGTTGCTGATGTAATTTCCGTAGCGTAAACTAATAAATACTATTAATATTGTAAACTTTTTTTTAATAATATGATATTTTTAATCTTACAAAACCAAAAAATATTTAATTCATAATTCCATAAATTAAACTTTTTTTTATATAACTAAATCATTAATACATTTTATTAATAATTATTAATAAAAAATATTAGACTAATAAATATAATAAAACATTGAAAATATATTTAATTAATGACATCGTACTTTCGTATAAATAAAAATCTAACAGACATTCATGGCATTACACCATGAACAACAACCTCCAATTTTATAAAAACCATAGTAATAGAAACCTTATGTAAAAACAATTTTTATTAATAAAAACCATAGTAATACCCCGATCGGGGTGCGTGCTGGTGGATGGAAATGTTTGTGGGAAGTAATGAGGCATACAGTTGAATTACGTACCACTACCCCCAACACGCTCAAAGTGATGGGTGCGGTGGCCCTTGGCATGAGTACATGCAAGGGTGGTGGGAAAGGTGGCAGAGATGGCAGTGGAGAGATAGGTTGTATAGAAACAAAGAATAGACAGACGAGTAAGGATTATGAGTTTGCTTGTGGAGTAAGGAGTTGGAACAGAGGCAAGGGAAGGCGACAACACCAACGACATCAAACTTGGAGCGGAAACGGGTATGTATCTTGGCTCTTCGCCTCCTTTGCAATGTTGACCTGGTTTGATTTTTGTTGGGGGAGAGGGAGATAATTGGGAAGGGTAATTGGGGGAAATGCTGGGGGAAATGGAGGAGGCGTCGAGCTGCAATAGTTTGGCTATGTGTCTTTGTATTGAGCTTGCCGGGTATTGACCCTGCCTCTGGTTGTTTGGACCTTGCATTGTTTGGCAATGGGAACCCGGGCACTGCACACTGCGGGCTAAGTGGGGCTGGTCACTGGGGTCTGGTAGGTAGAGGCTTGGCATCTGAGGCTGAGGGCAACGAGGGTTAGCTAATATGTCGGGTAGGAGTATGGCCCTACTGCTGAAACCACGGAAAATTCTAGGGCACTGGGATAAATTACTGTGTTAAGAGAATAACTAGGATCCCTGTGGGTGGTGTCGAGCATGATAATGAAAGAGGTATTGTTCCAGCTTACTGGGCAGAAGGGAAAGGGACTGCACTCCACGGAGGGAAACTTGTCGGGCTGAGGCTAGGCTCACTTGCATGGCCTTGGCCTGGGATTGTCAACCATACAATGTATGAGAGGCAATGGGGGTGGAGGGGTGAGAAGTTAGAAAGGATACGGAGCTCGACCCTATCTAAGGATTGGCTCTCCGCTCATATCACCCCTGGCACTGATAGAAAATGGAAAAAGGAAATGAACGGGGAGGATGACAACAACGACAATTCAAGTCAGGATTGTAACCAGTGTTATAATATGTCAAAGTGCTCTCAGTTAACAAATCTTTCCTGTGAACAGGTGTCGAACAATGTTGACATGGCTCGGCCAGCGAGAGGTCGTGGACGTGGAAGACGGGGTCGGGAGCCTAGAAAGGATAAGGACCCAAGCACGTTGGAGCCTCGTAGAGGGCGAAAATCAGTAGAGAATCTTATCAGTGAAGTTGTTGCGACATACCATGAGGGCATGGATGAAGGCATCCAGAATTTGTTAGAGGAATGGGAAGAGGAAATTAAGCAGGGCAGTGAGACAGAGGAGGATATGGAGAATTGGAGGACACTCGTCTTGGACCCTAGGAATACCAGAGGTAGGATAGCACAATTCAAGCAAACATTGTACCTCTACTGGCTAATGAAAAACCCGTTGGGTAAAGCCATTGAACAGATCTCGGTGGGTATGGCGGTTTCTCTCCAAGGGATGTCGAACTACAAACAAAATCTGCAGAAAATTCAGTTTCAACCCCATAAGAAGGATATTAGATTGGACAGAACTGAAAGACACATTCCATGCATCTGGAATTGTCTGAGATGCCTAGAGCAACTGTCAAGGATCCTGCACCTGTGGAATTGGCCTCGGAGGAGCATAAGGGTTAGTCAGTTTACCATGTTTACTTTTGTTATAAATACGATTAACATTTACTTTTCGTTATGCAAGTATATGTACAGATAGATATATAGAGTCTGGTCATGAAACATAGACATGTATAGCTTGGCTAGAGAGATTGGAACTCTATTGTTTTTGGATGGCTTACAATGAAGATAGGTGGCCAACAAACTTGGTTTCCCATTGGGCAAGTTGAGGCCACCTAACCAAATTTACTGAGTATAAATAGAAAATGAAAAATCCTGCCAAACTTAACAAAAAAAAAAAAAATCATAGTAATAAAAATATTTTATCTATAGAAAAGTATCACTTTTCTGTACTTGTATGAAACCTCATACATTCCTTCTCTTGCATTCAACTTATTATTGACATATTGATGTATTCATACATGTTTTAACTTCAATTGAATAGGTTATTTAATGTATTCTTTTTTATTCAACTTGTTATTTACCTATTAATTTGTTTATATATGTTTTTTTTTTTTTTTTTTGTTTTTTTGTTTTGTTTTGTTTTGTTTTGTTTTTGTTTTGTTTTGTTTTGTTTTGTTTTGTTTTTGTTTTTGTTTTGTTTTGTTTTGTTTTGTTTTGTTTTGTTTTTGTTTTGTTTTGTTTTGTTTTGTTTTTTGTTTTTTTTTTGTTTTTTTAATAATAAATAATAATAATTTATTAAAAATATTAATTATATAAGAAACATTTTTTCGAGAAATATATATTTTGATTTTTAGGAGATTATTCATTTTTAATATATGAGTTTAGAGTGATCAAAATAAAGTTTATTGAGTTATTTGTGAAAATTATATTTAATAAAAAATAGAATAAACATTCTTTCTAACAACTTTATATACGTCTAATTGATCTTTTCTATTATTATTAAATGACAAAAATATTAATAAAAAAATCAAGATTTTAATTAAAAAATAAAACATATCACTCTTTATTATACCTATCATTAATGTATTCAATGTTTCATTGACATCCTATTAGTTTTTCTTTGACTAAAAAAAATTTAAAATCTATCCAAAGTTTAACATTATGAAATTAAATTTATTATTTTTAAATAAAATTTATTTCTATTTACCAGTTTATCCTAGAGAGAGAGACAAAGGAAAATGTTGGCGACCTAGGGTTTCAACATTCTCAGAGACAGAGCACTGCTCAGTTCTCAACGTCCCCGCACCATCAACACTGCATCGCTCAGTAGCATAGAACAACAACTTGTAGTTCAACTCCAACGGCTTCCCTGATGGGGGAGGACACAGAGCCTCCCCCCATGATGAATCAGACACCAAGGACTTTGAATAATTCTGACAACGCCTCTGCACAACAGACGCAAACAGATCAGCATCATACTGATCCGCTTAATGAACCTCAGGGTATAATAAAGATACCCCTAGACAGGCAGCAAAATGTCGTGGAAAATGATGATAAACCCAAAGCGACCTCCGCAACCTGCAAACCTGTGGCTGCAGAATGGCCTAAGATTGAACTGCCCAGTCAGAGAATCAATACCCAGATCCAATACATGAAAGATCATGCACTCATTGGGAAATTTATAAGGTTTTGGCCCACAGAGAAAGCCCTACAGGGTTGGATAGCAGCCAAATGGAAACCAAAAGGACACATTAATCTGAAGCTTGGACCGAAAGGTTTCTTCACTGCCATCTTCAACTGCATAGAAGATCGGAACAGGGTCTTAGATAATGGTCCTTATTTCTTTAATGCAGCAGGACTCTATTTAAGGGATTGGATTGAGAGATTCAACCCAGATAAAGAAGATCTCAGCTCAGCACCTGTCTGGATCCGGCTATATTCTCTGCCGCTAGAATATTGGGATGAGGAATCTTTAAAAGAAATAGGAAATGGGTTGGGAGAATTCATTAAAGTTGCAGAAGAAACGAAACACATAAGATACACTTCATATGCCCGCATCTATGTCTACATGCACCTGAACAAAGCACTCCCAGACTTGGTAAGTTTATATCATGATGATTTCGAATGGATTCAAACTCTAGATTATGAGCATGTTCCATTCAGATGTCGCAAATTCCATGCACATGGACATCTATTTTGTGATTGCCCACTCAATGTAAAGCCATCCTCCAATACCGCCTCTAGGCATACAGATCAGGAAGGTTTTACTCAAGTAAACCCCGGAAAAGAACTCATAAAAAACCTACCTCTTAGCCTAAATATGCCCCCGCTAGCAACTCAAATCCCTCAACTAGTAATAGTTTCGATATCTTAGCCCACTCTGATCCTACTGCCCATGAATCCCCTTTACCCTCCTCTGCCCTTGAAATCCCTTCTCCACCCTCTGATAGCCCCCCGCAGGACATGTCTCCGGCCCAGCACCTTGAGCAACCCCAATCTTCCCTCCCCACAGCCCCCAACAAAGATTTGATCTGGAAACCTAATAGCATGGACATTGACAACCAGCTGCTCATCCCCAAACTTGCTATGAACATCCCTTCTGATAGCGGTGATCTCAAGCAAATGGATGAAGAACCGGAAAGCATTGACCTAGGAGACTTGGACATTTTTAGCCTTGAGCAGGCATGCAAGCAAAAACAATATGATAAGATTCCAACAAGACAGCTAGAAAGTATAGAAGTCATTCTATCCAGAGCACATCAACAAAGATCTCTCGGAATCCAACCTGGAAGTCACTGGGATGGGAAGAACTTATTCAAGGATACTAAGAAAAGAGGGAGAAAGACAGATTTACAGCGAACCATCCTCATTGGGGAAATGCTGGTTGAATCTGGCAGATATTCCAAACTCACCAAGTACTACAGGCCTCTCCCCAACTCTGAACCATGAAGCTCATCTCATGGAATCTAAGAGGGCTGAATGGCCCAGGGAAATACAGAATGATAAAAAATCTGATTCAGAAGGAGAAACCCCATATCTTCTTCATGCAAGAAACCAAATGCAATAGTACTCTTCTCAATACCACTCTCTCAAAAGCTTGGCATGGCTACCACACTATGGCGATGGATGCTATAGGAGCCTCGGGCGGTTTAGCAATCGCTTGGAATGCTCAAGCCATTGAACTCACAGATTTTCATGCTAATCACCACTTCATTCAAGCTAAATTCCATATCATAGGGACCAATGTGCATGGTCATCTTAACAATGTGTACTTTCCGCAAACTATTGAAAACAAAATCTCTAAAATGGACACACTATCTTTGCTCAATGCCAATAGATCCCATCCACTCTGGATCATGGGAGGCGATTTCAACATGATCACCAAATTAGAAGAAAAAACAGGAGGCAGAATCAGACTGGAAACTGAAAGTGAGCATTTCAAACAGTTTATACAGAGCAACTAGTTAATCGACTTCCCCAGCAACAACAGAATATTTACCTGGAATAACAAAAGGTCAGGTACTCATCAGATCGCCTCTCGGCTTGATAGATTTCTGATAACTGATAATGCCATTTACCTTGGAGGAGACCTCTCTACCTCCATTCTACCTTATGCAGGGTCGGACCATTGGCCAATCTCGCTTCAATGGCAAAGACCGGGGGCCTCCACCAAATGACCTTTCTGCTTTGAATCATTCTGGCTGACCCATCCTCAGTTCAAAGATCTAGTACAACAAACCTGGAAAAGCTTTACTCCCCCTGCCGGATCCAAAATGTTCCAATTTCAGCAAAAGTTGTAGTTCCTAAAAACAAAAATCAAACAATGGAACAAGGAAACCTTTGGAAACATCTTCCAAGCTCAATAAGCTTTATCCCAAGAAATGGAGAAGCTCCAGCAAACTATCATCAATGAAGGTAGGACTGACGCCAACAATGAACAAGAAAAGCACATCCAGACTCAGATCAACGAAAGGGAGAGACAGGAGGAAATACTATGGAAACAGAAATCTCGAATAAAATGGCTAAAGGAAGGGGAAAGGAACACAAAATTCTTCCATCGCTCAACAATCCAAAGAAGAATGTATAACAACATCACCCACATTCTCAATCAACAGGGAGAAAGACTGGAAAACCATGGGGACATAGAAAAAGAACTAATCAAGCACTTCAAATCAGTCCAACAAGAACCCTCCATCAACAGGAAGCCAGCGATTGACAAGATTCTCTCGCACATCCCTAAGCTGATCACAGATGAACATAATCATTTGCTTCTCCGCCCAGTCACTCTCTAGGAGGTGGACTCTGCTATGAAATAGTTGCAGGAAGGAAAAGCCCCGGGTCCAGACGGCTTCACCTCCACTTTTTTCCACAAATTCTGGGAAACTATCCAAGAGGAAGTCTGGCAGGTGGTCGAAGAGTCTAGAATGCTTCATTGGATGCTCCCCTCCCTGAATGCAACTTTTATCACTCTCATTCCCAAGGAGGAGCACTCCAACACGCCTGACAAATTCAGGCTGATAGCCCTATGCAATGTCATCTACAAAATTATCTCCAAAGTAATAGCCTCTCGCCTGAAGCCGCTGCTCCCCCTGCTCATCTCGCCAGAACAATCGGGCTATGTGGAAGGAAGGAAAATCATAGATGGGATCATCCTCACCCACGAGATTATACACTCTCTAAAGCATCATAAAAAATCAGGTATGCTCCTTAAAATTGATCTCTCCAAAGCCTTTGATAAGTTGAGTTGGACTTACATTCATTCGATGTTAATAGCCTTTGGTTTCTCACCTATATGGGTTCGATGGATCATGAGCTTAATCTCCTCAGCTTTCTTCTCTATCCTGGTCAATGGTATTCCCTCCACCCCCTTTCAACCCTCTAGAGGCATTCGCCAAGGGGATCCCCTCTCCCCTTTTCTCTTTGTTCTTATGGCTGAAGGATTGGGCAGATCCATTAAGCATGCGCTACAAGAGAATCAACTTAAAGGCATATCCCTGCACAACTCCCCTGCTATTACCCACCAGCAATTTGTGGACAATAATATGTTATTTGGACACCCCTCGGTCCAGGAAGCTAGAAAATACAAAGCCCTCCTTGATGATTTCTCCACTACTTCTGGAGCTAGTATTAACATTGTCAAATCCCATATTTTCTTTTTCCACACTCCCATCGCTACCCAATCTTCCATAATCTGCATTCTGGGCTTCTCTCCTGCAGCTCTCCCCTCCTGGTGCCCCCCTCACAGATTCAACCCTTAAACACTCTTCTTGGCAACTCCTCCTCGACAAGCTGGAATCCCGTCTCACTACCTGGACTTTCAGAGCCCTAAACATGGTTAGCAGGCTGATCCTCATCATATCCATTCTGCAATCCATGCCCCTGTATTCTTTTTATGTCTTAGTAGCACTCAAATGGGTCCTCAAAAAAATAAAAAATCTCCAAAGGAACTTTTTATGGGGTTTAGCAGGACAAAATCACAAATGGGCTTTGGTCAAGTGGGAAATTGCTTGCCTCCCAAAAAACCTTGGGGGAATCGGTCTATGGGACCCTCAGCATAGCAATGCAGTCATGGGCACTAGAATCTGGTGGAAATGGCTATCATCCCCAAATACACCGTGGGCGATCCTCAGAGAGCAAAGTATGTCGATCACAGATCGAGTGATGACCTAATCAGGCTAACAAGCATGGATAAAGGCTCTCTCATTTGGGACTCGGCTAGGTTGCATAGAAATATGATTCACCAGCACAACTTAGGGGAAATTAGGAATGTAAATCATGCGTGCTTCTGGAAAGACTCCTGGCAGCAACGACCCAATCTCCATAGCTTAATCTCCCCTCCACCAATAGAGGAGGAGGAAGCACACAGCTGGGAAACGGTCAGCCAATACTGGCTTCCCACCCTAGATCAGGGATACAGACAATGGCGCAAAGCAGAAGACATTATTAGGAATGGCATAGAAATAATGCACAGGGAGCTGAACACGGAATTAACCAATAGGCGGATCAGATATTCTGAAGAAAAGGACATTCTTCATTGGGGATACAAACCACGTGGCACCTTTACCACTCAAGAGGCATACAATCTAATAATCAACTCTCCAGCCAATAAGAACCCTCTTTGGGATAAAGTGTGGCACCCCAAGATTTGGCCTAAATTCTCAACCTTTCTTTGGTTACTCTGCCATAAAAGAATTGTCACCTGGGACAACCTTAGAAAAAGAAACTTCTATGGCCCATCAAGATGTCCCAATTGTGAGCAGCAAGAGGAAACTATATTGCACCTCATGCATTCTTGCACTCTAGCTAACAAACTTTGGGAGAAAACTATTTTCAGATGTCAAAAAGATGGCAGAGATAGAGAAGACACCACCAACACCATTCGACATTGGACCAAAAACCCATACAAGAGTCCCCTGCTCAATGATCTTTGGAGAATAGTACCAGGACTCATCATGTGGAAAATCTGGAAGGAGAGAAATCGACATATATTCAGAAATCAAACTACTCCCATAGAAATAATATGGAACACTCTGTGCATCAACCTGCAGGAAACCCTGGCACTACATTCTTGGAGCAAGGAGGACTTTCCCATTGAACCACAAGAACAAAATATCTGGTCAAATTGGAATCTCAAGCCCATCCAGACTCAAGATCCACTCACCAAGTCCATCTTTGCCCAACAACCTCCCAGCAAGTGGTGCCCTCCACCCTTTGGTCTCACCCAACTCAACTTTGATGGCGCTTCTAAAGGCAATCCAGGTCAAGTCGGGTTCGAAGGAATCTTCAGGGATCATTCTGGCAATCCTCTACTACTTTATCTGGGCACTACAGGCTGGGACACCAACAACTCAGCAAAATTGGAGGGATTATGGCAAGGACTAATCCTCGCACAACAGCATAGATTCTCCCCCCAATCATTGAGGGAGATTCCCAAATCCTCATCAACATGGCTTAACAAATCATTCAGGGAACCCCTGTTGACAAACTATCTTGCAGCTGACGTCTTGCAGCTCGTCTACAACACATTGAGCAAATGCTTGCAAGCAATAAAGCAATCACATTCAAACACATTAAGAGGAGTGGCAACAAAGTGGCCGACCACTTAGCCAATCTTAGTGTGATGAGTGATAGACCCATCCACAAAGGTTTGATAGAAATTATAAAAGATGCCTCACACCAATAGGAATTCACCAAGCTGGTGCAAATGGATGCAACATCCCCGGATGCGGGTGGTAGATAGCCATTTATGGTGCATGAGCAGGCGGGCAAACAGGCGGCCCATCCGTATGGCCACTTGTGCCTTCGCTTGTGTGATCTCATGGCAAGTCATGGCTCTCAGGCCGGCGCCATTAACTACTTGGGAATTTCGAGACATTCCCTGCAATTCCAGAAATATGGAACAGAGTAATCCTCATCACCTCATTTAGCTCCTCAATTGCTCCTACCATCCATCCGTCTCTAAGTCGAGCCTCCACACAACCACTAGAAGACGCTGCAGACTCTTAAGCTGCGTCGACCTGGGCAATGGAAACCATTACTCCCAGTCCCTTCTTTGTCATCTGCGGACTGAGGTCTCAGCTCCTTCCTCTGCTCCGCCTGTGAATCCCGCGGACCCCCGCCTTTTTCCTCCCGTGGAGCCTGGATTGATTCCTACTCAGATTTCCTTCCGCTCATAGCAGCCTCACTCCATCAGACCCATGCGATATCGTCACAGAATGAGGAGCAGGCATGGAGGCAGTCGTGGTGGTGCTACTCGTCCTGGGTATCAGCCCCCTTCTGCCTCATCCTCCCCTTCTGTTTCCCAGTCCCCTACCCTCTCCAATCCCCGCTCCCTTGGCAGGTATCCGAACACTCGAAGCGGCCATGGAAGACTAAGTACCAGTAAGGCTCGTCACTCTGAAAGCATCCCCCAGCACGCAGCAACCAATGCCACCTCCCAGCAAGTGCACTTCCATTTTCAAAGCGCCTTGAACAAGCCGCTCATAATGGTCACCATCATAGTGGATTTTAGGGAAGTCCCTGCCTCCAATTCCGAACCTACGCTCAGCAGGGAATTCAACCAGGACCCTCCTTTCAATTTCGCTCCAGGAGAGCCGAGCTCCAGAAGCCAGCCAAAAGACAAGGATATCCCTTCTAGCAGCAAACCGCAAACGCTGGAAAGCGAAGCCACCCGTAAGGATAAGGGCATCCAAATTGAGGACAGTGCAGGTGGCGGACATGCAGAGAACACGGGTTCTGACGTCTACGGGTGGTGTCCGATAGTGGAGGAAGAACCTACAGAGGACACTATGCAGCTGCTTGCCAGGTCATGTGGCGAGCCATAATCTTGTTTCTGTTTAGTTTTGGTATTTATCATTTTGATATTTGCATCCTGTCGGGTCTTTCCCTGTCTTATTCTCCTTCTCGGGCGTCAAAATTTTGGAATTTTTCTCCCACTGGTCGACTTACAATGGAAAAGTCTGAGTCAAGTTTTGAATTTTTCAGTCTTTGCTTATATTTTTTGTATTATGGAACTATAGCCCCTGCGCGGGTAGCTGGAACTTTCCTAATTTTGGGCTTGGACTGGTTTCCCCTTCTGGGGCAGTCACGATCTCAACATTGGATGCTCAGAATGGTCATTCAACTGACCCAGTACCGCTGAGGCCAGAGCCTCCTTGTACATTACACCTTCATTAATAGATCAGTTTTACTTAGAAAAAAAATAAAAAAAAAAATTATTTCTATTTATCTCAAATATGAATGGTTGAAACGCCTCCCCTCTTATTGTGCAATGATGGCAAGAATTGACTTTTGTGTACTTTATTATTAATTACTATGTACTATATCACGAATTACTATGTACAATAAATATAAATAATTTGAAAAATAATGTTATATATTAATTACTATGTACCATAAATACATATGGTTTATAATTAAATTCAAAAATTCCATTTTTTCATTGGTGTAAAGTATAGAATAGACAATTTTTATGGGTTCACAAAACTCATTAACAGGTCATTCCTCCTCTTAAAAAATTTTTATGGGTTTTATTTTTTAATTTACAAAAAAATATAATTTGAAAAATATAAATTTGAAAAAAATATGTAAAAATAACATGTGTACAATTTGTACAACTCTCATTATATTAATCTATACTCTAATGACATGACATGTGTACCATAATATGGGCATTATATCAAAAAATTGTCATCATTCAATATTAAATAAATAATTATTAACTTGTTATCGTTCTCTTCAATGCCAAATATATATATAACCTTTATCTACTAAAAAAATGTTTAATTATATTTAAAAAATTAATGAAAAAAATTAAACAAATATTCATATAATTCATTTTACAATTTTATTATTGTTTGGAGTACATACAACACACTATGACATTAAAATATTTTATTAAACTAAGTGGCAGTGAATGCTAGCTATGCACCCTTGATATATATATGATATGGTTATAATAAAACAATATCTCTTCTATTATATATATATAAATGATAGAGTTATCATTAAACAATTTAGAAAATTAGGCACCACTTACCTAAGTCTAATTAATATTTTCCATTATTATTAAAAGACAAAAATATTAATAAAAAATAAAACACATGTATTCTTTTATTATATATATGATAAAGTTATAGTAAAACAATATCTTTTCTATTATATATATTTAAATGATAGAGTTACAATGAAACAACATGGAAAATTAGATAGGGAGAGTAAAAATAAAAAAATATTTGGGATACGTAGTTTTCATAATTAAATAAATAATTAATAACTCTTGTAATATAATAATAATTTATATATTGCAATTTAATTGAATTAGATAAATAATTTGTTTTATATAATAATGAAATACTTCTATAAATAAATATAGTTAATAATTTATATATTGCAATTTAATTGATGATATTAATGTTGAGGAATTTTTAATAACAAATATATATAATGTGAGTGTAAGTTAGTGTATTTTATTATTGGCATCCACAATGTCATCTTACTCTTTAATTTAAATAAAAGCCAAAGATTTATTGAGATCATTATAAAAGGGGTTTGACTAATAAAAAGTTAATCTAAAGATTTGTTTAAAAATGATGGGTACACAAATCTAATTTATATTATGGATGAAACACCAATGGATGGAATTTTGTGATTAAAGTAATGTATGTTGTGTTTGAGGGAGATTTGGTGGTGTTTGAGTAATGGAAGTGAGGTTTCAACTCAAGAATATGGATTCTACATCGTTGAAGGGTAATAAATCTTCTTTTATCACTTGTGACTTTGATCATGATTTTGTTTGTAAGTTTATAGGGATATGGCCTACGAAGAATGAATTGGAACACTGGATACAACAGAATTGGAAACAAAGGGTGAGGTGGATATGAGATTAAGGCCAAAAGGCTTTTTCACAGTTATTTTTTCCAACCTTGAAGACAAAGCTCAAATTTTTGAAGGTGGGTTGTATTTTTTCAATAACTTCGGTCTCTATATCACACATTGGGAGGCCTAATTCAACCCTGATAAAGAGGACTTTACAAACGTGTCAATATGGATAAGATTATACTTGCTTATAGTGGATTTTTGGATACAAGAAATTCTTGAAGGAATTGGACAAGCACTAGGATGCTTTGTCAAGATTTTAGAGATCACCAAGAGGGGGAAAATATGTCATATGCCTGGTTGTGTGTATATATGAACATATCTCGGCCATTGCTAGACTCTTTTGAGCTAGATTATTAGGGAGAGGTATGGAAACAAGCTCTAGATTATGAACATGTTCCGTTTAGATGCAGACTTTGCCATGAACATGGTCACCTGATAAGAGAATGTCTACTGAGAAGAAAGGAAAAACCTATAGCAGTTAGGCAGCCAATAATGGTTTCACTAAGGTACCACCCAGGAGACGTAATAATAGGAATCAGAACTCGTCTGACTCAAAGATACTAGACGAGAAGAACCATTTCTCGATATTAGAGGATATCGAGGAAGATCCGCAAAAAGGGGAGGATGTGCAAATGGATGCATTGACCCGCAGAATCATCTCAAGACAATTAAGTGTGCTTAAACAAAAACTAGAGGATGAGGATACTACACAAGCAAGTTTTGATTTTTATACACTGCCAAGTTTTAAGGAGGTGGCCCCCTTATTGAACCAGAAGTTGTTAGATCTCACAGAGGAAGAAAAGTTTATAGTTACCCTGGTGAATGACTGGGCCCAACAAGATCTAGGAGAGAACAGAGAGTTATACGTCAATGCTTATCTTTGATGGAAAACAAAGCATCGAGACTTATTAAGTGAACAAATAGCTCAAAATTTCCAAACCTTTAAGAGAAGGGGAAAGAAATCTTAAATAAATAATCAAAGAAAAAAGTTAACAAACTGAAGAAGGTAGTGAGGAAAAACAATCGACTAACCCAGGTAAGTCAGGATCGAGCAACTGCTATGATATATATTTTTCATCTTTACCCACCATTTCAGCATGAAGATAATTTCATGGAATATTTGAGGGGTAAATAGTATGAGTTGACAACGTCATCGTATTGATCATGTTAATAAAAACCAACTATTGTCATTTTACAAGAAACTAATAAAATTATCAAAATTGTAGGCTTTTGCTGGAAAGGATGTGAAATGATGTCATTAGATGTTAGAGGTAGGGCAGGTATGTATGGTGGAATCCAAGAGAAGTTGTTTTCAAAGAATGGCGGGCTACAGACTGAACTCTTACATGTAGCTTCAGTCACGTAGGGACAAAATACAACATCTATCTATCAACAACCTATGGACCTACTGGTGTTAAGGATAAGCAATTTTTTTTGCAACAACAACAATATATAAAACAAATAATAGGGAATTATTTATGGGTGTTGGGAAGAGATTTTAATTTTATTAGATCGTTAGAGGAGAAAAAAAGAGGGTTTCATAGATTGGACCAAGTTTCAAAATATTTTAATGGGTGTATTGAAAATTTGCACCTTGTAGACATTCAAACAAATAATGGACTTTACACCTTTAATATTTGTAGAGGAGGTACTAGCCAGATAACATGTTGGATGGGCCAATTTCTATTAGATGAAGTAGTTTTACAAAAGGACATATATGTAGTAGCTTCAATTTTTCCATGTATGGGGTCAGATCATTGGGCCAACCAACTAGAAATAGATTTGAAATAAGCTCCACCAAATCATCCTTTTCGTTTTGAAATATTATGGTTCGAAGACACATCTTTTGTCGACTTGCTCAAAAATTGGCGGTTGGAATTGAACAACTGAGGCATAAATAAAATGTACATGTTTCAACTCAAACTAAAAGCTTTGAAAAAAAATATAAAACAATGCAATAAACATGTCTTTGGCAAAATTTTTGAAGATAAAAAAATCTCTGGAGAGGCAAATGACTGGTATTCAACAACAAATTATTCTTGAAAGCAAATCAACGGAGTTGGTAGGTTCAGAAGCAAACACTCTTCAAAATTTAGAAAATAGAAGGCAACAAGAAGAGATATTGTGGAAACAAAAGGTGAGGATATAATGGCTCAAGAATGGAGATATAAATTCTAAGATCTTTCACAATGTTATGATTCACAAGAGACATCAAAATATATTTTTTTCTCTAATAGGCCAGGACGGGGAAAGGAAACTTCAACACCAAGAAATAGAAAGAGAATTGGTAAATCGTTTCAATGATTTATTAACTGAGAATTGCATGAGTAGGCAATCAACTATAAATTTAGTGCTCCAAAACATCCCAAGGATGATTAAAAATGAACAAAATATTATGTTAATGAGACCAATTTCCTTGTTTGAGATTGAAATGTTGGTAATGAACATGCCTAAGAATAAATCCCCTAGTTTAGAAAAATTTACAACAATTTTTTTTTAGGCATGTTGGGAATTCTTAGGTAAAGAAATTCAAGAAATAGAGAAAGAATCAAGGAGAAATGGATCATTGTATCCAACCCTAAAAGCAATGTTCCTCTCTTTAAACACGACTTACCTCTGATTGATATTTTCCATTATTATTAAAAGACAAAAATATTAATAAAAAATAAAACACAAAATTCTTTATTTATATATATGATAGAGTTATAGTAAAAATATATCTCTTCTATTATATATTTAAATGATAGAGTTACAATGAAACAACATGGACAATTAAATAAAAAAGGTAAAAATAAAAAAGTTGGAATCGTTGTTGTCATAATTAATAAATAATAAATAACTCTTTTTATATAATAATAAAATAGTTTTATAAATAAATGTAGTTAATAATTTATATATTGCAATTGTAGTTAATAATAAATGTAGTTAATAATTTATATATTGCAATAGTTAATAATTTATATATTGCAATTTAATTGATGACATTAATGTTGATGAATTTTTAATAACAAATATACATAATTTGAGTGTAAACTAGTTTATTCTATTATTGGCATCCACAATGTCATCTTACTCTTTAATTTAAATAAAAGTCCAAGATTTATTGAGATAATTATAAGAGGGGTTTGACTAATAAAAAGTTAACTTAAAGATTTGTTTAAAAATGATGGGCATACAAATTTAATTGTTATATTATGGATGAAACACCACATGGTTGGAAATTTGTGATTAAAGTAATGCATGTCGTGTTTGTGGGAGATTTGGTGGTGTTTGAGTAATGGAAGTGAGTGTTTTGGCTCAAGAATATGGATTCTACATCGTTGAAGGGTAAGAAATCTTCTTTTATCACTCGTGACTTCAATTTATATATATATATATATATATAGAGAGAGAGAGAGAGAGAGAGATTGTAGGTGGAAGTTTTTGGAACGATGAATTCAAGGGCAGGAGGGGGTCACCCCTCCTTCGAGAATGTTCTTGTTGGTAGGTCCTTTTTTCGTGGAGGAATATCAGATATAGAGGGGGTTTCTCTGAATCTCTCTAGATGCTTGCTTTGGGGGATCAATGGAAAATGAGTCTATGGGTCAATGTATCCCCAAATCCCTTCAAAATCATATATTTATTATCCCTTCAAAAGTTCTGGATGATCATAGAAGGCACATGAGGGATCATGCTTTTGTTTGTAAGTTTATAGGGATACGGCCTATGAAGAAGGAATTGGAACATTGGATACAGTAGAATTGGAAAACAAAGGGTGAGGTGGATATGAGCGTAGGTCCAAAACGATTTTTCACAGTTATTTTTTCCAACCTTGAAGACAAAGCTCAAATTTTTGAAGGTGGATCATATTTCTTCAGTAATGCCGGTCTCTATATCAGACATTGGGAGGCCTAATTCAACCCTGATAAAGAGGAGTTCACAAAAGCACTGGTATGGGTAAGGTTATTCTCACTTCCAGTGGATTTTTGGATACAATAAATTCTTGAAGGAATTGGACAAGCGCTAGGTGCTTTGTCAAGCTTTTAGAGATCACCAAGAGGGGCAAAATATGTCATATGCCTGGTTGTGTGTATATATGAACATATCTCAGCTGTTGCTAGACTCTTTTGTGCTAGATTATCAAGGAGAGGTATGGAAACAAGCTCTAGATTATGAACATGTTCCGTTTAGATGCAGACTTTGCCATGAACATGGTCACCTGATAAGAGAATGTCCACTGAGAAGAAAGGAACAACCTATAGGAGGTTAGGAAACCAATGATGGTTTCACTAAGGTACCACCCAGGAGATGTAATAACAGGAACCAGAACTCATCTGACTCAAAGATACTAGATGAGAAGAACCATTTCTCAATATTAGAGGATATCGAGGAAGATCCGCAAAAAGGGGAGGATGTTCAAATGGATGTATTGACCTGCAGAATCATCTCAAGACAATTAAGTGTGCTTAAATGGAAACTAGAGGATGAGGATAATACACAAGCAAGTTTTGATTTTTATACATTGCTAAGTTTTAAGGAGGTGGTCCCCTTATTGAACCAAAAGTCGTTAGATCTCACAGAGGAAGAAAAATTTCTTGTTACCCTGGTGAATGAATGGGCCCAACAAGGTCTAGGAGACTTAAGTATCGAGAACAAAGAGTTATACATCAATTCTTATCTTTGATGGAAAAAAAAGCACCGAGACTTATTAAGTGAAAAAATAGCTCAAAATTTCCAAGCCTTTAGGAGAAGGGGAAATAAATCTTAAATAAATAATAAAAGAAAAAAGTTAAAAAAACTGAAGAAGGTAGTGAGGAAAAACAATCTACCAACCCAGGTAAGTCAAGATCGTGCAGTTGTTATGATGGATATTCCTTCATCTCTACCCACCATTTCATCATGAAGATAATTTCATGGAATATTCAAGGGCTAAATAGTATGAGTTAACAACGTCATCGTAGCGATCATGTTAGAAAATAAAAACCAACTATTGTCATTTTACAAGAAACTAAATTAATGGGGGTTAAAATGATCAAAATTGCAGGCTTTTGCAGGAAAGGATGTGAAATGATGTCTTTAGATGCTAGAGGTAGGGCAGGTGTGTATGGTGGAATCCAAGAGAAGTTGTTTTCAAAGAATGGCGGGCTACATATTGAACTCTTACATGTAGCTTCAAGCACGTAGGAACAAAATACAGCATCTATCTATCAACAGTCTATGGACCTGCTGGTGTTAAGGATAAGCAGGCTTTTTTGCAACAACAACAAGATATAAAACAAATAATAGGGAATTCTTGATGGGTGCTGGGAGTAGATTTTAATTTTATGAGATCGTTAGAGGAGAAAAAAAGAGGGGTTCGTAGATTGGACCAAGTTTTAGAAGATTTTAATGGGTGTATTGAAAATTTTCACCTTGTAGACATTCAAACAAATAATGGACTTTACATCTATAATAATCTTAGAGGAGGTACTAGCCAGATAACAAGTCGGCTAGACCAATTTCTATTAGATGAAGCAGTTTTACAAAAGGACATATATGTAGAAGCTTCAATTTTTCCATGTATGGGGTCAGATCATTGGGCCATCCAACTGGAAATTGATTTGAAATAATCTCCACCAAAACGTCCTTTTCGTTTTGAAATTTTATGGTTTGAAGACACATCTTTTGTCGACTTGCTCAAAAATTGGTGTTTGGAATTGAACAACCGAGGCATAAATAAAATGTACATGTTTCAACTCAAACTAAAAGCTTTGAAACAAAATATAAAACACTGCAATAAACATGTCTTTGGCAACATTTTTGAAGATAAAAAAGAGTTGGAGAGGCAAATGACTAGTATTCAACAACAAATTATTCTTGAAATAAAATCAGCGGAGTTGGTAGGTTCAGAAGTAAACACTCTTCAAAAGTTAGAAAATAGAAGGCAACAAGAAGAGATATTGTGGGAACAAAAGTTGAGGATATAATGGCTTAATAATGGAGATATAAATTCTAAAATATTTCACAATGTTATGATTCAAAGGTGACATCAAAATATAATTTTTTCTCTAATAGGCCAGGACGGGGAAAGGAAACTTCAACACGAAGAAATAGAAAGAGAATTGGTAAAACATTTCATGATTTATTAACTAAGAATTGCACGAGTAGGCAATCAACTATAAATTTAGTGCTCCAACACATCCCAAGGATTATTAACAGTGAACAAAATATTTTGTTAATGAGACCAATTTCCTTGTCTAAGATTGAAACGGTGGTAATGAACATGCCTAATAATAAATCCCCCGGTTCAAAAAGATTTACAACAAATTTTTTTCAGACATGTTGGGAATTCTTAGATAAGAAAATTTAGGAAATAGAGGAAGAATCAAGGAAAAATGAATCACTATATCCAACTGTAAATGCAACGTTCCTCTCTTTAGACATGACTTACCTAAGTCTAATCAATATTTTCCACTATTATTAAAAGACAAAAATATTGATAAAAAATAAAACACATCATTCTTTTATTATATATGTGATAGAGTTATAGTAAAACACTATCTCTTCTATTATATATATTTAAATGATAGAGTTACAATGAAAAAACATGGAAAATTAGATACAAAACGTAAAAATAAAAAGGTTGGGATAAGTAGTTTTCATAATTAAATAAATAATAAATAATTCCTTTTATATAATAATAAAATATTTCTATAAATAAATGTAATTAATAATTTATATATTGCAATTTAATTGAATTAAATAAATAATAAATAACTCTTTTTATACGATAATAAAATATTTCTATAAATAAATGTAGTTAATAATTTATATATTGCAATTTAATGGATGACATTAATATTGAGGAATTTTTAATAACAAATACACATCATTTGAGTGTAAATTAGTGTATTTTATTATTGGTGTCCACAATGTCATCTTACTCGTTAATTTAAATAAAAGTCCAAGATTTATTGAGATCATTATAAGAGGGGTTTGACTAATAAAAAGTTAACCTAAATATTTGTTTAAAAATGATGGGCACACAATAATTGTTATATTATGGATGAAACACCACGTTTTTGTGATTAAAGTAATGCATGTCGTGTTTGTGGGAGATTTGGTGGTGTTTGAGTAATGGAGGTGAGGGTTTCGACTCAAGAATATGGATTCCATGTCATTGAAGGGTAAGAAATATTATTTTATCACTCGTGACTTTGATTATATATATATATAGAGAGAGAGATTGTAGCTGGAAGTCTTTGGCACGATGAATTCAAGGGAAGGAGGGGGTCATACCTCCTAGAATGTTCTTGTTGGTAGGTCCTTTTTTGTTGGAGGGAAATATGATATAGAGGGGGGTTCCTCTGAATCTCTCCAGATGCTTGTTGTAGGGGATCAATGGAAAATGAGTCTATGGGTCAATGTATCCCTAAATCCCTTCAAAATCCTATATTTATTATCCCTTCAAAAGTTTTGGATGATCAGAGAAGGCACATGGGGGATCATGCTTTTGTTTGCAAGCTTATAGGGATATGGCCTACGAAGAAGGAATTGGAACACTGGATACAACAGAATTGGAAACCAAAGGGTGAGGTGGATATGGGATTAGGGTCAAAAGGATTTTTCACAGTTATTTTTCCCAACCTTGAAGACAAAGCTCAAATTTTTGAAGGTGGGTTGTATTTCTTCAGTAACATCGGTCTCTATATCAGGAATTGGGGGGCCTAATTCAACCCTGATAAAGAGGACTTCACAAAAGTGTCGATATGGGTAAGATTATACTCACTTCCAATGGATTTTTGGATACAAGAAATTCTTGAAGGAATTGGACAACCGCTAAGTGCTTTGTCAAGCTTTTAGAGATCACCAAGAGGGGAAAAATATGTCATATGTCTGGTTGTGTGTATATATGAACATATCTTAGCCATTGCTAGACACTTTTGAGCTAGATTACCAAGGAGAGGTATGGAAACAAGCTCTAGATTATGAACATGTTTCGTTTAGATGTAGAATTTTCCATGAACATGGTCACCCGATAAGAGAATGTCCACTGAGAAGAAAGGAACAACCTATAGGAAGTTAGGGAACCAATGATGGTTTCACTAAGGTACCACCTAGGAGACATAATAACAGGAACTAGAACTTGTCTGACTCAAAGATACTAGATGAGAAGAACCATTTCTCGATATTAGAGGATATCGAGGAAGATCCACAACAAGGGGAGGATGTTCAAATGGATGTATTGACCCGCAAAATCATCTCAAGACAATTAAGTGTGCTTAAATGAAAACTAGAGGATGAGGACAATACACAAGCAAGTTTTGATTTTTATACATTGCCAAGTTCTAAGGAGGTGGTCCCCTTATTGAACAAAAAGTCGTTAGATCTCACAAAGGAAGAAAAGTTTCTAGTTACCTTGGTGAATGACTGGGCCCAACAAGATCTAGGAGACTTAAGTTTCGAGAACAGAGAGTTATACGTCAATTCTCATCTTTGATGGAAAACAAAGCACCGAGATTTATTAAGTGAACAAATAGCTCAAAATTTCCAAACCTTTAGGAGAAGGGGAAATAAATCTAAAATAAATAATCAAAGAAAAAAGTTAACAAACTGAAGAAGGTAGTGAGGAAAAACAATCGACCAACCGAGGTAAGTAAGGATCAAGCAACTGCTATGATGGATATTCCTTCATCTTTACCCACCATTTCATCGTGAAGATAATTTCATGGAATATTCGAGGGCTAAATAGTATGAGTTAACAATGTCATTGTAGTGATAATGTTAGAAAACAAAAACCAACTATTGTCATTTTACAAGAAACTAAATTAACAGGGGATAAAATGATCAAAATTGCAGGCTTTTGATAGAAAGGATGTGAAATGATGTCATTATATGCTAGAGGTAGGGCGGGTATGTATGGTGGAATCGAAGAGAAGTTGTTTTCAAAGAATGGTGGGCTACATATTGAACTCTTA
The DNA here is from genome assembly GCA_031772625.1 of Pinus tabuliformis. NCBI lineage: Eukaryota > Viridiplantae > Streptophyta > Pinopsida > Pinales > Pinaceae > Pinus > Pinus tabuliformis. The sequence continues at coordinate 1,483,189,319 of CM062816.1, read as the reverse complement.
CATGTAGCTTTAGGCATGTAGGGAGAAAATACAACATCTATCTATCAATAGTCTATGGACTTGCTGGTGTTACAGATAAGCAGGCTTTCTTGCAACAACAAGAAGATATAAAACAAATAATAGGGAATTCTCTATGGGTGTTGGGAGGAGATTTTAATCTTATTAGATTGTTAGAGGAGGAAAAAAGAGGGGTTCGTAGATTGGACCAAGTTTCAGAAGATTTTAATGGGTGTATTGAAAATTTGCACCTTGTAAACACTCAAACAAATAATGGAATTTACACCTATAATAATCGTAGAGGAGGTACTAGCCAGATAATATCTCGGCTAGATCGATTTCTATTAGATGAAGAAGGACATATATGTAGAAGCTTCAATTTTTCCATGTATGGGGTCAGATCATTGGGCCATCCAACTGGAAATCGATTTGAAATAAGCTCCACCAAATCATCCTTTTCGTTTTGAAATTTTATGGCTCGAAGACACATCTTTTGTCGACTTGCTCAAAAATTGGTGGTTGGAATTGAACAACTGAGGCATAAATAAAATGTACATGTTTCAGCTCAAAGTAAAAGCTTTGAAAAAAATATAAAACACTGCAATAAACATGTATTTGGCAACATTTTTAAAGATAAAAAAGAGCTAGAGAGGAAAATGACTAGTATTCAACAACAAGTTATTCTTGAAAGCAAGTCAACGGAGTTGGTAGGGTCTGAAGCAAACACTCTTCAAAAGTTATAAAATAGAAGGCAATGAGAAGAGATATTGTGGAAACACAAGTTGATGATATAATGGCTCAAGAATGGAGATATAAATTCTAAGATCTTTCACAATGCTATGATTCAAAGGCGACATCAAAATATAATTTTTTCTCTAATAGGCCAGGACATGGAAAGGAAACTTCAACAACAAGAAATAGAAAGAGAATTGGTAAATCATTTCAATGATTTATTCACTGATAAGTGCACGAGTAGGAATTCAATTATAAATTTAGTGCTCCAACACATCCCAAGGGTGATTAACAATGAACAAAATATTGCGTTAATGAGACCAATTTCCTTGTCTAAGATTGAAACGGTGGTAATGAACATGCCTAAGAATAAATCCCCTGGTTCAGAAGGATTTACAACAAAATTTTTTCAGGCATTTTGGAAATTCTTAAGTAAAGAAATTCAGGAAATAGAGAAAAAATCAAGGAGAAATGGATCATTGTATCCAACCCTAAATGCAATGTCTGTTTAGACACGACTTACCTAAGTCTGATTGATATTTTCCATTATTATTAAAAGACAAAAAAAATAAAAATAAAGCACACAATTCTTTAACTATATATATGATAGAGTTATCGTAAAACAATATATCTTCTATTATATATATTTAAATGATAGAGTTACGATGAAACAACGTGGAAAATTAGAAACGGAAGGTAAAAAAAAATTAAAAAAAATGGATACGTAGTTTTCATAATTGAATAAATAATAATAATTCTTTTTATATAATAATAAAATAGTTCTATAAATAATGTAGTTAATAATTTATATATTGCAATTTAATTAATGACATTAATGTTGAGGAGTTTTTAATAACAAATACACATAATTTGAGTGTAAACTAGTGTATTTTATTATTTGCGTCCACAATGTCATCTTACTCTTTAATTTAAATAAAAGTCGAAGATTTATTGAGATTATTATAAGAGGGGTTTTATTAATAAAAAGTTAACCTAAATATTTGTTTAAAAATGACATCTTACTCCTTAATTTAAATGAAAGTCGAAGATTTATTGAGATCATTATAAAAAGGGTTTAACTAATAAAAAGTTAACCTAAATTTTTGTTTAAAAATGATGGGCACACAAATATAATTGTTATATTATGGATGAAACACCACATGGGCGGAATTTTGTGAGTAAAGTATTGCATGTTGTGTTTGTGGGAGATTTGGTGGTGTTTGAGTAATGGAAGTGAGGGTTTCAGCTCAAGAATATGTATTCTACATCATTGAAGGCTAAGAAATCTTCTTTTATCACTCGTGACTTCGATTTTATATAGAGAGAGAGAGATTGTAGGTGGAAGTTTTTGGCATCATGAATTCAAGGGCAGGAGGGGGTCACCCCTCCTTCTAGAATGTTCTTGTTGGTAGGTCCTTTTTTTGGTGGAGGAAAATCAGATCTAAAGTGGGGTTCCTTTGAATCTCTAGATGCTTACTCTGGGTATGAATGGAAAATCAGTCTATGGGTCAATGTATTCATAAAGCCCTTCAAAATCCTAAATTTATTATCCCTTCAAAAGTTATGGATGATCATAGAAGGCACATGAGGGGTCATGCTTTTGTTTGTAAGTTTATAGGGATATGGTCTACGAAGAAGGAATTGGAACACTAGATACAACAAAATTGGAAACCAAAGGGTGAGGTGGATATGAGCTTAGGGCCAAAAGGCTTTTTCATAGTTATTTTTCCAACCTTGAAGACAAATCTCAAATTTTTGAAGGTGGGTTTAATTTCTTCAGTAATGTCAGTCTCTATATCAGGCATTGGGAGACCTAATCCAACCCTGCTAAAGAGGAATTCACAAAAGCATCGGTATGGGTAAGATTATACTCACTTCCAGTGGATTTTTGGATACAAGAAATTCTTGAAGGAATTGGAAAAGCGCTAGGGTACCCTATCAAGCTTTTAGAGATCACCAAGAGGGGAAAAATATTTCATATGCTTGGTTGTGTGTATATATGAACATATCTCAGCCATTGCTAGACTCTTTTGAGCTAGATTATCAGGGAGAGGTATGGAAACAAGCTCTAGATTATGAACATGTTCTATTTAGATGCAAACTTTTCCATGAACATGGTCACCTGATAAGAGAATGTCTGCTGAAAAGAAAGGAACAACCTATAGGAAGTTAGGCAACCAATGATGGTTTCACTAAGGTACCACCCAGGGGATGTAATAACAAGAACAAGAACTCATATGACTCAAAGATACTAGATGAGAAGAACCATTTATCTTTATTAGAGGATATCGAGAAAGATCCACAAAAAAGGGAGGATGTTCAAATGGATGTATTGACCCACAAAATCATCTTAAGACAATTAAGTGTGCTTAAACGAAAACTAGAGGATGAGGATAATACACAAGCAAGTTTTGATTTTTATACATTGCCAAGTTTTAAGGAGGTGGCCCCCTTATTGAACTAGAGGTCATTATATCTCACAGAGGAAGAAACGTTTCTAGTTACTCTGGTGAATGACTGGGCCCAACAAGATCTAGGAGACTTAAGTATCAAGGACAGAGAGTTATACATCAATTCTTATCTTTGATGGAAAAAAAAAGCACCAAGACTTATCAAGTGAAAAAATAGCTCAAAATTTCCAAACCTTTGGGAGAAGGGGAAAGAAATCTTAAATAAATAATCAAAGAAAAAAAGTTAACAAACCGAAGTAGGTAGTGAGGAAGAACAATCGACCAACCCAGGCAAGTCTGGATCAAGTAACTGCTATGATGGATATTCCTTCATATTTACCCACCATTTAATCATGAAGATAATTTCATGGAATATTTGAGGGCTAAATAATATGAGTTAACAACATCATCGTAGGGATCATGTTAGAAAATAAAAACCAACTATTATAATTTTACCAGAAACTAGATTAACGGGTGATAAAATGATCAAAATTGCAGGCTTTTGCTGGAAAGGATGTGAAATGATGTCTTTAGATGCTAAAGGTAGGGCAGGTATGTATGGTGGAATCTAAGAGAAGTTGTTCTCAAAGAATGGCGGGCTATAGACTGAACTCTTACATGTAGCTTCATGCACGTAGGGACAAAATACAACATCTATATATCAATAGTCTATGGACTTGCTGGTGTTACAGATAAGCAGGCTTTCTTGCAACAACAAGAAGATATAAAACAAATAATAGGGAATTATCTATGGGTGTTGGGAGGATATTTTAATCTTATTTGATTGTTAGAGGAGAAAAAAAGAGGGGTTCGTAGATTGGACCAAGTTTCAGAAGATTTTAATGGGTGTATTGAAAATTTTCACCTTGTATACATTCAAACAAATAATGGACTTTGCACCTATAATAATCGTAGAGGAGGTACTAGCCAGATAACATGTCGCCTGGACCGATTTCTATTAGATGAAGTAGTTTTACAAAAGGACATATATGTAGAAGCTTCAATTTTTCCATGTATGGGGTTAGATCATTGGGCTATCCAACTAGAAATCGATTTGAACTAAGCTCCACCAAATCATCCTTTTCATTTTGAAATTTTATGGTTCGAAGACACATCTTTTGTCCACTTGCTCAAAAATTGGTAGTTGGAATTGAATAACTGAGGCATAAATAAAATTTATATGTTTCAACTCAAACTAAAAGATTTGAAACAAAATATAAAACACTGCAATAAACATGTCTTTGGCAACATTTTTGAAGATAAAAAAGAGTCGGAGAGGCAAATGACTAGTATTCAACAACAAATAATTCTTGAAAACAAATCAACAGAGTTGGTAGGTTCAGAAGAAAACACTCTTCAAAAGTTATAAAATAGAAGGCAACAAGAAGAGATATCATGGAAACAAAATTTGAGGATATAATGGCTCAAGAATGGAGATATAAATTCTAAGATCTTTCACAATGATATGTTTCAAAGGTGACATCAAAATATAATTTGTTCTCTAATAGGCCAGGACGGGGAAAGGAAATTTCAACACCAGGAAATAGAAAGAGAATTGGTAAATCATTTAAATGATTGTTAACTTAGAATTGCACGCGTAGGAAATGAACTATAAATTTAGTGCTCCAACACATCGCAAGGATGATTAACAATGAACAAAATATTGTGTTAATGAGACCAATTTCCTTGTCTGAGATTGAAACGGTGGTAATGAACATGCCTAAGAATAAATCCCCTGGTTCAGAAGGATTTACAACAATTTTTTTCAGGCATGTTGGGAATTTTTAGGTAAGGAAATTTGGGAAATATAGGAAGAATCAAGGAGAAATGGATCATTGTATCCAATCCTAAATGCAACATTCCTCTCTTTAGCTCCAAAAGCAGGTCTCTCGGAGAAGCATGAAAGTTTCCGACCTATTTCTATTTGTAATGTGCTCTACAAAATTATTTAATATGTCATTGTTTTATAGATTGAAACCTCTTCTTCCTTTCCTGGTATCTCAAGCTCAATCTGGTTTCGTAGAAGGGTGACAGATTTAAGATGGTTCTATTTTGGTGCAAGAGATTATACACTCATTGAGGGTATCTAAATGCCCAGGTATGATCTTCAAACTTGATCTATCTAATGCATATGATCGAATAAGTTGGACATATTTAGTCCAGATTTTAAGGGCTTTTGGATTTTTAGAACATTGGATAATATGGGTATCGTCTCTTATATCATCAGTCTTCTTTTCCATATTTATTAATGGTTCCCCTTCACAAACATTTCATCCAACAAGGGGATTGAGGCACAAGGATCCTTTGTCACCATTTCTCTTCATTTTAGCTATGGAATGACTTGGTCAAATGTTCCAGAAATCTAGTGAATCGAGATTTATCTATGGGTTTCGCTTGTATGGTGTTGAGCTTCCAATCTCTCATCAACAAACGTTTCACTTGTATGGTGTTTATCTTCCAATCTCTCATCAACATTTTGTTGATGACGTAATATTATTTAGATTTCCTACCTCTAAAGAGTTGAAGAGAATGAGTAGACTTTTGCAAATTTTCATGGAAGCATTAGGTAAGGTAGTGAATAATGATAAAAAACACATTTTTTTTTTAACTTCCCGAAGATGGTTCAACTTAGATTAAGTCAAATGCTGGGTTTTAGTAGAGGCCACCTACCCTCCAAATATTTGGGAGTGCCACTTGTACTATATTATAAAAGGATCTCTACATGGGAAGAACTCCTAGAAAAGAATCGTTGAAAAGTAAAAAAATTGGGCATTTAGGGTGCTAAATTTGTCAAGTCTAGTTACGACAAAAGTAGTATTGCAAGCATTGCCAAATTATCAGCTTTTGGTAATTCCAATTCTAGTTACAGTGTCTAATGAACTGAAATAAATCTGGAGTAACTTCCTATGGAAATGATCTACAAAAACCCGCAAGTGGGCATTGGTAGGGTGGAATAAGTTGTCTAACCCAAATTTGAAGGGTGAATTGGGTCTTAGCAATCCTCTACTAATCAATAAAGTGTATGCTATGAAGATTTGGTGGCTTTGGGTTCAGGGTGGTCCTCAAGTTTGGAAACAAATATGGTACCGTAAATATTTGTTCTTGAGCACTCAAGTTGAGAGGCTGTGTTTTGAAGGAGAGAACTAAGGCTAGGGGGTATGGAATTGGGCATTTCAGACAAAGGATATTGTGAAACAACATGCATTCTGGGAGATCAGAAAAGGGATGACAAAAACTTTCTAAGAGGCATCTTGGCAACAATATCCATTGACGCAAGGGAATGAGAAGTTATAATCTATAAAGATTCTCTCACAAGATCAAGGAGCTCATAAGGTAGCGTATTTTTGGAAGAAAACATATAAATATCACTGTTGGAGACAATGGAAAACAAAATGCAATTGGGAACAATCAAGGGATTGTCACCAGTGGGAGGAATACCAACATACACTACAAAATAGAATGATCTGAGTCTCAAAGAAGAAGGATATACTTAGGTGGGGAGACATTCATTGGGCACTTTCACATTAAAATAAGCTTACACTATGATAACATGCTTTCACTCGCAAGAGAAGTCAAAATTGTGGAACCATCTATGGACAAATTGTGGTTGGCCCAAAATCACGACCTTCTTATGGCTGATAGCTTGGGGGCATTTGTTAACATGGGACCAGTTTCGAAGGAAAGGCTTTGAGGGTGCATCTACTTTTTTGTTTTGTTATAAAGAAGAGGAGTCTGTGAATCACCTTTTACTTGTGTTTCCTTTTGCCTGAAAATTATGGGATTTTGTTCAATAATTATTTAGGCGTGCTATCCCAAACACCACAATAATTAGAACATGGCTAGAAGATTGGTTCGTGTGAAATATCAAACACTCGATGGTCTCAAAAGCTTGGCACCTAGCTCTAGGTTTTACACTTTGGAATCTATAGAAATAAAGGAACCTAAGAATATTTAAAGAAAGATAGAGGACTCTGCCAATCCTACAAGAAATTATTCTCAAGAACATTAGAGAAATAATGTTGGTGTCCCCTTTGGCTACCCAGGATTGTCAACCTGATGAGACTGAGACACTCACTTTAAAGGAACTAAATATCCAAGCCAATTGGGGGGTCACTTATTATTCCCAAGTTGTAAGGAGTATACTTTCGAGTGTGATCTCGTTTGTCTCACCCCAAAATATTTCATCAACTTAAGCTTTGACGGAGCTTCAAAGGGAAATCCAAGTAAAGCAGGTTTTGGGATGAGAACTCTAGTCCCATATATGTTTTCGTTTCCTGTTATGGGATGACCACAAATAATATTGCGGAATTTATGGCACTTGAAAGAGGGCTCCAAATTACTATTAGAGAAGGCTTCAGATTACTTCAGGTCCAGGGAGATTCTGAATTAGTAATCTCTTGTGTCAGTAAATTGTTACTTGGTCACCTGTCAGATAAAATCATCCAAATTTGACATCTAAAGGCGATGGTTACCAATATTAGTGATATGTTAATGAAATTTGACTATGTAATCCCCAACCACACATGACAAAAAGGGAATAAGGTGTCATACTACTTGGAAAATTAGGGCAGTTAAGAGAGACACACCTTTATTGATGAATAATGGATGGATATGGAATGAAGGGATGACCTCCAAGAAGTAAAGAATTGGGTAGAACAGGAAAAATTCGCTGCTAAGGCCCACGCCCTTATGGGGATGAAAATACGGAAACAGATTCCTGGTAGGGGAATTAACCATGACGATGTCAAATATGGTGATGAACCTCTCTCATAAATCCATTTTTCTGATCAATGTTATAATGCGCATGCATGTTTTTGTATGGGAAAAGGACTGGTGCCCCTCGGTGTTAGAGCTAGGCTAGACACTTGGCCTCACATGGAATGTGTGTGGCATCTCCACGCTCCATGTACTTTGGGTTGCCTGCCCATGTCCTCTCAAAATTATTGTTTGCAGTTGGGACTTGGTGGTTTTATTCACTGCATGATCATGAGTAAAGTCATTCCTTCTGTCTGCTTCGATATGGAGTCCTCTTTCCATGGTGGATTGGTTGTAGGAATAGAACTCTTTGATAGGCCGGTAAAGTTCATTAATGAGCTCATCATGTAGCATTGCCTTGGGATGGTTGAGCTCTGGTTCAACCTGTACACTTGGCCCTTGTTGTGCAGGTTGTATGGCGTTCACATCATTCATCATACTTGTCTCATCATGTCTGCAATGTATTATATAGGATTTACGTTGCTCTCAAGGTGGTGGAAAGGTGGTCGTTTTGTCATGGTGGTGGTCGTTCATTTCCTAGAGGTTGATGTGTCTCTATACAAATGGTTGCTACAAGATATGTAGGTAAGAGAATTTGAAGTTCAGTTTCCACTCATATATCCTTAATTGGTCATACTAGGGTCATGTTGTTGTCATTCTCATCGTTGGGTTTCATAGTGTTTTGTGGTCATTTCTAGTTAGAAATTCAAGGCTATTCAGGGTCATTTTCTTTCGTTTCTAAAGATTCAATGTTATTTTACCTTTTTTTACAAAACTTGGGGATTGTTCCGTCCTTTGAATCGGACATAGTCTTACCCTCGACATCTATCAAGACCTTAGACCCCGTCGAGATTTCGTTTATCTATCTAGTGCTCGTTTGTGGGGTTTGGTACCTCGACACCTTCTCCATTTGGTTTTGAAACTTGTTATGGTCTTTATCAATCTTTGATTTTGCAAGTTGTCTTAATATTGGTCGCTTTGGGTTCACAATATTTAGGGACTTTGGGCATCTTGGACAGTCATCAAATTAGGTTTGTGATGGGTATCAATTAATCCTCTTCCGCTTCCCTACATATTCCTCTTGTTTTACAATTAAGTTTTCCTTTTGAATCCTTGTGGGATTACACTCTTGGAGGGTCGGTTTTCAGGTTGTTGTTCGTTTCTCTATGTTCATTGTCGAGTGGTTTGTTTGTAGGTACTATATGGCTCCACGCCAAATATTACCCACCTAGCGGGTTGGTGCTCCTGGGGCATCTTCCTCAAGACACAAGTGTCTTTTCGGGTGGGAATCAATTCCGAATTATTTTGATGCTACCCCTCTTGAGGTTAGAAGGGATATTTTAAATTTGGAAGGTAAGGAATTTGGAGATCATAAATATTTCTCTAATTCAAAGATAAGTTGAAGAAATTTCAAATGGGTGTGAGATCCAATAAAGTTTTAGAGAATAAGACTTCATTTTCTTCACTCCATCACCCAACATCGTCAAATGGAGATGTTGTTAAACATGGTCATCCGTGATAAGAAAGTTGATAACTACAAACTCTTTGCTGGCCAAGAGGAGATTAAAATTATATTGCGAGATGTCAAATATAATCTTGATGATATAGTTGTAAGATTGAGCCATGTGGAACGTTTTGTGGTTTCAAAATCAGACACTGACTTAAATGATCATTACGAAGAGGTAACAATCATTAACTCTTCGCCTCTCAACACTATTCATGCAAACTCTGATATGCCTATGAACACCACCCATGCAAACTCTTCTCTGCATTCGCTAGTCATCATTCTGGATTGAAATGTCCACTAAGCATGCAGTTTTATTTTTTGAAGTTGGAATGAATTTACCTTGTCTAGTGATCTTAGCTTATCTTTCTATTTTTGTAAGAGTTTCCAACTTATGTCCTACGTTATCTTTATTCTCATTTTTTGTATGTCTACAAACCATAGCTATATTATTTTTTGTATATTTGTAGACCATAGTCATCTTGATACGCTATAAGATAGTTGCTTTTTGTAAAGCTTGTTAATGGTAGTTTACTCTATGGGTATGATATTATTGGTGGTCTCGTAATCCTCCATGTCAGATGATGAAAGGAAGAGCTCTCATTGTAACATCTTATGTAATAATTTTTGCCATCAATAGAAATACATGGACCAAATTTACAAAAAAAAGAAACACCACATGGATGGAGATAATAGTGAATAACTTTGATAAAAGTGAGAATTATATAATTATTATTATTACATAGATGAACTAATGTTTTAAACATGTGAATTTTTCATTACAACACTTTAGCACCAATACATTATTTAACTACATTAGCATATTATCCCTTGTTGCACACACAATCCAAATCAATGTAGAAAATCCCATATCACAATGGCCCATATCCTTTCACAATTTTTTCAACTATTCTAATTTTGTATAATTATGTTCTATTCAAAATATGAACAATCGTCTCACATTTTTTTCCTCTATTCTAATTTTGCACAATTATGTTCTATTTACAATATTCTAATTTTGTACAATTATGTTTTATTTACAATATAACAACTAATGAAAGATGAAATAAGATAGTGAATTGTAATAATTTATCCTCTTTCCTGGATTCTTTTCCTTCTTTTAAATTTGTAGAAATTTTAAAATATGAATAATGGAATTCAACAAAACATTTTCTAATCATATAATAAGATTATAAATTTATAATCATGAGATTGTAATCAAATAAATGGTAATAATCAATTAAAAGTCTTATAAATATTGTTAATAAAATCGTCTAATCTTGTAGTAAAATTCTCCATATCATTTTAAATTTAATAATAGAAAATAAATTATCTGTCAATCAATAATTCCAATAAAATTTTCAATGATTTTAATAAATTCATAATTAAAAAAAACCTCAAAAACATAATATACCCTACATCATATTTGAGTCATGATAAAACTCTAATCATACCTAAAACTTTTATCAATCTATAATCAAGACAAATATTATTTTATCATACCTAAAACTTTTATCAAATCTATAATCAAGACAAATATTATTTTATTATAATATTACATAATTCTATGTAAAATTAATATTGATGCAATAAATTAAATTATAAATTTTCAATTTTGAAAAAAAAATAATAATGCAAAAATTATACTAACTAAAACACAATTATCATGCTTCTCTCACAATTTTATCTCTACTAAATAAGATTAAGGCGCTTGTATAACAAAAAACAAATCTACCATCTTATTAAAAATACATTTTTAATTAATTTAACCATAGATAAAATACCTTACGATAACCCACAACTAACAAATGTCTCCCCTTACTTGGTCAGCCTTATAAACTTTATTGCAATCATTTCACACTATACAAACAACAACAAAAATTATAGCAAAAACATGCCCCACTCTTCGGTGCCTTTCGTTGCGACAATATATTTCGGATAACACTAAAAGTTCATATCATTTTCTTAATCAATATATATCCCTTTAAATAATTGAAAGGTGATCCTTTTTTCATAGAAAAAGACGATACAACACACATTGGTTGGCTATAGATAAACCATAGAAGCAACCTCATGTGAGGAGAATCACACATATGGTCACGGCAACTCCTCTCGCTTTCTTGTGTTTTCCTTTTATTTTTGTATTTAATTTTTTGTAATATACATAGCATGCGCTTCTGCATTTGATTGTGCAGAAATTGAGAGTTGCACAAGGAAATTTTTGGATTTATTAGGAAAAGAATTGAAGAGTGACAATAGCATAATGTTAAGGGGCGGTTAGCTAACGATGAACATGTAAGGTTTGATGTTGGAAGCATATATATAATCTATGAACTATGGGAAAATGAAGTTGGTGTTGTGTTGTTGGTTATGAAAGGTCGTTCCATGGAGATTCTGAGAAACACAAGACTGACAACTTTTCTAGGCTAGAAACTTTTCCAAAGGACAAATTCACTCATCGGAGCAACTCGCAACGAGAATCGATTCTATAGGTTTGGTCTTATCATCATTCTGATTTGGAATTATGCATCAATTTTAGAAATCTTCCGTGCTACATTGAACTAAAATTTTGGATTTGTGGGCTTCTAGTTTTTTATCCCTTCCTTAGGAATGATTATCCTAGGAGGCTTATTCTTCTCTCTGTTGTGAATTCCTGTCCCTCCCCTGGTCCTCCTCTCCTCCTTCATTATGTCCACCCTACTCTGTCTCCTCATGTCCCTCCCTGGTCTCATCCCTCTATGTTTTCCTCTCTTGTGCTCTAGTTAACTATTCCTACTCCTCCCTACCTTTGTCCTCCCACTTAGTTCTAAAGGTTCTCCTTTTGCTTCCCCTCTGTCAGCCCTTCGTTTGGATTTCCCCTTGTTTCAATCCTATAACTATGGTTAGGCGAAGATTATCTTCTACTTGGTACAATGGTAGATGAGGACGTCTTGGTTTCAATGAGCCATCTTAGATGTGTAAGAGCAAGTTTGGAAATCAAGATGCTACATTCCTAATAGACATGTGGAATAAGAAACCATGGAATGGATTCCCAATGTGGGAAATTTCACTAGGGTGTGGACTACCTCTTACATGTGAACTACTAATATCTATTGGCATATAAAGACCCTAATGGGTAGAGTCCTAACTAAAAGGGTAGATACATGGCAAGAACTGATCATATGCATGAAAAAGTTGTTGGACAAAGTTGATAGGCTCAATAAAAAAGTCATAATCCACTTATATAGGTGGAAGCAATTTCAAATGGGTGTCGAATCCAAGAAAGTTTTAGAGAAGAAGACTTTATTTTCTTTACTCCATTACCCATCATCGTTAAATGGAGACACTGATAACTGCAAACACTTTGTTGGCCAAGAGGAGATTAAAAGAATATTGTAGGATATCAGCTATAATCTTGATGATATAGTGGTAAGTCTGAGTCACGTGGAACATTTTGTGGTTTCAAAATCAAACATTGACTCAAATGATCATCACAAAGAGGTAACAATCATTAACACTTTGTCTCTCAACACTATTCATGCAAACTCTGATTTGCCTATGAACACCACCCATGCAAACTCTTCTTTGCATTCGCCAGTCATCATTCTGGACTAAAATATCCACCAAGCATGTAGTTTTAGTTTTTGAATTTGGAAGGAATTTACCTTGTCTAGTGATCTTAGTTTATCTTTCTATTTTTGTAAGAGTTTCCAACTTATGTCCAATGTTATCTTTACCCTAGTTTTTTTTATGTCTACAGACCATAGCCATATGGTTTTTTGTATGTCTACACACCATAGTCATCTCGATACGTTGTCAGGTAGTTACTTTTTCTAAAGCTTGTTAATGGTAGTTTACTCTATGGGTATGGTATTACTGGTGGAATCATAATCCTCCATGTCAAATGATGAAATGAAGAGCTCTCGTTGTAACATCTTATGTAATACTTCTTGCTATCAATAGAAATACATGGACCAAATTTACAGAAAAAAACACCACATGGATGGACATAATAGTGGATAACTTTGATATAAATGAGAATTATATAATTATTATTATTACATAGATGAACTAATGTTCTAAACATGTGGTTTTTTCATTACAACACTTTAGCACCAATACATTATTTAACTACCTTAGCATGCTATCCTTTGTTCACACACAATCCAAATCAATGTAGAATTTTTTGTATCACAATGGCCCATATCCTTTCACAATTTTTTTTCCTCTATTCGAATTTTGTATAATTATGTTCTATTCAAAGTACGAACAATTTTTTCCTCTATTCTAATTTTGCACAATTATGTTCTATTTACAATATTCTAATTTTGTACAATTATGTTTTACTTACAATATAACAACTAATGAAGGATGAAATAAGATAGTGAATTGTAGTAATCCATCCTCTTTCTTGGTTTCTTTTCCTTCTTTTAAATTTATAGAAATTTTAAAATATGAAAATGGAATTCAAAAAAACATTTTCTAATCATATAATAAGATTATAAATTTATAATCATGAGATTGTAACCAAATAAATGGTAGTAATCAATTAGAAGTCTTATAAATATTGTCAATAAAATCGTCTAATCTCGTAGTCAAATTCTCCATACCATTTTAAATTTAATAATAAAAAAATAATTTTTCCATCAATCTATAATTCCAATAAAATTTTCAATGATTTTGATAAATTCATAATTAAACAAAACCCCAAAAACATAATATACCATACATCATAGTTCAGTCATGATAAGCTAATCATACCTAAAACTTTTATCAAATCTATAATCAAGACAAATATTAATTTATTATAATATTACATAATTCTCAAAAATTAATATTCATGCATTAAATTAAATTATAAATTTTCAATTTTGAAAATAAAAACGAAATAATAATTAATAATCCATAAATTATACTAACTAAAAACACGATTATGATGCTTCTTTGACAATTTTATCTCTGCTAAATAAAATGAACGCGCTTGTATAATAAAAAAATTTCCACTATATTATTAAAAATACATTTTTTATTAATTAAACTATATATAAAATACTTTACGATAAGCCACAACTAACAAATGTCTCCCCTTTCTTGGTCAGCCTTGTAAACTTTATTGCAATCAATTCCTCTCTTTGTTGCTTGCATTGATTTGTCGTTGAAATGTACCCAACGAAGGCGCCTTTAGTTGCGACAATATCTTTCAGATAACACTAAAAGTTCATATCATTTTCTTAATCAATATTATATTCCTTTAAATAATTGAAAGGTGATCCTTTTTTCATAGAAAAAGACGATACAACAACACATTGGTTGGATATAGATAAACAATAGAAGCAACCTCATGTGTCACTGCAACTCCTCTGGCTTTCTTGTGTTTTTCTTTTATTTCTTTTATTTAATTTTTTAATGAAATATACATAGCATACGCTTCTGCATTTGACTGTGCAGAACTTGAGAGTTGTACAACTAGTTTGGATTTCAACTTATATGAAATTTCTGGATTTATTACCGGAAGAATTGGAAAGTGACAATAGCATAATGTTAAGGATGAATATGTAAGGTTTGATGGTGGAAGTATACATATAATTTATCAATTATGGAAAAATGAAGTTGGTGTTGTGTTGTTGGTTATGAATGGTTGTTCCATGGAGATTTTGAGAAACACAAGATTGGCAACCTTTCTAGGCTAGAAACTTTTCCAAAGGAGTAATTCACTCATCGGAACAATTCACAACGAGAATCGATTTTATAGGTTCGGTCTTATCGTCATTCTGATTTGGAATTATACATCAATTTTAGAAATCTTCCTTGCTACATTGAACTCAAATTTTGAATTTGTGGGCTTCTAGTTTTTTATCCCTTCCTTAGGAATGATTATCCTTGGAGGCTTATTCTTTTCTCTGTTGTGAAATCCTATCCTTCCCCTGGTCCTCCTTTCCTCCTTCATTATGTCCTCCCTACTCTGTCTCCTCACGTCCCTCCCTGGTCTCATCCCTCTATGTTTTCCTCTCTTGTGCTCCAGTTAACTATTCCTACTCCTCCCTACCTTTGTCCTCCCATTTAGTTCTAAAGGTTCTCCTTTTGCTTGCCCTTCGTCAACCCTTTGTTTGGATTGCCCCTTGTTTCAATCCTATAACTATGGTTAGGCAAAGATTATCTTCTTCTTGGTACAATGGTAGATGAGGACGTCCTGATTTCAACGAGCCATCTTAGATGTGTAAGAGCAAGTTCGGAAATCAAAATGCTACATTCCTAATAGACATGTGGAATAAGAAACCATGGAATGGATTCCTAATGTGGGAAATTTCACTAGGGCGAGGACTACCTCTTACATGTGAACTACTAATATCTATTGGCATATAAAGACCCTAATGGGTAGAGTCCTAACTAAAAGGGTAGATACATGGCAAGAACTGATCATATGCATGAAAAAGTTGTTGGACAAAGTTGATAGGCTCAACAAAAAAGTCAGAATCCTTGCCATGAACCTGACAAACCTTGACTTTTCCTAAAATAAAATAAAAATAAAATAAATAATTATAATTAATAATTAAACTAGCCTGAATCCATCTTAATTTTGTATCTACCAAGTGTCGAGAAGGATCAAACCTTGAGATGCAAACCTCTTTTAGAGTGAAAAGAGATTTGATCCCTCTCAACGCTTGGTAGATCTAGAGTTAAGATGGATCTATGCTAGTTAAAATGAAGTTCTGTAGTTTTACATGTTTATTGCACTAAGAGGTGCTCTCCATTCCAATATGGTAGCGATGTTGTAATGTCAACATAAACATTTTGACTTGGCAAAAAATAAAATGATCTATATATATATATATATGAACAAAAGTATAAAATTATCATGGTATACAAGCCCATGGTATTTGTCCATGATATTTGTTATGAAAAAGGCTATTTAAAGGCTTGAGGAAACCAATTATGGAATGCAAAAGTACTAGGTTAAATCCATCTTTACTTCATATTGGATCCCTCTCGACACTTAGTGGATCCATATTTAAAATGGATAAGAGCTAGTTAATTAATATGAACTTTTGGAAGATCATGATTATCATAATACATATAACTACATAAATATGTGTATGACTATTTTTTTATATATATATGTTTTATAATTTTTTCTTTTCAAATAATTTTTTAATGTAATATACATAACATAGATTAACTTTATGTATATAAGTTAGAAAAAATGTTTATTGTAGGCATTAAGAGTTTATATGGTTATTAACTAAATAATAAATTTAAGCATAAAATTTTGAAATATGACAATTATGTATATAAATCATTATTATTTAAATTGTTTTAAATGCAATATATATATTATGATTTTTTATAAGAAATTGTTTATAATTTTATTAATAAAAAATTGCAACAAATTAAATTTAGCAAAACTATTGTTTTTATTATTACTTGTATTATTCTTTATTTTTATTGTTTTTTCAATTGATCATTCATATATATATAACAATTTATTAAGACATCTCCTTTATAATGTGAATGGAGGCAATAACATCATTATTATTATTACTATCTTATTTTAATTTAGGATCTATCAAGTTTTGAGAGGGACCAATTCTCTTGAGGTGCAAACCTTTTTTTAGTGTAAAACTTGAGGAAAGGTTTGCACCTCTAAATATTTGATCCATCTCGACTCTTGATAGATCCGTAGTTAAGATAGATCTATGCTAGTATATATATATATATATATATATATATATATATATATATATATCTTTAAATAGCTTACACTAAAGAAGAATATCATGGGAAAAACCATGGATTGTCAAAATCCAAAGTCCAAAATTACAATAATTTAATTGAATCAAAATGTTTACATAACATTATAATATTTCTTCCACACTACACTAAAAAGGTTTCTCAATGTAATTATTTATTTTACATTTAAATCTAATATTTTAATATCTCATTAATATAATCTTCTATGCCAACATTTCCTTCCTACTCTATTGTAAAGCACCTATCGGTACAACAAATTTTTCTCTATTAACAAAAATAAAAAAATACAAATCACATTTCTCAATTTAAAAAAAAATTAATCATATAAATAAATTCATAATTAATCAAACACCTTAATTACATCATTCCAATATCTACAAAACTAAGAATAGATTCATAATTAATCAAACTCTTTATTACAAAACTAAGAATAAATTCACAATTTATCAAACTCTTTAATTACGTACAAAATTAAGAAAACTTCAATTATAAGCGAATTATAAGAGAATTTTTAATTGACAAACAAAACTAGGAAAACTTCAATTATAAACGAATTTTTAATTAAAAACTTATTTTAATATAAAATTAATTTACTCTTAAATTTATTATTTATAATTTTTCAACTATAAATGTTTTATATAACCCTATGTCATTGTTTAATTTTATCCAATTATAATATATAATTATTTATATAACCGACCTATAAATTATGAACTTAATTATCATAAATAAGTTAATATATTTATAAATATTTGGCATAATAATAATATTCTGCGCTTTTGTCGGTGATAGATTAGTTCAATATTTTACTCTAAATGTTGGAAGATCTTATTAGCTTGTAAGCATTGACGGGACCTTACTTTTTTAGTTTTAACTTTGTGTCTCTCTAATTGTAATATGATATATCAATTTACGTTATCCCACTGTGAGATATTTCCTTAAAAAATATGATGGAATGCGAGATATTTCCTTAAAAAAATATGATGGAATATAAAGATTTATAATAGTTTTAAAAGTTATTTTGGTGAGGGAGGATGAGTTTATTTAGAATCATGAATGGTAAATGGGAGATTTTTAGATAAGTTTTGTTTTTTTTAGGTGGGAAAATCTATCATAATTTAGTTGTCAAATTAATAGTGAGGACAATCATCTATGCCTACTAATCACGAATGTGCGCTGACTCATCACTGTTATTCAAGGAAAAACCCAGTCACCTGGAATAACCGTCTGGTGGTCCGTAACGGGGCAGACTTTCGCTCCTGCCAGATGCTTCTAGGTATTGGGTCATTAACCTGTTTCGTTACGTCTGAGAAAGACGAACTCTTAGCCAAGCAAAAGCAGTTTTAGGGCATACTCCAAGCCCGATTTTTAGATAAGTTATTGTGTTGGCATCCTCTATATATAGATTTTATTCAATATTTTTATTGAGTTAATATATCATAGTTTATTCTCTTTTATGTAGGGTGACTATCATTATTAATATTGAAAAGTATCAGTTAATTGTTTAGTCACCTTTTTTTGTCGAGTTATTATAATATGGATGGGACAATTGATAAGTAGTTAATTCTCATTGAAAATGGCCATTACGTCAATCTGTATTATCACTTCGTCATGACTAATCTAGTTGCAGGCACTCAAATCATTTAAATAATGGATTGTCTGGTGGCTATCCTGCTTGGGCAATCCAGTCCTTGGTTCGCATACATCATTATGGAGTCTTTAAATCCAACACCAATGTGGACTTCTCCCTCCCCAGGCGAGTTTATCTATGCTTTCTATCTCTATTGATTTCCATTGTTGTTATTTCCTTTTCTATCTCTCGAATTCCTTGCTCTCTTAACTAGGGTTAACTTGTTGCAACTTTGTGGCTTTTCCTCTAGTCACCTCTACACTTTCTAACTTCCCAGTCAATTCTCTCCTCCTCCATCCTTGTTGTAAAATCCCTCTAGTTTTTCTTCCCCTCGTCTTTGCATCTTAGACCTAAATTTACCTCCCGAATCCCTCGTTATCACAAGCCACATCCTCTTTGTTTTTTTACTCCACTATACTCCATTGTGCCACCCCTTTGCATGGATCTTCTAGCTTATGTATCCTCACCATTTTAGTTAACATGTCTTGCAGCGTTGCCACTCCTTCTGGCTAATACTATGCTAGTAGAGCCCCTCCACCTCGTACCTGGGCACAAGCAACTGTTGCAGCAACACATATAAGATACATGTACATTACCCCTTGCTTGGTCAACAAAGAAATAGAGTCATTGAATGAGAAGTCCAAATTAAACAGAGATTTCTATTGGATATTCAAGTGGAAGAAGATGTTGGCCAATGGGTTTCTGACATTGGCAATACTCACAATGACACACTTAATATATGTTGACAATAAATTTGTATTGACAGATGAAGAATATTATGGAAAGATTATCATTGAAAAAAGCCAAGGATGTGAAGAAATCCTCTTCTGCATTGATGCTCTGCAACAAGTCAACAAGATGGACCATAAGCTCAACAAGTTTTCCAGAAAATTGGATAATATGAACATTGAAAGTAGTGAGGAGGAGGACCTAGCCCCTGCTCCTATCTAGGTGGACTCTCCTAGCCCCTGCTCCTATCTAGGTGGACTCTCCCAACAGTAAAAAAATGATGTATAGTTTTAGTTTTTTGTGCATTGAAATTCAAAGCAACTTTCCTGGTTTTGTCAATAATCTTTTCGATTCTCCGGTTATTACTATACTTTTTAACTATATTCATAATTATCTAATCATACTTTATTTCATTTTAGGATCTCCTTTTAAAACTTTAAATATGTTTTTGTATTTTTTTTCTTCTTCTAATTTTCATATATATATTATTATTTTAAAAATGAAAACATATATATAAATTTATTTGGAAAAAATTATTTTAAGTTATTTTTTGAAAGATAATCATAAATGAATTATTTTTAAAATTAAAACATTTATATAAATATATTTTAAGTTATATTTTTGAAAAATAATTATAAATATATCAACTTGGGTGTTGATTATTAATATAATAAAATAAAAGTCAATAATAATAATAAAATTTAAGAGGTTTTATTATTCAATTTACATCTTTTATTAAATTTAATTGGGAAAGTTATTTTTAAATAGTTGGGAGAAAAGAATACAATCTTCTCCACCCAAAGTCAAATCTTAAAAATGACATGATAAATGTTGTCACTATACACAGATTCCTCATATGACATATACAACATTATACCTATAAAAATATATATTAATAGATTATTATTTAATGTAATTTAAATACGGGCAATTAAATTGATTGGATAGATATTAAAAAATTGCTTAAATCTCTTTCAATAAACTATCATTATTAGATAGATAACTAAGAAAAGAAAGTCATCATATTGATAGTATAAGCCCAAATAATAATAATTTTTTAAAATCATTTTTCGAATAGTTGCATGAACACGACCTAATATAGACAAGAAGAGGATATAAGCATTAGATGGGTGTAAATAATGAAAGCGACATGTGAGGTGGATCACACATATCACTTTCCTAAGCATGGCTTTGGTTATGTGGAGTCAGCGTAGTTGTGGGTCCTTTTGGAGTGAGCATAATATTAGATAATTAGATAACCAATATGATATTAGATATTAGATAATCACATCAACTTAAGTCCCACATCAATATGGGAGACTTTTGCGTTAATGCCCATATAAATAAAGTGAGGTTATGTGATTCCTTGCTTTGATGCTCATTAATTTAATAAGTCATTGTATAATGTTACACATGCCATATTAAATATTTTAAACTTAAACCTGCCATATTAAATTTAACAACGAGTTTTATTTGTTAAGTGAATATTACATATTAAATTTAACATCGAGTTTAAGTGAATATTAGTTATTAAAGTAGAGCAACATCTCAAGCACGCTATTATATTATGAATCAATATTATATTGTTCAATAGTTAAAAAAAAAAAATTTAATGATTTTTTTGCCCTCGTGATGGGTTGATTGGACGAAAAAATTTCACGATGGGCAACTTTTGGAGAGTACAGTGGAAAGTAAGTTTAAAGAAAAATATGGTATTACAGAGGATATTAATGGGTACGATATTAATGATTAGCATGCGGACATATTGTTTGAGGAGAAGGGTGGCGGCCCTCGGTGTGAGTGTTCAACTCCAAACTCAGAGCCACATGCATTTTACGAGGCACATCGTTAGATCTCTAGGCAAAACAAATTGAAAGCAATTCATCTGTTTTTATCACTCACAAGTGGAAGGTGGGTTAGTGAAGTACGTACAAACTTAAGGTGGTAAAATGTCTTATGTCGTCTTGTGATTACATTGCCCATCCTATGGCGGATTGCTTGTGTGCACCATCACTACTTACAGCAGAAGGAAACTCATTTATGGCCAAATAATGTGAGAATGTTTTGACAGTAATGTGAGAAATATCTGGCTCACAATGAAGACAATCTCTTCTCCTTATCCCCACCTGCACGCTTTACCCTTCACGTCCCTGACTCTTTATATCTGCATTATCATGGAAGCAGGGTGGCAAAACAATTGTGGTAAGGTGGTCATCTGTGAGTTATATTCTGCTTGGGGAGAAGGTACAACATCTGTGTGTTGCTTTTTGTTTTTTCCAGTAAGTTTGAGTCACGGTGGAGGGAAACTAAGGAGATCCTTTTGTTATAGAGTCTGTAATGTTTCATTTAACCTTTGTTCGCTGGTGACACAGCTCATTAAGTACAGGGGAAATATTTTTTGTCCTCTTCCTTCATGAGTTGGTGGTGGTTTTACCCTCGATGGATCTCCAACATTCAGAACCTACGAACATATCTTTTCACTGTCCAATTTTGGTTTGTAGAGTGTGGTATCAAGGTACATTCTCCATTTGGTTTTAGTAGGGTTGTGGCTCTAATATTTGGTCAAATGTTCAATATTTGTTTCATGGTTAAGGCTCCAAACATTGTCTAGTTAGGTACTCCTCCTTCCTTTATACATTGGGTAATGCAAAGTTTGGGGTATCAATATTTTCATCTCTACTCACATCTTGGGTTGTTTAGTCTCAAACAAAAAACACATACTGTTTTTCATCTTATATGTCCTTTAGAGTTGGAGGCTCATTTTGAAAATAGGTATCCACATCCTCGACTAATCCAAGTAGGTCTTTATGCCACGCTCCTTGTTTGTTTTATTTGCAGTTTCACTAGTTTTATGGCTCCACGACAACGTCTTCCCTATCAAAGGGGTGGCAAATCTTCCGGCCCATCCTCGACGAGAGGATGTTGTTTATTTGAATGGGAATCAGTTGCACGATTCTTTGACACAACCCCACTAGAATTCCGAAAGGAAATACTCCACCTAGAGGCAAAGGAATTTGGCGAACATGCTTATTTCTCTGACTAAGAGATTGGAAAAAATAGTCTCAAATGGGTTCATGACCTGGGCAAGTTTCGTAAAATAAGACCACATTTTCTTCATTCCATCACCCATCATCATGAGCTAGATAATATGCTCACAATGGTCATCAGAGACAAGCAAATTGAAAATTACAAGTTGTTTGCGGGACATGAGAAGATAAAAGGAATTCTTCGGGACATTAGATATAATTTGGATGATATAGTGGTGAGACTGTCTAGCATTGAACATTACATGGTCTCAGATTTAGACACTGAATCAAATGAACATTGTGATGTGCCGACAATCATCAACAATCCAACTCCAACATCTCCAAACACCAACTTTTTTGCAACATCGCCAATAATTATCTTAGACTAAAAAGTCCACTTTGCAACTACTCTATGGGTCTCACAGTGAAATTTTTATGTTTTTTTGTAAACAGTCTTATTAAAATTTTGTAGATACTAATCTTTAGAAGGCATATATGTAATGGGGTACAAAATATAGTTCTTGGTAGGAATGGTAAACAAGAAGATTCAGCTGTCAACAACTACAATCCTGACGAATCTTAGCTTACTCATGGGTAGACGGTCGTTTTGTTGAAACCATTTTTGAAGACTTAAGCAAAACCTTGGGTCAATCAAGATTTACCAAGCCATCTGTAAATCTTAAAAAGGTTTACTTTCATAAAGTTTACCATGTAAATTGTTCTATGAATAAGTAATAAAAATCAAAGGAAAAAAAAGTGAATAGGTTTTTATATATTTGGTAGGGTATCAATCCTAATTTCAAAAGAAGTATATCGATTTTATATGGGGTAGAGGATATGTTACAAATAAAATAATATAATAGAGAATTTTATAATTTATTAAGAGTTTAAATTCTTGGTTAATTATTTAATTATTATAAAATTTTAAAGTGATTTTGGTTAGAAAAAAAGAAAAAAGAAAAAAGAAAAAGAAAAAGAAAATATATATATATATATATCTATATCTATCTATATATATATATAAAAGTTACGAGTTATTGAAATTGTAAGATGAATGTTTTAAAGTAATATATATAGATATAGATATATATATATATATATATATATATATATATATATATATATATATATATATATAGATATATAAGTTATGAGTTATTGAAATTGTAAGATAAATGTTTTAAAGTAAAAAAATAGGTTAAGTAGGTATAGTTGGACATACTATGTGACCTTAATTTTAATGAATAAAAATGTTGTGAAAAAATTGGGTGCATTATCCCCTCCACTTTTCATATTTCAATATTTTAAAGCAGGAGGAGGATTAAATGCTTTCCACATTCTTTCCCCTCTCATTCTCTCATCTCATGGAAGTCATTGTTTTTGAAAATGCAAAAAGAAAATTCTAAATTTTGATTTTTGCCTTATTTAAAATTGAGGAAATTTGAAATTCCATATCAATAGACAACTTGAGGAGTTAACTGAGATGACATGACACTTGTCACTTAGTTAAGAACAATCAATTCGAGTTAATGAGTTGAGGTTCAATTTACTTGTGTTGATTCCTAAAAAATAGGAGTCTATCTCATTTAATTCGAGTTAGGGGCATGAAGTTCAGTCGTGTGCAGAGTGTTTCTAAATTTTAGGAGCCTAGGTTGAGTTAATTTTAGTTGTAACAATTTAATTCAGTTAAACTAAGTTATGGTCAACTAAACTAGTTCTAACTAATAGAGGAACTAGTGGAAGGTCAAGTTGTGGAAGTGGAACTTCAACCACACTAAGTGATCATCCAGATAACTAATCAATCAACCTAAATTAGCTCATGCATGCAAAGAATTCGAGTTACCCAGTTGAGATTGGAGTTCAAGGGAAGCGTACTATCAATTGTAAACTATTCCAAGTTTTACAGGTGGTGCATGCAGTCAGAGGGTGAGCTTAAAGGAACTACACAATCCTATGGAGGAAAATTCCTATTAAATAGAGGCCTAATTCCTTAATGAACAACGCAAGGAAATATGAGCTTGGGAAGGATTTAAAATGGCTAAGTGTTGGGCCAGGTTCAGTCAGTAAGACAAAGAGATAGTATATACACTTGCAGGGTGTGCTCAGGCTTAAGCAAACATTGCATTTATTCTCTATTCTCTGATTAATGTAATACAAATAGTAAGGGGTTTTTGAGAAGTTTTTTTCCCATAGATAATTCTTTGTGTATGTTTGATGTTTCCTTTTGAATGTCTATGATTTGTGTTCTAGATTGTGAATTGTATTCCACAGATCAGTAGAGTATCTTCAATTCTTGTGATTTAGCAAATTTCATGAACAATATTGAATCTACACATTAATTTCTACATGGTATCAAAGATGGAATCACTGTAGAGAAGAGATTTCGAAGTTGTCATTGCAGGAGATTCAAATTTGAAGATCAATGTTAATTTCCCTGAAGAAGACTTGGTATCTCTAGCCCTTTTGGGCCTTCCCGAGAGCTGGCATAGCTATCAAGATTCGGTAAATGGTAGGGAGAAAATACCAAGTTGGGAACACTTATGGTACGATCTAGTGCAAGAGGAAATAAGGAGGAATACCAGAGATTGAACGTCATTCAAAGAAGAGGAAGAGGACTTTGCATTAGTCAACAAGGGAAAGAAGGCCAAGGGAAAGAAGTCCTAAGGTGAAGCTAATTCCAACCAAGAGGGTGTTGGGCCTTGAAATTGTCATTCACTTCCATTACATTTTCACTTATATTTCCATATTGTCACCTTCACTCCACCTCTATTTCATTACATTTACCTTACCATTATCATTATTGGGTCACATTTATGTTTTTCCAAACTTTATTAATTCTTAGCACTTTTAAATGAATTTATGGTTAAAAGTTAGAAAACAATGTGCATATGCTTATACCTAACAAGTGGGATGAGATTGTTGACATGTGTAGGTCAAAATGAAGCTTCTAAAATACCTTTATGTGGCCTCCCAAAACCAAATTCGAATTTGAGTGGAGAAGATCATGGGATCATAAGGATATGTGTCTCATTTCCTATTTGTATTGAAACTCTAAGAAGACATGTGTCTTATCATTTCCTATTTTGATTGTAACTCTAGAGATATAGGGAGAGATTCATGGACTCTCATTAATGAGATAGCTTCTCATCTTTTTGTATAAATAGGGGAAGTTTTCTCCTATCAAGGGGGGTAAAAGGAGGAAAAGAAGAGAAAGAATTATAGAATGTTTTGTAACAAGGCTTGAGATGGAATGAGATGTAAAGTGAAGAGCTATTGATGTAATGAGATTAGGAGTGTAGATTTCCATTGTGTAAAGTTGTGAGTTTATCAATAAAGAAGGTTCTTTTCTATTATTTAATTTTAGGATGTGAGTTTTGCGAGTTGCAATGCTATTGGACAATGGAAGGGCCCCCATCAACCATGTGCATATCTTTGTAAATTTGTAAGATTAATTAGTTTGTTTTACTTTGATTCATGCAAATAGTTTAGTTTTCTATTGCAAATGTTATTTTATTTTTCAAATGTAGATTTACCTCACTGTGTAATTTTATGTTTCCTAAGGGCATCTCAAGAAAGTAGTGTTTTATCTATTTTCTAAAATTGTATTGCTTGAAGCATTAGAGCATAGAATGATTTAGTTTTCTTTCACATGTTTTTACAATGCTTTCTTAGATTCAGCTTTACATTCACTGTTTAACCCTATGTTTTCCAAAGAGCTTCTCAAGAAGGTAGCATTCATCTATTTTCCAATATTGGTTGCTTGAGGCATTAAGAATAAACAATGATTTAGTTTCTTTCCTTATGCTTTGTCATGCTTTTTAGATTAAGCTTTCATCTATTGTGTAATTTCATGATCAGCCAGTCCAAGAAGGTAGTTCTTCCAATTTGGGTTGCCTAAGAGGCATTAGATCACATAGTAGCTGCAAGTTTTTCTTTCCATGCTTTTATGATGCTTTCTTATATCACATCTAAGGTATACTCAATTGCTTAAGTCATTTCAAGAAGATGATTTTGACATCTTCCTATATTGAATGTTCACAATAGTATTTAGGTATGCAGTAGATCATAGTTGTTTTTATATTGCTTGCTTTCATTTCATAGAATAGGATTAATTTTGTTTTTGATCAAGAGTTTGCAAGGATAGGATAGGAAGTGATTTCGTTTTCATCTTATCAATGAATAAAATTGTATCTAGAATAACGATCTGCTTTTCATAGGCACAGTGTTGGCCTAGATTAGACTAACCATTCAAGTTTTTGATTTGATTCTATGCAAATTATGTTAGTTGAAGTACATTTCATTTTCTTCCTTATTAGAAATTAGTTTTTATATTAAACATCCATTAGACTTAGTTGATCATTAACACTTAACATCCATTAAAATCATTAGGCATAAAAGAAAAAACCCTCAAAACAATACAAAAACATACTCAACGAAGTAAGAAACAAGGTTAACTAAGCACATATTGTGCACCACACTTCATTAGTTTACTAACCCTGGTCGATAATTTATGTTAGCAATTTAAGACATTAAATTGACTGAATAGAGGGCAAGAAGAAAGACTTGTCCAAAATCAAGTGCTTTCACTGTCATGAATTCAGGAACTATGCCACAAAGTGTCCACATAACAAGGCAAGCAAGAGGAGTCTGCAATAGTAGCAATAGATGAAGCTTTGGCTTCATAGTTTGAGCTTGAATTTACTCTGATTGCATGCATGGCCAACATAGTGATGGGAATCGTGTGGCACCTGGACAATGGTGCCTCATTCCACATGACATGGAATAGATATTTTTTTAGTGAATTGGAGGAGAAAGACCTTAAGATGAACTTTGAGTTTGGAGATGAAAGAAGGTACAATGCTACTGGGATCGGTATTGTCACCTTTCAAAGGGATTCAAGCTCCCCTCTCAGACTCAAGGATGTGATGTTTATTACTGGTCTAAAAAAGAATCTTATCTCCATTGCCGTTTTGGAAGACCGTGGTTACGATGCGATCTTTAGCAAAGGAAAGGAATTCCTGAGACACATAACCGTGCGGAAGGTGAAGCAGATTGGAGTTCGAGTCAAGAACTTGTATGCACTTGAGGTAGAAGATGCATTCAAATCCTTGAGGAGCAAGGCATATAATAGAGATGTGGTGGTTGAGAGGGAACATATTAGACCTCTCAACATGCAGCCTCAGAAGAAGCCTCAGGAAGTTGTGGAGTAACCACAAATGGAGAGGAAAAAAGGAGGAAGTGTGGAGACATCCACTAAAGCAAATACCTCCAGTAAGGGGACAGTTCGAGCCAAGAGGGCAGAGGGAGAACATGCATGTATACCTCCAGGATTGAGGTGGAGCGATGTAGATACTCAGTCCAAGAGTTGCAGAAATTTGGGAAGGGTCTATGATGGAATTCTCCTCATGGATCATTACCTTGTTATGGGGGTCGACAATATTTAGTAGCAGGAGGATCATTTTCAGCCAGATACTGAGGAGTGTAAAGGAGTGTTGACAACAGAGGAGGAGGCTCAGTAGCAGAGTCAACAACAACACAATTTTCCCAATAGATAGTTGCAGACGCAATTGATTCAATTTGTATTTTTTTTATGCTTCTCAGTTGCAGTAGCAACAACAACAATGAGAGGTGTTGCATGCAATACATTCCAAAGTTTCTAGATCGGGGTAGTTGAGAATCCCTTTCTTGATAGAAGGGAGTGTTGAAAATGCAACAATAAAAGTCTCAATTTTGATTTCTTCCTTAATTAAAATTTAGGAAATTCGAAATTCCATATCACCAGACAACTTGAGGAGTTAACTGAGGTGACATGACACTTGTCACTTAGTTAAGAACAATCAATTCGAGTTAATGAGTTGAGGTTCAATTTACTTGTGTTGATTCCTAAAAAATAGGAGTCTATCTCATTTAATTCAAGTTAGGGGCATGAAGTTCAGTTGTGTGTAGTGGGTTCCTAAATTTTAGGAGCCTAGGTTGAGTTAATTTTAGTTGTAACAATTTAATTCAGATAAATTAAGTTATGGTGAGTTAAACTAGTTCTAACTAATGGAGGAACTAACGGACGGTTAAGTTGTGGAAGTGGAACTTCAACCACACTGAGCGATCACCTAGATAACTAATAAATCAACCTAAATTAGCTCATGCATGCAGAGAATTCGAGTTACCCAGTTGAGATTGGAGTTCAAGGGAAGTGTATTATTAGTTGTAAACTATTCCAAGTTGTACAAGTGGTGCATGCAGTCAAATGATGAGCCTAAAGGAACTGCACAATCATATGGAGGAAAATTCCTATTAAATAGGGGCCTAATTCCTCAAGGAACAACCCAAGGAAATAGGAGCTTGGGAAGGCTTGAAATGGCGAAGTTTTGGGCCAGGTTCAGTTAGTCAGGCAGACATATAGTCTATACATTTGCAGGGTGTGCTCAGGCTTGAGATAACATTGTATTTATTCTCTATTCTATGCTCAATGCAATACATATAGTAAGGGGTTTTTGAGTAGTTGCTTTCCCCTAGGTAAATCTCCATGTATGTGTGATGTTTCCTTTTGCATGTCTATGATTTGTGTTTTAGATTGTG
Organism: Pinus tabuliformis; assembly: GCA_031772625.1. Taxonomy (NCBI): domain Eukaryota; kingdom Viridiplantae; phylum Streptophyta; class Pinopsida; order Pinales; family Pinaceae; genus Pinus; species Pinus tabuliformis. The sequence continues at coordinate 1,483,160,192 of CM062816.1, read as the reverse complement.
AATTGTATTTTGCGGAGCAATATAGTAGCTTATATTTTTGTGATTTAGCAAATTTCATGAGCAGTATTGAATCTACACATTAATTGAATAATATGGTTGTATTAGGATCGACAATACCACACCTTTATATGATATATTCAAAGTTATCCATTGTCATATTTTTCATTACAAAAAATAATGGAGAAGGATTTAAGTTGTACGCATAGTTAACACATGATCATTCCATATTTTAATCAATTCTTGGATGCTTTTGGTGGCTATTCAGTATCATCCCTTCTATGACTCTCTAAGATATGTTGAAGGCTATGATATCTATGGCCCCTTCATTTTCCTTGGGCTCTTTGAGTCCAACCATAATGAATTGGACAATGTGATGCTAGTGAAGCTCCATCCCAAGTGTCAATAATGTTATTGTTAATGAAAATCAATGGGACAAATATGCCTTCGGTAATGCAAGAAAGACATTACAAAGGGCCACAACAATGTGACCTACTCAACACTTGCATGTGAAAATTACAAAAATTAGTTTGAGGAGAAAAATGTTTCTTTTTTTTAACATGATCGGGTACTTATATATTATAAAACTGCTTGGAGCCAAATCCGGTTACATAAGTGGATGGAAGTAGGTAAGGAGAAGTCCAAAATGGGTTCGTAGACCCTGACTTCTTATAGACAAACTTGAGTAGTGCAGATTGGAAAAGAAAACGGCTATATAGCCTTACAAACAGACCTGCGAGAAGACAAAATTTGCTAGTCATTAGTTAGATTACTAGAACTGATTGACAGAGTCATCAATCTGGGGTTCTTTCTTGACGCTTGCTCTGGTTGAAGTCTCGGCTTGCATACTTTGAGTGATGGCTTTGATGTGGGCGACTGCCTCCTCCATGTGTTTGCATTTTTCCTTTAGGCTTTCTATCTCTGCCTTGTGTTTTTCCAGTTTCTTTCTCTTTGATCTGCTATCAGCCTGAAAGTCCTCTTTGAGCTCGTTGAAATGTTTGACAAACCTTGCAATCATAAAGCAATGAGCTTTACACAACGTGCAGTTGGCGTTTCCAAGCACTCTGTCCAGAGGATTCTCGGGCAACTCACGGTTTTCCTGAGCCTCAGTTTGCTCTCTGTTTTCTGGGGTCTCTGCCATTTCCAGGGAGCTGATATGGATGCTGAGCGGGAACAGGGAAAAGGAGCTGGGGTGAAGAGGAAGGAGACCTGCGCGACTGAGGTAAAATGCCACGAAGGAGAAACAGAGCAGGGAGGAAAACACTGTTAAAGAAGGGAGCCAGGCACAGAGATTTACCAAGCGGTCGAAGAGGAAAGGAGCAGCTAAACTGAAGTCGAAGTTCCGGTCTTTGGGATTGCTGACGTCCCCGGGAGCTTTTGAGAACGATCTCACAGCCGGTCTGCACTGATAGCGGCCTCTCTTGATGCCAACCTTCCTGAGCTGAATGCCTGGAAAAGCACCATTAATCTCCTGCGAAGAATGAAACGAGTTTCTGATGTGCTCGAAAAGAGGAGGGTAGGTGAATATATATAGCGCGGAGGGAGGATGAGTGGGCCGAGGATGCGGCATAGGCTCTATGATTTGGCTGGGATTAGCCACTGGCTTAAAATCTTTGCAGCAGTCTAAGGAGATCATGAAAATACTTCTACTTATAATCTCCATGGGATATTCATGAGAGGGCTGGGGATTCCAGGTCCTGTGGTCTGATCGAGAAGGTTGAGTGGTGGGAGTGAAGAAGGGAGGATCGAGATTCGATGCCTGACGAGCAGCATGCGACGGGACTGATTGAGGCCAGAGATCACAAGAATGAGGGTGGGGAGTGATAAGACAGGAGGTCGAAAGGGTGCTGGAATGACTGGTCGGAGATTTTGAGCGGCATCTAAGCCAGCTACGGAACGGGATTTTCATATATGAGATAATTTTCTTTGACTTGGCCGATCTGTCTGTTGGTTGCCTTAGTGGCGTAATGGTCCGCTTCTGTGTTGTTGTCTCTTAGAACATGTTTGAAAGCCATGTCTCCCATTTCTTTGACATTATCCTCAATCCTGAGCTTTACATTATTAAGAGCCTCTTTTTAAAATTTTGTTCCGGCCACCATGGCTGCAATGACGATGGCTGAGTCTCCCACTATTATTGGATTCCTGATTCTCAGCCGGTTCAGAATGAGGGTACCTAGGTAGAGGCTGTAAGCTTCAGCCAGGTTATTGGACATTTGGCCCAAACCCCATTCATAGCTTACCAGAGTTTTGCCATGGCTGTCCTTTATGATTCCCCCGACTCTAGCTTCTCCCGGGTTATTTTTGGAGGCCCCGTCGAAATGCAAAGTAGGGCGATTTTGATCAAGGATCCATTGACTTACTTCTTCCCTTGTGCCTCTGAGCTTCCAGGTTATTCTTCTCGTGCTAGCTTTGGGGTGTGCTAGATGATTGTTGCTATGATTGATGCTGAATTTGTTATACCATTCCACCTCTTCTTTGTGCCAGCTTGATTGGTCTGGAGGAGCTACCAAGTTTGCACTTATTGTTTCAGATATGAGCGCTATTGTTTTTGCCAATATGCGGACAAGGTTGGGCTTCTTGTCATTAAAAATACAGCTGTTCCTAGCTAACCAGATTTGCCAACTAAGGGTAGCTGGGATGCATTTCCACATACGGGTGATAATGTTTTTACCTTTCTTAGGATAGGGGTAACATTTTACCCAGTTTTTTTGAAGGGAGGATCGCTGATCAAAAGTCTCTTCAATTTTCATTGGGCTGATAATCTGAGTCCAACAACTTTGAGCGATGGGGCAGTGGTAGAATAGATGATGGCTGCTCTCCTCCTCAGCGCGGCAAAGGCAGCAAATAGATGGCCCCAAGATCCCTCTTTTCCTTAGGTTTTCAGCGGTAAGCACCTTTCCTTTGAGGAGGGTCCAGTTGAAGTGTTTGACCTTTGGGATGCATTCAGATTTCCAGACAGTTGTGAAGAGGTTCCATTTGGCTGTCGAAGTGGATGCCTGGAGGAATTTGTAACCATCTCTGACAGTGAATTTCCCACCACTTGGGTCCCACATATACCTGTCTTCAGCTCCTCTAATGGTGGGTGTTGCGCCTGTGAGGGAGATCTTGAGATTATGCCATAGTTCTTTGAGCTCATTGGAAGTTTGCAGGTCCTTCCAGCCCTGCCATGTGTTCTGGTCCCAAGCTGAAATGTCATACAAGGAGGTTAAGTTTTTAGCTTCCATCCAAATGTGCAGAGGCCTGAGATTTTGGTTGTGGATTCTTGGTCTGGTGCCCATGATTCTGTTAGTCTAGATGTTGACCTCCTGACCGCTTCCAGGCACTTTGGAAATGTTCTCTCTGAACTGAGGAAGGACTTTTTTAATTAGCTTCCAAACAGGGGTGCAAGATCTTTCAGCTATTGTTTCGAAAAGAATATTAAAATTTGGTCCATTCAGATATTTCCTCTTTAATACTTCCACCCACCAGGAGCCTTTGCTGGTGATGATTCTCCAAATTAGTTTAAAGCCCATAGCCCTGTTGGAGAAGCTCGGAATTTTGATGGCGAGCCCACCTTTGTCATAGGGAAGGATAACTTGTTCCCATTTGACAAGGCTGAATTTCTTGGTTTCTTGCTTTCCCCCCTGCCAGAGAAAACTTCTCATTAGTAACTCCATGTGCTTATGTATGCTGGCGGGAGCCAATGTGACCGCATATTGGTAGATGGGGAGAGCAGAGAGAACAACCTTTATAAGGGTCGATCTACCAGCCAGATTTAGCCAAGAAACTCCCCAACTTTGAAGGAGACCTCTCATCTTTTCTATGTGTTTGGCTCATATCTCAGCTTTAACTGTTTCTTTGGCTAAAGGCAGACCAAGATAAGAGAAATAACTCCAGTTCCTCTGCATTGGGATGTCCAGGATTAGAGAGATTCTTTGCCTTATTTGTTCAGGGACATTCCAGGTATAGATCTTGCATTTTTTGTTGTTCAGCATCCCTCCAGGCAGCTAGGAAGGCATCCAAGACTTTCTTGAATCTTTTTGCCATAAGGCTTGAAGCTCCCCCAATGAGAAGGGTATCATCCACGAAAAGCGAATGATTGATCTCTTTAGTCCCTCTTCCTATACCAATTCCAGTGATCTCTTTTTGCTTGCGGAGTTTTTCTAAGTGTATACTCAGAGTTTCCGCCATTATGATGTATAGGAAAGGGGAGAGAGGGCAGCCTTGCCTCAATCCCCTGGTGCTTCTAAAATACCTGCTTGGGCGACCATTAATCAGAGGGGCAGTCCAAGGGTTGGAGATGCAACCAGAGATGGTGCTTATGAAGTTGTTTGAAATCCCGAACTTTTTGAGAACTGCAGTTAAGAAGTGGTGGTCGACTCTGTCGAAAGCGTTTGCCATATCAAGTTTGATTATCATTCCTCGTTCCTTCCTGCTGATGCTGCTGTGAATTGCCTCTTGAATGAGTATGACATTATCTGTGATTTGCCTTTGTGGAACGAATCCCCCTTGGTTCTCTGAGATTAAATAGGGGAGGAGCTTTTTGAGCCTATTGGCTAGAATTTTGGTTACTATCTTGTAGGAGACATTACACAGGGAAATAGGCCGGAAGCGGTCGAAAGATCGAGGGTTAACTTCCTTAGGGATGAGAGCTAAATGTGAGGATTTTGTGTTGTCTCCCATCTTGTGATTTTTAAAAACATTTTTGACCATCCGCACAAAGTCTTTTTTGATGGAGTCCCAATGGTTTCGGTAAAAGGCCACCGTGAAACCATCAGGGCCCGGAGCCTTGTCCTGTTGCATACTAAATACTGCCTCCCTAATTTCCTCTTCTGTGACCTCCTGATCCAGCTCTCTGTTTTGATGGTCTGAGATTTTGTTCTCGACTGCGCTAAGGAAGTCAGAGCTGTCCGTCTGCTGCGGGGCTGCTGCTAGAAGAGATTTAAAGTGGTTGAAGGCCGCCTCCTTAATTTCTTCTTGGTCACTGTATTCGTGCCCTTCTGCCTCAATTTTATCTATCTGATTCCCGGCGCGCCTGAGCTTTATGCTGTTGTGGAAGAAGGAGGTATTTTTGTCGCCCGCCTTCAGCCATAGGCACCTTGATTTCTGCCTTTGTTCCTCTTCCTCAGCTCGGTTTTGTCTATATAGCTCCCTGTACATTTCATTTTCGTGGATTATATCTTCGTTTGTGGATTGGATGTTCTCCTTGTCTTTGTTCCACTGTTCCATTTGAATTTGCAGATCCATTTTTTTCCTCTTTTCCTTTGCTGCATATTCCTTGGCCCATTGTTTAATGACTATTCTTAGAGATTTTAATTTGGTTTCCCAAACGTAGTAAGGCGATCCCCACACTTCCTTTGCCCACTGATTTTGAACGAGGGAGCGAAAGTCTTCTTTGTAATCCCATACTTTGTTGTATTTGAAGGGGAGGGGCCCCAGATTTCTCCCTTTCTCCATACTCATCACCACAGGTTTGTGATCTGAGGCCGAGGCTTGAATGATTTTGCTCTTGATGGTAGAGAAGTTTGCTGCGATTCTTTCCTGCACAAGAAATCTGTCTAACCTCTCCTTGATATTGTGGCAGCCTGTCCTTTTGTTACTCCATGTGTATTTCCCGTTGAAGGGAGGTATATCAATGAGGTTATGAGACTGGATTATAGTCTCCAACGCTTCTCTTGAGGGGTCCGAATGAAAATTTCCTCCTAACTTTTCATCCACATTTCTTATGAGATTCAAATCTCCTCCTAGAATTATGTTACTATCATGGGAGGACTGTAAATCTAAGGATAGAGAATCCCAACACGTTGATTTGTCCCTGTAATGGTTTGGAGCATAGATGTTGTATATGCTGTAATCTTCTTGAGAGGCTTTGTTTCTGAGGTCTGTTTTTATCCACCAATTGCAAGATTGGAGGTTGATGTGAGTCCATTTATTCTTGTTCCAGAGTGTTCCTATACCTCCTGATGCTCCTTCTGATCCTATTGAGTAACCTTCAAAATTTTTGAATCGTTTTACTTGCTTTTGGAAATCTGGATCTGAGATTTTGGTCTCCTGGATGAGGACAATGTCTGGGTGCTCCTGATTTATTAAGTCACGGAATGAATTTATTTTTAAGGAGGAGCCCATCCCCCTACAGTTCCAAGAGACCAGATTCATCATTTACCAGTTTTTGGGTGAGTCCCGCTTCTTTCCTTGGTTTTGTCTCCACTCCCTTTTTGCCTGTCTAGATAGGAGTCCATTGGTTGCTGTGCTCCAGTAGCCATTTCTTTTGCTGCTGCCTCATCCCTAAGTTCCTTGTTTGACTTTCTTCCTACCTTTCTTGGGGGATATAAGGGAAGACTGGATTCTTTCAGTTTATTTCTGGTGAGTATTCTCTCTATTGTTGGGGGAGGGGAGGGCAGAGGGATCGAAGGTGATGAAATGACAGCTAGAGAATTGGTGCGAGGGGAAGGGGGAGGAGAAGAGGGATCTTCGACTTCCAAGGATTGAAAGGGGTTGGAGGTAGAGGGAAATGAAGGAGCTGAGTTGGGTGGGGGAGGGGAGGGAGGGGGGGGGTTTTCCAGGGGGGGCTTAGAGCTGGGCCCTTGAGAGGCAGAAGATTTTTTTTTTTTACTTGTTCCCATTGGCCATCCGAAGGTTCTTCATTTTCAGAGGATTCATTTGATTTTGATTTGCTACATCTATTTGAAAAGTGTCCGTATTCATGACATACCTTTCATTTGAAGGGCAGTTTCTCGTAGTCCAGCTGTTGGATGTGCGTCCATTGGTCGACCTTGATCTTAATGGCTTCTGGCAGGCCTTTCCCGAGATCTACTTCTACACAAATCTTGGCGCACGCATGCATGTTCTCCCTTGGCTCGGATCTGTCGATGTATTTGCTGACCGCGTTCCCTATTGCCTTTACTGATTCATCCCCCCAGCAGTGGAGCGGCAGGTGTGGTAGGCGGACCCAGACCGGAACTGCGTTTGGGATGTCCATCTCCGGATCAAAGTCTGGAGTCCATCTGTTCAGATAGAGGCCTCTTGAGTCCATGAAGTAGGGGCCGTTCCTAAATATGAGATTCCTGTCCTCTTTTGTTTCGAAGATGAATGTATAATAGCCCCTTCCACAAAATCTTATGGCTATTTTCCCTTGTGTACATGCGGCCCAGTTGCGCTCCACCCATTTTTTGACTGATCTTGGGGAAGGCCAGAGGCCAGTGAACTGACCTACGAGACCTCTTTCAGCTAGGGCGATTGCAGATTTCCTTGGCAGAGATGGAGGAAGAGATACCTCGGGGATTTCATCCAGTTTCTTGATAAATTTAGAGACAGAGGGGCGAGATTTTGCAGAGGCGGTGTCGGGGATCAGGGAAGCGAAGAGCTCTGCATGATTCTCAGGATCAGGGGGGGGAGGGGGGGGGGGGGGGGGGGGGCGTTCCCAGCCATTCAAGACTGAGAAGCCAGCTTCAAGAGGGAGAGATCAGGAATGGGCCCCAGCGTGGAGCCGGGCAGGAGGCTCGAGGATAAGAACGCAGCGCGCAGGAGGGAGGGAGGCAGCAAGGCAGCAGCCTGCCAGGTAGAGCCTGGGGAGCGGAACCAGTCGGGCGCGGGGAGATGGATCGCCTGCAGCCGGGAGCTCGCCACTAACAAGTGGTATTAGAGCTAAGGTCAACCGAGGAGAAAAATGTTTTTTCCAAGGAAAAGAATTGTAATTTCATTTAAATAATAAACAAAATTACATTTTACATATACACATAAATGTGTGTTCAACAGGATCTTCCTAGATCTGAAAAGGTGGCCTAATGAGTTAAGCCACATGACTTATGAGCTAAAGAAAAAAAGGAAAAGAAAAAAATAAATATGAACACATGAAGCTAAGTGTGATAATAATCACTTAACTTCTCTTTCTTACCTTTATTTTTCTGCACTTTCTGCCATCCTCCTATATTTGGAGCAATAGGAAGCATTGTCAGTTTAATGTTGAATTTTATTATAATAGAAACTAATTTTCTAATCTGATAAATACTTCCAATGATTTACACTCAAATCATCTTATGTCACTTATATCATTAAGAAATTATACATAGGAAGTTTCAACTGTAATGCAATAATAACCATAGGATCATAAATAGACAACTAAACCCAAAGAGACAACAAAATTACCTTGGGAAAACCCAACCTTGGTAAAAACCTAGCCATTTTTTCTTCTAAGGAGAATTCAATCTTCAACAAATTTTACAACAGATAATTGTCTTGAACACAATTTACAATAGATGTCGTGCTTGTGGGAGATCTAGTGGGGTTTGAGCAATGATGGTGAGGGTTTCAAGGGGGGTTTGAGCTCAAGTATCTAGATTTTGCATCGTTGAAGGGTAAGAAATATTCTTTTATCACTCACGAATTTGATTTTATATATATACAGAGACTATAGGTGGGCGTTTTTGGCACGATGAATTCAAGGGCAGTAGGGGGTCACCCCTCCTTCCAGAATGTTCTTGTTGGTAGGTCCTTTTTTGATGGAGGAAAATCATATCTAGAGGTGGGTTCCTCTAAATCTCTCCAGGTGCCTACTTTGGGGGATCAATGGAAAATGAGTCTGCGAGGTCAATGTAACCCTAAAGCCCCTTAAAATCCTATATTTATTATCCCTTCAAAAGTTCTAGATGATCATAGAAGACACATGCGAGATGATGTTTTTATTTGTAAATTTATAGGGATATGGCCTATGAAGAAGGGATTGGAATTTTGTATACAACAGAATTGGCAACCAAAGGGCGAGGTGAATATGAGATTAGGGCCAAAAGGATTTTTTTAAGTTATTTTTTCCATCCTTAAAGACAAAGCTCGAATTTTTGAAGGTGGGTTGTATTTCTTCAGTAACGTTGGTCTCTATATCGAGCATTGGGAGGCCTAATTCAACCCTAATAAGGAGGAGTCACAAAATTGTCTGTATGGGTAAGATTATACTCATCTCCAGTGGATTTTTGGATACCAGAAATTCTAAATTGAATTGGACAAGCACTAGTGTGCTTTGCCAAGCTTTCAGAGATTGCCAAGAGGGGAAAATATGTCATATGCGAGGTTGTGTGTATATATGAACATATATCAACCATTTCCATAATATTTTGAGCTAGATTATTAGGAAGAGGTATGGAAACAACCTCTAGATTATCAACATGTTTCATTCAGATGCAGACTTTGCCATGAACATGGTCACCTAATAAGAGAATGTCCATTGAGAAGAAAGGAACAACCTATAGGAAGTCATACAACCAATGATGGTTTCGCTAAGATACCACCGAGGAGACGTAATAACGGGAACCAAAACTCATCTGAATCAAATATATTGGATGAGAATAACCCTTGCTCGACACTGGAGGATATGGAGGAAGATTCACAAAAAGGTGAGGATGTTCAAATGGATATCTTGACCCGCAGAATCATCTCAAGACAAAAGTGTGCTTAAATGAAAACTAGAGGATGAGGATAATACACAAGAAAGTTTCAATTTTTATACATTGTTAGGTTTTAAGTAGGTGGCCCCCTTATTGAACCAAAAGTCTTCAGATCTCATAGAGGAAGAAAATTTTCTAGTTACCTTGGTGAATTACTGGGCCCAACGAGATCTAGGAGACTTGAGTATCGAGAATAGAGAGTTATACGCCAAGTCTTATCTTTGATGGAAAACAAAGAGCTGAGACTTATTAAGTGAATAAATAGCTCAAACTTTCCAAACCCTTAAGAGAAGGGGAAATAAATCTTAAATAAAAAATCAAAGAAAAAAAGTTAACAAACAGAAGAAGGAAGCTAGGAAAAACAATTGACCAACCCAAGTAAGTCATGATCAAGCAACTACTATGATGGATATTCCTTCATCTCTACCCAACAATTCATCATGAAGATAATTTCATGGAATATTAGAGGGATAAATAATAGGGGGAAACAACATCATCTTAGCTATCGTGTTAGAAAAGAAAAACCAACTATTGTCATTTTACAAGAAACTAAATTAACAGAGGATAAAATGGTAAACAATGCAGGATTTTGTTGGAAAGGATGTGAAATGATGTCATTAGATACTAGAGGTAGCGTGGGTCTATATGGTGGAATCAAAGAGAAGTTGTTTTTAAAGAATGGTTACAGACTGAACTCTTACAGGTAGCTTCAGGCACGTAGGGACAGACGACATCATTTATCTATCGATATTATATGTACTTGTTGGTGTTAAGGATAAGAAATATTTTTTGCAACAACTACAGGATATAAAACAAATAATAGGGAATTCTCTATGGGTGGTGGGAGGATATTTTAATATTATTAGATCGTTAGAGGAGAAGAAAGGAGGTTTCCATAGATTCGACCAAGTTTCTGAAGATTTTAATGGGTGTATTGAAAATTTACTTCTTGTATACATTCAAACAAATAATGGACTTTACACCTAGAATAATCATAGAGGAGGTACTAGCTAGATAACATGTCAACTAGACCAATTTCTATTATATGAAGTGGTTTTACAAAAGGACATATATGTAGAAGCTTCAATTTTTCCATATATGGGGTTAGATCATTGGCCCATCCAACTGGAAATCAATTTGAAGGAAGCTCCATGAAATCCTCCTTTTTGTTTTTAAAGTTTTTGGTTCTAAGACACATCTTTTGTGGACTTGCTAAAGACTGGTCGTTGGAATTGAACAACCAAGGCATAAATAAAATGTACATGTTTCAACTCAAACTAAAAGCTTTGAAACAAAAGATAAAACACTAGAATACTCATGTCTTTGGAAACATTTTTGAAGATAAAAAAGAGTTGGAGAGGAAAATGACTAGTATTCAACAACAAATTATTCTTGAAAGGAAATCAACGACGTTGGTAGCTTCAGAAGTGGACACTCTTCAAAAGTTAGAAAATAGAAGGCAACAAGAAGAGATATTGTGGAAACAAAAGTTGAGTATACAGTGGTTCAAGAATCGAGATAGAAATTCTAAGTTATTTCACAATGCTATGATTCAAAGGCGACATCAAAATATAATTTTTTCTTTAATAGGCGAGGAAGGGGAAAGGAAACTTCAACACCAGGAAATAGAAATAGAATTGGTAAATTATTTCAATGATTTATTAAATGAGAATTGTACGAGAAAGCAATCAACTATAAATGTAGTGCTCCAATATATTCCAAGGATGATTAAAAATGAACAAAATATTGCATCAATGAGACCAATTTCCTTGTCTGAGATTGAAACGGTGGTGATGAACATGCCTAAGAATAAAGCCCCGGGTCTGGGTGGATTTACAACATACTTTTTCAGGCATGTTGGGGATTCTTAAGTAAGGAAATTAAGGAAATATCGAAATAATCAAGGAGAAATGGATCATTGTATCCAACCCTAAATGAAAATTCCTCTCTTTATCTCCAAAAGAAGGTCGCTTGGAGAAGCCTGAAGGTTTCTGACATATTGATCTTTGTAATGTGCTATACAAAATTATTTATCTGTCATTGTTTATAGATTGAAACCACTTCTTCTTTTCCTGGAATCTTAGATTCAATATGGTTTCGTAGAAGTGTAACAAATTTTAGATGGTGCTATTTTGGTGCAAGATATTATAAACTCATTGAGGGTATCTAAATGCCAAGGTATGATCATCAAAATTGATCTATCTAAGGCTTATGATCGAATAAGCTGAACATATTTAGACCATATTTTAAGGGCTTTATATTTTCAGAATATTGGATAGCATGGATATAGTCTCTTATATCATCAATCTTCTTTTCCATACTAATTAATGGGTACCCTTCACAAACTTTACATCCAACAAGGGGATTGAGGCAAGGGGATCCTTTGTCACCATTTCTCTTCATTTTAGTTATGGAAATATTTGGTCAAATGTTCCAGAAAGCTAGCGAATCAGGATTTATCTATGGGCTTTTATTTTATGGTGTTAATCTTCCAATCCCTCATTAACAACTTGTTGATGATGTAATATTATTTGGATTTCCTACCTCTAAAGAGTTGAAGAGAATGAGTAGACTTTTGAAAATTTTCATGGAAGCATCAGGTAGGGTAGTGAATAATGATAAAACATACATTTTTTTCTTTAACTGCCTGGAGATGATTCAACTCAGATTAATTCGAATGTTGGGTTTCAGTAGAGGCCACCTGCCCTCCAAATATTTGGGAGTGTCACTTGTACTTTATTATAACAGGATCTCTACATGGGAAGAACTCCTATAAAAGAATCATCAAAAAGTAAATAATTAGGCATTTAGGGTGCTAAATTTCCCAAGTCGTCTAGTTTCGATAAAAGAAGTATTGCAAACATTAAGTTTTGACAAAGATTCAAAAGTAAATCCAGGTAAAGCAAGTTTTGAAGGAATATACAAGGATGATAACTCTATTCCCACACATGTTTTCACTTCCTGTTGTGGGATGAACACAAATAATATTTTAGAATTTATGGCACTTGAAAGAGGCCTCCAAATAATTGTTAGAGAAGGGTTCATATTACTTCAGGTCAAGGGAGATTCTCAATTATCTTGTATCAATAAATTGTTACTTGGTCACCCGTTAGATACAAACATCCAAAGTTGGCATCTAAAGGTGATGGCTAGCAATATTAACGATCTGTTGACGAACTTTGACTACATAATCCCCATCCACACACGACAGGAAGGGAATAAGGTGGCATACTACTTGGAAAATTGGGGTAGTTTAGGGAGACACACTTTTATTGATGAATAATGGATGGGGACTCGAATGAAGGGATGACCTCTAAGAAGTAAAGCATTAGGTAGAACATGAAAAATTAGCTGCCAAGGCCTATGTCCCCAATGGGGGTGATAATATGAATACAAATTCTCGGTAGGGGAATTAACGACAACGATGTCAAATATGATGATGAACCTCTCTCATAAGTCCATTTTCCTGATCAATGTTATAATTTGCATGTGTGTTTTTTGTATGCGCAAAGGATTGTTGATCCTTGGTGTTAGAGCTAGGCTCTACACTTGGCCTCACATGGAATGTGCATGGTGTCTCCATGCTCCATGTACATTTGGTCACCTACCCAGGTCCTCTTAAATTAATCGTTTGCAACTGGTACTTGGTAGTTTTATTTGCTACCGGATCATGAGTAAGGTCATTCCTTCTATCTTCTTTGATATGGCATCCTCGTTCCATGGCGGATTGGTTGTAGGAAGCAAATTATCTGACAGGCGAGTAAAAATCATTTATGAGCTCATCATGCGACATTGCCTTGGGATGGTTGAGCTCTGGTTCAACCTATACACTTGGCCCTTGTCTTTCAGGTTGTATGGTGCTTACCTCATTCATCGTACTTGTCTCATCACATCTGCAATGCATTATATAGGATTTACGTTGCTCTCAAGGTGGTTGTTTTGTCATGGTGCTAGTTGTTTGTCACCTGAAGGCTCATGCGTCTCTATATAAATGATGGTTATAGGATATGTGGGTAAGAGTGTTTGAAGTTCAGTGTCCACTTATATACCCTCAATTGGTCATACTAGGGTCTTGCCATTGTCATTCTCATTGTTGGGTTTCATAGTGTTTCGTCTATTCTAATTTTGTATAAATATGTTCTATTCGAAACTTGAACAATCGTCTCATATTTTTTCCTCTATTCTAATTTTGTACAATTATGTTCTATTTACAATATAGCAACTAGTGAAGGATGACAAAAGATAGTGAATTGTAATAATTTATTCTCTTTCTTGGTTTCTTTTCCTTCTTTTAAATTTATAGAAACTTTAAAATATGAATAATTAAATTCAACAAAATATTTCCTAATTATATAATAAGATTATAATTTTATGATCATGCGATTGTAATCAAATAAATGGTAGTAATCAATTATAAGTCTTGTAAATATTGTCAATAAAATCGTCTAATCTTGTAGTAAAATTCTCCCTGCCATTTTAAATTTAATTAAATAAAAAAATAAATTCAGCCAATCTATAATTCCAATAAAATTTTCAATGATTTAGATAAATTTATAATTAGACAAAACCCAAAAATATAATATACTATACATCATATTTGAGTCATAATAAAACTCTAATCATACCTAAAACTTTTATCAAATCTATAATCAAAACAAATATTATTTTATTATAATATTACATAATTCACTGTAAAATTAATATTCATATATTAAATTAAATTATAAATTTTCAATTTTGAAAATAAAAACGAAATAATAATTAATAATCCAAAAATTATACTAACTAAAAACATGATTATCATGCTTCTTTGACAATTTTATCTCTACTAAATAAAATTAACGCGCTTGTATAATAAAAAAAAGACCTACCGTCTTATTAAAAGTACATTTTTAATTAATTTAAATATATATAAAATACTTACAATAACCCCCAACTAACAAATGTCTCCCCTTTTTCGGTCAGCCTTATAAACTTTATTGTAATCGTTGCAATGTACCCAACGAAGGTGCCTTTCGTTGCGACAATATCTTTAGCATAACACTAAAAGTTCAAATCAATTTCTTAATCAATATATATTCTTTTAAATAATTGAAAGGTGATCCTTTTTTCATAAAAAAAGGCGATACAACACACATTGGTTGGCTATAGATAAACAATAGAAGCAACATCATGTCAGGGGAATCACACATATGGTCACTGCAACTCGTCTAGCTTTCTTGTGTTTTATTTTTATTTTTTATTTAATTTTTTGCAATATACATAGCATGCACTTTTGCATTTGATTTTGCAGAACACGATAGTTTTACAAGGGAATTTCTGGATTTATTATGGAAAGAACTAGAGAGTGACAGGAGCATAATGTTAAGGGGTAGTTGGCTAACGATGAACATGTAAGCTTTGATGTTGGAAGAATACATATAATTTATCAATTATGGGAAAATGAAGTTGGTGTTGTGTTGATGGTTAGGAATGGTCATTCCATGAAGGCTCTGAGAAACACAAGACTCACAACCTTTCTAGGTTAGAAATATTTCTAAAGGAGCAATTCAATCATCGGAGCAACTCACAACCGGAATCGATTCTATAGGTTTGGTCTTATTGTCATTTTGATTTGGAATTATTCATCAATTTTAGAAATCTTCCTTGCTACATTGAACTCAAATTTTGGATTTGTGGGCTTCTAGTTTGTTATCCCTTCCTTAGGAATGATTATCCTAGGAGGCTTGTTCTTCTCTTCGCGATGAATTCATGTCCCTCCCCTGGTACTCCTCTCCTCCTTCATTATGACCTCCCTACTCTGTCTCCTCACGTCCCTCTCTGGTCTCATCCCTCTATGTTTTCCTCTCTTGTGCTATGGTTAACTAATCCTACTCCTCCCTACCTTTGTCTCCCACTTAGTTCTAAAAGTTCTCCTTTAGCTTCCCCTTCCTCAACTCTTCGTTTGATTTCCCCCTTGTTTCAATCCTATATCCATGGCTAGACGAAGATTATCTTCTACTTGGTACAGTGGTAGACGAGGACATTCTAGTATCAACGAGCCATCTCAGATGTGTAAGAGCAAGTTCGAAAATCAAGATGCTACATTCCTAATAGGCACATGGAGTAAGAAACCATGGACTGGATTCCTAATGTGGAAAATTTCACTAGGGTCAGGACTCCCTCTTACATGTGAATTGCTAATATATATTTACATACAAAGACCCTAATGGGTAGAGTCCTAACTAACACGGTAGATACATGGCAAGAACTAATCATATGCATGAAAAATTTGCTAAGCAAAGTTGATAGGCTCAACAAAAAAGTCTAAATCCTTGCCATGAACTTGAGAAACCTTGAATTTTCCTCCTTTGACCATGATAGTGAGACACAACCACTAGTTCAAATGGATACTCTTGCGGGATGAAGTCCAAGTGAGCCAATGATTTGCAATAAACATTCTTTTATGTTAATATTATCATTATGTCCATTAGTATAGAGTTAATTTTCTTTGTTGGAAATGATTTTAGTCTATCAGAGTCTTAGGTAGTAAACAATATTGGCAATTTAAAAATTTTGTACCTATGTTACTGGTCTGGTTTCGCAAATGGAAAACCAGTAACTAATGAGAATTGTGTATATCAATTTTTTTTTTAAGTAATATGAATTCTCTCTCTCTCTCTCTCTCACAGCGAGAGAGATGTTTATTAATCAAAATGAAGTTTGTAATTTTTATATGTTTAATAATTGTGCCGAAAGGCATTCACCAACCTAGTATGGTGAAGATGTTGTAATGTAATGTCATGTTTAACATTTTGACTTGGTGAAATTACATGAAAAAAATAAAAAAATAAAAAAAATAATTAATTATAATTAATGATTAAACCAACCTAAATCCATCATAATGTTGGATCTACCAAGAGTCGAGAAGGATCAAACC
Source organism: Pinus tabuliformis (assembly GCA_031772625.1). Lineage (NCBI taxonomy): Eukaryota > Viridiplantae > Streptophyta > Pinopsida > Pinales > Pinaceae > Pinus > Pinus tabuliformis. Next base: position 1,483,143,860 of record CM062816.1, on the reverse strand, counting down.
TTGAGATGTGAACCTCTTTTAGAGTGAAAAGAGATTTGATCCCTCTCGGTGCTTGGTAGACACCGAGTTAAGATGGAGTTATGCTGGTGAAAATGAGTTTTTGTAGTTTTTACATGCTTATTACGCTGAGATGTGCTCACCAACCCAATATGTTAGCAATGTTGTAATGTCAACATAAACATTTTGACTTGGTAAAAAATGAAATAATATTATGTATATGTATATATATGTAAACAAAATTATTAATTATAACTATAATTATAAAGCTAAATAGAACTATAAAATTATCGTGGTTTACAAACGCATGGTATTTGTTCATCATATTTCTTATGAAGAAAGCCCATGGTATTTGTCCATAATATTTGTTATGAAGAAAACCCATGGTATTTGTCCATGATATTTGTTACGAAGAAGCCTATTTAAAGGCCCGAGGAAACCAATTATGAATGCAGAAGTACTAGGTTAAATCCATCTTAACTTCGGACTTACGCTTAATAGATCCATATTTAAGATGGATCTAGGCTAGTTAATTAATAGGAAATTTTGGAAGATCATGATTATCATAATCTATATAACTACAAAAATATGTGTATGATATTTTTATTTTTTTATTTTTAAAATAAAATTTTAATGTAATATACATAACATATATTGACTTTATATATAAAATTTAGAAAAAAGTTTTATGTAAGCATTAAGTGTTTATATGGTTATTAACTAAATAATAAATTTAAGCATGAAGTTTTGAAATATGAGGTTCTTTTGAGGTGTAAACCTTTTTTTTGAGTACAAAACATGAGGAAAGGTTTGCACCTCTAAATATTTGATCCCTCTCTGCTCTTGATAGATCTAGAGTTAAGATAGATCTATAGTGGTGTGTGTGTGTGTATGATCCAGGTGGATATTGGTGGCCACCTTCCAAGTCCACTTGGACCCTCACCATTGTTTCTCTCAACTTTTTAGTTTCCTTAATTGTAGCACAATTTACTATTTTTAGAAGTTTTTCGGGTCTTGAACTTCCGGAGTCGTTTTGAGGCCCTAAACGACGTTTTTTGGGAAAATTGGGAGCAACATGGGTCCATGGACCGATGTTGCTCTTCCCAAAGTTGTAGTTCTCAAATAGATCTTTCTAACAAGATATTGTGCACGTCAAACGAAGATCATATGCCAAAGTTACGACCCTAGGAAGTTGATGTACCAATTTACCCAAATGGGGCCCACAGTTTGGCATTTCATCTTCTAGGGTTAGGTTTTTGGATGTTTAAGGTGATAAATAGGCCTTTGAGCCTCATTGTAACACAGTTCAGAGGCATGTAGCCACCACATCTCTTCTCAGAGATAAGCTACCATCGCCCTAGCTGGTTTATTTCCGTTTCTATTAGTAAGCATATTTCAGTATTTCACATTAATGAAATGAAGTATTAATTCCGCTACATCTCTGTGTTTATGGCTATCTTTGTAATTTGTTGCATTCCTGTTTAAATCTGGATCAGTGATATCAGAGCGGTCTGCTTTCTTTCTCTGTTTTTCTTTGCATGTCCCCAATGAGGTCGAGATATAAGGAGTTAGGGCTTGAATTGGTCGAACCTTTGCAAGACCAACCTCGCAAATCCCGATGGCCTCCCATGGCGGAAGAAAAGAAAGATGAGGGGGCAAGAGATCCTATCAAAATCTTGCTCGAAGAATCCCTCGAGCGATAAAGGAACGCGATGATGGACAGCGTTGCCCAAATCCTTCAGCGGCTACCCAAAGGCGACGCATCGGCTTCCAGCAGCTACTCTAGAAACTCCATACCCTTTAAGGTACAAGTTAATTTGGAAATCCCCATCTTCGAGGGTCAAATAGACGCAGATGCCGTAGATAAATGGTTAAATCTGCTAGAGGGTTATTTTTCTGTTCATTATTTTTCCAGTCGGGAAAAGATTATTTTCGCTCTTCTCAAAGCAGCCCCCCATGTCAAGGACTGGTGGGAAACCTACTACGAGTTGAAGGATGAAAGTACAGGCTCACTATTTTCAGCCGCACCCACTTGGGATTCATTCCGAGATGCCATCAAGGAGTATTACTACCCTGTCGGAAGCTATGAGGATCGATACATAAAGTGGACCACGCTACAGCAGGGAAGGGACCAAGACGTGCCAGAGTTTACCAATATTTTCCATACCCTTCGCACAAATTTGGGTATCAAAGATTCGGAGCAGCATTTGGTACTCAAATATCATGGCTACCTACACAAGTACATCGAGGAGGAAATAGAATTCCTGAACATCCCCTTGCTCAGCACAACATACCGATATGCCGTCAAGGTCGAGCAAAAGTTTAAGTAGAAGAAGCGAGACTTTGGATCTGCGAATTCAAAGCAAGTGAAAGGTGCCCCCAAACTGCAAAACAAAGGACAAAGCCAAGGTGGGATGGCCCAAGACAACCCGCCAAAGCTGCAAGCAAAGAACAACGCCGTGAAGCCGAAAAAGGACATGGGAAAGTGGTGTGAGTTCCATAAGAGCTCCACTCACAACATAAGTGAGTGTCGGGTCAAGCAGTCACTGGTGGCCAAGCTAAAGGTTTCAAAATCAGATGCATGTTCCGACTCTGAGTCAGAACCTGACAAGGGTAATGACAAAGGGAAGTAGATTATCGATGCGGAGCGCAACGCCACTGTCGCCACCACGAAGATACAAAAGGAGGAACCCAAAGATCTAGAGGAGGAGAAGCGTCTCTTCCACTCCCAGATGTGGGTAAAGGGCTCCCCGCTACAGTTCATTATCGACAGCGGGAGCCAAAAGAACCTCATTTCGGTAGAGGTCATGAAGCGTTTGGGCTTACCGACCACAATACATCCACAACCGTACACCAACGGGTGGCTTCACCAAGGACGAGATCTTCGCGTGAGCCAACAATGTTGCCTTCCATACAACATCAAGCCCTTCACAGATGAGGTATTGTGTGACATTGCTCCCCTTGAAGTTTGTGATGTATTATTAGGACAACCATACTTGTGGAAGCGACATGCTGTGTATGAATCAAGGCCTCGTGCTGTTATTGTTACATTGGGAAATAATTTGCACAGGATACCGGAGGTAGCACCGCCTACGACCATCTCTTTGGTTACTGCAAAACAATGCAGTAAGCTCATTTCCAAAACCGGGAAATTTGTTTTCCTGATGATACGCCCTCAAGGAAATAAGAAGACGGTGGCCACGACCTCTAGACAGGGCCCCTCCGCACGACAACTACAGATGGACAAGGTCATGGAGGAGTATGAGGACATATTCACCTCCCCCGCGGGGGTTCCTCTGCACTGTCAGGTCAAGCACTCCATCGATCTGACCCCAGGTGCACCGCTGCCCAATGGACTAATCTATCAGTGCTCTGTTCTGGAGAACAATGAAATCAAGAGGCAGATTTAGGAGCTGCTGCAGAAAGGTCACATCCGTCTGAGTTCATCGCCTTGTGGGAGCCCAATCGTGTTGGTACAGAAGAAGGATGGGACTTGAAGACTCTGTATTGACTATCGGGCGCTGAACAAGATCACTATCCGTAATAGGTACTCGATCTCGCGAATTGATGACCTCCTGGACCAACTGAAGGGGGAAAAATATTTCAACAAGATCGATCTGAAGTCAGGATATCACCAGGTACCAATCGAACCCTCCGATGTGTGGAAGACTACCTTCAAAGCCAAGGAGGGCCTTTTTGAATGGTTGGTTACGCCTTTCAGATTGACGAATGCCCTTGCAACCTTCATGAGGCTAATGGATGACATCTTTCGGCCATTCACCAACTCATTTGTAGTGGTATACTTGGATGACATCCTGATCTTCAGCCAAAGTTGGGAAGAGCACCTCCACCACATCTGACAGGTTCTCCAAACACTGCGGCAACACAAGCTATGTGCCAATTTGGAGAAATGCACTTTTGGCATGACTCAGGTTCAGTATTTGGGATACATTATTGATGAAAATGGGGTGCATGTGGATCCAGCCAAGATCCAAGTCATTCAGGATTGTCCATCTGCAACCACTCTGACAGAGCTTCGTAGCCTTCTAGGTCTTGCCAACTTCTACCGCGGGTTTGTGTTGGGATTTTCTCATACCACTTGGCCCTTGAGTCAAGTCACCAAGGGAGGAGCGAAAGCAAAATTCTTTTGGTCTGAATCTCAACAGAAGGCATTCACAGAGTTGAAAGATCGCCTCTGCACAGCACTAGTGCTCGTGTTACCAGATTTGCAACAACCATTTTAGGTCGAGACAGATGCCTCTGACTATGTGATTGGGGTAGTCCTTACTCAACACGGGCATCCAGTGGCATATCACAGTAAGACACTTTCAGACATTGTCTGGAAGTATCCAACTTATGACAAACAGATGTATTCCATTGTGTAAGCCTTTCGACAATGGAAGCATTACATTTTGGGGAAGGAAACGGTCATCCACATAGATCACCGACCCCTGCAGTTCATACAGATCCAAGGGAAATTGCAGAATGATCGCCATTTGAAGTGGTCCACATACCTGCAACAGTTCAATTTGAATATCAAGTATAATAAGGGAAGCACCAATAATGTTGCAGATTGCCTTAGTCGACCATCGATCATGGCGTTAACCACTGTGCTCAACTCTTGTGGGCACGGGACTTCTAATTTGCCACTTCTCTACAAAAGCGACCCAGAATTCAGCCACACATACCAGACACTCTTGGAGGGTCAGAATGTTCCAAATTTTCACCTCCAGGATGCCCTATTATGCCACCTGGGTCACCTTTGTGTTCCTTCAAGCGAGCGTGCCAAGATGATTTTGGAATCACACTACAGTCGGGCTGCTAGGCATTTCGGTGTCGAGAAAATAGTGGTAGTATTGCAAAAGTATTTCTATTGGCTAAATCTTTGACAGGAATTCGGGAAGTACATCAGATCATGCACTGCTTGCGCCATTGCCAAACCGACCATCAAGAGGCAAGGCCTCTATACCTCGCTGCCTACCCTTAGTCGACCTTGGGAATCCATCTCCATGGATTACATGTCAGGCCTTCCTTCGACTAAGCATGGAAACGACTGTGTTTTTGTTGTCGTCGACAGGTTCTCGAAGATGGCCATTATGGCAGCCTGCAAGAAGAATATCACAGCAGAAGCCACTGCTAAACTCTCCTTTGAACAAGTGTGGGTGCGCTTTGGGATCCCACAGTCTATCATCTCATATCGGGAGAGTCAGTTCCTCAGTACATTTTGGTCCAGTCTCTGGTCGATGTTGGACACCAAACTCACTAAGTCCACAGCCTTCCATCCTCAAACTGATGGCCAGACAGGTTGTCAACGAGATGATTGTACACATTCTGCGCATGTACAACTCAAAGCATCCACGCACATGGGATGAGAGCCTCCCCTATGTTCAGCACAGCTACAACCGAGCTATTCATAGCTCGACTGGCCATAGCCCGTTTCAGGTTGGCTTGGGATTCCAGCCACTATGTCCCATTGATGTGGCCATGCCATTTGCAGCTACTCACGCAGATTCGACTCATGTCTAGTTAGCAACAGATAAGGCAACCAACTTCATTGAGCACATCCAACATATTCGCCAACAGGTTCATGACATTCTGGAGAAATCAAATGCCAAGTACAAGCAACGACATGATCAACATCAGGTGCCACACATGTTTCAGGTGGGCGACAAAGTCTGGCTGCATTTGCAAAAGGAACGCCTTACCGGAGCTTATCAGAAACTGAGACCACTCTAATATGGTCCTTACACCGTTACCAAGGCTGTGGGAGACAATGCATTTGAGCTCAGCATTCCCCCATTCCTTGGCTTGCACCCAGTGTTCAATGTGGACCGCCTTCGGCCATACTTTCCACCATTACTAGACACATCTTACATTGTAGAACAGCTCACACCCACAGAATTAAATCCAGATTGCATGGAACAAGCTGCAACTGATCAGATCATGGACACACAGATCAAACTCACTCACCAATAGAATATCCAACTGTATTGAGTTGTCAAAGCAGGCCAACTCCTTCACCAGGGCAAGTGGCTCACTAGGGATCAAGTTCAGCATAAGTTTCCTCATCTCATGGAGGAACTCAGCGCAATGGGAACGATTGCTTCCTAAGGGGGGAGGAATGATCCCGTGGATATTGGTGGCCACCTGCCAAGTCCACTTGGACCCCCACCATTGTTTCTCTCAGCTTTTCAGTTTCCTTAATTGTAGCATAATTTACTATTTTTAGAAGTTTTTCGGGTCTTGAACTTCCAGAGCCATTTTGAGGCCCTAAACGACGTTTTTTGGGAAAATTGGGAGCAACATGGGTCCATGCATGGACCCATGTTGCTCTTCCCAAAATTTTAGTTCTCGGATAGATCTTTCTAACGAGATATTGTGCGCGTCAAATAGAGATCATATGCCAAAGTTACGACCCTGGGAAGTTGATGTACCAATTTACCCAAAAGGGGCCCACAGTTTGGCATTTCATCTTCTAGGTTTAGGTTTTTGGATGTTTAGGGTTTTCCATTGTTTCTCAACAATAAATAGGCCTTCGAGCCTCATTGTAACATAGTTCAGAGGCATGTAGCCGCCATATCTCCTCTCAGAGATAAGCTACCATCGCCCTAGCTCGTTTATTTCCATTTATGTTTGTAAGCATATTTCAGTATTTCACATTAATGAAATGAAGTATTAATTCTGCTACATCTCTGTGTTTATGGTTATCTCTGTAATTTGTTGACTTCTTGTTTAAATCCAGATCAGTATATATATATATATATATATTTTTTTTTTTTATTTTTTTTTTTTTTTTTCTTTGTAAAAAAAAATCTTTGGAATTTTATGCCTTTAAATAACTTACATGAGAAGAATATTATGAGAAAAATCACGGGTTGACAAAATCTGGAGTCCAAAAAACATGATAATTTGATCAAATCAAAATGTTTACATAAAATTACACGATTTCTTCCATAATACACTAGAAAAGTTTCTGAACATAATTATTTATTTTACTTTAGATTTAACATTTCATTGATGTAATCTTATACAAAAACATTTCTTTCATACTCTATTGTAAAGCATTTATCAATACAACAAAATTTTCTCTAGTAATCAAAATAAAAAAAAACATAAATCACATTTTTCTGTTCTAAAAAAATATAATAATCTAAATAAATTCATAATTAATGGAACCCCTTAATTACATCATTCCAATATCTACACAACTAATAATAAATTCATAACTAATCAAACTCTTTAATTACATAAGTAATTAAGAAAACTTCAATTATAAGCAAATTTTTAATTAAAAAACTTATTTTAATATAAAATTAATTTACTCCTTTTAAATTTATTATTTATAAAATTTTAATTATATATATTTTATATAACCCTATTTCATTGTTTAATTTTATCAAATTATAATATATAATTATTTATATAACCGACATATAAATTATGAACTTAATTATCATAAATGAGTTAATATATTTATAAATATTTACCTTCATTTATATTTTTTTGGATAATGTTTGCCATAATAATATTCCACGCTTTTGATGTGATTGGTTAGTTCAATATTTTACTCCAAATGTTGGAAGATCTTATTCCCTTGTAAGCGTTGATGGGACCCTAGTTTTTAAGTTTTAACTTTGTATTGTAATATGATATATCAATTTACATAATTCCCTTAAAAAAATATGATGGAATATAAAGATTTATAATATTTTTAAAAGTTATTTTGATTTAGTTTGATGAGTTTATTTAGAATCATGAATGGTAAATAGGAGATTTTTAGATAAGTTATTTTGTTGGCATCTTCCATATATATTTTATTCAATATTTTTATTGAGTTAATATATGATAGTTTATTATTGTTTTTATGTAGGGTGATTATCATGATTAATATTGAAAAGTATGGTTAATTGTTTTTTTTTAATTTTTTAGTTGTTGAGTTATTATAATGTGGATAAGATCATTGATAAATATTTCATTTTTATTGAAAATGACCATTATGTTAATTTGCATCATTACTTTGTTATGAACGTTTTAGTTGTAAGCACTTAAATAATTTTAATAATGAATTGTATAGTGGCTATTTTTCTGAATTGTATAGTGGCTATTTTTCTTGGGCAATCTAGTCCTTGGTTCCTGTACATCATTATGGAGTATTTAAATCCAACACTAACGTGGGATTCTCCATTCCTAGGCGAGTCTATCTCTGCTCTCTATCTCTATTGATTTTCATTGTTGTTATTTCGTTTTCGATCTATTGAATTCCTTGCTCTCTCAACTAGAGTTAACAACAATCTTGTTGCAACTTTGTGGATTTCCTCTAGTCGCCTCTACACTTTCTGACTTCCTAGTCGATTCTCTCTTCCTCTATCCTTGTTGTAGAAACCATCTAGTTTTTCTCCCCATCATCTTTGCATCTTGGACCTAAATTTCCCTCTTGGATCCCTCCCTATGCCCTCTTGCGACTACGTTGCCCATACCAAGGTGGATTAGCTGAGTGCACCATCAAAACTGACAGTAGAAGGAAACTCATTTATGGCCAAATAATGCGAGAATGTTTTGATAGTAAGGAACATGGGATCTCGAGAAACATCTGGCTCGCAATGAAGATGATCTCATCTCCTTATCCACGCCTGCACACTTTACCCTTCACGTCCTTGGCTCTTTATATCTGCATGCTCATGGAAGTAGGGTAGCGAAACAATTATGGTAAGGTGGTCACCTATGAGTTATACTTTGCTTGGGGAGAACGTACAACCTTTGTGTGTTGCTTTCCATTTTTTCCAGTAAGTTTGAGTTACGACGGAGGGAAACCAAGGAGATCCTTTTGTTATAGAGTCTGTAACATTTCATTTAACCTTTGTTTGTGGGTCACACTGCTCATTAAGCATAGGGGAAAATGCTTTTTGTCCCCTTCCTTCATAATTCAGGGTCTGGTTTGATTTTTGAGCTGGTGGCAGTTTTACCCTCGACGAATCTCCAACATTCAGAACCTATCGACATATATTTTCGCTATCTAGTTCTGGTTTGTTGAGTGTGGTATCAAGGTACATTCTCCATTTAGTTTTAGTAGGGTTGTGACTCTGATCTTTGGTCAAATTTTTAGTATCTGTTTCACTGTTCAGGCTCCAAACATTGTTTGGCTAGGTACCCTGCCTTCCTTTATACATTGGGTAATGCAAAGTTCAAGGTATCGATATTTTCATCTCTATTCACATATGGGGTTGTTTAGTATCAGACCACAGACACATATCGTTTTTCATCTTGTCTGTCCTTTAGAGTTGGAGCCTCATTTTGAACATAAGTATCCACATCCTCGACTAGTCCAAGTGGGTCTCTGTGCCACGCTCCTTATTTGTTTTATTTGCAGTATCATTGGTTTTATGGCTCCACGACAACATCTTCCCTATCGAAGGGGTGGGAACTATTCTGTCCCATCCTCAACAAGAGGATGTCGTTTATTTGAATGGGAATCCATTGCACGGTTCTTTGACGTAGCCCCAATAGAAGTCCAGAAGGAAATACTCCATCCGAGGGTAACGAAATTTGGTGAACGAGCTTATTTCTTTGGCTCAGAGATTCGCATAAATAGTCTTAAATGGGTTCCCGACTTGGGCAAGTTCCATAAAAGAAGACTGCATTTTATTCATTCCATCACTCATCATCGTCAACTAGATAATCTTCTCACAACGGTCATTAGAGACAAGCAAATTGAAAATTACAAGTTGTTTGCGGGGGGTGAGGAGATAAAAAGAATTATTCGGGACATCAGATATAATTTGGATGATATAGTGGTGAGACTGTCTACATTGAATATTACTTGGTCTCAAATTCATACATTGAATTAAATGAACATTGTGATGCGCCGACAGTCATCAACAATCTAGCTCCAGCATCTCCAAATGCCAACTTTTCTGCAACATCACCAGTCATTATCTTGGACTAAAAAGTCCACTTTTAATTGCTCTATGGATCTCACAATGAAATTTTTATGTTTTTTTGTAAATAGCCCTATTAATTTTTTGTAAATACTAGTCTTTAGAAGGCATATATGTAATGGGGTACAAAATATAGTTTTTGGTAGGACTGATAAACAAGAAGATTTAGCTGTCAACAACTATAGTCCTAACAAATCTTAGCTTACTCATGGGTAGATGGTAGTTTTGTTGAAAGAACTTTTGAATACTCAAGCAAAACTTTGGGCCAATCAAGATTTACCAAGTCATCTGGAAATCTTAAGAAGGTTGCTTTCATAAAGTTTGCCATGTAAACTCTTCTCTGAATAAGTAATAGAAGTCAAAGGGAAAAGAAATGAATAGGTTTTTATATATTTGGTAGGGTATCAATCTTAATTTCGAAAGAAGTATATCGATTTTATATGAGGTAGAGGATATGTTACAAATAAAATAATATAATAGAGAGTTTATTATTTATTAGGAGTTTAAATTGTTGGTTAAATATTTGATTATTGTGAAATTTTAAAGTGATTTTGATTAATATATATATATATATATATATATATATATATATATATATATGTTATTGAAATTATAAGATAAATGTTTTAAAATAAAAAAAATAGGTTAAGTAGGTATAGTTGGACATACTATGTGACCTTAATTTTAATGAATAAAAATACGGTGAAAAAATTGGGCGCATTATCCCCTCTACTTTTCATATTTCAAGATTTTAAGGAGGAGGAGGATTAAATGCTTTCCACATTACTTCCCCTGTCATTCTCTCATCTCATGGAAGTCATTGTTGTTGAAAATGCAAAAATAAAAGTCTCAATTTTGATTTTTGCCTTAATTAAAATTGAGGAAATTTGAAATTCCATATCAACAGACAACTTGAGGAGTTAACTGAGGTGACATGAAACTTGTCACTCATTTAAGAACACTCGATTCGAGTTAACGAGTTGAGGTTCAATTTACTTGTGTTGATTCCTAAAAAATAGGAGTCTATCTCAGTTAATTTGAGTTAGGGGCATGAAGTTCAATTGTGTGCAGCGGGTTCCTAAATTTTAGGAGCATAGGTTGAGTTAATTTTAGTAGTAACAATTTAATTCAATTAAACTAAGTTATGGTCAGTTAAACTTGTGGTGACATCCATTCCCTGGTCTTCCTCCAGATCTCTGTACTTGTGCTTGGAGAATTTATAAACTTGACATGTGCTATCCTGAAGTTTGTGATTTTGCTATATGTAGGCTTCTCGATAAACAAAGTCTTCATCATCCAGACAAGTTGAAAATATTTATGAAGATAGTTTACAATTGTAGCTCCCTTTAAAACTGCAGTCTTTTCATGTGTAGAGTTAATTTTACTTTTTTCTTCTACCAATAATGTTTCATATAACTCCCAGGATAAAAAATTATTTTGCTGATCCCAACAGGATGGCAAACCAGCCCTTGTTCTTTTATCAAAATTAATATCAAAACTCATCATTGCTTCTTTGATCTCCATCAATTTCTTCTCTGTTGCTTTCCTGTTGGCATTCTTTAATATCATCTTGTTTATCTCCATTACCTGCTTTGTTCTGTCTTCTATCCCAAACTCTTTCATCTCCTGTGTAGACTTTGAGTTTAAGAAGTCAATTAACTTCTTAGCAAACTGGGCTCTATTCTGTAACTTTTGCTTATTATTGAGGATGACTTCTTCTAAGTCTATGACAATGACCTTTTCCTCTTCATTGCTACTTAGGAACTGTCTGACACTTTTTACAGTATTGATTATATCATTCCACAAGATTTCTCTTGCTTGTACCAGGGACATATTTCCTTTCACTTTTTCTTTTAGTTCTTTGATTTCTTGTTGAGTAGCCTAGAAGTCCCTCCTATATTTTTCTGTAGTCTCCTTGGTCATAAATATCTCCTGCTCAGTTGCTTTAATTATTTTCACAACATTTTCTAAATCTGTTTGCTTCTTCTTCAACTCGTTCTCAGAAATGTGCAACTCAGTCCTAACTCGAGTCAGCTTCTCAATAGGATATTCTAAATCTGTTGCAACCACAATTGTGCATACATGTGAATCAATATTTTTCTATAAAGAAAGATTCACCTCCTTCAACTTCACTATCTCCTCATACCTTTTTAAAAGTTCTTGGGCTAGTAATTCTTTTTCTTTCTCAACTCCTGCTACCTCTGAAGCCATGGGATGTTCTGATGAAGGCAACTTCAACTTTTTCTTTCAGTGTTTGAATCTCTATATCAATACTCTGCAACATCTTCTGAACTGCAGACCTTTCCTCTGGATTTACACCAATTTTTACTATTATCTTCTTTAGCTCTTGATTTTGGTTATTAAGAGCTCTAGAGTTTGCTTTCTCCAACTTCAGTTGGTTTACCACTTTCTCCAACGTATTTTCAGCTTCGAAAGCAGCTGAAACATATTTATACAAATCATGAAAAATTAATTGCGCAGTTTGCATATGCAGATTAATTTTATTAGGCAATGGATTTCTCTTTGCATCCACTGTCAAATTGATAGTCTTGAACCCTACTACAAATGTTACTGACAATATTGATGGATGAGAAAGAGAAAAATTTAGCTGACTTTTCTCTAAATCCATAGCTCATAGTAGCCTTGTTTGATGTTCAGAAGATACTTGGTCTTTTGATTTGGATTCCATGTTTTCTATAATTTTCTTATTTCTGTCCTCCACCTATAAAAACATATGTTTGATCATAGAAACTGAATCCTGAGAAGATTCCCCTGAAACTGGAGAAGAAGGAGTACAAAAAGTTTCCCCTAACTACAATTGTATGTTGGGAGTTGCTGATGCACTAGCCTCTTTAGACATATTTTCCCTTTTTGTTGCTCTGTCCTCCTCTTCTTCTAAATCAATCACCTCTCACCTACCTCTCTTCAGGTTCTTTTCAGTAGCTAGAGGTGTCTCAATCTCTATATTCCCCAAGGGAGTTGATTGTCCTCCATTTTCCAGTTTTTCAATTTCTGGCTTTGATTCATGTACATAAGGAGCATATCCATTTTCTATCATCCTATTTGAAATTATATGATATGGATCATAAGCCCATTTCTCTTCAAGTAACAAATTCATTCCTTCTAACAATTTATGGACTTCATCTGCTGCTTACCTAGTATTAACAATGAACGATCCAACTGTCCTAGGCCACCTGAAATGGAGTCCCTTCTTTGTAGGTACAAAATATACCTGATCCACATTCAGACTCTATCCAATGAATTCAAGAGAAAACATCTTGATGGGAAGAAAAGTTGGCAATCTGTAGGGTTCAACCAGCTCGATATAACCTTATCTCAACATGATCCTAGAAAGAAAACCAGTCTCCAACTTTGACGTCTTTAATCACTTGAAGGAAAGATTGGGCTTTAGGGAGTAAAGTTGGTGCAGGTGAACTATTAATGATTGAATATACAACAGAAAGAAAAGAGGAGGCAAAATAGGACATACCTTCATTTTTGGGATCAATTCTTACTATATCAGTCCATAAAAACACTGATTGATTATGCTTGAGGGTGTCCACAATATTTAACCCTAGATGCATTTATCAACATTAGAATAAAGGAATAAATATGTTACAAGTGAAGGAAACCTAAAACAACATGTAAGAGTGAAATTCATGAACTGGACATTGATTTATTTTTCCCAATAAGTTGGTATATCTAATACAATCCCAGGCTTCATCATTACAACAAACATTCCTAAGACTTCTCTATCAACTACTGTAATGTCCTCTTTCCCTAAAATTCTGGCCAATACCTGAAGAACTGGTCTTACATCTTCAACAAAAATATCCAAGGGAAAGTGAGTGGAATATACTGATAATTTTTTTCCATTAGTCATTAGATACAAGTGAATTACAACAGACTCTAGTTCAAATAATTCTTCAAAATAACTAGTCAATGATTCTTCAGAGAAAGAGAAGTAAGACTCTGCTGAAGGATAGCACAATGTTTTTTGAATCAGAAGGGAAGACACCTGAAAAACACTCTCTCCTAGCCTATTTATCACAAAACACCTCTGAGGATACATTACTGAAACTAGCCAATGAATAAACTCAAGGAACATGTATGTTTGAGGGAAAAAGGCAGTCAACACACCAAATTTTATCATAGCAACATAAATTGGGGAATTGGACTGGTTTAATTGAACATGTTGGTAAAATTCATGATGGTTGATAGGGAAAGAAACATCAAAAATGTCTCTTTTGGTATCCATGAGAGGAATGTGTGAGGATGAACCGACTAAAACATATTTCTTGGCCATTTTTAAGAGATAAGCGGTTGATTATGGTTAAATACCTGGTATTGGTGACGAGGCTGACTCGAATGTGAGTTGGACTTCGATTTTCTTGGCAGCGAACAACAAATTTTTTTATTGAAAAAAATCCAAGAAAAGGTTTTTATAGAAGAATGAAAAAAATCATAGGAGGGAAAAATGGCATTAAATTCCATCGTGGGAAATGGACGAATTAAATGTAGGATTTGACAGTTTGGAGGACAGCTGGACAAGGGATGTGACATGGTAAATGAAAGCTGGATGAGCTAGCTCGCTTGCTATCGTCACTACGGGGGGACTACTCTGTACAGGACTAACTTCTGGGTGGTGCCCCCACAGTGAATCTACACAGTTCATTCGAAAGTCAACATGCCCAGCAAAAGTCTTTGTGGGGGCACTGCTTGTGTTAACCTTCGACTTAATTGTGTTGTTGGGTTTTCTCTATCGGGCGGGTCCCATCCTTTAGACCTTTCACACATCATGAACCTACTTGCACTTTAAAACCTCTAACTACCACCAAAGGGTCCCACCATTAGACTCAATTTATTGCAAAGACTTTAATAAACTATCATAGCTTAGTTTAATCAAATAACAAAGTCTTTCACACTTTCTTTTCCTTTTTCAATATTTGTTTTGTTTTGTTTTTTTTTTTTTTACACTTATATTTAATATGTAGATCAAATTTAAAATAGGTTACAACATTTGGGTCCACTTGGGGATAGTGTTTTTTTAAAGAAAAATAACATTAAGAACCACAGATTAGTGCCTTCACCTTAGGCATGAAGTCAAACTGTAGCATCACACACTTCCATGAATAACTCACCGAAGTTATTACAATGGACATTCTGATATATACAATGACTGGAAAAAAATAGTCAGTGTTGGAAATAGTGTTTAAGGTACTTCCCATTCACTGGCAGCTGTAGCAGTTCACCATCTAAATTCTCGAAAATGAAGGTGTTGTTTGTCTTTAACTCTACAATTCTAAAAGGACAAAACCACAAAGGATAAAACTTACCATGTTTTCCTTTGTCTTCCCTTCTTGTATCCCATCTGAGAACTAGATCACCAAGCTGAAAAAGAACATCCTTAGCTTTCTTGTCAAAAGTTATCTTCATTTTCTGCTAATAACCAATTAAATTTTCCATGATTTTTTCCCTTCTTTCATTAAGTTCAATCAACTGATTCATCCTTCTCATCGGAAGGCTCAATTATTCTTGAATATATTGGACTAATAATGCAACAGGCTTTATCAACTGACTAGGAAATAATGCAGTACTTCCATAAACAAGTTCAAATGGTGATTTTCTAGTAGACCTTCTTGGGTTTACCTGGCTTGCCCATAGAGAAAATTTCATTTTGGTATCCAGATTCTTTTTATTTTCTATAATAGTCTTCTTAAGTATCCTCACCAGTGTTTTATATGATGATTCTACTAACCCATTCCCCTAAGGGTGATAAGTAGTAGAATGAGGCAATATCACATTATATTTTTGATAAAAATCTTGTAATCTAGTAGACCTAAAAACTTGAGTATTATCTGCCACTAATCCTTTATGACATCCTTATCTGCTAAAAATATTTTCCTCCAAGAATTTAATCACCACCAAATCATTTGCTTTCCTTATTGGAAATGCTTCTACCCATTTAGTAAAATAATATGTACCTGTCAAAATCCATTTATATTGCCCACTTGATGCTGGATTGATTTCCCCTACAAAATTCAACCCCATTATCTGAAAGGTTCTTCTATAAAAACTCGAATTAAAGGCAATGGCGCTAACTTCTTTTTCTCAGCAAACATTTGACACTTTTCACATCCCCTTACCAACCTAAAAACATTTGAAAATAGAGAACATTCACTATTTCAATAGTTTCCCCTTCTATCAGACAAAGTAGAAGAACACCACCAGGATCCCTCCAATACAATTTTCCATTGACGAAGACATATTTCTGAGTTTTAACTTTCAAAGCTCTGTATTTTGATCTTACCTTCATCTACCTCTTCATCTTCTTTTGCATTGGTACTGTCTTTCTCAACTTTAGTCAGCAAACTGATTCCCATAGATTGGAAATTTGTTTCTGTTAAGATCTTTGCCAAACTTTTCCTTTTAATAACTTAGTTGGCTTTATATCCAAGCCATATTCTTGTATCTTTTCTATCCATTTCCCTCTCCTTCCTACTACATCACCCTTAATCAAAACATATTTTATGGAAGCATTTGGAACATATGAAATTACTTGAGATTGAAGGATATAAACCTTGAAAACCTTAAGTGCTTTGACTAAAGCATAAGCCTACTTTTCCAAAATATTATGCTTTAGTTCTGCATCTCTCAACGCTCTGCTAAAGAAATCCACTGGTTGTTCCCTTCCTTTTTCATTTCGTTGTAGAAGTATCGCTGCAATAGTAGAAGAAGAAGTAAAGGAAAACAATTGAAAAGGCTTTTTATAGTCTGGGATTATTAATATAGCAGCTTCTTGAAGTGCCTCTTTAATTATAGAAAAGGATTCTTTAGCAATTGAATTCCATTTCACTTCAACACCTTCCTTTAGCATATTAGTAATACCTTTTACAATCTCTGCATAATTGGGAACAAACGTTTTAAGAAAAATTATTCTCCCTAAGAAACTTTGAATTTCCTTCTTATTTCTAGGAAGTGGTATTTTCTTGATTGCTTCTACTCTACTTGGATCTATCTTAAATCCTTATTTTGACACAATATGACCCAACAAATTTCCTTTGTTTAAAGAAAAATGATATTTCTTAGGATTCAATGATAGACCATACCTTTTGCATTTTTCAAAAATATGTTGTAGATGTTCCAAATGTTCTTCATCTGAATTTGAGAAAACAATAATATCATCCAAATAAATGACAACAAACTTATCTTTTTCTCCCACAAAATCTATGTCCATAGCCCTCTGAAATGTGGCCCCTGCATTCATCAATCCAAAAGGCATTTTAGAATACATAAAATTCCCCCAAGGAGTGGTGAATGTTGTTTTCTTCTGGTCCTCCTTATCCACTGAAATCTGATTATAACCAGAAAAACCATCAATCATTGATAACCTGTAAGAACCAATCACCTTCTATAAAATATGATCCATCTTGGGAAGAGGATAATTATCTTTCAAAGATGCTCTATTCAAATTTTTAAAATCAACACATAATCTAATTTCCCCATTCTTCTTCCTTACAGGAACCAAATTTGCTACCCAGTCTGAATATCTTAAAGGAACAATTATTTTTGCATCTAATAACTTCTTAACTTGTTTCTCAATTGATGGCAACAACAAAGGATTAATTTGTCTTAACTTTTGTCTAAAAGCTTTCACCCTTGGTTTTAAAGGAATCTTATGCTGAATAATTTTGGTATCATAAGTCTTTAAATATTCATAAGACCATGCAAAAACATCCACAAATTTCTTAAAAAGACTTACATACTGTTGTTTAAAATGTTCTGGAACATCTTTGGCCAGCCTTACCATTTTGGGTTGTTGATTTGTTCCCAGATTACATTCTTCAAGATCTTCCTCCAAATCTGCTTTCTTTGGATTCCTTGCAACATCATTTGCATTAAAAAACTTTTCCAGGGGTACCAAACCTTTAGGTATTACATTATCTTTAAGCTGAAGAATCTTATGGTTTTCAACTGAATCTTTCAAAAATGTCCTGTTTGAATATTCTTCTTCAACTTCCTCCTCTTGATCAATCTTTAGACCTACAAACTCTCCAATAAACTCAAGAAAGTCTGTAATCTATTCCTCATCCTCAAACACTTGCCAATGTTTGACATTATCTGGGATTGATGGTTTGTGCCTGATTTCAATTTCATACCCCAATCTAGGATTTAAAGGTGTTTTAAAAGTGCTAGCTGCAATTGTTAGAGAATCAACAATTCTATTTTCTTCCCTAGGAGCAAACTGTATATTGAAAGCATCAAATGATTTATCTGCCAAATCCCATATTTCATTTCTATATGTTCTCAACCTTGGATGTTTTGTTTGACATTGATTCTTTATCTGCTTTACTACCAATTCAGAGTCTCCAAAAACAGAAATACACTGCACCCCTAAACCTTTAGGACCTTGTAATCCCAAAACTAATGCTTCATACTCAATGATATGATTTGTGGAGTCAAATTCCAACTTGTAAGAAAAAGGAAAGAAATGACCTTTTGGAGAAATAAAAAATATACATGATCCACTTCCATCTCTTGAATAAGCAACATCAAAGTAAAGATTCCATACTCCACTAACTATTAGCTCCTCATTTTTTATTGCTAAAGGGAGCTGCACTTTATTGTCTTCAACAATTTCTTCTGCTTCTTGAAACATAAAACAGGAAAAATCATCCTTTTCCTGACTGTACACAGGAGAATTACTAGAACCCTCCTTTGTAATGGTTTTGATAAACCTAGTTTCTCTGTATAACCTCCTTTCTTCACCTCCAAAAACAAGGATTATTGCATATGTAAAATCTAATTTTAGTACACAACCCAATTTTTCTCCCCAGGACCTTGAAAGGAGCATTCCAAAACGTGAGGAATGTATCCCACCACCACATCCATGACCAAAATTCTAGTTGGAATCTGGGCCAGAGAAACAACTAAATCTTTGATCAATCCTACACATTTAACCCTTTTGGAATGAAATGAATAAAGATCCTCATAAGGTTTAGTAATCTGGAGGTTCAATTGTTTCATCACTGACAAAGGCATCAAATTATGTGAAGCTCTAGAATCCAACATACAATTATGTAGCATAAAAGAATGAATCAACAGAGATATATAAAAAGGTGGAGTGGAAGAGTCCACTTCCTCTACATGAGGTCCAAACATCACTACTGGTCTCCCCTGTAAATTTACTGTATCAACCACACGATCATCTTGAGAGAGATTAATATATATATATATATATATATATATATATATATATATATATATATATATATATATCATGTAGGAGTTTTAGCCAATTTTGTTAAAGGAACTTGAATCCTAATCTTCTCTAATTCCTTTGTTAGGCTAAAAAATTGATTTTTCTTTCCAATATTTTCTTGTTTTTCATCATTCATCTTTTGCTTTGAACCGTCATTTGGATCATCTACCATTTCATGAACAGGTCTATTCAGAATCCCCATACCTGATTTTTGCTTAGAACTTTCTCCTTGCTGAAAATAACTTTTTATGCCTGAGTGAACCCGTTTCTTCCCCTTATCCTGTTGGTTTTGATTTTGTAGTGGATTTGCCATATGTTGAGCCACTGGATCCTGTTTTCCATCATTAAACTCCCACATCCTTGACCTTTTCCTTGATCTAAGTTCATATTTCTTGTGCAATTCAACCTGCATAAAATCAGTAAACTTTTTGCAATAATCATCAATTTCATTATCATCTAGAGAAACTTGAAATTCAGAATTTAAATCCTCTCTTCTAATCACATCTTCCTCCTCCCCATAAAATTCTGTTATTTTGTTTTCATGCTCCTTAGAAGTTCCTTCTACTACATCATCTGATTCATCCTCAATGTATAAGGGAGGTTGTACCTGATCTTGATCCTTCCTATCCCTCCACAAAATCTACAATGGTGGCTTTCTAAATCGAGGGTTAAAATTTCTATTTTGTCCTTGCTGAAATTGTCTAGGTGTATTCTTATTTTCTAGTTCCAACTTGATTAGTTTACTAGGCAAATTTTTAATAACCTTAGTCATTTCTTCTAATTTTTGCTCATTATAATCAAGGACAACTTTCATTTCTTCTTCTTTTCCTTTTCCTTTATCCTACTGATTTTGTTCGGTGTCTTTTGGTTTAATCTTTCATGCTGCAGACAAACTGGCTTCAATTTTAAGAGCATCAGTCTGTATTTGGTCTAATGAAGGGGACCTCCTCTCCCTTAGAGTAAACCCAAAATCAAAATCAAATGCTCCTGCAAATACTACTTTTGCTCCTGCAGGAGGAGGCTTAATTTCTCTAGGCAAACTATTGTATAACTTATTAAATATTTTTATGAATTCACTTACTTGTTCTTTAGGATTCCTTTTAATGACATTAAATTCTGTTAGAAAATAGTCGTGATCTTTTCTTTCTCCCCACCTTTGTGTAAACACATTTTCCAACTCTTCCCATGTATTAATTGAATTTGCAGGAAGGGTTTTGAACCACTTCCTGTCCTCTCCATCTAATGATTGAACAAACAATCTCATCACCACATCTAGAAATTCCACATTCAAATTTTTAGCAAATGCACAAAATGTAGCAATGTGATTCTCTATAGTTACCTCGTCTTCCCCTGTGAAACGAGGTAACTTGGATTCACAGGTTGGGGGTGATTCAAGGTAGCATATCTATTCAACATAAAAGCAAGAATAACCATATTTAAATTCATATTAGCTACAGAAGGGTTACCTGCTTGAAAAACAAATGATTATGGAGGCAAGGATGATATGGGAACTACTTGATTCACAATATAAATAGCTGAAATTGTAGATGAAGGTTCAACTGCTTTAATTTCTTGAAACTTGGGGAAAGAAAATGAAACTGAATCAAAATATTTTTCTTCCAAAGTTGGTTCAGAAAATGATGTTTGAGAAGGAGAAGGGGCTCTTTAGAAAGATCAAAATTCATTATTACTTCTCTTAAGTGAAAGATAGAAAATGGTTGTGTGGAACTAGTACTAGGAGGAGATAAAGTAGGATCTCGGGTTATTGGCGAATTTTGTTTCCAAACTCTCCTAGAAACCAACTTTTCTGGATCAGAAAGAGCACAAATTATCTGCTGTGAGATGTTCGACCTTGTGTGTGGTCATTTTGGAGCTAGGTTTGAAATTTTGATGAGTCTCAGCGTAACCACTTTCCTTGCTCATCAACCGAAGAAATGATCTTGTAGAACCCAAGGAAAAATAACTTCAGATTTCCATTCCCCAACAACGATGCCAAAAAATGTTGTACCTTGGGAGACAATTCTTGGCTGAGTAGAAATTAGTGCCCAAGACATTTATTAAAATTTACAGATTTATTATTTGTTTGTCTCATCATTTTGCAAACCCCAGAATATTAAATTTTAAACCCTTTAACCTTCAATACATAAAATACAACTTTGAATGGCCTTTAACTGTTGGATACAAATGGATTGAAATTTGTGAGAAGTGTTGGTGAAAGCTTCAGAATAAAAGGTTGTCTCTGCAGAATCTTTTATCATAAACTTAGAGGAAAATGTGTTTGATTAGAAATGAAACTTTGAAAGAAGAGAACTATTTTTAAGGATCTTTTTAACCTCTAAATTTACAGAGAATTATAACCATAACTGTAAATAAAGAACATACTGCTTCAATTCTTTCAATGAAGAAATACATACATAATATGACACAGGAAAAACAAATCATACCCAACAATTTTTGGAATCACTGAAAGCTTTCTTTATCATTAAAATGAAGATCAAAGTACAAGGTGGTACTCTCTGAGGTATTGCAAAAATTCGGAACCCTTTTTCATCTTCTTGAGATACATTTATACAAACTTTTCAAAAGACAGTTATCAAAACTGTCAACCTCCTAACTACCTGACTATTCAACATTACATTGAAATATAAAATTACATGACTTGAAAATAAACAACTTCTAAAGTGAACATTTCATCTCAAACGATATGAGATTGTGGAGTAGTAGAGGGTTTTGCTTCTGTGGCAGCAGCTTGTGGTGACATCCATTCCCTGGTCTTCCTCTAGATCTTTGTACTTGTGCTTGGAGAATTTATAAACTTGACATGTGTTATCCTGAAGTCTGTGATTCTGTTGTATGTAGGCTTCTCGATAAACAAAGTCTGCATCATCTAGACAAGTTGAAAATATTTATGAAGATAATTTACAATTGTAGGCCACTTTAAAACTACAGCCTTTTCATGTGTAGAGTTCATTTGCTTTTTTCTTCTACCAGTAATGTTTCATATAAATCCCAGGATAAACAAAAATTTGCTGATCCCAACAGGATGGCAAACCAACACTTGTTTTGTCATCAAAATTAATATCAAAACTTATCACTGCTTCTTTGATCTCCATCAATTTCTTCTCGGTTGCTTTCCTATTGGCATTCTTTAATATCATTTTGTTTATCTCCATTATCTGCTTTGTTTTGCCTTCTATCCCAAATTATTTAATCTCCTATGTAGACTTTGAGTTTAAGAAGTCAATTAACTTCTTAGAAAACTGGGCTCTATTTTGTAACTTCTGCTTATTACTGAGGATGACTTCTTCTAAGTCTCTGACAATGATCTTTTCCTTTTCAATGATAGTTAGGAATTTCTAGACACTTTTTACAGTATTGATTATATCATTCCACAAGATTTCTCTTGCTTGTACTAGGGACATATTTCCTTTCACTTTTTCTTCACTTCTTTGATTTCTTGTTGAGAAGCCTAGAAGTCCCTTCAATGTTTTTCTGCAGTCTCCTTGATCATAAACAACTCCTGCTCAATTTCTTTAATTATTTTCACAACATTTTCTAAATCTGTCTACTTCTTCTTCAACTCGTTCTCAGAAATGTGCAACTCAGTCCTAACCTGAGTCAGCTTCTCAGTAGGATCTTCTGAATCTATTGCAACCACAATTGTGCATACATGTGAATCAATCTTTTGTTGTAAAGAAAGATTCACCTCCTTCAATTTCATTATCTCCTCATCCCTTTTTCAAAGTTCTTGGACTAGTAATTCTTTTTCTTTCTCAACTCCTGCTACCTCTAAAGCCATGGGATGTTTTGCTGAAGGCAACTTCAACTTTTTCTTCAATGTTTGAATCTCTATATTAGCACTCTGCAGCAACTTCTAAACTACATACTTGTCCTCTAGATTTGCACCAATTTTTTACAATTATCTTTTTCAACTCTTCATTTTGGGTATTAAGAGATATTGTGTTTTCTTTCTCCAACTTTAGCTGGTTTACCACTTTCTCCAACATATATTCAGCTTTGGAAGCAACTGAAGCAGATTTATACAAATCATGAAAAATCAATTGCCCAGTTTGCATATGTAGATTAATTTTATCAAGTAATGGAATTCATAGGTGATAGCAACCATGCTGATGGATGATAAAGAGCAATTTTTAGCTTACTTTTCTCTAAATCCATAGGTGATAGCAACCTTGTCTGATGTTCAGAATATACTTGGGCTTCTGATTGGGATTTCATGTTTTCTCTGATTTTATTATTTCTCTCCTCCACCTGCAAAAACATTTGTTTAATCATAGAAACTGAATCCTGAGAAGATTCCCCTCAAACTAGAGAAGAAGGAGTACAAAAATCTTCCCTTAACTGTAATTGTACGTTGGGACTTGCTGATGCACTAGCCTCTTCAGACATATTTTCCCTTTTCACTGCTCTGTCGTCCTCTTCTTCTAAATCAACAAACTCTGACCTGCCTCTCTTCAGGTTCTTTTTAGTAGCTAGAGGTGTCTCAATCTCTATATTCCCCAAGGGAGCTAATTGTCCTCCATTTTCCATTTTTTCAATTTCTGGCTTTGATTCATGTACATAAGGAGCATATACATTTTCTATCCTCCTATTTGAAATTATATGATATGGATCATAAGCCCATTTCTCTTCAAGTAACAAATTCATTCCTTCTAATAGTTTATGGACTTCATCTGCTGCTTGCCTAGTATTAACAATGAATGGTCCAATAGTCCTAGGCAACCTAAAAAGGAGTCCCTTCTTTGTAGGTACAAAATGTACTTGATCCACATTCAGACTCTGTCTAATGAATTCAAGAGCAAACATCCTCATGGGAACAAAAGTTGGCAATCTGTAGGGTTCAACCTCAGCTCCATACAACCTTATTTCAACATGATCCTAGAAAGAAAACCAGTGTCCAACTTTGACATCTTTACTCACTTGAAGGAAATATTGGGCTTTAGAGAGTAAAGCCAGTGCAGGTGAACTATTAATGATTGAATATACAACAGAAATGAAGGATGAGTAAAAGTAGGACAGACCTTCATTTCTGGGATCAATTCTTACTATATCAGTCCATAAGAACATTAATTGCTTATACTTGAGGGTGTCCATAATATTTAACCCTAGATGCATGAATTTCTCAACATTGGAATAAAGGAATAAATATGTTACAAGTGAAGGAAACCTAAAACAACTTGTAAGAGTGAAATTCATGAACTGGACATTGATTTCTTTTTCCCAATAAGTTGGTATATCTAATACAATCCCCGACTTCATCATCACATCTGCAATGTATTATATAGGATTTATGTTGCTCTCAGGGTGGCGGAAAGTTGGTCGTTTTGTCATGATGCTGGTCGTTTGTCACCTGAAGGCTCATGTATATCTATATAAATGGTGGCTACAGGATATGTGGGTAAGAGCGTTTGAAGCTCAAATTCCACTTATATACCCTCAATTGGTCATACTAGGGCCTTTCCATTGTCATTCTCATCGCTGGGTTTCATAGTGTTCTATGGTCATTTGCAGTCATAACTTCAGGACTATTCAGGGTAATTTTCTTTCCCTTCTAAAGATTCAATGTTCTTTGTCATTTTTTTACACAACTCAGGGATTGGTCCATCCTTTGAATTGGTAGAAAGCTTATCCTCAATGTCTATCCAGACCTCTAACCCCTCCAGAATTTCGCTTAGTTGTCCAGTGCTCGTTTGTGGGGTTTGGTACCCCGACACCTTCTCCATTTTGTTCTGAAACTTGTTATGGTCATTCTCAATCTTTGGTTTTGGAAGTTTTCTTAATACTGGTCGCTCCAGGTTCACAAATATTTAGGGGCTTTGGGCAGCTTGGATAGTCATCAACTTGGGTTTGTGACGGGTATCAATTACTCCTCTTCCGCTTCCCTACATATTCCCATTGTTTTACAATTAGGTCTTCCTTTCGAATCCTTATGGGATTGCACTCTTGGAGGTTAGTTGTCATGTTGTTGTTCGTTTCTCTATGTTTGTTTTTGAGTGGTTTGTTTGTAGGTACTATATGGCTCCACGCCAGTGCTCCGTGGGCATATTCCTCAAGACACAAGCATATTTTTGGGTGGGAATCAATTGCAAATTATTTTGATGTTGCCCCTCTTGAGGCCAGAAAGGAAATTTTAAATATGGAAGCTAAGGAATTTGGAGATCAAAAATATTTATCTGATCTAGAGATAGGTGGAAGCAATTTCAAATGGGTGTTAGATCTAAGAAAGTTTTAGAGATGAAGACTTTATTTTCTTCACTCCATCACCCAGCATGGTCATCCGTGACAAGCAAGTTGATAACTACAAACTGTTTGCTAGCTAGGAGGAGATTAAAAGAATATTGTGGGACATTAGATATAATCTTGACGATATAGTGGTAAGACTAAGTCGTGTGGAACATTTTGTGGTTTCAAAATCAGATACTGACTCAAATGATCATCATGAAGAGGTAACAATCATTAATGCTTCGCCTCTCAACACTATTCACACAAGCTCTGATCTGCCTATGAACACCACCCATGCAAACTCTTCTCCACATTCACTAGTTATCATTCTGGACTAAAATTTCCACCAAGCATGTACTTTTAGTTTTTGAAGATGGAAGGAGTTTACCTTTTCTAGTGATCTTAGTTTATCTTGCTATTTTTGTAAGAGTTTCCAACTTATGTCCTATGTTATCTTTACTCTAGTTTTTTGTATGTCTACAAACCATAGTTATATGGTTTTTTGTATGTTTGTAGAACATAATCATCTTGATATGATGTAAGGTAGTTACTTTTGTAAAGCTTGTTAGTGGTAGTTTACTCTATGGGTATGATATTATTAGTGGACTCATAATCCTCCATGTCAGATGATGAAATGAAGAGCTTTCACTGTGACATCTTATGTAATACTTTTTGCTATCAATAGAAATACATGGACCAAATTTACAAAAAAAAAACACCACATGGATGAACATAATAGCGAATAAATTTGATATAAATGAGAATTATATAATTATTATTATTACATAGATGAACTAATGTTCTAAACATGTGATTTTTTCATTATAACACTTTAGCACCAATACATTATTTAAATACCTTAGCATGTTATCCTTTGTTGCAGACACAATCCAAATCAATGTATAAAATTTCATATCACAATGGCCCATATCCTTTCACAAGTTTTTCCTCTATTCTAATTTTGTATAATTATGCTCTATTCAAAATATGAACAATTGTCTCACATTTTTTCCTCTATTCTAATTTTGTATAATTATGTTCTATTTACAATATAACAAGTAATGAATGATGAAATAAGATAGTGAATTGTAATAATTTATCTTCTTTCTTGGTTTCTTTTCCTTCTTTTAAATGTGTAGAAATTTTAAAATATGAATAATGAAATTCAACAAAACAATTCCTAATCATATAATAAGATTATAAATTTACAGACATGAGATTGTAATCAAATAGATGGTAGTAATCAATTAGAAGTCTTGTGAGATTGTAATCAAATAAATGGTAGTAATCAATTAGAAGTCTTATAAATATTGTCAATAAAGTTGTCTAATCTTGTAGTAAAATTCTCCATACCATTTTAAATTTAATAATAAAAAAATAGATTTCCCATCAATATATGACTCCAATAAAATTTTCAATAATTTTAGTAAATTCAAAATTAAACGAAAGTCAAAAACATAGTTGAATTGAGGCTTCTGTGATCCATAATATTAATACGAAGAGCTTCGGCATAAATCACATAAAGAGAGACATTTGTCGACGCGTTTCGAACTCAAAAACATAATTTATCATACATGACATTTGAATAGTGACAACACTCTAATCATACTTGAAACTTTTATCTAATCTATAATCAAAATAAATATTATTTTATTATAATATTACCTAACTCTTTGTAAAATTAATTTCATGCATTAATTAAATTTTCAATTTTCATTTTTGAAAACATAAATGAAATAATAATTAATAATCCAACAATTATACTAACTAATAACACGATTATCATGCTTCTTTGACAATTTTGTCTCTACCACCTAAGGTTAACGTGTTTGTATAATAAAAAAAATCTACCATCTTAATAATAAATACATTTTTAATTAATTTAACTATATATACAATATCTTACGATAAGCCACAACTAACAAATGTCCCCCCTTTCTTGGTCAGCCTTATAAACTTTATGTCTCTTTCGGATAACACTAAAAGTTCATATCGTTTTCTTAATCAATATTATATTCCTTTAAATAATTGAAAGGTGATCCGTTTTCAAAGAAAAAGACGATACAACAAACAATGGATGGGAGTTGTACAACTAATCCCTATCTCAACTTATAGGGAATTTTTGGATTTATTATGGAAATAATTGGAGAGTGACAATAACATAATGCTAAGTGGCCATTTTTGGATTTATTATGGAAATAATTGGAGAGTGACAATAACATAATGCTAAGTGGCAGTTGGCCAAGGATGAACATGTAAGGTTTGATGCTGGAAGCATGCATATAATCTATCAACCATGGGGAAAATGAAGTTGGTGTTGTGTTGTTGGTTATGAATGGTTGTTTCATGGAGACTCTGAGCAACACAAGATTGGCAATTTTTCTAGGCTAGAAACTTTTCCAAAGGAGAAATTCACTCATCGAAGTAACTCGCAAGAGAAATCGATTCTATAGGTTTGGTCTTATCGTCATTCTGATTTGGAATTACACATCAATTTTAGAGATCTTCCTTGCTAAATTGAACTCGGATTTTGGATTTGTGGGCTTCAAGTTTTTTATCCCTTCCTTAGGAATGATTATCCTAAGAGGCTTGTTCTTCTCTCTGTGGTGAATCACTCTCCCTCCCCTGGTCCTCCTCTCCTCCTTCATTATGTCCTCCCTACTTTGTCTCCTCACGTGTCTCCCTGGTCTCATCCCTCTATGTTTTCCTCTCTTGTGCTCTGGTTAACTGTTCCTACTCCTCTGTACCTTTATCCTCCCACTTAGTTCTAAAGGTTCTCCTTTTGCTTCCCCTTCGTCAGCGCTTTGTTTGGATTATCCCTTGTTTCAATATTATAACTATGGTTAGGCAAAGATTATCTTCTACTTGGTACAATGGTAGATGAGGACATCCTGGTTTCAAAAGGCCATCTCAGATGTGTAAGAGCAAGTTCGGAAATCAAGATGCTACATTCCTAATAGACATGTGAAATAAGAAACCATGGAATGGATTCCTCATGTGGGAAATTTCACTATGGACAGGACTACCTCTTACATGTGAACTACTAATATATATTGGCATATAAAGACCCTAATGGGTAGAGTCCTAACTAACAGGGTAGATACATGACAAGAACTGATCATATGCATGAAAAAGTTGTTGGACAAAGTTGATAGGCTCAACAAAAAAGTTAGAATCCTTGCCATGAACCTGAAAAAACTTGACATTTCCTAAAATAAAAATAAAATAAAATAAATAATTATAATTAATAATTAAACTAGCCTGAATCCATCTTAATGTTGGATATACCAATCGTCGAGAAGGATCAAACCTTGAGATGCAAACCTCTTTGAGAGTGAAAAGAGATTTGATCCCTCTTGAGGCTTGTTAGATCTACAGTTAAGATGGATCTATGCTGGTTAAAATGTAGTTCTATAGTTTTTACATGTTTATTTCACTGAGAGGTGCTCTACATTCCAATATGGTAGCGATGTTGTAATGTCAACATAAACATTTTGACTTGGTCAAAAATAAAATTATATATATATATATATATATATATATATATATATATATATATAGATATATATATAGATATAATTATTGTGGTATACAAGCCCATGATATTTGTCCATGATATTTGTTATGAAAAAGCCTATTTAAAGGTTTGAGGAAACCAATTATGGAATGCAGAAGTACTAGGCTAAATCCATCTTAACTTCAGACTGGATCCCTCTTGGCGTTTAGAAAATCCATATTTAAAATGGATCTAGGCTAGTTAATTAATATGAACTTTTAGAAGATCATGCTTATCATAATACATATAACTACATAAATATGTGTATGACTATTTATATATATATATATGTTTTATAATTTTTTCTTTTCAAATATTTTTTTAATGTAATATATATATATATATATATATATTTTTTTTTCAAAAGGTGGAAAAACTATCAAACTCAGTTTGTCAAACCAACAGTGAGGACAGCCATCTCTGGCTGCTATCCGCGAATGTCAGTTGACACATCACTGTTATCAAGGAAAACCACGCCACCTGAAATAACCCGCTGGTGGTCCGTAAGGGAGCAGACTATCACTCCTGCCAGATGCCTCTGGGTCTTGGGCCGTTAACCTGTTTCCTTACGTCCGAGGAAGACGAGCTCTTAGCCAAGCAGAAGCAGTTTTAGGGCATACTCCAGGCCCAATTTTTTTTAATGTAATATACATAACATAGATTGAATTTATATATAAAATTAAAAAAAAAAAAAAATTATTGTAGGCATTAAGTGTTTATATGGTTATTAACTAAATAATAAATTTAAGCATAAAGTTTTGAAATATGGCGATTATGTATATAAATCATTATTATTTAAACTGTTTTAAATACAATATATATATTATGATTTTTTAAAAGAAATTGCTTATAATTTTATTAATGAAAAATTGCAACAAATTAAATTTAGCAAACCTATTGTTTTTACTATTACTTGTGTTATTGTTTATTTGTATTGTTATATATATATATATATATATATATATATAAAAACAATCGAGGTAATAACATCATTATTATTATTACCATCTTATTTTAACTTAGGACCTATCAAGTTTTGAGAGGGATCAATTCTCTTGAGGCGCAAACTTTTTTTTTTAGTGTAAAACTTGAGGAAATATTTGCTCCTCTAAATATTTGATCCATCTCAACACTTGATAGATCCGTAATTAAGATAGATCTACGCTGATATATAAATAGATGATACCTTTCTCTTTGAAAAAAAAAAAAAAAATTCATTGGAAGTTTATGCTTTTAAATAGTCTACATTAGAGAAGAATATCATAGGAAAAACCATAGATTGTTAAAATCCGGAGTCAAAAACCATGATAATTTAATTGAATCAAAATGTTTACATAACATTACAATATTTCTTCCACACTACACTAGAAAAATTTCTCGACGTTATTATTTATTTTACTTTTAAATCTAATATTTAAATATTTCATTGATATAATCTTCTACGCCAACATTTCCTTCCTACTCTATTATAGAACACCTATCGGTGAAACACATTTTTCTCTATTAATAAAAAAAATAAAATACAAATTACATTTCTCAATTCTAAAAAAAAATTAATCATATAAATAAATTCATAATTAATAAACACCTCAATTACATCATTCCAATATCTACACATCTCAAATAAATTCATAATTAATCAAACTCTTTATTACAAAACCGAGAATAAATTCATAATTTATCAAACTCTTTAATTACATACAAAATTAAAAAAACTTCAATTATAAGCGAATTTTTAATTAACAAACAAAATTAAGAAAACTTCAATTATAAACGAATTTTTAATTAAAAACTTATTTTAATATAAAATTAATTTACTCTTAAATTTATTATTTATAATTTTTCAATTATAGATGTTTTATATAACCCTACGTCATTGTTTAATTTTATCAAATTATAATATATAATTATTTATATAACCGACCTAAAATTATGAACTTAATTATCATAAATTAGTTAATATATTTATAAATATTTGGCATAATAATATTCTACGCTTTTGGGGGTGATAGGTTAGTTCAATATTTTACTCCAAATGTGGGAAGATCTTATTACTTTGTAAGCATTGACCGGACCTTACTTTTTTAATTTTAACTTTGTGTCTCTCTAATTGTAATATGATATATCAATTTACGTAATCCTAGTGTGAGATATTTCCTTAAAAAATATGATGGAATATAAAGATTTATAATATTTTTAAAAGTTATTTTGGTTCGAGAGGATGAGTTTATTTAGAATCATGAATAGTAAATAAGAGATTCTTAGATAAGTTTTGTTTTTTAGGTGGGAAAATCTGTCATAATTTACTTGTCAAATTAATAGGGAGGACAATCATTTATGGCTGTTAATCGCGAATGCACGCTGACTCATCACTTTTATTCAAGGAAAAACCCCGTCACCTAGAATAACCCTCTAGTGGTCCGTAAGGGGGCAGACCTTCACTCCTACCAGATGCTTCTGGGTCTTGGGTCATTAACTTGTTTCCTTACGTCTGAGAAAGACGAGCTCTTAGCCAAGTAGAAGCAGTTTTAGGGCATTCTCCAGGCCCGATTTTTAGATAAGTTATTGTGTTGGCATCCTCTATATATAGATTTTATTCAATATTTTTATTGAGTTAATATATCATAGTTTATTCTCTTTTATGCAGGGTGACTATCACTATTAATATTGAAAAGTATCAGTGAATTGTTTAGTCACTTTTTTTTGTCGAGTTATTATAATATGGATGGGACAACTGATAAGTAGTTAATTCTCATTGAAAATGGCCATTACGTCAATCTGCATTATCACTTCGTCGTGACTAATCTAGTTGCAGGCACTCAAATCATTTAAATAATGGATTGTCTGATGGCTATCCTTCTTGGGAAATCCAGTCCTTGGTTTGTATACATCATTATGGAGTCTTTAAATACAATATCAATGTGGACTTCTCCCTCCCTAGGTGACTTTGTCTCTGCTTTCTATCTCTATTGATTTCCATTGTTGTTATTTCCTTTTCTATCTCTCAAATTCCTTGCTCTCTCAACTAGGGTTAACGACAATCTTGTTGCAACTTTGTGGCTTTTCCTCTAGTCACCTCTACACTTTCTGACTTCCCATTCATTTATCTCCTCCTCCATCCTTGCTGTAAAATCCCTCTAATTTTTCTTCCCCTCGTCTTTGCATCGTAGACCTAAATTTACCTCTCGAATCCCTCGTTATCACAAGCCACATCCTCTTTGTTTTTCTACTCCACTATGCTCTATTGTGCCACCCTTTTCCATGGCTCTTCTAGCTTATGTATCCTCACCATTTTAGTTAACATGTCTTGCAGCGTTGCCACTCCTTCTGGACAATACTATGCCAGTAGAGCCCCTCCACCTCGTACCTGGGCACAAGCAAGTGTTGCAACAACACATATAAGATACATGTACATTACCCCTTGCTTGGTCAACAAAGAAATAGAGTCATTGAATGAGAAGTACAAATTAAACAGAGATTTCTATTGGATATTCAGGTGGAAGAAGATGTTGGCCAATGGGTTCCTGACATTGGCAATACTCACAATGGCACACTCAATATATGTTGACAAAAAATTTGTATTGACAGATGAAGAATATTATGGAAAGATTATCATTGAAAAAACCAAGCATGTGAAGAAATTATCTTCTGCATTGATGCTCTGCAACAAGTCAACAAGATGGACCACAAGCTCAACAAGTTTTCCAAAAAATTGGCTAATATGAACATTGAAAGTAGAGAGGAGGAGGACCTAGCCCCTGCTCCTATCTAGGTGGACTCTCCCAATAGTAAAAAATGATGTATAGTTTTAGTTTTTTGTGCATTGAAATTCAAAGCAACTTTCATGGTTTTGTCAATAATCTTCTCGATTCTCCGGTTATTACTATATTTTTTTAACTATATTCATAATTACCTAATCATACTTTATTTTATTTTAGGATCTCCTTTTAAAACTTTAAATATGCTTTTGTATTTTTTTTCTTCTTCTAATTTTCATATATATATTATTATTTTAAAAATGAAAACATATATATAAATATATTTGGAAAAAATTATTTTAAGTTATTAAAAAAAAAATCATAAATGAATTTAAAAAAAATATATTTTAAGTTATATTTTTGAAAAACAATTATAAATATATCAACTTGTGTGTTGATTATTGATATAATAAAATAAAAGTTAATAATAATAATAGGATTTAAGAGGTTTATTATTCAATTTACATTTTTTTATTATATTTAATTGAGAAAGTTATTTTTAGGTAATTGGGAGGAAAGAATAAAATCTTTTCTACCCAAAGTCAAATCTGACAAGTGACATGATAGATGTTGTCACTATACACATATTCCTCATATGACATATACAACAATATACCTATAAAAATATATATTAATAGATTATTATGTAATGTAATTTAAATATGTGCAATTAAATTAATTTGATAGATATTAAAAAATTACTTAATCTCTTTCAATAAACTATCATTATTAGATAGATAACTAAGAAAAGAAATTCATCATATTGATAGTATAAGCGAAATAAATAAAAGTATTTGCATTAATTTTTTAAAATCATGTTAACATTTCCTTCCTTAAATATGCATTGAAAATGTTAAAAAAAGGGCACGCCTTTCATTATTGTGAAGAAAAACTTTCATATGGACCAAATATAGACAAGAACACGACCAAATATAGACAAGAAGAGGATATAAGCATTAGATGGGTGTAAATAATGAAAGCGACCTAGTGTCAGGTGGATCACACATATCACTTTCCTGAGCATGGCTTGGTTATGTGGAGTGTAGTTGTGGGTACTTTTGGAGTGAGCATGATATTAGATAACCACATGTCCTATGCGTTCACATCAATGACATTAACTTAAGCCCCACATCAATATGGGAGACTTTTTCATTAATGCCCACATAAATAAGTGAGATTATGTGATTCCTTGCTTTGATACTCATTAATTTAAAAGTAACTGTATAATGTTACACATACCCAACAAGGTAAATATTCTAAACTTAAACATCCCATATTAAATTTAATAACGAGTTTCATCTATTAAGTGAATATTATATATTAAATTTAACATCGAGTTTAAGTGAGTTTAAGTAAAATGCCTTTTGTTCTCTTGCGATTACGTTGCCCATCCCATGGCGGATTGCTTGAGTGCACTATCACTAGGAGAAGGAAACTCATTTATGGTCAATTAATGTGAGAATGTTTTGACTCTAAGAAATATGGGATTTCGAGAAACATCTAGCTCGCGATGAAGACAATCCCATCTCATTGTCCTTGCCTGCACGCTTTACCCTTCACGTCTCTGACTTTTTACATGTGCATGCTCATGGAAGAAGGGTGGCGAAACAATTGTGGTAAGGTGGTCATTTGCGAGTTATATTATGCTTGGGGAGAAGGTACAACATATGTGTGTTACTTTCTGTTTTTTCTAGTAAGTTTGAGTCACGATGGAGGGAAACCAAGGAGATCCTTTTGTTATAGAGTCTGTAATGTTTCATTTAACCTTTGTTCGTTGGTGACATTGCTCATTAAGTATAGGGGAAATATTTTTTGTCCTCTTCCTTCATAATTCAGGGTCTAGTCCGACTTTTGAGCTGGTGGTGGTTTTACCCTTGACGGATCTCCAACACTATGAACCTGTCGACATATCTTTCCACTGTCCAATTCTGGTTTGTGGAGTATGGTATCAAGATACATTCTCCATTTGGTTTTAGTAGGGTTGTGGCTTTGATCTTTGGTCAAATGTTTAATATTTCTTTCACTGTTAAGGCCCCAAACATTATCTAGTTAGGTACTCCGCCTTCCTTTATACATTGGGTAATGCAAAGTTCGGGGTATCAATATTTTCATCTCTACTCACGTCTAGGGTTATTTAGTCTCAAACAAAAAACACATAACATTTTTCATCTTATCTGTCCTTTAGAGTTGGAGGCTCATTTTTAACATAGGATCCACATCCTCGACTAATCCAAGTAGGTCTCTGTACCACGCTCCTTGTTTGTTTTATTTGCAGTTTCGCTAGTTTTATGGCTCCACAACGTCTTCCCCGTCGAAGGGGTGGCAACTCTTCTGGCCCATCCTCGACGAGAGGATGTCGTTTATTTGAATGGGAATCAATTCCACGTTTCTTTGACGCAACCCCACTAGAAGTTCGGAAGGAAATACTCCACCTGGAGGCAAAGGAATTTGGCGAACATGCTTATTTCTCTTACTAAGAGATTGGAAAAAATAGTCTCAAATGGGTTCATGACCTGGGCAAATTTCGTAAAAGAAGACCACATTTTCTTCATTCCATCACTCATCATCATCAGCTAGATACTATGCTCACAATGGTCATCAGAGAAGAAAATTGACAATTACAAGTTGTTTGCGGGACAGGAGGAGATAAAAAGAATTCTTCGAGACATCAAATATAATTTGGATGATATAGTGGTGAGACTGTCTAGCATTGAACATTATGTGGTCTCAGATTCAGACACTGAATCAAATGAACATTGTGACATGCCGACAATCATCAACAATCCAACTCGAGCATCTCCAAATGTCAACTTTTCCGAACATCGCCAGTAATTATTTGAGACTAAAAAGTCCACTTTGCAACTGCTCTATGGGTCTCACAGTGAAATTTTATGTTTTTTTGTAAACGGTCTTATTAACTTTTTGCAAATACTAGTCTTTAGAAGGCATATATGTAATGGGGTACAAAATATAGTTTTTGGTAGGACTGGTAAACAAGAAGATTTAGTTGTCAACAACTACAATCCTGATGAATCTTAGCTTACTCATGGGTAGATGGTAGTTTTGTTGCAAGCACTTTTGAATACTTAAGCAAAACTTTGGGTCAATTAATATTTACCAAGCCATCTGGAATCTTAAGAAGGTTTTCTTTCATAAAGTTTGCCATGTAAATTTTTCTCTGAATAAGTAATAGAAATCAAAGGAAAAAAAAAGTGAGTAGGTTTTTATATATTCGGTAGGGTATCAATCTTAATTTCAAAAGAAGTATATCGATTTTATATGGGGTAGAGGATATGTTACAAATAAAATAATATAATAGAGAATTTTATAATTTATTAGAGTTTAAATTCTTGGTTAATTATTTAATTATTAAATATTTAATTATTGTAAAAGTTTAAAGTGATTTTGATTATATATATAAGTTATGAGTTATTAAAATTGTAAGATAAATGTTTTAAAGTAAAAAAATAGATTAAGTAGGTATAGTTGGACATACTATGTGACCTTAATTTTAATGAATAAAAATTCTGTGAAAAAATTGGGTGCATTATCCCCTCCACTTTTCATATTTCAATATTTTAAAGGAGGAGGAGGTTAAATGCTTTCCACATTCCTTCCCCTCTCATTCTCTCATCTCATGGAAGTCATTGTTGTTGAAAATACAAAAAGAAAAGTCTCAATTTTGATTTTTGCCTCAATTAAAATTGAGGAAATTTGAAATTCCATATCAGTAGACAACTTGAGGAGTTAACTGAGGTGACATGACACTTGCCACTCAATTAAGAACACTCAATTCGTGTTAATGAGTTGAGGTTCAATTTACTTGTGTTGATTCCTAAAAAAAGGAGTCTACCTCAGTTAATTCGAGTTAGGGGCATGAAGTTCAGTTGTGTGCATCGGGTTTGTAAATTTTAGGAGCCTAGGTTCAGTTCATTTTAGTTGTAGCAATTTAATTCAGATAAACTAAGTTATGGTTAGTTAAACTAGTTCTAACTAATGGATGAACTAGTGGAAGGTCAAGTTGTGGAAGTGAAACTTCAACCACACTAAGTGATCATCTAGATAACTAATCAATCAACCTAAATTAGATCATGCATGTAGAGAATTCGAGTTACCCAGTTGAGATTGGAGTTCAAGGGAAGTGTACTATTAATTGTAAACTATTCCATGTTGTACAAGTGGTGCATGCAACGAGAGGGTGAGCCTAAAGGAACTGCACAATCTTACGGAGGAAAATTCTTATTAAATAGGGGCCTGTTCCTCACGGAACAATGCAAGGAAATATGAGCTTGGGAAGGATTTAAATTGGCTAAGTGTTGGGCCAGTTTCAGTCAGTCAAACAGAGAGACAGTCTATACACTTGCAGGGTGTGCTCAGGCTTAAGCAAACATTGTATTTCTTCTCTATTCTCTAATTAATGCAATACAAATAGTAAGGGGTTTTTGGGCAGTTGCTTTCCCATAGATAAATCTCTGTGTATGCTTGATGTTTCCTTTTGCATGTCTATGATTTGTGTTCTAGAATGTGAATTGTATTCCACTGAGCAGTAGAGTAGCTTCAAATATTGTGATTTAGCAAATTTCATGAGCAATATTAAATCTACACATTAATTTCTACATGGTATCAAAGCTAGAATCACTATAGAGAAGAGATTTCGAAGTTGTCATTGCAAGAGATTCAAATTTGAAGATCAGTGTTAATTTCCATGAAGAAGACTTGGTAGCTCTAGCCCTTTTGGGCCTTCCCAAGCGCTGGCATGGCTATCAAGATTTGGTAAATGGTAGAGATAAATTACTAAGTTGGGAGCACTTATGGTACGATCTAGTGTAGGAGGAAATAAGGAGGAATACCAAAGATGGGACCTCATTCAAAGAAGAAGAAGAGAACTTTGCATTACTCAACAAGGGAAATAAGTTTCAAGGTGAGTTTAATTCCAGCCAAGAGGGAAAGAAGAAAGACTTGTCCAAAATCAAGTGCTTTCACTGTCATGAATTCAGGCACTATGCCACGAAGTGTCCACACAACAAGGCAAGCAAGAGGAGTACGCAGTAGCAAAAATAGATGAAGCTTTGGCTTCACAGTTTGTGCTTGAATTTACTCTCATTGCATGCATGGCCATCACAGTGATGGGAATCGTGTGGCACCTAGATAATGGTGCCTCGTTCCACATGACAGAGAATAGAGAATTTTTTAATGAATTGGAGGAGAAAGACATTAAGATGAACATTGAGTTTGGAGACAACAGAAGGTACAATGCTACTAGGATTAGTATTGTCACCTTTTATAGGGAGTCGGTCTCCCCTCTCAGACTCAAGGATGTGATGTTTATTCCTGGTCTAAAAAAGAATCTTGTCTCCATTGCAGTTTTGGAAGACCGTTGTTACGATGTGATCTTCAGCAAACGAAAGGAAGTCCTAAGACACATAGCCATGGGGTAGGTGAAGCAAATCGGGGTTTGAGTCAAGAACCTGTATGCACTTGAGGTAGAAGATGCATTCAAATCCTTGAGGAGCAAGGTAGATACTAGAGATGTGGTGGTTGAGAGGGATCATGTTGTACCTCTCAACATGCAGCCTTTGAAGAAGCCTCGGGAAGTTGTGGAGTAACCAAAAATGGAGAGCCAGAAAGGAGGAAGTGTGGAGACATCCCCTAAGAAAAGACCTCCAGTAAGGGGATAGTTCGAGCCAAGAGGGCAGAGGGAGCACATGCATGTATACCTCCAGGAGTGAGGTGGAGCGATGTAGATACTTATTCCAAGAGTTGCAGAAATTTGGGAAGGGTCTATGATGGAATTATCCTCATGAATCATTACCTTGCTACGGGGGTTGACAATATTTAGTAGCAAGAGGATCAGTGTCAGTCAGATACTGAGGAGTACAAAGGAGTGTTGACAACAGAGCAAGAGATTCAGTAGCAGAGTCAACAACAACACAATTTTCATAATAGATAATTGCAGATACAATTGATTCAATTTGTTTTTTTTTTATGCTTCTCAGTTGCAGATGTTGCAATAACAACAACAATTGTGAGAGGTGTTGCATGCAGTACATTCCAAAGTTTCTAGATCAGGGTAGTTGAGAATCCCTTTCTTGCTGAGAGGGAGTGTTGAAAATGCAGCAAGAAAAGTCTCAATTTTGATTTTTACCTTAATTAAAATTGAGGAAATCCAAAATTCCATTTCACTAGACAACTTAAGGAGTTAAATGAGGTGACATGGCACTTTTCACTCAGTTAAGAACACTCAATTTGAGTTAATGAGTTGAGGTTCAATTTACTTTTGTTGATTCCTAAAAAATAGGAGTCTAACTCATTTAATTCGAGTTAGGGGCATGAAGTTCAGTTGTGTGCAGTGGGTTCCTAAATTTTAGGAGCCTAGGTTGAGTTCATTTCAGCTGTAACAATTTAATTCAGTTAAATTGAGTTATGGTCTGTTAAACTAGTTATAATTGATGGAGGAACTAACGAACGATTACATTGTGGAAGTGGAAATTCAACCACATTGAGTGATCACCCAGATAACTAATAAATCAACCTAAATTAGCTCATGCATGTAGAGAATTCAAGTTACCCAATTGAGATTGGAGTTCAAGGGAAGTGTAGTATTAGTTGTAAACTATTCCAAGTTGTACAAGTGGTGCATGCAGTCAAAGGATGAGCCTAAAGGAACATCACAATCCTATGGAGGAAAATTCCTATTAAATAGGGGCCTAATTCCTCAAGGAACAACTCAAGGAAATAGGAGCTTGGAAAGGATTGAAATTGGTGAAGTGTTGGGCCAGGTTCAGTCAGTTAGGCAGAGATATAGTCTATACACTCGCAGGGTGTGCTCAGGCTTGAGAAAACATTGTATTTATTCTTTATTCTCTGCTCAATGTAATACAGATAGTAAGGGGTTTTTGAGTATTTTCTTTCCCCTAGATAAATCTCTGTGTATGTGTGATGTTTCCTTTTTCATGTCTATGATTTGCGTTTTAGATTGTGAATTGTATTCCACAGAGCAATAGAGTATCTTAGAGTTTTGTGATTTAGCAAATTTTACGAGTAGTATTGAATCTACACATTAATTGAATAATATGGTTGCATTAGGATCCACAATATCACACCTTCATATGGCACCTTCAAAATTATTCATTGTCATATTTTTCATTGCAAAAAATAATGGAGAAGGAATTAAGTTGTATGCGTAGTTAACACATGATCATTCCATTTTTTATTCAATTCTTGGATGCTTTTGGTGGCTATGCAATATCATCCCTTCTTTGACTCTCTAAGATATGTTGAAGGCTTTGACATTTATGGCCCCTTCATTTTCCTTGGGCTCTTTGAGTCCAACCATAATGAATTGGACAATGTGATACTAGTGAAGCTCCATCCCAAGTGTCAATAATGTTTTTGTTACTATGGGTTTGGGAAGATCTATGGGACAAATATGCCTCCGGTAATGCAATAAAGACATTACAAAGGGCCACAACAATGTGACCTACACAACACTTGCATGTGCGAATTAGAAAAATTAGTTTGAGGAGAAAAATGTTTTTTCCAAGGAAAAAAATTGTAATTTCATTTAAATAATAAACAAAATTACATTTTGCATATACACATAAATGTGTGTTCAACAGGATCTTCCTAGATCCGAAAAGGTGGCATAATGAAATACCTTTGTTTTTCTTCACTTTCTGCCATCCTCCTATATTTGGAGAAATAGGAAGCATTGCCAGTTTGATGTTGAATTTTATTATAATAGAAACTAATTTTATAATATGATAAATGCTTCCAATGATTTACACTCAAATTATCTTGTGTCACTTATATCATTAAGCAATTATACATAGGAAATTTCAACTGTAATGCAATAATAACCATAGGATCATAAAGAGACAACTAAACAAAAAGATACAACAAAATTATCTTGGGAAAACACAACCTTGGTAAAAACCCAGCCAAATTTTCTTCTAAGGAGAATTCAATCTTCAACAAAGTTTACAATAGATAATTGTCTTAAACAAAGTTTACAATAGATGTTGTGCTTGTGGGAGATTTGGTGGGGTTTAAGAAATGGTGGTGAGGGTTTGAGCAAGGGTTTCAGCTCGAGAATCTGGATTTTGCATTGTTGAAGGGTAAGAAATCTTCATTTATCACTCACGAATTCGATTTTATATATAGAGAGAGAGAGTGTAGGTGGGAGTTTTTGGAACCATGAATTCAAGGGCAGAAGGGGGTCACCCCTCCTTCCAAAATGTACTTGCTGGTAGGTCCTTTTTTGTGTGGAGGAAAATCAGATCTAGAGGTGGGTTCCTCTAAATCTCCCTAGATGTCTACTTTGGGGATCAATGGAAAATGAGTCTACAGGGTGTAACCCTAAAGCCCCTCAAAATCCTATATTTATTATCCCTTCAAAAGTTTTGGATGATCATAGAAGACACATGTGAGATCATGCTTTTATTTGTAAGTTTATCGGGATATGGCCTACGAAGAAGGAATTGGAATGTTGTATACAACAAAATTGGCAACCAAAGGGCGAGGTGAATATGAGATTAGGACCAAAAGGATTTTTGACAATTATTTTTTCCATCCTTAAATACAAAGCTCGAATTTTTAAGGTGGGTTGTATTTCTTCAGTAATGTTGGTCTCTATATCGGGCATTGGGAGGCCTAATTCAACCCTGATAAGGAGGAGTTCACA
Organism: Pinus tabuliformis; assembly: GCA_031772625.1. Classification (NCBI taxonomy): domain Eukaryota; kingdom Viridiplantae; phylum Streptophyta; class Pinopsida; order Pinales; family Pinaceae; genus Pinus; species Pinus tabuliformis. The sequence continues at coordinate 1,483,102,429 of CM062816.1, read as the reverse complement.
AAAGTGTCGGTACTGGTAAGATTATACTCACTTCGAGTGGATTTTTGGATACCAGAAATTCTAGAAGGAATTGGACAAGCACTAGAGTGCTTTGTCAAGCTTTCAGAGATCACCAAGAGGGGAAAATATTTCATATGCCAAGTTGTGTGTATATATGAACATATATCATGCATTTCCATAACATTTTGAGCTAGATTATCAGGGAGAGGATGGAAACAACCTCTAGATTATGAACATGTTCCGTTCAGATGCAGAATTTGCCATGAACATGGTCACCTCATAAGAGAATGCCCACTGAGAAGAAAGGAACAACCTATAGGAAGTCAGACAACCAACATTGATTTCACTAAGGTACCACTGAGGAGACATAATAATAGGAACCAAAACTCGTATGAATCAAATATATTAGATAAGAAGAACCCTTTCTCGACACTAGAGGATATGGAGGAAGATTCCCAAAAAGGGGAGGATGTTCAAATCGATGTATTGACCTGCAGAATCATCTCAAGACAAAAGTGTGCTTAAATGAAAACTAGAGGATGAGGATAATACACAAGCAAGTTTCAATTTTTATACACTATTAGGTTTTAAGACGGTGCCCCCCTTATTGAACCAGAAGTCGTCAGATCTCATAGAGGAAGAAAACTTTCTAGTTACCTTGGTGAATGACTAGGTCCAACGCAATCTAAGAAACTTGAGTATCAAGAATAGAGAGTTCGACACCAATTCTTATCTTTGATGGAAAACAAAGCAGTGAGACTTATTAAGTAAATAAATATCTCAAACTTTCCAAACCTTTAGGAGAAGGGGAAAGAAATCTTAAATAAATAATCAAAGAAAAAAGTTAACAAGAAAAAGAAGGAAGCGAGGAAAAACAATCGACCAACCCAGGTAAGTCATGATAAAGAAACTGCTATGATGGATATTCCTTCATCTCTACCCAACATTTCATCATGAAGATAATTTCATGGAATATTCAAGGGATAAATAGTAGGGGGAAACAACATCATCTTAGCGATCGTGTTAGAAAATAAAACCAACTATTGTCATTTTACAAGAAACTAAATTAACGGGGGATAAAATGATAAAAAATGTAGGCTTTTGTTGGAAAGGATGTGAAATGATGTCATTAGATACTAGAGGTAGTGCAGGTCTGTATGGTGGAATCGAAGAGAAGTTTTTAAGAATGGTGGGCTACAAACTAAACTCTTACAGGTAGCTTCAGGCACGTAGGGACAAAATACATCATTTATCTATCGACAGTCTATGTACTTGTTGGTGTTAAGGATAAGAAATATTTTTTGCAACAAATACAGGATATAAAACAAATAATAAGGAATTCTCTATCGGTGGTGGGAGGATATTTTAATATTATTAGATCGTTAGAGGAGAAGAAAGGAGGGGTCCATAGATTTGACCAAGTTTCAGAAGATTTTAATGGGTGTATTGGAAATTTATGCCTTGTAGACATTCAAACAAATAATGGACTTTACACCTATAATAATCATAGAGGAGGTACTAGCTAGATAACATGTCGTCTGGACCAATTTCTATTATATGAAGCGGTTTTACAAAAGGACATACATGTAGAAGCTTCAATTTTTCCATGTATGGGGTCAGATCATTGGCCCATCCACCTCGAAATCGATTCGAAAGAAGCTCCATGAAGTCCTCCTTTTCGTTTTGAAAGTTTTTGGTTCTAAGACACATCTTTTGTGGATTGGCTAAAAAATGGTGGTTGGAATTGAACAATTGAGGCATAAATAAAATATACATGTTTCAACTGAAACTAAAAGCTTTGAAACAAAAGATAAAACATTGGAATAAGCGTGTCTTTGGAAACATTTTTGAAGATAAAAAAGAGTTGGAGAGGCGAATGACTAGTATTCAACAACAAATTATTCTTGAAACAAAATCAATGATGTTGGTAGCTTCAGAAGCGGACACTCTTCAAAAGTTAGAAAATAGAAGGTAACAAGAAGAGATATTGTGGAAACAAAAGTTGAGGATACAATGGCTCAAGAATGGAGATACAAATTCTAATTTATTTCAAAATTCTATGATTCAAGGGAAACATCAAAATATTTTTTTTCTCTAATAGGCTAGGAAGGGGAAATGAAACTTCAACATCGGGAAATAGAAAGAGAATTGGTAAATTATTTCGATGACTTATTAACTGAAAATTGTACGAGCAAGCAATGAACTATAAATGTAGTTCTCCAACATATTCCAAGGATGATTAAAATGAACAAAATATTGCGTCAATGAGACCAATTTATTTGTTTGAGATTGAAACAATGGTGATGAACATGCCTAAGAATAAAGCCCCCGCTCCGAATGGATTTACAACAAATTTTTTTCAGGCATGTTGGGGATTCTTAGGTAAGGAAATTAAGGAAATGACAGAATAATCAAGGAGAAATGGATCATTGTATCCAACCCTAAATGCAACATTCCTCTCTTTATCTCCAAAAGAAGGTCACTTAGAGAAGCTTGAAGGTTTCCAACCTACTGATATTTGTAATGTGCTCTACAAAATTATTTATTTGTCATTGTTTATAGATTGAAACCTCTTCTTCCTTTCCTAGTATCTTAGACTCAGTCTGGTTTCGTAGAAGGGTAACAAATTTTAGATGGTTTTATTGTGGTGAAAGATATTATACACTCGATGAGGGTATCTAAACGCCTAGGTATGATCATCAAAATTGATCTATCTAAGGCCTATGATCGAATAAGATGGACATATTTAGACCATATTTTAAGGTTTTTGGATTTTTAGAATATTGGATAGGATGGGTATAGTCTCTTATATCATCAGTCTTCTTTTCCATACTAATTAATGGTTCCCCTTCACAAAGTTTACATCCAACAAGGGGATTGAGGCAAGGGGATCCTTTGTCACCATTTCTCTTCATTTTAGTTATGGAAGGATTTGGTCAAATTTTCCATAAAGCTAGTGAATCGGGATTTATCTATGGGATTTTATTGTATGGTGTTGATCTTCCAATCTCTCCTCAACAAATTGTTGATGATGTAATATTATTTGGATTTCCTACCTCTAAAGAGTTTAAGAGAATGAGTAGACTTTTGAAAATTTTCATGGAAGCATCAAGTGGGTTAGTGAATAATGATAAAACACACATTTTTTTCTTTAACTACCAACAGATGATTCAACTCAGACTAAGTCGAATGTTGGGTTTCAACAGAGGCCACCTGCCCTCCAAATATTTGGGAGTGTCACTTGTACTATATTATAACATTATCTCTACACGAGACAAACTCTTAGAAAAGAATCATTGAAAAGTAAATAATTAGGCATTTAGGGTGCTAAATTTCCTAATTTGTCTAGTTCTAAGAAAAGAAGTATTGCAAACATTACCAAATTATCAACTATCAGTAATGCCAATTCCAGTTACAGTGCCTAATGAACTGAAATCAACCTGGAGTAACTTCCTATGGAAAGGATCTGCAAAAAACTGCAAGTGGGCATTAGTTGGGTGGAATAAGTTGTCTAACCCAAAGATGAAGGGTGGATTAGGTCTTTGTGATCCTCTACTAATCAATAAAGCATATGCTATGAAGCTATGGTGGCTCTGGGTTCACAGTGGTTGTAAAGTTTGGAAACAAATATGGCCCCATAAATATTTGTTCTTGAGCAATGTTGAGACAAGGTCCCCTAGGGTCAATTTTGGGCAAAAGCCCAGTGGTAAAGTGTCATAAAGGGTTTTACCCTTTTGTGTCAGCTTGTATAGACCTACCCATGGTCCACGAACCATGGGATTGTATAAAAAGGAGAGTCTTAGAGAGTCTAAGGCAAGTAACGAAGGATGAAAATGAATGTGATGGGTCATTAGAAGTAAGAACGAAGAAGTCTTAGAGTAGAAAAGAGGCTCTTCAATTGTGTGCGGAGAGGCCTAGAGTAGAGTCCGCAACTGAGTGTGCAGACCCCTGCAGTTGAGTGGGCAGGGAAGCCTTGAGTTTGTAAGAAGAACAAAAGCATTAATAAAGAGATTATTCCAACAATTCCTATGTTTTGTCTATTTATTTCTGTTATGAATGAATGCGCTATTATGTTATGATGAATGACGGATTTATGAATTAATATTGTATTGATGTGTGATTTTACATGATTTACATTGTCATATGAATGCAAGTAATAATAATTGTTTATGCGAAGAAAATCTTGTTGCATGTTAATGTTATCAAACACCTAAGATAATCTAGGTAAACATAGAACTAAGGGTAATTACAGAGGCACATAAGTGGTTGATTCACCTGTTTAGGGTCCGCGAAAGGCAATCATAGACCTTCATGAAGGTTTAGAGGTTGGTTAAAGGAAGTTATATCGATAAGCCTTAAAGGCTTATCGATCTACACGAAGGCAGTTTTAGGGCACAAAACGATATTACACTAATCTCTGGGTGCGGAAACTTGTTCCAACATCCCCCCATACTGCTTTGGGTGAGACTTCAATCCGCGTTCCGTGGGTTGATGCCGAAAGGGCCAGTAATGTAGATATTTGTTTGGGAAACTTAACTCTGAACCTAGGTCAGGACCCACTAAGCCAACAAATGGTTCCGTTACCAGGACCAGGATCTGCATAAAGAGATATGTGATGTCCCATCACTAGAATCCAACAAAGAAAGACATTGAGGAGTGGTTGGATAGAAAGATCCACAAATTTTCGGCGCAAGAAAACATGAATCAGCGGTTGACGAAAGAACAATGGTTGGACAGGTATCTATACACAAAGATACATGAAATTTTCTTCTGTTCCTTCTCGATCAAGTTATATGAGTGGATCTCTAATTTAGTGGATGGCCAGGGAAGGTGGAGGTTCGATAGTCCAATAGTGTGGACCTCAGAGCTAGTGCAAAGATTTGAAGCCTCTGAAGATAAGATCACGCACATTGTCGATCACTAGCTTGATTGTGTCATCATAGGATTTGTGACAGAGTTTGTGGTCGATACCTCGGTTAGCTACAACAAAGAATAGCGGTGCTTCTTCAAGGGATCGCGAGGTAAATATTTCAGATCTTTGAACACTTGGATTAAATTGCTCTTGTGTGAAAAGCGGGTTATGCAATTACCTTGATGTTTGGAGCTACGCGAAGTGAAAATTTATTCAGGGATAGAGGGAGAATAGGCCCTTAATATAGCCCGTTGATTGAGCCTCCTCTAAGTGATGGTGAAGGAGCAGCACAGGCTTCATTGCAGAGTGCTATCTAGTTAATAAGGAAAAGGTCCCCACGAATACCCCATCTGCCCACACCACCTCCATCTTCACCTCCACCGCATACACCTTCAGCCACACCACCACCACCTCCACCACCATTCAATATGACGAATGCAGTGAAGCTTCCCGTTTTCAAGGGCTTGGGAAATGAGGACCCAAACTAGTTTTGGTTCATTGAGAAGGCCATATGGATAGCCCAAAAAATTATAGATGATCAGATGAAGAAAGAAACGTTGGTTACTACTTTACAGGATCACGCGCTAATGTGGTACATTAAGTACTGCACCGATAACCCGATAGCTGCATTGGCAAACATTCAGACTGCGCTAAATAAGGAATTCAGTAGAACCAAGTCTAAAGTGCAATCAATTGTTGGATTCAAGGAAATCATGATGAAGCTTGGCAAGACACCCTAGGAGATGGATCAAAGATTGAAATGCAAGATCTGTGAAGCTAACATGAATCTTACGGATGGACAGCACCACGAATGGTTTGTAGCTTCGCTCTTGCCTCATTTAAGGGTTTCTTTATCACAACAAAAGATTGGGACCTAGGCGGAAGCCCTGGAGATTGCGATGAGATTGCATGAGACACTGATTGAAGATGCTGCTTTGGAAGTGCAACAGATTCACCCGGATTTTAGAATATTTGCCTAGAGTTCCAAAGTCTGAAGAAATATAGAGTGGCTCGGCCAAAGGTGCGCGAAGAATTTTGGTGTCTGAAATGTAAGAGCCAGGGGCATGACAAAGATCATTTCCCTGTCTTCGCGAATCATGTTGCAGGAGGAGAGTCGATACCTCTAAGGTTAGAAGCTCAAGCTGAACCAAGTACAGGGCCTGCGTTATGGTGTGCTTGAGAAAACATGTAACAGACAATTGTCACTTGTTGCAGAAATTTGTGCAGACACCGCAACAGCTCTTCTACAACTTCTGCAAATCAGTGGGTCACGATGAGTGAAACTGCCATAGTGATGAGTTAATGATGGAGAGAACACCCGCATATCGGATGCAGACAAAAACTCGGCCTTCAGATCAAGGCATTGGGGAAGTGCGAGGAGGATATCAGGGGCACGAATGAGGCCGAGGCGGAGGAGGACCGACGAGAGGTCAGGGACAAGTTATTTGCTACAATTGTGGAGGGTCGGGACATACGCACGAGAGTGTACGAACCCAACGCACTTGTCGTACTGATATTGTACTCAATTTGACCATGCGATAGAAGACTACCCTGTATTAATAGATAATATGCGAGAAAAGGGGATGCAGCCTCAACAACCTACCCAGAACCTGTAGATGATGAGGGTTGAACCCCGCGAAGAGGAGCTTAATGTGAATATTATGTTGTGAAGTGGAATGAGGACTGGTGACGATAAGGGAAAGCAGCCTAAAGAAAGTGAATGGGTCCGCAAAGCTTCAGAAAAGGAGGTTGGATTTGATGTAGAGCGCATGAAAGAAACTTTCACGGAAGCAAAGAAAAGCTTCGCTGAGGCTTCTACCTCAGGGAGCCAGGATAAGTAGTCTAAAGAAATGGACCCATCCATGCTTACTACCTTTTTAGAGACCTATATGAAGCTGCTACGCGATAGCAAGGCCGTGAAAGGATTACAGGAGTTGATAAATAAATGTGTCAGTAAGGAAAATGCTCCTGAGGGTCCACGCGTGGTCAGGAAAATTGGTAAGCATAAGGCAATAACAGGGTGTGAGATGAGGCTCATCGCGCAAATAGGCGAATATGAAATGGACCAAGTTGTTCTCGATCTTGGGTTAGATGCGAATGTTTTGCCTAAACAAACATGGGAGAGAATGGGGAGACCTACGTTGCAATGGTCTCAAATTCAATTAAGGATGGCGAATCAACAAAATATTATCTCCATGGGAAGATTGCAATGAGTGACAGTAGATATTGAAGGTGCGAGCACGTTGGCTGATTTCAAAGTGATAGAGATTGTTGATGGCAACAATCCCTACCTTGCACTCCGTGGGATCGACTGGGATATTAACATGAATGGGGTGATCAATTTGAAGAAGCGGACGATGTCATTTGAGAGGAAATCGCTCCACGTAGTAGTACCTTTGGACCCTGCAGAAGGACCGCACTATACTGAACCAGTCCATGATTATGAAAGTGACGATGATTTTGACTAGATCTACAAAATAAAAACTTGAGACCAAGATTGGGTGAATCCGACAATAGATGGACATATTGCATGGGACCGTGAAAGTTCCTACACGTCAGATTCAGATGAAGAGTTGGAACACTGGCAGAATAGGTTGCATGAAGTATCTACGCTGCGCTGTAACATGATGACTAAATCGTTGCATTATGTATCATTGGAGGTAAGGAGTTTGCCTTATTATGATGGTCTAACTAACATAGATAAATTTTTTGATGCATTTGAAAGGGAAGTTCCTGAGAAGCATCGTTTCCGAGCACTAGATTTTGCACTGCACGCTACACTCACAATATGGTGGGGTACACATAAAGACAATTTTGGTGGATGGTGCGAATACAGAAGAATGATGAGGGTGTGGTTTGGTCGCCCAAAAGTACGATTGACAGAGAAATACGATGGGAGGAGTGATTTGCGCGATCACTTAGCAAAATGGACTAATGCTTATGTAGCATAGCTGCAACCGGAGTGGGTGCATTTGTTCTGTCACACTTTGGATGTAATACCAATGAATTGGCACCTGAAAACATAGCTTCGCCACTGCACTGATGAGTGGGACATTTTGAGACAGGGATTCATGATGAAATTCAGCTTTGAGGATGGATTAAAGTGCATCGATGAAGCATTGCAGGAGGTTAAGGCAACGATCTTCAGAATACTGCAGGATCCCTTAGATTTGCTTCAACTAGATTGGACCACCTAGCTGCGCCATGCGCTAGAGTGCTACAATGTGATTGCTGAAGAACAAGAGGAGGATCCAAGGAACATTAATATCCCAGAGGAAGAAGGTCACCGCGAAGTTGAGGGGCCGTAGATAGAGAATCCAGATATCAATGTGTCACTGAAAACTAGACAAGTGAACATTGGAACAGAGGCAGAGCCAAAGTTTGCGAAGATAGGGGACTACTGGGATGATGCTACGGTGGATAAGGTCGCTGAGTTGCTCCACGAATATTAGGATTTGTTCCCTACAAAGTTTTCAGACTTAAAAGGCATCATAGGTGATTTGGGAGTGATGAAAATAACGTTGAAACCAGACGTGAAGCCTGTTAAGAAGAGGCCATATCACCTTAAACCTAAGTACAAGGAAAAGGTATGTCTAGAGTTGAACAAGATGTTGGTAGCGGTTATTATTGAACCAGTGAAGGAATCTGATTGGGTGAGTCCAATGGTAGTTCAAGAAAAGAAGCAGAAGGATGAAATAAGAATTTGCGTAGATCTCAGGAAGCTAAATGATGCTTGCGTTCATGATTGTTTTCCAACTCCGTTCACAGATGAGGTATTGGATAACGTTGGCGGACAGGAAGCATATTCGTTCACTGATGGGTTCTCTGGATACCATTAGATAAAGATCGCGCCAGAAGACAGGAGTAAGACTACCTTCGTGACTGAGTGGGGATGCTTTCAGTGTACGGTAATGCCTTTTGGACTTCAGAATGCACAGGAAATATTCTCGCGCGTAGTCATTGTGAAGTTCAAAGAATTCATTCATTGCGACGTTCAAAGAATTCATTCACAAGTTTTTGGAGGTATATTTTGATGATTGAACAAATTTTGGACTGGTAAAACGCCATGTAGCTAGTTTGTGCTTGATGCTGGATACGTGCCAGAGGTATCAAATCGCGCTAAACTTGAAGAAGTGTTTATTTTGTGTCCCTTTCGGAATCTTGCTTGGTCATGTAGTGTGTAGAAAAGGATTAATGGTGGACCTTACTAAGATCACGGTCATAATTAACTTGGAGGCGCCAAGGAGTGTTAAACAGTGGCGCGCAACACTGGGTCATACTGCATATGATCAAAAGCTCATCAAGAGTTATAATCAGATTACTGTGCCGATGGAAAAGCTCTTGAAGAAGGACACTACATTTTGCTGGAATGAGGAATGTCAGTGGAGCCTGGATGTATTGAAGGAGAAAATGGTCACCGCGCCGATCCTGGTCTTCCCAGATTGAAATAAGGAATTTCAAGTGCATATGGATGTGTCATGTATCGCTTTGGGAGCAGTGCTGACACAGGCTGGTGAAGGAGAATTGGATCACCCAATAGCCTTTGCAAGCAGGAAGTTGTTGAAGGCTGAAAATAATTATTCGACCAACGAGCGTGAAGGGTTGGCTATGGTGTACACACTTTAGAAGTTTAGGCATTACTTGCTAGCGCGGACACTTTAAGATGTATAAAGACCATTCTGCATTAAAGTACCTAGTCAAAAAACCTTTGTTGGGGGGGGGGAATATGCAGATGGTTGTTACTGTTTCAAGAGTATGATTATGAAGTCATTGTGAAGCCAGGGTGATTAAATGCAGGGCTAGATCATCTGTCGCACATTGAAACAGGAGAGGAGCCTACCAATTTAGAGGAAGGGTTGTTTGATGTGTAGCTCTTTGTGGTGCACGTAGCAGACAATCATTTTGTAGACATTATCTACTTCCTAACCATAGGAACAGCTCTAGAAGGATACACTAGTCAACAGAAGAAGTTATTGGTGGTGCGCGCGACAGATTTTTCTGTTATTGCAGGTCACTTGTATAAGATGGGATTAGATGAGATACTGTGACGCTATGTGCCCGATTTTGAACGAAGTAGTATCCTAGTTGAAGCCCATGGAGGGGTTGCGGGAGGCCATTATGCAGGGAAAAAAAATGCAAAAGATTTTGCGTGTTGGGTTGTGGTGGCCAACATTGCATAAGGATTCCAAAGCATATTGTAGGGCTTGCAATGCATGTCAAAGAGCTGGCAGGCCATCGCAGAGGCATGAGATGCCTTTGAATCCATAGATATCATTGCAGCCATTTGAGAAGTGGGAAATTGATTTTGTAGGACCAATTCAACCTCCAGGAAAGAAGACGGGCGTGTGGTATATCATCATCGCAACTGAGTATTTGACCAGATGGGCGGAAGCACAACCCATGAAGGACTGTACAAGGGCAACAACATCAAAATTTCTATCTGAATATCTGTTGACTAGGTTTGGTTTCCTGAATATTTTAATGAGCGATCACAGTATGCACTTCCTTAATGAAATAATCAGTGCGCTAACAAAAGAATTCCAAGTTTATCATCAAAAGAGTATGCCATACCACCTCAGGCCAATGGGACGGTTGAAGCATTTAATAAGATATTGGAGAATGAACTGGCAAAGGTTTGCAATGCGCAAAGGAATGATTGGGACGTGCACGTACCAGCTGTGTTATGGGCCTATAGAACTACTTGTAAGAAGTTTACTTGGATAGACACCGTTTAGGTTGGTTGATGGCATAGAGGATGTGATGCCTATGGAGTATATCGTGCCTAGTCTACGCATAGCGGCATTCACAGGGATGGTGGACTGCGGAGCCTTAGAAGAGCAGCTCGCACAGCTAACAGAGCTTGAGGAAGATAAATTTTTGGTTGGATTCCATCAGCAGGTGCAGAAGGAACGCGAAAAAGCATGGCACGATCGGCACATCAAACTGCACACCTTCAAGGTAAATGATTTAGTTTTATTATATGACAGCAAGTTTGATAAATTTCCAGGAAAATTTCAGATGCACTGGCTAGGGCCATATGTTATCAAAGATATTACCGATGGTGGAGTAGTTCATCTTGTGAAATTGAATGGAGATCCATTTCCGGGAAAGGTAAATGGCAGTTGATTGAAGCCATACACCGGGGATCCAACCCGATGACTACATGATGGTAGCACAGTATTAGCACTCCAGGCAACTACAAGGAGGCGCAGGACTATAAACTACACTGCCCAGGTGGTAGAGTTGTGCAACAAGGGGTCTGTGCGAAACAGGAGGGTGTCACAGTACCCGAAGAAGTGTGAAGGCAGCTGTGATATAAGGGCAGAGACTACGCAGCACAGCCAGAAAAATATTGTTACTGTCATTGTTCATGATTTAACTGCTAGAAGATGGTTAAGAGGAGCGGGCGACTGACATTTAAGGAATTTAAGGCTGAAATCAAGTTTGGAATCTTTGGAAATTTTTTTCCAATCTTGCATTTATGGATGGATTTTAGGGGGAACAGTCGAATCGAATTCGCCTATAAATTACAGGTGGTTTTCCAGTGAGAAACACTTTGCATTCTGAGAATTTCTGAGTTGTGCTATCTATTGCGCATGAACCGTGAGTTCTTTGAGGATTTGCTCACAAGCCTCGTGTTCACTCAGTATTCCAAGTCAGACCGAAATCTTATCCACGACATCATGCTAGGACCAGGTCCCACATAAACTGTAAGCGCTGGAGAGACTGTTGCCTCTAGGGGAGCTTCCCTTGAGGTTGTGAGTATGGAGGTTCCAACAACAATGCCTATGGCGCCGAGGTCATCTAGGCCGAAGCCTACGTCGACGAGAGAGGTCCCCAGGCTGAAGAATGATAAGAAAAAGAAGCCAATGCTAGTGTGTGAGTCACCAAGGAAACATGTGGCTACCCAGGCGTGGCGAAAGGAAAATCTGAGTGCAAAAGAGAAGGGAAAGGTGGTAGATCTAGAAGCGGAGGAAAGCACGAAAGACATAGATATTGAAGGAGTAAACCCTATTTCAAAGCTACCAGAGTATATCCCTACGCGAAAGGGCAAGATGAATGTCCTGAAGGTTAGACAATTCTCCCTCAACACTCCCCTGTTGCCAGAGAACATTGCCTTTGAAGGTCCGTGCTTGGTGCAGGTCCCGTATTTGAAGCTTGAAAAATGGGATTTGGCAGACCATGAGCAGTTCGCCCACCTTGTGATTAACACCTTCATGTAGAGGGTTTTCTATAAAAAATCTGGTGTCATTGTGCTAGAGCCAGTGTAATGAATTCGTGGAGTTAACAAGTCAGGGTTGTTGAACTGGTTATGGGTGCCACACTATCATCAGTCAAACATAAACCTGATTGTCATTAAGCAACTGTTGTGCCTACTCCATGATGGGTGCTTATGGTTGAATGAGCCAATCCCCATAACCGACATGATTTTTTTACAGGATCACATTATTACCGCACTCAGGACTAAATTCGGCCAAGGCATTTGGCAGAAAGACGAGCGAGCGCGACCTCACTGAGAAGGTGAAGGACAAGTTTAAACTTGTTAAAAAACCATGTGGGTATTCAATTACCAACATTATTGACTCCGCGATCAAGATTGCCATGCAGATTTTGGCTGGCAAGGTGATGAGGAAGTGCCATGCAGACAAGGTGTCGACACCAATAGTTTCTTTGGTGGCTCAGTGTGCAGAGGGCATATAGTTCAATGAGGTGCACTATCTGTGTAGCAAGTTCCTCACAAATTACAGAGAGGTGCAAAACGATAGTAATCCCTTTCACTATTTGTGGTTGTTGCTCTCAATTGTGCTAGTCGCGTTGGATTTTTCGGAGGATAGCAAATTCCATCCTGTGGAGAACAATTTACCAAAAGTAGCCAAGTTCACATCTCTTTGGGCCACAAAATATGTTGCATGGGTAATGGAAAGAAAATTCTTCTGGGTGTTAATGGAGGCGAGTATTCGCATGGCCATCAACCAGAAGTCGCGGTTGTCACCAACCGTGTTCGAGCAGTTATCAGGGTACGCAGAGTTAAAGGCGGACTTCCACCATATTTACATCTAGGCATGCAAGGACCCCAACCAGAAATGGTTTGACTTACCCTACCTAGCCAAAGATGACACAATTGCAGAAGTCATCAAGCGTTGGCAAACAGATTGGAATGTTGCATCTGATGAGGCCGCCAAGACTAGCAATTCTGCGGAGAAAAAGAAAAAGGAAGCGGTCAGACAAAAGGTTCAGCTATTGGCTGAAAAGAGGATTAAAGAGGCTGAGGAGAAGGCTCGGGTAGACACGAAGTGTTCCGCAAAAGAACAGGTCGAGCAGGAAGAGCATGACTCCGAAAGGAGTCAGAAGTCTCCTTCGCCCCAAACGAAGGAGGAAGAGCAGTCAGATCAGGGCAACAAAGATCAACAGGAAAGTACTCCCTTCCGGGTGAAGCGGTATAGGGAGTAGGAGAAGGAAGGACCATGCAAAAAGATGAAAGCCACCAAGTCGTCACTAGATCCAATTACCCTGACAGAGGGCGACTTGGATGATATTGGTGATAAGGTGCGGGATACAACTGCAGAACTACTACAACAGTTTGAGTAGTAGCAGAAGCAAGCACTAGTCGCCATACAGTCGAGTCTGCATGAGATGCAGATCCAAACAACTAGACTTCAAGCAAGTGTATGACAGAGCAGCGCTGCATCGACCAGTTTGGCATTGGGGATCACTTAAGCAGTAGAGTTGGTTTGATTAATGGATCTTCGGGCAGTCATGCTACCTGATGGAGCTTTGAATGCGGAGGTGGCCGTTGACAAGGTAATTATTAGCACTTTGAAGAATGTGGGCCTTAACTTGGCCGTGCTACCCAGTGAGTTCCTTCACACACTGCGAGCAGGTGTGATCACAGAGATTAAGGCCTGAGAGTAGAGCATGCTGAGCATGATCAACGAGTACAAGGTCAGCAATGAATAGATGTTCATTGAGAAGGTAGCAACGCTGAGAACCTGGAAGAAAGTGCAGGCATACAACAAGAAGACTGTAGCCATGGTGGCCGAGGCATGCAGAATAGTCCCTGAACTGCATATCCCGAAGGAAGCGTCATGGACACCAAGATCAGGAAGTTGGCTGCAGGTGTGCGCGAAGCAAAAACAAAAGTGGCCAAGGTTCAGTTTGAACTGAACCTAAAGACAATAGAGCTCAAGTTGAAGTCACAACCTTCAACTCCACCAGAGGTCAGAGAACAATGTGAGTCAGCTGTAAGGGATGGAGTCACAGCAGTAGATGTCGTGGCAGCGGATTGCACCACGCTCTTTGAGAAATCCATGGAGGTAGTCACGATGCTCCAGGAAGATCCTAACCTGTAGAGGTTGAACACAGAAACCCGTGAATTGCAATAGCAGTATGACAAAGCAAGAGTGATAGAGCGCCCATTGCTATATCACAACAATTGGGAAAGCTGCATGAGGCAAAGCAGTTGCTTGAGTAGGTGGAAGCAGGGAAAAGGAAAAAGGCGGTCCTTAAGGCTAGATTGGGGCCTTGGCTGGACGAGGCTGTTAGAAAACTAATAAACTTAAACAGCGATTCTGCATGCGGAAAGAACTGAAAAGAATCACTGAAACTTAATACCCAGGGATACGAATTACCTCCAGCCATTGGTGAAACTGTTGATGCAATTTCCTTCTGAAACACCACGCTCCAGCTGCACAAGCAAAAGGGAAAGAAGAAAAATGATCTGAAGGCACTTCCAAGCTCTGCTATCTCAGCTAGATGGTGTAGAACTGAAGAGGATTGAGATATGAGCTTGGGGACCAAACAGATGAATATATAGCTAAGCTTCCATCAAGCTTCTAATAGCTATTGGTTAGATGTCCCACAAATCAAGGTAGAGATCAGATCAAAGTGATGGACCACTTTAGTAGCTCCCAATTATAAATTTACTAATTGCAGTTGATTTTCTTAACTTAAGGAAACTACTGCAGTTGGTTTCCATAAGTTAAGAAAAGCTGCAATTCCATAAATCAAGGTAGCTTTTGTGTAAAATCAATGGAGCTTAACATTCTCCCACTTGGTCCATACTTCCAAACTTAATGTCTCAAAAACCATTGACAATCTTTATTAAGTAATAGATACATGAATCATGACGATAAGTCCTCTAATGACGAGTATTATCTTCCATGTATTACTATGCATTTATTCTTATTATAATTTATGTGGCAACAATTTCTTAATGAATAAACCTTATGTTTATTCTTGGTCCTTCTTAAATGAATTTTCTCAAATCAACTTAAAGTGCACATAAATATGAGAAAAAACATCACAATAATTAAGAATTTCATTAAAATATCATTGTCCATACAATGAAAAACTTCATAATGGAACCAAGTCCCATATTCAATACATGATCCTTGAATTTAAACGGTGGCATGCCCTTAGTCAAAGGATCAGCGATCATTAACTCAGTGCTGACGTGCTCAATGACCACTTTATTTTCTTTAACACGTTCCCTTATAGCTAAATACTTAATGTCGATGTGTTTATTTCGACTCCCACTTTTTTAGCCATAAAACAAGCAGCTGAATTATCACAATATATTCTCAATGGCTTAGAGATAGAATCCATAATTCTAAGCCCAGAAATGAAATTCTTAAGCCATACACCATGTAAAGCAGCCTCAAACAAGATATACATAAGCATGTAGTCTTTGGTCCCTTGAAGGTACCTCATTACTTTCTTTGCAGCTCTCCAGTGGTCTAAACCTGGATCACTCTGATATCGTCCCAACAAATGCAATGTTAGGTCTTGTGCAGACTTGAGCATACATTAGGAATTGCTGATCTCTTAGGTCTAGTAGATCTTCTTAATGTTGTACCATCATCTTCCTGAGAAGTATGTGGTTCAACTTGTTGTTCAAAAGTTCTTGGCAACTCTTGAACTCCTTGATCTACTGGAATATCGTCAGCAGCTTGTGGAACTTCAACAATTAGTTATTCAACACCAGTTTGTACTTGAGGGGTGCAATGAACAATAACCAATCTTTCACTTGAAGTGGAAGGTTGAGATTCTGAATGATCTTTCTCAGAAACTATGTTTCTGGTTTGATCGCTCCCACTGATCAAGTCATTTTCAAGAAACTTTGCATTTCTTGATTCCACAATCCTAGTGCTGTGAGATGGACAATAAAATCTGTAAGTATGTATGATTTCTAATATGTCTGAACTCCTATTGGCACCTTTCTTTGACTTGTTGGTCTGCTTTCCCTTTATGCAGTCCACACAAGTCTCAAGATCAGTAAAATCTAGAGTATTAAGTATTCCTTCATTTACCAATCTTTTAATTCTATCTATGGAGATATGACCTAGTCTCCGGTGCCATAATTTAGAGGAAACTTCATTAATAACACATCTTTTAGTGCCAGTGTGAACATGCATTGAATCATATGTGACTTTGTTTTGTAAATTAATGCAGTAAAGACCATTAGACAAAATACCATTCCCAACATAATCAGATTTATAGAATAGACTGAAAGATTTTTCTGAAAAGTTTAAGGAATATCCAAAAGCTACAAGCCTTGAAACTGAAATCAAGCTTCTAGAAAAACTTGGAACGTAAAAGGTCTTTTCTAACTCCAAAACAAAGCCACTACTTAAAGTTAAATAACATGTTCTTATAGCTTCCACATGCGAGCCCATCTTGTTTCCTGATAAGATGCTTTGCTCACTTCCTACTGGCTTCCTTAGGTTTTGCAAACCTTTGCAAGGAATTCGAAATGTGAATTGTTGATCCATAATCAATCCACCATGTGTTAATATTAACATTAACCATATCAGATTCATAACAAACAAACGAGATTACTTCCTCAAGTTCGGGAATGTCAGAACGAATTTCAGAGAAATTTGCAGGTTGTACTACTGCATTAAAAAATCACATGCTTATGTTAAAATTGAGGCTTAATAAACTTTCATGTTTTATCAATGTAAAACATGCTAAAAAGAATTGAATCAAATGACATGAAAATTGCCTGTGGGCTAAATTTTCAATTCAAGCAGATTCAATAAAACTTTATGAACTTTCACGTTTTACCAATGTAAAACATGCTAAAAAGAATTGAATCAAATGACATGAAAATTGCCTGTGGGCTAAATTTTCAATTCAAGCAGATTCAATAAAACTTTATGATAAAACTTATTAATTCATAACTCTTGTGGGTAGGTTATGAAATTTTATCCTAATTAATCACATAAATATAATAAAAATTCATGTGGGATAAAATTTATTATATTCAGTGTAATTAATTACAATTTAATGTCTAAATAATCTTTATGTGATCTTGCCAATCAATATATAATTTTATTTAATTAAAGATGCTGTGGCTATTCTCTAATTAATTAAAATCATATGGATCACTAGACATTATTTTGTTGCATAAACAAAACTTAACCAGAGAGAAAAATAATGTTTACTGAAAGGAGTAACTCAAAATGACATTTTAATAAACTCCATAAAACTGTAATAATTCTCCAGCAAAATCAAAAGTAGTCAGCATTACCGAAAATGACTACAAATTGATTGTTCAATTTATAAACTTAACCCGGAGATTGACTAAATCAGCGTTGATCTACTTTGCACTTGCATAGCAAATGCAGTTCGAAGGCTAGCTGGCTTGACTTCAGGCCCCATCCTTAAGTTTATAAAGCAACAAAAATTGACCAGCAAACAAGCTATTTTGCTCACAAAAACTTAATTTTCAACAACGATAAATCTGAACTTCATGCGAAATAAACATAGGATCAAAACTGAATGCCCAAATGAGAAATAAACCATTTCTTATTTCTCTTTAATTACAAATGTTCATAAATGTAAGTTCAATGTAAATTTTACAATAAATATGTAATCAATTATAAAATTTACAGAGTGCCATTATTCGATAATGATGGGATCAGGAGATGCAGCTAACGAATTCAAGAACCATCATATAAACATATATTGAATAGCATGGCACACGCTAACACACAAATTGTGCAAGTCTTTAAGGCTGCTAACTGCACCACTAGATGTGTCAGCCAGAAGCCTTGCTACATAAAGACATCCATTTGAAAATATGGCCAAGTTTATTCTTCCATGAAAATAATTATCAAATAATAAAAAATGCTCTATCACCTTAAAAAGTTAAGGAGCACTGGCTCTTACCACATGATCAAAAAAAAAAAAAAACTTTGTTCTTCAAAAAGTGATATAATTAAAAAACTTCATATAGCACTTTTAAAGATCTCGTGTTTATTTTTATCAAAAGGAAACCTCTTAGGCTATAATCCCAATAAGAATTGGACGCTTGCTCTTAAAACATGATCAGAACTACTTTGCACATCAAAACGATTTACAATTGGAAAAATCCATTTAACAAATTTAATAATAATAAACATAGTGGACCTTATCCACTTTACGTTGAATGGCCACCATACGTACATCATTATTACTCTAATGGGCCCTTCAGTGCCCTATTACACTCAGGAGAATTCCAGAACTTCCCCCTCCCAATCCTCCCCCAAGCGCCCGCTTGTGCCATGTTTTCACATACAATGACATCAGGAGGCAATTGGAATCATGATCACTAACAGGGCAGTGGATGAGGAAGACCTGCAAATCGAGTCCCTCAAGCATTGTCTTTACTTACTGGACTCCAAATTGCAAATCTATTTAATAATCTTGTTTGCTTTGGCTTCCCTTGGGTTTGGTCCCAACACATCATCCTCCTGATCTTCAAATTGGGGGCCAGCCCAGATCCCAACAATTATCAGACCATCATGATTGGGTGAGTGAGGGGAAACACCACAACGTAACCCCAATGAAGATTCAAATGAATTCTAAAAGGTTGTCAGTTGTATGGACTTGACCTGAACAAACCCA
Source organism: Pinus tabuliformis (assembly GCA_031772625.1). NCBI lineage: Eukaryota > Viridiplantae > Streptophyta > Pinopsida > Pinales > Pinaceae > Pinus > Pinus tabuliformis. Next base: position 1,483,083,627 of record CM062816.1, on the reverse strand, counting down.
CTGTACCAATGTCATGGAGTCAGTCAACCAGACAAACTGAAAAGCTTGCCATCAATCTGGGATAAAATTGGCAATTGGCTAAACTTTAAAGCCATAGAACGGAATTGTTCCTAATTATTTGTCAAAATATTTGCTGAGTTCTGTTGGGTGACAATTTGAATGTTTCTCTTTGGTTTCCTGAGTTGTTTCCAAGTCCAAGTTATACAGCTTTGGTTTCCCATAACTCAGATCACAAGAATTCCTTTACACCACAGACACATATAACCTGAAAGAAACTACCATGGAAGGCAGAGTCAAAATGACTACCATAATATGTTTTTAAGTTCATACAACAGCAGTGAGTACTCACCCTTATACGTTTAGTATGAAGATGTATTTCCAGACGAAAAAGATTTATTCTTGAGGAATGTGTACAGTGTGACTAGTATACATATAGAAACCATAACGCGCTATGCCATCAGAATACCATCAAAGAAAAGAATTTATATGATTTATTTACCATAGGTATCGTATGTCACAATCTGGAATTTCTGCATTAAGCTGCGCAATTCCAGCAATTATTATGAGTGCACTTCTAATTTAACTTGGATGAAGTTACAATCGAGGTTGGGAGTCCAATTTCCGCTACTACTATAGTGCTACTACATGCCCTTGTACCACATCTCTCTAAGTTATTTTTTTTATTTTTTTATGACAGCTATAATAAAATCATCGTGTTATCCTAGCTTCAGAACTGAGAACATAGCATATGTAAATTAATTTCTGATCAACAGATCCAGTCTCATATATGATCTATTCAAATCACTGGCACAAAAATTTCTGTTCCAGATGACAGTTCACTCAGAAATATGGGCACAAAAGTTTCAGTTCGACGGACAAGACTTGATTCAGCTGCATTTCATATGGTTGTCTTTGACATATATTTAAAAGTCAATAGATTAAGGTTTTTGAATTTCATATTCGAAACTCTTTACAGGCCTCGGGATTATATGAAAAACGCAACAAAATCATTTATAGAGGTACAGAGTCGCACTTCAAAATATTCGAATCTCACACCAAGACAGAGGTAAACCTTGCTCTGATACCAACTGTTAGAAAACTAATAAACTTAAACAGCGATTCTGCATGCGGAAAGAACTGAAAAGAATCACTGAAACTTAATACCCAGGGATACGAATTACCTCCAGCCATTGGTGAAACTGTTGATGCAATTTCCTTCTGAAACACCACGCTCCAGCTGCACAAGCAAAAGGGAAAGAAGAAAAATGATCTGAAGGCACTTCCAAGCTCTGCTATCTCAGCTAGATGGTGTAGAACTGAAGAGGATTGAGATATGAGCTTGGGGACCAAACAGATGAATATATAGCTAAGCTTCCATCAAGCTTCTAATAGCTATTGGTTAGATGTCCCACAAATCAAGGTAGAGATCAGATCAAAGTGATGGACCACTTTAGTAGCTCCCAATTATAAATTTACTAATTGCAGTTGATTTTCTTAACTTAAGGAAACTACTGCAGTTGGTTTCCATAAGTTAAGAAAAGCTGCAATTCCATAAATCAAGGTAGCTTTTGTGTAAAATCAATGGAGCTTAACAGAGGCATATATTATCTCTGCCACCATTAAGGAGAAGATGGCAAGCCTACAGAGAAAACAATAGAAGATAAAGGAAGACAATGCAGGACCAACAATAGAGCAGTTGGTGGAGTAGATCAAACAGGTAGCCACACAGAGCACAACTGAGGTAGCAGTGGCACAAGTAGAGTTGGGAGGTCTCCACAGTAAGATCTTTGTGCTAGTAGAGTGACTCGGGGGTGAGTCACGATATTTGTGTTGGGGGGCTGTTGGGACAGGGTCCCCTAGGGTCAATTTTGGGGCAAAATCCCAAGTTTTGGGGCAAAAAGCCCAAGTTTTATTGTAAAAAGTGTAAAGTCTCCGCAAAATGTGGCCGCAGAGCACATAGATGGTAAAGTGTCATAAAGGGTTTTACCCTTTCGTTATGTAAGTTGTGTCAGGTTGTATAAACCTACCCATGGTTCGCGGACCATGGGATTGTATAAAAAGGAGAGTATTAGAGAGTCTAAGGCAAGTAACGAAGGATGAAGATGAATGTAATGGGTCATTAGAAGTAAGATCAAAGAAGTCTTAGAGTAGAAAAGAGGCTCTGCCACTGTGTGCGCAGGGGCCTAGAGTAGAGTCCACAGTTGAGTGCGCGGATCCCTGCAACTGAGTGCGTAGGGAAGTCTTGAGTCTGTAAGAAGAACATAAGCATTAATGAAGAGATTATTCCAATAATTCATGTGTTTTGTCTATTTATTTATGTTATGAATGAATGCGCTATTATGTTATGTTGAATGATGGGTTTATGAATTAATATTGTATTGATGCGCGATTTTACATGATTTACATTGTCATATGAACACAAATAATAATAATTGTTTATGCGAAGAATAACTTGTTGCATGTTAATGTTATCAAACACCTAAGCCGATCTGGGTAAGTACAGAACCAAGGGTAATTACGGAGGCGCGTAAGTGGTTGATTTACCTATTTAGGGTCCACGAAAGGCAGTTGTAGACCTTCGCGAAGGTATAGAGGTTGGTTAAAGGAAGTTATATCGATAAGCCTTAGAGGCTTATCGATCTGCGCGAAGGCAGGTTTAGGGCACAAAGCGACATTACACTAATCTCTGGGTGTAGAAACTTGGTTCTAGCATCCCCCCATATTTCTTCGGGTGAGACTTCCGTCCCCGCTCCGCGAGTTGATGCCGAAAGGGCTAGTAGTGTAGGGATTTGTTTGGAAAGCTTAACTCTGAACTTGGGTCAGGAGCCACTAAGCCAACAAGCACTCAAGCTGAGAGGTTTCATTTTGAAGGAGAGAACAAAGGCTCGGGGGTATGGAATTGGGAATTTCAGACAAAGGATATTGTGAAACAACATGCATTTTGGGAGATCAAAAAATGGATGACAACACTTTTCTAGGAGGAATCTTGGCAACAATATGCATTGATGCAAGCGACTAAGAATTTTTAATCTATAAAGACTATCTCACAAGCTCAAGGAGCTCATAAGGTAGCGTATTTTTGGAAGGAAATGGAGAAGGATTAGTGTTGGAGACAATGGGAAACAAAAAATGATTGGGAACAATCAAGGGATTGTCACTAGTGGGAGGAATACCAACATATGCTACAAAATAGGTTGATCCGAGTATCAAATAAGTAGGATATACTCAAGTGGGGGAGACAGTCATTGGGAAATTTCACGTTAAAAGAAGATTACTCTATGATAACAGACTTTCACTCACAAGAGGAGTCAAAATTATGGAACCATCTATGGATAGACTGTGGTTGGCCCAAAATCACGACCTTCTTATGGCTGATAGCTTGGGGGAATTTGTTAACATGGGATCAGTTCCGAAGGAAATACTTTCAGGTTTTGTTTATTTGTTTGTTTTTTTCTCAAGAAGAGGAGTTTACGAAGCACCTTTTACTTGTGTTTGCTTTTTCCTAAAAATATGGGATTTTGTTCAATAATTATTCAGGTGTGTTATCCCAAACACCACAATAATTAGAACATGGTTAGAAAATTGGTTCACGCAAAAGATCAAACACTCGATGGTCTGAAAATCTTGGCACCTAGCTATAGGTTTTACGATTTGTAATCTATGGAAAGAAAGAAACCTGAGAATCTTTAAAGGAAGACAAAGGACTCTGCCGATCCTACAAAAAATTATTCTCAAGAACATTAGAGAAACGATGTTGGTGTCCCCTCCGGTTACCGAAGATTGTCAACCTGATGAGACTGAGACACTCATTTTAAAGGAACTAAACACCCAAGATGATTGGGGGGTCACTGATTCTACCCATGTGGTAAGGAGTAGACTTTTGAGTGTGATCTTATTTGTCCCACCCCCAAAATATTTCAGCAACTTAAGTTTTGACAAAGCTTCAAAGGGAAATCCAGGTAAAGCAAGTTTTGGAGGAATATACAGGGATGAGAACTCTAGTCCCATACATGTTTTCACTTCTTGTTGTGGGACGAACACAAATAATAATTTAGAATTTATGGCACTTGAAAGAGGGCTCCAAATAACTGTTAGAGAAGGATTCAAATTACTTCAGGTCAAGGGAGATTATCAATTATTAATCTCTTGTATCATAAAATTATTACTTTGTCACCCGTTCGATACAATCATCCTTAGTTGGCATATAAAGGTGATGGTTAGCAATATTAACAAACTTTGACTACGTAATCCTCATCCACATACGACGGGAAGGGAATAAGGTAGCATACTACTTGGAAAATTGGGGTAGTTCAGAGAGACACACCTTTATTGATGAATAATGGGTAGAGACTCGAATGAAGGGATGACCTCTAAGAAGTAAAGCATTGGGTAGAACAAGAAAAATTAGCTGCCAAGGCTTACGTCCCTGATGGGGGTGATAATATGAGAACAGATTCGTGATAGGGGAATTAACAACAACAATTTCAAATATGGTGATGAACCTCTCTCATAACTCCATATTTTTTATCAATGTTATAATTTGCATGTGTGTTTTTTTTTATGCACAAAGGATTGGAGACCCTTGGTGTTAGAGCTAGGCTCTACACTTGGCCTCACATGGAATGTGCATGGTGTCTCCATGCTCCATGTACATTCAGTCACCTACCCAAGTCCTCTCAAATTAATCATTTGCAATTGGGACTTTGTAGTTTTATTCGCTACGGGATCATAAGTAAGGTCATTCCTTCTATCTTCTTTGATATGGTGTCCTTGTTCCATGGTGGATTGGTTCGAGGAAGAAAATTGTGTGACAAGCGAGTAAAAATCATTTATGAGCTCATCATGCGACATTGCCTGGGGATACTTGAGCTCTGGTTCAACCTATACACTTGGCCCTTGTCGTGAATATTGTATGGTGCTCACCTCATTCAACATAATTGTCTCATCACATCTGCAATGTATTATATAGGATTTACGTTGCTCTCAGGGTGGCAGAAAAGTGGTCGTTTTGTCGTGGTGCTCGTTGTTTGTCACCTTAAGGCTCATGCATCTCTATATAAATGGTGGCTATAGGATATGTGGGTAAGAGTGTTTGAAGTTCAGTTTCCACTTATATACCCGCAATTGGTCATACTAGGTTCTTGCCATTGTCATTCTCATCATTGGGTTTCACAGTGTTTTGTGGTCATTTGCAGTCAGAACTTCGGGACTATTCAGGGTCATTTTCTTTCTCTTCTAAAGATTCAATGTTCTTTGTCCTTTTTTTTACACAACTCGAGGATTGTTCTGTCCTTAAAATTGGTAGAAATCTTACCCTCGATGTCTATCTAGAACTTTAACCCCTGCAGGATTTCGTTTAGCTGTCCAAGGCATGTTTGTGGGGTTTGGTACCCTAACACCTTCTCCATCTTGTTCTGAAACTTGTTATGGTGATTCTCAATCTTTGGTTTTGGAAGTTGTCTTAATATTGGTCACTCCAGGTTCACAAATATTTAGGGGCTTTGGGCAACTTGGATAGTCATCAACTTGGGTTTGTGATGAGTATCAATTAATCCTCTTCTGCTTTCCTACACATTCCTATTGTTTTACAGTTAAGTCTTCCTTTCGAATCCTTATGTGATTTCTCTCTTGGAGGGTCAGTTGTCATGTTTTTGTTCGTTTCTTTGTGTTCGTTCTTGAGCAGTTTGTTTGCAGGTACTATATGGCTCCACACCAAAGATTACCCACCTGATGGGGTGGTGCTCCCTGGGCATATTCCTTAAGACACAAGCATCCTTTCGGGTGGGAATCAATTGCGAATTAATGTTTCCCCTCTTGAGGCCATAAATAACATTTTAAATATGGAAGCTAAGGAATTTGGAGATCACAAATATTTCTCTGATCTAGAGATAGGTGGAAGCAATTTCAAATGGGTGTCGGATCTAAGAAAGTTTCAGAGAATAAGACTTTATTTTCTTCACTCCATCACCTGACATCGTCAAATGGAGACACTTCTCAGCATGGTCATCAATGACAAACAAGTTGATAACTACAAACTATTTGCTAGCTAGGAGGAGATTAAAAGAATATTGCAGGACATTATATATAATCTTGATGATATAATGGTAAGACTAAGTCATGTGGAATGTTTTGTCGTTTCAAAATTGGACACTGACTCAAATGATCAGAGGTAACAATCATTAACGCTTCGCCTCTCAACACTATTCACGCAAACTCTGATTTGGCTATGAACACCACCCATGCAAACTCTTCTCCACATTCACTAGTCATCATTCTGGACTAAAATTTCCACCAAGCATGTTGTTTTAGTTTTTGAAGATGGAAGGAATTTACCTCGTCTAGTGATCTTACTTTATTTTGCTATTTTTGTAAAAGTTTCCAAATTATGTCCTATGTTATCTTTACTCTTGTTTTTTGTATGTCTACAGACCATAGTCATATGGTTTTTTGTATGTTTACAGACCATAGTCATCTTGATATGCTCTAAGGTAGTTAATTTTTGTAAAGTTTGTTAATGGTAGTTTACTCTATGGGTATGATATTATTGGTGGACTCATAGTCCTCCATGTCAGATGATGAAATGAAGAGCTATCACTATAACATCTTATGCAATACTATTTTCTATCAATAGAAATACATGGACCAAATTTACATAAAAAAGAAACACCACATGGATGGACAACATAATAGTGAATAACTTTGATATAAATGAGAATTATATAATAATTATTATTACATAGATGAACTAATGTTCTATACATGTGATTTTTTCATTACACCACTTTAACACCAATACATTATTCAACTACCTTAGCATATTATCCTTTATTGCACACACAATCCAAATCAATGTAGAAAATCCCATATCACAATGACCCATATCCTTTCATAATTTTTTCGTCTATTCTAATTTTGTATTAATATGTTCTATTCAAAATATGAACAATCATCTCACTTTTTTTCCTTTATTCTAATTTTGCACAATTATGTTCTATTTACAATATAACAACTAATGAAAGATGAAATAAGATAGTGAATTATAATAATTTATCCTCTTTCTTGGTTTCTTTTCCTTCTTTTAAATTTGTAGAAATTTTAAAATATGAAAAATGAAATTCAACAAAACATTTCCTAATCATATAATAAGATTATAAATTTATAATTGTGAGATTGTAATAAAATAAATGGTACTAATCGATTAGAAGTCTTATAAATATTGTCAATAGAATAGTCAAATTTTGTAATAAAATTCTCCATACTATTTAAATTTAATAATTAAAAAATAAAATTCTTATCAATATACGACTTCAATAAAATTTTCAATAATTTTGATAAATTCATGAAACTCAAAAACATAATTTATCATACATGATATTTGAATCATAATAACACTCTAATTATATCTAAAACTTTTATCTAATCTATAATCAAAACAAATATTATTTTATTATAATAATTAATAATTAAAACATAAATAAAATAATAATTAATAATCCAAAAATTATACTAACTAAAAACACGATTATCATGCTTCTTTGACAGTTTTATCTCTACTAAATAAAAAAAATCTACCATCTTAATAATTAATATATTTTTAATTAATTTAACTATATATACAATACCTTACGTTAAGCCACAACTAACAACTTTATGTCTTTCCACAACAGAAAAATTATAGCAAAAAGCATGCCCAACTCGTTGAAATATACCCAACGAAGGGTCCTTCGTTGCGACAATATCTTATGACACTAAAAGTTCATATCGTTTTCTTACTCAATATATATTCCTTTAAATAATTGAAAGGTGATCCTTTTTTCAAAGAAAAAGACGATACAACAGACAACGGATGGGTATAGATAAACACTAGAGGCAAGCTCACGTGAGGTTTGGTCTTATCGTCATTCTGATTTGGAATTATGCATCAATTTTAGAGATCTTTCTAGCTACATTAAATTTGGATTTTGGATATGTGGGATTTTAGTTTTTTATTTTTTCTTTAGGAATGATTATCTTAAGAGGCTTGTTTTTCTCTTTGTGGTGAATTCCTGGTCCTCCTCTCCTCCTTCATTATGTCCTCCCTACTTTGTCTCCTCACATCCCTCCATGGTCTCATCCCTCTATGTTTTCCTCTCTTGTGCTTTGGTTAACTATTCCTACTCCTCCCTACCTTTGTCCTCCCACTTAGTTCTAAAGGTTCTCCTTTTGCTTCCCCTTCATTAGCCCTTCGTTTGGCTTCCCCCTTATTTCAATCCTATAACTATGGCTAGGTGAATATTATCTTCTACTTGGTACATTGGTAGATGAGGACGTCCTGGTTTCGACAAACCATCTCAGATGTGTAAGAGCAAGTTTGAAAATTAAGATGCTACATTCCTAATAGACATGTGGAGTGAGAAACCATGGACTAGATTCGTAATGTCGAAAATTTCACTAGGGCCATGACTACCTCTTACATGTGAATCACTAATATGTATTGGCATATAAAGACCCTAATGGGTAGAGTCCTAACTAACACGGTAGATACATGGCAAGAACTGATCATATGCATGAAAAAATTATTGGGAAAAGTTGATAGGCTCAACAGAAAACTCTGAATCCTTGCCATGAACCTGAAAAACCTTGAATTTTACTCCTTTGAAGTGATAGTGAGACACAACCACTAGTTCAAGTGGATACTCTTGCAAGATGAAGTCTAGGTGAGCCAATGATTTGCAATAGACTTTCTTTTATGTTAATATTATCATTATGTCCATTAGTATAGAGTTAATTTTCTTTGGTAGAAATGATTTTAGTTTATCAGAGTCTTAGGTAGTGAACAATATTGGGAATCTAAAAATTTTGAACCTATGTTACTGGTTTGGTTTCACAAATGGCAGACTAGTAACTAGTGAGAACTCAATATATCAATTTTTTTTGAAAGTAATATGAATTATCTCTCTCTCTCTCTCGAGATGTTTATTAATTAAAATGAAGTTTGTAGTTTTTATATGTTTATTAATTGGGCCTAGAGGCACTCACCAGCCTAGTATGGTAAAGATGTTGTAATGTAATGTCTTGTTTAACATTTTGGCTCGGTGAAATTACATAAAATTAAAAATAAAATAAAATAATTAATTAATTATAATTAATGATTAAACTAACCTAAATCCATCTTAATGTTGGATCTACCAAGCGTCGAGAAAGATCAAACCTTGAGATGCGAACCTCTTTTAGAGTGGAAAGAGATTTGATCCCTCTCGGTGCTTGGTAGATCTGGAGTTAAGATGGATCTATGCTGGTGAAAATGAAGTTTTGTAGTTTTTACATGTTTATTGCGTTGAGATGTTCTCTCTAGCCCAATATGATAGCGATGCTGTAATGTCAACATAAACATTTTGACTTGGTTTACAAGTCCATGCTATTTGTCCACAATATTTGTTATGAAGAAGCCTATATAAAGGCTTGAGGAAACCAATTATGGAATGCAAAATTACTAGGTTAAATCCATCTTAACTTCGGACTTGATCCCTCTCTGAACTTAATAGATCCATATTTAAGATGGATATAGGCTAGTTAATTAATATGAACTTTTGGAAAATCATGATTATCATAATCAGTATAACTACTTAAATATGTGTATGATTTTTTTTTTTTTAAATAAATGTTAATGTAATATACATAACCTATATTGATTTTATATATAAAATTTACAAAAAAAAAAATTATTGTAAGCATTAAGTGTTTATATGGTTATTAACTAAAAAAAATTTAAGCATGAAGTTTTGAAATATGACGATTATGTATACAAATCATTATTATTTAAATTGTTTTAAATGTAATATGTATATTATGATTTTATTAATAAAAAAATTACGACAAATTAAATTTAGCAAACCTATTGTTTTTATTATTATTTGTATTATTCTTTATTTTTATTGTTTTTTAAATTGATCATATATATATATATATATATATATATATATATATACAATTCATTAGGACATCTCCTCTATAATATGAATGGAGGCAATAACATCATCATTACTATTATTACCATCTTATTTTAACTTAGGATCTATTAAATACTGAGAGGGATCAATTCTTTTGAAGTGTAAACCTTGTTTTTGAGTGCAAAATTTGAGGAAAGGTTTACACCTCTAAATCTTTGATCCCTCTCGACGCTTGATAGATTCGGAGTTAAGATAGATCTACGTTGGTGTGTGTGTGTGTATATATATATATATATATATATATGATATTTTTCTCTTTGGAAAAAAAGAAAATTTATTGGAATTTTATACCTTTAAATTACCTACATGAGAAGAATATTATGGGAAAAACCATAGGTTATCAAAATCCGAAATCCAAAAACCATAGTAATTTGACCGAGTCAAAATGTTTACACAACATTACAATATTTCTTCCATACAGAAATTTCTCAACGTAATTATTGAATTTAATTTAAATCTAAAATTTCATTGATGTAATCTTCTACAACAACATTTCATTCGTACTCTATTGTAAAATACCTATCAATACAACACAATTTTCTCTAGTAATCAAAATGAAAAACTTAAATCACTTTTTTCATTTCTAAAAGAAATTTAAATAATTTAAATAAATTCATAATTAATCAAACACCTTAATTACATCATTCGCCAAAGCCAGCCAGTCCCTACTTCGTTCAGAAATTACCAAAACTCGTGCTTACCTTGACACATTAAATAAAAGCCGCCGATATAAAACATAACCACTCAAAAACCTCAGCTCTGGCTGAACATTCCAGTAAAACCAATCATCACATCTCCATTGAAAACTCTAAAGTAGTAGCCAAAATTGATCATTATCACCACAGAAAACTAAGAGAAGCCATAGAAATAGGTAAAAACCCTAACAACCTCAATCGAGACGAAGGATGGAAAATAAGCGACAATTGGATTCCTACTCTAATGCCCTAGAACAACCCCTTCTAACCTAACCTAACCCTTTCCCCCATTAAAACTCTTCTCACTTACCCAAGCGCCCAACTCTTAAAAATTATAATCATTAATTTACATCTTAAAACTATAATCTATAAATCTTAGATTAACAATATTAACATTAAAATTATAGAAACAAACATTAGAATTAAACTAGTACTAAACATTAAATTACTATTAAATTCAAACTAATTAATTTACTCTGAATAATAAGAACAAAACTAAAATAAAATCAAGTATGAAATAGGGTAATAACAAACATAATACAATTAATCATAAATAAATAAACAATATATAGGAATTAAATTGAATAAAAATAAATTAAAAACTCATTTTTTGAACATAAAATTAAACAATTAAACAATTCTATTACATAATTAAACATTTCTAAAAATAAATAAATAAATAAAATTAATTAATTAATCAATCAATTAAACTATATTTCAATTATGATACTAATATTGGAAAATAAATAGATAAATAAATATTAATTAATTAATTAAACTATTTGAACATATAATTAAAAATTAAACAATTCTATTACATAATTAAACATTTCTAAAAATAAAGAAATAAATAAAACTAATTAATTAATTGATTAATTAATCTAACTATATAAACATAAAATTAAAAATTAATCAATTCAATTATGATACTAATATTGAAAAATAAACAAACAAACAAATAAATAAATATTAATTAATTAATTAATTAAACTATTTGAACATATAATTAGAAATTAAACAATTCTATTACATAATTAAACATTTCTAAAAATAAATAAATAAATAAAATTAATTAATTAATTAATCAATTAATCAAACTATATAAACATAAAGTTAAAAATTAAACAGTTCAATTACATAATTAAATATTTATAACTCAATTTAAAATTATTATTTAATTAAAAAGAAGAAGAAGAAGAAGAAGTCGGCTTCCATTCCCTGTGCATCTCTCATCCCTATTTATTAAAACTCAAGGAGATCTGTCCTACACAATTTCTGATCCATCTTGATGATGAGCCACGGTGGAGGGCTCGAAACGTCGATACAAACAAATCATGGATGCGAAAACTCCGGATGAAAACAACACACAAAGAAATAAAAGTCGTTGAATGAGAAGTACACATTAAACGGAGATTTCTCTTGGATATTTAGGTGGAAGAAGATGTTGGCCAATGGGTTCTTGACATTGGCAATACTCACAATGGCACACTCAATATATGTTGACAATGGATTTATATTGACAACTGAAGAAAATGGAAATATTCTCATTGAAAAAATCCAAGCACGTGAAGAAATCCTCCTCTCCTCTGCATTGAATCTTGATGCTCTGCAACAACAAGTCAACAATATGGACCACAAGCTCAACAAGGTTTCCAAAAAAGTGGCTAATATGGACATTGAAAGTAGTGAAGAGGAGGACCGAGCCCCTGCTCCTATCTAGGTGGACTCTCCCAACAGTAAAAGATGTATAATTTTAGTTTTTGTGCATTGAAACTCAAAATAGCTTTCATGGTTTTGCCAATAGTCTTCTTAATTCTCAAGTTATTACTATACTTTTCAACTATATTCATAATTATCTAGTCATACTTTTTTTTTTAGGATCTCCTTTTAAAACTTCATATATATATATATATATATATATATATATATATATATACTCAAGTCATTATTATTTTTAAAATTAAAACATATATATAAATATATTTGGAAAAAAATATATTAAGTTATATTTTTGAAAGATAATCATAAATGTATAAACTTGGTGTTGATTAAAGTTACATCAATTGATATAACCAAATAAAAGTCAATAATAATAAATATAAGATTTAAGAGGTTTTATTATTCAATTTACATCTTTTATTATATTTAATTGATAAAGTTATTTTGAGTGATTGGGAAGAAGGAATAAAATCTTCTCTACCAAAAGTCATTATATTTAATTGATAAAGTTATTTTGAGTGATTGAGAAGAAGGAATAAAATCTTCTCTACCAAAAGTCAAAGCTTGCGAGTGACATGATAAATGTGGACAGTGTACACATATTCTCAAGTGTACACATATTCTCATATGACATATACAATATTATATTATACCTGTAAAAAAATGTATTAATAACTTATTATTTAATGTACTTTAAAAATATACAATTAAATTAATTCGATAAATGTTGAAAGATCACTTAAATCTCTTTCAATAAACTATCATTATTAGATAGATAACAAAAAACGAAAGTCATAATTATTTTCATTTAATTTTTTTAGAATCATTTTAACATTTCCTTACTGAAATATGCATTTCATTATTGTAAAGAAAATATGCATTACATTGTTGTAAAGAAAATAATGAAATATGCATTTCATTATGGTAAAGAAAACCTTTCATATGGACTAATGTCTACATCCATGTAATTTTCCTTTGAATAGTTAATATAGACAAGAAGAGGATATGAGCATTAGATGGGTGTAAATAATGAAAGCGACCTAGTGTCAAGTGGATCACACATATCACTTTCCTAAGCATGGCTTTGGTTATGTGGAGTCAGCGTAGTTGTAGGTCCTTTTGGAGTGAGCATAATATTAGATAATCACAATGTCCTCTGCGTCCACATCAATATGGGAGACTTTTGCGTTAATGCCCACATAATAAAGTGAGGTTATGTGATTCCTTGCTTTGATGCTCATTAATTTAATAAGTAATTGTATAATGTTACATATGCCCAACAAAGGTAAATATTTTAAACTTAAACATGCCATATTAAATGTAACGAGTTTCATCTATTAGGTGAATATTACATATTAAATTTAACATCGAGTTTAAGTGAATATTAGTTATTAAATAGAGCAACATCTCAAACATGCTATTATATTATGAATCAATCAATATTATATGGTGCAAAAGTTACAATTTCTTTTTAATGATTTTTTTTCTAGGTTGATTTTATGAAACAATTTCACGATGGGCAATTTTTGGATGGCATAGTTGGAAGTAAGTTTAAAGAAAAATATGGTATTACAGAGGATATTAATGGGCACAATATTAATGATTAGCTAGTGGACATATTTTTTGGGAAGAAGGGTGGTGACCCTCGGTGTGAGTGTTTAATTCCAAATTTGGAGTCACATGCCCTTCACGTGGCACATGGTCAGATTTTTAGGCAAAATAAATCAAAATCAATTCATCCGTCTTTATCACTTGTAGGTGGAAGGTGGGTTAGTGAAGTACGTACAAACTTCGAGTGGTAAAATGCCTTATGTCCTCTTGCGATTATGTTTCCCAACCCATGGCAGATTGCTCGAGTGCACCATCACTAATGACAACAGAAGGGAACTCATTTATGGTCAAATAATGCGAGAATGTTTTAACAATAAGAAACATGGGATCTCGAGAAACATCTGGCTCGCGATTAAGACAGTGTCATCTCCTTATCCCCACCTGCACGCTTTACCCTTCACGTCCCTGGCTTTTTATATCTGCATGCTCATGGAAGCAGGGTAGCGAACCAATTTTGGTAAGGTGGTTATCTATGAGTTATATTATGCTTGGGAAGAACGTACATCATCTATGTGTTGCTTTCCATTTTTTCCAGTAAGTTTGAGTTACGACAGAGGGAAACCAAGGAGATCCTTTTTTTATAGAGTTTATAACGTTTTATTTAACCTTTGTTTGTGGGTCACATTGTTCATTAAGAATAGGGGCAAATATTTTTTGTCCTCTTCTTTCATAATTCAGGGTCTGGTCCGAATTTTGAGCTCGAGGCAGTTTTACCCTCGACGGATCTCCAACATTTAAAACCTGTCAACATATCTTTTCACTGTCTAGTTATGGTTTGCAGAGTGTGGTATCAAGGTACATTCTCCATTTGGTTTTAGTAGGGTTGTGACTACGATATTTGGTCAAATTTTTAGTATTTGTTTCACTATTCAGGTTCCAAACATTGTTTGGTTAGGTACCCTGCCTTCCTTTATACATTGGGTAACACAAATTTTGGGGTATCGAGATTTTCATCTCTACTCACGTCTGGGGTTGTTTAGTCTCAAACCACAAACACATATCATTTTTCATCTTGTCTGTCCTTTAGAGTTGGAGGTTCATTTTGAACATAGGTATCCACATCTTCGACTAGTCCAAGTGGGTCTCTATGCCACACTCCTTGTTTGTTTTATTTGCAATATCATTGGTTTTATGGCTCCACGACAACGTCTTCCCTATCGAAGGGGTGGGAACTCTTCTGGACCGTCATTCATGAGAGGATGTCGTTTATTTGAATGGGAATCGGTTGCATGGTTTGATGTAGCCCCGGTAGAAGTCCAGAAGGAAATACTCCAACTGGCGGCAACGAAATTTGGCAAATGAGCTTATTTCTCTGACTCAGAGATTGGAATAAATAGTCTCAAATGGGTTCCTGACGTGGGCAAGTTCCGTAAAAGAAGACTGCATTTTCTTCATTCCATCACTCACCATCGTCAGCTAGATAATATGCTCACAATGATCATCAGAGACAAGCAAATTGAAAATTACAAGTTGTTTGCAAGTGATGAGGAGATAAAAATAATTCTACTGGACATCAGATATAATTTGGATGATATAGTGGTGAGACTATCTAACATTGAACATTATGTGGTCTCAAATTCAGACATTGAATTGAATAAACATCATGACGTGTCGGCAGTCATCAACGATCCAACTCCAACATATCCAAACACAAACTTTTCTGCAACATCACCAATAATTATCTTGGACTAAAAAGTGCACTTTGCAACTACTCTCTGGGTCTCACAATGAAATTTTTATGTTTTTTGTAAATAGTCTTATTAATTTTTTGCAAATACTAGTCTTTAGAAGGCATATATGTAATGGGGTACAAAATATAGTTTTAGGTAAGACTGGTAAACAAGAAGATTTAGCTATCAACAATTACAATCTTGACGAATCTTAGCTTACTCATGGGTAGATGATAGTTTTGTTGAAATCACTTTTGAATACTCAAGCAAAACCTTGGGCCAATCAAGATTTACCAATTCATGTGGGAATCTTAAAAAGGTTTTCTTTCATAAAGTTTGCCATGTACATTGTTCTTTGGATAAGTAATATAAATCAAAGGGAAAAAAATGAATAGGTTTTTATATATTTGGTAGGATATCAATCTTAATTTCAAAAGAAGTATATTGATTTTATATGAGGTAGAGGATATGTTACAAATACAATAATATAATTAAGAATTTTATAATTTATTAAGAATTTAAATTGTTAGTTAATTATTTAATTATTGTAATTTTTAAAAGTGATTATATATATATATATATATATATATATGAATATATGAGTTCTTTAAATTGTAAGATAAATGTTTTAAAGTAAAAAAATAGGTTAAGTAGGTATAGTTGGACATACTCTGTCCCCTTAATTTTAATGAATAAAAATAATGTGAAAAAATGGGGTGCATTATCCCCTCCACTTTTCATATTTCAAGATCTGAGAGGAAGAGGGGGATTAAATGCTTTCCACATTCCTTCCCCTCTCATTCTCTCATCTCATGGAAGTTATTGTGAATAATATGGTTGCATTAGGATCCCCAATATCACAACTTTATAGGATATCTTTAAAGTTATTCATTGTCATATTTTGCATTTAAAAAATAATGGAGAATGAATTAAGTTGCATGCATAGTTAACACACGATCAATCCATTTTTTAATTAATTCTTGGATGCTTTTGGTGGCTATATAATATCATCCCTTCTTTGAATCTCTAAGATACATTGAAGGCTTTGAGATTTATGGACCCTTCATCTTCCTTGGGCTCTTTGAGTCTAGCCATAATGAATTGGACAATGTGATGGTAGTGAAGCTCCATCCCAAGTGTCAATAATATTATTGTTATTATGGGTTTGGGAAAATCTATGGGACAAAAATGCCTCTGGTAATGCAAAAAAGACATTATAAAAGCCCACAACAACGTGCCCTACTCAACACTTGCATGTGCAAATTACAAAAATTAGTTTGAGTAATTTCATTTAAATAATAAATGAAATTACATTTTTCATATACACATAAATGTGTGTTCAACAAGATCTTCCTAGATCCAAAAAGGTGGCACAATGAGTTTAGCCCCAAAGCTTATGTGCTAAAGAAAGAAAGGAAAAGAAAAAAAATGCATATGAACATACGAAGCTAAGTGTGATAATAATCACTTAACTTATCTTTCTTACCTTTATTTTTCTGCACTTTCTACCATCCTCCTATATTTGGAGCAATAGGAACCATTTCCAGTTCGATGTTGAATTTTATTATAATAGAAACAAATTTTCTAATCTGATAATTACTTTCAATGATTTACACTCAAGTTATCTTATTTCACTTATATCGTTAAGAAAATATAGATAGGAAATCTCAATTGTAATGCAATAATAACCATAGGATCATAAAGAGACAACAAAATTACCCTAGGAAAACCCAACCTTCGTAAAAACCCATCCAACTTTTCTTCTAAGGAGAATTCAATCTTCAACAAAGTTTACAATAGAAAATTGTCTTGAAATGTGTTTGTTACACAAAATATTGTCACCATGACTTTCTGCAGTCAGTGTGAGTCTATCACCACTCATATTGTTCTCCTTTGCAAGTCTCAAACCTCAGCTCTTCATGTCAAGCTTTAAAAATGAGAGAAATACCTTGAAAATCAATAAAGCTCTGGTTCTGCACTTTCTCTTACCATTACCTATGGTCCTGCACCCCTTGGTCATGTTATCTGTGGACCTGCCTGCTCTGTCTCTAAAGGAGTGGGTGCGGACCCCTGTAAAAGTCAAAAAGGCGCAAGTTTATTCTTAAAAAATCACTTTGGGTTAATTCTGGACGCTTCTAGAAGGAATCTTGACGTGGATGGTTCGCTCCTAGGTGGTTCATGCATCCCATAACTAAAGGAGCTAACCCCTTGATGAGAGGAGCTTATCCCTTTGAAGGAGGGCTCTATCCCTTTGAAGGTGGACCTAGTAACTTCCCTCCTTTGCACTATAAATTAAGGCATTGGGCTGGTTGTTGGAGAGGTTAAAAGCTGAACATTTTTGAGGGTAAATGATGTTGGAATTGAGACTTCCTAGTTAAGCTTGAGAGGAGAGATTACATACCTTTTGGCTTCATTGGGAAGAAAGTGAAACTTGTCAAAGTAGAGGAGATTCTTGCTGGACCCTGGGAGGAGCTTGTACAGCATCAAGGCACCAAGGTTGTAAAGTTCTTCTTTGATTAAAGTTAATACAATCAGATTCATTTTTCTCAATAAATACTCTTATGTGATTTATTTCATGAACTCCTTGATCATCATGATAAATATGCTTTATTATATTGGTTATGCAGGTGCTATTTAATATGTGTGCTTGTTTGTGTTTGCAAATTCTTTACAAGGGAACTCATTTGGATCAACGGAGCGTGGCTTCCACAAACTAGCACTGGACCCGAGGTAGGCCTAAAACACCTGTTTTCCTTTATTTATAAATTGCATATTTAGAGAAAGATAAAATTTGTTTGGTTTGCTTATCGCTAGATATCATTAGATACTAGGGAGGTCGGTCTTGTCCGCAAGAACGACTTATCCGGCTGACAAAATGGCGACTCAACTGGGGACTTGAATTTTTGGTTTTTGCCTTTGCTTTTACTTTGACTTGAGAAACTGTTTCTCTGTTTTTGGCTTTTGCTTGCTGTGTGGGATTGGGTAGGTTCTATAGATCTTGAATTATTTTTTGTTTTTCGTGCTTTTGGAAGAGGACCACACTCTCTACTTGTAACACAGTGCGGACATCCCCGCACTTTTGCTTTACACACAGTGCGGTACCGCACCTGGGTATACTAGGGGCCTGCATACCCTGTCAAAATTTTGAAAAACTTGAAATATTTTCATTCAGTCACCTTAGGATTTGTTTATATGTTTTTGGCCTCTACCCAGATCTACACGTGACTTGTCAGAAACTTTTCGTAGGTTAATTCCATTGGCATTTAGGTTTTAGGTGAAATTTCTAGAAGCTTTGTGTGCCGGGCTTGATTTTCGTTTGGTCTTTGTAGTAACTCAGAGCTTAGAAGCCTTAGAAACCTCAGATCACCCTGGTTTTTGCTGGTTTTCTTATGAGTCTGACCATTTTGTAAAATCTGCCTTTGTTGAGGAATTCATCTTGTTTTTCTCTTGCGAAGCTTCGAAATAACTTGTGTTGAAAGTTTTGGATTTCATTTTTTAAAAAGAAACAAAAGCCGGTTGTTTTTTATTAATATGTGATTCTGGACAAATTAGTCCTTAGTTTGATCATAGCTAAGTAAAACATCCTTGAAAAGAAGTCTTGTAAGCTTTTACTTCAATTAGTTTTTTTAGAATTTATAGATCTCAAGATTAGATTTTTCAATAGTTTTGAGTGTTTATAAAAATAAAAAAAAAAAAAAATCTCTTTTGAAAAAGTTTGTTTTTGTAGTATTTGAGCGTTTGAAAAGAAAGGGAAATTTTTGTGAGCATAACTAGTTGTCTCGTTTTTGAGTGTATTGGAAAAGACAAAAAGTTCTTCTTTTGATTAGATTGTTAAGGAAAGATTTGTTTTTACAAGCATTTGCATTCTCAACTCTTTCTTTAGCTAGAAATTCATTGAAGAAAAAGGATTGTTTATCATCTTAAGTGCATTTTTAGTGTATTGGAGTCGAGTCTTCACACCATAAAGTTTCATCTCCGCACCTTTTGACTTAAGAAAAAACCAATAAAAATAACGCTTAAAGTAAAATCTATCTAGCAATCTTTTTGTTTCTAGGGCTCTTTATCACCAACATAGCTTAGGCTAGTATCTTGATTAGGGAGTAATTAACTCTCCAAGATAGTAAAAACAAACAAGTAGCTGTATCTTGTGGTAGGAGATAAATTCCAATTGTTACATCTATGCTCTGTGAAGCTCCTCTTAAAGGAGTCAAGCACGAGATCGTGTCCAAACCAGTGGGGTAATCAATCCTTTCTCATTGGGAACGATACAAGATATACACGTATTAAAAATGGTAAACCTCATATTAACCATTGTCAAGGAGCTTGGGGTCACTTGTTGGTAAACCTTGGATTATGTCAAGGAGCCTTCCAGGGGATTGAGCTTGCTACTCTACCCTTGCGTGTGTATCGGATCACAGACTGTTCCCCCAGGTATATTTGTTTCTGTTGGTAACCATAGTGACCATATTCTATAGGATTCTTTCCTAAGGTGACGGTGGAGGGAAGATCCCACTGTACCTGGAGAAGACGTCGGCTAGACTCACTTGGATTTTCTGGGGGTTTCTCTTCACTTGTGACGGTTTAGTGGAGAAACTTGTGTCAGTCTATTCATTAAGTAGGTTGCCAGGGTAACTGTTCCAACCGCCATTTCTGTATTGAATTCTGCGACGTTGGATTTCATCACCAAATAGTGTTTTTGATACGGAAAGTTACTGTTTGTGTGTGGTTTGACTTCCTAGATTCTTTAGGCGTGTGATTCAAAATTGTTTGGTTCTTTAGAGACTTTAGGTGGTTTTCATTGAGATTTTTCTTTGTTTGCGTGTGAAGTAATTAAATTTTTTTAATCGTGGTTGAATTACCGAGGAAGTCCCGTAGACTTCGGGGCCAACCTCCTGAGTTTTCACCAAGCCAGCTTGAAGAGCTACGAGCCCTTGTAACTCCTAGTGACAGTAGAGTTGGGTCACCTGAAGAAGGAGAGTCTTCTTTGGTTGTACATCTTGATTACCAAGTTCAAGCACCAGTGTATATTATTGAACCTGTTTCATTTTCCGAAGTTACTGGTAGTTTTTCTTCTACTAGTGAATTAGCCGAGGAACCTAAAATATCTAAACCTAAAACTGAACCTGCTGCTACTCCGTCATCAGGATTTGCCTCTCCATCTTCTAGTGGTCCTGGTTCACCCAGGGTAGAAAGAGTCATTACCCAAAATCTTCCTTCTGGACTTATTGCTATTGAAGAACTTGTTACTTCGGAAGAAGGTATACCTATCCCTGAAAGTCAACCAACTATAGAACTTAGGGAGCATAAATCGATCTTTTACTGTCCACCTAGGAGGGACGCTTGGTATCTTTCATTGACCAATTTTTTGGAAAACCCGGGACTAAGTTTTTCGCCACCTCGCATTCCTTTCATCCAACACCTAGGGGTTATTATCCTCCTTTGAATATGTCGAGACAGTCGTCCATGTTTTCTCAATCTCCAGAAACCTTTTTATATGGCGGTCCTTTTGTTCCCTCTGGGTATCAGTCACTTACTGGTGCTTTTTTGGGAGCATCTCCTCAACCTATTGAACAAGGGTTATTAACTGGTAATAATGGAACTAAGCCATTGAGTGTATAAGATATTCTTATGATGTCAGGTACCATTCCAAATCTGCAAACTCAAGGTGGCCAGTTACCGCCTAGGGGGCAGCCTCAAGGTCCTAAGTTATCACCTGGGGGGCAACCTCAAGGTACTCAATTACCGCCTAGGGGCAACCTCAAGGATAGTACATACCTACGAGACAACATTCCTCAAGGTCAACCCCAGACCTAGTATGTACCTCAAGGTCAACCCCAGTATCAATATGTACCTCAAGGTCAACCCCAGTATCAGTACGTGCCTCAAGGTTATCAACCTCAAGGTCAATACCCAACCCAAGGTTTCCAACCACCTTCCGGTCAGTGATTTGTCCAAGGAACTGGAAATGTACCTTTGAATTATCAACCCTACCCTCAACCCGGTTATGGTCCTTAATTTGCTCAACCTTCTATGGGTCCATACCCTGGAATGAACTTAATGTGGGATCCATCTCAATCTCAGCAAATCTTGCAACTGAATGTGCAGTTGTCATCTCAATCTGGACAACCCCTGGTTTCTGGTTCAACCCAGCAACCTGTCCAGCCTACCATTCAAACTTCTGCACCTTCTGTAGTTTCTCAGCCTGGGCCTAGTTCGCCTCGAACTCTGCCTCAAACGACCGCTGCAACATCTGTTCCATCTACCCCACCTACTTCTAGAGTATCAACAGCTCCGGTTTCTACTGTTCCTGCATCAATTCCTCAAGCATATTTACCTCAGTCTGGACCCACAATTCAGACTTTGGTTCAAATTCCTGTAGGACAACCTGGTCCAAGTACGTTTGTCACAATTCAACCTCAATTTACTTATCAACCGTACCAGGGACAGTACCAATTTGGTCTTGCTGTGCAGAATACAGTCTATCAGTATCAACCGTTCCCTGGATATACTTATCAACAACCTCAACAACCCCAATACGGTCCGGTTAATCCTGGTTTTCCGGGAGGATATAATATCCCAAATGCAATTCCAATTCCTAGTTATCCTGGATATCCTCCTCCCGGGGCTGGTCTCATGACCCAGGGTTTCAGGGACCCTAATCGTCAGTTACCGTTCATTGCAACTTTGGACTTGCCTGACTTGTCACGCCTTACGAACGATCCGATTAATTATCTTCCGTTTTGGCCACCAATGCCGAATAAGTTGCCCAGTGACATTCCTAAGTTTGAAGGAAAATCAGGAGAGGATCCGTCGAACCATGTGATGACTTATCACCTCTGGTGTGCATCTAACTCCATTTCAGATGATTCAATCTGTTTACGGCTTTTTCAACGCACTCTAATTGGTCTTGCGGCTAAGTGGTACATTGAGCTACCGCGAGCCACTTTTTATAACTTTAGTCATCTAGCTACTTCGTTTTTCACTCATTTCAGTTGCCTGTCAGATATGACAATGGCACGGAATTATTAACTTCATTAAAACAGTCAACGTCCACTTATATTTCAGATCACATTCATTAATGGAGACGTCGACGGCATTTAGTGAAAGTTTTTATCCCGGATCAGATCTTAGCAGAATTGTTTGTTAAATCATTACTACCGAAAATCACTGAGGATGTAGCTAAGGCAGGAGTCGTTACTGAAGAGCAAGTAATTGCTCAAGCTCAACATTTTGACTTAGTTTATACGCAGTCAGGTACGTTACACGAGAAAATCCCCAACCTTCCTAAACAAAATCAAATAACTGCAGCTCCTTCAGGGTCTCATGCCGCTGATGGTATGATTGGTACAGTTAATACCAAAAGTAAGAAGAAATCTTCCAAGAATTCTTCTCCTATCATAACTTTACCAGATTCCCCGACAGGAGATTCTTCCGCGGAAATTTCTGCCGATATTCATGTTGTAGAGTCATCTACAGCCAAATCAAAATCCGGCGGTAAAAAGAAAGGGAAGAAGAAAAATAAAACAGATAAAAATTCGAAAGAGAAACCAGAAAAAACGGAATCTACTGATGAGAAACGCAAACCTCGTTATCCTTGTCTCATTTGTGACGAAGAGCATTTTACAAGAGACTGCCCTCATCGCGCTGAGGTTGCGAAAATCGTCAAAGGTTCTCAAACGCTTGCTGTTTTGAAGGATCCTTTTCCTAGTCAAGACAGTAAGATGATAGGTTCTTCCTCAAATGCCTCAGAAGAACTCATAATGATGATGTCCCATGTTAGGATTGCGACACGATTGCATGATTATAGAAGTAAAAGTCCTATTGGTGGTAGGGAAGCAGAATCTTCTAATTCGAACCCATCGACTTCAACTCTCGGTTCCGATCCACTACAGATCAAGAAACCTAACCTAGACTTGGTAATCAAACCGCCCACCAAGGGTATACTTCGAAAGTCAGCTTTCAATCCACATGCGAGAGCTGCTCAGAACTATAACATTGTTGAAGATTTGGCTGTTTCACCTTCAGCAATGTCGGTTTTGGAGGTGCTACAATAATTTCCAGCACAACGTAAATTGCTATTGTCGGCTACAGGAGATGTTGATATTCAAGACTCGAACCTTATAATTTTCGATCTAGAAAATAGTACACCTCGCTTACCTCATCAAATGGCTTTCCAGATCCCAGTGTTAGTCAAAAATAGACCTTGCTATAGGACTGTGATTGATGAGGGGGCCTCAACGTGTATTATGTCGATCCAGTGTTGGAGATCGCTTGGTTCTCCTATGCTTAATCAATCCCCGACGATTCTAAAGGCCTTTGATGGCCATGGGTTCCATCCTTTTGGCATTCTACAGGATTTACCTATGGGGGTTGAAGGCAAAACTGTTAATCTAGATGTGGAGGTGGTTGATGCCACTCTAGATTACAACCTTCTCTTGGGTCGTAGTTGGTCTTACGCTATGACTGTTGTTGTTTCATCGGTCTTTCGGCTTATAAAGTTTCCTCATAATGGAAAGATCGTAACTATAGACCAGCTAACTTACTTTTCATCCGACCCAGCCTCTTCTAAAAGTATCCAGCATGTCGACAAAACAACTATCCCTTATAAGGATGTTGGAGTAGGACTAGTTAAAGATTCTGGTTTACTGGGAACTTTTTCCTTTCCTCCTCCTAACGTATCGCCTTCTACTGCAACCATTCATATGATTTCATCAGACACCATTGTTTATGATGATCCTTGGATCGTACCTTCCGAATCTGAGATAGATTCATTTGGTGATGCTATGCCTTTGAGTCCATATGAAATTGCGTATCAGGTCGTACAGTCGTTTTCCAAACCTTCTTCAACCGAAATTGACTTAATGAATGTAGTCCATGAAGAATCAATTTCAACATCAAACTCAGATTCAACAACTTTTTCCTAACTTGTTCACACTGATGAGAAAATTCGTGAAATCTTGTGTGTTGATGATTTACCATGGGAAGATCTTCATCATAGATCTTCATTTTTACCTGAGATTGATCGCTTTGAAAATGATTTTTCATCTATTTTTACGACTGATTATGTCAAGGAACCTCAGAATCCAATGACAAATCCTGATTCTGAGTTAAATTTGGGAAATATTTCTCGAACTGTTCCTATTGACATTTCGGTTAAGCCTGGAATTGTTGAAAACATTCATATAGGTGCCTCTTGTAGGGAAAATGAAATTCAAACATATAAGGCCCTATTTCAAGAATTCCGCGACGTGTTTGCCTGGTCATATGAGGAAATTCTAGGAATTGACCCAGCAAATGTTGTTCATGAAATCAAAACTTACCCGGATGCTAAACCCGTCTGGCAACATTTGCGTCAGATATACCCACGAAAATCTACTGCAATTAAAGCAGAAGTTGAAAAATTACTTAAAGCAGGTTTCATTTATCCAATTCCAAATGGATTGGGTATCGAATATTGTTCCTGTCAACAAAAAGCAAGGACCAATAAGAATATGTATCGATTATAGGGATATTAATCGAGCCTGTCCAAAAGACAATTACCCAACTCCCTATATCGATCAAATCATTGATGATTGTGTCGGCAGTGAAATATTCTCCTTCATGGATGGTTTTTCCGGATACAATCAAATAAATATTCTACCTGCTGATCAACCAAAAACGGCTTTCATTTGTCCATGGGGGACATTTGCTTATTGCAAATTACCTTTTGGGCTCAAGAACGCCGGTGCAACTTTTCAAAGGGCCATGTCTTACGCGTTTCATGACATCAAGCACATTGTGCAACCCTATCTCGATGATTTACCTGCTCATTCATTACATCGAGCCGATCATCTCATCCATTTACGAGCAATCTTTATGAGGTGTAGGCATTATCGAATTAGGTTGAATCTACACAAGTGTGTTTTCTGTATAGAAACGGGTCGATTACTGGGGTTTATTGTTTCAAAAGCTGGCATTCGTGTTGATCCCTCGAAGGTTGAAGCTATTGTCAAATTGCCTCCTCCTTCGACTCTTCACCAACTCCAAAGTTTGCAAGGAAAAACAAACTTTTTATGTCGATTCATTCCTAACTACGCCGAGATTACAAAGGGTTTTACCCGGTTGTTGAAACATAATACTCCATTCTTTTGGTATGAGATAGCTGACAAATATTTTGATGCACTAAAACACGCGTTGACCCATGCACCGTTATTGCATCCTCCCAACTACAACCAGGACTACTTCTTATATCTCGCCGCCTCGCATTCCACCATTGGAATGGTATTAGTTCAGGAAGACGAATTTGGTAGTGAACATGTGATATATTAACTTAGTCGCACTTTGAATCTAATTGAGCTAAATATTCACATGTGGAGAAATTGGCCTTGGCAGCTGTTCAAGCTGTCCAACGTTTTCGTCATTACATCTTACTACGCAAAACTACAATAATTTCCGATTGCAACCCTATGATCTATATTTTGACAAACAATTGTTACGGGGCAAGTATTCCAAATGGATTGTTATCCTGCAAGAATTTGATTTGGAGTTTGAAAAATCTAAGTCAAATAAATCTTTAGTTTTTGCGGAGTTGATGTCTGACTTCCCGCGTGCTGACACTGAAACTGTGGTGGAAGAGCCCATTGCGGACGAATCCTTGTTTCTAATCAGCACATTAGATCCCTGGTATGGAGATATCATCGTTTATCTCCAAACCCAATCCTTTCGGCCTGAAATTTCAAGGTCAGAGCGTCAGAAAATAAGATTCCAATCCCAACAATACAGAATTATTGGAGATACACTTTATTGTCGTGGGGCGGACTCTGTTTTCCGATGCTATTTAATTCATGAGGAAGCTGAAAGGGTTCTAAATGACTGTCACTCTGGAGAGTGTGGCGGTCATATGTCTGGGTTTGCCATAGCCCAAAAGATATTGCGCGCTGGCTATTTCTGGCCGTCTTTGTTTAAAGACTGTAGTAACGCGGTCCGAAAATGCCACAACTTCCAAATTTTTGATCGAAAGATGCACGCTCCACCTGCTCCTCTCCACCCTATGATTGCCGTCGGTCCTTTTGCGAAATGGGGTATCGATTTTATTACATGTAACCCTCACTCGGCCGGGGGGCATGCGTATATCATCCTTGCGGTAGATTATTTTACCAAGTGGGCCGAGGCGATGCCTACATTTGAGGCAAACGGCAAAACTGCTGCGATTTTCGTGTTCAATCATATAATTGCTAGGTTTGGTGTTCCACAAGCGATTATCACTGATCATGGGCGTCATTTTCGAAACATTATGATGATGGAACTAACAGATCAACTTGGCCTGCGTCACGACAGTTCAACTCCATACTATCCACAGGCTAATGGTCTGGTTGAAGCCATCAACAAAGTTCTAGTCATCATGATCCGACGAATCATTGGGATTCATAGGTTGAATTGGCATAACATGCTTTTTTCAGCGCTTTGGGCGTATCGAACCTCAGTAAAAACATCAACCAGTTTCACTCCTTTCCAACTCGTTTACGGTTTGGAAGGTGTGTTACCCATTGAAAGCGAAATCCCGTCATTGCAAATGGCCATAGAATTACTTCCAGCCACTTCCGAAGAGGAGAAACATTTGTTGTACTTGGCTCAGCTAGATGAGAATCGACGTGATGCTGCATTAGCAATCGAAGCTAATGCCAAACATATTAAAGCTCAGTATGATCGAAATGTTACACCTCGTAATTTTTCGGAAGGAGACCTAGTATTACTGTATGATCAAGCAAATGATAAATTGGGCGCTGGAAAATTCGTACCCATGTGGCATGGTCCTTATGTTGTCAAGCGAAAGCTGGAAAAAGGGGCCTATGAATTGGTAGACTTTGACGGAGTCTCTTTAGGTAAACCCAGAAATGGTCTTTACCTGAAGAGATATTATGCTTAAATCTGGGTGTGGAGATTTTAGTTAGGTTAGTTTTCTTTCTAGCTAGTGTGTTTTAGATTAAAAAGTGTGCTTAGCTTAGAGAGTGTTTTTTCATTATTCCTGCTTATCTTGATTTTACTCTTGATATTACAGATGTTTACGTCTCTCCAAACATACATTGGTTTTGCTGATGGTGCTTGTCGTAATACACGGAACATTTCTTCCGCAGCTTGGGTTATCTATTCGCCCTCTGATGAGTTGGTATCTATGCATGGGGTAAGCCTCGGTCAAACAACGAACAACATTGCAGAGTATAGTGCAGTGATTGAGTTATTATCTGAATCCATCTCATTTGGGATTCAGAGTTTGATTGTGAGGTTAGATTCTGAACTCGTTGTGTTACAGCTTAATAGAGTGTATGCCATTAGAAATCCAGTGTTATTGAGATTATTTTTGAGAGTTCGTCTCTTGGAACATGAATTTGACTATATTGAATATCAGCATATTCCAAGATATTTAAATACATTAGCAGATGCAATTGCTTCTCGAATGTTAAGTAGACATTTGCAATAATCAAACAAGTAAATTTAAAAACATTCCATAACATGTTTTACAAGATAAGCCGGTAATAGTGATATAGCATAGCATAGGAGTGTGTCAAATATACATCGTCTTCGATAATAGGTTGAAAAACACCTTATGATTAGCAAAAATGATAGTACAAAAAGCAAAAATGTCATATGAGTCTACAATATGCGATCACCCTATCTCTGGTGATGACCACGATAAGAAACCACTGCATGGGCCACCCTACAAAGGAACCTCCTGAAAGGTCCTGGGACCCCAATCACATAGCGTTGTAGCCTAAGAGGAATGTCATCTATGCTGGTCTCTAGAATGTCTGATGTCAAACGCTCTAGATGGTTTTCCAAATCGGCCAGGGTCTCTGTAGATTTGTCTTGTGGGGCTGGTGCTGCTGCAACTGGCTGTTTCCTCTCATAAGTCTGGAGAGTGACTGGTCGCCTGGACCTACATCTGCATTTGAAACTTTTACTATCAATTTTGGGACGGTTTAAAAAAAATAATATATATATATTAAATTAGAAAATGTTGAAAATGATTTTACCTGAGTCATCCCATTGCTCTCCTGGTGGAAGAGCCATGTCTGGGTCACCACGATAATCCATCCCAGCATAAGGAAAATCCTGAATATCAAAAACTTGGTTCTCCAACCAATGAAAATACTCAGGAGGAAATCGAACAATCTCTGAACCCTCCTCAGGATGACGGGCCATAACTGCAACCCAACGCATCAGTTTGGGCTCTCGGGGAAGTCTAGCTCCAACGGAAAGATGTTGTGGGACCAACATTGGGACCCTCTCTAGACCAAAGCTCACAACTAAGAAACCATATCCAAAGTTTTTCAGTTGCCCGTTCTTTGCTCTAGTCAGTTGGCCTTTTACATTAGCCAACACAGCTTCGCACCAATCGAAGATGGTGCCTCGAAAGCAGTCTACTGCCATCCACATTTGGGATCCAGTGGTTGTATGTAGTGCTACGCTTCCGCAGAGTTTGGTGATAGTAAATGCAATCACTTTGAGTTCAGTACGGGAGAGGGTTTTGATATCAATCCCTTTGTCCTTGGTTTGGTCGTTACAAAACTCTAGCCGGAGGCTATCGACAGACTGGCCACCTAGCCTAGCCCCGAATAGAGTCAATTGTTCACCTCTCTTAGGAAAACTAGTCAAAAAGTAAATGTCTTCCGGCTCCATTTCGAGCTGGTGGCCACCAATAAAGAAACACTGGTCCTGTATATTCCACCTTTCTACCAGCCATTGCAAAAAGTCCACCTGGACCCTCATGCCAGGTATGGCCCAAAACTTGAATAAACCGCATGCCTTCAATGCATCAACCGAAGGTTGATGATTAATCGCGGCAAGGTCCACATCCTCGTGCTCCCGTTCCCGCCAATCAAGAATGATGTATACTCTACATTCAATAAAAAGGCGGATTAGAATATTTAAAATCAAAATTTTTGGGTGGAATTTGAAAAATTTAAGTTTAAAAACCTATACTGCGGGGACCGCACCCTCTATGTTAGAGACAGTGCGTAGGTCCGCACTCTGCCTTAACGGTAGGTGCGGGCCCCTGACTTTTTTCCTTTTACGAAAAAGTCGGGGTCCGCAGGTTTCCTATACTGCGCCTGCGGACGCACGGGTTTTTAACCTAAATATTTCCTAAAAATCAAAATAAAACCCCAAAAACAAATTTCAAACGGATGAAATGCAAGAGTAAGATGATGTGGATTACCTGGAGGTGACGGTGTTCGATTCCGACGGACGGATTTTCCGCAATCTTCACGGGAAGTTTCTTACCAAAAGCTCTCTTTTCTCACTCTGAAGTCAAATGGTAAAAATGAATTTACAAAAGCCCTTTTTATAAGTTTTTTTGAATAAATGAATTTTTAATTTGTTTATTTTTCACTTTAAAGAGGTAACTTTTGAAGCATTTTTATCTATTTTAAACAGGTATGAGTAATGTTTGAGTTTTTGTGCAGGATAATGGATTTTTCAGGCAAAATTGATCATTTTTGACAAAAAACATTAGAGTCACCTTTAAGCTCTTTTCTGACTCCTAAAATATGAAAAGATTGCTGAGTTTTTCTTTTTAAGCTCGTTAAAATGGAATTAAAAAGACGGTCCACTTACAACCCTTTTCTGACCGTAAAAACATGAAAAGATTGCCGGATTTTTGTCGTTTCAAATTCGATATTGGTTATAAAACGACGTGTCATTGATCGCTTTTTTACTTTTTCGGATTAGAGGCACTAATTATGAAAAGTACTCCTTGATCGTAATGGTCAAGCGGTTCTCTCAAGTATTATTTTATACTTTTTCGGGCTTGGGAGACACAAATTTACGAAAAAGGACAACCATGGAGTTTTCTTAAGTTTTTTCAGACTCTCTAAAATTGAAAAACGCCAAGTTTCTCCTATACTGGACTCGTTAAAATTTAACAGTAAAGGAACTGTTCAATTACAAACAGGAACGGACCACTCCTTCTTAGGGTTCAAATTTAAAATAAGTTGGACTCATCCGAAGGATGAGCTTATAATCAAGCAAACGTTATCCTCCTCAAGCTTGTCAAAAATAAAGAGGTACTTGCCAGAAATGGTGGGGGAAAAGAGAGAAAAATGAACCCGTTTGTTATACTTTGTGTCTCAGAAAAACCACTCTTGAACACGACACTTTTTATTCACCTGGGTTTGGAAATCCTTTTCCTAACAGTTAATCAAACCATATTGAAAGTCTTCAGCCAGTTTCTGGGTATTAGCTTTGGGTCAATTGTTACCAAACCATCTCCTGTGTTGTTATGTGTTCAAGAGGTCAGTGCAAATAAACCATTCATCTGCGAAATATCTTTCATCCATCTTGACCATCCCTGAGTCAGTCCTTGCAACTATATTTCTTCAAAATTGATCTATGAATTCGTGTTGTGGGCTTGCCTACGACGGATCGCTTTCTATCGACTTCAGCTCATTATCTAGAAAGATGATCTAGAAATCGTCAGTACCTTGGGATTTGCATGCCTCAATGGCAGGTTTCTCACCTTCGACGATAGGTTACATCATTGACCTTCGATCAAAGGATTCCGTGACATGTTCGACATCAACACATCTATTCACATCTCATGGATTGTACTGAGTACTTTGAGAGCCATTGACATTATTGGTGGTTTCTCTCACACTTGTTAACAGTTTACATCATTGACTGCTAATCAAGTGGTTTCTACCATGTTCAACTTCGACACATTCATTCACATGGTTAGAATCGTACTATTTCGGGAAGTAGAAATCAGGACCCTGGATCTAGTTTCCACTTTGGGTTAATTCTAGATGATTCTAGAAGGAATCTTGACGTGGATGGTTCGCTCCTAGGTGGTTCATGCATCCTAAAACTAAAGGAGCTAATCCCTTGATGAGAGGAGCTTATCCCTTTGAAGGAGGGCTCTATCCCTTTGAAGGTGGACCTAGTAACTTCCCTCCATTGCACTATAAATTAAGGCATTGGGCTGGTTGCTAGGGAGGTTAGAAGCTGAAATTTTTTGAGAGTAAATGCTGTTGGAATTGAGACTTCTTAGTTAAGCTTGAGAGGAGAGATTACATACCTTTTGGCTTCATTGGGAAGAGAGTGAAACTTGTCAAAGTAGAGGAGATTCTTGCTAGACCCTGGGAGGAGCTTGTACAACATCAAGGCACCAAGGTTGTAAAGTTCTTCTTTGATTAAAGTTAATACAATCAGATTCATTTTCCTTCATGAACTCCTTGATCATCATGATAAATATGCTTTATTATATTGGTTATGCAGGTGCTATTTAATATGTGTGCTTGTTTGTGTTTGCAGATTCTTTACAAGGGAACTCATTTGGATCAACGGAGCGTGGCTTCCACAAACTAGCACTGGACCCGAGGTAGGCCTAAAACACCTGTTTGCCTTTATTTATAAATTGCATATTTAGAGAAAGATAGAATTTGTTTGGTTTGCTTGTCGCTAGATATCATTAGATACTAGGGAGGGCGGTCTTGTCCGCAAGAACGACTTATCTGGCCGACAATGTGCTAATTTCTAGGCATAAATACCAGTCAAATATGGTCAAAATGCTTATCAAAATCCTTCAAACTATATGAAAGTCAACTATGGTTAAATGGGGTAAAAATTTAGCTTGAAGTCAGTTGTCAAAGTAGCCTACGCTCAAATATGGTTAAAGTTCCCAAAACTGCGGTCAAAATAAGTTTGAATTTTGTGGTCAATGAAACAGTCAAAACTTGTCTTCTTTCTCAGTCAAAAATCATCCAAGATAAGTCAAAATAGCAGTCAAACAATAGTTTGAGCTGGCAGGTCAAATATGGTCAAGAAATAACTTCAAAATATTTTCTTAAAAACTCAGAAAATCCCCCTCCTTAACTCACACTTGTGAACAAAACTACAGATGATAATAAGAGATCCGAACTATCCAAATGATGGAGGTCGAATGGTGTATTTATATGAGTCAAATGAGTGGGTTCACGATCAAGGCTCACACCCTTTCATGATGGGGCCAACTTGATGATTTGGATCCTACATGTTCCCCACAAATTACAATTTTTTTTTTCATAATTTCTTTGGCTAGTTTGGTAGGCCTATTTGGCATGCAGGAATACCTCTTAATGCTACAGAAAAAAATCAACACTCCCTCTTAGCAAAGGAGGTACTTTCTTGGAACATATTTCCCTTATATGTGAATTCTCTTTTCTTAAGAAAAGTTTCATGAGCTTATCATATTGATGCATGTCATAATTATATCTTTTACAAATATCCATGGTGGGTTAAGATTCTTTTACGGATCCTCAAGTAAATGTAACAAAATTCTTTGGTCGTGATCTTAGCCTAGGCATCCAATATTACTTAACTTCTCAAGAAGATTTTCCTTTGGACTATTCATCATCCGGGTTAGAGTCCTTTGTGACTTACCCAAGTCCTTATGGTATTTAAAGGTGAATTCCATCTATCTCCTTTGGTCAACATAGCTAAGTCCTTCTGGAAGCCAAGTCCTTTTGGCTTCTAAGGAGAATATTTGTACAATCTTATATTTTCTTGGAACATTCACTTTTGGTCGACCAGCCAAGTCGTTTTGGCTTCAAAAGTGAATGTATACATCTCTTCCTGGTCAAAATCCTTTATGACCTGATAGAATCATTTCTAGCTTCAGTAAATGGTTTGATAAATCCTACAGACACTTCATCATACCCTTCAACGAGGGAGACATCCAACATCATACTAAGCTCATTTATGTCCACAATCTACTCATTTGTGGATATGTACTGGAGCTCTATTTCTCCTCTTTTCATTATGTCCTGGATGAAGTGATCCAATCATTGCTTTATGATTTGTAATGTCGCTACAAGATTCACTTCACCTATTGAGATATTTCTAATGTATAACATAGGTACCAATGTACCATACACACACGCACGCGCGCGCGCCCACACACACACACACACAGAAAATATCTCGTCCATAGATGTAGTTATGTACTTCTGCGAAATAAGGTAAAAATCCTTCATCTTAATTTCTTAATTTAACTCTTTCTGAAACTGAAACATGTATTTCTTATGGTGATCTTGCTCCTTCTGTTACAACAACAATCCTTCTACTATTTCCTTTCATAAGAAAGTCCTTCTATTGCTATTGCTCCCTCTGTCCTTTGTACTAATTCTACTCCCTCTTACTTAAGAGATCCTTTTAGTCATAATTTTTATTATCCCTTTTGATGCTTAGTATCAACAATGTTCCTACAAACCTTATTCAAGATATCATGTAAGAAACAATTATTGAGTAGAAAATACAAGGACAAAGGAATGTTTAAGTGATGGAAATAAATTTAATAAAAATAGAAGGATATAAATTACTTATCTTTTAATTTAGAGTTGTCGACTCCCTCTTGATCCTTGCTCCCTTATTGAAATCCACCTGCAATCTTCATCAAGCTTATGTGACTTCCTTATTATGCATTCCAAATCCAATTCTAGGGTATCCCGTAAACCCTAGAATTTACAATAGGTTGTCCTTTTCTGCCAATGTCATTGACAATCTCAACCCATGTCATGATCTTGGGTAATTATCAATCTAATTATGAGTGGAGCAGCAATATAGTTATTGTTCTCTCCCTATTATAGGAAAATCCTTCTTCCTACTATATAAATTTGTACTTTCCAATGCTGCCCTAAATCATTGGAATGGTAGTCTTCACAAAGTATTCCTTTATAGGAAGGATTTATAATATAATTATAAATAAAGTAGCAAAGCTATGCATACAATTTAAAAGAACAAGAAACTTGAGCAAAGAATACTTATCTTTTGATTGAAATAATCCTTTGACTTCTTTTGAGGTGGTTGGTTATCTTCTTCAACTGCTTATGTATGTTGCTTTCCTTTCCTTCCTCGCATGATCTAAGGTTTTTTCGTTCAGTGGAATCATTGATTTAGGTCTATCTCTAGGGTTTTATCCACGAACTGCAACACTTTCTTATCCAAGTCTTCTAGGGTTTACATACCCTTAGACTTCCAAATCATTAAAGAAGTTTTGAGGTAAAAAATGGGCCTCAAAACAAAAATGTACAACAAAAATAAACTTTATAAGAACTAATAGGATTCAATATTATTATGCCAACCATGGCAGATGATTCACCGTTTTTGGAGTAAAAACGTAAAAAATTAAAAAATTAAAAAAACAAAAAAAAATATTTTTTTCGACTCGTATTTTCAACTTATCTCCCTAGGATTTTACTCAAATTTTGAGCGGAAGCACTCGTTGGATGTGGAATTTAATTTTTCATCTAAGGGCTACCCATGTTGTATACTTTTGATGGACCCTACTATACAAAAAATGTGAAATGCATGAAAAAACGTGATTGCAATCACAATTTTTTCATGCAATTCACATTTTTCATATAGTAGGGTCCAACAAAAGTATAAAATATGGCTACTCCTTAGATGAAAATTAAATTAGGCATCCAACAAGTACTCTCACTTGAAATTTGAGTAAAATGATAGGGAGATAAGTTGAAAAAATGCTTTAAAAAAGTAGTTTTTTCTCTTTTCCCTCCAAAACTCGATGAGGTAATCTAATCTTATTTTATTATTTCCACTATTATTTTATAATATTCCTTAGGAGACCCATTTTTGAAGTCAAAATTTCTCTAGTGTTCATAGACACTTTTTGTAAGTCCAACAAACTTTGTCATATCCTGTTGTGAATCTTATTGCTTTATAGGTGAAGAAACCTTTCTCCTCATCTCCCTCTGATTCTGGAGGACCTTCCTCAAAAACTTCAAATTATTTGATCACCAAGAATTCTGAATATATTGTGGACATACAAGTTTTTTCCTAGTTTCACCAATCTTCCACAAAATACTTCATGAAAGTAAAGTGTCTTCAAAGGAGGGAATATGATGATGGCATTCAAGAGAGCCGTACAAGAGAACTTGCTCTATCAACCAACCTTTAATCAATTACCAGTAACAATCTTCAATGATCTAAACTATCTTTGCAAAAGGGACATTAGAAAATTTCGTTCACAAACAAAATACTTGAAAAATCTTAGATGATTGTTTCTCATCCCTTCCAAGTAGATCGACCTCGTCAAAATCTTAGATGATTGTTTCTCATCCCTTCCAAGTAGCTGATTGTGTAACAATTTGTCTTTTACAAGGACAAATCCATCTCTGAAATAATTTTACATTCACAAGAGAATTTGAGTATCTGAAACTTATGAGGTACTCAGAATCTTCTTCATTGTAAACTTATGAATGCACTTGACTCAACCATATCTGTTTTCATTTTCAAAGGTATAAATTACACTCGAGTTTGAGGTACTCATCTACCTATTAAATCTTCCAAGATTCACTTCTTCAAACAATGTTGAGTGTTAATATGAGAATCAACAACTAAATATTAGCTCCATCTAGTTTCTTGAATCAAACAATCTTCTAAATAGCGGTACCTTTGATTTCATGGTATTAGCCAAATTACATCCTTGACTTACAAGGGAGGTTCTTTTTGGTGACTTCATTCGCCTCTTTACTTTTGGTTTCTTCATAGGCTTCTCAACCTCCTTTATTCACTCACTGAGGCCACTTAGTCTTCCTCAACTCTTGAAATCATCCTTAAAATGTATTTCTCATTCTCGGCTTGTTAGAAGCTTATTGTTCAAGAAATGGGCCATCTTAAAAAAATGATCCATAATCACAAAGATTGATTTATGTGCTTTATTGATTGCAAGTCAACTTCTTTTCTTAAAGTGGGCCAGTGATATATTTCCTCAAGCAATCTTTTGATTTCAAAGTGATATACTAAGTATTGTGCAATTTCTTAATCAAATTCTTTAGGAATACATGAATATCTAGCTCATTTTTCATTTGGATTTCTATAATGTTCCATAATCTGTAGGAAATATCTATTCCAAACAACTCATTGTTCATATATTCAACATCAAGGCTTTCTTGTTCATGCATGAGATCATTCAACCCTTTATTAGTCTTTTTTCATTCGTCCCTCAACTTGATGTCTTTGCTTAACTCGAATTGTTGTATAAATATGAGATCTGAGGCCTTTGGATGGACGCCTAAGGCCCTACTTGCAACCTATTCTTGTTCTTTTCCACATTCTTGTCCTTCAAAAATTTTCATACAGTTAGGTTAGTCCCTCTTTCTAGGAATTTTTTTTTCTCATCAAAACTTGGCTTCTTCAAGGTACTAAAGTGGTTTCTCTTTCACCTAGGATTTGATACCAAGATGGATTTTCTTATAATAGAAATTGATTTTCTAATCTGATAATTACTTCCAATGATTTACACTCAAGTTATCTTATGTCACTTATATCATTAAACAATTATACATAGAAAATATCAGTTGTAATACAATAATAACCATAGGATGATAAAGAGACAACCAAACCCAAAGAGACAACAAAATTACCTTGAGAAAAACCCAACCAACTTTTCTTCTAAGGATAATTCATTCTTCAACAAAGTTTACAATATAGTTTTTTCTAGAAATTCATGCCAATTTCTAAGCACAAATATCAATAAAATTTGGTCAAAACTATATTCAAAATCCTTCAAACAATATGACAATCAACTTTGATCAAAGGGGGCCAAAATTTAGCTTAAATTCAGTGGTCAAAGTAGCTTGTGGTCAAATGTGGTCAAAGTGCCCAAAACTAGGGAAAAACAAGCCAAGTCAGGTCCTAATTTTGTGGTCAACGTAGCAATAAATACTTATCTTCTTTCTTAGTCAAAACTCGTCCAAGATTTGTCAAGCAACAATAAAAAAATAGTCTGAATTGGTAGGTCAAATATGGTCAACAAATAGATTCAAAATATTTTCTCAAAAACTCATAAAACCCTCCTTCTTAACTCGCATGAGTGAACATAACTGTAGATGATAATAAGAGATCCAAATTATCCAAATGATGGGGGTAGAATGGTGTCTTTATATGAGTCAAATGAGTGGGTTTATGACCAAGGTTCACACCCTTTCATGGTGTGACCAACTTGATGATTTGGAGCCTACATGATCCCCACAAGTTACAATTTTAATTTTATTTTTCATAATTTCCTTGGCCAATTTGGTTGGCCTATTTGGCATGTAGGAATATGTCTCAATGCCACATAAAAAAATAAACATTTCCTACCCACAAATATAAGAGGATATTACTTTTTTTAGTTTGAATTTTCATAAACATTGGCTCTTTTTTTGCCCCCCATCTCATTTTCTGAAGGAGTCTCGTTTTCTACCAATTTGATGTCCGGTTCTCTTGTATTTCAGTGTCATTATGATCAGGGATACAATTCCATTCTGGTCCAACGTGTCCCCTTCAGCTTGTTTTTTAGGATCATCCATGATTAATGCCAACCCTTTAATTTGTGTGTTCTACCCTTCTGCTTATTTGGGATATTTTTTGCCTATGGACATGTGTTTTGCAAATTTCCAGCCTGGAAACATGTTTGACATTTAATTGTCATATTCTTATAGTCTAAAATTTGGGTCGAATGAATGTTTATATGTTTTAGTTGGATGTGATTAGGTAGACATTTTCTAAGATCTATTTATACATAGATTATGGTGAAAGTAAATAGACCTTTCTCTGTTCTTTCATGATCCACTTTTTTGAATTTTCCCAAGCTATTAGCGATTTCCTATAGAACCTTATGGTACCAAAAAATGATGGAGAAATTTGGAAGCCACACCCAAATCAATATTGTAGAGAACATCATTTTTGTGGCATCAAAATCTGGAAACCATGGGGTGATGAAGAGCCCAACTCTTCCCCAAATCTAAGGTCCATCGTATAAAACTTTCTCCAAGTCTTCCTGAGAATCTTGGACTATAAAAAATCCTTTAGAACATAACTAAATGTCACAATTGGGGTTCTAGGAAGAAAATACCCATTGGTGTAAAGAATCAATTTTATGCTAGAATCCATTAAGCCTACAAATCACGACCTTGGACTAAAGAGAAAAAATAGATAGTTTACCTCTAGGAGATTAACCTCCATGCTAATAACTTGATTCATTTCTTCTACAACATAGGGTCCTAGGATGTATTAGGACTAATCTGCTGAATTGGAGACCTTCCCTTATGCCACATTCTTGTAAGAGGAAGATCCACTAGGTTTTTTGGACCCCAAAGCTCCTCCTTGCATCCTCAAGTTTTGGATAATGTTTGAGTTCCTTGATATGTTATAGTCTTTTATCTGAGAAAAATCATGAAGAATATTCCCTTAAAAAAGTAGGCACTATGAATTTTCAGGTATGCCCAACCTATTTTCAATGCATTGCTTCAGGTTTTTTACCTTCTTAGAGGCCCCAATCCAAAATAGGAAGGATCCCCCATTATTATTTTTTATTAATATCTGGAATATTTCCACATCCATATTTCCCTTTCTTCCCATCATATCAAAATTAAGAGAGAAAACATGTTCTCTGTGAGAAAGAGAAGCACCTTTGTGCTCAGAATTTGTCCCGCCACGATCTCTGAACCCAACTTGGCATGGCCCACCTATAAGACCAGTTCTGAAGGAAAAATGAATTCAAGCAACGATCCTGAAGCGTTGGCCTACCACAATCTCACCTTACTTTCCATGTTGTTGCCAATGATGCAAACTTTGAGACGCTTGTTGAATCATTGATCCTTGACTCCATTTCCATATCGATCCTTGTTGTAGGTGTCTAACACATAGCCAGACTATCGGGTTCCCTCATAGGACAAAGGTTTAGGACAACAGGGGAGATGCCATTTCACTAGAGGAAAAATCAGAAAAAACCCACTTTCATTATTGTGAAGAGAATCCATCTCGTCTTCCCCATTCCTTGAACCTCCTTTAATACCTATAACAAGCTTATGGATGGTGATAACACTTGGTGAAACTATGTAGGATAAGAAAACCCTAGCACTCTGTGAAGAAGCCATATTTTCCATCGCCTATGGAGATTTTAAAAAGTTCAAGTTGTGAAATACCTTGAGGATAAAAATGTTGAGGATAACAACGAAAACAATAAATGTGCATTGGAAGCTTATAAACCCTTCTTGAGCTTGCAAGATTTGGAGTTAGAATATCACTCTACAATCTCTATCATAAATATGAAACAAATGGATTTTTAAGCCTATTTGGATGTTGTAAGATCCTTGTTGGTGCATATCTCTAATAATATTAAATCCCCCCCAAGAATATGCCTTTTAGTCACCCCTAGTTGTTGAGAAACAAATTGCTAGAAGAATATGATTGATTTCTCTTAACTTGATAATTACTTGTGAATGTTTGTTGGCTTCTTATTACTTATATTATCTTTTTCATCTAGTAATTATACAAATGTACAAAACAAGAAGATCATAGAGAGCCAAAGGAAACTTTTAAGGGTGAAAATTTATCTTAAAGTTTAGAAACCTTGGCTAATCTCACTAGTCCATGATATGCAATCTATTAAATGTTTGGAAATGTTTTTGTAAAACAATTCAAATTTCAAGTAACTTTATATAGTATCTATATAATTTTTTTGCAAATTTTAAGGTAAAATAATTTTATATTATAAAATTTGGGCAAAATATTTAAAAAAAATTGAAATTAACAAATCATTTTGTTGAAAAAACCATGGAAAATTAGCCCATCTACGAATATTAGCCTCTAAAATTTTCCATGTAGGGAAAATCCCCACAAGGAGGAAAACCCAAACAATCATTCTCTTATAGAGTCATATTAGAATGAGATATCCAAGACCCAAGACCAAGACTAAGACTGTCATAAATCTCCCAAGTCAGTCCTCCTCTATGTCACCACCAACAAGTCAAATTCAATAAAAGTCAACACTGGTTAAATCTTTGGAATCTCGTTAAAATCATAGAAATTTTAGGTTTGCAATGGAG
The DNA here is from genome assembly GCA_031772625.1 of Pinus tabuliformis. Classification (NCBI taxonomy): domain Eukaryota; kingdom Viridiplantae; phylum Streptophyta; class Pinopsida; order Pinales; family Pinaceae; genus Pinus; species Pinus tabuliformis. Next base: position 1,483,043,098 of record CM062816.1, on the reverse strand, counting down.
GTCGAATTTTGGCCCTGTATTAGCTTCACAAAATCACAGGAATTTCGCATGTGTGGACAAAAGTAGGGCAAATAACTTATCTTTTTTCTCTCCTTTGACTTTTCTCTCTCTCCATTAATTTCAACTGTCTTTTTCTTCTTGTCTTGGCACATAAATTGATGTGATGTGATGATGATTGACTGGTCTTCCAAGTGGTCGAGTTGACTTGTAAATATACATGTCCAGGAGTGTCGAATAACTGCCTCTTAGGTCGACTTGTCCAAGGAGGGATGACTTGGTCTTGTGGTTGACTATATGACTCAAAATAAAATTATTTTTCTTTTTCTTTCAAAATTCCAAATGAGACTTGACTCAAATACATTTCTTTTGAATCACAATAAATTATCTTTTGAATCTTTTGACTCTAAAAGCATGAAGAACATACTTTGACCAAAATAAAATAATAATGATGAATATAATAATAAATATGTCAATGATAAAGATTACATTTTATTACATTATGAAGATTGACACTAGTTACATTTTTCAACACTCCTTCTTAACTAGGGAGGTATTCATAATGACACAATAAGATCTACTATCAAGATGAAATAGTAATAGCCAACATTGTCTAAATAGTAAGGCCTTGACTATTCTATCTCTCAACTAGATCAGAGCACAATGTTGGGAGGCATAAATTTGGACACCGATGCTTCTCAAGCACATAGCTCACCTTGATGATCCTAAGGTATGACCTCGTAGGATCATTGCCTAATCCAAGGAAAAGTACATCCTATAGACCATTCTTTACAAAGTCCATGTATCCAACCTAATATGTTAATCCTAGTTAATCACGATACATGACTAAAGAATGTACATCCCTGATGCTTATCCAATGCACCATTCTCCCTACCAGTGCCTTTACTTAGCTTACGACTATTAGTCTTGGCCATAGTACATGACACATGGAGAACACTGTGTTCACCCTCACTCCCTCTCAACCAGGGAGGAGATTCTCACTCCCTCTTAAACATGGATAAATGACCACAAGATTAATCTTGTCTTAAGAATACCCATCAAACATCATGAATACATCAACTACTTGCTTTGCCAATGGAGACATACTACTACTTCATGAATTCATCATATCATGAATCATAAAGCACCTCAACTTTCCTAGATTTTTTTGACAATTTTCATGTGGCTTTGATCAAAATCATAATCGAATCCAACATGTCATCAAGTATTTCATCAAACATTTTACGAAGTCAAAATACTTCACAATTGATTGTACCAACTGCCACATCTACTGCTTCTATAACATTCATAAATATGCTATGTATTCTTCTAGGAAACCATGCCATATCTTAATCATCAATAGTATCTCTTCTTATTATTTGTACTTTCTAAATCAAAATATGTAACTACAATTCTCTAGTTGTAAAATTCTTCATTCCAATTTTCTGCTCCTTTCTTTCATATTACAATATCCATATTCTTCCAAGAGTTGTAAGCAAAAACAATCATTAGTAGTGTCAATATTAGCTTGTTCAATGATGTGATCAAGTTTTTGAACCAATTAGCTGCTAGATCAAGGCTCTTTAGTGATGCTGCCATATATCTGTAGACTGTCAACCAAGTTTTGATTTATTTTCCCAACCATCTAGAAGTAATATGTCATGCTTCATCTTCAACTCCTTCTGAAGATTCTAATCCACAAGTTCCTTTCTATATATCTGATTGAGAGGTCTTCTATGAACATGCGACTTCTTCTTCATGATAAAAGTAACCTTTTTGAGTAAGTGAATTTCTTCCATGGTTGATCAACACTACTATTAAAGCTTGTTTTCATCCTTGCAATATAATTGATTGTTTTGAAGTGTATAAGTTGTCTAATTCTTCTAGTATAATTCTTTTGCTTTGTCCTTCTAGTTCTTTCGTCTATCTAATCTACTTCCAAAAGGCCTTATAATGGAAATATTGCTAAAATTATTGTATGAAGTCATCTTAACATCAATGAAACAAGTCTCGTTGTGGGGAAAAGTTTCATATTGACCTTGACTCTGCTATTGTTCTGCTTCTATTTATAGTCCTTTCTTGCTAGATGATATGATTCTTATTTCCAACTCTTCATGACAAAATTAACATCTTTAACTACTACGGTGACTGTAGAATACTGTGATTGTGGAATACTATGTAAAAAACTCTCTTTCTTTCAAAACTATATGCTCTTACTTGAATTAGAACTTTATGACTACATAATTTATGAATCCCAAAAAATATTTTATCCTTCAAATGTAAATGCAACTGCTACTCTAACTTCCATCTTCTAATGAAAACAAACTTGCTTGAAAATATGGTACTTGCCAAATTCTTCAATAGTAGAGGTCCTTATTGTCTTAAGGCTTGAATTTCTTTTCAGCTTCTTCATCTTCTGCTATATGTGCTTCATCTCTTTACTTTTGTTGCTTCTATTATCCTTGGAGATCTTAGGACAATATATTTTTGTGTCCATATTCATGGAAATCAAAACATTTAACCTTGGACATATATTTGTTTCCATGAGACTTGTTATTGTTGTTGCATTTGTGATGAGATCCAAATCTTCCAAAATCCCTAAACTTCTTCTTTGATTTAGAAGAAAATGGTTGAGAATTTTCATTATGGGGTTCAATATCATCTTTTTCCTTCAACCTTGTTTCTTATAGAACACAAAGAGCCTAAAGTTCTTCAAAAGCTGGAGTATATTTTCTTGCATAGATTCCACTTACAAAACCATTCGAGGCTGGAGGTAGAGCCTTGAGTATGAAAGTGATTAATTCATAATCAGATATGGTTTCTCCAAGTCCTTGAAGTTGATAATTTATTTTTGATATCTTCACAAATTATTAGGCCTCATCTTCATCTTTTGACATTCTGATTCCATAGAGTTTATTCCTTAGAGATATCTTCTGACTGGTGGTATTGAAAGAATGTAGTTTGACCAATTTGTCATAGACTTCTTTGGATGTGGATAGATATGAAACAAAAGAGATAACATGGTCTTTGGTAGACTAAAAAAGAATCCTTTGAGCTCTTATTTCTCCCTTATTGTATTTGGACACTTCTTGAGCATTACTTTTTTTCTGGGGTTGGAGGTTTGCCTTCAACAAATTGCGTGACTTCATTTTCCTAGATAACTAGATCAATTCTCTTCTGCCAAGCTTCGTAATTAGAAGCTCCATCAAGTTTGTTTCCTTCCTTGCAAGTAGAATTCGTTTGGTTGGGAGGATTAGACAGAGAGTATATTAAAGTAATTAATTTTCAACGAAGGAGAAGTTATTGTAAGAGTGTCTTAAAAAATGCTAATATTGATGAGTAAGAGCATTGATGAGTGAGCAAGAACTTGATGATATTTCCAAGAACCTTCAATAATTTATACAAGAGAGAGATAATTTCTATGAGGATGTCTTCAAAAATAAGATCTTCAAGCCTTGTTTCTTTGGAGAGATGACTACAATAATAGTGTCTTCAATATGCCAACAAGTAGTGATATGTTGCCTTCTTTTCACCTTAACTATGATACCATGTTGAAAAGCCATCCGCTAGAAGAGTATGATTGATTTCTCTTAACTTAATAATTACTTATGAATGTTTGTTGGATTCTTATTACTTACATTATATTATTCATCAAGTAATTATACAAATGTACAAAACAAGAAGATCACAAAGAGACAAAGAACACAAGAAGTTAGACTCCAAGCTAGGGCAAAACCCCACAAGGGGGAGAACCCAAAGAATCCTTCTCTTATAGAATCAGATCAAAATGAGATATCCAAGACCTAAGACTATCACAAAGTTTCCAAGTCAACCCTCCTCTAAGTCACCTCCAACAAGTCAAAGTCAACAAAATTCAACATTGGTCAAATTCTCTGAAATTTGGTCAAAATCATAGATATTTCAGGTCTGCAGTGGAGGCTGAATTTCGGCCTTGTAGTAACCTTTAAAAAATCGCAGGAATTTTGTACATGTGGACAAAATTAGGGAGAAAACTTATCTTTTCTCTCTCCTTTGACTTTTCTCTCTCTTCTTTGACTTCAACTGTCTTTTTCTTCTTGTATTGGCACAAAAATTGATGTAATGTGATGATGATTGAACGGTCTTCCAAGTGGTTGGGTTGACTTGTATATATACATGTCCAGGTGGGTTGAATAGTTAGGCCAAATTTTCCAAGGAGGGCCTACTTGGTCTTGTGGTTGACTATTTGACTCAAAATAAAATTCTTTCTCCTTTTCTTTCAAAAGTCCAAATAAGACTTTACTCAAATACATTTCTTTTGACTCACAATAGATTCTCTTTGACTCTTTTGACTCTAAAAGCATGAAGAACATGCTTTGACCAAAATAAAACAATAATGATGGATATAATAATAAATATCAATAATAAAAATTACATTTTATTACATTATGAATACCGATACTAGTTACATTTTTCAAAACTAGTCACCTTGCAATTTCTACCAACTCTTTAGAAGATGTTAGGTCTGAGACTTGGGTGGACTTTGATGATGATGCATATTCAGGATCTTAATTTCCCCTAAGTTTATTTATGTTTTTTCAAATAACTTTTCTTTTAAATCAATATGTAAGACTATACTCCTCCAACTTTATAAGCAAGTCAACTTAGCTTTACATAGTTAGCCATTTTGTGGATTTATTGCTTGTTACTATCAAAACTAGGCCAAAGCTTCTTATGAATGTAAGGAAACTTGTATGAGTTTGGTCACATGAATTTTGATAATTTCACAACCATTATCTTGAAAAAGAAATATTTATAATTTTTTTGTTTCACGAGTTCTCGACCTTTGTTATGAAAATAAGTTCTTGATCTAGTTATTTATACTAGAGTTTTCATTTCTTAGTACCTTTCAAGCTCAATGTTTTCTTCTTTTTCCTTCTTTGGAATTTTTTCACAAATTACCTTTGTAGTCTTTGTTGAGCACCTTCTTCCTATTTGCAAAACTTTTGGTAGCACAATACCTTCATTATGTATTAGTTCTTGATGAAATTTGCACTTATAAACATGTTTGCATAATCCAATGATTAAGTACATCGAAATTGTTTAAAATGAAGGATGATCTTATTTTTCAATTATTTGTTCTACATGGGTGAAAATGTCTATCTCCTCTTTAACATTACCTAATTTAATAATGTCATAATTACTTGTAAAACTTTCATTTTCACAAAAATTCAAAAAATTTATTAAAATAAAGTCGAAAAAATTATTATTAAATTAAAAAAACTTTAAAAGGACAAAAAATTCGTATCCATCTCTACATCCTAATAATAACCACTCTCCCATAATGAGTCTCTAGTTATTTAATTTTCAAAATACACACTAAATATCCTCTCACAAAACAATTTACCGTATACATTAATCCAAATTTTTTTGATCTAATAAATAAGTGAGGAATACAATCAATAGAAAAGTCTCTCTTACTAACCTCAAATAAATATATGTTAAACTTTTATTAACTTGACAATATGATTGAACCAACCATGGCCAAATAAATTATATTTTAAGTTAAATATTTCTTAAAGTGAAGACAATTTTGTCAACTTAACATGATTAATTTGTTGTATGACAATCCCCATAAATAAATATAATGGAAGTTTCAGTCCATATAAAAATCAAATTTATACACTTTTAGCACACCTTTTTCTTATTATAAAACATTTAGCTAAGGCTTTCAAACCTACCTATCAATGTCGTCTTTTTATATGCATGGGTGGAATTGTTAAAACTTTGATTGCTTCTTTATCGCGTACATTATCGTGTTACAAATCCCTCAAAATAATATATGGAATGATTAATGATTAATTTTTAATTATTATTTACATGGTACGTAAATTTTATATTATCAAATAAAAACTAGTTTGAAAAAATAAAATATATTCTATTTTTGATATGAAATGAAAATTTATATATTTAATATTAAATGTATTAAATATTGTATAACGGTTATTGATTCAAATTTTTATGTGCAAAAATCTAATCATATTAAAAATATGATTTAAGTTGGATATAATTTTATATGATTTTGACAATTTAAATACCTTTGTATTGTAACTACTCAAATCACAAATTGAATATAATAATAATCTCAAAACTCACATAATATAACAAATAAAAAATAAAAATAAATATATCACTAAATTATATATATTTAACAATATATATTTATTTATTTTATTAATATCCAAAATCATATTTGATGTGCATCATAATCCTAAATGCGATAAGAAAGTGGCTCTTGCTTCCTTTGAATCCGATCTTTTAGTTTTGAAAAAGATGGAGTCACTTCATGAGTTAAAAATTTATCATAAAATGTTTTAAGTTTATTTATTTAAACAAAATTTAAAAGTGTTTTTATATTTAATATTATAATATGGATATTATTTGATTTTAGATATTAATTTATTTTTTGGTTAAGTTGTTTGTGTTTATAGCTATAAATATATTTTTTGGTTTGACACACTGTAATCTAGGGGTATTTAACCCGTTAAAATCACAGAGGGATTGCATCCGATTCGGGTCACATTAGTCCTTAACATGACTGTATTTTTGTCTACAGGGTTTCGAAGTGGTGACCTTTACATCATGAAGCGACTTAACATTGCACCCCGTCACTGTCTATTCTATGCCCCCTAGGCTTCATATATATATATATATATATATAGCCCAGGGGGCATATAATAGATAGTGATGGGGTGCAATGCATATATTGATTGTAAATTAAGGTTTTTCATTTATATAAAAATATTACATTGCACCCCTATATCTATATCTATATATATATATATATATATATATATATATATATATATATATATATATATATATCCTAGGGGGCATATAATAGATAGTGATGGGGTGCAATGTATATTTTGATTGTAAATGAAGGTTTTTCATTTATATAAAAATATTACATTGCACCCCTCTCTCTCTCTCTATATATATATAGCCTAGGGGGCATCGAATAGACAGTGACGGGGTGTAATGTATATATTGATTGTAAATTGAGGTTTTTCATTTATGTAAAAATATTACATTGCTGGTCATTGTTTTCCAAACTCTTATTAGCCTCACTCTTACCAGATTTGTTGGTCAGTAAGTGTTGGCAAAAAATGACTAGATCATGCCAAAGGGTGTTGGCAATATAGAACTGAAAGGGAACACGATACCAAAAAACCATCAAAGTCAATACACAACAAAAAGCAATTAGGAATATGATGAAGTTAACAATGCAAGATTCTTTGAACGGGAGTCAGGGAGTGGCAGAGGTTGGAATTCATAGTTTAATGTTTATTTATATGGGCTAATCATCCTTCCAAATAATCCAAGTGTTATTGCATGGGCCATTTTCCCCTTTGAAGATTGGCCAATTTGTCCTGCTTGTGCCACTGATTCCTTTGAAGGTCATTCATGAAGAAAAAAATTGCATTTTGTTCATCATACCTGTCTCTGAGAAGTTGTTCCAAAAGTGTTTTAATTTGTTTGTGATGGCAACAAGTATTCTCTAGGTCAAGAGTGTGCTCTTGGAAGCTAGGAGAGTGGAATTGGTGAGAGACTATTGCATTTCCCTAGGCTGGTGTGTCTGGGTGGGGTTGACTTGATTGGACCCTCTCCCCAACCCCCCGATGAACTCAGTCACACTGGCGTCACATACTGTAATTATCTGAGGAGAAGGTGAACCAAAGCTTTGAGTGAGCACATATGAGCCTTAGGGGAAGAGCCTCCTACACTACCCAAGAAAAAAACCTCCTCAGGAAATACAGAACACCCAAAAATTTACTAAAATGCAATAGATTGTAGACCCTAGGAAAAATAGAGTGTAGGAAACCCCTGATCCTCAAGTAAGGTAGATACAATGTTGACAATGTCCCTCCCCCGAGAAAATAGCCATTCTGCCGAATGTAGTAAGGGTTAATAGGAATCCCAATTGTCTATGGCTTATCTCTTAGGCCATATGATTGAGACATAAACTAATATAGGGGAAACCAAATAGAGAAGGATAGGCCCATTGCAGCATAAAAGCAATTACACAAAAAAAGCTAGAGGAGGCCCAAGAGTCACAATTAAGCCAACAAAAATCAAAAATTGGAAATCGAAACCTAACCAGGAAAGGATTCCTAGTTACCTTATAAGCAACTTGAGAGAAAGGAGGTGGACTCAACTGCAAGTTTGCGACAAATAACTTAAGCACTGGCCATGCCCCTTCCGCACCCAATTGCTACTGAATGTTTAGGGATTTCCATATACGAGGGTCCTAAATTGCATAGTCTTATGCTTGCCCGCAACATATTTTCTTGAAAGAACACTCTTGTGATAACGATTTATGATTAAATCTATTGAACACCAGGCATACACGACCACAATAAGGCCAACCCTACCACCTCTTTAGAAATCAAACCTCCAATATTGACAACCAACTATACAGAAACACCAAAAAACTTCACTTTGCACCCACCATTATATGAAAAATTCTTTCACATGTATATTGCATGGGGTATGCCATGCCACCCCTTTACGAATCAAAATTGTTATTATTATTTTAAATTGTATGATATCCTACCTTAAATGACCATGAAAAAGACAAAGCGATTTTAGCCATCGACCTCACACTGACCTTGTGTCAAGATTGATATCAAATGAGAAGTGCCCACCGGATGAAACATGTTGGCTCTCTATGATAATTCATAAAAAAAGAAGTCAACACACATGCGAAATTGAGAAATGGAAAAATTCTTCACCCACCACACATTTATTTAAAAGTTTTTCAAGGTCATTATGATACCAACCCACATTTACTTTGAACAATGAATTTAATTTAACTCTATAAGGTCCTATAACACAAACGTGTGGATTCAATGTTAAGATAAATAAAAAATTCGGATGAAGAAATATGAAATCCACAAACCTTTGTTATAACCATGACATCAATTTTTTTATTGGAATTTAGACAAGTCCACAAGTTACCATGCATCATTGATGGGGTGACTTAGTATGGTCCAATTTCCTAGGAAAGACAAGAGTGGCGCCTATTGCGAAGTGTTGGAGGAGTGTAGGAATGTGGTCAGTTTCAAGTAGTAGCCCATACCTTGGTATTATCCCAAGACCACACTGGTGATGTGATCATCATACTTCTGGGTTTGTTAATCAAGGTATTGGCCAATAATATGCATAAATTAATAGCCAATGGCTTGATAAATATGAATAAAATAATTAGCAAAAAAAAGATTTGATAAAATTATATTTTGGTAAATTGAAAAATATATTATATGTTTGATCGAATTAATAGAAAGTCAACCATTTACCCATTGTGTTATACCAGCCTGAGAATGATGATAATAATATGGTATTGTACTACTTTGTATACAAAGATTTTTATAAACACAATCCATTGTAAGTAACTCAATAGTCCAAATATTTTTTTTTCTTCTTTTAAATTTTCTTAAAACTATCTTTAATTTTAAAATATGAACAAATAATAAAGAGAAGTTAATAGGCACAATATTGAGTCTTCCTTTAATAGTTTTTTCCCTCTCATTTTATTTACAACCATGTAAAACTTAAAAAAATAAATTAAATAATTTCTATTCCTATAATAAGTTTATAAGTTTTTATCCTCGATGGGGGTGACAGATCATAGAGCCTTGGGATTGTGGAAGGTGTCTGTAACCCCATGAGTCCTCTCAATAGCTTATGAATTAATATGTGGTAGTTGGGTTGCATGCACAACCGTGTGAAACTCCAAGCCATTGCAAGGTGGCCATTAATGGTTTTCAGGTTAGTCATGTCACTCATTGGAATTTTGTATTAGAAGGGAGGTCAGTGACATGTCCGTTGACGACAGATGGGTCAACATAAAATGGCAGGGAGGATGTTTGGCATGCTACATAGTTGTGCACCAAAGGAGGAGAAGAAATACGAGGGAAAGGCTCTTTGTCTTAGCCCAATGTTGGAAGGGGAAATCTTGTGAGGAATTATCCCTCAGATCGATAGAGAGAAAGAATGCTAGTGTGAGGTTATCTAGAAAGTTTGAATTAAGATACGCGGCGAGAGGATTTTCAAGAAGAAGATAGATTATAAGATCAAAACATCATCATTGGATTTTGTCTCAAAATTGTTGTGGGTTATCCACAACAGGTATAAAGTTCTAAGCTTGGTTGTTAAATTTGTGTTGGTTAATTGTGGAATTTTAGTATTTAGTTTCTTGTGTATGCTGGAGAGGAGTGGTTGTCTAGTAGGTGTTAAGGGAAAAGTTCCCCTAGGGTCTTGGGCTGATACCCTAGTAGACTGAAAGTTGTCTATACAAAGAAACACACATTCCATACAGCCATAATGCTAATATAAGCAAACTCTACGATAAGGGGCGTACCTGAGGTCCTACGTTTGAGAAGGTCCTTCTAGGGTCCAAACCCTTCTTGTAGTTCCTTTTGCTCCTTTGATCTGCAAAACAATCAATTCAAGAAAGTACAAAAGTATATGGACTAAACATTATAAAGAAACCATCTTCATATTATAAAGAAAGGTAGTTAGTTATGCAATTAAACAACCATTCATACATGAATTCTAACATGAATATCATAAACATGAAGAAGATTTATATCAGGAACAAAGACGTGTTTCTTTTATTATAGACAAATAAAGTACAGAAAGGAATAGTTTCACCTGAGTCGTCATTTCGCAGGCTCCAAGCGGAACTGACCTCTGGATTCGTCCAGTCTCAAGCCTTTAACAAACTCCTTCCATGACTTACTCCATGATATCACAAGTAGTAGATGGACATCATCACACAAGGAAAAAAGGGTTTCCTGTAAAAATGGGGGAAGTGCAGGAGGCACTAGGATCTTTAGACCCGGTCAGGGAAATCTTAGCATAATAACCTTTCTCTCTCTTCTTTCCTCCCTTAGGCCTTCCCATTGAAGCCTTTTTATACTTCTCCCAAAGTAGTTTTTTAGTTGGGAATTCGTTGGGAATGTTGGGCCACGGGCACTAACAGGTGATCAACAGGTAAAACTCGCGATCTCTGCCCGAAATTAAGGAGATTTAATTTTTTTTAAGTGTTTTAAGACATATACGTGGGTTGGGTATACACAGACCTGCGTATACACACGTTTAGCTCAGGGCAATGTCACGTATAGGGAATAAAACACTATTTTTTAAATTTTGGACCAGGTCTGGAAGGAGGGGTTGCCCTGGGCCATGAGTGCAGCATCACAAACCCCAAGAGTGAGATTTGGAGCTATAACAGATGCCCCCTAATATATGAGGTCAGAAGGGGTACATGATGGCCGAAATGTATTAAGCAAGTACATGGAAAGGAAATCTATCAAAAACCGAGAAGGACTTCACCAGAGTTCAGCGTGCCAAGCCACAAAAGGAGATCAGAAAGAAACACTGTCTGAGGCGGGCATACCCATGCTCAGAAAAAGTAAAGCATGTCCGCATATCAAGTACAAGCGGATCCACTAAGTATACAAGTATAAAGAACTGGAAAAACATAATGGATCATCTGATCATGATCGAACAAGTACATGTCTGAATATCACATATAAGAATGTCAATGATGCTGAAGGATGAACCGGATCACTGATATCGAAAACTGATCACAAAAGGTACCAACTGAACATGATGGAATAGGATGGTACTACACTGCAAACTCAGGTGCCAGCATATAGAATGTCGCCATGACTGACTGCAACATATAAGGTGGGATGGTATATACTAGCAGCAACAGGAGCAACTGTCAAGTGAACCAATGAATGCTGATACAACCTGAGGTCTTCACCGACCGCTGTGGTACATTTCTACACCATGGGAATAAATGATCTAAAGTCGACCATGTGAGAAATCGTTTGATTATCGGTCATTGATGTATACCATTAACAAACACGAGACTACTCACCGATAATGATAATGAGCATCAAGGTACCCTGTACAATCTAACAATTGTGAATAGATGAGCTGGAGTCGAACACCTGTAAGAATCTATCAATCAGGAGACAATGATGGTTTCCCACTGTCGATAGCGAAGGATCTTCCACTAATGACTGCAAACCCCAAGGTATTGCCAAATGGACTCTAGATCTTTGCCCCAGAGCAATGAATCGAAGTCGATAGGGAAAGATCCGCTAGAAGGAAGGCATTAAGGCATCCTTCATTAATCTAGCACGAGTGTAACCCGTAGGCCAATAATGTGGAAGGAATCGGATGAAAGAGATGTAGTAACCCGACCGAAGTATGTTTCCGGCTTACACAAGATGTGGCTAGCGCACGACAGAAACCCTCTGAACCAACCAATAAGGGAAGCTGACACAGAGGCAAGGTATCCACCAATAAGGTCAAATGGAAACCAAGGTACTGCACGAATCCCAATGTGTGATAATATAAGCTAATGTCGAACATAAGGAAACCACTTAGTAAAAGACCCATGATACTGATCGATGCTAAGCACAAGGTGACCTATCAATAATGAAAATAGGGCCAGGGTGCAGCGCTAGGCCTGTCCTCAGAGCAAGATGTCGTCGTCGATAAGGTCATGACCCGCCAGCAAGAAGTCAATGGAGGCCTTCTCAAACCGGCACGAGTAAAGGACCAATATAACTAATGTGATGATAGACATGATACTGACAACCAGGGATGGCCGACTGAAAAATGAGTCAAGAGACACCGCAGAGAGGCCGACTCAGGCTAACTTCCCTTGAACAAAAGCACGACTCAATGTGACTATGTGGCAGCGTATGATGACTCTGTATAAGTTCGTCATGCAGGAGGCACGAACGAACCCTCCATATGATTGGAAGAGATAACCAATCGGGGGAGAACTGACTCAATAACAAGGTTAGGGCGTACCTAAGTCAAACTAAATCCCGCCCAAACGGAGGAAACTTTGTTTTGAGTGCTTTGTTCAAGGGCGACATGACTAACTCTAGCTGCCAACAATAAATGGAAATATTGTCCCGTTCCTGCTCTTTTTTGGAATATATAATTTTTTTGTATTTTTATTTTAAGCTGGAAAAAGAATAAAAGAATGCTATAGTACAGTGGAAGGAACGAGTGTCGATGAAATAGATGATCTAGTTCCCGGGATTGGAATGTTCGTATGCTCAATGCAGGGAGGTGAAAATTGGTCAGTGACACTCAAAGGTGTGTTCCTTCCACGGGTCAAGGTGCATCAAGTTGCAGAAGTTAAAGGTATGCAAGTTTGATTTTGTAGTCGGCATGGTCAAAAGTTGGCTTAAACACGAGTCCAAGTGAAGCCGGCTCAAGGAAAAAAGGTGCAAATGGTCAAAATGCAATGCAGTGGTACAAATCCACACAAAGGAGCCTCTAGGGTATAAGGCCAGAATGAAGCGAAGAAGCACAGAGGAATGAGGCTTCATCGCATAAGTCATGGCGGGACTAAAGAGGACTCCCGAGCCTACTCAAATCGGAGCAGCATGGGAAACAAATGTCAGTGAGGTGCTAACTACGATGCCCATGTAAAGGATGGCTTCTACCATCGTGTCATGATTTAAAAAATTGGCGAGTGAAGATGGCTTATGAACCATAACACGATGGGATTGACCCTATGGCAGATGTATCGACAAATGGAGGCTAGTATGCCTAATGAAACGGAAAAATGGCTTCCCTAACCTATGTGCCAGTGAGAAAACGATACCTGCCATGACGGGTCAGCAGTCATGGAACCGTCTCGAAATTGTCGAAAAACGTCCAAAATGTCCTGAAAATCAAACCATTCTCGACATTCCAAGCTCCCAAGTTAAAAGTTACATGAGGCCAAACAAAATAAAATTTTGAAAAAATTTTGCATTTTCAAAACCTATAAAAGAGTTTTTGGACTCACCATTTTCACCATTTGAGTTTGAGAGCAGAGAAGTGGAGCAAAAGAAGCAAGTTTTCCATACGCCAAATTCAACCGTTCAGATTCTTCAAAAACCTCCAGGTAACTCTTATACTTGTCTTGCAATCCATTGTGACTAGTTTTAGAATTTTTAATTAATGTTTTACCGTTGAATTTTTTGCCAAAAATTTCACCGCGGCGTATACGCGGGTTGGTAATATGAAACCCACGTACACGCGGGCCCTATATGCGACTGTGTGCAAAGGGACCCGCGTATACGCCGCGAACATTTTAAACAAAAAAACTAACGGTTGAAAATCATTTTTTCTTCAGGATGCCAGTCACTTGGCGAGAAAGAGAGCATACCGCAGTGGACGATGAGGTCATGAACGATCCTGATGCTTTGGATGCCCTACGGGGATGTGGTTTGCTTAAATTCTTCAAACTGCCGAATATGAAAGCAAACACACGTCTGCTTGAGATGCTCATTGATTACTGGAATATCGAGGAGGATGCCTTTATGATTGACCAGATGCCACTCAGGATAGAAGTGGAAGATATCTATTTCATCACAGGCCTTTCCCGAAGGGGAGAGGTAGTACATTCCTTGGGCATGACACGAAGCAGTCTCTCGATCAAGGACTACGTACAAATATATTGCCCGGGACATCCAAAGAAGGTTGGAAGTCAGATTTCCATCACACATGTGGCGAGTTTATCGCTGAGGATAATCCTGTTCACCATAGCTCGAGTGAACGGATCAGTGTCTCTGCACCAGGCATCACGGCTAACCATGAGCGTGGCAGTTGATTGTCTCACCACTGTATTTGACTGGTGTACTCCTCTTCTGGCTAGCATGAAGAGCTAGCTCACTTCTATCAAGAGGGGGCAGACCAAAAACTTTGGATATGGGACTATTCTGTGTTCTTTCTTCTTTGAGAGTGTCCTAGCACTCCGCCCTAGGGTAGCAGTTTCCATCAGCACCCCATGAGATCCACGCATGGGCAGGTGGGCCGACCTGATGAAACGTCTAGGGGGTGGGCACGGACTACATTTGACGATGACTTCTTTTCCTGGTGGGATCAACAGATCATCGCCATAGATGACTACCCTTATGCTAGGTTGGATTTCCGAGGGGATCCCGATCTAGCATTACCACCAACCGCAGCATGGGGTGACATTGGTAAGTATTTTTGATTTTATGATTTTTTTTTGGATTTTTCAAATATAATAATGAATTTTGAAAAATATTTTTGATGGGATTCAAATGACTGATATGATTATCATGTTCCAGATATTGGGCTGGTACGACCAGATGGGTTCCCACGGCATGGACGGCGCGGCCGAGGAGCCGACGAGGCGGTTGCTGATACAGAACGAATTCTACATACAGTTCAGCGACACTTGGTGAGACTAACTCACCAAGTACTAATGGCTGCCATAGAGGACCTTCCTGAGGATATGTAGCGTCATGTGCTTGGCATGCCATGTGACTGGGTTCGTACTTTTAGGCGTGTGGCCAATGCAGTAGTTGCCTACTTAGCTGCTCATCCTGAGCCGGGGCATTTGAGTCCCAATTTTGTATATTTTTGGACATAATTATGTACACTCAAGATGTTTTATGATATATATATATATGTATATATATATGTATATATATATATGTATATATATATGTATATATATATGTATATGTATATATATATATATGTATATATATATATATATGTATATATATATATATATATATATATGTATATATGTATATATGTATATATATATATATATATATATATATATATATATATATATATATATATATATATATATATATATATATATATATATATATATATATATATATATGTATATATATATATATATACATATACAGTTCGACTTTTTGATGCTTGATTTTATTGTGATGAATGATTGATGTGCCAGTCTAATGCTTGATTAGCGATAGAATCTGCTAACCAATTATGAGATCTTGAAATGTTAAAATAATTAATATAAGTAAATGATCTTTGCAACAACCTCACCCTTAAATACTGGTGATATAAACATGGATCCCTTACCCGATAAATGTTGTTCAATTATGACACTATCAATTGTGAATCAAGATAAACTACCAACGAGTTGATTCCATAAGAAATTGCCACGGATAGTAAATTAATGACGGCAGTATACTCAGCCATGTTATTTGAAGCGGGACCAATGCATACGCCCCTTGGTACCATCAATTGACCAGTTGGATAGTAGAGTACCTGTTATCACAAAATCAAGCACTGAAGGGCTGCTGATCAGGTAGACTCTGTGTAACTATTTCAACCTATCTTTAGACCAAAGATTAGCCTCTTTGATCAGAGAGGGCTCTCTCAAAACTCTTGATAAAATCCTTCACACACTAGATGGCTAACTCTTTATTTACTTATGAAAACATAACTGGTTGGAAACACACCAAAAGATATCTCATTGGGCTATGGAGTCTATAATATCAAGTAGACAAGAAAAACACAGTGATCTCATAGAAATCAAGGCTCTTAGCATTACAAGTCAAACATATTCCACCACACATAGCTTGCTGTATACACAGGAAGTCAGAGCATATAAGTATGAATTCTGAGTGATTGCATACAACAAAACCATAAAATAACATAAGGTATAACACATCATCACTTCATTTGACCATGACAATCCTTCGAGAATCTTGAGAAGAGAATAACTCTGTTTTACTATTACTGTAAAAAAAGATCTTACAGTGGCCCAAAACAACACACTTTTTCTATTAAGTATCCAACCCTTTCTACATCTAACCTTGGCCCATATATAGGCAAGCAAACTAAAACACCTCGAGCTTCCTCCTCCAGCATGAGGGGAGCCTCGAAGGTGGCTATTAACTATTCCTATATGCTACTAACTAATGCATTAATTACAAACATGCTGAACTATAATTACACACAATCCTAATCAAACTAAAATACTAATTTCATTCTCCTCGCAGGCTTGATGCTTTCTTGGATGCTGGACAGCTGTATGATTTCCATTATGGCTAAGATATGTTAAGGGAGCATTCACCGAGCAAGCTGGTCTCGGATGCTAGCTGTAAGACAGCCTATTAATTGATAAAACTAACCATCCTATATCCACGGTCCCCTGTCTTCCATTCCTCTTCATCATTTAAAAAACAAGTCTGCTGTTCTTTAATTCTTCCCAAACACCGCATATCACCACACCTTTCAAATGAGCTGGAAACTTTATGAGCTGAAAAGGTGTCTGCAGTTGTTTGTTGGCCCTTAACATAATATGTTTTCCATCGCCCTGAAATATAGGGAGCTGTTCCTGTTTGTCGGCCTTTTGTCTCCCAACATTCTCCTAAAATATAGCAGCCTGCTCCCAAATCCTTTAATGACCCCAAGTATGGAGTGATGCCAGGTTTCTGATGTGCTGTAGGTGGTCTTTGATAGACATCTGTTCCTTTTCCTCAAACCCCCGCTCACCGTGTCACACTAGCTGCTCTGCGCTTTTAAAATCATCACCTACAGCAGTTTCGTAGCGCGCTACGAAACTGCTGTGTGGTTTAGAAAACACAGTCTTCTTCAATGGTTTCTGCTAACACTGTGCTTATGGCTGTATTGGTTTCCAACAGTGGCATCCAATGAAACTTGTAACACATCAAGAGGTCACTCCATCCCTTTTACTTTATCAACAACTTGAATTACATGCTGAACTTGTGAAATAGAAGTGGTATTGCCAAGCCTGTGAAATAGGCCGTTGCCCCTGGAATGAATCTTAGAAACAAGTCCATAACCTCTTTCACTTAAACACTTAGCAAAAATGAGCACAATTACTGAGAACCTGCCCTTGATATGTCTTATACTCTGAGGGAGTTACTTATTTAAAAGCAATCAGCTAAGCCAGTTATGGTATGATTGTGAAAACCACCTTGAAGACCAAGGAACACAACTGTGCTAATCCTTTCCTCAAGTCATACTTAACCTCTTGCCCCTGCTCTCGAATTTTCTAGACAACGAGGTGCATAGATTTTATAATGTCAATCTGTAGAAAAGGGAACAGAAGCATAAAGATCTTTAGATCCTTCTGGCAATGCAACCTTCACAATAAATTTATCAGTGACCACGACACTGAATGGAGATGCAAAAGCAATATTAAGATAACCCCTGCCATCAGCTGCTTGACAACTGCAAATGATTTGTTATCAAATGATTTTAGCACATTAGCATCATAAACTAAGAATTTTAGCATCGGTACCACGGTAGAAGGCAGCACCCAAGCTCTGAAAACCTTCCTGGCCAGCGTTATCCCATATTTGCAACGTGAACAATCCATCCTCATACTGAAAATCTTATTTATATATTAATTCATCATCAAGTTTTTACCCACCGCACTATTGCCAAGGATGACAGCCTTTAACAGAGTTCTTCTATGAGCTGACATGATGAGCTCGAGCTTATGTTAAATGAAGAAGGAATCGAAAAGATCTAAACTGATTCATCTATTGATCACCCCTTGCAAATCTCGATCAACGAGCATCTTTTTCTGCTCTAATACATGCTCATGCTTGAAAAATCCTCTGCGCCTTTGGAACTGTCTTGTTAGGTGATTCATTTGCAGCTTGTATTCAACCTTGTGATCTCTTCCAAGCAGCAAATACTCTACCTGAAGTGACTTCAAACACTTGCGCCCATACATCAAGCTATTACTTCATTATTTTGTTCATGATTTGGGTCGAGAGAAGCGGCTTCGAAACAGGAAAACAATTACCAAATGCAGAATATAAATTGCCAACCAGATCGATTGCAATCATAACACCAGTGGAACACGGCTCTTCCAAAATAAAAAACTCTTCATCTTCTTTGCAATGGAAGGCACCGACTTTAGAACCTGCTTTCATTTATTTTATTAGATGCAAACTTATCTTTAATGACATCTGTCAATATAATTCCAGCCTTTATGCCACATCATCAATGAATGTAACTGCGACCATAATACCTTTCTGTTTCATAGCTTCCCTAAAGACAATCTTGAACATAAACAATGTTATCTCGATACCGAAAGGGACAAAAAGAGTCTGTTTGCGCACTGAACTACTAACAAATTCTGCGCTAATTCCTTTCCCATGCAATGATCAATCTGACAAACCTGCTCTTCACTGAAACGCTACCCAATCTACTTACTCAAATTCTCTGCTAATGTTAAATCCATCAGCATGATTACTTAACAGGATTTGATTTTAAAAAATGACAGCAAAATATTTTGCCCGCAATCCAACATGGGGACGAAACATAAAAACAACAACTTCATCAACCACGCCATGCCTTCATATTTGAGTGAGCAATTATTAGACATGACAGGGGATACCCAGCGTTTGAGGTCACTTTCCTTTCTGGATCACCAAGCTCGTTTACAAGTGTCGACAAGAGCTTGCGTTATTGTTCAGATTTTATCCATAAGAAGATCAAACATTGTCTTCAAGGCTTTATCTTTTAAGAAAGGTAGCGCATCTTTGGAAACATCTTCCAATGCAACGACAGAGCGCTCAAACCTCTGCTTTAGACAATCTTCCCAATACCAAAATAGAAAAAGTGAATTTGCATCCTTTGATTTTAATAAGTCATGGAGTGATTGCTGGCCAAAATACATCAGTTTCCTATCTGGCAGCAAACTAATTAAAAATAATTCCTTCAATGCATCAATACCACTCTTCTTGAAAACACGTCATAAGACAAAAGCATACTTTAAGTAACTCAGCCGGAGCCTTGAATGCCCACTTAATGATTTGTTTCTTGGCATCCTTTCACTGTTTTTGATATAGCAGTTACGTCCTCCAATCTGGCCTCATATTTAACCAAAACTTGATCAGCTTCTTTTAAGTGCTCTTATATATCCTTTTCTGTGCAGCAGTGATAATTTTTTGACAAGATTTTCCTTCGGCGTTGGGGCACAGCTGACTAGCCAGAGAGGCCAGCACGTGCTTCTATTCCTTTCCTCTCAACACCTTTTACCTTTATCTAGATTCCAAAGTATGCAATCATTCTACCTGTATTTTAAATCATAATAAACAATAATGGGGGTAACATAATCTAGGACATTGTCAGGCTGTCTTTAGGCTTTTTGGCTGTTCTTTTTACCTAGCTTTTCTATTACTTTACTCACTCGAGTCTCCTTCCTGCCTTTTTTTTTAACCCTTTATTAATCACAAACACCTGCATGGCTTCAAAGACTTAAGGTGTTCTTGTTATATAGGAGTAAAGTGGGAGATATGAGAATTTTTGTGCGCAGAGGAATAGACACGAAGTGCAAGAAAAAGCAATAAGGGCTATCAGATCCTTCGCATGAATTGCCCAAGCAACTGCATTGAATTGGTTGTAGACTTGCAGGTCTCTCCACATCATTATCATCATCTTTCACGATCACCCATGAGCCAGAATTCAGAGATAACTCCCTTAATGTATTTGATGGCAATCCCACAATAGCTGCATCATCATAAGGTGTCTCCTTGAACATACTGCCACTATTCTCATCAACATTCCTGGAGGGAAGTAGAACTCTGTACAATAAGCATGCTAGGATTTAGACCTTCACTGAAAACTCAAACAAATCCCCAGTTTCGTAGCACGCTACGAAACCACGCAAACAGGTAGCGCTGCGAAACTGCTAAAATAATTCAGGCGCTGCGAAAACACCCACTCTTTAAGCCAGGCTAAAAAAAAAAAATTTTACTACAACATTTTCGGTGATAACAGTACCCAAGCTACGGAAGCGAGATTCCGAGTGTGCTGACTAGCACCATCGATGAATCCAAAATAGACCAAGTCATCCATCAACACCTGCCATATAGACCAAAAAGTTTTGATATCAAAAACTCTCGATGAGATATGGACAAATATACATAATGTACAAAGAAGCCATTGCCTAACTCCTACTTAAGCAAAGTACTTCTTTAGGTAGAGCCCGTTTTAGGGCTCTGCCAACTTGTTTCCCTCAAAATCGATTAACTCATACGACCCTTTTTCTAAAACTCGTTTAATAATGAAGGGACCGTACCACATAGGCTTAAACTTGCCTACCCCCAATGTGTCCTTATCTTGGTCATAGACCAAGACAAGGTCACCTTCAGAAAAGACTCGAGGACGGACAGCTTTATCATACTGCATTTTAACCCTTTTCTTATGAGCCTCATTCATTGTGGTGGCATCTCGATGCTGCTCATCAAGATGTTCCAAATGAAGGAGGTGCTCTTCGAGAATCGAAGTCTCTGGAAGGAGCTCAACAGCTAACTTAAGAGATGGAATTTCACATTCAATAGGGAATATAGATTCCATCCCATAAACTAACTGAAAAGGTGTAAAACCAATAGCAGTCTTCATGGAGGTCCGGTATGCCCAAAGAGCCGGATACAACATAAGATGCCAATTGGACCGATTTTTGTCGATTGTCCATTGCAGGATCATCTTAAGAGTTTTGTTGACTGCCTCGACCTGTCCATTGGCCTGAGGATAATAAGGAGATGAATTCTCCTGCCGGAAACCCAATTTGAGAGCCAATTCAGACATTAGTTGATTTTGGAAATGGCTGCTATGATCAGTGACAATATCTCTCGGGATACCGAATCTTGAGATAATCTGATTAAAAAGGAACAATGCTGCTGTGTCATTATCGTTTTTATAAGTGGGCATGGCCTCGGCCCACTTCGTAAAGTAGTCTACAGCCACGATAATGTACCTGTGATTCGCCGCTGAAGGCGGATTACAAGTTGTAAAATCGATACCCCACTTAGTAAAGGGACCAACAATGACAACGGGGAAAAGAGGAGCTGGATGTGCGCGCATCTTTCGAGTATATATTTGACAGGGGTGACAACGTTTGATCGCTTCAACACAATCTTTAAAGAGCGAAGGCCAAAAATAGCTGGCACGCAAGATGCGCTGGGCTGTAGCAAGCCCTGATAGATGACCACCACAAGCTCCACTGTGGCAGTCATTTAGCACTGACTCTGCTTCCTCTAAGGTTAAACAGTGCCGAAGGATTGAATCAACCCCTCGACGATATAATGTATCACCAATGATAACATAATTTTTAGCTAGGTGACGTAATTTTTGACGTTCATCCTTGGAGAAAGTAGAGGGAAACTTCGAAGTCTGGAGATAGACAATGATATCTCCATACCAAGGGTTGAGTGAAGAGATGAGGAATAAATGTTCATCGGGAAAACTTTCCTCATAAATAGTATCCTCTCCACAAGGCAGCTTGGAAATTAGCTCGGCAAAAACCATAGATTTCTTAGACTTGGCGGACAAGAACTCGAGATCAAATTCTTGTAAAATGACTATCCATCGATTATATTTTCCCCCAATCACTCGCCTATTGAGGACAAACTGAAATGGATTGACCGCCGCTAAGACAAAAGTTTTGTGTAGCAATATATAATGGTGGAGCCGCTGGACAGCATGGACAGCTGCCAAGGCCAACTTCTCAACCGGAGAATAGCGAAGTTCAGGACCTATCAAGCCTCGGCTCAAATAATAAATCACATGCTCTGTGAGAGCATCGTCTTCTTGAACGAGAACCATACCAATGGTTGATTCTGCTGCAGCGAGATATAAAAGGAAGTCCCTACCATAATCTGGTGGACTCAAAAGCGGGGCAGAGACTAATGCCTTTTTCAAAGCATCGAACGACCGCTGCGCAAAGTCGTCCCATACAAATGGAACTCCTTTCCGTAGCAAACGCATGAACCCTTTAGTGATCTCGGCATAGTTCGCTATAAACCGTCTTAAGAAATTAGCCTTCCCTTGAAGACTTTGAAGTTGTCGAATTGAGGACGGGGGAGGAAACTGAATTATTGCCTCTACCTTGAAGGGATCAACCCTAATCCCTTCATTTGACACAATGAACCCTAACAACCGACCGGACGTAACTGCAAAAACACACTTGTTGGGATTCAACTGGATTTTATAAAAACGACATCGCTAAAAAACCATTCGAAGATGACTAGGGTGATCAGTTCTCTTTCGAGAACGAGTAGCAAGATCGTCCAAGTATGCTTCGATGATATGTTTAATGTCGTGGAAAGCATATGACATGGCCCGTTGGAAAGTGGCTCCAACATTTTTAAGACCAAAAGGCATCTTTCTATATGCAAAAGTACCCCAGGGACATATAAAAGTTGTCTTGTGTTGATCTTCAGGATGGATAGAAATTTGATTATAACCGGAAAAACCATCCATGAAGGAAAAAATCTCATTACCCACACACTCATCGATAATCTGATCAATGAATGGTGTGGGGTAATTATCTTTCAGACAAGCCTTGTTTAGGTCCCTAAAATCGATGCATACTCGGATTGTTCCTTGCTTTTTATCCACATGGACTGGATTAGAAACCCAATCAGTAAGAGGAACAAGGTATATAAAACCTGCCTTAAGCAGCTTCTCAACTTTAGCTTTAATTGCTGCTGCTTTCCTAGGATTAACCGGTCGAAGCCTTTGACGGACTGGTTTGGCGTTTTCATACGTCTTGATCTCATGTTGAACTATAGAAGGATCAATGCCAAGCATTTCTTCATAAGACCAAGCAAATACATCTCGAAATTCCTTGAAAAGGTCGGTGTAAATTTGAATTTCTTCAGGGGAACATTTGATTCCGATGAAGAGATTCTCGATCACGTTAGGGTCCCTAGAGATGTTTATAGATATCGTTTTTGAAATCACCGACATATTACCTTCGGTGCAAAAGTGTGCCGGAGCCAAATGATTTGATACCGTACAAACATCACTAGTAAAGAGCTCGGAGAACTTAGATTCTACTTCCTGCAATGGAGGGAGAAAGTATTAACGATGGTGTAAGTCTTCCCAAGGTCGATCTATACCCATCATCTCTTCGAGGATTGCTTCTTCAGAAGGTAAAACCGAATCTAAGTAGTCCAAGGCAGAGGTAGAATCAAGGCTCTAGGTCGGGGCCACATCACCATCTAGCTCCTCCTTGGAAAAAGGAGTAGAGTGGTCGTCTGCAGAATTAACGATAGACTGATATCTAAGCTTAGCTGTGACATAGGGAATGCCATTCCATTTACTTGTCCTTCAGCTAATGTGGTCGTAGGTGAAGGCAAGGTCCAAGGGTCTGAAAAATAATGAGTTCGGAAGAACTCTTCTCGAGGAGACTCTTTAGATGATGAAATGACATTGATTTTAGCGATAGGAGAGGGAAGATCAAAGGTACCCATCAATGAGGAATACATCCCAAATCCTAGATTCTCAGTAGGCGGACGAGGGTTATCCACTAAAGGAACAGTAGAGTCAGAGATTTCCTGGGGATCGATTGGACAATAATCCAATTGATCAACCTTAACAATTTTCCCTTCATGAGGAAAGCAAATGACACGAAATAGAGTCGAAACAACGACGTCCATTTCGTATACCCAGTTCCTTCCTAAGAGGAGATTGTAGTCTAGGTTAGCATCAATGACTTCTACTTCAATGTTAATGACCTTCCCCCCAAAACATATGGGAAAGGTCGGGATAATCCCATGCAGTTTACGAGAATGACCGTCAAATGCAGTCAGGATAGTAGGTGAAGGAACAACCGAAGGCGATCCAATAGCCTTCCAGCATGACATCGACATGACGCACATGGAAGCTCCTTCATCAATAACGGTATGAAAAATGTTAATTCTCTGGTATGTAGACTTTATTTGGAAAGCCATATGATGAGGGAGTCGCTTTTTGACATTTAACATGTCGAAAGTGAGCACTAAAGAGTTAGTTGGATCAACTGCCCCAATCGCGGAAAGTAAAGCACTTCATTGAGACGGACAAGACTGGAGAACCTCTAAAGCGGACATGGCGCATGGAATTTGAGCCAGATCCTCAATAATGGAATAGTTTTGGGCGGCCCTAGCATTAGGATTAATAGTTGCGCGTTTAGCGGAACCTTTCGGTATCCGTGGTATAGTCTCAACAGGGGGTCGCTCAATATGAAGGTCGGTATTTCCAGGAGCAGTCTTGTCCTTGGAAGTTTTGGCTTCACTGTAATCACGTGACCGAGTGGCCACTTGGACATTGGAACCCATCATGAAAACATTTGATGACTTTTCCCATTCCTGGTTGCCCCCTGCGGAGGTCCTAGGGTTTGAACTCGCGCCAGCAAGAAGTTGCTGCCCTTGGGGAAAAGAGTTGGTTAACACAGCCTGAGAACTAGAAGTCCCTTGCTGCCCTAACAAGTGCTAAGCATCTTCAATCTTGGGGCAGAGGTGAGTTAAATGGTCTCCACCGCATAACTTGCATGGAAACTTGACTTTCTTTTTAGACTCATTTCTACCACCACCAGCATTATTGCTGGGATTATTTGCATCAGTCTTCCCATCTTGACTCTTTTTCTTGCCTCGTCCTTTCTTTTTCCCATTGGAATTTTGATTTCCTTTGGGGTTGGATTGGACGGCATTAATCGAAGAGGGTTGGGAAGACGGAGGGTTAGACGATGTGACTTGGTTGTTAGGAGTAGTTTGCAAAGACAATTGCTGCAATTGGCTCAACAAGTTCACCGCATTTGTGTCTACCAATCCAACGATACCATCCGCATGGGGACCTAGCTTTGACTTGGCTATATCAACTTTAGACCCAGGAGCATCTCGAAAGTATTTTTGTAGGATCCCAGACTGAGAGTAGATCAATTTTAATTGCTGGGCCCTAAAAATGGCTTGCTCCTCAGAATAGACTCCGGACATGGAGACATCCTTAGAGATCTCAGGTTGTAAATATTTCAAAAACCATTCGAGACGGTACTCCGGAGGGATTTCAGCTTTAATGAGCCTCTTTCTCCGTCTCCATTCTGAATATGATAAAAAATGTGAGTTGTCGTGTCCTGACGAAAATTGGCCAGAAGTTCAGTTCCGGCATCATAATGGACAGGCAACTGGAAATGACTTAAGAAAATATTAGCTAAGTCGGAAAAAGATGTAAAGCTGCCCCTCGACAACTCTATATACCATTTGGCCGCATTACCAGTCAAGGTGCGTTGAAAATGTCTCAACCTAACCGATTCATCGATAAGGGAGTTGGATGAGCACCACAAATAGAATGTGGTTACATGGTCGCCTTGGTCTTCACTTCTCTTCCCTTCGAATTATGGAATGTCCGAAGGGAGTTTGGTTGGGACCGGAGGCCAGGCCAAATTATATTTGATTGGATTGTTTGTTAATTTCGTGAGATCTAGCAAGTTCAAAGTTGCCATAAAAGGAAGCCTAGGAGGACCTTGGGGATTCCACCCGGACTGGGCGGAGTTCCCAAAGTTCTGAAAAGATTGGCCTAGATTTTGGAAGGCACCAGGCTGCCTGAAGTATCCGGTAGAACCGGCTAAACCAAAAGGCAAGCCTGTGATCTAGCAAAACTTGGAGTTTGACCAACTCCGGCCGCAAAACCTCCATAATCAGCAAAGCTTCCTCCTAAAGGATTATAAGGAGTTGACAACCCCTGATACGGATTCCAAGTAGAAGCTAAGGGAGGAATACTTTGGAACGAGCTAACTGTGGAGTATGGCCTATTCCCTTGTTGGCCAAAAAACGGATTCCCAGTTCCCATGCCACTAACCACAGGGTTAGTCCAACCTTGGAAAGGATTGCTGCTTTGTCCTAAAGAAGAGAAAGGCATAGATCCAATTTTCGGGTTGGAATGTGGTATATGACCACTTCCGAAAGGAAAACCTTGGAATGAATTCGATCCACTCATCATGGATGTGGAGGTACTAAACGGAACCAAAGGAATACCCTGTGAATGGGTGCCAAATGGGAAGAATCCAGAACTAAAAGCATTGGTTTGGGAATTTCCACTCGTGGAAGGAATGGAGGTAAACCCAACTAAAGATGTGCTAACCAAAGACCCAAACAAAGAAGCAGAGGAGATGGAAATCGTTCCTCCCCCTTGCACTGATGTTGGAGTCTGCATAGTTGTATCACTTGTAGTAGAAGCCATGCTTCCAGTAGTAGTCATCGACGGTAAGTGCGTAATGTGACCTGGACTTGACGGTCTATGCGTCAGCGTCCCAACATATCGTAATACTTCCGGATAGCTAGATGGTAGGGGAGAATTTGGCGCTGCTAACGACTCTAAGATTTCTTCTACCTCTATGTTATTCTCTGTTTGAAAGAGAACTCGAGAATGAACTGGAGTGTTCCTCTCTTGTTCTGCGGAAGTGCCAGGCCTTACTTGAACACTAATGCCCCTGAGAGGAGGATCAATCCCCGATGTGTCAGCTGTTGTGGGACGAAACCCACCAGCAGTATTACCTCTGCGCCTTCTAGGAGAAGGCTATAAACTTGGTGGTGAAAGACCACGAAGTCTTCGAGACCGTCTAGGTGATCGGTCAACCACTTTGAATTTTTTATTAAGATCTAACTAAAGACTCAAAAAATTGAAAGCTAGGCCAACTAAGAGCACAGAGCACACACTATAAAGTCCCTAAAAGATATTAGCGAGTCAAACAACTTCCAAGTATTTCTGCTCCGGGTGATTAGGACCGGACACCAAAATACAAGAAAGTGAATTAAGGGGCCTTCCGAAGATAGTCTGGGATAATGATGACCCAGTCCTGTCGGCGAAGGTAACAGAGGAAGTTACTCTGACCTCCTAACAACAGCTTGCGCTGGTGCAAGCCCCCAAGCTTCGCAAGGGTGCCCTCCAGTAGTACCGTTGAGAGTGATGCAACGTCGACCTCAGGTGCCACGGGATTCCCCTCCGCAGCCACCTGTGTAGATCCCTAGGAGTAGCAACTATGGATACCAACTCGTTGCAGAAGCCAGGCGGAACAGTCGTGAGGTAAGATCGGACAAGTAGGAGAGGGGGTATCTCTCTTCCCTGTCTTCAAAAACCCTCGTGCTTAACTCCCAGATCTGGAGCTTTCTTGGTCTTCCTAACGCTATTGGATTTTCACTCACTATTCAGACTCCTATGTTTGACAGTTTAAATGGCCTTGGAGAGTTATCTCTCCACTCGCCTAATCCAAGGCCCTAAAATATCCTAAAACTTGTTGGTGTGTCTAACTTGACAATTATAAAAAGTTCTAGTATATTTTAATTAGCACTTGTTTTTAAATGGGTTGTTCTTTAAGTCAAGGGATAAGCGGAAGTGAAACTAGTGGTGTTTTGACGCAAAAGAAATTAATAAAAACCAAACTACATGCAAATGCACTTGTTTTCGTTTTTCGATGAAAAGAAATTTCTACAGGGTTCAAAGGAACTTCAAGATAAACAACAAATTTTATTTTCTTCTCTTTTACTCACACTTCACACTCACAAAAGTTAACAAAGTTATGGATGCCTAAAAAGATGTGCAAATCTATCCTAATGCAATGAGTACATGCTGATGCAAGACTTAAGAATACTCTAAATCAAGAAATGAAAGTTGCTTGTTTATCGATTTTTATTTTGCCACTTAAAATGTTTAGATGGAATATGAGTTTCTACCATTCATTTCGTCTAAACACTAAAAACAAGTTTCAAGACAAACAAAAATGCACTTTCATTCACTAAAAGGAAACCAAATCAAAACAAAGTTCAAGAAAGCAAAACCAAGTTTTTCAAAAAGTTTTCTTCAAAAGCAAAAACAAAAATGTCTTTTCAAAAATGCTCTCAACAAGACTGAAACTTTATGATTGAAGAATAGGAAACAAACACTTTTGCAAGTTGACAACACACAATGGATGAAAACTCAACAAAAGTAAATGTGTTTAAAGATGCTCTTAACAATCAAAAGCAGGAATGAAAGCTTTGGCAACAAAGACCAAAAGATAAAAAAGACAATTTTCAAGAAAGTGTCAATCAACAACTTTCATGAAACAAGAAAAGTGGATGGTCACAAAAAGCAGTTTTGTCAAGCAAACAAAAAGGTCGCAAAAAACAAGATTTAACACAAAGATTGAGATTAATCTTCCTGCCCTGATGAATCATAGTAGCCAAGATTCCCAGCAAGAAATATTGCGTGCTTAAACAAAAACAATGATGCTTGCAAAAACAAAAACAAGACCAACACTTCACAATCAGAGAGAATTTGAAATCAGATACGTGCTGTAAAACTAACAATTGACACTGGAAAGTAACTGTTTAGGACTGAATCAACCCAGCAGATAGACCTTCAGAGACAAAAAAATTTAAAAAATCTTGAAAATTGCAAGATATATGCAACTGTATTGATGTACAGTTGCGTGTATACGCGACTGTGCCTAAGGAAACCTGCGTATATGTGGGTTAACTTAAGGAAACATGTGTATATACGCCTCTGTAAACAAGAAAAACAATGTATATAAAATATTTCAAGAAAAAATAAAAAAAACAGTCTGAAGAAACTGACCAAACTTACAATTCAAGTTCCTACAGGAACAGACTACACAACAACAACAAGCAAACAAACAGTTGAGCCCTGATTGGCTTGAACACACCCAAACTAGGAACAACAATAATGTTGTCCCCAACGGAGTCACCAATTCTGTTAAGGGAAAAGTTCCCCTAGGGTCTTGGGCTGATACCCTAGTAGACTGAAAGTTGTCTATACAGAGAAACACACATTCCATACAGCCATAATGCTAATATAAGCAAACTCTACGATAAGGGGCGTACCTGAGGTCCTACATTTGAGAAGGTCCTTCCAGGGTCCAAACCCTTCTTGGAGTTCATTTTGCTCCTTTGATCTGTAAAACAATCAATTCAAGAAAGTACAACAGTATATGGACTAAACATTATAAAGAAACCATCTTCATATTATAAAGAAAGATAGTTAGTTATGCAATTAAACAACCATTCATACATGAATTCTAACATGAATATCATAAACATGAAGAAGATTTATATCAGGAACAGAGACATGTGTTTCTTTTATTATAGACAAATAAAGTACAGAAAGGAATAATTTCACCTAAGTCGTCCTTTCGTAGGCTCCAAGAGGAACCGACCTTCGGATTCGTCCAGTCTCAAGCCTTTAACAAACTCCTTCCATGACTTACTCCATGATATCACAAGTAGTAGATGGACCTCATCACACAAGGAAAAAAGGGTTTCCTGTAAAAATGGGGGAAGTGCAGGAGGCACTAGGATCTTCAGACCTGGTCAGGGAAATCTCAGCATAATAACCTTTCTCTCTCTTCTCTCCTCCCTTAGGCCTTCCCATTGAAGCCTTTTTATACTTCTCCCAAAGTAGTTTTTTAGTTGGGAATTAGTTGGGAACAGTTGGGCCACAGGCACTAACAGGTGATTAGCAGGTAAAACCCGCGATCTTCGCCCAAAATTAAGGAGATTTTTTTTTTTTAAGTGTTTTAAGACATATACGCAGGTTGGGTATACACAGACCCGCGTATACACACGTTTAGCTCAGGGCAATGTCGCGTATAGGGAATAAAACACTGTTTTTTAAATTCTGGACCAGGTTTGGAAGGAGGGGTTGCCCTAGGCCATGAGTGCAGCATCACAAACCCCAAGAGTGAGATTTGGAGCTATAACAGTAGGGTGCATCATGGCTTGTCTTTATTTTATACATTTGGGAAGCTAGGAAATATGGTGGTTGGTTGGTTGATTGGGGTGAATCATTACCTTGGGCACTTGAGCATTGCCACGGGGGATTCACTGGGGGAGAAATACCATACCACGTGTGTTCATATTGGGGGACATATATTGAGAAAAAAATTACACAATATATTGAACATATATTAGGGGGTAAAGAGATTTTATATTGGCATGTATAAAAAATGGAGCTGAAAGTTAATGAAAAAATATAAAGGGGTTTAAAAATTGTTAATGAAAATATGGATACCAACAATATCTAGTGAAAGTAGGGGTTTTTAAATTTGAGAAAGTGTATTGGGTTCATATTTGTAGGGGGGCTTAAATAATTTGACTTGTAGAGGTATTTTCTAATATGTAGTTGAATTAGGGGTATTGTTTAGTATGTCATGAACGCACGTGATATTTCAAAGGTTCATTGTGTGAAGCCCCCATGAGTGTTGCAAGTGATTTGGCTTCCAGTGGTGCATGGGTATGGAATTTTTAGAAAAAAAGAAAGCTTGACTAGACATTTATTTGTGTGGCCCTATTAGTCTAGGAAACCTCTGCATTCTAGGATGAGCTCTGTTTGAATCCCTTGGGGAGGTCGACGAGTTTCACCTTCTCAGGGGTTAGGTTGGGTAGCAAAAAAGTGAATATTTTCTTGCATGATTTGGTGGTATCTATGGTGGATGGAAGGGGCCTCCTTGGTAATAAGCTTTTGTATTGGGGGTCGTCGAAGTTTGAGGCCCCAAGGGTGATGGAGGGGCCTCCCTAGTTGTCTCTGCGGACTAGTTGGCATACTGGTGAGCTTCCTTTCTTAGTCAAGAATACCAAAGGGAGGTGTTGAATATGTACCCTCAATTAGGTTGGTTGTGTCATGGATTGGAGTTGAGGGGTTTTTAAGCGATACTGCAACATAATGAGCAGGGCCAGGGAGAATTTGTGGACCCCTCTTTATATCAGTCTTTTCCCTCAGTGGTAAAGACTCCCTTGTCGAAAAGCAATGTGAATATCATTTGAGAGTTGAGTATCTCATTGGATAAGCTCAATCGGTCCTCACAAGATGACCATAATGGCATTTTAGATTTCATGAATCACATTTAGCGAAACTTCTGGGAGATGCATGATAGATTGGTCTATTTATGGAGAAGGTAACGATGCATTCAGGAAAGGCTCAACCATATAGAAACCAGGCTGACTCATATGGAGGGGCATGTTCATTGTGAATTCAATCCCCTGCCATCCCCTGACTCGGGTCTAGATCACCCTGTCTCGGTAAATTTTGAAGATGTATGATGATAGTTGGTTGTCTTTTGGTCTTATTAGGTTTTTGGCTCTTTTTGGATCTTAGTTTATGTAAACACATGTCATTGTGGAATTTTTATTTATATATGGGCATGCATCTATTGACCAATAAATCTAGTAAGAGTGAGGCTAATAGATTTTTGGGAAATCCAACTGGAAAATGTAATATTTTAAAATAATAAAAAAACCTTGATTCACAAAAAGAAGAAGAAGAAGATTATAAGTTTTTATTTTTTAAATTGTAAACATATTAATGATTTATAATTATTTGAAACAACTACATTTATAAATATTATGAGATGGAAATTTATAACTTTGTAACACGATCCTCTCCATTTAACCAATTCCACATAAGAGGTAGAACATATTTTCAATAATTCAAATCAATTAAGTGTGGGGAAAAACCCGTAGAAGCATCATTCCATCATTATGCACAAAATTTGGATAATAGTAACTTTTAATCATTTTTGAAATGTATTAAATTTTATAGTTTATAATTGATTTATTATCAAATTTTGTCTATAGATTTTCATTTTCATTTTTTTTAAGATTGTAAAATTTATTTTAATTTAGTTGTGAAATGGTTATGAGTATAACCATTTGCATTGTTATCCATTATTGCAACCTAATTTATCATCGTTATTCAAGGAAAATCATGCCACTTGAAATGAATTATTGGTGACCCATGTGGGGGCATATTTCACTTGTGCAATATGTCTATAAGTATTAGGTCATTGACCTATTTCTTTACATTCAAGGAAGACAAGCTCTTAGACAATAAAAGCAATTTTAAGTCTTACTCCAAGATCATAATATGGTCTTAGCCTAGATAATATTTGCAGGAATGTGAATGTCCCTTATGGTCATTGCGAAGGTCATTTTTAATAAAATAATGTAGTTTTTGTTAATGTTCATATTAATCTATGTTGTATCAATTACTTTAGCCCAATTCCAAACTTCAATTAGCAATATTTCCAATTACAATTAGTCTTTCCATTCATCAATAGTAATTGAAGATATAACAATATCCAATGACAAAGAAGACAATCAACACATCAACAAGAGACACCAGATTTGGTCAAAGACCAGGGAAAAACCCCACTAAGGGGAAAACCCTTTGAAATTCTTCTTTTATTAGATTGTCATAAAATGTTCAGCAGAGAGTACAATGAGCCCAATACAATATGATCAGTAATACAACCCAACAACTTTAGAAACCAATTTACAGTGGAAGAATATATGAGAGACAACTTGATTCAGACTTCAGACAGCTTCAGAAAACTTCGGAGGATGGTCAATTGTAGTCAAACCCCTGGACTCTCCTTTCAAGTTAGCATGCATGCGTTCGAAGCTTCCTGGACACTATGTTTCCCATAGCATGCTTGCATCTAGGGATGAAATTTCCCAGTTCTGTGCCGACCTCCAGAGTAGAAACCCTAATTTTATGCGAGCTTCGGATTTGAGACTTCGGACCTCTGTACAACCTTTTCCTTTGCCAATGTGTCGAACCAAATTAGATAGAAGAGAAGAAGATGCTTGATGTTGTGATGTCCAAATGAGCTTCTAAGTCACTTGTATTTATAGGCTTCTAGGGGTATCCAACAATGTCCATTTTATGTTGAGTTCGACATGTCCAAGTGTGCATGAAAGTGAAGTTGACCTGATCCAATATCCATGAGTGGGTGCACAAAATAAAAAACCAACTTTTTCTTATCTGAACAAGATGATATTTAGGTCAATTTTGGTCCTCTTGAAAAGAGGAAATCAATGCCATCATCATATCCATCAAATGAGTAGTCCAAAGTGGAATTTGACCGCAGTTGCATATTTTTAACACTCCCTCTTAACTAGGGAGAATTCCACCTGCAAAACTTGTCCGTCGATTAACGTGTCATCCTATCATCATGTGTACAAATATGCTCAACTCTATCTATTGAAACATTCTCAAATCTAAAGAGGAAGAATCATGGGGAAAAAAAGCTACCATCCTCTATCCATCGGGATACAACCCGAAATAGCTATTAGCGGGCTACTACCCGGAATATCTGTCGGTGGGTTACTACCTAGAAATATCTATCATCAATTTACTACCCAGAAATATGTCATTAGGTTACTACTCAGAAATATGTCATCAGACTATTACCTAGAAATATTTCATGGGGGAGCTACAACTCAACACATCAAGAAATAGGTGATGTAGGTGAGCTACTACTCAACCCATCCTATTGCTCATTGATCTTCCCAAATATGAACCTTAAGAGTCATGTGGTAGAACACCTACGTCATAATCCTAGCTTGGGCAAGATACCTGACTTACCAAAGGTAAGCATCTCACGCCCCCAAGCCTCCTCACTCGTTGGCTAGACAGGGAGGGATAATCCCAACCAGCCCATCTTGTGGGTATGATGCCAACTGGGGTATACTCTGCAAAGACCAAAATAGGGTAAGCTACTACTCCAACCCTATGGGTAATAGATAGGGGTGATACCCTATTTTCCAGAGTTCCCTTAACCCTAGGAGCCCTCTATCTCAATTCCTTACCCTGGGAGCTCAAACAGGGTGGAAGAGTATGGATTAGTGTCCTCGATCAGCGATGCCCCTTATCAGGAGGGGTCACATCCATTAGTCCAAGCTACTCTATGAAGACTAAGAACTTCCCTTTCGACAAAGCCTTGGTGAGAATATCTGCAATCTGCTCATCTGTCGATATGTGATGGAGTCGACTGACTCCTCTTTCACCATATAACGAATGAAGTGGTATCAGATGTCTATGTGTTTGGACTTTTCATGGAACACATGATTCTTTGCCAGATGGATTCCACTCTTTTTGTCGCAATATATCACTTTAGTGTCTAGGAACTTCTCAAATAGCTCTCTAAAGAGCTTCCTCAACCAAAATTCTTCGCAGCTAGCCATGCTAGCGGCAATATTCTCTGCCTCGGCGGTACTCAATGATACAGACTTCTATTTCCTCCTCATCCAAGATATCATGGAATATACAAGACTAAAACAACATTCTGACATACTCTTTCTGTCAATAACATTTCCCACATAGTCAGCATCGGTGTATCCATGAAGTCGAATATATTTGGCAGAGTATCTCAAACCAAGTGTAATTGTCCCTTGCAAATATCTCAAAATTTGTTTGGCAATGGTCCAATGTGCATGGAGAGGCTCAGTCATGAATTGAATCAACGTGTTCACTACATAGCATATGTTTGGATGGGTGTTCACAAGGAACATCAGAGCCCCAATCAACTGTCTATACTCGGATGGATTCACCAAATAGGGTCCTACAACTTCTCCACATAACTTCTTGAAGTTCATTTCCATCAGTGTGGGTAGGGACTTGCATTCTATCATTCCAAATATTTCCAACAACTTCACAACATATTTTCCTTGTGAAAGGAAAATCTCACCTGGCCTTTACCACTCCTCAAGGCCTAGAAAATAGTGCATGAGTCCAAGGTCCTTCATCTGTAATTCAAAGGATAGCTCCCTCTTACACTCAATCATCAGAGGCTCACTACACGTTAGGAATAGATCGTCAACATATAAAACCAAAATTAGCAGCATACTTTGGACTACCTTGAATTAGAGCTTGGGATCAACATTGCTTCTTGTGAATCCCAACTTCACCAAATAACTATCTATGTGGGCATACCATGCTCTTGGGGCTTACTTAAATCCATACAATGCCTTCTTTAATCTACAAACGTGTGTCTTTCGATCTCCTACTTCAAATCCCTGTGGTTGTTCAATGTATACTTCTTCTTGTAGCATGCCATGGAGGAATGCGGTCTTTACATCCATTTGATGAAGGGTCCATCCTTGACTTGTAGCAAGGGAAACTATCGAACGAATGGTTTTATATCGAGCCATAGGTGCAAATATATCATCATAATCTTCTCCCTCTTTCTGGGAGAATCCTCGAGCCATGAACCTTGCCTTTTATTTTTCAATGCTTCCATCAATTCCATGCTTGATCTTGAATATCCACTTCGAAGTTACCACAAATTTATCCTTCGGTATTGGCACAACATCCCATACATTATTCTTCATAATAGATTCATATTCCTTGGCCATAACATCTTTCCAAACTTGTTCTTTTACGAGTTCTTTGAATGTGGAAGGTTCAACTTGAATCATAGTGCTCATGGCTGCACATATCCCTGGTACCTACATGGCTCCTTCCTTTCTCTAAACGATCTTTGAATGGGCACATGAGTATTAGCATCTTGAAGAGTGTCATAGAGCTAAAGTGGTCTCTTCCTAGTAGGAGCATTACTAGGAGGAGAATCTAAGGGATCCATGGGCTCCATGGGATCATCAACAATATCAGTCTTGGATTTGGGTACAAACAGGCCATCCAAGATATCCATATCACCACTCTTCTCGAGAGGAGGAGGTGAAGGAAGGTCTTTTTCTTTTCCAAGAGCGACATCTTCATCGAATGTAACATCCCTGCTAATTTCAATCTTCCTTTCACCAGGAATATATATTATAAATGCTTTAGAATTTTCAAAATACCCAACAAGCGTACCTTTTCTTCCTGTAGCTTCCAATTTGTTCCTTTTGTCCTTCAGTACATGGAAATATTCAAGATATCCAAATATGCGGAGATGACTAATATCGGGCTTCACACCTATAAATACTTCTTTGAGAGTTTTTTTTTCCAAAGCTTGATGAGGCACCTTATTTTGAACATATACAACAACTTGTGAAGCTTTGGCCTAAAGAAATTTAGGAAACTTTTGATCATGGAGCATTGCTCAAGTGGATTCTACTATAGACCTGTTCTTCCTTTCAGCTAAACCAATTTTTTTGGGAGTATATGGCACAATTTTTTCCTTCTTGACACCTTCCTTTTTGCAAAAGTCAATGAATTCATTTGACATGTATTCTCCACCATTATCAGACCTAAATATTTCGATCTTCTTCCCTGTTTTATTTTCAACCAATTCTTTGAACTCCCTAAATGTTTCAAAGAACACATATTTCATTAAAATTAGAAAAAAATTACTACAATGTCATCAGTAGAATTGAGTTTTTTTTTGTTATTTTGAAATTCGAGATCGACTATTTAATTCCAAATTTAATCAAATATGTGTTAAAGGCTTCATCCTTATGCTTCAAAAAGTATATCCATGTATTCCTTGAAAAGTCATCAATGAATGTGATGTAGTAGAGATATCCACTAATAGAGTGCATGGGCATCGATCCACATATGTTAGAATGAATGAGATGGAGGATGTTAGTGGTATTGTTTTCACTAGAGGGGAATGGTCCCCTTGTCATTTTTCCACTAGCACATCCCGGACATACTCCATCATGTTGAGCTTGAACCTTTGGAATCCCTGAGACCAAGTTCTCTAATTTCGGAAGAGCATCATAATGAAGATGAGCCAACCTTCGGTGCCATAATTCGCTTATATGATTTGTATTATGAACCAATGCTAGTAGTGGTCTTCCAGTGACCCTATAGAGTCCTTCATATCTTGTTCCCAAAGTGAATGCATATTTCATAAGTGATCCAACGGTCCAAGTAAGAACCTTTCCTTTGATGAAAGCAACCCTCATCCCTTTGTCTTCCAAAGCAGATATTGATACCAAATTCTTCTTTAACCCAGGCACATACATTACATCATGTAGTACAATAGATTCCCTCGAATTAAAATGAAATTTGATGGATCCAAAACCTTTAACGGGATGAGTGGAGTTGTCTCCAAGAATGATGTTCAAATTCGGCTCGTTCTCTACCAAATTAGAGAGAAATTCCTTGTAACCAGAGAAGTGATGAGTGGCCCCAACTATCCCACGAATCTAGAGGAGATGAACTAGTAAGATCGGAAATAAGAATGTATTCAGATTGATTCAGAAAATTACTTTCATTCCTGGATAATTTTGACTTCTTTTGTGGATGATGATATTCTTCATGGTCACTTGGAGAATCCCTTCTTCTTCTATATGATGATATTCTTCATGGTCACTTGGAGAATCCCTTCTTCTTCTATCATTTCTCCCATTATGGTCATTCCTTCTGTCATCTCTCCTTCTTTGATCATTAAACCTATTGTTTTTTCTTCTAGTATTATATCGTGGTCCATTATTCTTCTTGGGGCAATCTCGAGCATAATGCCCCTTCTTATGACAATCGTAGCATTCAATGTTCACATATTCCTTTCTTCCACCAGAATTTCAAGGAGGAGGCTTTCTTGAATTTCATGGACCTCTTTTCCCTTTCTTCTTCTTCTTGTCATGAGTGATGTATGTAGCGCATTCTCCTTCTTTGTGCTTTTGAATCCTTCCTCTTCCTATCATCCTTGACTCTTCTTGAGTGAGATTTCCAAAAAATTCATCAAATGAAGGGAGGAAATTTGTGCTCTTTATAGTAGTGATGAATGTTTCCCAAATAGAGGGGATACCTCTTAGAGTCACAACCACCAGTTCCCTGTCCGACACAACTTCTCCAACTCTTAGCAATTGATCTCTAATACATGAGATCCCCATTATGTAGGATTGTATGGACTCTCCTTTGTTCATCTTGGTGTCATTGAGTTGATCTTTCAAGGCGATGATTTCATTCAAATTATTGATCTCAAACATGCCAACTACCTTATCATACATGTCTTTAGACCTACTCAAGTTTCCAACATATGCAAGTAGATTATCTTGTAAACCATCAGCTATAATTTGTTTTTCTTTCAACTCACATTTCTTGTATTTGTTCTTGGCAACGGTGGATGAATTCTCTGGAGGCTCAGGTACCTTTCCTTGAATGTAATCCAAAACATCATTGTTATCAGCAATGGTCTCCAACCTAACTTTCCATGTAGAAAAATTAGACGAGTCACCCAACTTCTGATCAGTCTTGAATAAGGAAGTAATCTTGACTTTGACTAGATTGGTTCTTTCAACTTTCCAAAGATGAGTGATTCAAGGCTTGTCTCCTTTTGGGATTTTCCTTCACCTTAGCTATGATACCGTGTTAATTTTTAGATTGTTCTATGTTGTATCAATTACTTTAGCCCAATTCCAAACTTCAATTAGAAATATTTCGAATTACAATTAGTCTTTCCATTCATCAATAGTAATTGAAGATAGAATAATATATGCAATGACATAGAATACAATTAAAACATCAACAAGAGACACCAGATTTGGTCAAAGATCGGGGAAAAACCCCACTAGGGGGAAAACCCTTTGAAATTATTCTTCTATTAAATTGTCATGAAATGTTCAACAGAGAGTACAATGAGACCAATACAATATGATCAATAATAAAACCTAGCACCTTTAGAAACTAGTTTACTGTGGCAGAATATATCAGAGACAACTTGATTCAAACTTCAGACAACTTCAGAAAACTTTGGAGGATTGTCAAATGTAGTCAAGCCCATAAATGCTCCCTTCAGGTTAGCATGTGTGCGTCCAAAGCTTCCTGGATGTTGTCTTTCCATAACATGCGTGTATCCAGGGACGAAATTTCCTAGTTCTATGCCAGCATCTAGAGAAGAAACCCTAATTTTGTGCAAGCTTTGGATATGAGACTTTAGACCTCCATAGGACCTTTTCCTTCGCCAATGTTCTGGACCAAATCAGATAGAAGAGAAGAATATGCTTGATGTTGTGACGTGCAAATGAGATTCTAGGTCACTTGTATTTATAGGCTTCTAGGGGTGTCCAACAATGTCCATTTGATGTTGAGGTTGATCTATCCAAGTGTGAATGAAAGTGAAGCCGACCTGATGCAATATCCATGAGCGAGTGGAAAAAATAAAAAACCAACTTCTGCTTATCCGAACGAGGTGGTATTTAGGTTGATTTTGGTCCTCCCGAAAAGAGGAACTCAATGCCATCATCATCTCCATAAAATGAGTAATTCAAAGTTGAAGTTGACCATAATTGCATATCTTTAACAATTTTTAGTAACATATGACCTTTGTCTCATATATAAAACTAACTCTTCTATATATATATATATATATATATATATATATATATATATATATATATATATATATATATATATATATATATATATATATCTATATATATATCTATATCTATATATATATATATATATATATATATATATATATATATATTTCTTTTATTTAAATTATAATAATTAATAAATCATATGTAAATTGAGTGAAGTTCATTATACAACTAGTACGAATTGTGTTGTACTAGGAAGTTTTGTTGCCTTTGCTGGGTAAGCATTGACACTGGCTTGCTTTTTATGTTTGAATGTCTCTTTGTCATGTAGGCATTACTGGGACCCCAAACTCTATCCCAACTAGTTGCATTGAGAGGCGCATTCTACAACCAAGTATGAGGGTGGTGTGTGATTCTGTTCGTGCTCAATCTTGAGTTGATATTCCCTTTTTAAAATAAAAATAAAATATACTCTAAATATAAAAAAATGTCGGCTCTAATAAAATCATAAATGAATATACATATTTGGGATAATTGTAAGAATAAGTAAATTATATTTTAATGTACTTTCAATAATTTGTTCATTTTAAAATAATATTTAAAATTTTAATCAATTGGCAAATCATAATATGAGCTTAAATGTTACACGTTGTATGATTGAATTAGTTTGATAACTGTTAGATATTGGTTAAATTATTTTTGATGGTATATTATTATTAAATAATAGATAATATTACAAGATAATTTAGAAATGAAAAATAATTTAAAATGTTTTAATTATCACATTATATACTCAATTAAGAGAATTATATAGATTATCAATTTCAAGAGTTTAACATATCACTTTAAGAGATTTGAATTTTGCTAGTGAAGATAAAAGCTATTGTTGGAAATAATACTGAGAGGGGGGGTGAATCAGTATTATCTAGTTCTTTTTAATAAATCTTCCTTATTTATACTTTTGAATTATTCTTGTATGTCAGTACCATAAAACAATGAGCATGAACAAAAATAGATAGTCACACCAAAGAACACCAGATGTAAGGTGGAAACCCAATGTGGGTGAAAACCACCTGCTGCAATATGTCTCTATCTTCTTTCAATTAGAAACTCCTTTTACAATGATTTTGTAATGGTGTAGTCCTTTACCAGTACGCAGGCTGCAACCTGCAGAGAGCTACAACTCTCTCTCGTTTTCCAGTCTCTCCTGGAAGGGAGCTACAACCCCCTACTTCTTTTCTTTCAAGGACCACTTTTCATAAATTTTCAAACTGGATCCATGAACATCAAATGATCATCAAGTACAAGTAAATCACCTAGTCAACTGCAGTAACCAGATCAATAGTAACAGAAAACTAAACCCAGAACACCTTATCAACAGAGAAAAGTCAGTCAAATAAAAGCCTTAAGATAGGTACGCAATTTTTCTTTATCTGGAATGCGTTGCTACGCACTTCGACTTCTGCACCTCTGCGTATCCCCGCAGAGAGCCTTGAGCTGCACTACGTATCCACGCACTGTTCCTTTAAACGCGCCGCGTACCTTCACTGTGCCCACGCACCCACTGCTTCTATCGCACCGCGTACTACTACTGTGGCCACGCACTCTAAGATGCTATCGCGCTGCGTATCTACGCACCTGCGGCTTCTGTAGCGCCGCGTACTTTCACTGTGCCTACGCACCTGAACCTCTGTCGCGTTGCGTACCCACGCACTGCGCCTTCTTCTGCTCTGCGTACCCACACACTACGCCTTCTTCTGCTATGCGTACCCACGCACTTGCACTGTTAATCACCTACGTACCTCTGATTAGGGCCGAATTGGCAGTCCCCCAGTGTGCCACCGATAGTCAGATGCCCAGATCTGATCATGCGCTCGAGAGATCACACTTCATAGATTTACTTTCAACTTCACTTTTATATAGATCAAGCTTTTAAACCGATAACCCAATATTTCAGATCTTAAGATATTCAATTTGCAAAAGATGCCTTAGCCAAGAGATCTCCTTCCCTATTTATAGTCAAGCCCTTATTCACACCATGGGACAAAACCATTAATAACCAATACAAGGGATCCAAACCGGGGCAAAATTAGATCCTATACCACGGGCCAAAACCATAGAATCAGGAATGGCGGGCTAAATACCACGGGCCAAACATAAGAAACCCCACGTGAGCGCGCTTCTCTGCCTTGAAGTGAGTGAACTGGGGGTACGCACCTCAT
This sequence comes from Pinus tabuliformis, assembly GCA_031772625.1. NCBI lineage: Eukaryota > Viridiplantae > Streptophyta > Pinopsida > Pinales > Pinaceae > Pinus > Pinus tabuliformis. Next base: position 1,483,001,217 of record CM062816.1, on the reverse strand, counting down.
GAACGGTTAACCTGCGTGTATGCACGCACTTCCTGGCCGGCATACCTGCGGGTACGCACCTTTTGAACCATTCACCTGCGTATCTCTTAATTTCCAACATTTTGAGAGCCTGATCAGAGCATTGCCACTTGAGGGTGTTGCCATCAAGTACAACATCTGTAACATAGAGCCATACCAGAATCATAATGCCAACAATCTCCCCCTTTGGACTTGATGGCAACCTCAAGATCCTCAACGTCATTCTCCCCCTTTGACATCAAGGGCAAAGGGTTATGCTCCCCCTAAGAACATGCTCCCCCTGACTATAAACCAGATCTGCAAAGAAGAACCATAATCCACCAAACACCATAAATGACCATGAAAGAGATAGAGACATATTGCAGTAATATTCAGACCAGCATCCATGATCTCCTTCTGTACGTCCTCCATAATGCCAACAATGCATTATATGCTCTCCCTGAACCTATGCCATTCGATCTTTGACCAATCCACAACCCAGCACATGTACACATATGCCCCAGATGAGCCTTGCGTACAACCAACCATCAGAAGAGATTCAACAACAAGATGATGCATCAACAACCCCCAGCTTTTGCCTGAGGTATTCAAAGGTCTCCCTGGGCAATGGTTTGGTGAGTATATCAGCAACTTGTTCCTTAGAAGGAACATATTCCAACTTTACCTTTTGTTCAAGTACTTGTTCCCGGAGAAAATGATACTTGATTGGTATGTGCTTGGTCTTTGAATGCATGACTGGGTTCTTTGAAATACTGATTGCACTTGTATTATCACATAAGATGGGGATGGGTGGTATACAAGTGATTTGAAAATCCTGCAAGGTCTGCATCATCCAAAGGAGTTGAGTGCAGCAAGATGTAGCAGCAACATATTCCGCTTCAGCTGTAGACAAGGCAATCGAACTCTGTTTCTTGCTGAACCAAGATACTAATCTGGAACCCATAAAGAATGCACCACCACTTGTGCTCTTCCTGTCATCCACGCTTCCGGCCCAATCTGCATCTGTATAAGCATGAAGTGTGAGATCTGTATCTCTAGGATACCATAAGCCATAGTTTTGAGTTCCTTGAAGATATTTGAAGATTCTCTTTACTGCCTGAAGATGAGTTTCCTTTGGATTTGCCTGAAATCTTCCAACTATTCCTACTGCATGCATTATGTCTGGTTGGGTACCTGTCAAATAAAGTAGACTTCCAATCATAGATCTGTAGGTTGGTTGATGCACTGCTGCTGATTCATCATTTGCACTGAGGTTACATCCTATGACCATGGGTGTACATACTGGTTTTGCATCTTCCATGCCATATTTCTTCAAAATCTGCTTGAGATACTTGGTTTGAGACAAAAAGATCCCTCCTTCCTTTTGTTGGATTTGAAAACCAAGAAAATATGTCAGTTCTCCCAGCAAGGACATTTCAAATTCTTTCTGCATTACCAAGGCAAAGCTTTGGCTCATAGCTTCTTCATTGCTGCCAAAGATAATGTCATCTACATACACAACAAGTATTAGCAATTTGTCGTTTTCAACTTTTATATAAAGATTGCTATCTGCTGATCCTTTTGAAAAGCCTTGTTGATGAAGATATTTGTCCAAACGATAGTACCAAGCCCTTGGAGCTTGTTTGAGACCATAGAGAGCCTTTTTCAATCTGCATACAAGATTTGGATCATTTCCAAGAATGAAACCATCTGGCTGCTCAATGTATACTTCTTCTTCCAAGTCTCCATTCAGAAAGGCTGATTTCACGTCCATTTGAAATAATTTGAAGTTTTGAAAGCTTGAGAGAGCAAGGAACATTCGGATGGCCTCAAGTCTTGCAACAGGAGCAAAAGTTTCTTCAAAATCTATTCCTTCTTGCTGCGCATACCCTTTACAAACAAGTCTGGCCTTGTTTCTATTACTTCTCCATTTTCATTCAATTTATTTTTGAAGACCCATTTTGTCCCTATAACATTCTTATCCTTTGGTCTAGGAACCAACTCCCAAGTGTTGTTCTTTTCGATCTGCTCAAGTTCTTCATCCATTGCTTTGACCCAACATTCATCTTTGCATGCCTCTTTCACATTTTGTGGTTCGGTGGAAGAGAGTAATGCCAAATAGCTTGAAGCTTCTGCAATTGTTCTTCTTGTTTGTACACCTGCTTCTTTCTGCCCCAAAATCTGAGATTCTGGATGATTCTTCTGAACATATCTAGATGGAGTCTTCTCTTCTATCCTTATCTGCTCCTCTGGTTCTTCTTGAGGTTCTTCTTCTTCATCATTCTGTCTTTGAGGGTAGTCTTCATCTTCTTCGATATCTTCATGATTTACTTGCCTAGGAATGTATCCCTTCTCATCAACCACTACATCAATGTTGTCAACATTTCTTCCAAGTCTTTTATTGTAGCACTTGTATGCTTTGCTGTGTGGAGAATAACCAAGAAGAATGCCTTCATCTGCTCTAGGTTCAAGTTTGCCAAGTTGCTCATTAGTATTCTTAATATAGCATTTGCTCCCAAATATCTTGAAGTGCTTTACCGAAGGAGTCTCACCATACTAGAGCTCATGAGGAGTTTGAGTGTTGTTCACCCGGACATTTGTTTTGTTGAGAATAACAACCGCAGCATATGCAGCTTCACCCCAGAAAGTTGCGGGAGTTCCAGACTCATCAAGCATAGCACGAGCCATTTGTTGGACTGTTCTGTTCATTCTTTCCACTACTCCATTTTGCTGAGGAGTTCTAGCTGTAGAGAATTCTCTTCTTATCCCATGTTCTTCACAGAAATTGAAAAATTCATTTGAGGTAAACTCCCCACCTCTGTCGGATCTGAGGCACTTAATTTTGTATCCTGATTCATTTTCAACCAAGGCTTTAAAGGATTTGAATTTTTCGAATGCTTCATCTTTGTGCTTCATAAGTCCTAACCAGACAAACCTGGAGAAATCGTCAATGAATAATATCAAGTATTCTTCTCCTCGAGGTGTCCTTTTCCTGAATGGTCCACATACATCTGTATGTACAAGCTCAAGAGGCATGCTAGCTGATCCTTCCTTCTCTGGAAAGTTAGTTCTGGTTTGCTTTCCAAACTGACATGATTTGCATATGGTGTTGTCTGGAATTTTGATATCTGGAAGACCGCGAACTACCTGATATTTGCATGCTTTCCTTATTTGTGAAAAGCTTAGATGCCCCAACCTCTGGTGCCATAACCAGTGTTCATCATCCTTGCTTAGATAACATTGTTGTTGTCCTTCTTCAAATATGTATAGATTATTTGGAGTTCTTTCACCTTTGATCACCGTTTTGCCTGTATCAAGATCACGAACAAGACATCCATTTGATCTAAATATCACCTCGGTTCCTTGATCACACATCTGGCTGACACTCAGAAGATTATGCTTCAATCCATCAACATACAAAACATTTCCAGCTTTGACCTTTTCTTTTAACTGAGCAGTGCCTTTTCCTTTTATAGCTGCAGGAGTATCATTTCCAAAAGAAACTTTCTTTCCCTTTTCTAAAGCAGAATATGATTCAAGTTTTTCTTTATCACCTGTCATATGCTTCGAACATCCACTGTCAATGTACCATAGATTTTCCTGTCCCTCTGCATAAAATGCTATCCCACATCTTTCTATTTGTGGTTCCTTTATTCTCCATGTTTTGGTGCTTGAGGCATGTTCCTTTGTCTGCTGAAACCTGCTCCTGCATTCAGAATCTTCATGACCAAAGTTATTGCAAATAGAACATTCAACTTCATTTTCAAGAGCCAAAAATTTGTTATAGGTCCTTTTTGTAATCCCGGTCATACTTCTTTGTTTTTGAGCTTATCTAGTCATGATTGTTTTATATGCAACACATTGAGCTGCTTTGTGACCAAAGTTATGGCAAGAGAAGCATTGTCCATTGAAGAAACTTCTGCGGTTATTAAATCTTCCGGCCAAATGATTGTAATTTCTATTGTCATCCATTCTTGAAGCAAATTGAGAGGATTTTACCTGTGGCTGGTTGTAGCTTTTGTTCATCCTTAGGACGGATTGCCCCTGGTTCACCTGATAGTCTTTGTTTGATGTAATTCGTCCCTACTTTACCTGGTGATCTTCATTGTGCTTTTGCTCATTCCTTCTTGCTGCATCAAGATAACTCTTTGAGGTGGATGGTTGAGAAGTTTCTCCATTATAGGCCAGACCTGTCTTGTTTAGAGGAGAACGCTGTACATTGATGATCTCATCCAGAGTTTCAGATCCTTTGACAAACTTAATATTAATAGCCTTTGTTTTCTCAATCTCTTTTCTAAGACCAACAATTTCACCTTCTAACTTTTCAAGATATTTTTCTTTTTCATCAATTTGAGATTGTAGGGTGTCAATGATCATATTCTTTTCTTCTATACATGTCTTGAGTCTAGAAATTTCTTCTTAAAAGCTATCCACATCTATAGCATCCATGTAATCATCATCTTCAAATGCCATTAAAAGTTTATAGTCATTACCTCGTTCATCTTCATCACTATTTGATAGACCATCACTATCTTCATGAGTGTAGTAGCTTTTCTTATTTGCATTCTGTTTCTTGTTCCATCTAGCAGGTTCCTTTCCTTTCTCAATCTTATCCTTATGCGGACATTTCGCAGCATAATGACCTACTCTTCCACAAGCAAAACATTTAAAAGGTAACTTATCTCTGAACCTTCCAGTACCCCGTTGAAGATTTCTGACAAAATTTGATTCTTCTTCTTCTTCTGGCACGTGACTTGCTTCATAGTAGTCTCCTTTGCCCGAAGCCTTGAAAGCAGCTTCTCTCCTGTCTGATGGACCTCCCTTTCTCATTTCATAAGCAGTTAGAATCCCGTGTAGCTGAGACATAGTAAGAATTCGTAGATTCTCCTTTTCTTCTATTGCAGACACTTTAGATTCAAACTTGGGGGACAATGATCTTAAAACTTTTTCAACCACAATAGCCTCTTTTATTTCTTCACCCAAGTTTTTCATGTAATTAACAATCTCATCTACCCGAAGAAAATAGCTAGCCACACTTTCATCATTATACATTCTGAGATTCTCATACTGAATCTTGAGGGTTTGAAGTTTAGCATGCTTTACCTGTTCATCTCCTTCGTAGCTCAGTCCCATATTTCCTTTGCGGATTTATATTGCATAACCTTTACAAATTCTGTTTGAGATAAGCATCCCAGCAGAGTATTGACTGCTTTAGCATTTGTTTCATATTTCTTCTTCTCGGCCGAATCTGTAGGAGTAGTTGAAGGAAAAGTGTAGGCTGTATCTATGATATCCCAAACTTCTGTACCAAGAGATTGAAGATAGGCAGTAACTCTTACCTTCCAATAATTGAAGTTTGTCCCATCAAAAATTGGTGGCCTGATTGATGCTTCCCTCTCGTAATTGCTCATGATGAATGATCTTCCTTCAAGCGATCAAGCTTCTCTGAAGGACCTGCTCTGATACCAATTGTTGGAAATAATACTGAGAGGGGGGGTGAATCAGTATTATCTAGTTCTTTTTAATAAATCTTCCTTATTTATACTTTGAATTATTCTTGTATGTCAGTACCATAAAACAATGGGCATGAACAAAAATAGATAGTCACACCAAAGAACACTAGATGTAAGGTGGAAACCCAATGTGGGTGAAAACCACCTGCTGCAATATGTCTCTATCTTCTTTCAATTAGAAACTCCTTTTACAATGATTTTGTACTAGTGCAGTCTTTTACCAGTACGCAGGCTGCAACCTGCAGAGAGCTACAACTCTCTCTCGTTTTCCAGTCTCTCCTGGAAGGGAGCTACAACCCCCTACTTCTTTTCTTTCAAGGACCACTTTTCATAAATTTTCAAACTGGATCCATGAACATCAAATGATCATCAAGTACAAGTAAATCACCCAGTCAACTGCAGTAACCAGATCAATAGTAACAGAAAACTAAACCCAGAACACCTTATCAACAGAGAAAAGTCAGTCAAATAAAAGCCTTAAGACAGGTACGCAATTTTTCTTTATCTGGCATGCGTTGCTACGCACTTCACCTTCTGCACCTCTGCGTATCCCCGCAGAGAGCCTTGAGCTGCACTGCGTATCCACGCACTGTTCCTTTAAACGCGCCGCGTACCTTCACTGTGCCCACGCACCCACTGCTTCTATCGCGCCGTGTACTACTACTGTGGCCATGCACTCTAAGATGCTATCGCGCTGCGTATCTACGCACTTGCGGCTTTTGTAGCGCCGCGTACTTTCACTATGCCTATGCACCTGAACCTCTGTCGCGCTGCGTACCCACGCACTGCGCCTTCTTCTGCTCTGCGTACCCACGCACTGCGCCTTCTTCTGCTGTGCGTACCCACGCACTTGCACTGTTAATCACCTGCGTACCTCTGATTAGGGCCGAATTGGCAGTCCCCCAGTGTGCCACCGATAGTCAGATGCCCAGATCTGATCATGCGCCCAAGAGATCACACTTCATAGATTTACTTTCAACTTCACTTTTATATAGATCAAGATTTTAAACCGATAACCCAATATTTCAGATCTTAAGATATTCAATTTGCAAAAGATGCCTTAGCCAAGAGATCTCCTTCCCTATTTATAGTCAAGCCCTTATTCACACCATGGGACAAAACCATTAATAACCAATACAAGGGATCCAAACCGGGGCAAAATTAGATCCTATACCATGGGCCAAAACCATAGAATCAGGAATGACGGGCTAAATACCACGGGCCAAACATAAGAAACCCCACGTGAGCGCACTTCTCTGCCTTGAAGTGAGTGAACTGGGGGTACGCACCTCATGAATGGTTAACCTGCGTGTATGCACGCACTTCCTGGTTGGCATACCTGCGGGTACGCACCTTTTGAACCATTCACCTGCGTATCTCTTAATTTCCAACATTTTGAGAGCCTGATCAGAGCATTGCCACTTGAGGGTGTTGCCATCAAGTACAACATCTGTAACATAGAGCCATACCAGAATCATAATGCCAACAACTATTCCACCTAATTACTCAAGTTAAATCTAGTTTTGTATATATAATATTCATAATAATAAATAATCTATTTTTAAGATCATGGTTAAGCTAGACACTGAATTGGTGTATGAGACCCCTTTGCTTGTGGGACAAGGGACCCACATCCATGTAGTGATATGGTTGCTAAAGTCTAAGTAGATGTACATACTCTACTAAGATTTTTAAAGATATTAATCATTAGAGTACATGTTATATTTTTCAACGTTGTTATTTTTAATTGTATTTATCCTTTTTTATCAATTTTTAATTATTGGAATTTCAATGGGAAAAACATATCTTTCACTTTAATATCAATATTTTCTTCAAATATGGGAGATTTATATTCGCAAAAATGTTGTAGTAAAGGTATATAGTTTTGAAGTACAAATACCACCTTTATACCAATAAAAAATTCAAAAGGCCAACTATTTTTGTTTTAAAGAGGTCATCTATAAGCAACTTCCAATCTTGTTAGATTCCTAGAAAAGCTACATTCCAAACCTTATTGCATGAGTAAACTCACACAAATATCTTGCACAATAAGAGACACAAAAAATACATATTTACATTGGAGTGTGGGCCTAAATTCTTGTCACCATAGGTTGAGATGAGGATGGGGATTTCTTATTCTTTCTTTCTTTTGTCCAAAACTGTTTTTTGTTCACTAGGTTCCTTGTTATTTCAATTAAATTTATGACATAGGAGCACCTTGCCATATATATATATATATATATATATATATATATGATTTTTCTAAGGAGTACATAAAATTCTAGGAAAAAAAAAGTAATCAGAACTAATTGTATTTGTTTAGAGGGTAGTTAAGATTATCTCCTGTGTTTGAGACAATTCCTCTAAAATTCCCCCAAGTTTATAGGAGATGAATTATTTATTGCAATATCAAGGCCTTTCCTTCCTTGAGAATAAATAGGGATATAATGCACATTATGGGGCAAGAAAGAAATGCCTCAAATCTCATTAGTAAATAGAGTTTGTTAGTTATTTGTGGGTTTTTTCTAAGGTTTTTTTTTGGTGACATGAATTTGGTATCAAAGCCCAGTTTGGTTGTATAATTATTGTGTGTCAAGTGATAAAATCATTGACCGTGTGAAAACTGGTACAAAGAGTGAAGGGTTGACATTGAAGAGAGGTTTCATACAACCCTTGTATCATTTCATGGAGAAACATATACGAGATTTGTGTGAAAGTGTGTAGAGGAACAAGCCATGTGGGAATTATATTTTGAGTTGTGATGATCTTGTTGCATTTAGTAGTGGACATGTGTGTGAAATGTAGAAGAGAAAACATATGTGACTAATGGAGTTGCCTATAGATGGATAGTTGTTCATGAACGGAGCTAGAAATAAACTTTTATGGGGAGTTGTGTGGAGTTGGGAAAGGTAAAACTTTCTACATATGATTAATGATCATGGATTTTTTTTTTTTGCATATGATTAATAAAAAATGTAGTTAAGAATAATTTGGAGATGTTTAGCTGATGAATCCAAAACATTTCGTTATAAGTAGTAGGAAGTATCTGAAATATATACTCCTATACAAACCGTGGTGAAAAAACGAAATTGAAGAAGACATTGGGTGGAAAGAATCCCAGGAAGGGAGTGCGGGTAATTTTTACACCATAAGCTACCCCAATATCTGAGGAATGTATTGATACAATAGATCCAAAGGTTTTTGAGGGACAACAAAATGAAGAGAAAGAAGAAGAATTTGTAAAAGAACATACCTTGGCACCTGAAGTTCATGTTGTTCCACCCGAATCAAAGGAAACTTAGGAAAAACAAAAATAGGAGGAGCTTAAAAAGGAACAAGAGTATGTCTCTTTACTAGGTAAGTCTGAAACTAACCTCCTTATCAAAAAAATATAAATTTAAGGAGGAAAATGAGAATTTAAGGAAACAACTTACCATGGTTGAAGGGAAGCTTTAGTATAGAAAACAGAATGGATTAGAAACCTTGGTAGAAGTGGCATAACTAATTTCAGCTATATTATGTGATGGATGTAAGGGAGTGTTGGAGGAAGAAAATTGTGAAAGGCCAACCACTATTTCGGTTAGAATTCAAGTTGGAGAGCAAGATGAAGAATTCCAAATCGTTGTTCCAAAAGAACCTGCAGAATATGTTGTTGTTACACAAGAACCAATAGTTGAAGTAGAGTGGGATGGATATGTTGGGACGTGAAATCATGCATATACTTAAGTTGCGGGGAGATATTGGGATGTGAAATTGGCATCTTTTTACAGACATTTTCCTACATTTTCTTTACCTTTTATTTTTTATTTTTAGGACCATACTCTGCCACTGTAACAACCATTATCAACCTAGGTATGTCTACTTTTATATGTCATCCTTATGATTCGATTCTACTTGTAATTTGGCATGATAAATACTATTTCAGGATATTTTTCTCATAAAACTAACAACTGGGTTGTTACAGGGTTTGTGGTCTGTTGAGATGTTGTTACAAGATTATACTTTCTAGTTTTGCCTCACCAAGGACAAAAAAAGGACTCGCTAAGCATTGTTATTACACATGAATATCTATTTTGGAAATTTTGACCTCCTTCAACTAGTTATGAATATCAATTTGGAAAACATCTGGTCAAAACATAGTTCAATTATCAAAGGAGAAGTTTATGGCCAGTGCAACTGAAACGATTAGGATTTTCTATTGATAATTATTGTAATTTGGAAAAGTTGTCACAAATTTGTCTTAACCTTGGAAAGTGTTATCAAATTGTTAATGTGTACTCTCAAATTAGATCACATGAGAATTAAGAGATTCTCATGATGATCTTATCATTGCAATATGAAATTAGAAAGAGTTGTACTCTCTGTCAGTGTGAGATAAACGTATAGAAACAAATAGATAGTGATAGAGGGGGAGAGCACCAATATTGTAATCCTATATGTTTCATTAATGCAATCTCAATCATTCATGGTGCCATACCTTTTTGTTGACTAGTGTGTGTGTTGTGTAGTGTACTAGCCCCTGCTAGGAAGGAAGGGCCTTCCTTCTTAGTAGGGATCACTGGTTAGGAAGGTACTATAATTGTTTGATTTATTTCCTTTTAGTTATAATTCATGTGTGATTGTTGTTACTACTATTATTAGTCATGTTTATGCTTTAATGATTTAAGAATTCTAACCTTCGTATTGTGCAACAACATAGGTCATGGACCGGTTCGTTTGTTAGTCTGAAAGTTATTTAATACCTATTATTGTTTGATGGTGTGTTCATTTCATTTGAATGTGTGTTTTAGAAATTTTTGAGAGAATGGTTTCTAGGAGTGTTGTTCTTTTTTGAATAAGAGTGACAATGTGATAGAGTGGTTTTATTTTGCATTATGTGTTTATTTTTTGAGAGTGTGAACAAGGTTTGAGAGTGTAACAACCACATTGTTGAGTTGGTGAGAGTTTGATTACAATGATTAAGCTTGGCATTAATTAGCACTAGTTGTCATTTTATCTTGCATATATTTTGTGTAATAGCCTTGCAATAACAAAACCTACATGAATTGACAATTAATGTGAAGAGTTGGAAATATTTCTTTGAATTAAAAGAACAGTTGTTCTACCCAATAGCAAGCTGAAGCAAAACCTATACACAACTTTGACATAATGCAAATTGACACAAAACTTGGAATTTTGTATGAAATATGAAGCATAATGATTTAAGTATCAAAGTAAACATATAATGATTCAAAAGTGCGTAAAATAATTAAATAAACAATGTACAATTTGAATCAACCAGATTTTCCAATAAATGAAGCCTTGGCATGCATTTTAGTGAAGCAAGGTAACTTTGGCCTACTTCACAAAAATGCACACCCAACCTTCATTACAAGGCCAAATTGAATTATTATGATTGGAGAGTACTTTTTACTCATAATTAACAATAATTTTGCACATAATATTTTTTGTTGTGCAAGAGTATGCCAAATTAGATTGATTTTGCATGGTTAAAGTGAAGGTTTGTGTGCCTCAAATAAATGAACACCGGGACCTGTACTTAATTGAATGTTTAATAATGATAATTTCAACCTAAATATAAAACCATTTTATGTAACATATGATAGTCATTTTCATAAAGGAAATGTTATACACTAAAATCCAAGTTTGTCAAAATAAGAATTGATCATATTCACCAATGATCACAGTCAGAACAAATATGCATCCCAGGCCAAACCAATTACACTCTTGGAAATGAAATTTTAAATGGGACATGATTGGACAACTACTAAACTTAGGATATAACCTTGCATCATCTTTGACAAATATCCTACATAACTAAGTTTCCCACTTATACACAACTTTCACATAAGGCAAGTCGAAGCAAAACTTAGAATGTTGTATGAAATTCGAAGTATAAATATTTAAGATCAAAGTAAGGATATAACAATGTAAAAGTGTGTGAAATCATTAAATAAACAATCTAATATTTTAATCAATTATATTGAAGCCTAGTCGTGCATTTTAGTGAAGAAAGGCAATTTTGGCTTGCTTCACACAAATGCATGCCCAACCTTCATTTCAAGGCAAATTGAATAATTCAATTTGGAGAGTATATTTTTACTAATAGGTAACATTAATGCAATCAAATATTTTTATTTTTCACATATGTATTTCCATTGTTTAAGAAACTCCTAATTGCATGGATTTCATAGGGTAAAAGGCAGGGTTTGTGTGCCTCAAATAAATGCACACCAGGAATGTTTGGGAACAAGGGGATGGACTAAGAAAAATCAAATTTTAATTTTAATAGTTGAAACTTTTAGTTTCTTGGTTAAAACCCTATAATTAAGTAAGGTTGGATGACCTTATTTTAGTAGTAATTAGGTTTAAATGTTGCCAAAGGATAGGTAAAGAGATAACACCTAGGGTTTACAGGGTAAATTTTATGTTTTTTCTATATTATACCTATTTTTTTATGGTTTTAAGTTTAAGATTAGGACAAGTGACCTAGTTACGGTTTTAAGATAAAAAGGTAAGGAGAATGGAGACAAATAGGACTATTTCTTATTTCTTGTTTGACAATGAAGTCTAAGTAGATCTAGGGTTTCAATGCCACTCATCGATTGGAAAAGTCCTAAATAGGAATTCCCAACACACATGAAAATAGTTACTAGAATTCTAGGGTTTGAGATAATGAAGGATTTTATGGGATTCACTATCAACTAGGGCCTTTATACAGTAATTATGTATTTAAAGTCTAATTGGGTGCTAACATGCCATGATAATACCTTAGGAAAATACATAACATTACAATGTTAAACAAATATTAAAGGATGAAAACTTAAAACAAATCTCCTAAAAACACATAGTACTTGATAAACAAGCAAATTTCATCATCATGAGCATCAATTCCACAACAATGCTACTCTTCCTCAATAGTAGTATAATTCCAAACAAGAAAAAGAAAAAGGTAAAAGAGAGTGAACTCCTTCCTCTTGTCACCAATGTGTTACAATTTACAAATTAGAAGTCTCTTCCTATTTATACATGACCTAAGAGACCTTTGAAATGTGTGGGGAACACGAATCCACACATAGAATGAAGTACATCCTCATTAAATTTTGCTGGAAAATAATCCATCCTCATTAAATTTTTGTTGTGCATGAATACTTCAAATTGGGTTGATCTTATCGGGTAAAAGATAGGGATTTTGTGCCTCAAATAAATGCACACCAGGACCTGTAATTAATTGGAAGTGAAATAATGATCATTCCATCCTAAATATACAAACATTTTCTACAACATATGATACTCATTCTCCTAAAATAAATATTACTCACTAATATCCAAGACAACCAATGTAGCAATTCATCATATCTACCAATGATCAATCTGGAACAAATGTGCACTCCCGGGCCAAAACAATTACACTCTTGGTAATGAAATTTGAAATGGGACATGATTGGACAATCCTAATCTTAGGATATAACCTTGCATCATGCTTGACAAATATCCTACATAACCGTATTTCCCACTTATACACAACTTTCACAGAAGGCAAGTCGAAGCAAAACTTAGAATGTTGTATGAAATCTGAAAGTATAAATATTTAAGCTCAAAGTAAATATATAACAATGTAAAAGTATGTAAAATAATTAAATAAACAATCTAAAATTTGAATTAATCAGATTGCCCAATAAATGAAGCTTGGGCGTGCATTTTAGTGAAGCAAGGAAATTTTGGTTTACTTCACAAAAATGCATGTCGAACCTTCATTTCAAGGGAAAATTGAATGATTCAACTTGGAGAGTATTTTTTTAGTCATAGGTAACATTAATAGATTTTTTTTTCTTTTTTAACATATATGTTTGTGTTGTTAAAAAATACTCCACAATGCATGTATTTCAAAGGGTAAAAGGCAGGGTTTGTGTGCCTCAAATTAATGCACACCAGTAATGTTTAGGAACAAGGTGACAGACTAAGATAAATCAAACTTGAACTTTAATAGTTGGAACTTATATTTTCCTGGGTAATACCCTATAAGTAAGGCTTGATGACCTTATTTTAGTAGTAATTAGGTTTAAATGTTTCCAAGGGATAGATAAAGAGATAACACCTAGGGTTTTCAAGGTCTATTTTAGGGTTTTTCTATATTGTACATATTTTTTATGGTTTTAAGTTTAAGATTATGCCAAGTCGCTGTTATAGGTATATTTGGGCACATCACTCCCATCATCCAGATCAGTACTTTTAGGGTCATCAAACCCTAATTCAGTTGCTACATGCCCTAAGAAAGTCATCACATTGAATGCCATCATTCTTGAGAGTTTCCTGGCCTGAAGACATCCTAAAATGACTCCTTGAGGGACCAGCGCAACCTTGATTAGGGGTAAGTGCTTTGCAGAGCACTTAGGCCCATTCAACCCTACTTTGTAGAGAATATAGGCCCACTTTGACCTGCGTTGGGCGAGATTGAGCAAAATCTTCATAGGGTTCTAGGAATATTCCTTCATTCTAGATCATTCTAGAATATTCCCACCTCATCCTCTCCTATGAGCTCGAAATTGGATAGGGAATGAATCAAATAGCCTCCTATCCTCTCATCCCTTCCTCCATGGAAACTAACTCCCAAATTGGAAAGCCATTCAATGCCCAATATATGACAAAACCACCTCCATTTCCCTATAAATTGAACACTCATCATAGTGATCAGGGGCTGGTCTTTGAGAATTTGTAAGGAGATAATGTTGGTGTGAGGTTTGAGATTGTACACAAGTATTGTTATGATGCTGGAGTTTTGTGCTTTTGGTGTGATGAAGGATGGAACTCAAGCTGGATGAGTGACATGGGATCAGACTTATTTGGTTGTAACTCTTCCTTATACTTAAAAAAGCTGTTTACACCTTTTCCCATATTCTTGTATTTATGTATGATGATTATATGTGTAAATGCTTTCGATTCCATTTGCTTATAGTAGATAGATCTCTTGCTTTGATTGGTTTTTGTCCTTTGTATATGATTGCAGATAATTATCAAGCAGATTCAGTTCGAGAAGGAGCGACAAGAGCTATTCAAAGGAGACAAAGGGAAGTGAAATATAACAAGTAGGTCCCTTGTATTATTTGTATTCTATAGGAAAAGGTTAAACTTTTTAAATTTGTTGTTCTAGGTGTAGCTACCCACCTAGGGAAAATTGTGTTTATCTGTAGATGCAAAATTCCACATAACAAATTAGCGACTCTGTTGGGGATTCGACCATCATTCCAGGTGGTTTATCTTGATCCTAGTACACCCTAGTAGACTTTACTTGCTTCCATTGATCTTATTTCAGCCTTTTTGAAGTGTTTTTTGGTTAAAAATTGTGCTTGAAAGCCCCTAGGATGGCCTCTTTGGCACCAGCACAGGCTTGGTCAGGACACAGAGCGCTGCAGAGCACTCTTGGCTTGAGGACAGTGCTCTGAAGCACACTTTCTCCCATTCAGGGCTACGCTGATCTTCCTTAGGTAAAAAATCCCACCTTTGACTTGATTTTTTCCAAATTTCCTTCTATTTGCTTGCTGAAAGATCAATGGTTGTTGTGTCTCTAAAATCAATTTTTGTTTCTTCTCCTAGCCCTACTTTGACCTTGATTGTTTAGTGTTTCTTAAGAGTTTTATTTATCATTATCAATTCATTTTCAAAGTTAGTTTATATCGATTAGTCTTTTTTGAAAAGAAAGTGTCGTAAAGTCTTCATTTCTTCGAAAAAAACTGTTGTAAAGTCTTCGTTTCTTATGAAAAGTATTGATTGATTGTTTGTGCATCTAGTTCCTTTTTGTTCATTTAAACACTAAAGGGACTGAAAAGAAAAACTTGCATTGTGCATATTGTAGTTTGTGAATTCTTGATAGGAATAGCTAAAGGAAACTGCATTAGGTGTGCTCTTTGCTCTTTGTCAAAGATATGATTGCTCTATCCCTTACTAGCTATGGTTTTCATTATTAATTGAATGAAAGAATGTTTCTCATGTTAGTTGCATTCTAGGAATTGCAAACATACATCACGTGGTGAACCTTGAAAGGAGAATTCTTAAGAAGATCAACTTGAAAGTTATCTCAATTAACCTAATGGAGCATTGTAACTTAATGCATAACATTTAGAGGTCTAGGCTAGAGATGTGTTCTGGTGTTGTTAAAAATAGTAGTTGTCGCTAACTTGTCTGCGATACATTCCAAGTGTGATAACTCATTCCACATACGTAAGTATATCATAGCTCGTCCACGTACCTTCAGTTATATAGGGCGGTGTTATAGTACGTAAAGTATAAAGGAATGCTCTCACTGTGTGGTTTCACATTAGACAAGGCTAACACAGATTATGCCTCCATGTACTTTCAGGTATATATCGTAGGACTACATTAGGTTGTTGTCCATCCTTAGGTAACTGAGTCTTCACCTTGTATACTGTGATACACCAAACAAAACATTCGAGGAGATTGCCTGCTTGTACTTCTCGATTCACTGGGAGGTATTCTACAATTCACAGTTGCTTGGTAATCATTTTGCCTAGATTATCCCTCTTTTGTTTTGTTATGTTATTTTGATTAAAATAAAATTAATTGACCTCGGATAACATCCTCCATGCTCACTCCTTAGTTGATCTTAGGTTGAGACATATGGAAACAACTCCGGAGTCCACTGATCAAGAAATTCCTTTTGATGGGAATCCTAGTCCTTTTCCTCCTTTCAGAAATATTGGTGCTCCTTATATGGCTACATTGTCCCTTTTTGGATTTACCATTGGCTTGCCAGTATGGTTGTTCTCAACCTCCATGGTTCAAAATGTCGTGATTTCTCCGCAATCGAGTACTCCTCCAACTAGACAAAATCAACCTCCAATTGATCCTAAAGTTGACCTTTTGCCTTCTTCCTTGGTTTTTTCTTCCTCCCCTTCTTCCTCTTCGCTTGGTGAAAGTATTGACACTAGTAACCAGGTGGCTAAGAAGAAGAAGAAAGGGAAAAAGAAGAAGAAGAAGAAAATTCAGCAGGGGGCAACCAAGCAACCATTGCTTTGAATGCAACTTCTGATGAGAAACTGTCCGATAAGCCTCACAAAGTTCGATATCCATGAAAACTTTGTACGGGAGACCATCTTCTTCGAAATTGTCCTGATATTCCTCAGATTTTAGAAGAATGGTCTTCTCATTCACATCGTCCTGTGTCATCAACTTCTGGAGATCATGCTGGTGACACACCATCAAATAGTGGTAGTAAAGTTCATGGAAAGAAGGATAAAGTTAAGTTTCCCTGTAGGTTATGTAAATGGAATCACCCCATTCACCTTTGTCCCTATCTGGATGAAGCCAAAAAAGTGTTGGATAACTGTCCTGCTTCTCTGCAGCGACTTCCATCTGGTTACAAGAGACTCTCCCTTAATCCTCACTAGTTGATAAAGTGACTGACCCAAATCAACCATCGGTCAAACCCACTATCTTTGAATGTGAATCCCATGAGTCTATACCTGACCAATCACAGGTCGAGGAAACAGTTAACCTGAATTCACCTTCAGTTAATCGTACCTTTCCCGTAGAGAGTGAATATGATACCACTCAGGTTCTTTTTGTTTCTTCAGATTCCAATGAGCTTGGGGGCAATCCTCATGTTCCATCAAGACAGGAGGAAAATCCTCCCGCTCTCGTAGCTCAAGGGGTTAATTCTCTCATTTCTATGGTACCCCCTCCAAGTATCCTGGTCACTTCCTTCGATTGGGATCGACTGATAGGATGTCGTATTCCTTCTTATGTGCCTTTCCAGATCATAGTACAAGTTTGTAATACGATTGTACCTGGCACTATTATAGATGAAGGTGCATCTGTGATTATCCTTTCCTCCACTGCTTGGCAAGTGCTCGGTTCACCACCACTTATGCATGATACCTAGAATTTGTTGTCTTTTAACAGAGGAACCAATCAACCATTAGGGATCCTTCCTCAGTTGCCTATTACTTTGGGAGGGAAATTTTTTTATATCAATGTGATGGTAGTCCCAGGCCCTTTAGATTAAAATTTACTTCTTGGGCACGACTATGTTTATGACATGAGAGCTATTGTTTCAACACTATTTCGAGTGATGTGTTTCTCGCATGAAGGCAGAATTGTCACCATTGACCAACTTTCATTTCCCGGTCCAAATATGGCTTCTAGTCAACCATCTTCCATAAATGTTCCTTTTGTCCCAATGGTATCTTCCTCGCCACAAGTCAATTATGTGGCAACCCGTTCCATGCCTACATCAACTGACGATCAATTCCGTGATGTTGTACATTATGTACTAAGGGTATTCGAACCAAATCTGGGATTCCTTGTTACGGATCCCTTCCAGAGCATTGTTCTCCCATCTGATGAGAACCTCTTGGAATTCATGACGTCTTATGGGTCATGATCAAAGGAATATGAGGATAGTTCCTAATCTTGTGTCAACCTCATTAAAAAATGAAACAAGGAATATGAGCATAGTTCCTTGTCTTGTGTCAAGCTCATTAAAAAATGAAACGAGGAATCTGAGCAGATTTCCTTGTCTTGTGTCAAGCTCACTAAAAAATGAAACAAGGTCCCCTGGAGAAAAGTTCTAAGTCGAGTCTTTGATTAGATCTCGTAAAATCCCAGTCGAGTCTTTCATTTGATCTCATAAATGAACCTTCATTCCATCCACCTCATAGCTGCGAGTAGTCTACTTAGGTGAATGGAATGAAGCTTGGGGGGCATGCACCTAGAATCGAGTCATAATGTTGGGGGCATGTAAACCAATCTCAAGCATAGTTTTTCATTTCAAGCTTGCGTAAACATGAAACTGAATCCAAGCATAGTTTTTTGTTTGAAGCTTGTGTAAACATGAAACTGAATCCAAGCATAGTTCCCTATGGTTCAAGCTTGTGTAAAAATGAACCCATCTCCATTTTAACCCTCGTGATTTCCATTCTATCAGCCTCTTTCATCATATGAGCCTTGGTTTTTCTCCTTCCATCGTCACTATCTGCTTGGCTGAATATATGCTTTCACTTGGTTTTTTTACCCTTTTTGAGAAACAGTTGCAATGAGTGGTATTATTAGCCTACCTCTTCACATAAATCAACATGTTTTGAGAAGTTCCAACATCACTGGAACTAGTTGCTATCCTAGACACCACTCGTTCCTCTAAGTGGAGTCCTCTTTAAGCTCTTTTCAAACTCTTGAAACATGAAAATATTGCCAAGCGCTTGTCCTTTTCAGCTCGTAAATGGATTGGAAATGACATCTACTTAGTATAAGTTTAATGCTTTTCCAGACTAAGATAGATTATTTACAAAAAATGAATACGTTGATCAAACATGGTCTATAGGTTCTCTCTTGTATTATTTTACGCTTTTTCGGACTTGAGAGACAAATCTACGAAAAAGAACTTGTGGAGTTTTCTTTTTGTCCCTTTTCAAAATCTCTAAACATGAAAAGGACCGAGTTATCATTATTGTTAGACTCGTTAAAACAAAAATAGCGACAAACTTGTCCATCATGACAAGGCTGAGTTTCACCTTCGCTAGACTCGTTAAAACATCACATAGCGATGGATTCACCCAAAGGGTGGAATTATACGACAAGCATATGCTATCCTCCTCAAGCTTGATAAAAAATAAAGAGGTATTGGTCAGCAATGACTAGGGGAAATGGGAAAAGGGGTAAACCACTTTATGGCAGCAGGTCACTCTTGAACATGACACTTTCACTTCATCTCTGTGACTACTTGGGTTGGGTTATCTGCTTGATGATTATCATACCTATGGTCTATCATACCATCCATTACTTTGATTTTGGGTCAATGCTACCAATTCATTCAGTGTCGCTGACATGTTCAAGAGAAGTCACTCAGTTAAATTCATCCTTTGCAATACTCATAAACCTTCATTTTCATGACCACCATTCCTAAACCTTGTATCGTTAGTCACATTCCGTCTCCAAAAATCATTACACTCATTTCGTGTTGTTGATGTGGGATACATCAAGGCCCTCCTACGACGAGTCGCTTCTTGTCGACATCAACACATTATCCAAGAAGTTGACTTAGAAACACCCTTCCGGTACCTTGAAGCTTGCATACATCAATGGAAAGTTTCTTGCTTCCGGCGATAGGTTGAAATCACTGGAATTCAACCAAAAGACTTTGTATGGTGTTCGACATCAAAACATCTATTCACACCATACAGAATTTACTGCAGTACCATGAGGATCATTATCATTATTGGTGATTTCTCTCGCGCCTGTTAATGGCTTACATCATTGGCTAGTAATCAGACAGTGTCTTCCCATGTTCGACTTCAGATCATATATTCCCATGGTTAGAATCGAACTCAAGTGAACGATAGAATGAGATAGAAGACCCCAGATCTAGTTTCATCCATCCAAGCTGCAATTTCAAGAGAGTACTAAATCATCTGTACGATGGCTTTACACCGATGGTTATCCCATCATGGATCTATATCTATAGATGACTATCTATGTACATGTAATGAAAGTTTATATGCTGAGTATGGGTATGCCTTCTCTTAGCGATTCATGAAAAATCCAAAATATCATGATATTATGTATTATAATTGATGCAGGTCACCATCCGCTTCAGAACCTCCTCATCACATCATAAAGCATATCTCTCGACATTATCATTTTCAACTTCATGCATTAGGGGGCAACTGTTACAGGTCTATTTGGGCACATCACTCCCATCATTTAGATCAGTACTTTTAGTGCTCATCAAACCCTAACTCAGTTGCTACATGCCCTAAGAAAATCATCACATTGAATGCCATCATTCTTGAGAGTTTCCTGGCCTGAAGAAATCCTGAAATGACTCCTTGAGGGACCAGCGCAACCTTGGTCGGGGGTAAGTGCTATGCAGTGCACTTAGGCCCATTCAAGTCTGCTTTGTAGAGAATCTAGGCCCACTTTGACCTGTGCTAGGCGAGATTGAGTGAAATATTCATAGGGTTCTGGGAATATTCCTTCATTCTAGATCATTCTAGAAGATTCCCACCTCTTATCCTCTCCTATGAGCTCGAAATTGGATAGGGAATGAATCAAATAACCTCCTATCCTCTCATCCATTCCTCCATGGGAACTAAATCCCAAATTGGAAAGCCATTCAATGCCCAATTTATGACAAAACCACCTCCATTTCCCTATAAATTGAACACTCATCATACTGATCAGGGGCCAGTCTTTGAGAATTTATAAGGAGATACTATTGGTGTGAGGTTTGAGATTGTAAGCAAGTATTGTTATGTTGTCTAAGTGTTGTGCTTTTGGTGTGATGAAGGATGGAATTCAAGTTGGATGAGTGACATGGGATCAGACTTATTTGGTTGTAACTCTTCCTTCTACTTAATAAAGTTGTTTACACCTTTTCCCATATTCTTGTCTTTATGTATGATGATTATATGTGTAAATTATTTCGATTCACTATAAGAAAAAAGGTCATTGGTGAGGGTCATTCTTGTGACAGACCTTTAAGGTCCACCACCAATGTCGCATATGGTGACGGTCTTTAAAAAAACGTTGTTGTAAGTGTATATAGTGATGGTCCTTTACGGTTTGTCACCAAAGCCATTTTCAATGACACTTTTGGTGAGGGTCGTTAAAGTCCCATCACTAATTCTCTCTTTGGTGACACTTTTGGTGAGGGTCGTTAAAGGCCTATCACTAATTCTCTCTTTGGTGACACTTCTAGTGGCGATCTTTTATTGACCGTCACCAATGATCTTTTTGGTTACTTTTGGTGATGGTCAATAAATGTTCGTCATCATTTATCATTCCAATGAGTTTTGAATGATGCTTCATGCCTATGACGGACCTTTAAGGTCCATCACCAATGTCACATATGGTGACGATCTTTAAAAAATTGTTGTGGTAAGTGTATATAGTGATGGTCCTTTAAGGTTTATCACCAAAGCCATTTTCAATGACACTTTTGGTGAGGGTCGTTAATTTCCCATCACTAATTCTCTCTTTGGTGACACTTTTGGTGAGGGTCGTTAAAGGCCCATCACTAATTCTCTCTTTGGTGACACTTCGAGTGATGATATTTTATTGACCCTCACCAATGCTGTTTTTGGTTACTTTTGATGACAGTAAAAAAATGTTCGTTATCATTGATCATTCCAATGAGTTTTTGATGATGCTATGTACCTGTTACTATATTTTTTTATCAAAATATAATGATTTGAGACCATTGTTGTGGAGTTTTTTTCATTATGTTTCCAAGGTCATAGTGGTTATAATAGCCAGTCAATTTGTTAAGAAGTAATTAGTGTGTATCATTTCCCTCAAGTCATGAGAATATAGTCTTCCTATGATTCAACACATGATTCATCTCTATTAGGTTTATTATCTAGAAAATTTCCTTTAAATAAAGTTCCACTAGCGTGTGTAGGAACTATATTATTTAATACATAATCAAGCTTTGTCAATTCTATTAATGGGAGAGACCTAGCACTCCTCAACACTCATGGCACATCTTAACATGCTTTGGAACAATACACTAACATTCCTTTGCACCTCGCATGTCTTGGAACATCTTTGTACCTGGAACATCTTTGTACCTAGAACATCTTGCCATGAGTAGGACGTCAAAGCACATGCTGGCATGCCATAGAATAGCATAGCACTCCCCTATCATGTGTTGGCATTCCTTGTAGTCCCTAGCATGCCCTGGAACTCCTTGGCATAATATTGCATTGACAAAAATTAGCACTTGGCACACATTGGCACTTGGAATGTATTGGAACATATTA
Source organism: Pinus tabuliformis (assembly GCA_031772625.1). Taxonomy (NCBI): domain Eukaryota; kingdom Viridiplantae; phylum Streptophyta; class Pinopsida; order Pinales; family Pinaceae; genus Pinus; species Pinus tabuliformis. The sequence goes on along the minus strand of CM062816.1, from coordinate 1,482,978,932 downwards.
TTAGTGTGCCTAGCATTCCCCTTTTGAAAAAGATAAAGTCCTGACTTATTAACCCTCTTATGTGTTCATTTCCTTTCATTTTATCTTGGTTATTACTTTTGTTGCCTTGAAACTCCTTCATGCATATTGGCATACTTTGGCACCCTGCACATCCTAGCATGTCTTAGCACTTGGAATGCCTTGGCACTATTTGGCACATGTTAGCACACCCCGGAACTACCTAGCACACTCTAGCACCTCTTGACATTCCCTGATATTCCCTAGCATTCCTTACCCATTCTTAGCATACCTTGTCACTCCCTCCTTGGCATGACAACTAGCACTAATTGAAACTACCCAACACACCCTCATATTCATTCACTTCCATGCATTTTGACCTAGTGCTCCCTTGTGTTGTCCTAGTACTCTCTGACACTCCTCAACGTGCATTGGCACTCTCTAGCACACATTAGCACTCATAAGTGAAGAATGAAACTTGTAACCAATGTTACCAGACTTGAAATAGATAATAAATCGGTGAGGAAAAAGAGCTAAGAGTTTTAATCAGACTGGGGAAAAAAAAAAAAAAAAAAATTAGGGAAAAAATCAGCGAATTCAATAAATAAAAATATACACATATATTGAATTAAAAAAAAAAAAACATTTTTCATTGATATTCAGTAAATCCATGTCCAAACAATTCATAATATCAATAGGAGTCCAAAATATCATGAATGAATAAGCATCTCATATATGTTATGAGTCCAAACATGATCCAAAGTACTGAGTCATGACTCCTAACTAGTGACTACATAGAACTAGAAGCAACTGCTTCTAAAAGTTTACAAACAATTGCCTACTAATTAGAAAAATTAGTAACTAAGAGTCTAAGACTCTTAAGAGTGAGAACTAGAAGCGATTCCTCCCACTCCTCCGCTTGCTTGACTCTTAAATTTCTTCAAGTCATGTAGGCTTAAACGAGGAGCCTCCTCTAATTGGACCCAATTTGTTGCATTTGTAGTTTGCAAATCTGTCTCTTCAAGGTCTATTGGTGAATGATCCAAAACTATCATTATCATGAGACATTGAAATGTGAATTTAATTTTGACTTTGAACTTTAAAGCTTAAACTTTAAAATCCGAATCAAATTATGAAACCTTCAAATTCAAGTTCTCACCTAGTATTTTCTTGTTGTGAAGTTGTAGATTGTAATGGAAAAATACAGGTCATTTAAGCACTTTTGTGTCAATCGGTTACGCTTCTTAGAATGTATTTTCTCAAACATTCTCCAGTTGCACTCACAACTTGAAGCACTACATGCTTGGTTTAAGATTTGAATGGCAAATCTCTTCAAATCTAGCATATCGCTACAAAAGTTTTGCCACTAAAGACCTAGACAGTGGCAAGGGTTCGTGAGTAGATGTACTAAATAATAAATAGCAAAAACTTAAAAAGACAACAAAATTTAATAAAACATTTAACATACAAAATAAAGTTTAAACAAATTTAATGAATTGATAAAGGCTTCAAGCCTCAAAGGGTACCTGGAAACACCTTAGACCTTTCTCGTATAACACTAGTATAGGAAAATAATTTAGGTGGTGCTCTATAATCCTATAGTTAAGAAAAGACATGAATCTGAAATTCTGGATCAGGGAAGCACCTTTCCATGCATGTCATAAGTCCTCTGTGAACCTCCCCATCCTCATTAAATTTTCTCTTATCATAAAAATACTATGGGTTTAAGAAGTACCTAGCAGCATGTAAGGGGGAATGCAATTTCCTATCCCAATGTGCATCAATAATGTCCCAAAGAGGCATATAATTTGCCTCCTCATCCCCATATCTTCTTTTGATGGCCTCCTTTGTGAGATCCATCGCCTCATAAATGTAACCCATAGTGGGTTTGTCACCATCAACCATCTTGAAAGTTCAAGCTTTCAAATTTAAATTAATATGAAACATTGAAAATAAAAAGAAGCTTGAAATGAAATTTAAAACATGAAAAAGTTAAAAGACTTGAAGTACCTGAGAACTCTAACAAGGGACTCCATCACAACAATAATCTCTTCGACATCTTTCCAGAAATTGTCATTAAACACAAGTTCAACAACTTCAATGCCTTCAAGGGTCTTGGAATGTTTAGATGCCATCCACTCAGGTCCCAAGGACATCCTCTTCAGATTTATCTTTTACTCAACCACAAATTGCAAAGATATGAAATTTGTTACAAATCTAGTCACTGCAGGTCGAAAAATTTATTTACCTTCAGTGTATTTTCTCATGGTGTTTAGGACAATAATGTGGTTGTATAGGTATTTGGTTATGGATTTTTCCTTCTCCACAACCTCATGTATCCAATGAAGCTTACCAATGTCCTGAAGCATTAAATCTATATAATGGGCAACACAACAGGTCCAAAAAATTGTGGGGTGCCTAATCTCAAAAAGTCTACTAGCAACCATATAATTAGTTGCATTGTCAGTGAAAATTTGTACAACATGTTCTTCTCCCACTTCTTGAATGACTTCCTCCATCATTTCACAAATAAGTTGTGCAGTCTTAACCTTTTCTGGGGCATCCACTGATTTGAGAAACATTGTACCTACTGGACAAGATACAAGGAGAATTATTAAAGTTCTCTTCCTCTGATCTGTCCATCCATCACTCATGATCGTGCACCCTATTTCTACCCATGATGAACGAAGCTCAGATAGCACAAGCATGGCATCTTCAACACTTTCTAATAGCAAATTTGTCCTAATGCTCTCTAATGAAGGAGCTTTTAACCCTGGAACTGCAACAGCAACTGTATCAATCATAGCTTGCCAATAAGGAATTATGGCACAGTGGAAAGGTATGTCAGAATAGTACCAAAAGTTATCAGTGGCCTTCCTTGCCTGACTATGGATATTTTTTTCCCAACCAGTGGCATCCAAGGTAGGTTGGGAACCGGGTTTTGTGCGAGGAGAAAAAAAGGTGTTTATGTTTCCACCTCCAATGTTAAATGCAAGAGGATTCATTTGGCCTTGAGTTTGATTTGGACTTGGAGGCATGTGTGGGAAACTTGGGAATTGCATTAAGGATTCAACAGAGGGAGATGACAATGGGGTAGTGGAAGAAAAATTGTCAAATCCAAGAGTTCCTATTTCTTTTTTTTTCTTTTCTTTCTTTGCATTATGCTGGCTCAACATATCAATGGCCAAGGTTGCTTGGTGTTTGACATTTTTGTCAACGTTTTTGCAGAGACCTATATCATGGCTAGGTATTTGTGCAAGGTGGTACTTGAATCTATAAATGCCTCCACTAGATTTCACTTTGCAAAATTTACAAAGGAGCTTAGGGTCTCCAAGAATATTGTCACAATAAGCCCAAGCAAAGTCCTTCTCCCTCGGCATTGTTATTGTTTTGGACTTGTGTTTAAATTGTAGCTTCTGTTTAGATTTGGAGTTGTGCCTTCTATTTAATTTGACTCCTGTAAAATACAATAAAAAATTAAAATTAAAAATTCCATATCTAACTTCGCAAAAGAGAGGGTTGGTTTTAAAGGATATGAGGTTTTGTTAAGGATCAAAGAGGAGTCTATCTAGCAACACAAGCACATTTCGACCTAATATATCATTATGACCTTGAAACACAATTAGGTATATATGAGGAAATGCTACCTAAAGGAAATATTATCAACATTTATTGCATTGTAATCTTGAATTTTCAAGTTCGTTTAGAATAAGACAACTGAACCAATACATCAATAACAGATTTTGGAAGAACAAAAATACCCAAAGTTGTGAATGCATGGTTAAAGCCTTTGAAGTCGGCAAGACATTGACCAAGGAAGGAATGCTTGATGACTTGGTTGATGGTTGGTATGAAACCATTTCTTAGTGCATTTTTAAAATCTATTTAAGCCCCATTTATAGGGTTGAAAAGTCATAACCAAAGGAATATGCCGAACATTCGATTGCTGAACAATGAAACTTGAAACTTGCCATTGAAAACGACATTGAAACTTCAATATAGCAATATACCTATTATTTAAGCCAGGTGCAAATGTACCTCGATTGTTGAATAGTGAAGCGGCTAAGCCTAAAGGTAACACACGTTGAAGGTGACACGTGATTGCCCGAGTGTTATAGACATATTTGGGCACTGCAACCCCAAACTCATATGTCCATAAACTAAGGACTCCTTAAGTCCCTAAAAGTGTTGCTTCCTACCCTAAAGGATCATGGTCAGTTGATTACATCATTTCCCAGAAGTTCCACCTGAAAAACTACTCAAAACTGGCCAAAACTGGACCATACAAGCTGCTCCATCGACAAGGTGTGATGCATACTGACTACCTGACTGGCCAGGTGCGATGCATATTGAAATGGCCTTCTGTGGGGCATGATGAGAGAGAATAGAAAAATGGCATAGATAGTTTGCAAGGTGGATGATCATGGAATCTTCTAGAAACTTCTCCTGTGACACTTGCCTCTCTGAATTCACCCAGGGATGAGTATGAGATCCTGAAATCTCCAAGTGGAACCAAGAACTATCAGTGGAATGACACTAATCAAAAACCTAGAGCTGACTCACACCCTTGCAAGACATCTATAAATGGATCACTCATCTGAGAGATCTAGAGGCTGGAATTTTGTATTTTGTAAGGAAGTGTTGTTGGTTTGTTGAGAAGAGACTTTGCATTGTTGGGTGATTTGCCTCTTCATGAGGTGAAGAGGGCTTCTACATCTAGGATGATGATGCTGGATCAGACAGTTGGATTGTAGTCCTCTCTTACATTACTATTAATAAAGTTCTTTGAGTTTTCCTCCATATGATCTTGTACTTGTGAATATTATTGTTTATGAATGTAATTGTATGGTCAATGTGTTTCTGATTCCATATTGGTTATGATGTTTTAGATAGAGATGCTTTGATAGTTTGTTGTTACTTTGACTCTACAAGTACTCTTTAGTGGGACAAGTAGGAGAGGAGTGGCAAATTCTATCAAGGAAAGGAGAAATCAAGCAAGGATCAAAGCGAAGGATCCAGGTTGGTCCTCTATTCTTCTCTTCCATCTATCACACTTAAAGGAAATCTTGAAAAGCTTTCATTGTTTGTTTCTAAGATAGCTACCCATCTTAGTGGGACTAATAGTTCGAATCGACACTAGTTTTCCCTGAAGCAAAATGGCGACTCCACTGGGGAACGAATAGTTTGTTTTGTTTGTTTATTGTTTACTTTATAAACTATAGACAGAGCCCGAAGTTAGCCAGCAAGCCTTTGAAACGCCTTTGCTATGCAATAACGAAGTAGATAAACACTGCTTCAGTCAATCTCCGGGTTGGTTTATGAACTGAACATCTGACTTACAAAGCATCTTAAGTGCCCTTGTGGTAGCTTAGAACCTCATCAGATCCTACCCTTATTCTTTGTGTTTACTGTCCATCATTACTCAGCCTAAACCACTGAACTTAGTGGCAAGTTTTGAGCAAAAACCAAGCTTAGTTTTGCTCCCTGGCCCATTGAAATGTCTGTAACTATGTAACCTGGATGCATCGCACCTCCCGTGTGTTGCAGGTGAGATGCATCCCTGTTTCCCTGTGTTGCAGGTGTGATGATTGAGTAAACTATGTTTTCTTCTCTGAAATTTGGTTGTTTCTCTCTGTTTCAGTTCTATTCAGTAGTTTTGTTGTTCATGATCAGTACCTTCTTACTGTAACCATCTTCCTTCACATTATTTCAGCCTCCATCAGTTAGGAATTGTAAATGTTTTTGTGTATTTGTCGATCATTTGCAATCCTCCTTTGTCGAAATTAGCCTAATCAAAGTTTCGTCTTTGATGCAAGTGTCGTAATTGTCATTTTGAATCAAAAGAAGAGTGTTGTAAAGTCTTCCTCTTCTAGATAGTTGATTTAATTTTTTCATTGTACTTGATTTTGGAATTATTAGTATTTCAAGTGTCGAAAACAGTTTTAAATTCAAAATCGAAAAGTATCGTCTTAGTCTTCCTTTCATTTTAAAAAGAAAAATTGGTAGTACTGTCGTTTTGAAAGAAAATAGTTCAGATCTATACTTAGATTTCTTTTTTGTCATTCACACATTAAGAAAGTGGAAAACAAATACATGCATGTGCATTTGCATTTTGACTGCTTGCGAAATTTGATTTAGGAAAGTGCATTTAGTGTGTGCTCTATGCTCTCTGCTAAAAGAAAAATCGTTATCTTCTTTCCTTTGTAGCTAGGATTTTCATTGCTAAAAGAACATAAACGACTGTTTATCATTTTAGATTGCATATTTAGGAATTTCACATCTACATCACGTGGTGAACCTTGAAAGACAAACTTCTAAGCAAGATCAACTCTAAAATAAACCTCAATGAACATAAAAATGCTTTGGAATCTAACGCAACACATCTAGAATTCTAGGCTAGAGACGTGTTCTGGCATCGTAAAACCTGGTAACTATTGTTTTCATCGTAGGTTGGGTGATTCCTCCTCTTTGATACGACAAGTGCCAGTACGGACTTGTGCTCCCCGTACCGTCATGTATATATTGGGAGACCACAATAGGCTATTATCCTTTATCCTTAGGAAGCTGTGTCTGCCGCCCTATCGATCGTAATGCACTGAACACAACATTCAGGAAGATTGACTACCGTACATAAGTCCTTGGTAATTTCTCTATCATTTATCACCAAGGTGTATTTTTCAGTTTTACGATCGATTTGGTGAACCCTCTAGCTAAAATTCCAAATCAGTCACTTTCGTTCCTTTTTTACTCCTTAAAAGAAAAGGTCCATTTGAGCACTTGTCACTTCAGGCTCATTAAAAATTGAAGGCAACTAGAGTCACCTTTAGCTTTTTCTCGACTCTTAAAAATTGAAAAATCAAGTTGCGTCCAAGTGTCTTTAAAATTTATTTTAAACAGAATAACATCCTTGTTCCTATGTTGATCTGAGGTTGAGATAATGGAGTCTACCAATCAAGGAATCCCCCTTGGAGGGAATCCTAGTCCTTTCTCCTCTTGGGGAGATATTGGTTCTCCATATATGGCTACATTGTCCCTTCCAAGAATCACAATCGGCCTGCTGGTATGGCTTTTCTTGACCTCGGTCGTTCAAAACACTGCAATTCCTCGACAATCTAATCATCAACCAGATGATATTGAAGTTACCCCTTCGCCTTCTACTTCGTTTGTTTCTCCTTCCCCTTCTTCCTCTTCACTTGGTGAAACTAGTGACAATAAAAACCATGTAACTGAGAAGAAAAAGAAAGGGAAGGAGAAGAAGAAGAAGCCGGCTAAACAAGGGAACACCAAAGCATCGTCTGGCGAAAATCCTCACACTAAAGTTTCCAAACCAAAAACTCCATGTGAAATTTACAAGGAGAACCATTACCATTGAGATTTCCCTTGCGTCCTGCGGATCTTGAGAGAATGGTCTCCCCGGTTGCACCATTCGGTGTCATCAACCCCTGACAGTCAGGATGACAGTGCACCATCAACTAGTGAAAACGAAGTTAATCGATAGAAAGGAAAAGCTAGAGTTCCATGTAGGTTATGTGAAGGTGATCACACTCTTTACCGTTGTCCTTTTCTGGACGAAGCCAAAAACATTTTGGATAACCATCTTGCTTCACCACAGCAGCTTCCACCTGGATACAAGAAACTCTTGCAAAGTCCTTCGCTAATTGAAAACCCGATTGACATAACTCAATTGTCGAATCACATATCATTGAAAGTGAACCTTCTGAGTCCATACCAGATCAAAGTAAATTGGTCGAGATGGCAGTCGACCCAGTCTTGCCTTCAGAAAGTCCACCTTCAGATGATATAGTTTCCAAAGAGGATGAGAATGACACTGTTCAAATTCTTTTTGTCGATATAGAGTCTAATGAACTTGGGGGAAATCCACCCATTCCTTCACCACAGGAAGAGACCCCCCAGTTCATGAAACTTATCCAGACATTTATCCGGTACCTCCTCCGAGCAGTCTAGTTGTTTTCTTTGACTGGAATCAACTAGCGAAACCTCGCCTTCCATCTAATGTACCATTCCGAATCATAGTACAAGTTTACAAAATGATCGTGTCTGGCACAATCATAGATGAAGGGGCTTCGGTGAGTATCCTTTCCTCAACTGCTTGGAAAGTGCTTGGTTCGCCATCGCTTTTGCCTGAAAAACAAAATTTGTCGGGCTTCAACAAAGGAACCAGTCGACCATTAGGGATCCTTCCAAAGTTGTCTATAACTTTGAGAAAGAAAACCATTCATTTGAACATGATGGTAGTCCAAGGTCCACTAGATTACAATCTACTCCTTGGACGTGATTATATATATAGCATGGAAGCCATTATCTCCACATTCTTTCGAGTGATGTGTTTTCCACATAAAGGCAGACTGGTATAGCTTGTTGACTGGCTTTCATTTCCCAGTTCAAACACAGCTATAACTCAACCATCATCCTTAAATGGCCTCTTCACATCAACAATGTCTCTTCCATCTTCATCTCACCCACCTAATTATCGCGAGTAGTTCGGTAAGTGTGATGAAGATTAGGGGGCATGCACCCTAGTCTGCCTCGGTAGGAAAACCCAGAGGAAAAAAAAGATTTTCTTGAAAGGTTATAATGCTTGGACTGAATAGCATTCCTGTGTAGGGTATGTGATCAGTCTGACGCGATTATTTCCTTTGTACAATTATGAATGGAAGCTCACAGCATTCACCTTCGTACGTTATGTGATTGGAAGCTCACAGCAATCACCTTTGTCTATTTCGATAGACATCACAAAGGAAGAGTTTTTGTCTCCCAATAGAAATGATCCTACCTAACCGCAAGGACTTCCATTTGATAACCTGGAAACTCTCCTTTTACTGAAAGACCTGGGGGCATGCAAACCTTTGCATGCAAGTGAAAAGCGACCTTTGATTTTCTTAGTTTGTAGGTTCTTAACCCTTTAACCTCGTAGCTCGGTCGTTTCTAGCTTACATAAAAAGGTCATGAGCACATGTTATAGTAGTGATCAAGCTCATTAAAAAAAAATCTACCAAGAGACATTATCAAAAGACTGGTAAGAGCAATGTTCCTGCAAGGTTCAAGCTCGTTAAAAAATCAACCCGCACTGAGCACATGTTGGCACAAGGTTCAAGCTCATTAAAAAATAAACCCGCCTTTGGTAAATAACCTTTTGTGATCGCTTTGCTATCTGCCCTTTTGAACTTTGGTTGTGTTCCTTCCGTCACCTCCATTTCATTTGGCCGACCATACGCTTCCACTTGATTGTTTACCCTTTTGAGGAACATCTGCAATGAGTGATTCTAATTGCCACCCTCTTCACACTGCCATGTTTTGAGAAGTTCCAAACTTACCTGGAACCAGCTGCTACCCAGAAATATCACTCGTTCCTAAAAAACGAGCCTCTTTTAAACTCTTTTTAGACTCGTTAAATATAAAAAGATCGTCGAGCTATTAGCCTTCCCAGCTCATTAAAGTAAGGGGAACGCTATCCCTCTCATATATTTTAATCTTTTTGGACTTGAGGGATTATTAAACAAAAAGATCGAGCGCTTGTCTTTGTCGGCTCGTTAAAACTATCGAAAAGTCATCCCTTTCGTATTATTTTACACTTTTTCGGACTTAAGGGATTATGCCACGAAAAGGGACTATTGGAGTCTCCTTTTCGTCTGTTTTCAGACTCTCTAAACAAGAAAAGGACCGAGTTATCTTTGTCGTTAAACTTGTTAAAACAATAGCGACAAACTTTTCCACCCAGACAAGAACGAGTCTCACTGACGCTAGGCTCGCTAAAACATAAAGCGACAGGTTTGCTTGAAGGGAAAATTATAGACCAAGCATATGTTATCCTCCTCAAGCTTGTTAAAAATAAAGAAGTACTGATCAGCAATGACTGGGGAAAAATGGGCAGAAAACTTGAAGAACTCTATTGATAGCAAGTCGCTCTTGAACATGACACTTTCACTCCATCACCATGATTGAGTTGGGTTGGGTTTCCATTCACTGTCACCATTTTTCTGCCATGCCATCCATTGGATTAATGCTACCAATCCATATCAGTGTTGCCAATATTTTCAAGAGAAGTCATTTAGAGAATTCACCATCCAGCAAACGCCTCATCCGTTGCATTACATCCACGCTTCATTTTTCATGACCGCCATTCATAAACCTCATATCCTCAGATCGTTTTCACCTCCACAAAAAATCATTTGCTCCATTTCGCGTCGTAGATGTGGGATACATCAAGGCCCTCCTACGACAGGTCACTTCTTGTTGACATCAACTCATTATCCAAGAAGTCGACTTAGAAACAACCCTTTTAGTACTTTGAAGCTTGCATGCCTCAATGGAAAGTTTCTCACTTCTGGTGACAGGTTTACATGAATGACCTTCAACCGAAAGACTTTGCGTGGTGTTTGACAACAGCTCATATATTCACACCATGTGAATTGTACTGTAGTACCTTGAGGGTCATCATCATTATCGGTGATTCCTCTCGCGTCTATTAATAGCTTACATCATTGGCTAGTAATTAGGCGATGTCTTTCCATGTTCGACTTCAGAACATCTTTTCACATGGATTGACTTGTACATCGGGCAAAGATTGCACGAGTTTTGAAGACCCTGGATCTAGTTTCATCCATCCGGGTTGCAATATATTCAGGAAAATAAAGACATCAATTGTACACAGAAGCTGCACAGATAGTCATCTAGCCAGGGAAGATGACTCTTCACGTGAAGAATCACAAGTCTGCAACAACAGACGATTATCTATCCTATGTACATTAAAATGAATTTATAAAGTTGAGCATGGGAATGCCCGCCTCATCTAGATCATGAAAATAATATGATGATGATGTATTTTATTGTATCTTATACAGGTCACCTTCTAGTTTGAATACCTCAGATCCTCATGAGTAAAGCATTTCACCCGACATCAGAAGATTTATGACCTCATGCTTTAGGGGGCATCTGTTATAGACATATTTGGGCACTGCAACCCCAAACTCATATGTCCATAAACTAAGGACTCCTTAAGTTCCTAAAAGTGTTGCTTCATACCCTAAAGGATCATGGTCAGTTGATTACATCATTTCCCAGAAGTTCCACCTGAAAAACTACTCAAAACTTGCCAAAATTGGACCATACAGGCTGCTCCATGGACAAGGTGTGATGCATACTGATTGCCTAACTGGCCAGGTGCGATGCATACTGAAATGGCCTTTTGTGGGGTGCAATGAGCGTGAATAGACAAATGGTAGAGACAGTTTGCAAGGTGGATGATCCTGGAATCTTCCAGAAACTTCTCCTGTGACACTTACCTCTCTGAATTTGCCCAGGGATGAGTAAGAGATCATGAAATCTCCAAGTGGAACCAAGAACTATCAGTGGAATGAAACTAATAAAAAAACCAGAGCTAACTCACACCCTTGCAAGACATCTATAAATGTATCACTCATCTGAGAGATCTAGAGGTTGGACTTTTGTATTTTGTAAGGAAGTGTTGTTGGTTTGTTGAGAAGATACTTTGCATTGTTGGGTGATTTGCTTGTTCATGAGGTGAAGAGGGCTTCTACAATTGGGAGGATGATGCTAGATTAGACAGCTGGGTTGTAATCCTCTCTTACATTACTATTAATAAAGTTCTTTGAGTTTTCCTCCATATGATCTTGTATTTGTGAATCTTATTGTTTATGAATGCAATTGTATGGTCAATGTGTTTCTGATTCCATATTGGTTATGATGTTTTAGATAGAGATGATTTGATAGTTTGTTGTTACTTTGACTCTACAAGTACTCTTTGAAGTGGGACAAGTAGGAGAGGAGTGGCAAATTCTATCAAGGAAAGGAGAAATCAAACTAGGATCAAAGCGAAGGATCCAGGTTGGTCCTCTATTCTTCTCTTCCATCTATCACACTTAAAGGAAATCTTGAAAATCTTTCATTGTTTGTTTCTAAGATAGCTACCCGTCATAGTGGGACTAGCAGTTCGAATTGACACTAGTTTTCCCTGAAACACTGAGGGTCGATATGGAGTATGGATAGAGCATGCATTGGCCACTGCCTGATATGGAGTCTAGACTTAGGCTCGCCTTGGCAATTCCCCGATATTGAGTCTGGACTGTGTAATAGTTAGTAGTGATTCATTACTGAAGGTCTCGACGTATGAGTTTTGGGCCTAAGAAACGAGAAATAAATTTTGGAATGACTGACATTTAGTTTTTAGCAATGCAGCATACCTAAACTTGAAAAACTCGTGCTCGTCGAGTCAAGGTTGAAAATCAAATAAAATGGAATCAATCGCAGGAATCTGCTTAATCGGCAAGTCTCAAGTCGAAATTTCATTGACCATGAGTTAAACTTGGTCAACATGAATTAGACTCACAAATATTTAGATCGGATCATTTGGAGAGCGAGCAGATTCCAACTCGTGATTAATCACGATTGATCGGCGAGTTCTGTTTCACTACTTGTGACTGAAATATGAACTGAAAATAGGAGATCTTACAATTGAAACTAATTGTGAATTTTCTAAACAGAAATTGTCCCATTGACATTGTTTCCATTTGCATCTAGGCACGTCAACAGAAGAGATTCATTTTAAATTAGGTTCATGGAGAAAATATTTTATGGAAGATGTTTCTTTTATGTCGAGGAAGACATAGTAATATTTTTTATTAAATTTGAATAACAATAGTATCTACTAGCATTGTTAAAAGGAGCACTTCCCTAGCTATTAATTCTCAGCCTTAGCTAAGGAAGCATGTTTGCATATCTCATATCATATTCACTAGCTGATCTGAAAATGGAATGTACTTGTTTAAGGGTGCAAGGTATCCATTTCCAATAATTTCAACTGTGAGCTAGACACTCCAAATGACCTCTAAAAATGTATAAACTTCTTATTTCTTATACAGAGATAGACTGTAGGGGCATTCACCGGACATGTCACCTCTAAAAAGAGGATGAGTTCCAGAGGCTACCTGGCCCTCTATAGGCTCTGCCTAAAGAAATAACAAAGTAAACACTTAGAAGTCTTTGACATACACATACTTGAAGGTTAAGGTCTTGCGGAATAAGACAAGTAACTTTCTGTAGCTAAATAAGTGATTATGTGTGTATGCAAGTTATATTTATTTTGCTGTTTAATACTTTATATCAGTTTTGTTTAGCATATCATCTTCAGCAAATAAAGACATCAAAATGATAAAGCAGTTCACCCCCCCTCTGGGCTACATCTGTTGGACCAAACCTCTCCAACTAGGCTTGTCCTCTTGTATTAAAATTGCTACAAAGGCTAATACAAGAATATGGGTGTCTCAAAGGACAGATATGACTGTAAATACAGAATCAGAAGATAGGAATTAGCTAAACATGCTCTTTCCCTTTCACTAAACAGTGAATTTTGTACCTTATACAGTACTTTCCCCAATTGGCCCTGGTGGCCCTTTAAACTTGCATGGAGAATTTCTAGGTGAAGATGACCTCAATTGGTTCTGAAACCTCTGCCATTAGACTCAGGAGGTCAAAAATAGTAGACATAGGCTTTTGAATCACCAAAAACGGATGAACAGAGCCCCCAAACAGCTCAATCCCTAAAATGGCCCTGGTGGCCCTGAAAGCTTCCCTGAAGCTAAAAAGTGAGAAGAATGTCTCAGAATGCAAAATGAGCTGTAGAAATGGATTCATAAGGCTGGAAAACTTCAGGAATGACCTTCGTTCCACTTCCAATGGCTGCACAATTCCCAATGCAGCTCCCAAACTGATTTGGCCCCGGTGGCTCCTGGAACTTCCACGAAGCTAAAACACCTGCCAATGACCTCAAATGGCTGTGAAACCTATGCCAATGGCTTCATAAGGTCTAAGAGACCCAAAATCAAAAAAAAATTCGTCCAAAACCGACTTTCCTAGCCAAAGTTATGGCCATTTAAAGTTTCTCCAGTTTCTCCCTAGAAAAACTCCAGCTAACTTTAGTTAACTCCAGTTAGCTCCGCCAATTATGGTGGGTCTGCCAAATTTGGCGCTCCTGCCAAAATTCCGCCAACTTAACTGCAGTTACATTTAATGTTTGGTGGTTGCCTCGGATTTCGTGCCAGGCGGAATATTCTTTTTTTAATTTTTTTTTGAAAAATTAAAATTTCTAATGTTATGGACAAATTCTTCTTTTTGCCATAACTTCCTCATACGGAGACTGTTTTTCGAACCGTTTGCGGCGCCGGAATTGGGAAGATGAGAAATTTCAATTCATTCAACTTTGAACCAGTTCTAAGTACTTTAAATTTTGAGCATTTTACGATACTTGGTACGGAGCTCTTGATCACACCTCCCAAATGAGAAGGATTTTGGTCCCCAAAAGCTCACTGAATCTCTGAAATGAACTGTACAGCACTTGAGGAACATAAATATCCTCTTCCATTCAGCCAATAGAGCATACTGATGCCAAAATGTCCTGCCTTATCAACTGTCGTCATGGCAACTTTTCGCTGCATAAGCCAAACACTTGTCGAATCTCGACCAAGCTTGTTCGTCAGACAAACTAAAAATTTGCAGCAACTAGCAATGAAACTTTCTGATATAGGAGGTGAAATCTTCCCCTGCACATGTGGGCTTGCCAACTATCACGATGCCCATCCATGGCACCTCTGCTCCAGAAGAAGAGCTGCTTCCCAAATGAGAAGTTTTTTACAAAGATGAAACACTTCATTATTTCTCCTCTTTCAATCTTGGAGATCAAATTAACTTTTTCCAAGTCAATATTACATTACATGCATGGTTAAAAACAAAGTAATCAACCCTTCAAGTTAATCACACATACATGTTTAGAAAACAAGGAAATCATCATGATCCCTGTGCTCATGCATATCATTCTCATGCATGCAGTTTATCCTTCAATTTTCCCTTAGGTACAATCATAAGTACAAGATCCTCGATCACATGTACATGTACTTTCAAAGCTGAAATGAATATAACTTTCGCTGCAATAGAGTGAGTCTCATACTCATCTTTTCCATCCTGCAACTTGCATTCCCTTAACAAAGAAATGCATTCAATCAAAGACATGCAACTTTAATTGGATAAGAATTCTAACCATTTCTTACCAATCCATTTCAAAGGCACTTCCTTTAACTGCACATCGATATCAACATGTGTATCATCCTGACACATATCAATGATGGAAACTTCCTTCCCATTCTTGCCATACTCTTTCTCCAATTTCTTCAACTTTCGTGGAAGCATTGTTGGATTCAGAGTCCAACACCTTTCAACAGTATGTCCATGCTTATGGCAATAAGTGCAACACATGTTCATCTTCTTGACAGCATGATTTGCATTGTTCAATGGAACTTTGGCTTCTTGCCTCCTTTCCTTCAAAAGTTTCCTGCATGTTGCCATTCTTTTCCAACATCTAGAAACATTATGGTTAAACAAACCACAAAAAGAACATGCAATTCTTTTCCAATGCTTGTGTGGAAATTTTCCATGCTTTACATGATCAAAGGAAATATGATTGAAATCAGATTTATACCTTTCCCTTTCACCTTCATTACCTTCATGAGGAGGTGAATCAA
Organism: Pinus tabuliformis; assembly: GCA_031772625.1. Classification (NCBI taxonomy): domain Eukaryota; kingdom Viridiplantae; phylum Streptophyta; class Pinopsida; order Pinales; family Pinaceae; genus Pinus; species Pinus tabuliformis. The sequence continues at coordinate 1,482,963,384 of CM062816.1, read as the reverse complement.
ACGAAGAAGAAGCTCCTTTTGGAACACCATCAATCCCTTCAATGGTTTTAGAGCGTTCACCACTTCCTTGTTCAAGTGCATGCTTATGCACACCTTCTTCCTGCAACGCATGTTTCAAACTATTGCATTCCTCAAGGATACAACCTTTACAACCTTGAGATAGAGAACCTGAAATGAAACTCCTTCTAGGAACTGTTTCAATTGCCTTCATGGCTGCTTTAGAACATTCTCCATAAGATTGTCCATAGCCAAGACCCAAATTCTTAGGCCTTATCTCAACCATTATTGGCTCAACTATACCCTGTGCATGTTTGCCCAATCCTTTTCCTTCATATCCAATTTTGGACATCAACTTGGACCCTATGCCTTGGTATGTTTCTCAAAAGAACCAACATAAACATTCTTATTAGAATTTGAAGACAAACTAGAATTGTTTACCTCTTCTTCAAGCTGATACTTGGCTAAGGCTTCTTTGGCAACAAGGAGTTGTGTCTCCAACTCATGCATCCTTACCAGCTTCATGTTTGCAATATGAAGTTGGCCTTCCATTTCCTGCAATTGGTTAGAAAGCAACTGCTTCTCTTCCCTCATGGAATTCAACTGCTCTTGAAGTCTAGAGCTCTTTCTTTCATCCTCATACATTTCTCTCACCATATTCAACATGATGAAAAATTCTTGCTTCAAGCCTTCATCAAAGAATCTTGTGAAGGAGGACGATTTTGAGAACTCACTTATGGAAATTGTCATTATACAAATGAACAAAAGAGCTTCAACAAACTCAAACAACAAGTAGTAAAACAGTCAATCTTCAACACTGCTTAAGACACCTTTCAAGCTACACAATCAAGCTAGTGATGTCAGTCAAGCAAACCTAGTGCTCTGATACCATCTGATCTGAAAATGGAATGTACTTGTTTAAGGGTGCAAGGTATCCATTTCCAATAATTTCAACTGTGATCTAGACACTCCAATTGACCTCTAAAAATGTATAAACTTCTTATTTCTTATACAGAGATAGACTGTAGGGGCATTCACCGGACATGTCACCTCTAAAAAGAGGATGAGTTCCAGAGGCTACCTGGCCCTCTACAGGCTCTGCCTAAAGAAATAACAAAGTAAACACTTAGAAGTCTTTGACATACACATACTTGAAGGTTAAGGTCTTGCGGAATAAGACAAGTAACTTTCTGTAGCTGAACAAGTGATTATGTGTGGATGCAAGTTATATTTATTTTGTTGTTTAATACTTTATATCAGTTTTGTTTAGCATATCATCTTCAGCAAATAAAGACATCAAAATGATAAAGCAGTTCACCCCCCCTCTGGGCTACATCTGCTGGACCAAACCTCTCCAACTAGGCTTGTCCTCTTGTATTAAAATTGCTACAAAGGCTAATACAAGAATATGGGTGTCTCAAAGGACAGATTTGACTGTAAATACAGAATCAAAAGATAGGAATTAGTTAAACATGCTCTTTCCCTTTCACTAAACAGTGAATTTTGTACCTTATACAGTACTTTCCCCAATTGGCCCTGGTGGCCCTTTAAACTTGCATGGAGAATTTCGAGGTGAAGATGACCTAAATTGGTTCTGAAACCTCTGCCATTAGACTCAAGAGGTCGAAAATAGCAGACATAGGCTTTTGAATCACCAAAAACGGATGAACAGAGCCCCCAAACAGCTCAATCCCTGAAATGGCCCTAGTGGCCCTGAAAGCTTCCCTGAAGCTAAAAAGTGAGAAGAATGCCTCAGAAGGAAAAATGAGCTGTAGAAATGGATTCAGAAGGCTAGAAAACTTCAGGAATGACCTTCGTTCCACTTCCAATGGCTGCACAATTCCCAATGCAGCTCCCAAACTGATTTGGCCCTGGTGGCTCCTGGAACTTCCACGAAGCTAAAACACCTGCAAATGACCTCAGATGGCTGTGAAACCTGTGCCAATGGATTCCGAAGGTCGAAGAGACCCAAAATCAAAAATAAATTCGTCCAAAACCGACTTTCCTAGCCAAAGTTATGGCCATTTAAAGTTTCTCCAGTTTGTCCCTAGAAAAACTCCAGCTAACTTTAGTTAACTCCAGTTAGCTCCGCCAATTATGGCGGGTCCGCCAAATTTGGCGCTCCTGCCAAAATTCCGCCAACTTAACTGCAGTTACATTTAATGTTTGGTGGTTGCCTCGGATTTCATGCCAGGCGGAATATTCTTTTTTTAATTTTTTTTTTGAAAAATTAAAATTTCTAATGTTATGGACAAATTCTTCTTTTTGCCATAACTTCCTCATACGGCGACCGTTTTTCGAACCGTTTGCGGCGCCGGAATTGGGAAGACGAGCAATTTCCAGTCATTCAACTTTGAACCAGTTCTAAGCACTTTAAATTTTGAGCATTTTACGATACTTGGTACGGAGCTCCTGATCACTAGCGTCAGACTTTAATTGTCTTATCTATCCATGCAAGGAAGGTGCATTAGGATTAGGAGTTAAGAAAGTTGAGACATTGTTGTACATGTTTCCAGATTCATTGTACCTTCTAGACTAAAGGAAAAGTGAATAGTAATGTTTGAAATTTTTAGTTATTTATTGTTTCAAAGAGTAATAAATAGTGATGTGATTTTAGTTTCAAATCTGTGTACTTGCTGTTACTTTCTTCAGTGGCATGTGCTTCCCTGTTCAGAACAAGGGGTTTTTCCGCAGTATCTAGCCTCCAAAGCTTCTTCAATGCAAACTAAATATGAAATAATGCCCTCGTACTCCAAATCATCTAAGGCATCACCCTAGAGAAGTTCCAAAGTAGACTAATGAGCTTTGCCAAGCCAACTCCAAACCCATGTCACTATACAAGTGTTGGCATCACTGCTATAAAAATTATTCTGAAGTGTGGCAACCTACACCAATTCCTAAGATGGATGCCCAAAGGGGTTCTAGAATGAGGCTCAACCTTCATTACCACATTTAAGACTTTTCAAATGGATTAGTCCCTTTAAACCATACCAATTTTTACACTTTCACAATTTGGCCATGTTCCTATCAATTTATATTTTGTATTGAAAAGACAGTCCTATTTTACATGTTTATTAAATTTAGGAACAATTATAGGTCTGATCTAGGTGGATGTTGGTGGCCACCCACCTATCCCACCTGGACCCCCACAACTGTCTCTTTCAGTTTTTCAGTTTCCTTAATTGTAGCACAGTTTACTAATTTTGGCAGTTTTTCGGGTCCTGAACTTCCGGAGCTGTTTTGAGGCCCTAAATGATGTTTTTTGGGAAATCTGGGAGCAACATGGGTCTATGGACTGATGTTCCTCTTTCTAAAGTTGTAGTGCTTGGATAGATCTTTCTAACGAGCTATTGTACACGTCAAACGGAGATCATATGCCAAAGTTACGACCCCGGGAAGTTGATGTACCAACTTACCCAAAACAGGGCCCACAATTTGGCCTTTCATCTTCTAGGGTTAGGTTTTGGGATGTGAAGGGTTTTTCATTGTTTCTCAACAATAAATAGGCCTTCGAGCCTCATTGTAACACTGTTCAGAGGCATGTGGCCGCCACATCTCTTCTCAGAGATAAGCTACCATCGCCCTACCTGGTTTATTTCCATTTCTGTTTGTAAGCATATTTCAGTATTTTTCATTAATGAAATGAAGTATTATTTCTGTTGCATCTTTGTGTATATGGTTATCTCTGTATTTTGTATAACTATATACACAAAGATGCAGCAGAAATAATACTTCATTTCATTAATGTAAAATACTGAAATATGCTTACAAACAGAAATGGAAATAAACCAGCTAGGGCGATGGTAGCTTATCTCTGAGAAGAGATGTGGCGGCCACATGCCTCTGAACTGTGTTACAATGAGGCTCGAAGGCATATTTATTGTTGAGAAACAATGAAAAACCCTTCACATCCCAAAACCTAACCCTAGAAGATGAAACACCAAATTGTGGGCCCCGTTTTGGGTAAGTTGGTACATCAACTTCCTGGGGTCACAACTTTGGTATACGATCTCCATTTGACGTGTACAATAGCTTGTTAGAAATATCTATCCGAGAACTACAACTTTAGGAAGAGAAAAAATAGTCCATGGACCCATGTTTCTCCCATATTTCCCAAAAAACGTCCCTTAGGACCTCAAAATAGATTCGGAAGTTCAGGGCCCGAAAAAATGCTAAAAATAGTAAAGTGTGCTACAATTAAGGAAACTGAAAAACTAAAAGAGACAGTTGTGGGGGTCCAAGTGGGATAGGTGGGTGGCCACCAACATCCACCTGGATCATTCCGCCCCCATAGGAAGCAATGGTCCCCATTGCGTTGAGTTCCTCCATTTGCTGACTTGTTTTGCAATCTTTGATGTGTCCAGTAATGGTGGGAAGCATGGTCGATGACGGTCCACATTGAACACTTGGTGCAGGCGAAGGAATGGAGGAATGTTGTGCTCCAAAGCATTTCTCCCCATAGCCTTGGTACTACTGTAAGGACCATGTCAGAGTGGTCTGAGCTTTTGATGGGCTCTTGTAAGGCATTTCTTCTGCTGATGTAACCAAACCTTGTCGCCCACTTGAAACTTGTGTGGTACCCCTATGGGCGAGGAGAAGTTGTTCCTGTGTTTTGTCATGACCGTATTCCTTTGCTACTGCTGCTACATGGAGGAACCCTTCGTTGGGGTCATGGATGTGGTGACAATCTTCCCCTTACTTTGGGAGCGAATCAGGCAAAAAATGAATTTCCTAGTATCGGAGATGAGCTTGCTGCCTTTCTTAGTAGAGATCAAAGAGGTGGCGATAGGTGGGGCAACCCTCGGTATCCTGTATAATGAATTATCCAAAGAAATAATGACAGTGTGAGGCCTTGACTCATACACAGCATGTCGCCTCCACAAGTATGGCTAGCCCAATAATACATCACAAACATCTAGAGGTGTAACATCACACAATACCTCGTCTGTGAAGGGCTTGATGCTGCAGGGAAAGCAGCACTGCTGGTGAACTTTGAGATCTCGTCCTTCATGAAGCCACCCGATATTGTACGACTGCGGGTGTGGTATAGTCGGTAGGCCCAACTACTTCACAACCTCTACTGAAATGAGGTTCTTCTGGCTCCCACTGTCAACAATGAATTGCAGCGGGGAACCCTTCACCCACATTTGTGAGTGGAAAAGGCGCTCCCCCGCCTCTGGGTCTTTGAGCTCATTCTTTTGGATCTTGGCAGTGGCAACAGTGACGCCGGGCTTCGCATCAATGATCTGCTTCCCTTTACCATTCCCCTTGTTGTGTTATGACTCAGGGTTGGAACATGCATCTGATTCTGAAGCCTTCAACTCAGCCACCAGCGATTGCTTGGTTTGACACTCACTTGTGTTATGAGTGGGACTCTTGTGGAACTCACACCACTTTCCTGTGTCCTTCTTCGACTTTGTGGTGTTGTTCTTTTATTGCGGCTTCAATGGTTGCCTTGGGTCACCCCACCTTGGCTTTGTCCTTTGGTCTTCGGATTTGCAGATCCAAAGTCTCTCTTCTTCTATCTAAACTTTTGCTCGATTTTGACAGCATATCGGTACGCTCTGCCGAGCGAGGAGATGTTCAGGAACTCCATCTCTTCCTAGATGTATCTATGTAGGCAGCCGTGGTATTTGAGTACTAGATGCAGCTCAGAATCTTTGATACCCAACTATGTGCGAAGGGTATGAAAATTGTTTGTGAACTCCGACACATCTTGGTCTCGTCCCTGGTGCAGCGTGGTCCACTTTATGTATTTGTCCTCATAGCTTTTGACAGGGTAGTACTGCTCCTTGATGGCATTCCGGAATGAATCCCAAGTGGGTGCAGCTAAAAATAGTGAGCCCGTACTTTCATTCTTTTGCTCGTAGTAGGTTTCCCACTAGTCCTTGACGTGGGGGGATGCTTTAAGAAGAGCGAAAACAATCTTTTCTCGAATCAAATATTCATGAGCAGAAAAATACCCATCTAGCATATTTAACCATTTATCTATGGCATCTACGTCTATTTGACCCTCGAATATGGGGATTTCAAAATTAACTTGTACCTTAAATGGTGTGGCATTTCCAGAGTAACTATTGGAAGCTGATGCGTAGCCTCTGGGTAGCCGCTGAAGGATTTGCGCAAAGCTATCCATCATCGCATTCCTTTGCCACTCGAGGGCTTCTTCGAGCAAGATTTTGATAGGATCTCCTGCCCCCTCATCTTTCTTTTCATCTGCCATGGGAGGCCGTCGGGATTTGTGAGGCTGGTCTTGCAAAGGTTCAACTAGTTCAAGCACTAACTCCTTATATCCCGACCTCGTTGGGGACATGCAAAGAAAAATAGAGAAAAAGCAGACCGCTCTGATACCACTGATCCAGATTTAAACAGTAATGCAACAAATTACAGAGATAACCATATACACAAAGATGCAACAGAAATAATACTTCATTTCATTAATGTAAAATACTGAAATATGCTTACAATCAAAAAAGGAAATAAACCAGCTAGGGCGATGGTAGCTTATCTCTGAGAAGAGATGTGGTGGCTACATGCCTTTGAACTGTGTTACAATGAGGCTCAAAGGCCTATTTATTTTTGAGAAATAATGAAAAACCCTTCACATCCCAAAACCTAACCGTAGGAGATGAAACGCCAAATTGTGGGCCCTGTTTTGGGTAAGTTGGTACATCAACTTCCCGGGGTCATAACTTTGGCATACGATCTCCGTTTGATGTGTACAATAGCTCGTTAGAAAGATATATCTAAACACTACAACTTTGGGAGGAGAAGCATAGGTCACTTCCCAAAAAACGTCGTTTAGGGCCTCAAAACAGCTCCGGAAGTTCAGGACCCGAAAAATGCTAAAAATAGTAAACTGTGCTATAATTAAGGAAACTGAAAGATTGAAAGAGACAGCTATGGGGGTGCAAGTGGGATAGGTGGGTGGCCACCAACATCCAACTGGATCATTCCTCTCCCCTTAGGAAGCAATGGTCCCCATTGCGTTGAGTTTCTCCATCTACTGAACTTGTTCTACAATCTCTGATGTGTCCAGTAATGGTCGGAAGCATGGTCGATGACGGTCCACATTGAACACTTGGTGTAGGCGAAGGAATGGAGGAATGTTGTGCTCCAAAGCATTGTTCCCCATAGCCTTGGTACTACTATAAGGACCATGTCGGAGTGTTTTGAGCTTCTAATGGGCTCTTGTAAGGCGTTCTTTCTGCCGATGTAACCAAACTTTGTCGCCCACCTGAAACTTGTGTGGTACCCCTATGGGTGAGGAGAAATTGTTCCTTTGTTCTGTCATGACCGTATTCCTTTGCTGCTGCTGCTGCTGCATGGAGGAACCCTTTGTAGGGGTCATGGATGTGGTGATGATCTTACGCTTAATTTGGGAGTGAATCATGTAGAAAATGAATTTCCTATTCTGGGAGATAAGCTTGTTGCCTTTCTTAGTAGAGATCAAAGAGGTGGCGGTAGGTGGGGCTACCTCCGATATCCTATATAATGAATTATCCAAAGAAATAATGATAGCGCAAGGCCTTGACTCATACACAGCATGTCGCCTCCACAAGTATGGCTGGCCTAATAATACATCACAAACATCCAGAGGTGTAACATCACACAATACCTCGTCTGTGAAGGGCTTGATGCTGTAGGGAAGGCGACACTACTGGCAAACTTTGAGATCTCGTCCTTCATGAAGCCACCCAATACTGTACGACTATGGGTGTGGTATAGTCGGTAGGCCCAACTGCTTCATGACCTCTGCTAAAATGAGGTTCTTCTAGCTCCCACTATCAACAATGAATTGCAGCGAGAAACCCTTCACCCACATTTGTGAGTGGAAAAGATGCTCCCCCTCCTTTGGGTCTTCAGGCTCATTCTTCTGGATCTTGGCAGTGGCAATAGTGATGCCGGGCTTCGCATCAATGATCTGCTTCCCTTTGCCATTCCCCTTGTCGTGTTATGACTCAGGGTTGGAACATGCATTTGATTCTGAAGCCTTAAACTCGGCCACCATAGATTGCTTGGTCCGACACTCACTTGTGTTATGAGTGGGACTCTTGTGGAACTCACACCACTTTCCTGTGTCCTTCTTTAACTTCGTGGTGTTGTTATTTTCTTGCAGCTTCTACGGGTTGTCTTAGGTCACCCTGCCTTGGCTTTGTCCTTTGGTCTTCGGATTTGCAGATCCAAAGTCTCTCTTCTTCTGTTTGAACTTTTGCTCGATTTTGACAGTGTATTGGTACGTTGTGCTGAGCAAGGAGATGTTTAGGAACTCCATCTCTTCCTGGATGTATCTGTGTAGATACCCGTGGTATTTGAGTACCAGATGCAACTCAAAATCTTTGATACCCAATTGTGTACGAAGGGTATGAAAAATGTTTGTGAACTCTGACACATCTTAGTCTCGTCCCTACTGCAGCGTGGTCCACTTTATGTATTTGTCCTCATATTTTTTGACAGGGTAGTACTGCTCCTTGATGGCATCTCGAATGAATGCCAAGTGGGTGTGGCTGAAAATAGTGAGCCCGTACTTTCATTCTTCTGCTCGCAGTAGGTTTCCCACCAGTCCTTGACGTGGGGGGATGCTTTGAGAAGAGTGAAAAGAATATTTTCTCGACTCGAAAATTCATGAATAGAAAAATACCCATCTAGCAGATTTAACCATTTATCTACAACATATGCGTCTATTTGACCCTCGAAGATGGGGATTTCAAAATTAACTTGTACCTTAAACAGTGTGGTGTTTCCAGAGTAGCTATTGGAAGCTGATGCGTCGCCTCTGGGTAGCCACTGAAGGATCTGCGCAAAGCTATCCATCATCGGGTTCCTTTTCTGCTCGAGGGCTTCTTCAAGAAAGATTTTGATAGGATCTCCTGCCCCCTCGTCTTTCTTTTCATCCGCCATGGGAGGCTGCCGGGATCTGCGAGGCTGGTCTTGCAAAGGTTCGACCAGTTCAAGCCCTAACTCCTTATATCCCAACCTTGTTGGGGACATGTAAAGAAAAACAGAGAAAAAGCAGATCGCTCTGATACCACTAATTTGGATTTAAACAGGAACACAACAAATTACAGAGATAACCATATACACAAAGATGCATCGGAAATAATACTTCATTTCATTAATGTAAAATACTGAAATATGCTTACAAACAGAAATGGAAATAAACCATCTAGGGCGATGGTAGCTTATCTCTAAGAAGAGATTTGGCGGCTACATGCCTCTTAACTGTGTTACAATGAGGCTCGAAGGCCTATTTATTATTTAGAAACAATGAAAAACCCTTCACATCCCAAAACCTAACCCTAGAAGATGAAACGCCAAATTGTGGGCCCTGTTTTGGGTATGTTGGTACATCAACTTCCCGGAGTCGTAAATTTGGCATACGATCTCCATTTGACGCGTACAATAACTCATTATAAAGATCTAGCTGAGCACTACAACTTTAGGAAGAGAAACATCGGTCCATGGACCCATGTTGCTCCCAGATTTCCCAAAAAACGTCGTTTAGGGCCTCAAAACGACTCCGGAAGTTCAAGACCTGAAAAACTACTAAAAATAGTAAACTGTGCTACAATTAAGGAAACTGAAAAATTGAAAGAGATAGTTGTAGGGGTCCAATTGGGATAGGTGGGTGGCCACCAACATCCACTTGGATCATTCCTCCCCCCTTAGGAAGAAATGGTCCCCATTGCGTTGAGTTCCTCCATCTGCTGAACTTGTTCTGCAATCTTTGATGTGTCCAGTAATGGTGGGATTATGGTTGACGACGGTCCACATTGAACACTTGGTGCAGGCGAAGGAATTAAGGAATGTTGTGCTCCAAAGCATTGTTCCCCATAGCCTTGGTACTACTGTAAGGACCATGTCTGAGTGGTCTGAGTTGCTGATGGGCTCTTGTAAGGTGTTCTTTATGCCGATGTAACCAAACTTTGTCGCCCACCTAAAACTTGTGCGTTACCCCTATGGGTGAGGAGAAGTTGTTCCTATGTTTTGTCATGACCGTATTCCTTTGTTGCTGCTGCTTTGTGGAGGAACCCTTCGTGGGGGTGATGGATGTGGTGACTATCTTCCCCTTACTTTGGGAGTGAATCAGGCAGAAAATGAATTTCCTAGTCTGGGAGATGAGCTTGCTGCTTTTCTTAGTAGATATCAAAGAGGTGGCGGTAGGTGGGGCTACCTCCGGTATCATGTATAATGAATTATCCAAAGAAATAATGACAGCGCAAGGCCTTGACTCATACACAGCATGTCGCCTCCACAAGTATGGCTGGCCTAATAATACATCACAAACATCTAGAGGTGTAACATCACACAATACCTCGTCTATGAAGGGCTTGATGTTGTAGGGAAGGCGGCACTGCTGGTGAACTTTGAGATCTCATCCTTCATGAAGCCACCCGATACTGTACGACTGCGAGTGTGGTGTAGTCGGTAGGCCCAACTGCTTCACGACCTCTGCTAGAATGAGGTTCTTCTGGCTCCCACTATCAACAATGAACTGCAGCGGTGAACCCTTCACCCACATTTGTGAGTGGAAAAGATGCTCCCCCTCCTCTGTGTCTTCGAGCTCATTCTTTTGGATCTTAGCAGTGGCAAGAATGACGCCTGGCTCCCCATCAATGATCTGCTTCACTTTGCCATTCCCCTTGTCATGTTTTGACTCAAGGTCGGAACATGCATCTGATTTTGAAGCCTTCAACTCGGCCACCAGTGAATGCTTGGTCCGACACTCACTTGTGTTATGAGTGGGACTCTTGTGGAACTCACACCACTTTCCTGTGTCCTTCTTCGACTTCGTGGTGTTTTTCTTTTCTTGCGGCTTCGATGAGTTGCCTTGGGTCACCCCGCCTTGGCTTTGTCCTTTGGTCTTCGGATTTGCAGATCCAAAGTCTCTCTTATTCTGTTTGAACTTTTGCTCGATTTTGACAGTGTATCGGTACGCTGTGCCGAGCGAGGAGATGTTCAGGAACTCCATCTCTTCCTGGATCTATCTATGTAGGTAGCCACGGTATTTGAGTACAAGATGCAACTCAGAATATTTGATACCCAACTGTGTGCGAAGGGTATGAAAAATGTTTGTGAACTCCAACACATCTTGGTCTTGTCCCTGCCGCAACGTGGTCCACTTTATGTATTTGTCCTCATAGCTTTTGATATGGTAGTACAACTCCTTGACGACAACTCGGAATGAATCCCAAGTGGGTGTCACTGAAAATAGTGAGCCCATACTTTCATTCTTCTGCTCGCAGTAGGTTTCCCACTAGTCCTTGACATGGGGGGATGATTTGAGAAGAGCGAAAACAATTTTTTCCCAACTCAAAAATTCATGAACAGAAAAATACCCATCTAGCATATTTAACCATTTATCTACGAAATCTGCATCTATTTGACCCTTGAAGATGGGGATTTCAAAATTAACTTGTACCTTAAATGGTGTGGAATTTCCAGAGTAGCTGTTGGAAGCTAATGCGTCACCTCTGGGTAGTCGCTGAAGGATCTGCGCAAAGCTATCCATCATCGCGTTGCTTTGCTGCTCGAGGGCTTCTTCAAGCAAGATTTTGATAGGATCTCCTACCCCCTCATCTTTCTTTTCATCTGCCATGGGAGGCCGTTGGGATTTGCGAGGCTGGTCTTGCAAAGGTTCGACTAGTTCAAGCCCTAACTCCTTATATCCCGACCTTGTTGGGGACATGGAAAGAAAAACAGAGAAAAAGCAAACCGCTCTGATACCAATGATCCAGATTTAAATAGGAACACAACAAATTACAGAGATAACCATATAGACAAAGATGCAGCGGAAATAATACTTCATTTCATTAATGTAAAATACTGAAATATGCATACAATCAGAAATGGAAATAAACCAGCTAGGGCGATGGTAGCTTATCTCTGAGAAGAGATATGGTGGCTACATGCCTCTAAACTATGTTACAGTGAGGCTCAAAGGTCTATTTATTGTTTAGAAACAATGAAAAACCATTCACATCCCAAAACCTAACCCTAGGAGATGAAACGCCAAATTGTGGGCCCCGTTTTGGGTAGGTTGGTACATCAACTTCCTGGGCTCGTAACTTTGGCATATGATCTCAATTTGACGCGTACAATATCTCGTTAGAAAGATCTATCCAAGCACTATAAATTTGGGAGGAGAAAAATCATTCCGTGGATCCTAATTGCTCTTAGAATTCCCAAAAAACATCGTTTAGGGCCTCAAAATGGCTCCGGAAGTTCAGGACCCAAAAAACTGCTGAAAATAGTAAATTGTGCTACAATTAAGGAAACTGAAAAACTGAAAGAGACAGTTGTGGGGGTCCAAGTGGGATAGGTGGGTGGCCACCAACATCCACCTAGATCATTCCTCCCCCCTTAGGAAGCAATGGTCTCCATTGTGTTGAGTTCCTCCATCTGCTGAACTTGTTCTGCAATCTCTGATGTGTCTAGTAATGATGGGAAGCATGGTCAACGACAGTGCACATTGAACACTTGGTGTAGGCGAAGGAACGGGGGAATGTTGTGCTCCAAAGCATTGCTCCCCATAGCCTTGGTACTGCTGTAAGGACCATGTCAGAGTGGTCTGAGCTTTTGATGGGCTCTTATAAGGCGTTCTTTCTGCCGATGTAACCAAACTTTGTCGCCCACCTGAAACTTGTGTGGTACCCCTATGGCTGAGGAGAAGTTGTTCCTGTGTTTTGTCATGACCGTATTCCTTTGTTGCTGCTACTGCGTGGAGGAACCCTTCACAAGGGTCATGGATGTGGTGACGATCTTCCCCTTACTTTGGGAGCGAATCACATAGAAAATGAATTTCCTAGTCTGGGAGATGAGCTTGCTGCCTTTCTTAGTAGAGATCAAAGAGGTGGCGGTAGGTGGGGCTACCTCCGGTATCCTGTATAATGAATTATCCAAAGAAATAATGACAGTGCGAGGCCTTGACTCATACACAACATGTCGCCTCCACAAGTATGGCTGGCCTAATAATACATCACAAACATCTAGAGGTGTAACATCACACAATACCTCATCTCTGAAGGGCTTGATGTTGTAGGGAAGGCAGCACTGCTAGTGAACTTTGAGATCTCGTCCTTCATGAAGCCACCCGATACTGTACGGCTACGAGTGTGGTGTAGTCAGCAGGCCCAACTGCTTCACAACCTCTGCTAAAATGAGGTTCTTCTGGCTCCCACTGTCAACAATGAATTGCAATGGGGAACCCTTCACCCACATTTGTGAGTGGAAAAGACGCTCCCCCTCCTCTGGGTCTTCAGACTCATTATTCTGGATCTTGGCAGTGGCAACAGTGATGCCAGGCTTCGCATCAATGATTTGCTTCCCTTTGCCATTCCCCTTTTCATGTTCTGACTCAGGGTCGGAACATGCATCTGATTCTGAAGCCTTCAACTCGGCCACTAGAGACTGCTTGGTCCGACACTCACTTGTGTTATGAGTGGGACTCTTGTGGAACTGACACCACTTTCCTGTGTCCTTCTTCAACTTCGTGGTGTTGTTCTTTTCTTGTGGCTTCTACGGGTTGTCTTGGGTCACCTGCCTTGGCTTTGTCCTTTGGTCTTTTGATTTGCAGATCCAAAGTCTCTCTTCTTCTGTTTGAAAATTTGCTCGATTTTGACAGCGTATCGGTATGTTGTGCCGAGCGAGGAGATGTTCAAGAACTCCATCTCTTCCTGGATGTATCTGTGTAGGCAGCCACGGTATTTGAGTACGAAATGTAGCTCAAAATATTTGATACCCAACTGTGTGTGAAGGGAATGAAAAATGTTTGTGAACTCCGACACATCTTGGTCTCGTCCCTGCCGCAGTGTGGTCCACTTTATGTATTTGTCTTCATAGCTTTTGACAAGGTAGCACTGCTCCTTGATGGCATCCCGGAATGAATCCCAAGTGGGTGTGGTTGAAAATAGTGAGCCCGTACTTTCATTCTTCTGCTCGCAGTAGGTTTCCGACCAGTCCTTGACGTGGAGGGATGCTTTGAGAAGAGCGAAAAGAATCTTTTCCCGACTCGAAGATTCATGAACAGAAAATACCCATCTAGTAGATTTAACCATTTATCTATGGCATCTACGTCTATTTGACCCTCGAAGATGGGGATTTCAAAATTAACTTGTACCTTAAACGGTGTGGTGTTTCTAGAGTCGATGTTGGAAGCTAATGCGTCGCCTCTGGTTAGCCGCTGAAGGATCTGTGCAAAGCTATCCGTCATCGCGTTCCTTTGCCGCTCAAGGGATTCTTCGAGCAAGATTTTGATAGGATCTCCTGCCCCCTCGTCTTTCTTTTCATCCGCCATGGGAGGCCGTAAGGATTTGTGAGGCTGGTCTTACAAAGGTTCCACCAGTTCAAGACATAACTCCTTATATCTCGATCTCATTGGGGACATGCAAAGAAAAACAGAGAAAAAACAGATCGCTCTGATACCACTGATCCGGCTTTAAACAGGAACGCAACAAATTACAGAGATAACCATATACACAAAGTTGCAGTGGGAATAATACTTCATTTCATTAATGTAAAATACTGAAATATGCTTAAAAACAGAAATGGAAATAAACTAGCTAGGGCGATGGTAGCTTATCTCTAAGAAGAGATGTGGCGGCTACATGCCTCTGAACTGTGTTAAAATGAGGCTCGAAGGCCTATTTATTGTTGAGAAACAATGAAAAACCCTTCACATCCCAAAACCTAACCCTAGAAGATGAAACGCCAAATTGTGGGCCTCGTTTTGGGTAAGTTGGTACATCAACTTCCTGGGGTCGTAACTTTGGCATACGATCTCCATTTGACGCGTACAATAGCTCATTAGAAAGATCCATTTGAGCAGTACAACTTTGGGAAGAGAAATATCGCTCCATGGACCCATGTTTCTCCCAGATTACCCAAAAACTGTCGTTTAGGGCCTCAAAATGACTCCGGAAGTTCAAGACTCGAAAAACTGCTAAAAATAGTAAACTATGCTACAATTAAGGAAACTAAAAAACTGAAAGATATAGTTGTGGGGGTCCAAGTGGGATAGGTGGGTGGTGACTAACATCCACCTAGATCATTTCACCCCCCTTACGAAGCAATGGTCCCCATTGCGTTGAGTTTCTCCATCTACTGAACTTGTTCTGCAATCTCTGATGTGTCTAGTAATGGTGGGAAGCATGGTTGACGACAGTCCACATTGTACACTTGGCGTAGGCGAAGGAATGGAGGAATGTTGTGCTCCAAAGCATTGTTCCCCATAGCCTTGGTACTGCTGTAAGGACCATGTCGAAGTGGTTTGAGCTTCTGATGGGCTCTTGTAAGGCGTTTTTTCTGCCGATGTAACCAAACTTTGTCACCCACCTGATACTTGTGTGGTACCCCTATGGGTGAGGAGAAGTTGTTCCTGTGTTCTGTCATGACCATATTCATTTGTTGCTGTTGTTGCGTGGAGGAACCCTTCGCGAGGGTCATGGATGTGGTGACAATCTTCCCCTTACTTTGGGAGTGAATCAGGCAGAAAATGAATTTCCTAGTCTAGGAGATGAGCTTGCTACCTTTCTTAGTAGATATTAAAGAGGTGGCGGTAGGTGGGGCTACCTCCGGTATCCTGTATAATGAATTATCCAAAGAAATAATGACAGCGCGAGGCCTTAACTCATACACAACATGTCGCCTCCACAAGTATGGTTGGCCCAATAATACATCACAAACATCAGAGGTGTAACATCACACAATACCTCATCTGTGAAGGGCTTGATGTTGTAGGGAAGGTGGCACTGCTGGTGAAATTTGAGATCTCGTCCTTCATGAAGCCACCTGATATTATACGGCTGCAAGTGTGGTGTAGTCGGTAGGCCCAACCGCTCCATGACCTCTGCTGAAATGAGGTTCTTCTGGCTCCCACTATCAACAGTGAATTGCAACGGTGAACCCTTCACCCACATTTGTGAGTGGAAAAGACGCTCCCCCTCCTCTAGGTCTTCAGGCTCATTCTTTTGGATCTTAGTAGTGGCAACAATGATGCCAGGCTCCACATCAAGGATCTACTTCCCTTTGCCATTCCCCTTGTCAGGTTCTGACTCAGGGTCAGAAAATGCATCTGATTCTGAAGCCTTCAACTCGACCACCAGCGACTGCTTGGTCTGACACTCACTTGTGTTATGAGTGGGACTCTTGTGGAACTCACACCACTTTCCTGTGTCCTTCTTCGACTTCGTGGTGTTGTTATTTTCTTGCGGCTCCGACGGGTTGCCTTAGGTCACCCTGCCTTGGCTTTGTCCTTCGGTCTTCGGATTTGCAGATCCAAAGTATCTCTTCTTATATCTAAACTTTTGCTCGATTTTGACAGTGTATCGGTATGCTGTGCTAAGCGAGGAGATGTTCAGGAATTTCATCTCTTCCTAGATGTATCTATGTAGGCAGCCGTGGTATTTGAGTACCAGATGCAGCTCAGAATCTTTGATACCCAACTGTGTGCGAAGGGTATGAAAATTGTTTGTGAACTCTGACACATCTTGGTCTCATCCCTGCCGCAGTGTGGTCCACTTTATGTATTTGTTCTCATTGATTTTGATAGGGTAGTACTACTCCTTGATGGCATTCTGGAATGAATCCCAAGTGGGTGCGGCTGAAAATAGTGAGCCCGTACTTTCATTCTTTTGCTCGTAGTAGGTTTCCCACTAGTCCTTGACGTGGGGGGATGATTTAAGAAGAGTGAAAACAATCTTTTCTCGAATCAAAAATTCATGAATAGAAAAATACCCATCTAGCATATTTAACCATTTATCTACGACATCTACGTATATTTGACCCTCGAATATGGGGATTTCAAAATTAACTTGTACCTTAAACGGTGTGGCATTTCCAGAGTAACTATTGGAAGCTGATGCGTCGCCTCTGGGTAGCCGCTGAAGGATTTGCACAAAGCTATCCATCATCGCATTCCTTTGCCACTCAAGGGCTTCTTCGAGCAAGATTTTGATAGGATCTCCTGCCCCCTCGTCTTTTTTTCATCTGCCATGGGAGTCCGTCGGAATTTGTGAGGCTGGTCTTGCAAAGGTTCGACTAGTTCAGGCGCTAACTCCTTATATTCCGACCTCGTTGGGGACATGCAAAGAAAAACAGAGAAAAAGAATATTGCTCTGATACCATTGATCCAGATTTAAATAGGAACGCAACAAATTATAGAGATAACCATATACACAAAAGCGGAAATAATACTTCATTTCATTAATGTAATATACTGAAATATGCTTACAATCAGAAATGGAAATAAACTAGCTAGGGCGATGGTAGCTTATCTCTAAGAAGAGATATGGTGGCTACATGCCTATGAACTGTGTTACAATGAGGCTCGAAGGCCTATTGATTGTTGAGAAACAATGAAAAACCCTTCACATCCCAAAACCTAACCCTAGAAGATGAAACGCCAAATTGTGGGCCTCGTTTTGGGTAAGTTGGTACATCAACTTCCCGGGGTCGTAACCTTGGCATACGATCTCCATTTGATGTGTACAATAGCTCGTTAGAAAGATCTATTGGAGAACTACAACTTTTGGAAGAGCAACATTGGTCCATGGATCCATGTTGCTCCTAGACTTCCCAAAAAATGTCGTTTAGGGCCTCAAAACAGCTCTGGAAGTTCAGGATCCGAAAAACTGCTAAAAATAGTAAATTGTGCTACAATTAAGGAAACTGAAAATCTGAAAGAGACAGTTGTGGGGGTCCAAGTGGGATAGGTGGGTGGCCACCAACATCCACCTGGATCAAGCTCAGCTCCAGCAAAGTGTCAAGAAATTTGTGGGTTAGGTTGGCATTTTTCCAAATACTATCACACATGTATATATAATCACACATTTTCCTTTTCAAATATTGATTGATTGAACAAAAAGGTTCGTTGCCTATGTAATTTTGTCCCATACCTCCACATCAGCACTCATAGATAACAATATTCTTAATTCTTCGTCTGTGTGAACAGCAAGGTCCCTTTTGGTTGCTATTTTTGATGGAGCAACCTATGACAGTACACCTTTTACCACAGAGATGTTGTTGTTGGATAGAAATCTCCAGAGGAGTCTTACACCAGACATATAAATGGCTATTGTATATCAAAATAATAAGCATTAACATATGAAGATGTGCAGACCCTAAAATATGTGCATTCAATCCATTACTTTTTCTTTCATGGCAGATTTTGTTCTGCATAGTAGATGTGTTGTGGCACTTGAGTGTGTTCGCATAAAAAATTCTAAGGCCAAACTCGGATTCTCATGTGTCATGGAAATTCAACATATGCCTTGTTCACCTAAGAACTACTTGTAACTCATCTTAGGGTACTCATGTACAATCTCACTCATCCCACTTAACAAGTTACCAAGACAAGGCTCATCACATCCAACCTTGGTTTGAAACAATTAAGCAACACAATTCACATCTTGACATGCCATAGCACTTGACATGTCTTAGAATGCCTTGGCACTATGTGGCATGCGTTAACATCCCCTACATTCCTTGGCATGCTTTGACACTCCCTAACACACCGTGGCACTTCTTGACATGCCTTGGTAGTTTAGCATACCTTGGCATTGCCTAGCATATAACCTTGTCACTCCTTCCTTAACACACCTAGAACTCATTGAAACTCCCTCTCACACACTCTTATTCGTTAATTTCCATGCATTTTGAACTAGTGATTCCTTATGTTTCCTTGACACCCCTAACATTCCCTAGCTCACCCTAGCACCTGACACATCTTGGCCTACTGCCTTAACACTCTAGCATTCCTTGGCACTACAAAGTATACCTTGTCACTATCTCCTTAACACACCTACACATCACTGACACTCTTGGTTACAAACTCTTATTCATTCATTTCCATGCATTTTTATCTAGTTCTCCCTTGTGTTTCCCTAACACTCCTTATCACTCCTTGACACGTGTTATTACACCCTAGCACCTATGACATCTTGCCATGACACCCTAGCCTCTAGCATGCCTTAACACTGCCTAGCATACCGTGTCAATTTGTCCTTAGCACACCTAGAACTCACTGAAACTTCTAATCACAAACTCTTATTTGTTCATTTCCATTCATTTTGACATAGTTCTCCCTTGTGTTTCCCTGGCACTCCCAGCTAACACTTCCTTACACGTGTTGGCACATCTTGGTTGCATGTCACCCTAGAACTCTAGCATTCCTTAGCATTGCCAAGCATGCCTTGTAACTCCTCCTTAACACACTTGGAACTCACTAACACTCCAGGTCACACACTCTTATTCCTTCATTTCCATGTGTTATGACCTAGTACTCCCTTGTGTTTCCCTAACACTCCCTAACACCCCTTGGCACACATTGGCACACCATGGCACTTGTCACATCTTAGTAGGATTTCCTAGCACTCTATTGTGTATTAAACTGCTTATCATAAGTTGTCACTCCCTCCTTAGCACACCTATAACTTGTTAACACTCCCTATCACACACGCACATTCATTCATTTACATGTAATTGAAACGAGTCCTCCCTTGTGTTACCTTGGCAATCCCTAGCATGTGTTGGTGCCACATCCTAGAACCTAGCACACATTGGCATGCCTTAGCACTTGGCATATCTTGACATGCCTAACATCCTTGGAACTTTATAACATATGTTAGAACTTCTTGAAATTCCCTGCACACCTTGGCACTCCCTAGCTTTCATGCCCTCATAGATAACCTTACTTTTTTTGTGACTTGGGAACCCAACCAAGTCATTGAAAAAATAGTGTTGTGCCTAGAAAAAAGTCTCCCTTTGTCTCAAACTGCTTTTTCCATCCCCTTATCACAATCGTAGGCTTTTCTCCTACAAGTCCTAATATGAAATTCTCCTAACACACTTTGTCCATTGGACACCTAGAATTCACTAACACTCCCTGGCATAATCTCTTATTCATTCATTTCCATGCACTTTGACCTAGTTCTCCGTTATAATTCCCTGACACTCCCAAACACTCCTTGACATGCATTGACACTATCTGGGATATGTCAGCACACCTTTTCATTCCTTGTCATACCATGGCACTCCTTAATTATCATTCCCTCATAACTACCGTTATTTTCTTTTAGACTTAAGAACCCAACCAAGTCCTGCTTCGACTACAACAACTTTACCAAGTTACATTTACTACAATTAGACTATGCCTTGTTCCCCTAATGGATTATAAATCATCTTAGGCTTCTCTTGTCCAATATTAAATCATCCCACTTAACAAGTTACCAAGTCAAGGCTCACATCCAACAGTGCCCATAAAACAACTAAGCAACATAGTTTACATCTTCACATGCCATAACATCTGGCACGTATAACAATCCATTGGCACTACATGGCAAACATTATCATCCCCTGCATTCCTTGGCATCATTTTCCACTCCCTAATAGACCCTACCACTCCCTAACATGCCCTGATACTCTAGAATGCCTTGGCACTACCTAGCATATACCCTTGTCACTCCCTCCTTAACGCAATTGGAACTTGCTGACACTCCCTATCACACACTCTTATCTATTCATTTCCATGCAATTTGAACTAGTTCTCCCTTGTGTTCTTATGACACTCCCTGACACACATTAGCACACCCTAGGACTTGGCACATCTTGGCATGTTGCCTTGGCACTCTATCATTCCTTGGAACTACCTAGCATACCTTGTCACTCCCTCCTTAGCACACCTAGAATTCGCTGACAATCCATGTCACGCACTCTTATTCATTCATTTCCATGCATTTGAAACTAGTGCTCCCTTGTTTTTCCCTCACACTCCATAACTCACCCTGGCATGCATTGTCACACCTTCGCACATAGCACATATTGTCATGTTTCCCTGGCCTCTAGAATGCCTTAGCATTGCCTAGCATACCTTGTCACTCCCTCCTTAGCACACCTTGAAATCACCGACACTTCCTAGCACTATTTGGCACACCTTGGCACCTAGCACATATTGGTTGCATGTCGCTCTGGCACGCTAGAATGACTTAGCACTGCTTAGCATACCATGTCACTCCTCTCTTACCACACCTAGAACTCATTGACACTCCCTATCACACACTCTTATTAATTCGTTTCCATGAATTTTGACCTAGTGCTCCCTTATGTTTCCCTAGAACTCACTAACACTCACCACACATTGGCACGCCTAACTGCAATGAGTTTCACTAACATTCAATCCAAAAACCCTTCCAAAGTCTAGTTAGTTACTTATCCTTCACTAAGATATTAGGGTTAAGTTTATTATATAGTGTTCAGTGTGAAAATATTACTAGGTGTTTTTATCGCATAGAGTAATTATGATCTTCCCCATGTACACAAGGATAATTGAGAAGTGTTTCCCATAATCATGCAAGTGGAACTTCAACATGTACATCAGGGTAACCACAAAATATTTATCATATTTACAAAATGCAAGGTGATAGGAAAATATTTACATTATATACGTGAATGTACTAATATCAGGACCATTAGCATCATATCTACATATTTACCACAAGATGAGGGTCATTACAACCCCTTAAAAATAGCCATAAGGCCTTCCTCTTTTGCAGCTCCTTGACCACAAGGGTTTAATTGAAAAACACATAGTTCCTCTAAAGATTTGTAGGTTGAGGCAGCCACTTCAAGCCCTTGAAATTAAAGATAATCAAATATTTGCAATTTGTTACAATAATAAGTCCATTATGCACACTCCTCATCTTAGAGTTGGGTAGAGAGGGAGAATACTTGATTGATGCCAACCTTGTAAATGAAAAACTTTGCCTACTCATTGGTTGGACACTCCACCACTAGTTAACACCACTAAAACACACCAAAAGTCAAAGATACCCATAATATGTGCCCTACACCCAAGGGCTTAGACTACACCTCCACAAAATGTACCTTCAACTTTAGATGTTCCAAAACATTAATATCCTAACCCTAGCCTATTTGTTAGATTTTTGTAACTTTATTGTTAACTAACATTTGTTTTTAACTATTTAATCCACTTACCATATACTCTCTCTTGTTTGCACCCACCTAGTATACAAGAACACTTATGTTTTTAATACAACCAAGTGAAGAGGTCATGTTTCTTTCTTACACTTAAATGTTTTCAAGACA
The DNA here is from genome assembly GCA_031772625.1 of Pinus tabuliformis. Taxonomy (NCBI): domain Eukaryota; kingdom Viridiplantae; phylum Streptophyta; class Pinopsida; order Pinales; family Pinaceae; genus Pinus; species Pinus tabuliformis. Next base: position 1,482,941,286 of record CM062816.1, on the reverse strand, counting down.
GCCAAGTTAAGAGCACGTGTTTCCTTTTCAAATTCCAAAAGTATAACATGTCTATCTCTATAAACTAACAACAAAATCATTGCATAAAAAAGGTAAGCTTAAAATTAAATTAAAATCAGATTATTATTATTATGAGAAATACACCAAATATGGAAAAATTGTTTTCAAACACAACCATAAAAAAAAGTGTTAGTTTATCAAATACAACTACAAAATTATTAAGCCAGCCTAGATCCATCTTAACCCAAATCTATCAAGCGCTGAGAGGGAGCCAATCTCTCGATGCGAAAACCTCTTTTTTGGCGCTTGGTAGATCCAAGTTAAGATGGATCTAGGCTAGTTATATAATACTATATAATATCTATATTTATATCTATGTGTCTCTTTCTTATTCCCTCTCTCTATCTCACCCCCGAAACATACACACTCTTTCTCCATATCTATCTCTCTCCCCCTCCCTCTTCCTCTCCACCTCTCTCTCTTCCCTCTGTCTCTCCTCTCTCCATCACTCCCTTGTCACTCCCTCTCTCTCTCTACCTTTCTCCCTCTCTGTCTTTCTTCTTCCTTCCCTCTCTCTCCCCCTCTAACTTCATCTCTTCTCCTCTCTCCCCCTTCCTCTCTCACCTCCCTTTGTCCCCCCCCCCATCACTCTCTCTCTCTCCCCCCTCCATCTTTGTGCCTCCCTCTCTCTCTCTTTCCCTTCTCTCCCTATCTTTATCCCCACCTATTCTCTCTCTCCCATTCTCTCTTCTCTCCCTCTCTCTCTATCTATCTATCCCTTGTCACTCCCTCTCTCTCTCCACCTCTATCTCCCTATGCCTCAGTTCTTTCCTCCCTCTCTCTCCACCTCTATCTCCCTATGCCTTACTTCTTTCCTCCCTCTCTCTCCCCCTCCAAATCCATATCTCTCTCTCTCCCCTCTCTCTCTTCCTACCCCCTTCTCTTTGTCTCCCCCCATCACTCTCCCACTCTCTCTTTCTTTCTCTCTCTCTCTCCACCCTCCATCTTTGTCAAACTCCCTCCCCCTCTCTGCCCTTCACTTTGCTTGCTATCATCACTTGGATCCTTAGTTAAGATAGATCTATATTGGTTCTTACTAATATTTGTATTATATAAATTTCACATCTTTAAATACAAAATTATTCTCATTTTTAATTTTATTAAAACCTTAATTTACTTTATATGGGAATAATTTTAGTAGTTGTGAGGATAGAGGGTTTATATATATCTCATAACTAATTACAACCCTTTTCCTATTAGCTTCAAATAAAAAATATTAAATTAAATTAAATTAAAATATTTTTATTCTGAAATAAGTTATGGCTTTTGGGCATGTGGTATTGATAAGGCATGATATTGGCCCATGGTATTGTAACAAAGCTTATTTACAAGTTAATAATATCCATGGTAAAGTGGGGGTGAATATCCATGGTTAAGAATCTTGTCATATTGTTATAAAATATTTAGATTGTGAAATAAGATATGATTTTTTGGCATGTGCTATTGATAAGCCATGGTATTAGCCCATGCTATTGTAACAAAGCCTATTCACAAGTTCATGATATCAATGAAAAAACAGGGGTGAATATATTTTGATTTTGAAATAAGTTGTGTTTTTTGGGCATGTGATATTGATAAGCCATGGTATTGGCCCATGGTATTGTAACAAAGTCTATTTCCAAGTTAATAATATCCATGGTAAAGTGAGAATGAATATCCATGGTTAAGAATATTTTCATATTGTTATAAAATATTTTGATTGTGAAATAAGTTATGTTTTTAGAGCATTTGGTATTGATAAGCCATAGTATTGGCCCATGGTATTATAACAAAACCAATTTTTTACAAGTTAATAATATGCATTGTAAAGTGGGGGGTGAATATCCATGGTTAAGAATCTTGTCATATTGTTATAAAATATTTTGGTTTTGAAATAAATTATGGTTTTTGGGTTTGAGGGATTGATAAGCCATGGTATTGGCTCATGGTATTGTAACAAAACCTATTCACAAGTTAATAACAAAATCAAATATAACAAATTGAGTTGTATTATTTTTATTATTAATTGAGCCAACATTTAGATTTTTGCGCTCATCCCCATACTTTTGACTTTTATTATTATTATTACTATTATTCTTTAACTAAGCCCATATTTATAATTGTTTACATACTTACATTACACCTACACATCTACTCTATACTCTATAAATATTGTATTTATTTTTTTTCAGGAGGGAAATTTTAACGTTTTTGAAAAAATTCAGCCTTAATTTTGATGTAACAAAGCCCTCCTAATTTCAATCTTCATTTACTTTCTAAAACAAGTAGTATATTTTCACTTTTCATAGGGCGGAGGGAAAACTAATAGATATTTTCATTTTCACAGGGTGAGAGGGAAAACGAAATTGAAGAGAATTGTGAATTAAATTTTCACTTTTCATAAGGCTAAGGGAGGGAAAACTAGTAGCATATTTTCACTTTTCATAGGACAGGAGGGAAAATGAGATTGAAGAGAGTTGTGAATTAAGGTTTTACCAATAGCAGATTGATATCGAACCCCACCATTAGATCTTCAATCCATTAATGGAGCCCAGGTATGTTTCATTTATTCATTTACACCCCACTTTTAGTCTTCTTCCACACAGGGAGGAGTACACACACCTCAGATCTCTAGTTCAAAATTCAGTATTTTTTTCATCCTTGCTTTTAAGTTTACGAGTAGTATATTTTCACTTTTCACAAGGCGGGAGGGAAAACAAGATTGAAGAGAGCTGTGAATTAAGGTTTTACCAGTAGAAGACTAATATCGAACCCCACCATTGGATCTTCAATCCATCAATGGCCCCAAAGTATGTTTCATTTCTAACCTTACTACATTTCCACCCCACTTTTAGTCTTCTTCCACACAAGGAGGACTGGTTCAAAATTCACTATTTTTTTCATCCTTTCTTTTAAGTTTAAGAGTAGCATATTTTCACTTTTCACAGGGCAGGAGGGAAAACGAGATTGAAGAGTGTTGTGAATTAAGGTTTTACCAGTAGCAGATTGATATCGAACCCCACCATTGGATCTTCAATCCATTAATGGCGCCCTCGCTGCATTTCCACCCCACTAGATTGATATCGAACCCCACCATTGGATCTTCAATCCATTAATGGCGCCCCTCGCTGCATTTCCACCCCACTTTTAGTCTTCTTCCACACAGGGAGGAGTACACACACCTCAGATCCCCCACCATTGGATCTTCAATCCATTAATGGCATCCAGGTATGTTTCATTTCTAACCTCGCTGCATTTACACCTCACTTTTAGTCTTCTTCCACACAGGGAGGAGTACATACACCTCATATCTCTAGTTCAAAATTCACTATTTTTTTCATCCTTTCTTTTAAGTTTACGAGTAGCATATTTTCACTTTTCACAAGGCGAGAGGGAAAACGAGGGAACATAGGTAAAAGCATATGTATTTTTCCTTCTTTTATGATTTGTCTCTATAGAGTTGATTTTACTAGGTGTACATTGTATGCATCTCAAAATTTCTCTTTAGGAAATCTTATTTTTATTCTTTCCAAGAAAAACCCTCTGGGGAATCCCAATGGATGTTTCCCCAAATTCATGGATGGCATCCCTGGTAAACCCATTGGCATTGACTAGTGCACCTCACCCAAGGGTTTCAAACAAGGCACCTGCCAGCACAGAACTAGCCAAATACCCAGTAACATTAATAACATTCGGTTGGGCTAACCCCTTGGGCTCAATAAATCATAATCAACTACACTATTTTCCATATTAACATATTGATCCTATTTAACATTTTTTTAGAGTAACCATAAAAATCCAAGCCCATTCCTATTTTTATTTTTGTTTTTAATTCCTTCTTTGGTGTGGTGACAACTTTATATGACTGTATAGATGTTTATTTTTGTCAGAGTATATGTTGAAAAGTAGATGCTTTCTTACATTCTACCTTGTCTGTTATGTATTGATGGAGTTCAGTTTCATTAGTTGTGACCAAAGAACTATGTGTATACAATGATTCTTGTATCACTATTTATAAACTAAACATTGTCCTTAAACAAGCAAAGTAGATCCTTAATGCTACATGTTTGTATCTCAGGGAACTTCCAATCCTAATAAATGAGGTGAAATTTAAGTGTTTCTAGAATCCAAATCTAGGGTTTTCTGAATTCACTCAAATATGGTCCTGGAAAAGCGGAGTGAAATTTAATTATTTCCAAATCTTAAGTTCTGTGAATTCACTCATATTTGGTGTTGGAATCGTTTGAGAAAATGGGAAGAATTTCTTTTAGTTGCATTCAAATTTTCCAAAAATAATACTAAATTTCTCCCTGAAATGGCTTTAGGATTGAAAATTTTGTAAATATTTTTAGGGAAACAACCCAAAATTAATTTTTCCAGATTAGAGTTTTATAACACTAGGTACTAAAACAGTCTTCTATTTTCTGCTACAAATGTCTGATAGAGTCTTCCCAAAAACTGATTAGAAAATTAGGTAGATGTGCTGGACAGACTAAATAATTTTTAATGAATAATCACTTAACATAAATGAAATATTAGGTTGCATAAATATATAACTTAGAAGCATGAAATGAATAAGAAATCTCAACGATATTGACATATTCTTAATTGAGTTGAATGAGGCCAGGAATAACTTTGACTAAAGGGTGTTGAAAATGGCATAATTTTGTTCTGGTTGGATAGATTTAGAAATAAAAATCAGTGGTTTTCTTGCTTGCATAACTTGGGAAGATTTTTGTATCTCAAGTCTCAATTGTTGGCATTATGACACAGGTTTGGCGCTATGGCACAGGTGTTGTCCTTGATGGCAACTCACTCTGGTGACAGATCTCAGTTCAAGCTCTCAAAATGAAGGAAAAATATATATACGTAGGTTCATCATGACCAAGCCGCGTATACACGTGGGTTAGACGTTCCAAAGACGCGTATGCGTATACATGCACTTTCACGCAAGGAAAAGCGCGTACATGTGGGAGAACTTATGTTTGGTCCGTGGTATTTAGTCCTTGGTATTTGAACCTATGGTTTTGGACCATGGTAACTTGTCCGAAGTGTTGATCCCAAGTATTGGGTCCATGGTATTGATTTGTTATGGTTTTGGACCGTGCTATTGTGAAAGGCCTAAGACTATAAAAGAGGAAGGAGATCATTAGGCAAGGTCACGATCTGAATTATTGAATATCTGATAAAGTGCTAGATCTAGAATACTGGTGATTGGGGTTATGGTGTAGAGCTGGATCTGAATGAAGGAGGAACCAAAGCACAAAGAAAAGGATAAGTTCTATTGATGGGTCAAAATCTTAAGGTTTGAGTAATAGGATCTTTGTATGATTTTGACCTGTTATATGTGGCGCACGCTTGATCTATAACTCTGATAATCTGGGTTAACTAATGTCTGAATATTTGAAGGAGTGAATTATCTTTATAGATCTATATGCAGGTTCAGTGAAGAGAAGGCGCGTATACACGCTGTTTTTGTAAGTCAAAAGTGCGTATACGTAGGTTGGTCTTAACATAGAAGCGTATGCACACAGGTTTTTGAATATTCAAGTAGCGTACGTCTCTTGAATTATGTTCTAGTTGCTTCTATTAATTAGTGCAGTGATCTGGGTTCAGAATTGGTGTATGGTTACTGTTACTGTGTTCTTGGTACGACTGTCAAAGAAGTGTCTATTTGATTCAGTTTTAATTGTTGAAAAGGAGATTGTTTTATGCAGAAATTCTTGATGTTTGATTGATGTTCATGGATCCAGTCTGAAAATTTATGAAACATGGTCCCTGGAAGAAAAGAGAAGGTTGTAGCCTTTTGTAAGTCAGCACCTATGTACTAGTATCTCAGCTAGTACAAGAGCTAAGGGGGTTGTAGCTCCCTTCTAGGAGAAGATGGAGAATGAGAGAGGGTTGTAGCTCTCTGCAGGTTGCAGCCTGCGTACTGGTAAAGGACTGCACCAGTACAAAATCATTGTAAAAAGAAGTTTCTAATTGAAAAGATAGAGACATATAGCAGCAGGTGGTTTTCACCCACATTGGGTTTCCACCTTATATCTTGTGTTCTTGTGTGTGACTGTCTGCATTTCCATGTTCCTGGTTATTATTTCTACGGTTCTGACACACAGATTTAAAATCAACATCTGAAGAATAATTAAATTACAAGTCTGTAAGTTATACGTGGTTTTCCTTTACTGAAGTTGCGTATATACGCTGGTTTATCAAACTAAAGTAGCGTATACAAATCTGTGAAAGAATTGAAAAGAATTTTCTTGATAATACTGATTCACCCCCCCTCTCAGTATTATTTCCAACAATTGGTATCAGAGCAGGTCCTTCAGAAGAAGCTTGATCGCTTGAAGGAAGATCTATCATCATGAGCAACTACAAAAAAGAAGTATCTATCAGGCCACCGATTTTTGATGGGAGCAACTTCATCTATTGGAAGGTAAGAATCACTGCCTATCTTCAATCTCTTGGTACAGAAGTTTTGGATATTGTGGAAATAGGATACACATTTCCATCAGCAACTCCTACAGATGCAGCTGGTAAAAAGCAGTATGAAACAAATGCAAAAGATGTTAATACTCTATTAGGAAGTCTATCTCAATCAAAATTCGTCAAGGTTATGCAGCTCAAAAGCGCAAAAGAAATATGGGACAAGATCGTTCTGAGCTATGAAGGAGATGAAAAGGTAAAACGAGCAAAATTACAAACTCTTAGAATTCAATATGAAAGTCTCAGAATGCATAATGATGAAAGTGTGGCTAGCTATTTCCTACGTATAGATGAGATTGTAAATTGTATGAAGAACTTGGGTGAAGAAATAAAAGAAGTTGTTTTGTTTGAAAAGGTTCTAAGATCTTTGTCTCCTAAGTTTGATACAAAAGTTTCTGCCATAGAAGAAAAGTAGAATCTACAAAGCCTTACCATGTCACAACTGCACGGAATTCTAACTGCTTACAAAATTAGGAAAGGAGGACCATCAGACAGGAGAGAAGCTGCATTCAAGGCTTCAGGAAAAGGAGATTACTATGAGTTAGGAAATATGTCAGAAGAAGAGGAAGAATCAAATTTGGTCAAGAACCTTCAACGGGGAACTGGAAGATTCAGAGGTAAGTTGTCTTTCAAATGCTTTGCTTGTGGAAGAGTCGGTCTGTAGAAATTTTGAATAATATGACACTTATTCAACAGAGATTATCCCGATTATACACTATTGTGGAAAACATGCATAATACATAACCTCCTCTACGTTGATCATCAATTTGCGGAAGCAAAAACAATAACATGTGCACATAGAAGCATCAATCACACATATCAACACAGTATTTTCCCGGGGAAAGCATCTCGCTAAAAACCCCAACTATCTGTATATTATATTGATTGAGAACATGTAACAAACATAGTACAATACTCCTCAGAAGTACTCAGTACTATCTCCACCTGTTACACACAATACGGCTCAGATCTGATCTCCAAATCTCCTCCACTGCTTGCTTGCCTCCACTGCACAATACCTGCTGAGAATGAATGAGAATGGCTGATCCAAACTCGTTTTTACCTTGTGAAAGTCACCCACACTGTAAATCACGTGAGGACAAGCTATATTTCACTTGGTATTGGCCCAAACTACGTAGAGATCATTGGCATAACTCAATCCCATGCATGTGCAAAATCTCATGCACAACTGATAGCAATCTCAACCTCTAACACCTGTCTCCACTGAACTGTACATGCATTGAGTTAACTGATGTATTCTTCAGTTGCATTATGAGTTAATAATTAGTGAATTAATTAATAACTAATTCACACAACCAATCACTTAGTCTATTGATCAGTTAGACTAAATACAACTAGTTCAACTAATTCAAACTGAACACAACTCCATTAACTGCTCATCCAACTCCACAGAACTCAACCACATGAGTTCTAACTGATGTCCTGCATGCAATAGCTCAACTGACTCATAAAGAAAGCATATTTCCTTCTGACAGCTACATGTGCCACATATGTAGCTCAAACTTAAGTGCTCCAAGAGGATAAGGTAAAGTTTATAGTCTAAATATTATTATGAGACAATAATATTTGACTTTTCTATTTTTGACTAGCAGTCTAAAAATAGACTCTGATCACTCCTGTTGTGTTCACTCCTATTGTGATCACTCCTGCTATGATCACTCCTGCTGTAATCCAAAAATAGACTTTGCGCCATGATTTTCCTGCGGGCCCACTTAGTGAAGGCAACTCCTTTCCACTAAGCTCCATCATCTTGTTGCATTCTCAACAAGCATTTCTTGTTGCACACTTTTCAACACTCCCTCTCAACAAGAAAGGCTTCCTCTCATACCCGATCCTGTAAGTCTAGAATGTTCTGCATGCAACACATCTGCCCGTTCCACTTTGCTCCAACAACACTTGGAGCAAAAACACTCCCAACTGACCACTCTGTTGGGCTAGGAACATACTCTGATGCTGAAGCTCTACCTATTGCTGACAAGTGCTCCCTCTCTGACATCTGTGCTACTGCAACATCTCCATGCATCTCGCACCATTGCACACCTCTCTGTGCCACCTAGCACTGTGGAAAACACTTGTGCCTCTCGCATTGCTGCAGCCTGCATGCTATGCGCTGTCCTGGGATTCCTTGCACTGTCGCTCTCTCTGCCGCTCCACCCGCATCTGTCTCTACCCAATCAGTCAGTTCCTGCTACTACACATCGGGGCTCCCATAGCAAGGTCTCATCCAAGAGGTTGGGTACCTCAAGGATCCTGCCCCTCCTCCTTGGGACAATCAATCCACATCACCCCACCTCCTACCTGGAGGTATGGCTGCATGCAATCCCTCTGCCCACCTGGCTCGAAGTTTCCCCCTACTGGAGGTCTCTGCATGAGTAGATGTCTCTACTCGATCTCCTCTCATCTTCCCCTGTTGTGGCTGCTCCACAACCTCCTGAAGCTGTTGCACCAATCGTGGCTCCTCCACAATCGTCTGAGACTTCTTCTGGCTCTACATGTTAAGAGGTAATATACGATTCTCTCAACCACCAAGTCTCCATCAGTTGCCTCGCTGCTCAAGGCTTTGCATGCATCTTGAACCTCAAGTGCATACAGGTTCTTGACCCGTGAACCAATCTGCTTCACCTGTCTAGTGATGATGTGTCTAAGGAAAACCTTTCCCTTACTGAAGACTACATCATAGCCTCTGTCTTCCAGCATCGCGATTGACACCAAGTTTCTCTTCTGTCTTGGTACATACTTGACATCGGTCAAGGTAAGGCGAGCTCCATGCTCCCTCTGAAAAATAACCATGCCTACACCTGAGACACTATACTTCTCATCATTACCCATCCCTTTGAGTATCTGGAGATCTTTCTCCAAAGCACTGAACAAACTTTTGTCACCGGTCATGTGGAAAGAAGCTCCACTGTCAAGAAACCGACCACTTCCCACCATGGATGAAACCATGCATGCGAAGAGTGTGAAGTCCAACTCAAATTGTGAAGCAAGTGAGGCTGCCTCACCTTCAGATCCTTCCCCGAATCCCTTCTTGGACTTCTTCTTTGGGAAATTAGTAGCGTAATGGCCCAACTCATGACAACGAAAGCATCTCACCTTCGACTTGTCATGCTTCTTCCCATCATTGGAAGAACTGGATTCAGAAAGAGAACCCTTCTCCTTCCCCTTCTTCACCTTACTCACTAAGGCACAGTTCTACTCATCATGCATAGATGAAGAACTATCTCTGGTGCGCCGTCTAATCTCCTCTTGCACAAGATCCGACCAAAGTCTCTCCAATCCTGGTAATTTCTCCCTTCCATTCACTGAGTCTTGGTAGCTATGCCAACTCTTAGGAAGGCCAAGGAGTGCTAGACTCACCATATCCTCATCCTCAACAGTTACCCCCACACTTCCCAGCTCATCCCAGCATTGGGTGAACTTCGTGAGATACTGGGGCATACTGTCTCCATTCTCACACCTAATGTTTCTGAGTTTATCCTTGAGCGCCATTCCACCAGCTCAAAACTCAACCGCTTCTGATCTAAAATTCGTGAGAACAAAGTATTTCTTGTACAAAGATCGACTGTATGGGCATTAACAAGATATCTCACTTTCCAAAAGAAGGATGAATCCAGAAGCTACCTGGCTCGATTACAGACTTTGCCTGAAGAAATAAAATGTAAACACTTTCTGAATAATAGATCTGATGATCAATCCCGCTTTGATATCTCGTAGAACTTTTTCTACAAATCAACTAGCTCCGATACCATGTAGAAATTTTGAATAATATGACACTTATTCAACAGAGATTATCCCGATTATACACTATTGCGGAAAACATGCATAATACATAACCTCCTCTACATTGATCATCAATTTGCAGAAGCATAAACAATAACATGCGCACATAGAAGCATCAATCACACATATCAACATAGTATTTTCCCGGGGAAAGCATCTCGCTAAAAACCCCAACTATTTGTATATTATATTGATTGAGAATATGTAAAAAACATAGTACAATACTCCTCACAAGTACTCAGTACTATCTCCACCTGTTACACACAATACAACTCAGATCTGATCTCCAAATCTCCTCTGCTGCTTGCCTGCCTCCACTGCACAATACCTGCTGAGAATGAATGAGAATGGCTGATCCAAACTCGTTTTTACCTTGTGAAAGTCACCCACACTGCAAATCACGTGAGGAAAAGCTATATTGCACTTGGTATTGGCCCAAACTACGCAGAGATCATTGGCATAACTCAATCCCATGCATGTGCAAAATCTCATGCACAACTAATAGCAATCTCAACCTCTAACACCTGTCTCCACTGAACTGTACATGCATTGAGTTAACTGATGTATTATTTAGTTTCATTATGAGTTAATAATTAGTGAATTAATTAATAACTAATTCACACAACTCATCACTTAGTCTATTGATCAGTTAGACTAAATACAACTAGTTCAAATAAGTCAAATTGAACACAACTCCATTAACTACTCATCCAACTCCACAGAACTCAACCACATGAGTTCTAACTGATGTCCTGAATGCAATAGCTCAACTGACTCATAAAGAAAGCATATTTCCTTCTGACAGCTACATGTGCCACATCTGTAGCTCAAACTTAAGTGCTCCAAGAGGATAAGGTAAAGTTTATAGTCTAAATATTATTATGAGACAATAATATTTGACTTTTCTATTTTTGACTAGCAGTCTAAAAATAGACTCTGATCACTCTTGCTGTGATCACTCCTTTTGTGATCACTCCTGCTGTGATCACCCCTGCTATGATCACTCCCGCTGTGATCACTTCTGCTGTAATCCAAAAATAGACTTTGCGCCATGATTTGCCTGCGGGCCCACTTAATGAAGGCGACTCCTTTCCACTAAGCTCCATCATCTTGTTGCATTCTCAACAAGCATTTCTTGTTGCACACTTTTCAACATGGTCATTATGTTGCAAAATGTCCTCATAAAGATAAAATAGACAAAGGTAAGGAACCTGTTAGATGCAACAGAAAACAAAATGTAAATAAGAAGAGGTATTACACGCATGAAGACAGTGATGGATTGTCAAATAGTGATGAAGATGAACAAGGTAATGATGATAGACTTTTGATGGATTTTGAAGATGATGATTTCTTGGATGCTATAAATGAAGAAGGTCTTTATGAAGAAATTTCTAAACTTAAAGTTTGTTTGGAGGAAAAGAATATGATTATAGATACTCTAACATTCCAACTTTCTGAAAAGGATAAACAGAATGAAGAGTTAGAATCTGAAATTGTGGGACTTAGAAAATAAATTGAGAAAACAAAAGCCCTTAATCTCAGATTTGATAAGGATTTGAAACTCTAGATGAGATTATCAAAGTACAACGTTCTCTAATCAAGACAGGTCTCGGATATTCTGAAGAAGCATCTCAAGCTCAGAAGCAAGCGCAGAAGCCATCCACCTCCAAAAGTTATCTTGATGCAGCAAGGAGAGGTGAACAAGGTGACAATCGACAACAAAATCATAATGTAGATCACCAGGTAAATCAGGGACAATTTGCTTCAAGAATGATCAAAGATTATCAAGTAAATCGGGGGCAATCTACTTCAAGGATGAACAAAAGTTTCAACAGACGACAGGTAAATCATTCTCAATTTGGCTCAAGAATGGATGGAAACTACAATCATATGGTTGGTAGATTTGATAATCGCAGGAATTTCTTCAATGGCCAATGTTTCACTTGTCATAACTTTGGTCATAAAGATGCTCAATGTGTTGCCTATAAGACCATCATGACTAGGGAAGCTCAAAAACAAAGGAGTATGACAGGAATCATGAAAAGAACCTACAATAACTTCTCTGCTCTTGAAAATGAAATAGAATGTTCTATTTGCAACAACTTCGGTCATGTAGAGTCTGAATGCAGGAGTTGGTTCCGGCAAACAACTCAGAACGAGCAAGCTTCATTGAACACCAAAACATGGAGAAAGAAAGAACCACAACCAGAAAGTTGTGGGATAGCCTTATATGCAGAAGGATAGGAAAATCAATGGTACATCGACAGTGGATGTTTGAAACATATGACAGGTGATAAAGAAAAACTTCAATCATATAGTGCCTTAGTAAAGGAAAAGAAGGTATCATTTGGAAATGACACCCCTACGTTCATAAAAGGTAAAGGTTCTGTTTAGTTGAAAGAAAAGGTCAAAGCTGGAAATGTTATGTATGTTTATGGCTTAAAGCATAATCTATTGAGTGTCAGTCAGATGTGCGATCAAGGAACTGAGGTAATATTTCGATCAAATGGATGTAGTGTTCGTGATCTTGATACAGGAAAAACAGTGATCAAAGGCATAAGAACTCAAAATAATTTATACATATTCAAAGAAGGACAACATCAATGCTATCTAAGCAAGAATGATGAACACTGGCTATGGCACAGAAGATTGGGGCATCTTAGCTTCTCTCAGATAAGGAAAGCATGCAAATATCAGGCGGTTCGTGATCTTCCTGACATCAGAATTCTAGACAATACAATATGCAAATCATGTCAGTTTGGTAAGCAAACCAGAACTAATTTCCCTAAGAAGGAAGGATCAGCTAGCAGGCCACTTGAACTTGTCCATACTGATATATGTGGTCCAACTAGGAAAAGGTCACCTCGAGGTGAAGAGTACTTCATATTGTTCATTGACAACTTTTCAAGGATGTGTTGGATAGGACTCATGAAGTATAAAGATGAAGCTTTCGAAAACTTCAAATCATTCAAAGCCTTGGTTGAAAACAAATCAGATCGCAGAATCAAATGCCTCAGATCTAATCGAGGAGGAGAATTTACCTCAGATGAATTTTTCGATTTTTGTGAAGAAACATGGCATAAGAAGGGAATTTTTTGCTGCAAGGACAGCTCAACAAAATGGAGTAGTGGAAAGGATGAACAGAACAGTTCAACAAATTGCTCGTGCTATGCTCGATGAATCTGGAACTTCTGCAACCTTCTGGGGTGAAGCCGCATTTGCTGCAGTAACTATTCTTAACAAGACAAATGTCAGGGTAAACGGCACTTAGACTCGTCATGCACTTTGGTATGGCAAGACTCCCACGGTAAAATACTTCAAAATTTTTGGAAGCAAATGCTACATTAAAAGGACTGATGAAAATCTTGGCAAGTTTGAACCTAGAGAAGATGAAAGCATTCTCCTTGTTTACTCTCCCCATAGCAAAGCATATAGGTGTTACAATAAAAGACTTGGAAAAATTATTGAAAGTATTGATGTAGTGATTGATGAAGAAGGAAATACCTTTAGGCAAGAAAGATCTAAAGTTGTCGAAGATGATGAGGACTATCCCTCAACGTCAAATCAGATTCATGATGAACAAGAAACCCATGAGGAACCAGAAGAACAAATAAGAATAGAAGAAAAGACTCCATCCAGATACGTTCAGAAGAATCATCCAGAATCTCAAATTTTGGGGCAGAAAGAGGCAGGTGTACAAACAAGAAGAACAATTGCAAAAGCTTCAAGCTATTTGGCATTGCTCTCCTCCACTGAACCACAAAATGTAAGAGAGGCATGCAAAGATGAATGTTGGGTCAAGGCAATGGATGAAGAACTTGAGCAGATTGAAAAGAATAACACTTGGGAGTTGGTTCCTAGACCTAAAGATAAGAATGCCATAGGGACAAAATGGATATTCAAAAACAAGTTGGATGAAAATGGGGAAGTTATTATAAACAAAGCCAGACTTGTTTTTAAAGGGTATGCTCAACAAGAAGGAATCGACTTTGAAGAAACTTTTGCTCCCGTTGCTAAACTTGAGGCTATCAGAATGTTCCTTGCTCTCTCTAGTTTTCAGAAGTTCAAAGTATTTCAAATGGACATGAAATCTGCTTTTCTAAATGGAGACTTGGATGAAGAAGTGTATATTGAGCAACCAGATGGGTTTATCCTTGGAAATGTTCCAAAGCTTGTATGCAGACTCAAAAAGGCTCTCTATGGCCTTAAACAGGCTCCAAGGGCTTGGTATTATCGCTTGGATAAATACCTCCGTCAACAAGGTTTTATAAAAGGATCAACTGATAGCAATCTTTATATAAAAATTGACAATGATAAGTTGCTAATACTTGTTGTGTACGTTGATGATATCATCTTTGGTAGCAATGAAGACATGAGTCAAAATTTTGCCCTAGTAATGCAGAAAGAGTTTTAAATGTCTATGCTTGGTGAGCTCACATATTTTCTTGGTTTACAAGTCCAACAAAACAAAGATGGCATATTTCTATCACAAACCAAGTATCTCAAGCAGATCTTGAAGAAATATGGGATGGAGGATTCGAAACTTATATGTAACCCTATGATGACAGGATGCAGCCTCAGCGCAAATGATGAATCGGCAGTAGTACATCAACCAACCTATAGATCCATGATTGGTAGTCTACTCTATCTAATAGGTACCCGACCAGACATTATGCGTGCAGTGGGAATAGTTGGAAGGTTTCAGGAAAATCCAAAGGAAACTCATCTTCAGGTAGTTAAGAGAATTTTCAAGTATCTTCAAGGAACTCAAAACTATGGCTTATGGTATCTTAGAGATACAGATCTCATACTTCATGCATATACAGATGCGGATTGGGCAGGAAGCTTGGATGACAGAAAAAGCACTAGTGGTGGTGCATTCTTCATGGGTCCTGGATTAGTATCTTGGTTTAGCAAGAAACAAAGTTCTATTGCTTTATCTACAACTAAAGCAGAATATGTAGCTGTTGCATCTTGCTGCACACAGCTCCTTTGGATGATGCAAACATTGCAAGATCTTCAAATCACTTGTACTCCACCTATCTCCATTTTTTGTGATAATACAAGTGCTATCAGTATCTCAAAGAATCTTGTCATGCATTCAAAGACTAAGCACATACTGATCAAGTATCATTTCCTCTGGGAACAAGTGCTGGAACAAAAGGTCAAATTGGAGTATGTTCCCTCTAAGCAACAAGTTGCTGATATTCTCACCAAACCATTGCCCAGGGAAATTTTTGAATACCTCAGACAGAAGTTGGGAGTAGTTGATGCATCATCTTGCTGTTGAAACATGTCTGTTTCAGAGAAATGTGGTTGTACGCGAGTTGCATGAGGAGGATCCGCGTACATACACCAATTTATGCAGATAAAGTCACGTATATGGTGTTTTGAAGGAAATTAGTGGGGATAGACTTTGGTTGAAGAGAGTTTGATATGGGTCTGACAGAGACCATCTGGCATAGGTTTACGGGGGAGCAGATAATCTTCTAATAATGCATTGTTGGCATTACATTAGAAGCTCTTGGTTCGAGTACACAAGCTTTTTTGGGTTCAGGTGGATCAGCTGCAGAAGGAGAACAGAAGGAGAACATGGTTGCTGATCTGAATAGTGCTGTTGATATCAGTTATTGGTGACTTTCATAGTCTTGCTCTAGATATTTCGTCTCTATGTCATGTATATTTTTTATTATTATCAAGGTCATGTAACGGCCTATTTTGGTTTCCCCACTATGCTTGGGATGAATGATGTAATGTACTTGGTAATCATATGTAAATTTCTAATGTATCCCCACTTGGTTGGGTGATAGATGTATGTATAGAGTATTTGATGATAGGAAGGTCAGTTATGATGTATGAATCATGGTTCTTCTTGAAGAACATCTTTTTGTAGATCTTGCCTACAGTTAGGGGGAGCATGGCCAGCATAGCAGAGCAGAGATTTCAGCATGTACTCAAGGGGAGTTCTATTGATGGGTCAAAATCTTAAGGCTTGAGTAATAGGATCTTTGTATGATTTTGATCTGTTATATGTGGCGCACGCTTGATCTATAAATTTGATAATCTGGGTTAACTAATGTCTGGATATTTGAAGTAGTGAATTATCTTTATAGATCTGTACGTAGGTTCAGTGAAGTGAAGGCGCGTATATACGTTGTTTCTGTAAGTCAAAAGTGCGTATACGCAGGTTGGTCTTGACACAGAAGCGTATGCACGCAGGTTTCTGAATATTGAAGTAGCGTGCGTCTGTTAAATTATGTTCTAGCTGCTTCTGTTGATTACTGTAGTGATGTGGGTTCAAAATTGGTGTATGGTTACTGTTACTGTGTTTTGGGTACAGCTGTCAGAGAAGTGTCTATTTGATTCAGTTTTAATTGGTGAAAAGGAGATTGTTTGATGCAGAAATTCTAGATGTTTGATTGATGTTCATGGATCCAGTCTGAAAATTTATGAAACGTGGTCCTTGGAAGAAAAGAGAAGGTTGTAGCCTTCTGTAGGTTAGCACCTACGTACTAGTATCTCAACTAGTACAAGAGCTAAGGGGGTTGTAGCTTCCTTCCAGGAGAAGCTGGAGAACGAGAGAGGGTTGTAGCTCTCTGCAGGTTGCAGCCTACATACTGGTAAAGGACTGCACCAGTACATAATCATTGTAAAAAGAAGTTTCTAATTGAAAAGATAGAGACATATTGCAATAGGTGGTTTTCACCCACATTGGGTTTCCACCTTATATCTTGTGTTCCTGTGTGTGACTGTCTGCATTTTTCATGTTCCTGGTTATTGTTTCTACGGTTTTGACACACAGATTTAAAATCAACATCTGAATAATAATTAAATTACAAGTCTGTAAGTTATACACAGTTTTCCTTTACTGAAGTTGCGTATATACGCTGGTTTATCAAACTAAAGTAGCGTATACAAATCTTTGAAAGAATTGAAAAGAATTGTCTTGATAATACTGATTCACCCCCCCTCTCAGTATTATTTCCATCAATTGGTATCAGAGCAGGTCCTTTAGAAGAAGCTTTATCACTTGAAGGAAGATCTCTCATCATGAGCAACTACGAAAAGGAAGCATCTATCAGGCCACCGATTTTTTATGGGAGCAACTTCATCTATTGGAAGGTAAGAATCACTGCCTATCTTCAATCTCTTAGTACAAAAGTTTGGGATATTGTGGAAACTGGATACACATTTCCGTCGGCAAATCCTACAGATGCAGCTGGTACAAAGCAGTATGAAACAAATGCAAAAGTTGACAATACTCTATTAGGAAGTCTATCTCAATCAGAATTTGTCAATGTTATGCAGCTCAAAAGCGCAAAAGAAATATGGGACAAGATCGTTCTGAGCTATGAAGGAGATGAACAGGTAAAATGAGCAAAATTACAAACTCTTAGAATTCAATATGAAAGTATCAGAATGCATAATGACGAAAGTTTGGCTAGCTATTTCCTACGTAGAGATGAGATCGTATGAAGAACTTGGGTGAAGAAATAAAAGAAGTTGTTTTGGTTGAAAAGGTTCTAAGATCTTTGTCTCATAAGTTTGATTCAAAAGTTTCTGCCATAGAAGAAAAGCGGAATCTACAAAGCCTTACCATGTCACAGCTGCACGAAATTCTAACTGCTTACGAAATGAGGAAAGGAGGACCATCAGACAGGAGAGAAGCTGCATTCAAGGCTTCAGGCAAAGGAGATTACTATGAGTCAGGACATATGTCAGAAGAAGAGGAAGAATCAAATTTTGTCAAGAACCTTCAACGGGGAACTGGAAGATTCAGAGGTAAGCTACCTTTCAAATGCTTTGCTTGTGGAAGAGTCGGTCATTATGCTGCAAAATGTCCTCATAAGGATAAAATAGACAAAGGTAAGGAACCTGTTAGATGGAACAGAAAACAGAATGTAAATAAGAAGAACTATTACACGCATGAAGACAGTGATGGATTGTCAAATAGTGATGAAGATGAACAAGGTAATGATGATATACTTTTGATGGCTTTTGAAGATGATGATTTCTTGGATGTTATAAATGAAGAAGGTCTTTATGAAGAAATTTCTAAACTTAAAGTTTGTTTGGAGGAAAAGAATATGATTATAGATACTCTAACATTCCAAATTGCTGAAAAGGATAAACACAATGAAGAGCTAGAATGTGAAATTGTGGGACTTAGAAAAGAAATTGAGAAAACAAAAGCCCTTAATCTCAGATTTGCTAAAGGATCTGAAACTCTAGATGAGATTATCAAAGTACAGCGTTCTCTAATCAAGACAGGTCTCGGATATTCCGCAGAAGCATCTCAAGCTCAGAAGCAAGCGCAGAAGCCATCCACCTCCAAAAGTTATCTTGATGCAGCAAGGAGAGGTGAACAAGGTGAAAATGGACAACAAAAGCATAATGCAGATCACCAGGTAAATCAGGGACAATTTTCTTCAAGAATGATCAAATATTATCAAATAAATTGGGGGCAATCTACTTCAAGGATGAACAGAAGTTTCAATAGACCACAGGTAAATCATTCTCAATTTGGCTCAAGAATGGATGGAAACTACAATCATATGGTTGGTAGATTTGATAATTGCAGGAATTTCTTCAATGGCCAATGTTTCACTTGTCATAAATTTGGTCATAAAGCTGCTCAATGTGTTGCCTATAAGACCATCATGACTAGGGAAGCTCAAAAACAAAGGAGTATGACAAGAATCTTGAAAATAACCTACAATAACTTCTCTGCTCTTGAAAATGAAATAGAATGTTCTATTTGCAACAACTTCGGTCATGTAGAGTCTGAATGCAGGAGTTGGTTTCAGCAAACAACTCAGAACGAGCAAGCTTCATTGAACACCAAAACATGGAGAAAGAAAGAACCACAACCAGAAAGTTTTGGGATAGACTTATATGCAAAAGGACAAGAAAATCAATGGTACATCGACAGTGGATGTTTGAAACATATGACAGGTGATAAAGAAAAACTTCAATCATATAGTGCCTTAGAAAAGGAAAAGAAGGTCTGATTTGGAAATGACACCCCTGCGTTCGTAAAAGGTAAAGGTTCTGTTCAGTTGAAAGAAAAGGTCAAAGCTGGAAATGTTATGTATGTTGATGGCTTAAAGCATAATCTATTGAGTGTCAGTCAGATGTGCGATCAAGGAACTGGGGTAATATTTCGATCAAATGGATGTAGTGTTCGTGATCTTGATACAGGAAAAACAATGATCAAAGGCATAATAAATCCAAATAATTTATACATATTCAAAGAAGGACAACATCAATCCTATCTAAGCAAGAATGATGAACACTGGCTATGGCACAGAAGATTGGGGCATCTTAGCTTCTCTCAGATAAGGAAAGCATGCAAATACCAGGCGGTTTGTGATCTTCCTAACATCAGAATTCTAGACAATACAATATGCAAATCATGTCAGTTTGGTAATCAAACCAGAACTAATTTCCCTAAGAAGGAAGGATCGGCTAGCAGGCCACTTGAACTTGTCCATACTGATATATGTGGTCCAACTAGGAAAAGGTCACCTCGAGGTGAAGAGTACTTCATATTGTTCATTGACGAATTTTCAAGGATGTGTTGGATAGGACTCATGAAGTATAAAGATGAAGCTTTCGAAAACTTCAATTCATTCAAAGCCTTGGTTGAAAACAAATCAGATCGCAGAATCAAATGCCTCAGATTTGATCGAGGAGGAGAATTTACCTCAGATGAATTTTTCGATTTTTGTGAAGAACATGGCATAAGAAGGGAATTTTCTGCTGCAAGGACACCTTAACAAAATGGAGTAGTGGAAAGGATGAACAGAACAATTCAACAAATGGCTCGTGCTATGCTCGATGAATCTGGAACTCCCGCAACCTTCTGGGGTGAAGCTGCATTTGCTGCAGTAACTATTCTTAACAAGACAAATGTCAGGATAAACGACACTCAGACTCCTCATGAACTTTGGTATGGCAAGACTCCCACGGTAAAATACTTCAAAATGTTTGGAAGCAAATGCTACATTAAACGCACTGATGAAAATCTTGGCAAGTTTGAACCTAGAGCAGATGAAGGCATTCTCCTTGTTTACTCTCCCCATAGCAAAGCATATAAGTGTTACAATAAAAGACTTGGAAAAATTATTGAAAGTATTGATGTAGTGATTGATGAAGAAGGAAATACCTCTAGGCAGGAAAGATCTGAATTTTTCGAAGATGATGAGGACTATCCCTCAATGTCAAATCAGATTCATGATGAACAAGAAACCCATGAGGCACCAGAAGAATAAATAAGAATAGAAGAAAAGACTCCATCCAGATACGTTCAGAAGAATCATCCAAAATCTCAAATTTTGGGGCAGAAAGAGGCAGGTGTACAAAAAAGAAGAACAATTGCAGAAGCTCCAAGCTATTTGGCATTGCTCTCCTCCACCAAACCACAAAATGTAAGAGAGGCATGTGAAGATGAATGCTGGGTCAAGGCAATGGATGAAGAACTTGAGCAGATTGAAAATAATAACACTTGGGAGTTGGTTCCTAGACCTAAAGATAAGAATGTCATATGGACAAAATGGATATTCAAAAACAAGTTGAATGAAAATGGGGAAGTTATTAGAGACAAAGCCAGACTTGTTTGTAAAGGGTATGCTCAACAAGAAGGAATCAAATTTGAAGAAACTTTTGCTCTCGTTGCTAGAATTGAGGCCATCAGAATGTTCCTTGCTCTCTCTAGTTTTCAGAAGTTAAAAGTATTTCAAATGGAGGTGAAATCTGCTTTTCTAAATGGAGACTTGGATGAAGAAGTGTATATTGAGCAACCAGATGGGTTTATCCTTGGAAATGATCCAAAGCTTGTATGCAGACTCAAAAAGGCTCTCTATGGCCTTAAACAGGCTCCAAGGGCTTGGTATTATCGCTTGGATAAATACCTCCGTCAACAAGGTTTTATAAAAGGATCAACTGATAGCAATCTTTATATAAAAATTGACAATGATAAGTTGCTAATACTTGTTTTGTATGTTGATGATATCATCTTTGGTAGCAATGAAGAAGACATGAGTCAAAATTTTGCCCTAGTAATGCAGAAAGAGTTTGAAATGTCTATGCTTGGTGAGCTCACATATTTTCTTGGTTTACAATTCCAACAAAACAAAGATGGCATATTTCTATCACAAACCAAGTATCTCAAGTAGATCTTGAAGAAATATGGGATGGAGGATTCGAAACTTGTATGTACCCCTATGGTGACAGGATGTAGCCTCAGCGCAAATTATGAATCGCCAGTAGTACATCTACCAACCTATAGATCCATGATTGGTAGTCTACTCTATCTAACAAGTACCTGACCAGACATTATGCATGCAGTGGGAATAGTTGGAAGGTTTCAGGAAAATCCAAAGGAAACTCATCTTCAGGCAGTTAAGAGAATTTTCAAGTATCTTCAAGGAACTCAAAACTATGGCTTATGGTATCTTAGAGATACAGATCTCATACTTCATGCATATACAGATGCGGATTGGGCAGGAAGCGTGGATGACAGAAAAAGCACTAGTGGTGGTGCATTCTTCATGGGTCCTGGATTAGTATCTTGTTTTAGCAAGAAACAAAGTTCTATTTCTTTATCTACAGCTGAAGCAGAATATATAGCTGCTGCATCTTGCTGCACACAGCTCCTTTGGATGATACAAACATTGCAAGATCTTCAAATCACTTGTACTACACCTATCTCCAGTTTTTGTGATAATACAAGTGCTATCAGTATCTCAAAGAATCTTGTCATGCATTCACAGACTAAGCACATACCGATCAAGTATCATTTTCTCTGGGAACAAGTGCTGGAAAAAAAGGTCAAATTGGAGTATGTTCCCTCTAAGGAACAAGTTGCTGATATTCTCACCAAACCTTTTGCCCAGGGAAACTTTTGAATACCTCAGACAGAAGCTGGGAGTAGTTGATGCATCATCTTGCTATTGAAACCTGTTTGTTTTAGAGAAATGTGGTTGTACGCGAGTTGCATGAGGAGGATCCACGTACATACACCGATTTATGCAAATACAGTCGTGTATATGGTGTTTTGAAGGAAATCAGTGGGGACAAACTCTGGTTGAAGAGAGTCTGATATGGGTTTGACAGAAACCATCTGGCACAGGTTCAGGGGGAGCAGATAATCTTCTAATAATGCATTGTTGGCATAATATTAGAAGCTCTTGGTTCGAGTACACAAGCTGTTTTGGGTTCAGGTGGATCAACTGCAGAAGGAGAATAGAAGGAGAACATGGTTGCTGATCTGAATAGTGCTGTTGATATTAGTTATTGGTGACTTTCATAATCTTGCTCTAGATATTTCGTCTCTATGTCATGCATATCTTTTATTATTATCAAGGTCATGTAACAGCCTATTTTGGTTTCCCCACTATGCCTGGGATGAATGATGTAATGTACTTGGTAATCATATGTAAATTTCTAATGTATCCCCACTTGGTTGGGTGATAGATGTATGTATAGAGTATTTGATGATAGGAAGGTCAGTTATGATGTATGAGTCATGGTTCTTCTTGAAGAACATCTTTTTGCAGATCTTGCCTACAGTTGGGGGAGCATGGCCAACACAGCAGAGTAGAGATTTCAGCATGTACTCAGCGGGAGCATAACCCTTTGCCCTTGATGACAAAAGGGGAGAATGAATTTGAGGATCTTGGGGTTGCCATCAAGTCCAAAGGGGGAGATTGTTGGCATTATGACACAGGTTTGGCGTTATGGCACAGGTGTTGTCCTTGATGGCAACTCACTCGGGTGACAGATCTCAGTTCAGGCTCTCAAAATGAAGGAAAAATATATATACGTAGGTTCATCATGACCAAGCCGCATATACACGGGGTTAGACGTTCCAAAGACGCATATGCGTATACACGCACTTTCACACAAGGAAAAGCATGTACATGTGGGAGAACTTATGTTTGGTCTGTGGTATTTAGTCCTTGGTATTTGAACCTATGGTTTTGGACCATGGTATCTTGTCCGAAGTGTTGATCCCAAGTATTGGGTCCATGGTATTGATTTGTTATGGCTTTGGACTGTGGTATTGTGAAAGTCCTAAGACTATAAAAGAGGAAGGAGATCATTAGGCAAGGTCATGATCTGAATTATTGAATATCTGATAAAGTGATAGATCTGGAGTACTGCTGATTGAGGTTATGGTGCAGAGCTGGATCTGAACGAAGGAGGAACCAAAGCACAAAGAAAAGGATAAGTTGTATTGATGGGTCAAAATATTAAGGCTTGAATAATATGATCTTTGTATGATTTTGATTTGTTATATGTGGCGCACACTTGATCTATAAATCTGATAATCTGGGTTAACTAATGTCTGAATATTTGAAGGAGTGAATTATCTTTATAGATCTGTATGCAGGTTCAGTGAAGCGAAGGCACGTATACATGTCGTTTCTGTAAGTCAAAAGTGCGTATACGCAGGTTGGTCTTAACACAGAAGCGTATGCACGCAGGTTTCTGAATATTGAAGTAGCGTATGTCTCTTAAATTATGTTCTAGTTGCTCCTGTTGATTACTGCAGTGATCTGGGTTCAAAATTGGTGTATGGTTACTGTTACTGTGTTCTGGGTACAACTATTAGAGAAGTGTCTATTTGATTCAGTTTTAATTGGTGAAAAGGAGATTGTTTGATGCAGAAATTCTTGATGTTTGATTGATGTTCATGGATCTAGTCTGAAAATTTATGAAACGTGGTCCCTGGAAGAAAAGAGAAGGTTGTAGCCTTTTGTAGGTCAGCACCTACGTACTAGTATCTCAGCTAGTACAAGAGCTAAGGGGGTTGTAACTCCCTTCCAGGAGAAGCTGGAGAACGAGAGAGGGTTGTAGCTCTCTGCAGGTTGTAGCCTACGTACGGGTAAAGGACTGCACCAGTACATAATCATTGTAAAAAGAAGTTTCTAATTGAAAAGATAGAGACATATTACAGCAGGTGGTTTTCACCCACATTGGGTTTCCACCTTATATCTTGTGTTCTTGTGTGTGACTGTCTGCATTTTCATGTGCTTGGTTATTGTTTCTACGGTTCTGACACACAGATTTAAAATCAACATCTGAAGAATAATTAAATTACAAGTATGTAAGTTATACGCGGTTTTCCTTTACTGAAGTTGCGTATATACGCTGGTTTATCAAACTAAAGTAGCGTATACAAATCTGTGAAAGAATTGAAAAGAATTGTCTTGATAATACTGATTCACCCCCCCTCTCAGCATTATTTCCAACATCAACCTTATTGAATAATATGATTTATGTCTTGCAATGTTGAGATATGTTGTGATACCACTTGCTAGTAACTTAAACACTTTAGATGAAAATTTAGTTGTGAATTTACTTGCAAAAGATATAAGTGAAAATATAGATTAATTGTCCCTTATGTAGAATTTCCTTGAAATTCTGCTACTTCTTGAATGAATAAATCTGAAACTAATAGTTGCATGAAGACAAAAAATATCTCTACCAATTTGTAGTGGAATAGAACAGAAATAAAACACAACCACACTATAGCAAAAAAACCAAAATTTTCTAGGGAACCTAACTGGGAAAACCCTCTGCTAGCTGTAGAAATTTAAAATACTATCCATATTAGACTTTGAGACAGCTTCTTCAAGACCAGGTTCATCGATGCTTATTGCTTTCCATATTCATTTTCATAAGCATTAGGGTTGTTGTCTGTCAAATCAGAGTAGCTAGAAAGTGTCTCTTTGATTTCAGAAAGCAGATCATGATCAACTTCATCCAAGAATCCCCTAGAAGGCTCATCAGTAGCAAGAAGAAAGGTATTTTTTTATTTTATTTCATCGCATGAATCCATCATAATCACTGATTTGTCTTCATTTCTTTCACAGTCATTTTCAATGTTAGATGTAAAAGGTAATTTAGTATGATATAATCCTTAGGTAACCAACCTCAGACATATTGTTGGTTAATTTATGTTGTTTGAAGTTTATTGAGTTTGAGTTTTATCATGAAACTACTAGAAGTGTACTAGAATGGGTGAGTTGATTATCTTGACAACAATGTTATGGTTTGATCTAGTACTTGAAAGGAACTTATAGTTGATGGTCAAAATTTCACATTCCTTTCATTTTTTTCTCTTCACATATAACAAATATCTTTATGTTATAGCCTCTAGCTAGATATATACAGTAATTGCCACTCAGAAGTTGGATGCCATCATTTTGTAGCTTGAGCTTACTCAACTTACCTATGTTTGAGATGAAAATGTCATTAGATCTCATTTTATTGTCTATTGTAGAGCATGAATCCAATTTACCTTTGTTTCAGTTAAAAATGTAATTAGATCTTGCTATATCGTCTTTTGTAAAGAATGAATCCAATTTCTCATAGTCCATTTGCTTGAGGTATAACAAAGCTACTTTAATTCATTCAACTTACTTTTCATATTCTATTTGCTGATTGTGATTCTGCAGGGCACATTTGCATTGGAAAAGGGGCATATTTAATGAAGTGTGGAAGGAAAGGGAAGCTTCAGTTATGTCCTTTCAAACTTTATAATGTATGTAATAAAATTTAAAAAAAAATCTCCATAGAATGTTGTGCTTTAACTTTTTCTTTTGATAATGGATTATTTATGTGATCTCCCCTCTCTTACACACAACCAGAGTCTAGACATACATGGTTTTTTGGGATATGTGGACAATGGACATATTTACGCTAGCCATTTATCTAGAAATTTACACTGTAGAAGAACAAGCATTTACAGTTGAATATTTCCTTGCCACTAAATT
The DNA here is from genome assembly GCA_031772625.1 of Pinus tabuliformis. Taxonomy (NCBI): domain Eukaryota; kingdom Viridiplantae; phylum Streptophyta; class Pinopsida; order Pinales; family Pinaceae; genus Pinus; species Pinus tabuliformis. The sequence continues at coordinate 1,482,915,175 of CM062816.1, read as the reverse complement.
AGAGTTGAAGAGTCAAGACTCCTATTTTTCAGGCATATACTTAACTTTTAAGTCAATTTATTGCTGACTCCGTATATACCTTCCATGGGAGGGAAAAGAGTGATCACTACCATTGCTTAATCTTTTTGCAGACCAAGTAAAGATTCCAAATGTGTATAAATTAGTGGCTCCTTGGAGAATCCCAAGAGTGGCGCTATTGTAGAAACAAGAAATTCGTTTATTTTGAGTTCTTCGTTAGTGGATTGATAGTATATTGTTTATTCTATACAATACCTCAATAGTGTATGATCAAATTACAGTTAATCCTGTCAAAATATTTTGACTTACCATCTTTTAGAGGGAAACTAGAGTGTGTGTCAAGCTTGCACATCACAATTGTATCATGCAAAGTTTACCTGGGACAAGTTTTGTGGATCTAAGTAGCAAGATACCTGTTGGAATTCAAGAGGCAAAAGTACTACAAAGTGGGAAAGAAGTTTTGCAGTTAATTTGGATTTCACATTATGGTTGGAGTCGGTTTGTTGGCAAGATGTTGGATACCCCAACTTCCTTTTATGATTGAGTGCAAGATTGAATCCTTCAACATATTCCTCGCTCAATTGTCATTAAGTGATGGGTTTTCTCAGAAGTATTGCACACCTATAAACTTTACTAGAGTTGTTCTTGAGTCTTCAGAGGTGGTTAGCTTTTCAAAGCACACACGTACAAGAAGAGGAGAAATAATATGCCCGGCTAATTTGAAGTTATCTACCTGTGAATAGGGTGTTCCCACTCATAGACCTGATGACTTGCTCTACTTATTTCTAATGAACAACTTTAGGACTTGCCATGAATCGTGAGACAATTCCAACCCCATAACTATAAATTTCTTATTTAAATTTATACCCAATAGATTAGAATCTGCACAAGGACAACTCCATTCTTGTTTCGAAAGAACCTGCATTGACTTGTACCATGCTATTTAATATTTTTTGTATTTATTCGCATCCTTGGTCTGTGACATAAATATGTAATAGGCTACCTTGCATTTTCTATGCTAACGTTTCTAAAAAATAATAAAGTATGCCCAAATATATCATTTCAAATGATCTATGTAGCTCACCTTTTGGTTTTTCAATTATCGAAGTTGTTACCTATATTGATGAGAACTTCTACAACTAATACCACAGTGACAATATATGTTATAGTTTTATCCATGTTTCTCTGAATGTGTTTCTCCTTCAGAAGAGCAACAATACATTGTAGTTTCCATTTAGGGGAGAAGTGTACCCAGTAGCAACCTTGGCCAGTGTGCAGATGAGTTGAATGAATATTAGACTCTATCTGTTGTTTTGAAGGTGTTTCTCCTTCAACAATACTTCATCTTAGTAGATACTTTCAGTCTGCACCTTTAGTAGATGCATGCAACGTTGGGATACATGTTGTAGATTATAGTTTTCCTATGAGGTTGTAGCAACGACGAAAGAAGTGCATCGATTTTAGGCATATTTAGTATGATTTTATAGTTTGACTTAGATGCTCACTTTTCTTAAATTATTTAGGTGTTTTTCTTAGTTCTATTTTACGCACAGATTTATCTTTAAGAAAAGTGCACAGTAGAGAAGGGTTCTATATTTTGAGCAGGGGACACACTTCTAGGTAGGAGGTACTCTATTCTAGGAAGCTTTTGCCATGTAGGTTATGTGATTTATCCGAGAACCCCAAGAGGCGCTATTGTAGCAATAAGAAATTCGTTTATTTTGAGTTATTCATTAGTGCATTGATAGTATATTGTTTATTCCATGTAATACCTCAATATTGTATACAACCATATTTAGTATGCTTTTATAGTTTGACTTAGATGCTCACCATTCTTAATTTAGGTGTTTTTCTTAGTTTCGTTTATGCACAAATTTATCTTTAAGAAAAGTGCACAGTAGAGAAGGGTTCTATATTTTGAGTAGGGGACACACTTCTAGGTAGGAGGTACTCTATTCTAGGAAGCTTTTGCCATGCAGGTTAGGTGCTTTATCGGAGAATCCCAAGAGGCGCTATTGTAGCAATAAGAAATTTGTTTATTTTGAGTTCTTCATTAGTGCATTGATAGTATATCATTTATTCCATGCAATATCTTAATATTGTATGATCAAATTACAGCTAAGATTGTCATAATATTTTGACTTACCCTCTTTTAGAGGGAAACTAGAGTGTGTGTCAAGATTGCACGTCACAATTGTATCATGCAGAGTTTACCTGGCACGAGTTTTGTGGATCTAAGTAGCCAGATACCTGTTGGAATTCAAGAGGGAACAATACTACAAAGTGGGAAAGAGGTTTCGTAGTTAACATGCCTTTCACATTATGGTTGGAGTCGGTTTGTTGGAAAGATGTTGGATACCCCAACTTCCTTTTTATGATTGAGTGCAAGATTGAATCCTTCGACATATTCCTCACTTAATTTTCATTAAGTGATGGGTTTTCTCAGAAGTGCTTCACATCTATAAACTTTACCAGAGTTGTTATTGAGTCTTTGGATGTGGTTATCTTTTCAAAGCACACACGTACAAGAAGACAAGAAATAATATGCTCGATTATTTTCAAGTTATCTTCCTGCCAATAGGGTGTTCCCTTCCATAAACCTGACGACTCGCTCTACTTCTTTCTAGTGAACAAATTTGGGACTTTTCATGAATTGTGAGACAATTTCAACCCCATAACTATTAGTTTCTTATTTAAAGTTATACCCACTAGATTAGAACCCGCACAAGGAGAATTCCATTCCTATTTCAAATATAACTTGCAATTGACTTATACCATGCTATTTAATATTTTATGTATTTCTTCGCATCCTTGGCTTGTGACATAAAAACGCAAAAAGTTACCTTGTATTTTCTATACTAACGCTCCTAAACAATAATAAAGTATGCCCAAATCTGTCATTTCAAATTATCTATGTATCTCACCTTTTGGTTTTTCAATTATCAAAGTTGTTACCTATATTGATGAAATCATCCACAACCGAGGCCACAGTGACAATATCTGTTAGAGTTTTATCCGTGTTGCACTGAAGGTGTTTTTCCTTCAGCAGCACTACAATACATTGTAGTTTCCATTCAGCAGAGAAGTGTACCCAGTAGCAACCTTGGTCTGTGTGCAAATGGGTTGAATTCACAATAGACTTTATCTATTGTTTTGAAGGTGTTTCTCCTTCAATAGTACTTCATCTCAACATATCCTTTCAATCTACACCTTCATAAAATGCATATAGCCTTGGGGTACATGATAGAGATTCCAGTTTTGTTGTGAGGGTATAACAACAATGAAAGAATCACATCGGTTTTAGGCATCTTATTGTTGTTGTATGAAAGCATTCTTGTCTATTATTTCCCAAACTTATATAGAGGCATATTTATTATACTTTTATGGTTTGACTTAGATGCTCACTTTTCTTAATTTAGGTGTTTTTCTTAGTACTATTTTATGCACAGACTTATCTTTAAGAAAAGTGCACAGTAGAGAAGGGTTCTATATTTTGAGCAGGGGACACTCTTCTAGGTAGGAGGTACTCTATTCTAGGGAGCTTCTGTCATGCATGTTAGGTACTTTATCCTAGACAAAGTTCCAAGTCCTTGCCTCCTTGACAAAGTTCCTGCCAGACAAGACACCGGTGGATAGAGTTCCAAGTCCCTAAATTTTCCAAAATCCCACCTGACCCTAGCTATCTAGCCTAAAATCCTTTGCGTTCCACTCATCTCTTGGCTGTGATTTCATAGAGAGAGCCCTCTCTGATTTGGTAGGGCTAGCTACCAAACTAAAAGCTTGGTCCGTGGTTACCTCCATTGATCTCTTCATCATCCTGGGACATTATGGAGGATAACAGAGGGCATGACAACTAGGGAGTGCCAAGGTGTTCTAGTGAATGTAAGGTTCCCAAGTCATGGAAAAATGAAATGCTAGTTGTGAGCTCATGACTGCCAAGGTGTGTTAGGGAATACTAGGGCATGCTAAGATGTGCCAGATAGTACGAAGACATGTCAAACAAGTTAAGATGTGCCAAGTGCTAAGGCATGCCAAGATGTATAAGGGTTCCAAGTCCCTGCCTCCTCTTCTTCCATATGATATCCACTTATGACATTTACTTTGCAATATTTGGTGCATTTGATAGTTATAGGTCATTTATAGGTTATAAATGTCTTCAGAGTTTCACTTCTAATTGAGTATTCAACTAAACATATTAATTCTCTTATACATAACTATTTTTCCCTCCACCCAATTTTCATAACTTCAATAACCATTAGGTAGGGACCTACATCTTCGATGTTGCTTTACTTAGTTAGTAAAATATTGTTGAGACTTTAATTTATTGAAAGTTGTAGAATTTACAATTTATGAAGTTTCAAGGTCTAATTTTAAAAACTATAATTCTTTAAAAGGTGCTAGCTCAACGGAAGAGCACCTGCTTTACAAGCAGGAGGTTGGTGGTTCAATTCCATCGTGCCCTGACATCCATATGGAATGGCGACGATCAATTTTTGGTGACGGAGGCTCTTTTGACCATCACCAATGAGCTTTGGTGACATTTTTCGACCCTCACCAAAAATATGAAATGGTGATGGTCAACGAACGCCACCATATATACGCATCAATAGTGACAACCCTCAAAGGTTTGTAACCATAAATCGTTGTTGATGATATGAAATGGTGACAATCGTTGTCCATCATTATAGTCATTATTAGTGATGGACATTGAATGTCACCACAACACCTATACTTCTAGCAATGCGGATTTTGGTGACGGTCAATGAACGTCACCATATATATGCACCAATAGTGATGGCCATTAAAGATCCATCACAATAAATCATTATTGTTCATATGAAATGGTAACAGTCACTATCCGTCATTATAATCAATATTCTTGATGGACCTTGAATGTAACCATAACACCTATACTTTTGGCGACGCCACCTTTGGTGACGTTCAATTTTTGGTGACTGAGGCTATGGTCCATCACCATTGCTCATATGAAATGGTGACGGTTGCTATCCGTCATTATAAATCATTATTATTGAAAAACTTTGAATGCCACCACAACACCTATACTTTTGGCGATGCCACCTTTGGTGACGTTCAGTTTTTGGTGACGGAGGCTATGGTCCATCACCATTGCTCATATGAAATGGTGACGGTCATTATCCGTCATTATAAATCATTATTGGTGATGGAATTTGTATGTCACTACAACACCTATACTTTTGGTGACACCACCTTTGGTGACGAATGCTCTTTTGACCGTCACCAATGAGCATATGGTGACATTTTTTGCCCCTCACCAATGTCCTTTTTTCTTGTAGTGATTCCATTTGCTTATAGTAGATAGATCTCTTACTTTGATTGGTTTTTTTCCTTTCTTTATGATTGCAGGTACTTATCGAGCGGATTCACTTTGAGAAGGAGCGACGAGAGCTATTCAAAGGAGACAAAGGGAAGCGAAAGATAACAAGTAGGTCCCTTGTCTTATTTGTCTTCTATAGGAAAAGGTTAAACTCTTTAAATCTATTGTTCTAGGTGTAGCTACCCACCTAGGGAAATTGTGTTTATCTGTAGATGCAAAATTCCACATAACAGTGACCAAGTTAGGGATTGAAGCTAAATAGGTAAGGAGAATGGAGACAAATAGGACTAGTTCTTATTTCTTATTTAGCAATGAAGTCTAAGTAGATCTAGGGTTTCAATGCCACTCATTGATTGGAAAAGTACTGAATAGGAATTACCAACACACATGAAAATGGTGATTGGAATTCTAGGGTTTAAGATAATGAAGGAATTTTTGGGATTCCCTATCAACTAGGGCCTTTCTATTAACATTCAATATTTAAGATCCACCTGGGTGCTAGCATGCCATGATAATACCTTAATAAAATACATAACATTTCAATGTTAAACAAATATTAAAAGATGAAAACTTAAAACCAATCTCATAAAAACAAATAGTACCTCATAAACCAAAAAGTTTCATCATTATGAGCATCAATTCAATAAAAATGCTACTCTTCCTCAATATTAGTAGAATTCCAAACAAGAAAATACAAAAGGTAAAAGAGAGTGAACTCCTTCCTCTTGTCACCAATGTGTTACGATTTACAAATTAGAAGTCTCTTCCTATTTATACATGACCTAAGGACATTTGAAATGTGTGGGGAATCTAACTCCCCACATAGCATGAAGTACTCAGACTGACTTGAGGTATCTGACCATAGGTTCCAATAAAAGGTTGTCCTCCACCGTAGGATAAGATCAAACAAAAGGTTGTCCTCTAGGTGGAGGATAAGGTGGCTACCCCCCAGGAGGGTAATGAAAACCAGTTGGGGTACCTTGAGGGTTACCTAAGTTACATATATCAAGTGAACATATTGGTATGATGTTGTAGATGCTCTAGGCATGGATGTCATGTTCTAAACAATAGATGTAGATAAACAGATGCCCAAGTAGAAGGTTGAGGAGAAGGAGTAGCTCCTGAAAAAACTTCCAGTAAGTGACTTGTGTCTAGGAGGAACTGACGGACCACCATACAATAGTGATTCTGGGGAGTTGGTAAACATAGATTAATCAATAGGTTGGCTCGTAAGATGAATTCATGACATGGTTCTTCTTGGTGAATAAAAAGGAATACAGTGAGGTGGATAACTTGGACCTAAAAAGTTCAAAAGGGTAGAATACCAAGGATCAAGTCAAAAAGGATAGAAAGGAACTCTTAGAAAAACTCTTGGATCTAAAGTTTCAGTAGTGGTAACTGGAGTACGAGGTGATTCTTCCTCCTCGTTTCCAGTAATATCTTCAATACTAATCAAACTAGGAGGTAATTCAGTCATAATTACAAGTTTCCTTTGAGGTGAAGGTGGAGCAGGAGTAAGATATATAACAACCAAAGGTGAATCAGATTAACCAATATCAAACTCATGTTCTTCTTCTTCTGGTTAAGTTGATTCATTGTCTGAAACTTCACCAATATCGGATTCAGTTTGAACAACTTCGGTAAGTTCTAGGTTAGAATGAACCAAGCTTGATTCTACTTCTTGTGTTGGATTCGCTTCCATTTCTACTATCTCATATTGTAAAACTGTAGATGTTTTGGGTTGTTCTGAGGTTCCATATCATTTTGATTTTGACCTTTTAGTTTTGATCTTTTCCAATTGACTAGGTGTAAATTCAGGGGGTTTACCATGCATTATATGCGAATGCCTTGGTGAATCAGCAAGGATTAAATTTTATCAATAAACCAAACAATATTCACAATCCAATCCTAAGGTATCTAAAAAGTAAAACAAGCAATTAAAACGCGTTAAACAATCAAAGGATTCAAACCATGCAAACAAGCTTTTCACAACGAAATCACTAGTTGGTGATGAAATCTAACATCACAGATATAAAAGTGAAAAGTGGCAATAGATAGAGTGGGTGGAATGAGTTACGTTAATAACCTACTTAATGTACATGATTTGGTGCAAGTAAACTTCATTTATGCCATCTCGAATGAAGAATACCCTCCAAAAAGGTCCAAGTGAGTCTAGCCAATTTTTGCTCTAGGTACAACAGAGACTTCCCCTCTGCTGTCACCTCAGGTAAAATCCCTAAGATTATGGTCTCTAAGGTTACCACGTAAAACAATTTAACCTGGGGGGGATAGTCGCAGATTGGATGTACACGCAAGGGCAGAGTAATAAAGCTCAATCCCCTTGAAAGTTCCTCAACATGGTTAATGTAAGGTTTAATTCCAAGTGACTCCCAAGTACCTTTCGACGTCATTTTTAATATGTGTAAATCACTCTACCGTAACGAATGATTTGGGGTCGATCTCTCCACTGGGTATGATATGATATCATGCTTGAGTCGTTTCTAAGGGGAGCTTCCAAGAGCCAAATTGCAGTAAATGGATTTTTCTCCCTCTCGCAAAATTCTAATATTTGTTTGCAGCCTTAGAAAGTTAACTTACTTCCCTATTCTAAATCCCTACAACCCGATCTAATGAAGGTGGAAAAGAGCCCTAAAATAAAAAATTTCTTGATTGATTTTATTAACTTTGATTTTAAGAGTTGTTATTTACTCAAAGGTAATGGACGTGAAACTGATGGAATTATGACTTGACTCAAATCCTAATACAATCGAAAATGAAATTGTAATATTTTAATTTCAATGAATTTCTAACTGAAGTAAGGAAAGATTATTTCGGTGTTTCGACGGAAATGTAAAAACTCTTAAATCCCAGTATATCCTTTTTCCTAAATTCAGATGTCCAATTTTGAATTACCCAAATACTAAAATCAGCTTTGAAATTTTCACTTTTCCCAATAACACAAAAAATCAAGAAACTTGTCTCTTTGACATACAATCACTTGAAACTTTCCAAAATGAAAGAAGAAACCAATCAACACTAAAATAAAATTTCGTAATTGAATGCTATGAATTCACATGCATTCAAGAGTACAGTTTAGAAATACTTCAGCACTGGAATAAAAATGATTTTTCGTTTCACATTCGGCATAAGAATTACTTTTCATAAACAATACTTATTCTTGTAAATCATTGCTTTTCACTTCCAAAACAATTTTTCACAAAAGAGAAAAATAAACACACAAACTGATCTAATCGAAAAAAGAAAGACATACACACAACAAAGCAAGAGAAACCGATCTCCCTTTTGATAGATCAATCACTCACCAGATGAGACTTTACCCTAATTTGTGATTCAAAAAAGAAATTTTCAAGAAAATCCTTTCACAACACTCAAGCAGGTTGAAAGAGACTTGTTACACAAAAATATCATCACCATGATTATTTGCAGTCAATATGGGTCTATCATCACTTGTACTGTCCTCCTAAGCAAGTCTCAGACCTCAGCTCTTCAAGTCAAGCATTGAAAATGAGAGAAAGACATTGAAAATCAATAAAGCTCTGGTTTCGCACTTTCTCTCACTGTTGCCTGCGGTCCCGCACCCCCTGTTCACAAAAACTGCGGACCTGCCCGCTCTTTCCCTAAAGGAGTGGATGCGGACCCCTATGAAAGTAAAAAAGGCGCAAGTTTATTCTAAAAAAACTCACTTTGGGTTAATTCTAAATGATTCTAGAAGGAATTTTGACGTGGATTGGTTGCTCTTAGGTGGTTCATGCATCCCAAAAGAGAAGGAGCTAATCCCTTGATGAGAGGAGCTATCCCTTTGAAGGAGGCTTTATCCCTTTGAAGGAAGACCTAGTAACTTCCCTCCATTGCACTATAAATTAAGGCATTGGACTGGTTGCTAGGGAGGTTAGAAGTTGAACATTTTTTAGGGTAAATGCTGGTGGAATTGAGACTTCCTAGTTAAGCTTGAGAGGAGAGATCATATACCTTTTGGCTTCATTTGGAAGAGAGTGAAACTTGTCAAAGTAGAGGAGACTTCTTGTTGGACCCTGGGAGGAGCTTGTACAGCATCAAGGCACAGGTTGTAAAGTTCTTCTTTGATTTGAATTAATACAATCAGATTCATTTTTCTCAACAAATTGTCTTATGTCATTTGTTTCATGAATTCCTTGATCTTCATGTTAAGTATGCTTTATGATATTGGCTTTTCAGGTGCTATTTAATTTGTTTGCTTGTTTGTGTTTGCAGATTCACAACGAGGGAGCTCATTCGGACCAAAGGAGCGAGGCTTCCACAAACTTGCATTGGACCCAAGGTAGGCCTAAACACTTGTTTGCCTTTGTTTATAAATGCATATTTAGAGAAAGATAGTTTTTGATTGGCTTGTTTCTCACTAGATATCGTTAGATTCTAGGAAGGTCTATCTTGTCCGCAAGATCGACTCATTCCATGTGACAAAATGGCGACTCCACTAGGGACTTGATTTTTTCCTTGTTTTTACTTTGACCTGAGAAACTGTGTTATTGTTTCTGTTTTTGGCTTGTTGTGTGTGGAATTGGGTAGATTTAGTAGATCTAGGATTATTTTTTGTTTTTCATAACTTTGGGAGAGGACCACACCCTCGGCTTGCAACACAGTGTGGACTTGTCCGCACTTTTGCTTTTCGCACAGTGCGGTACCGCACCTGTGTGAACTGTGGGCCTGCGGACCCTGTCAAAATTTTGGAAAACTTAAAATTTTCTCATTCATTCAACTTAGGATTTGTTTATGTGTTTGTATCCTCTGCTCAAATCTGCACGTGACTTGTCAGGAACTTTTCTTAGGTTCATTCCATTGGCATTCTTGTTTTAAGCTTTTATCAATTGGGTGTTTTGAGTCTCTTTTTTGAGAAATTCTTAATTTGATTTCCTTTGGTCATTACTTGGAGGTTTGTCTCATTCTTTTCACAATTTTGCATCTTTTTACTTTTGTTTTTGCAAAAAAATTCCCCCCTCATTCGCCGGGGGGGGGGGGGGGGCTAAATTGTGTATGAGTGTTAATCGCCTTTGAGTGATTTTATTTTTTGATCTTTGGAACTCTCACCCAATTTGCTTGACTTGCACTTGATTGGTTCTTAGAATACATTAGAATCATCTTGTGTTTGAGAATTCTCTTGCATAGATCACATTTGCATAATTAGAATTCTCATTTTCAGAATATGAATGAAAAATGTGCATAGATTACATTTGCATACTATTCAAGTGAATTGTGCATAGATTACAATTGCATAGTTTACATTCTGAAAAATCAACCGTAGATTTAGATCAGTTTTCTTTGATTTGAATTTACATATTTTTATGCTTGCTTTTAACACATAAAAATAAAAATAAAAAATGTTTTGAAATTGATTTGCATTAGTTTTTCTTGAGGAAATTAGCGCATTAGAGAATTTGTTATATTTTCTCTTAGTGATCAATTTTTTCATTGTTGGAAGTGAATGGAAACTCTCTCCTTACTTTAGTTAGGATTCATCGAATTGAAAGGATTACATTATCATATTCGATTGCATTTAGTTTTGAGTCGGGTCATAACACCATTGGTTTCATATCCATTTACCCCTTTGAGTAATAATAGCCTAAATAACACAGCGCTTAAAGTAAAATCTATCTAGTAATATTTTTGTTTCTAGGGCTCTGATACACCAACATAGCTTAGGCTAGTGTCTTGGAGTAGGGAGTAATTAACTCTCCAAGACAGTAAAACAAACAAGTAGTTGTATCTTGCGGTAGGAGAGAAATCCAGTTGTTGCATTTATGCTCTGGGAAAGCTCCTCTTAAAGGAGAAGCACGAGATTGTGTCCGAACCAGTGTGGGAATCAATCCTTCCTCATTGGGAACGACGCCAGATATTCACGTATTAAAAAAGGTAAACCTCGGATTAACCATTGTCGAGGAGCCTGGGGTCACTTGTTGGTAAACCTTGGATTATGTCAAGGAGCCTTCAAGGGTATTGAGCTTGTTACTCTGCCCTTGCGTGCGTATCGGATTGTAGACTGTTCCCCTAGGTATATTTGTTTCAATTGGTAACCTTAGTGGCCATAATCCATAGGATTCTTTCCTAAGGTGACGGTGGAGGGAAGATCCCACTGTACCTGGAGCAGATGTCAGCTAGACTCACTTGGATTTTCTGGGGGGTTCTCTTCACTCGAGACGGTTTAGTGGAGAAACTTGTGCCAGTCTATTCATTAAGCAGGTTTTCGGGGTAACTGTTCCAACCGCCATTTCTGTGTTGAATTCTGCGACGTTGGATTTCATCACCAACTAGTGTTTTCGGTACGGAAAGTTACTGTTTGTGTGTGGTTTGGATCCTAGATTTGATAGCACGTGTTAATTTGTTTGTTTTTACTTTTAGAGACCATAGGTGTGAATTGTGAATTTTAATTGTTAGGTGTGAATTGTGAATCGTTAATTTTAGTTTTAAATTGTTAATAAAATTCACTAAAGTTGAATATAATGGCAACTGTTCCAGAATTTACCGACCAAGGAACCCCTCTTAACGAGGATCCTAGTACTTTTCCTTTCTTTGGAAATGTTGGTCCTCCTTATATGGCTACTTTGTCATTACCTGGATTTATAATAGGTTTACTGATATGGTTATTTTCAACTTCGTTGGCCCCAAATACTCCAATTGTTCCACCTCAACTGAATGCTTCACCTCAACAGAGTTCACCATCTCAACATCACCAACCTTCTGTTGACCCTTTAACTTCTTCACCTAATTTTTCTTCCTCCATTTCTTCCTCTTCGCTTGGTAAAATCCTTGACGCTAGTAACTGGTGTCTAAGAAGAAGAATAAAGGGAAGAAGAAGAAGAAGAAGAAGAAGAAGCAAGATAAGAAAGAAGTCAACCAACCAACCATGGCTGTAAGTGTTAGTTGTGTTGAGGAAAACTCCAACATGCATCGTAAACCCAAATACCCTTGCAGGCTTTGTAAGGGTGACCACTTCCTTATCAATTGTCCTAGTATTCCAAAGGTCTTGGAAGTATGGTCAGAAAAATCTCATCAACTTTCCATTGATCCATCAACCAGTGATAGTCAGGTTCCTGGGAAAAAGGGTAAAGTTAGGTTTCCTTGTAAGTTATGCAAAGGGAGTCATCAAACTCACATTTGCCCTCACATGGATGAAGCCTCAAAATTGTTGGAAAACCTTACTTTTCCACAGCAAGAATTTCCAACTGGTTACCGTAAACTTTCTCCCAACCTACCGTCAACTGATAGAGTGATTGATCTAATTTCAAGTACAGTCGATCACACTCTTTCATTGGAGAGTGAAACTCATGTCACTCAGGTTGATGATCCATTAGTTGATCAAGTGGTCGATTCAATTTCACGTTCGGTCGATCCCACTTTCCCTTTAGAGAGTGAACTTCATACCGCTCAGATTCTTTTTGTTAGATCAGATTCTTCTACGCCGGGGGGCATTTCACCTGTTTCTACAGAACCCCCTCCTAGTACTGAGGTCTTTTCCTTTGATTGGAATAGACTGACAAAACCTCGTCTTCCTTCCTCCATCCCTTTCCAAATCATTGTCAAGGTTGGTGGTAGGTGTTATAGACATTTTTGGGCACTACAACCCCAAGCATGAAATGTCCATAAACCAAGGGCTCCTAAGTCCCTAAAAAGTGTTGTTCTAACCCCTAAAGGAACAAGGTCAACTGATTACAACTTCTCCCAGAAGTTCTCCATGAAAAATTGTCAGAATTGGTCAAAACAGGATGATTTCAGCTGCTCCACAAGCCAAGTGCGTTGCATCTCACCTAAATACACTGTGTGGGTGCGTTGCATTTCAAAAATCCCTTCTATGGGGTGCGATGGGCGAGAAATGACAAATGGCAGTGTCATTCCACGAGGTGGAGAGGCAATGGAAGCTTCCAGAAACTTCTCCTGTGACACTTGCCTCTCTGAATTCGACCAAGGATGAGTAAGAGATCATCAATCTCCAAGTGGAAGCAAGAACTATCGGAGGGAAGACACTAATCAAATCATAAGCTGACTCATCTCCCTTACAGATATCTATATATGGATCCCTCATCCCAGAGATCCAGAGGCTGGAATTTTGCATATTGTAAGGAATTGTTGTTGGCTTCTTGAGACAAACATCAGATTGTTGGGTGATCTAAGCTTTGTATGAGGTGAAGAGGGGCTTTCTTGCTGAGAGGTTGATGCTGGGTCAGAACAACTGGTTGTAACTCCTCTTGGCTCTTTCTTGTTTATCAATAAAAGCTATTCAAGTTTTCCTCCATACTTTTGTGTCATTTAGGTTTGCTGCATTTGTATGGTCAATTTACATCTGATCCTAGATTGTTTATGATTATAGATCCATGTTCTTGTATAGTGCTATGCTACTATGATCTTACAGGTACTCTGTGAAGCTGGGCGTGCAAGGGAACAAGTAGCGAAAGACTATCAAGGAAGAGAGGAATCGAACTAGGAGATTAGCGGAAGACAGAGGTTGGTCTTCTTTGTTCCTCTCTATCTATACTTCATAAAGGAAAAACGAAAGTAGCTTTACTTTGTTTTTTTCTAAGGCAGCTATCACACCTTAGTGGGATAAGCAGTTCTGAGTAGACACTTTTCCCTGTAACAAAATGGCGACTCCGCTGGGGAAGAATTTGTTTGTTTGTTTATCTTCCTTGTTGTCTATTTCATAAACTTACAGACAGAGTCTGAAGTCGTGCCAGGTAGCTTTCGAACTGCATTTGCAAAGTAGATAAATGCCGCTTCAGTCAATCTCTGGGATCTGTTTATGATTTAAACAACTGATTCACGAACTCTCTGATTGCCCCTTGTGGTAGCTCTTAGATCCTCCTTAGATCTACCCCTGATTGTTGCATTACTAATTACCATTTGCTTGGCCAAAACCCAAGAACTGAACTGCAAACTGTGACCCGGAACCCAAGCAAAGTCTCGTTTCTGGCCTAGCGCAGGTACTGTTCTGAGAATCTGAAATTCAACGCACTTCCCAAGTGTAGTAGGTGCGCTGCATTTCAAATTCCCTGTGTTACAGGTGCGCTGATCGGACTAGGCATTGTTCAGTTTTGGTTTCTGTGATTCATTCTTTCCAATTCTATTCATGAATTTTGCTGCCAGTGATCAGTATATCTCTGTTTGAGACCCCTTTTCCTTGCTATTATTTCGCCTCCTTTGTACAAAAGAACTGTAAATGTTTTTGTGTGTTTTTTGAGTCATTTTCAGTTCTCCTTTGCAAAAAGTAACATAATTGCATTGTCGTCCTTTGATTTGAAAGTGTCGCAAGTGTCGATTTCAATCATAGGAAAGAGTTTGATTGTTGTTGATAGTCGGTTATCTTGTTACTATTGTTTTTGGTCTGAATTTGTAATTTTTCTAGTGTCAAAAACAAGTATTCATTTCCAAATCGTAAGGTGTTGTAATTGCCTCCATTTTTTTTGATTTCGAAAAGAAACTTGTTGATAACTATCGCTTGAAAAGTAATTCAGATTTGTACATCAACTTTCTTTTTATCATTCATATACTAAGAAAGTTGAAAACAAATACATGCATGTGCATTTGCATTTAGACAGTCTGATTGGTTTGATTTAGGAAAGTGCATTTAGAGTGTGCTCTTTGCTCTTTGTGAAAGGATTCTGTCTTTCTTTCCTTAGTAGCTAGGATTTTCATTGCACAGAGAAGATAAAAAGAATGTTTATCATCTTAGATTTCATTTTAGGAATTACATCTACATCTCGCGGTGAACCTGAAAGGCAAACTTCATAAACAAGATCAACTATAAAATAAATTCAATGAATCTAACAATGCTTTGGAACCTAACGCACAACATTTAGAAGTCTAGGCTAGAGACGTATTCCGGCATCGTAAAGCTTGGTAACTGTTGTTCTCACTGATGGTTGGGTGATTCCTCCACTTTGAGACGATAAGTGCCAGGACGGACTTGTGCTCCCATGTACCGTTGAGTATATTTTGGGAGACCACAATAGGCCTAATCCTTTATCCATAGGAAGCCGTGTCTGCTGCCCTATCGATCGCAATGCACTGAACACAGCATTCGGGAAGATTGACTGCCGTACCGTAAAAAGTATTCTGCAGTTTTGCGATTGGTTTGGTAATCCCTCTACCTAGATTTCCAGAGCAGTCCCTTTCGTTCCTTTTCAGACTCTTTAACAGAAAAGGTCCATCTGAGCACTTGTCACTTCAGGCTCATTAAAAATCGAAGGCGACTAGAGTCATCTTTTGTTTTTTCTCGACTCTTAAAAATTGAAAAAACAAGTTGTGTCAAAGCGTCTAAAATTCATTTAATTCGGAAACATACTTCCCCTTTATTTTTAGTTGATCGAGTAATCCGCAATCGTGGAAGAAAGTCAATTGAAACCCCGTCGTTCGCGGAGGCTTACGAGTCAACCGTCTTTGTCTCCGGAATCGAAGCTAGTACGGACAAAGCGAACTCGTTTAACCGGTTCCAAATCTCCTGTTAAAGTTAGAACAAGTGTTCCAACAACATCAGAGACTCCGGTTACTCCAAACATTTCTGGTATCCCTACCTCTACAGAAGAAGTTCAGTAGCCACAGAAGGACAGTAGTATTGATCCTAGTCTGAGGGTAAACACTTGTGTTACCGAACCAGTTCCATTTACAACCGGTTCGGAGAGTCTTGCTCCTCAAACATCTGTCGCTGCCGATTCCATACCTTCTTCGGAACCAGAAATATTTTACGGACCTGATGGTCTACCCCTTCCACCTGGTCTGATTGCCATAGAAGAGATTGTGGAAGATCCTCCATCTAGTACTCCATCGCAATTTGGAGTCGGGATCACTCTGTATCCTTCTTCATCAGAAGTTAGTCTACCGCCAGTGGAAGCTCCTGTAGAATTGCTAGGTAGTCTTTTGGATAGACTAGAAATGTCTGAACAACCGTCAACATCTAAGACTGCATCGTCTGACACAGCGACGGCAGAACTCCTTGCTATCACTCCAACAATGTTCGCCGGTATACCATCTGTCCCAACTAGCTCTCAATCTCTAGAAGGAGCCCACTCAGGGGCCATTTAGACGGTATGGTCTGTTCCTCTCTGTTCATCCGGAATAATATCCGGGAACTCTTATGTTGAGTCTCAACAAATTGATCCATTTGGAGGTCAATTTGGGCAGTCCGGCCCTCAAGGGAAAACTATTCCCTTAAGTACCGGATTACCACCATATGGGGGGTAGTACGCCCTTTCATTATCCCCTCCGTGAGGACAACCATACAGGAGTTCACAACAAAATTCGGGTTATGTTGGAATTATTTCAAGCGGTTGGGTACCGATACTACCTCAATAACCAAGAGTTGTATATTCGATGCAACAATGCTTACCTATGTCAAATATACCAACTATGCCAGTTATTGTGACGGTGTCGCAAGTTCAAGCGCTGCCTGTTGTATGCCAACCTCAGATTTCTCAGGTTGTAATGCAACAGCCCCTTGACCCTGCGACTCAACCACAATCACCAACTGGTGGAATGACACAGGTTCAGACGGGTACAATTACCCCTCATCTTGGTCAAACAGTTAGTATCGGGCAACAGCACATGGCTTCACAACCATGGCTAGTACAATACCAACAATCGCAATTCCAACAAGTATACCAAGGTTCTAAGCAACAAATCTTTGCAAATAGTGGGCAGCCGTATATTCAAAACGGTTAGAAATCAACCATTTTACAATGGTCATGCCCACCAACCTTACCAAAGTTACCAGCATCAAATGCATTATGCCAGTATGCAAAGACCAACTTCTCAGGCAATCCCATCTTATCCCGGGTATGCTTCACCTAACCTGAATCAACAGTTACCCTTCGTGGCAACTTTAGAGTTACCTGATTTAAATTGGTTAACAAACGATCCAATCACTTACGCTCCTTGGTGGCCGGTGATTCCACATAAACTTCCATCAGATATTCCTAAATTTAATGGAAATTCGGGCGAAGATCCGTCGAATCATGTGATGACCTTTCATCTGTGGTGTTCATCAAACACACTAAACGATGATTCAATTAGACTTCGCCTTTTTCAGAGGACGTTAACTGGCCCGGCAGCAAAATGGTACATCGAATTGCCTAGAGCTTCATTCGACAACTTCAGTACCCTAGCCACAACCTTTTTAACCCATTTTCAATTACCAATAAGGTACGAAACGGGAACGGAACTTCTTACCAACTTCAAACAAATGACGGCCACTCACATATCTGATCATATACATGAGTGGCGACGTCGTCGTAGAATGGTAAAAATGTATGTTCCCGATCAGCTTTTAGATGAATGATTTATCAAGTCATTACTACCTTCCATCACGGAAGATGTGGCAAAAGGGGGAGTCATCAGAGAAGAGCAAGTTATCGCTCGTGCGCAATATTTGGACTTGATTTACACTCAGTCCGGCACGCTCTACGATAAAATACCTAACGCCCCTAGACCAGAATTCTCAGTTCCTCCTCCTCCTAAATCAAACAATGACTCTCACGCCGGTGATGGCGTGATTAGCGCAACAGACACGAAATCGACAAAGGCTACGCCTAAAAAGGCCCGTAAGATTTCAGGTCAAAATGCAAAAGATGAACTTCTTACCTCGGAAGTAAATGCCGTATCAACAGATAAAGGCAAAGAAACCAAACAACCAGGGGGCAAGAAGAAAGGCAAAGGGAAGAAGAAAAAACAGGAGGAATCATCTCCTGAAAAATCTTCTGCAAACCCTCCTGGAAATAGGAAACAAAAATTTCCATGCATGATATGCGATGAGGATCATCGGACACTAGATTGTCCACACAGAGCTGAGCTTAAAAAATTCTTCAAGAATTCAAAAACCTCCGTAGTGTTAACTGATCCGTTTCCAAATCCAGGAACAAATCTGGTTGACAGTGGAAATGCTCCCCCGTCTCAAGTGCTAATGTTGTCGATTTCAAAACAGCAAAATGATGCTTTGATATCGATAAGGAACAAAGATTATGGGAATCCACAGCTGTCGAACAACAAGGATAAAGATCAACCTAATAGTTCGACAATAACTTCGATGGAAGTTGCACCGCCCATCATTCCTGAACTGACAATAAAACCACCAAAGGGAGTAGTACACAAATCGGCATTTAATCCTCGTGCTAGAGCAGCACAGCATTATAACATAGTGGAAGATTTGGCCCAATCGCCATCCGCTATGTCGAATCTTGAAGTACTACAAAATTGCCCATCCGAAAAGCAGGCTTTATTATTAGCCATTGGTGGGATAGACCCAAAGGATTC
Organism: Pinus tabuliformis; assembly: GCA_031772625.1. Classification (NCBI taxonomy): domain Eukaryota; kingdom Viridiplantae; phylum Streptophyta; class Pinopsida; order Pinales; family Pinaceae; genus Pinus; species Pinus tabuliformis. Next base: position 1,482,896,511 of record CM062816.1, on the reverse strand, counting down.
CAATCTTGTATCCTTCGATCATAAAGGATACGATCCTCAATTACCAGCTCAACTAGCTTTCCTTCAAGGAAAATTTTAAGGATGGAAAATTTTCTTGAAGTTTAAAACATTGGCGAATCTCACTAATCCCTAATATGCAAATTATAAATGTTTATTGATATATTTGTAAAATTAATCAAATTTATAATTATTTTATATATAGTCTCTATATAATGTTGGCGATTTTTAAGGTAAAATAATTTTATATTCTAAAATTTGGGCGAATCGTCTTTTATAAAATTGGAAATTGGCGAATCTTTTTTGTGGAAAAATCATGGAAAATTAGCCCACTGGGCGAACATTAGCCCCTAAAATTTTCCATGCAAGTTTCCTTGTTCAAGTGAAAGCCCTCAACAAAACTGTTCATCGAACAATTATTGATGAGGGGGCATCTACATGTATTATGTCGATGAGTTGCTGGAAAACTTTAGGATCTCCAACCTTGTCGAGATCTTCGACGACATTAAAAGCATTTGACGGATGAACATATACCCCATATGGTATTCTAAGTAACTTGAAGGTTGAACTAGGAGGAAAAACAGTAGAAATAGATGTTGAGGTAATCGACGGAAATCTCGATTACAACATCCTACTAGGAAGACCATGGATATATGCTATGGTTGCCGTTGTGTCGACCTATTTTAGGAAGATTGCATTTCCCTTTCAAGGGGGGATTACAATCGTCGATCAACAAAACTTCCTCCCCAATAGTTCTCAAGTTACGGGAAGCATTCCTATGATCCATGGAAGCCCCCATTCGCTTCAAAATATCGGAGTAGGCCTACTAAAAGACCCTGTATTAATGGGAACTTTTTCCCTTCCACCTCCAATCAATTTGGCGGAAGTAGCATCAGTAGGAACCTGCAACATGATATCTTCTAAAAAGATCTCAGAAAACGATATCAACATGGATCATGCAATGGTTTTGCCTCCAAGCTCAACAGAAATATTGTAGCAATCAATGTTCCTGACCTGGGAGGCAAACCCAAATCAACGCTCATCAAGTGTTTGGATAGATAGGTCTAAGGAATGTGGCACCCCTTCAGATCCGTGGTCGAGAGTGCATGACACCGACGAAGGAATTGTTCAATCAATGGTAATTGAAGGGGCACCATGGGATGATTACCACCATCGTTCCCTTCTTCCAGATTGTGGAGAAGATACTCCTGATGACCTTTATCATCCTTCAGTTTTTGATTTTTTATCAAATACTGTAAACACAGTGGATTCCGAGTGAAGCTTGTCCAACATTGAAGAGACTATCGCCATAAATATCTCGACCAAAACAGATGTTGTAGAGAATATTTATGTTGGCAAATGTTGTTCTCCTTCAGAACTGGAAGTATATAACGCTCTTTTTCGCGAATTCAGAGATGTCTTTGCTTGGTCATATAGTGAAATGCCAGGCATTGACTCGAGTATCGTTGAACACGAAATTAAGATGTATCTAGATGTCAAACCAATATGACAACGGCTATGGCAAGTGCACCCCAAGAAAGCCGTTGCCATTAAGGCAGAAGTTGAGAAACTTCTCCATGCTGGTTTCATTTACCCAGTTCCTCTAACCGATTGGGTATCGAATATTGTCCCTGTTATGAAAAAACAAGGAACAATTAGAGTGTGCGTCGATTATAGGGATGTAAATCAAGCTTGTCCAAAAGAAAACTACCCTACACCCTTCATCGACCAGATAATTGATGAATGCGCCGGATGTGAAAGCTTTTCATTTATGGATGGATTCTCCGGGTATAATCAAATAAATATCTGCCCACAGGACCAGTCAAAGACTGCATTTATTTGTCCGTGGGGTACATTCGCATATCAAAAATTACCCTTTGGTTTAAAGAATGCAGGGGCAACATTTCAGAGGGCAATGAATTATGCCTTCCATGACATCAAAAACATCATTCAACCATACCTCGATGACCTTCCGGCTCATTCGCGAAAGCGGACTGATCATCTGCAGCATTTAAGAGCGATATTTCTACGTTGCTGACACTACAAGATACGACTCAATCCACACAAATGTGTATTTTGCGTCAGTTCTGGTCGTTTACTTGGCTTTGTAGTCTCAAAGGATGGGATTCGTCTTAACCCATGTAAGGTTCAGGCAATTATAAATTTGCCTCCACCTTCAAATTTGCTTCAGATTCAGAAACTCCAAGGGAAAGCAAACTTTCTGAGGAGGTTCATTCCAAATTACACCAAACTTGCTAAAGGTTATACGCGTCTTTTGAAAAAGGAAGTACCCTTTGTCTGGGATCAGGTTGCGCAAGCTTCCTTTGATGCTTTAAAAGAATCCCTAATGAAAGCATCATTAATGTACGCCCCTGATTATCAAAAAGATTTTAACCTGTATCTCGTTACAGCGGATACGACCATCGCAATGGTTTTAGTTCAAGAAGACGACGGAATAGAAAATCCTATATATTATTTAAGTAAAAACTTAAATGATACAGAAAGAAAATATTCTTATGTTGAAAAGCTAGCACTCGCAGCTATTCAAACGATACAGAGATTTCGACACTATGTCCTCTTTCGAAAAACTACCATTCTATCAGATTACAACCCCATGACTTATATATTGTTGCGGCAGTTGATGGGGGGCAAATATTCAAAATGGATAGCAATCCTACAAGAGTTTGATCTGGAATTTGTAAAATCCAAGTCAAAGAAAGCTCTGGTTTTCGCAGAATTATTATGCGATCTCCCATCGTCGTCCAACGATGAAACATCTGAAGAAACGATCGTGGATGAAAGTTTGTTTCTGATATCTTCAAGCAATCAGTGGTATGGGGATATAATCATTTATCTCCAAACCCGAAAATATAGGCCAAATACCTCTCGCTCCGAACAAAAACATATTCGATACCAAGCAAAAGACTACATGATCGTCGGTGATACACTTTACCGTCGCGGTATCGATACAGTTCTGAGAAGGTGCCTCACGCATGAGGAGGCCGAAAAAGTCCTGAATGATTACCATTCAGGCGCATGTGGGGGGCATCAATCCGGTTAGTCTACAGCAAAAAAAATCTTACGAGCAGGATACTTCTGGCCAACAATGGTTAAAGATTGCATAAACGCAGTCAGAAGTTGCCATGCTTATCAAATTTTCGATAGCAAAACCAGAAGACCACCCGCACCTCTGCAGCCAATAGTTGTTGTCGGGCCATTCACCAAATGGGGCATCGATTTCATGACATGTAACCCCACCTCGACCGGGGGGCATGCGTATATCATAGTCGTAGTTGACTATTTTACCAAATGGGCCAAGGTGATGCCTACATTAGATAATACTGGTGAAACAGCTGCCCTCTTCTTTTTCAATCATGTAGTCGCCAGATTCAGCATCCCACAAGCTATAGTCACAGATAATGGATCGCATTTTTGCAATCACATGATGGTCGAATTAACTGCCAAACTAGGGTTGTCTCACGACAGCTCTACTCCATATTACCCGCAAGCCAACGGACAAGTTGAAGCAATCAACAAGGTCCTGAAGTGCATGCTGCAAAGGATGATTGGAGTTCACAAAAGAAGATGGCACCTAATCTTGTACTCAGCCTTGTGGGCTTACCGAACATCGGTAAGGAATGCAACTGGGTTTACACCTTTCCAACTGGTATATGGCCTGGAAGTAGTCTTACCAATCCAGTGTGAAATCTCGTCCCTTAAACTCACAATTGATCTCCTCCCCGGAACTTCAGAAGAAGAAGCTCATTTCTTGGAACTAATCCAATTGGATGAAACCTGTCGTGACGCTGCTTTGGCTAACGAAGCCCATAAGAAACGAGTCAAAGCGCAGTTCAACAAAAATGTCAAACCCCTTGTCTTCTCAGAAGGTGACTTGGTCTTGCTTTATGACCAAGAATCCGATAAATTGGGAGCAGGTAAATTTAAGTCTTTATGGATGGGCCCCTATATTCTTAAGCGAGTGTTAGCAAAAGGAGCCTACGAGTTAATGGATTATGACGGAATTCCACTGGCGCAACTTCGTAATGGGTTGTACCTCAAGCGTTACTATGCGTAATTCAGTATGGTAACCTGTATGCTTTTGTTATGTTTTTGTTTTCGCTAAAGTGTTTATTTTGGTCAAGTAATCCACTTTTTACATTTATTGCAGATGTCAAACCTATTGGAGTCATGTGTTGGATATGCCGACGGAGCGAGTCGTAGTTCGCGGAACCTATTGATGAGCCCCAAAAATGTACAATTATTTGGGCTCATTCAACCTCCTAATTTGACTTAATCCACCATTCTCATTAGTTTATTGCATGTTTTTGATTATATTTATGTTAATAGAGTGAATTTGGTTAGTCATCATGCCAACAAGTCTAATGGGTGCTTTGTGTAGCCTTTTTGGTCAATTTGGAGACAAAATTGAAGGTCTTAATGAGCACTTGGCAGCCAAATTCGTGGGAAGACAAGGGAGAGGATTTGTAGGAAGGTGTCCCCTTCATTTATGGGCCCTTACCTCGAATTCTCCACCATCAGCTCGGAGTTCAAGGGCCACCAAATCAATCAGCACAAGGGCAGCCAAGCAAGTCAAGTAGGACTGCTGTTAACTCCAAGTTTTGGGCAGCCGAGTCCCTAAAGTTTAGGAGGACTGTTGGGTCCTCAAATTGTATAAATAAGAAGGCTTAGGGCCTCATTTTGGTTAGCCAGTGTAGCCAGTGGATGTTAGCTAGTTAGCCAGTAGATAGTAGCTAGTGGTTAGTCATTTTGCAGCCATTAGTTAGCTAGTTTGTAGTTCGATTTGTAGGCAATAGATTAGCTTTGCTTTCAGCTCATTCTCAAGCTCTCCTTGTGGACAGTTTTGATGTAACTCTTCATTTCTTGATTAATAAAGATGAATCCAGCTTTGCACCAGCTCTAAATCTCTCTTGGGAGGCTGTAGCTCTTGGGGTTGGGCCCATCTCAAGCGCCCAATACCTCCCTTGTTTATCTTTATGTGTTGCTGCATTCTTAAAATAAAATCTGCTCTTTAGATTTAATTCGTGCTTTGTTACTTAGGTTGCTTTTGATGGTTGAAGTAGCTTTTTATGTTTAGGATGGATTGGTAGGAGTTAGTCATGCGTTTATATCTCTTTGATAATGTTTTGTTCACATGTTGTACGTGATTTTTGTCATGAATAAGGTTGCTGTTCACTGATCTCATTAAACTGTTAGATAGATCATCTAATATTTTGATTGTATCCAGGACATAGTTGGTTTGATCAGGTAAACACTATGCAGGGCACCTTCATCACCTCCTCGTTCATCTGAGCCTCGTCCAGATCAGCTCCTCCATCACCAAGTCTGTTTCCTCATCTCCCATCTGCTCTTTTGCCACGTAACCCTACCTTCTTCTCCATTGTTGTCTCAACTACCTTAAAGCCAAATCAGCCTTCCACATATCATCTCACCACTCCATCCATCAGTTCCTGGGTCACTTCAGACCCCCATCCTACCTCCATAACCATCCATGCATCTTCCATCAATCACCCATCCTCAAAAATCCCATTTCGAAACACCCTGTAGAAGAATTACAGAACTTCCTGTAGAAACCCCTGCAGACTTCCTGTAGAAGTTCATAAACACGGTTGCATGGCATCCAGACTTTGTGAAACTCTCAGAAAGAATGTTAGGGATCCCTTAGACCCTCTCTGTACCATCCCAACCTTTCCCAAAGCATTTCATCCCTTGATCCATCCCTGCATAGTGGAAAACTAGTTAGAAGCACATGCATGATAATTTCAACAACTTAAGCAAAAATACAAAAGAATGTTTTCTTCAGATAGTGATAACTTAGACACATGCAATTTACCTTCCTAGAAGTAATGGCATCTCTTTTCGTAGTTTTCATTCTCTCCTTTGCATCAGTAGGACTAGCTGGTAGAATTAGGGTTTGCTAGGGTTTGTGTTTCTTTTTGGCTTTCAGTTTCTTTCCGCAAGTAGATTAGCTTCCTTTGAGTTAGCTTTCTTTCATCAGTTAAAAAGCTTCTTCTAAGAGCTCATAGAAGTTGGCTTGAGCCCCTAGCGGACTTGTGCCAGCTGACCAAGTGACAGCTACGGCAAGAGCTAGTACTTGTTCATACAGCACCGTCGCTTCCAAGTTTGTTACGAACTACCGGGTTGATAAAATTAGAGAAGGAAGCTCCAGGAGTTGTAGCATTATTGCTACAATACTAGAGCCCACCATCTTTTTGGCGCCGTTGCCGGGGAAGCATCAGAGTATTTGTGATTGCCGCTTTTCTTCTATTTTCCACTACAATCTTTTGCTAAGTAGTTTATTTCATTTCCATTATGCAATTTCGTTTATGCAAAAGTAGATTAGCATTTCCCGCTTTCATAGATTAGCATTTCAATTCCGCAATTTCATTTCTGCAAGCGTAGATTAGCATTTCAATTCTGCAAGCGTAGATTAGCATTTCATTCCTGCAATTTAATTTGAGCAAAATAGATTAGTCCTTTCCTGCTTTCATTTCAATTCCGCATTTTCATTTTAGCAAGATAGTTAGTTGCAGTTCAATCTATTTCATTTTTGCAGGTAGAAGTAGAAAAAAAACAAAAATCAACCAAAAAGATTTCATTTCATGCCTTGTAGGAGTAGAGATAAGTTAGAAAAATGATTGCACAACACCCCCACTGCTTCACACAGCCAACCTTCTCTCTCTTCTTCGATGGCTGTGATTAAAGAACCCTTAGGTGGACAACAAGACATATTTGAAGAACCTCAAGGGGAGAAGAAGAAGAAACCATTCCTTTGGAGCAAATGGCTACAAGCAGAAGTGTTGGGAGCAGTCCCTTGTCCAAAGACGAATTTGAAGATTAGATAGAAGATTTCAAGAGTGATATGAGGCAGTTTCTTGCCATGCAATTGGATACCCTGTGGATCCAAAAGAAGCAAGAGGAAGCCAAGAGCGCTTTGGTCATCTTTTGTCCTAGGTGCACTAGAAAGCATCCTAGGAACGAATGTCCAATGCACTCCCTAGAAGTGTGTTTCATCTGTGAAGAATATCATCCTACAAATCAGTGCCCTTCTTTGCCTGGACTTAAAGTTGCATATCAGAGAGCCAAAGGAGCCACTGAACCACTCTATCATATGAACCAAAGGAGGCCGCCTGGACCTAAATCTTACCAGCAGGAACTGCAAGGGACACCTGAGACCTATTATGACCCCTATCAAGCCACTTTCATGCCTTCTTGGGGTCCCCTGGCTCATCCTTCCTGGTTCACACCTCCTCCTTGTTCCTTCATAGATCCATATTATGCCCAACCAGTTGCTCATTCATTTCACTCTTATGCTCAGCCACAGCCTCAGTGGAATGCACCTTATCAGGAGTGGAGGCCCCAGTACAACTCTCATCTCGCTCATTTTCCTCCACCACCTGCTCATCCACAACCATCGCCTCCTCCTCCACCAAGGCAACCCCAAATGCCTACCCAACCACAATGCCATCCATCTCCATCTCAATTTCACACCTCCGCTCAACTACCCGTACCATTTCCAAAGCCATACAATGGAGTAGCTCAACCCAATTGCAAAGCTGAGGCACAACATGTGCAAATGATTCCTCGTGAGCTCAATGATCTTCACCAAAGCTCAAGAAGGGTGTTACAAAGCAGAGATTATATTGACAACATTGAAGGACCAAAGGAAAAAGAATATTCAAAAGAGGAGATCAAAGAACCATGGGCTGCACTTGATGAAGAGAAGGCATCAAAATCAGAGCTTGAGAGAGGTCAATCATGGTTACCATCAAACCCTCCATGTAGTCAAGAGAAAGATCAGCAAAAAGAGGAAGATGAGAAAGTCATGTTAGAAGGTGACATGAAGAATGATCGAGATCAGAAAAAGGACAAAGGATATCAAAGCTATATTGAGACATGGTTCCAGACAGTCACTAAGTTGCAGCAGTACTCTCCTCCTCAGCTATGTTTTGTACTTTCAAAGTCAGATAATTTTGTCTCTGAAATTTGGATAGTTGTCAAAGCATGCATTCCGAGCCTTCACATCATTTTGTCTCTAATCTCGATGTGCACATGGCTCCATTGGAAGTATTCTTATACTTGAAAATGATTTTGTTTTTCAAGTAGGGTAGGGTAGAGAAAAGAAAAAAAGAAAAAAAAGAGAAAAATGAAAAAGAAAAAATGAAAAAAGAGGAAAATAGAAATCTAAGGTGAAAACCTCCTCGGAGGCGCCTTAGATTGGCTCATTGATTGAAAACCTCCATGAGGCGGTCAATGGGTTGGAAAGAAGAGAAAATAAAAAGGCAATAAGATCTTTGGGTGAAAACCTCCCTTGGAGGCGCCCAAGGCAGGCAATTAGGGTGAAAACCTCCATGAGGCACCCTAGTTGTTTTTCAAAAAAAACCAAAAGAGAAAAAGAAAAAGAAAAATAAAACTAATTCCATTGGCTAATTGCAGGTTGCAAGAAGGACGTTTCATGACAGGAGGAGCACTCAAATCAAGGTTAAAGGAATTTTTCTTGTGCCTTCTACAGGAAGCTCTGTATTTCTACAGGAAACATCCTGTAGAACCTTTGGACGAACCAAATTCAAGTCTAAAATGGAATCTGATGGTGGGAATCTGTTGATTAGGCCTACAAGCACTTGTGTGTCCATCCCTTGCCTTTCTCCATCATTTTTTCCACCTCCTTGTGCTTCTCATTGTGCTTCTACAGGAACTTCTTGTAGAAATTGTGGGAAACTAGGCATGCATTTCAAAAAGTGGTTTGGAGAACATGGTAGCTTCCTCAAGGGTTCAGAAGCCCTCATGCAATCTTCCAACTCCTCCTCCATCATCTCCATACCTGCATCACAGCCCAAGCTCAGTTTTTCCTTCCATGCAAGCACATGCAAAAGGCCTTGAAGCAAAAATACCTAGAACAAAATTTGTTTTTGCCATAACTTGAAAACCATGCATCCATTTGACAAACCATTTTATGGGGAATTGTACAAGGTTGATGACAACATGCCTGAGCAGTTTCATGCCATTCCGGTGCACGGTTTCCAAGAAATCAGCCTCCATCACCATCAACCATTTTTTCATTTTCTCCATATCCGTGCATCCGTTTCAAAACTTGTTTCATGGGGGTATGCATGTGAGTGATGGTAACCTACCCAAGCAGTTTCAGCCAATTCCGATGCACGGTTTCCGAGAAATCGACCTCTGAAATCTTCAACCATTTTCCATTTTTCTCGAAATCCGTGCATCCATTGATCACGATTTTGCTATGGGAGATGCATCATGATGATAGAAACATGCTCAGCAAGTTTCAGATCAATCCGCTTTACCGTTTGGGAGAAATGGCGAAAACAAGTTCTGGTTCTGTGACATTGCAGCAGCAGCAGCTTGAAGGTGCAGATCTAAACGTGGAAACAATTGCATGCAGCTCAGATCCTGCCAGAGGACACCTGCACAAGGAAAATCAATCAAAAATCATCAGCCAAGCCCTCATGCAATCAAAGGATCCAAGCATGCAGCAGCAGAATCAGAGCATGCAGCAGAAAAAGCTTCACAAGCAGCCGTTTGACTTCAGGTACGTGACTAAACCTTGTTCATATATGGCATGAATCTAGTCTAAGAATTGCATGAACGAATGGAATGGTGAAATTAAGCCATGAATGTAGCAAGGCACCCAGTTCTCTAGCACTCACGAGAAAGTCACGCAGCATGCATGGGTCAGTCATGCACGTGAAAATTAAAAAAAAACGGACAGTGTGGGCAGCCTAACTCCAGTGCAACTGATGGATGAGCTTACAGGCAGAGAACACACAGTTAACCACTGCAGTTCATGATAGCACAGCAGTTGCATGGGCCAGCACCCATCTTTGCCACCTCACTCCAAAAATCACGCAGAAATCTGAGCACTCAGCTGAAACTCATAGACTGCTGTTAACTTGCACTTGCATCATGTTCAACTCGAAGTATACATCCTCTACTTCCACAATCGGCTTAACCTATCGTCCTCCGCTAAGTTTCCTACCTGTTCTCGAATTTCACTCGTGCATCGGGCTCACTCAAAGGCAGAATCACATTCTACAGGAAACGGGTGGGGTCTTCTACAGGAAAGTGCAGCAGAGTCTTCCAGAGCAGAGAAACCTAAGGTTCTTCATCCAGTTTGGAGCTTGAAGAAAGCTCTGAGATCCGACACCATTGTGGAATAAATCCAGTAGCAATAGCAGGCCATGGAGTCAGAAACAAAAACTCCAGAGTTCACTGGTGGTCGGGAGATTGCAACTTTTCTTGTCTCATATGGACTACTGCCCAAGGTTTGGGAAGAGTCTCTTCCTGCAAGCAATTCAGAGGGCTTTACTGTGAATGAGCATGAAGATTTCGTATGTGTCGCTTTCGCTTCAAAGAGTAGAAGATTTCATTGTCAACCAGAGTAAACGTGGAGAGGACAATATAAAAACTGTTCAAAAGGTCTCCTCTGAATGCCTCAAGGGTGATGATGGTGAACCGGCCTTCATTCATCCAGGAGCTCTTATGTTGTTTCTCCATATAATCGAGAAAACAGATTTCCAAGCAAAGTTGCAGATTTACACGGACTTCAAACAAAAGAAACTTAAGCCCATCATATTTGTGGGTCGCTCCATAGGAGGGGCAGTTGCAACCTTGGCCACATTATGGGTTCTGGGAAAAGGCTAAGGCAAAGCTCTCCCTTTTGTATCACGTTTGGTTGCCCTCTGGTCGGACATGAAAGGCTTGTTGAAGCAGTTGGCCATGAGAACTGGGGAGGAAACTTTTGTCACGTGGTTTCCAAGCATGATATTGTTCCTCGGATGCTCCTTGCACTGATTGAGTCCATTGCTAACTCCTTGACTACCATTTTTCCTTATTGGCAGGGCACAAATGTGCCTGATTCTTTAATTCAAGATGCTTGTAGGACTCTTCTGAAACAGATCTTTGTTTCTCCAAGCAGCCCATACAGACCTTTTGGCACTTACATGCTTTGCTCAGGCAATGGTGTAGCTTGTATTCAAAATGCTCAGACGGTTTTGGAAATGCTTAGTTTGACTATGCAAAGCCAACAAACTTCTTTTGATGAGATTGTACAGGCCTGTCTTTCAGAGCACATAAGGTATGATTCTGTTTTGGAGGAGGTTTTGCAAAACTCCATAAGAGGGATACGATGAATAGAGAATTCCAATTCAGAATCCCCTTACGAGATGGGTATTTTATTGCAGCTTGAAGCTATTGACGTTGGAGCTCAGAATGATCATGCACAGCTGGCCCTACGAAAAGCTGGAGAAACTGAAAAAGGGTATAACACAAATGTTGACAAGCTAGCTATTGAATTAAGCGTAAAACAAAGTAGCATGGCAGAGCTTGAATGGTATAAAGAGAGATGGAAGAAGGTTCAGTTGCATGGCGAACATATCATAGTCCAAGGCCTCAAGTACCAGCCTCTACACCACCACCAATTTGTTTCTCAGCATATCCATCAGGCCTATCAGCATATTGATGAGCCTCGTCATTGAGTTTTTGGGAGAAAATCATGGCAATTTTGGCTAATTAAGAGCAGAAACTTGAATGAGACAAGGAGGAGAGATTATAGGAGATAGATCCTCCTCATTAAATCCTCACTCATTCAAATATTACTTAATCAAATCACACTAGCTCAGAGTTGCAAGCAGCACAGTTCAAGGAGAAGGCACCCCCAGCCAAGCAAGCAAAATCAGAGAAAATTGGTTCAGCAGGAAGTTAGCAGACTGTTTCTACAGGAAGACAGAGGACTGTTTCTACAGGAAGCCAGCGAACTGTTTCTACAGGAAGTTTGAAAAGAGGGAAGCCAAAGGAGAAATCGGCCGAGATTTTAGCCAAGGAGGCCACTAGGGCCATCAAAGATGAGGAGAGAGATTGGTTGCTCAGAGGATGAGCAACACTTTCAGTAGGGGGGTGATGATGAGCCCTAAAAATGTACAATTATTTGGGCTCATTCAACCTCCTAATTTGACTTAATCCACCATTCTCATTAGTTTATTGCATGTTTTTTATTATATTTATGTTAATAGAGTGAATTTGGTTAGTCATTATGCCAACAAGTCTAATGGGTGCTTTGTGTAGCCTTTTTGGTCAATTTGGAGACAAAATTGAAGGTCTTAATGAGCACTTGGCAGCCAAATTCGTGGGAAGACAAGGGAGAGGATTTGTAGGAAGGTGTCCCCTTCATTTATGGGACCTTACCTCGAATTCTCCACCATCAGCTCGGAGTTCAAGGGCCACCGAATCAATCAGCACAAGGGTAGCCAAGCAAGTCAAGTAGGACTGCTGTTAACTCCAAGTTTTGGGCAGCCGAGTCCCTAAAGTTTAGGAGGACTGTTGGGTCCTCAAATTGTATAAATAAGAAGGCTTAGGGCCTCATTTTGGTTAGCCAGTGGATGTTAGCTAGTTAGCCAGTAGATAGTAGCTAGTGGTTAGTCATTTTGCAGCCATTAGTTAGCTAGTTTGTAGTTCGATTTGTAGGCAATAGATTAGCTTTGCTTTCAGCTCATTCTCAAGCTCTCCTTGTGGACAGTTTTGATGTAACTCTTCATTTCTTGATTAATAAAGATGAATCCAGCTTTGCACCAGCTCTAAATCTCTCTTGGGAGGCTGTAGCTCTTGGGGTTGGGCCCATCTCAAGCGCCCAATACCTCCCTTGTTTATCTTTATGTGTTGCTGCATTCTTAAAATAAAATCTGCTCTTTAGATTTAATTCGTGCTTTGTTACTTAGGTTGCTTTTGATGGTTGAAGTAGCTTTTTATGTTTAGGATGGATTGGTAGGAGTTAGTCATGCGTTTATATCTCTTTGATGTTGTTTTGTTCACATGGTGTACGTGATATTTGTCATGAATAAGGTTGCTGTTCACTGATCTCATTAAACTGTTAGATAGATCATCTAATATTTTGATTGTATCCAGGACGTAGTTGGTTTGATCAAGTAAACACTATGCAGGGCACCTTCATCACCTCCTCGTTCATCTGAGCCTCGTCCAGATCAGCTCCTCCATCACCAAGTCTGTTTCCTCATCTCCCATCTACTCTTTTGCCACGTAACCCTACCTTCTTCTCCATTGTTGTCTCAACTACCTTAAAGCCAAATCAGCCTTCCACATATCATCTCACCACTCCATCCATCAGTTCCTGGGTCACTTCAGACTCCCATCCTACCTCCATAACCATCTATGCATCTTCCATCAATCACCCATCCTCAAAAATCCCATTTCGAAACATCCTGTAGAAGAATTACAGAACTTCCTGTAGAAACCCCTGCAGACTTCCTGTAGAAGTTCATAAACACGGTTGCATGGCATCCAGACTTTGTGAAACTCTCAGAAAGAATGTTAGGGATCCCTTAGACCCTCTTTGTACCATCCCAACCTTTCCCAAAGCATTTCATCCCTTGATCCATCCCTGCACAGTGGAAAACTAGTTAGAAGCACATGCATGATAATTTCAACAACTTAAGCAAAAATACAAAAAGATGTTTTCTTCAGATAGTGATAACTTAGACACATGCATTTTACCTTCCTAGAAGTAATGGCATCTCTTTTCGTAGTTTGCATTCTCTCCTTTGCATCAGTAGGACTAGCTGGTAGAATTAGGGTTTGCTAGGGTTTGTGTTTCTTTTTGGCTTTCAGTTTCTTTCCACAAGTAGATTAGCTTCCTTTGAGTTAGCTTTCGTTCATCAGTTAAAAAGCTTCTTCTAAGAGCTCATAGAAGTTGGCTTGAGCCCCTAGCAGACTTGTGCCAGCTGACCAAGTGACAGCTGCGGCAAGAGCTAGTACTTGTGCATACAGCACCGTCGCTTCCAAGTTTGTTACGAACTACTGGGTTGATAAAATTAGAGAAGGAAGCTCCAGGAGTTGTAGAATTATTGCTACAATACTAGAGCCCACCACCTATCTTCCGCGGCCTGGGCCATTTTTGATCCAAGCGGTGAGTTAGTAAGTTTCAGAGGGGTATGTATTGGTCGATCAATGAATAACATCGCTGAATATAGCGCGTTGATAGAACTTATCTCTGATGCCATCACACATGGTATACGCCGACTGATTGTCAGGCTAGACTCACAACTCATCATACTACAACTCATTGGTATCTACTCTGTCCGAAATCCAGCTATTTATCGCATGTTCCTAAGGGTTAAGATTTTGGAAAGACAATTTGATTTTATTCAATATTAACATATTTCCAAAAACTTAAACACATTAACTGACTCATTGGCAAATTATGTGTTAGATAGACATTTGCAACATTTATAAAAAGAAGCATACCATCAATATTTGCATTTGGATCATGTAACTTAACCAAAATAAAACTCTGAAAATCAAAAATATATATAACTGTTTATGGTTTACACATAATGTTCTGTAACCAAGACAAAATTGGTCAAATGACCAAAAAACTCAAAACGCTAGGGGGCACCCTAGTCTAATGATGCTCGTGATAGCAAGTCACAGCATATGCAATCATGCGTAGGAGCCGAGTCCATCGTCTTGGCACACCAATAGTATGCCGCTGCAACCTCAAGGGCAGCTCATCAGTCCTCACATCTGGAATACCAAGAGTGAGGCCCTCAGCCTGTTCCTGTAATGCCGCAAGAGTCTCAGCCACATCGAGGTCGCGAAGGATAGCCCTTCCAGCAGCCTCTCCTGCTGGGGTGGCAGCTGGCACCCTCAGGCATACTACTGGCCGAACGGGACCAACATCTGCATGAACACATGAGTTTGGTTAAGTCTTGATAGAATAAAGCACAAGGACATTATAAAAGAAAAACGATAAACAGGAATATGGTCAAAGAATTTACCAATGGCGCTCCACTGTTCGCCATCCGGCAGTACTAAATCTGGGTCACCCCGGAAGTCCATGCCAGCATATGGATACTTGGAGTAAACCATCTCCTGACGATAAAACCACCCAAAGAAGGTATCAAAAAATGAAATCTGAGACTGACCAGCATGCCTAGACATATGGTCGACCCATCTCTGCATACGTGGTTCAGTCGGTGAAGGTAGATCGAGTGCAATATACTGCGGCTGCATCAGTGGTATATTTTCCAAGGAAAAGGCGGTCAAAATAGAACCATACCCAAAGTTCTTCAACCTCCCACTCTTTACCTTGGTCAACTGTTCTTTCATCACCAGAAGTACTGCGTCACACCAGTTGAACACCTTCGGTTGGAGGCATTCCAAGGCATACTGCATAAAAGATCGGTTAGCTACATGAAGAGCCGCACCACCAGCCATCCTACCAAAAGTAAACAGAATAGTCCTGAGGGACCTGTCAGTGACATCACGGATGATGATCTTGCAGTCTTTACTCGGCTGAGATCCCTCTCTACAATACCGGCGAACATAATCTCTCACAGATTCACCTCCTCGGGCCGAACCTGATAAAGAGATGGGGGCACCCCGCCTTGACAAGCCAGTCAAGAAATAGATGTCCACCACAGTCAAGGGGATGGATTTGCCCCTGATCTGGAACACCTGGTTGGTAGGATCCCAAGCATCGAGCAAATACTGCAGTAAGTTGATCTGTTGTCTCATGCTAGAAATGCAGAAAAACTTCAGCAAGCCACAGTTCCGCAGTGCGTTTACTGTAACCGGATCATGTAGGGCAAGCATGTCCTCTTCTTCATGCTCACGTTCTCGCCATGTAATAGTCATCTTACTCCAAAGATCTCTGAAAAACAAACAAGAGAAGAGTTAGATCCTGATTTTGGTAAGAAACAAGCAAAATTTCCATCAAAAATTGTGCATAAAATTCCTTCTTTGCGCCCATCGCACCTACAGTAGTGCTCTAGGTGTGTTGCATGTCAGATGGCCAGTGGACAGGCCAACATCCAACGCACCTTTCGATACACAGAGGGTGCGCTGGAGGCAGAACGAGTTTTTCAAACCCCAGAGGCTCAGAAAAACCAGGAATCAAGCTCAGAATGCAAAATGGAAAGCATGAAATGAAAGAGCTCAAGTTTAGCTCCTACCTGGTCCAGACGGCGCCGAGAATCGTCCACAGAATCTCCCGAAATCAGCTGATGAAAATCAAAGGGGGAAAGCACCTCCAAAGCTCCAACAAGCCAAAGTTCAAATGAAATGGTAAAATGAGAGGTAAAAGCACTTTTTCATTACTTTTTACGTAGTTCAAAGTAAAATATTAGTGTTCTAACTCATTTTTCAAGCATATATTGTTCATTTCTGATTAGTTTGATGAAGCAATTGAAAATACAATACAATATTTGAAAGAACAAAGCCATTTATGGTAAAGTTAAAAGAGACCATTTAATCAAGCAGTTTTAGCGTGGACTTCATGCTCATTAAAAAATAAACATAAGCAATGAGCACATGTTCCTCCAGAGTTTAAGCTCATTAAAAAATGAACCAATTTCCGGTAAATAACCATCGTGAATGTAATACTTCAGCCTTTAAAGCCTTGGTCGTGTTTGCACCGTCACCTCCACTTTTGCATTGGCCGATCATTCACCTCCATTTGATTGTTTACCCATTTTGAGGAACAGCTGCGAAGAGTGATCATGTTAGCCATCCTTGTAACACTGCCGTGATTGGAAAATTCCAAACCTTACCTGGAATCAGTTGCTACCCATTTTATCACTCGTTCCTCAAAAGACGAGTCTCCTTTAAGCTCTTTTCAATTGACTCGTAAAATATGAAAAGATTGCTGAGCCATTGGCCTCTCCAGCTCGTTAAAGGGACCGGAAGTGCTATCCCTCCTCTAAATTTTAATCTTTTTGGACCTAAGGGATTATTACACAAAAAGATCAAGCGCTTGTCTTGTTCGACTCGTTAAAAGTATCGAAAATTCATCCCTTCTGTATTGTTTTATACTTTTTCGGACTTAAGGGATTAGATGACGAAAAAGGAATTTTGGAGTTTCCTTTAAGTTCCTTTTCAGACTCTCTAAAATTGAAAAGGACCTAGTTATCTTTGTCGTTAAACTCGTTAAAATTATAATAGCGACAAACTTGTCTATAGACGAGAACGAGTTTCACTATCGCTAGGCTCGTTAAAACATAGCGATGGGTTTGCCCGAAGGGAAAATTATAGAACAAGCATATGTTATCCTCCTCAAGCTTGATAAAAATAAAGAGGCACTGGTCAGCAATGACTGGGGGAAAATTGGGAAGAAAACTTGAAGAAACTTTGTTGGTAGCAAGTCACTCTTGAACATGACACTTTCACTCCGCATCCAAGTCGGTTTGGGTTGTTTCATTCACCGGTCACATCACCATGGTCCCATCATACCATCCACATTTGGGGTTAATGCTACCAATCCATCACGTCAGTGTCACCGATATGTTCAAGAGAAGTCATTCAGAGAATTCACCTGTGTCTCACCCACTACAATACATTTATACTCCATTCTTTCATGACCGCCACCCTGAACCTTATATCACCAGATCGTTTTCACCTCCATTAAAATCATTTGCTCCGTTCCGTGTCATTGATGTGGGATTCATTAAGGCCCTCCTGTGACGGATCGCTTCTTGTCGACATCAGCTCATTATCTAAGAAGTTGATCTAGGAACACACCAGTCAGTACTTTGAAGCTTGCATGCCTCAATGGCAAGTTTCTCACTTCCAGCGACAGGTTTACATCAATGGCCTTCGACCGAAAGATTTTGCGTGGTGTTCGACGCCAAGTCCTTTATTCACACCACGTGAATTGTACTGCAATACCTTGAGGGTCATTATCATTATCAGTGATTCCTCTCGCGTTTGTTAACAACTTACATCATTCGCTGGTAATCAAGCGATGTCTTTCCATGTTCGACTCCAGAACATCTCTCACATGGATAGACTTGTACTTCGAGTGAAGATCGAACGAGATTGAAGACCCCGGATCTAGTTTCATCCATCCGGGTTGCGATATATATTCAGGAAAATCAAGACATCAAATGTACATCATTGCTGCACAGATAATCATCCAATCAAAGGGATGATGGCTCTATCAGAATCATCAGTCTACACTCAGATGATTGTCTGTCCTATGTACATGAAAATGAATTTATAAAGCTGAGCATGGGAATGCCCGCCTCAGCTAGATCATGAAAATATTATGAAGATAATGTATTGTATTGTATCTTATTACAGGTCTCCTCCCAGCTTGAAAGAACTTCGGATCCTCATAATAAAGCATTTCACCCGACATCAAAAGATTAACGACCTCATGCTTTAGGGGGCAACTGTTATAGACATTTTTGGGCACTACAACCCCAAGCATTAAATGTCCATAAACCAAGGGCTCCTAAGTCCCTAAAAAGTGTTGTTCTAACCCCTAAAGGAACAAGGTCACCTGATTACAGCTTCTCCCAGAAGTTCTCCATGAAAAACTGCTTAGAATTGGTCAAAACAGGATGATTTCAGCTGCTCCACAGGCCAAGTGCATTGCATCTCACCTAAATACACTGTGTGGGTGAGTTGCATTTCAAAAAGCCCTTCTATGGGGTGCGATGGGCGAGAAATGACAAATGGCAGTGTCATTCCGCGAGGTGGAGAGGCAATGGAAGCTTCCAGAAACTTCTCCTGTGACACTTGCCTCTCTGAATTCGACCAAGGATGAGTAAGAGATCATCAATCTCCAAGTGGAAGCAAGAACTATCAGAGGGAAGACACTAATCAAATCACAAGCTGACTCATCTCCCTTACAGATATCTATATATGGATCCCTCATCCCAGAGATCCAGAGGCTAGAATTTTGCATATTGTAAGGAATTGTTGTTGGCTTCTTGAGACAAACATCAGATTGTTGGGTGATCTAAGCTTTGTATGAGGTGAAGAGGGGCTTCCTTGTTGAGAGGTTGATGCTGGGTCAGAACAACTGGTTGTAACTCCTCTTGGCTCTTTCTTGTTTATCAATAATAGCTATTCAAGTTTTCCTCCATACTTTTGTATCATTTATGTTTGCTGCATTTGTATGGTCAATTTACATCTGATCCTAGATTGTTTATGATTATAGATCCATGTTCTTGTATAGTGCTATGCTACTGTGATCTTACAGGTACTCTGTGAAGCTGGGCGTGCAAGGGAACAAGTAGCGAAAGACTATCAAGGAAGAGAGGAATCGAACCAGGAGAATAGCGCAAGACAGAGGTTGGTCTTCTTTGTTCCTCTCTATCTATACTTCATAAAGGAAAAACGAAAGTAGCTTTACTTTGTTTGTTTCTAAGGCAGCTATCACACCTTAGTGGGATAATCAGTTCTGAGTAGACACTTTTCCCTGTAACAGTAGGGACATGCACCACACACAGGTAGATGAAGGTGCTTATGTTAGTATTTTATCCTCAACTGCTTGGAAAGCTTTGGGTTCCCCTCAGCTTGCACCTATTACGCAGAATCTGAAAACTTTTAACATAACCATTAGTGAACCTTTAGGGATCCTTCCTAAGTTTTCTATTACCTTGGAAGGTAAAACTGTCTGTATTGATCTTATGGTAGTTCGAGGTCCCTTGGATTTTACTCCTTGGGCGAGACTATGTTTATGCAATGAAAGTTGTTGTATCGACACTCTTTCGCGTGATGTCTTTCCCTCACAATGGAAATATTGTGACTGTAGACCAGCTTTCGTTCCCTAGTCTTGTTTCAACTACCAATAATATGATAGCCCTAAATGTTTCTGATTCTCAAGTGGTATCTACCCCGCCACGGGTTAATTATGTGGCAACTGGTCCATGTTTTCAGTTACTGATGTAAGTGAGCCTCTCACTGTTTGCTCATCTTCCTTTGATTTAGATCCGGTAATTGATATGGAAAACTCTATGGGATTACTTGAACACGATGTCCTTATCCATTTTGAGTCCCTTGACATGTGTTCCTTCCAGAGAACTATTCTTCCTTCTGATGAAGACCTCTTGGAAGCCATGATCAAGGTGTGTCCATTGACATGTCTTTCTTCTGGTTGGAAGCCATGATCAGTGAGCGCGAGGATAGTTTTTTCCTGTATCAACCTCGTTAAAAAATGAAACAGGGTGTGCGAGGACAATTTTTTCCTATATCAACCTCGTTAAAAAATGAAACAGGCTGTCATGAGGACAGTTCTTTTCCTGTTTCAACCTCGTTAAAAAATGAATCAGTTAGTCAGAGGATAGTTCCTGTTATTGAGTCAACCTCGTTAAAAAATGAATCAGGTATGAGGATAGTTCTTTTCCTGTGTCAACCTCATTTAAAAAGAATGAATCAGTGAGTATGAGGATAGTTCTTTTCTTGTGTCAACCTCATTAAAAAATGAAACAACTCCCTTTTCGAGTTGAGTCTTGAAAGTAAACCTTCATTCCATCCACTTGGTTGAATGCAATGAAGCTTGGGGGGCATGTACCTCACTTTGCATCGTTATGCTGGGGGCATGCGAACTTCTTGAGCATAGTTCCTTGTCTTGTGTCAAGCTTGTTAAAAAATGAATCAAGGTTTTTAGAGCATAGTTCCTTGTCTTGTGTCAAGCTCGTTAAAAAATGATCAGGTTTTTAGAGTATAGTTCCTTGTTAGGTAGATTGTAGAGAGTAGTTATGAGCATAGTTCCTTATCTTGTGTCAAGCTCGTTTAAAAAATGAAACAAGGGTTTTGAGGATAGTTCTTTTCTTGTGTCAACCTCACTAAAAAATGAAACAACTCCCACGTATCAAAGTAAACCTTCATTTCATCCACCTGGTTGAATGCAATGAATCTTGGGGGGCATGTACCTCGATTTGTGTCATTATGCTGGGGGCATGCGAACTTATAACAAGCATAGTTTTTCGTTTCAAGCTTGCGTAAACATGAAACCAGATCCAAGCATAGTTCTTTTCCTGTGTCAAGCTCGTTAAAAAATGAAACAAATCCTCCTCTAATTGAGTCGAGAGTTTGACTAGATCTCATAAATGTTAAGTTGTATATTTAGGTTAGTTATTTCAGTTTTTTGCATAATTTTCTTACAGTTTTAGGTCGAGTCTTTCAAATGATCTCGTAACTGAACCTTCATTCCATCCAGCTATTAATTACCAGCAGTGTACTTAGTTGAATGAAATGAAGCTGGGGGGCATGCGCTCTAGCAGTTACGCTTAGGGGGCATCAAGCATAGTTTTCTCTCTGTTTCAAGCTTGTGTAAAAATGAAACTACTTTGAAGCATAGTTTTTCTCTGTTTCAAGCTTTTGTAAAAATGAAACCTATCTCGAGTCAATTTCAGTTATTTTCAAGACTTGTTAAACTCATGAAAATCCCGAGATTATTTTCCTATCTTTCATTCTCATAAAACAAATGAAAATGCCGAGTTCTTTCCGTCTTTTCCTGCTCGTAAATTAAATTGAAAGTCGGCCATATGAGTACATTTTTATCATTTTTTCGAACTCATTAAAACTTACGAAAAAGTGAAAACCATGAGTATATTTTTATCATTTTTTCGAACGCGTTAAAACTTACGAAAAAGTGAAACCTTAGAGTCACCTTTAAGCTCTTTTCTGACTCCTAAAACATGAAAAGATTGCCAAGTTTTTCTTTTTAAGCTTGTTAAAACGGAACTAAAAGACGGTCCACTTACAGCCCTTTTCTGACTGTAAAAACATGAGAAGATTGCCAGATTTTTTGTCGTTTCAAATTCGATATTGGTTATAAAACGACGTGTCATTGATCGCTTTTTTACTTTTTTGGATCAGGGGCACTAATTATGAAAAGTACTCCTTGGTCGTAAAGATCAAGCGGTTCTCTCAAGTATTATTTTATACTTTTTCGGGCTTAGGAGACACAAATTTACGAAAAAGGTCAACCCTGGAGTCTTCTTAAGTTTTCCAGACTCTCTAAAATTGAAAAACGTCGAGTTTCTCCTATACTGGACTCGTTAAAATTTAACAGTAAAGGACCTGTTCAATTACAAACAGGAATGGACCACTCCTTCTTAGGGTTTGAATTTAAACTAAGTTGGACTCATCCGAAGGATGAGCTTATAATCAAGCAAATGTTATCCTCCTCAAGCTTGTCAAAAATAAAGAGGTACTTGCCAGAAATGGTGGGGGAAAAGAGAGAAAAATGAGCCTGTTTGTCATACTTTGTAACCACTCTTGAACACAACACTTTTGTTCACCTGGGTTGGGAAATCCTTTGCCTAACAGTTGATCAAACCACATTGAAAGTCTTCAGCCAGTTTCTGGGTATTAACTTTGGGTCAATTGTCACCAAACCATCTGTTGTGTCGTTATGTGTTCAAGAGGTCACTGCCAATAAGCCATTCATCTGCAAAATATCTGTCATCCATCTTGACCATCCCTGAGTCAGTCCTTGCAACTAAATTTCTTCAACTTGATCTATGATTTCGTGTTGTGGGCTTGCCTGCGACGGATCGCTTTCTATCAACTTCAGCACCTAGAAATCGTCAGCACCTTGGGATCTGCATGCCTCAATGGTAGGTTTCTCGCCTTTGACGACAGGTTGCATCATTGACCTTCGATCTAAGGATTCTGTGACATGTTCGACATCAACACATTTATTCACATCTCATGGATTGTACTGGGTACTTTGAGAGCCATTGACATCACTGGTGGTTTCTCTCACACTTGTTAACAGTTTACATCATTGACTGGTAATCAAGTGGTTTCTACCATGTTCAACTTCAACACATTCATTCGCATGGATAGAATCGTATTGTTTCGGGAAGTAGAAATGAAGACCCTAGATCTAGTTTCCGCAATCCAGGCCGCGAGGAATTTTGTATTCATTATATTGTGGACTATTCATAAACAGATGGCTGTGTCCATACTGTGTCCACATGAGTCTATACTTGTGATGTATTACAAGATCATTACTATATCAGAGCAGTAGTTAGTTTGCTAAGTCAGTTTTGATCTGAGTATGGGAATGCCTACCTCAGCGATGATATGATCTCATATATATATCATGCATTGAATGTTTTTACAGGTTCCAACCGAGCTCTCCACAAGATGATCCTCGAAATGATAAAGTACTTCACTCTTCCTAAATGATAAATGAAATCCTCATCTACTACAGACTTCGCACTTTAGGGGGCAATATGTTACACAAAAATATCGTCACCATGATTATTTGCAGTTAGTATGGGTCTATCATCACTTGTACTGTCCTCCTAAGCAAGTCTCAGACCTCAGCTCTTCAAGTCAAGCTTTGAAAATGAGAGAAAGACATTGAAAATCAACAAAGCTCTGGTTCTGCACTTTCTCTCACTGTTGCCTGTGGTCCCGCACCCCCTGTTCACAAAAACTGCAGACCTGCCTGCTCTGTCCTTAAACGAGTGGGTGCGGACCCCTGTGAAAGTCAAAAAGGCGCAAGTTTATTCTAAAAAAACTCACTTTGGGTTAATTCTAGATGATTCTAGAAGGAATTTTGACGTGGATTGGTCGCTCTTAGGTGGTTCATGCATCCCAAAAGAGAAGGAGCTAATCCCTTGATGAGAGGAGCTATCCCTTTGAAGGAGGGCTTTATCCCTTTGAAGGAGGACCTAGTAACTTCCCTCCATTGCACTATAAATTAATGCATTGGGTTGGTTGCTAGGGAGGTTAGAAGCTAAACATTTTTTAGGATAAATGCTGGTGGAATTGAGACTTCCTAGTTAAGCTTGAGAGGAGAGATCACATACCTTTTGGCTTCATTGGGAAGAGAGTGAAACTTGTCAAAGTAGAGGAGACTTCTTGTTGGACCCTGGGAGGAGCTTGTACAGCATCAAGGCACAGGTTGTAAAGTTCTTCTTTGATTTGAATTAATACAATCAGATTCATTTTTCTCAACAAATTGTCTTATGTCATTTGTTTCATGAATTCCTTGATCATCATGTTAAGTATGCTTTATGATATTGGCTTTTCAGGTGTTATTTAATTTGTTTGCTTGTTTGTGTTTGCAAATTCACAATGAGGGAGCTCATTCGGACCAAAGGAGCGAGGCTTCCACAAACTTGCATTGGACCCAAGGTAGGCCTAAACACTTGTTTGCCTTTGTTTATAAATGCATATTTAGAGAAAGATAGTTTTTGATTGGCTTGCTTGTCACTAGATATCGTTAGATTCTAGGAAGGTCTATCTTGTCCTCAAGATCGACTCATTCGGTGTGACAAGACTCAAAGAAGGTACAAACAAGTGTAACTAAATAGTAAAAATCAAAATATCTAGACTTGATGAGGATTAAACTGAAATTTTCAAAAATTCTAGGTATGTGTGCAGGTCATAGAACAAACCAATACGCATACACACTATTGCAAAGAGAAAAGTGTGCATATGTGTGTTTTCTACCTAAACTAAAGTGTGCACATTGGGAAATTTTAGAAAGAATAAAAACAAGTCAAATAAAACACAAAATCTAAATTTTCAAAAGTTTCGAACACTCAGAGAGGGCTATGGCTAAAGGATCAAAGGTCAAAACAAACTAAAGAATGGAGAGTGAGACATTCCCCAGTGGAGTCTCCAATTTCTTAGGCAGACTAATCCCACTTTCATACAAGAAGAGTCTCCCTAGACCTAAAAGAAATCTAGTAACAAACAAAAAAGAACTGCTACCTTTCCCTATCTTACAATTGAATGAAACAAACAATATGAGAGAGGTCGCTTGCTATTTAATGGAAATGCATGATGAAGTCCCTTTCAGTGCCTTCTACTATTCGCTTATCCTTGATGCTTTGGAGATCATTCCAACAATTCCCATAACTTCCCCATGATGTCCCGAAGGAGATTTACATATAAAGAAACACACACAAGATCAAAGCATCCATTATATATCATAAAAGACAAATGAACTAATTAACACAACATACATCATAAATTGAATGAACAAGCAATCATAACCTATGTGGGTGATCAAGGAATCCCACAAATGATATCAAAAAGACATAATTGGGAAAGAATAGTTGCTTTTATATTAATAAAATGGAGAACAAACTTACAACCTTAAATCCTTGATGTTACAAGCCTCTTCTTACAATCTCCAACCCTCTCCTTGGATGAATAACCTCCTAGCCTTATTTCTACAACATAAGCCTACTTCCAACAACCCACCTTAATCCTCAGGCTTTTTTTAGCTTTATAGGCCAAGGAGGGGAAGTTTGGGATCCATTTCCCAAGGGATGAGATCCACATATGGTGGGATAGAGGTTCCATAAAGAGAGGGAGGTAACTCCATGATGGGAGTGATCAAGGTTGAATAGGTATCCATTCAATGCTTGTTAGTTGGGAAAGATTTGACTAACAACACTTCTAGGCTTTACTTTTTTTTTTACATTCATTAATTCATGTGCACACGACACAGTATAAGACAAAGCACACTTATGCACTATGTCTAATGGACTCTTCTGCATATGGGCAAAGATTGACTACGGAACTACATAGGAAGCCAAAAATGAATTTTTTAGCCTTGGGATCCAAGAATTTCATTCTCTTTGGGATAGTTTGGATTCTAGCCTTGCAAGGGGATGGTTTGGAACACATTGATCCAAACTGATGGTATTTTTCATAATGCGACAAAATTACGTGTAACACATACATAGGTTTGTCTCAGATGAGTAGCGTACATAAGTGGATCTGCTTATGGGTAGTTACGTATATATTCTGCGAAGTATTTTAAGTAAGAACAGATTTGTATGAGGGCGTGGTGAATGGTAAGCACCTACATGCATGGATATGCTCTTTAAAAGTCACGTATACATGCTAGAGTTTTGCAGTATGGGATGTTGATGATGTTTGATCAGTTTTATTATGTTTGTTGTTGTTTGTCAATGATGCCTCTCTTATAATAATATGTGTTTGACAGTACTGGTTGGGTTGAATTGGTTATTGAATAGAATGTTGATTAGTGATGATGCCATTGTATGGTGATCTATATTTGGTTCTATAATATATGATTAATTCAATATAAGATTCAGTGATTGATTCAATGTTACAGTTATTCAGACTCAGGTATCAGTAATCTGAGATTTGTATGCACGTATTCTTCAAGGGAAGGGCGTACATACACAGGTACGATTCAGAACAGTAGTGTACAAATATAAAAATAAGAAATTGGAAATTTGAAGTGAGTAAAATACTAATTCACCCCCACCCCTCTCGGTATTTTTCCTAACACAATAGTGTACCACTGCAGTCAAATAGGGATCTCATTGTTCTTGGTCTTTGACATGCTATGGGTCAAATCCTCAACGTGATGCTCAAACTTGGCAATAGTCTCAGCTATGTTAGGATGTGTTAGCTATGATAACCCATTTTTTTCCCTTTGTTTTTCCAAATCCTACCGTCATTACCCCCAATGCAATAAACTAAAACCCACTTCCAAACATGAAATGGCATAAAATGCAATCTATAAGCTATTGGGTCAACCCATGGTTAAACTGCACACATTTCCCACTCCCGATCGCAATCTCGTTTTAATCTGACGACTCTAAGGTCTCCCCCCCCACTATTTATCTCTTTATCAACCGGGGGGCCCATTGCTACGTGTCCCTCCTACATGATTTCACACCCCCGTGTCAATACCATAAACCACTTTGACCCCCCTCTGAAAACGGTTTTCCTTGCTCCCACCATAACCCACAATCCTAGCTATGTCTCCCTCCACTTCCGCTTCACTGCCACTCCCCTACTACCACGTAGCTCCTTTTGCCTATCACTTCCCACCAACGATCCTGAACCCACCTTCACGTCATCTCCCAACCTCCATCCACAGTGCACCAACTCAGCCATGGACATCCACTCCCATCCCGATAGTATGTTCATTCCCTGCAATCCCTAGCTGCCATGTGGCCCATCCTGCATGAAGTGGTTTTCCTGCTTTCCTTCGTAAACACATACCACAATGGGTTTCCAGATTAATCGACAGCCCAGATCAACGAATGCTTCTGCTTCGTGAGAAAACAAGAGTGTTTTTCGGCATTTTCTTCAACGGCATAGTCATTAAAGACATAGTAAGAAACATGGCAGAGACACATTGGAACAATAATAGTATTTTCATCACGTTTCAATAGAAAACAACACAACAATTTTGCAGAGCCAAATGTTCGAGTTTCCACCAATACAGTGTCGCACTTTAAATTATTGTAACAATCCATACAACTCCCATTTGTATTCAAACTCTATTGTAACAGAAATTCCTATGAAGGCTTGAAGTTTTATTAATCATATAGGATTAGATGTCATAGTTGTCGATTGAATCAGACCCAAGTGGAAAGATATGTAAAGTGACATTTTGATTCAGATTTAAACAGGAACGCAACAAATTATAGAGATAACCAAAAACACAGAGATGCAACGGAAATAATACTTCATTTCATTAATGTAAAATACTGAAATATGCTTACAAACAGAAATGGAAATAAACCAGCTAGGGCGATGGTAGCTTATCTCTGAGAAGAGATGTGGTAGCTACATGCCTCTGAACTCCTTAGAATGAGGCTCACGGGCCTTTTTATTATTGAACATTAAGAGGAAACCCTAAACAATCAAAACCCTAACCCGCAGAGATGTAACACCAAGCGTTTATGGACCCCGTTGGGGTGAGTTGGATAGCCAACTTCCTAGGGTCGCGAATTGGTCATATTATCTTCGTTTGACACGCATGATAACCCATTGGAAAGATCTCTCCGAGGACTACGACATAAAATATGATTTTATATAGAAAATCACTGGCGGTAGATTTCCAAAAAAACATCGTTTAGGGCCTCAAAACGGCTCCGAAGTTTAAGACCCAAAAAACTGCTAAAAGTAGTAAATTGTGCTACAATTAAGGAAACTGAAAAACTGAAAGAAGCAATGGTGGGGTCCAAGTGGAATTGGCGGGTGGCCACCAATATCCACCTAGATCATTCCTCCCCCCTTAGGAAGCAATGGTCCCCATTGCATTGAGTTCCTCCATGAGATAAGGAAACTTCTACTGAACTTGGTCCTTGGTGAGCCACTTGCCCTGGTGAAGGAGTTGGCCTGCTTTGACAACTCGATACAGTTGGATATTCTGCTAGTGAGTCTGCTTGATCTGTGTGTCCATGATCCGATCAGTTGCAGCTTGTTCCATACAATCTGGATTCAACTCTGTGGGTGTGAGTTGTTCTGCAATGTCGGATGTGTCTAGTAATGGTGGAAAGTATGACCGAAGGTGGTCCACATTGAACACTGGGTGCAGGCCAAGGAATGGGGGAATGTTGAGCTCAAATGCATTATCTCCCACAGCCTTGGTAATGGTGCAAGGACCATATCGGAGTGGTATGAGTTTCCGATAGGCTCCGATAAGGCATTCCTTTTGCAAATGCAACCAGACTTTGTTGCCCACTTGAAACTTGTGTGGCACCTGATGTTGATCATGTCGCTGCTTGTACTTGGCATTTGATTTCTCCATAATGTCATGGACCTACTGGCGAATATGTTGGATGCGCTCAATGAAGTTGTTTGCCTTATCTGTTTTAGACTGGACATGAGACGAATCTGCATGAGTAGCTGAAAATGGCATGGCCACATCAATGGGACATAGTGGTTGGAATCCCAAGCCCACCTGAAAAGAGTTGTGGCTAGTCAAGCTATGGAGAGCCCAGTTGTAGCTGTGTTGAACATAGGGGAGGCTCTCATCCCATGTGCATCGATTCTTTGAGTTGTACATGCACAGAATGTGTACAATCATCCTGTTGACAACCTCTGTCTGGCCATCAGTGTGAGGATGGAAGGTTGTGGACTTAGTGAGTTTGGTGTCTAGCATCGACTAGAGTCTGGACCAAAATGTACTAAGGAACTTGCTGTCCTGATCTAAGATGATAGACTATGGGATCCTAAAGTGTACCTACACTCATTCAAAGAAGAGTTTAGTAGTGGATTCTATTGTGATATTCTTCTTGTAGGCTGCCATAATGGCCATCTTCGAGAACCTATCGATGACCACAAAAACACAGTTGTTTCCATGCTTAGTGGAAGGAAGGCCTGACATGTAATCCATGGACATGGATTCCCAAGGTCGATTAGAGGTAGGCAGCGGGGCATAGAGGCCTTGCTTCTTAATGGTCGGTTTGGTAATGGCGTAGGCAGTGCATGATCTGATGTACTTCCCAACATCTTGTCGAAGATTCGGCCAATAGAAATACTTTTGTAGTATTGCCACCATTTTTCGACCCTGAAATGCCCAGTAGCCCGACTGTAGTGTGCTTCCCAAATAATCTTGGCATGCTTGCTTGAAGGAACACAAAGGTGACCCAGGTGGCATAACAGGGCATCCTGGAGGTGAAAATATGGAACATGCTGACCCTCCAAGAGTGTCTAGTATGTGTGGCTGAATTCTAGGTCACTTTTAGAGAAGTGGCCAATTAGAAGTCTCGTGCCCACAAGAGTTGAGCACAATGGTTAACGCAATGATCGGTGGTCGACTGAGGCAATTTGCAGCATTATTGGTGCTGCCCTTCTTATACTTGATATTCAAATGGAACTATTGCAGGTATGTGGACCACTTTTGATGGTGATCATTCTGCAATTTCCCTTAGCTCTGTATGAACTACAGGGGTCGGTGGTCTATGTGGATGACCGTTTCCTTCCCCAAAATGTAATGCTTCCATTTTCGGCAGGCCTACACAATGGAATACATCTCTTTGTCATAAGTGGGATACTTCTGGGCTGTGTCTGAAAGTGTCTCACTATGATATGCCACTGGATTCCCCTATTGAGTAAGGAACCCCAATAGCATAGTCAGAGGCATCTGTCTCAACCTCAAATGGTTATTGCAAGTATAGTAATGCGAGCACTAGTGCCGAGCAGAGGTGATCTTTCAACTCTGTGAATATCTTCTGTTGAGATTCAGACCAAAAGAATTTTTCTTTCACTCCTCCCTTTGTGACTTGACTCAAGGGCCAAGTGATATGAGAAAATCCCAACACGAACCTGCGGTAGAAGTTGGTAAGACCTAGAAAGCTACGGAGCTCTCTTAAAGTGGTTGGAGATGGCCAATCCCGAATGACTTGGATCTTGGCTGGATCCACATGCACCCCCTATTCATCAATAATGTATCCTAGAGACTGAACCTGGGTCATGCCAAAAGTGCATTTCTCCAAATTGGCACATAACTTGTGTTGCCGCAGTGTTTGGAGAACCTGTCGGATGTGGTGGAGGTGCTCTTCCCAACTCTGGCTAAAGAGCAGGATGTCATCTAAGTATACCACTACAAATGAGTTGGTGAATGGCCACAAGGTGTCATCCATTAGCCTCATGAAGGTTGCAGGAGCATTCGTCAATCCAAAAGGCATAACCAACCATTCGAAAAGGCCCTCCTTGGCTTTGAAGGAAGTCTTCCACACATTGAAGGGTTCGATTGATACCTGGTGATATCCCGACTTCAAATCAATCTTGCTGAAATATTTTCCCCCCCTTCAGTTGGTCCAGGAGGTCATCAATCCGTGGGATCAGGCACCTATTATGAACAGTGATCTTGTTCAGCGCCCGATAGTAAATACAAAGTCTCCAAGTCCCATCCTTCTTCTGTACCAACACGATCAGGCTACCACAGGGCGATGGACTCGGATGGATGTCACCTTTCTGCAACAGCTCCTAAATTTGCCTCTTGATTTCATCGTTCTCCAAAACAGAGCGTTGATAGGTTGGTCCATTAGGTAGTGGTGCATCTGGGGTCAGATCGATGGAGTGCTTGACCTGACAGTGTAGAGGAACCCCTATGGGGGAGGTGAAGATATCCTCGTACTCCTCCACGACCTTCTCCATCTATAGTTGTCATGCGGAGGGGCCCTATCTAGAGGTCGTGGCCACCATCTTCTTCTTTCCTTGAGGGCGTATCATCAAGAAAACAAATTTCCTAGTTTTGGAAATGAACTTACTGCATTGTTTTGCAGTAACCAGAGAGATGGTGGTAGGCAGTGCTATCTCTGGTATCCTATATAACTTATTTCCCAAAGTAACAATAACATCCCGGGGCCTTGATTCATACACAGCATGTCGCTTCCACAAGTATGATTGTCCTAATAATACATCACAAACTTCAAGGGGAGCAATGTCACACGATATCTCATCTGTGAAGGGCTTGATGTTGTATGGAAGGCAACATTGCTGGCTCACACAAAGATCCTATCCTTGGTGAATCCACCCGATGGTGTACAGTTGTGGATGTCCTGTGGTCGGTAAGCCCAACCGCTTCACGACCTCTGCCGAAATGAGGTTATTTTGGCTCTTGCTATCAATAATGAACTGTAGCGGGGAGCCCCTTACCCACATCTGGGAGTGGAAGAGGTGCTCCTCCTCCTCTGGATCTTCGGGTTCCTCCTTCTGGATCTTTGTGGTGGCAACGGTGGCATTGGGCTCCATATTGATAATTTGTTTCCCTTTGTCATTCCCCTTGTCGGGTTCTGACTAAGAGTCTGAACATGCATCTGATTCTGAAACCTTTAGCTCGGCCACTAGTGACTACTTGGCCTGACACTCACTTGTGTTGTGAGTGGAGCTCTTATGGAACTCACACCACTTTCCCATGTCCTTTTTTGGCTTCGTGACACTGTTCTTTGCTTGCAACTTTGGTGGGTTGTCTTGTGTCGCCCTACCTTGGCTTTGTCCTTTGTTCTGTAGTTTGGGGACACCTTTCCCTTGCTTCAGATTCGCAGATCTAAAGTCTCACTTCTTCCGTTGAAACTTTTGCTCGACCTTGATGGCATATTGGTATGCCATGTCGAGCGAGGAGATGTTCAGGAATTATATTTCTTCTTGGATGTACTTCTGCAAGCAGTCACGGTATTTGAGTACCAAATGGTGCTCTGAATCCTTAATACCAAACTTTGTGTGACGGGTATGGAAAATATTGGTAAACTCCAGAACGTCTTTGTCCCTTCCCTGTCGCAACGTGGTCCACTTTATGTATTGATCCTCGTAGCTTTCGAAAGGTAGTACTGCTCCTTGATGGCATCCCAGAATGAATTCCAAGTGGGTGCGGATGAAAATAGTGAGCCTATACTTTCATCCTTCTGCTTGCAGTAGGTTTCCCACTAGTTCTTGATGTGGGGGGCTGCTTTGAGAAGAGCGAAAATAATCTTTTCCCGACTGGAAAAATCATGAACAGAAAAATAACCCTCTAGCAGATTTAACCATTTATTGATGACATATACGTCTATCTAACCATCGAATATGGGGATTTCAAGATTGACTTGTACCTTAAATGATGTGGTGTTTCCAGAGTAGCTGTTGGAAGCTGATTCGTCACCCTTGGATAGCCGCTGAAGGATCTGGGCAAAGCTGTCCATCATCGTGTTCCTTTGTCACTCGAGGGCTTCTTTGAGCAAGATTTTGATAGGATCTCCTGCCCCCTCATCTTTCTTTTCATCCGCCATGGGAGGCTGTCGAGATTTGCGAGGCTGGTCTTGCAAAGGTTCGACTAGTTCAAGCCATAACTCCTTATATCCCGACCTTGCTGGGGACATGCAAAGAAAAACAGAGAAAAAAAAGCAGACTGCTCTGATACCACTGATCCGGATTTAAACAGGAACACAACAAATTATAGAGATAACCAGAAACATAGAGATGTAACGGAAATAATACTTCATTTCATTAATGTAATTCTAAAATATGCTTACAAATAGAAATGGAAATAAACCATCTAGGGCGATGGTAGCTTATCTCTGAGAAGAGATGTGGCAGCTACATGCCTTTGAACTCCTTACAATGAGGCTCAAGGGCCTTTTTATTATTGAACAATAAGAGGAAACCCTAAACAACCAAAACCCTAACCCGAGGAGATGTAACACCAAGAGTTTATGGGCCCTGTTGGTGTGAGTTGGACAACCAACTTCTCGGGGTCGCGACTTGGTCATATTATCTTTGTTTGACGCGCATGATAACCCATTGGAAAAATGTCTCCAAGGACTATGACAAAAAATATGATTTTAGATATAAAATCGTTGGTGGTAGATTTCCAAAAAAGCGTCGTTTAGGGCCTCAAAATGGCTCTGGAAGTTTAGGACCAAAAAAACTGCTAAAAATAGTAAACTGTGCTACAATTAAGGAAACTGAAAAACTAAAAGAAGCAATGGTGGGGGTCCAAGTGGAATTGGCAGGTGGCCACCAATATCCACCTGGATCATATTTCTCTATAAATAAGTAGATTTCTGACTCAGAGAAGGGTTGATTTAGAATGTGAGAAACTAGCCTTCTGTAATATTTTGTTCTTTTAATAGAAAATCTACAACACTGTTTTTTTGTACCTAAGATACTTCTTATGGATTTTATGAGTTTTTATTCTGTTGTTATTAGTTTTACATAATATCTTGATTACTTGGAAATCTGTCATATAGCTCCAATTTCCTTCATTTACTGTGTATCACTATGGATGTTCATTTGTATCAGTGTTAAAGCCATAGATGCCTCAAATTCCATTAAACATTGTTGTTGATCACATTTTGTTCTAATTTGACTCCATGCCCAATGGTGACAATTATCATATTTTTCTTCACCTACAAAAATCACAAAAAAGAGATCAGAGTTAGTTATCTAAGTTTTGAGTTTATCACAAATCATTTTATAAATATTTTGAGAGAGCCCTCTCAGATTGGAAGGACTAACTTCGAGTCTAAATTTGGTTTGAAATATTTACATTTGGTTGAAGGTTGATACAACCAAACCTATCTCAGCTGAGTGATAACATTTTGGTGTGTCTGTCAGGAGTCCAAAAGTTATATCATCCTAGATGTTTCATTTCAAAAGATGATATCTTGAAGGTAGCAGGAGATTTGAATATTTGGGGTTGCATTTATACCTTGGCGACTCCACTGGTACTTTCAACTTAAAGGTGGATTCTAAGAAGATTCATATGAGGAGAAATCCAGACCTTAATCCACCAGAAATAGTTGATGATCCAGAAAAAATTCTCAGAAAAGATGCTATCTCATCAAAATCAGGTACTTCATTTCTCTTAAGATCTACCCCATTACCCTTTGGAGATATTCAAGATATTGAAGGTATTAGATTTGATGAAGAGTATAAGACTATATTGCCTAGATCTAAATCAGAGAATGACTTACCAAAACTAGAGTTATATTCTATTTTTGAGATTCCTAAAGAAGTTGAAGATAGTTGTGGGAAATTTTTGCATCAGAATTGTCACTTGAACAAGAGTCTCTAGAAAAACTAAAAGAATTTGATCCTTTTGAACTTTTGTCAAGAAAAGAAATTGGTTTCCCTTTACCTGAAAGAAGTACCTTTACTTTGAAAACAAAAGTCTCTATCACTCAAGCCCCTTCGAGTACATCTACTTTCATCACTACCCCTACTAGTTTCATTTTTACCCCTCCTGTTGGAATTTCTGCTAGTATTTTTGCTATGGCAGCCCCTGCTAGATATGCTCCTCTTGTTTTACCAGCCATACTTCATGACTTACCTCAAGGGTACTCCACTAGAATAAAAACTTTTGGATGTAAGGAGGGAAAAACTGTAGAACAACACATTGACCAGTTCAATGACTTTATAGACCTAGAAGAGGTAGATTATGAAGATGTTAAAATGAGATTGTTTGTACAGAGTTTCATTCGTGAGGTGAAAAAATGATTCAAAGATTTAACCCATGGGAGTTTACATGATTGGAATGAATTAGAAGATGCCTTCTTAAGGAAATGGGGAAGTAAAGTTAATCTTGTACAAGCCTTGATTGAATATAATAATTTGAAGAAGGCCAGCCATGAAGCAATGAAATTTTTTTCAAAAAGGTTCAATAAAGTCTACAATTCCATTCCTGCTCACATTAAGCCTCCCCCAGGAGTTGCTCAGTTACACTATGCTGAAGCCTTTGATTATGAGTTTTCCATCCCACTAAGAGAGGTAATTTGTTACCTTAGCTGACATGTAGAATGATGCTGTAAAAGTGGAAGTTAATATGGCTGTAACAAAAAGATCTAAAGTGGCTAAAGGAAAGTTAAAGGAGGAAGAACAACCTTCCACCTATTCTAGTATTAAATTTGATACCATGATGAGAACAATGGAAAGACTCTTAGATATATTATCCCTTGGAAATAATCCTCTTGCTGCACAACCTAAGACACAAGTTAGAAATCCAAACTTCAGAAGGGTTTAAATCCAACAGAGGCAAAGAGAATAGAGAAATCAGCCCGACCAACAAGTTAGGCCTCACTTCCATCAAAACCTAGTAGATGATGAGGAAATTCCATCAGATGTCTGAGAAGATACCATTCATTGTTTGGATGAAGATGAGAAAGGAATGTTTTTAACAAAATAAGAACATGATGAGTCTTATAAAGAATTGTATGGTGATGAAACCGAGTCACAATCCAAATACTTAGAAGGCTATCAACATGTTATTCTAGAGATGCAAAATCAGTATAATTTGAGAAACATAATTATTCCTGTAGTTGCAAATAGAAATAAGCCTAAGAAAGATGCTCCAAAGGTTACATAACAAAATAAAGAAACCCATGCAAAGGAAGTTGAGAAGACACAACCAATTTTCAAATTGGAGAATGAAATCGCAAAGATAAAGATTGTTGTCCCCTTTGGAGAAATAATAAGAGTTACATAATACAGAAAGAAAATTGTTAGAATGATTAATGTTGAAGATGGATCATTTGATATTTTGAATTTGCATGAAGATCATCCTACTATGTTCCTTGGGCCTAGAGCAAAAGATGAGCAGAATGAAGAGGTACCACCTTTCTATGTGAGTTTAAACATCCATGACATGACAATACATAATGCTATGTTAGATTCAGGGGCATCACACAATTTAAAGCCTAAGGTCATAATGGAAAGATAGGGAATAATACATTTATGTTGCAAGAGATGGATGGTCAACTAGATGCAGGAGGACCTGTTAATGGAAGGTTTCTCAAACGTTATATCTCTTGATCCAGTTGAAAGAAATAGCATTGTATATATTCCATTTTTTCTTTGTTTTTTTCATTTGCAGGTGTGGATGATATAATTGACAAGTTTGAGCCCAAATTGAAGGCCATAAAAACTTGGATATTATGTCATCATTTTCAGTTTTCAATAAGGCAACTGGTCTACTGGTTCTTTGTTGCACCACAGGGGTGCAACATCCCCATTGGAGCCATTCTTATCTATGATAACCCATTTTTTTTCCCTTTGTTTTTCCAACTCCTACTGTCATTACCCCCGATGCAATAAACCAGAACCCACTCTCGAATGCGAAATGGCATAAAACACAATCTATAAGATGTTGGGTCCACCCATGGTTAAACCGCGCACATTTCCCACTCCCAATTGCAATCTTGATTTAATACGATGGCTCTAAGATATTTTCACACGCCCCCCCCCCCCCCCCCCCCACTATGTTTCTCTTTATCGGTTGGGGGGGGGGGGGGTGGGGGGTGGTCTAAAAAGTTGTTTTTCCCACCGGGGCCCACTGCTACGTGTCCCTCCTACATGATTTCGTACCCCCCCTCTCAATACCATAAACCACTTTGACCCCACTCTGAATACAGTTTTCCTCGCTCTTGCCATAAACCACAATCCTGGTTACGTCACCCTCCACTTTTGCTTCACCACCACTCCCCTACTTCCATGTAGCTCCTTCTACCTATCACTTCCCACCAGTAATCCTGACCCTACCTTCACGTCATCTCCCAGCCTCCATCCACAATGCACCAACTCAGCCATGGATGTCCACTACCGTCTCGATAGTATGTTCGTTCCCTCCAATCCCCAGCTGCCATGTGGCCCATCCTGCCTGAACAGTTATGAGAGAAGTGGATTTCCTACTTTCCTTCGTAAACGTAGATCACAGTGGGTTTCCAGATTGATCGACGACCCAAATCAATGAATGCTTCAACTCCATGAGACAACAAGAGTGTTTTTCGACGTTTTCTTTAGTGGCATGGTCATTAAAGAGACAACAAGAAAACAGGGCAGAGACACAGTGGAAAAATAATGGAATTTTCAACACGTTTCCATAGAAAACAACACAGTATATTTGAAGAGCTAGATGCTCTAGTTTTCACAAATACAGTGTCGTGCTTTAAATTATTGTAACAATCCATATGACTCCCATTTGTATTCAAACTCTATTGTAATAGAAATTCCTATGAAGACTTGAAGTTTTATTAATCAGATAGGATTATATGTGATAGTTGTCGATTGAATCAGACCCAGGTGGCAAGATATGTAAAGAGATATTTCTCTACAAATAAGTAGATTTTCGACTATGAGAAGGGTTGATTTGGAATGTGAGAAACTGGCCTTATGTTATATTTTTTTCTTGTAATATAAAATCTGCAGCACTCTGTTTTGTACCTAAGATCCTTCTTATGGCTTTTATGAGTTTTTATTATGTTGTTATTAGTTTTACATAGTATCTTGATTACTTGGAAATCTTTCATACAACTCCAATTTCCTTCATTTACTGTGTATCACTGTGGATGTTCATTTGTATCATTTTTAAAGCCATAGATGCATCAAATTCCATTAAACATTATTGTTGATCATTTTTTGTTTTAATTTGACTCCATGTCCAATGGTGGCAGTTATCAAATTTTTCTTCACCTACAAAAATCACAAAAAATAGATCAGAGTTAGTCATCTGAATTTTGAGTTTATCACAAGTCATTTTATAAATATTTTGAGAGAGCCCTCTTAGATTGGAAGGACTAACTTCCATTCTAAATTTGGTTTGAAATAGTTACATTTGGTTGAAGGTTCATACAAGCCAACTTGTCTTAGCCAAGTGATAACAGGATGATCCATCTCCTCCTTTTCCCCTGCAGCAACTCCAATCTATGCAAGTTGTGGTTGTCCATGTTGTTGAAGATATGATGAACCTACTAGTCATATAGGTCCAATATCTGCATGTGAAACCAATAGTTAGTGTCTAATACATTAAAACCATAAAAAAATGTAAAACCAAAAAATTATTCAAAATGACATTGTTTTACCTGCATCACTCCTTCAGGTAAAACAAGATTTGGGTCTCCCTCAAAAATCAACTCTAGCATATGGATAGTCCTCGATCATGATAAGTTGTACTCACATCCATTGAAAGAAAGTAGGGGTAAAACTCATTGAATGTCTACCCCATGATAAGACATGGGATCTACATATTTCCTCATGCATGGAACCCTAGGTCCCAAAAGCTCGCAAGAGATATGCTGAGGACGGAGTAATGGTATCCTCTCCAGAGTGAAAGATACCTGAATATAACTATATCCAATGTTCTTCAAGCATCCATCCTTTTCTATGTTGAGTTGTTCCTTCAGGTTATCCAATACCCCTTCACACCAGTTGAAGACATTAGGTTCTATGCACTCTAATGCATATTTCATTTGAGACCTGGTAGCCAAATGTAAAGTGGCACTGCCAGCCGATCGAGTGATAGTGAAGAGGATTTTCCTAAGAGAATTTCAATGACATCTTTGATTTCTCTATTCCCCTCCTTTGTTGCTTGAGAATGAGGCATACAATGGACAATTGTGTAGTCCTTCATAGTTTTACCACCTATTTTCATGCCAAATAGTGAGATAGGAGCTCCTCTCTAAGATAACCCTGTCAAGAAATAAATATCCTCCACCTTTATTATTATCAACCTATTTTACCCCTTGGATCAATGACCCTTAATCCTCATGGTTGTTTGACTTTTTCTAGACCTAAGACATACTCTTTCTCCAGTTTTACCCCCAAATGCTTGGATAGAGGCTTATGGGAGTGTTTGGAGCCTCCTAATCACTCCCAACCCCTCCTTATGGGAGCAACTCTGGATTTGACCCCTGGATGTGTTATACTCCTATAGTTATAGGTGTCATATTTCATGATTCACTGGTTGAGCTCTGTAATATGTTCATCCTTTCCTTGCTATAAAGGTTTCCATATTATGAAAAAATTAAAAAATGTAAAGAGGGTATACCCTAAAATAAAAATCAAAGGGTGAAAAAATAAATGGTCAAAAGAAAAATGAAAAGAAATGAACCGCAAATAAAAAAGACCAAGAAAGTGTGCAAGTCCAAATGCCACTACTATTTCATTTTCTGTAAATAAAGCATCATGTACGGCTTGCTGAAACCTTTTTTTGCCACAATGGATGAATGGCCAAACAACTTAATCTTGGCCAGTTCATGTTTGAATTTCATGTTTTAGAGATAGAGAATAAAAATTAGTCCAAACTGTTTAATCTTGGCAGATAAGTAGATAGGTAGAGACGCAAAGGAGCTCAACTGTTTAATATGAGCCCTCGGAAGAAATAAGTGCAGACTTAGGTAGGTTTACTATGCAAAGAAAAGAAAATATTGAAAAGGGTTTCCTAGTCTAAGTGCACCCAAGTAAAAGAAGAAAAAATGTTAGGCAAGTAGGCTGGGTAGGTAGATGAAGTTGCAGAATGATACTTGTGATGGATTCTGTTTCTCAAAAGATGTGTTAACTTACACCTCTATCACAAAGTGCAAAACAGATATTTCGGAGCAGCTCAAGCGAGGTATGACTAACTCCCCTTCATACTATTTCCCTAATCACTTACTAATTTCCCCCAATGATATTGAGATCTGCTTAATATCACTGAATCTCTCTTTTCATTTCATAATGATTACCTACGTAAGAATTTGTTCTACTTAGAGATTAGCCATATTTCTTGTATAAACTCTTTTTGCCCCTTTAGCCTAAGTTTTTAAACATTATGACTTAGCGCTTTCCATTTCATAAAACCATATTAATTTCTAACTTTTTTATTATATAACTCCCTTTACATTGTTTCCCAATCCGTATATATAGTAAACCTAGATATTTTAATATCCCCTCCCCGGTTGAAATACGACCATATTCACTATTTTAAAGTCAGGGATTAATAAGTTCATCCAGAGCTTGTTAATAACCTTCGCCGCATAAAACATGGGTTAATTAGCCACTCGGGTTAATTAAACCAAACCCCGCGAACCAATGAAAATCACCCCGAAACCATTAAAAACATTGTTTAAAGCACTGGGCCCATGTATTAATCTCCCCGCCATCTCCAATGAGCGCGCACCATCCGATCTCCGCTCCGCCATCCAACGGTCCATAATCATATTGCGACCACCATAACTGCTGATGTTTAAGTCATGGGGAACCACCAATATTACCGCCCGTACAAGTCCACGCATCATGCTCTCGGCATGCTCACTCCCTCGCCGCCCGAAACCACCCAAGCCCAAAAGTGGTGCGGGCAAAACCATTTACCACCCTCCCCCCCGCTGACGTCATCTGTTGACGTCAACTGTCCTTTGCTGACATCACTTGCCATGTCACCATCCGTACTACCATGTCACCTGCCACGTCATCCATCCCATACCCCCCGCTGACATCATGCTGACGTCATCCATCCTTCAAACCAAAATTTCCCTCCTAAAATAAATTTTGTCAATAAAAGGATGAAAAGGTCATTTTGTTATGTTTTTTCATTTAGCGCCCCCGCGCACTCCAAGCGTAAAAGGGATCAAGGTCGCATTCCCAGTGTTTCAACCGCCTCTAGACCAGAAAAGCTCCAGTAATGGGTTTGCAAACTCTGCCAGCCCACCATTTTATAGTTTTCTCCCTCGTTTATCACAGTTTAAAGGAAACAAAGGGATTTCCAAAGCTTGCAGAAGAAAGAAACTGACATATACAGAGATATTTTGGGCTAAACACCGGACAGATATGAACAAAGAAAATAGGGTACGCAACAAGTCAAAGAGTATCAAATCAGCCATAAAGAGTATCAGTGCAGAATTAAAGGCAAGTCAAATCATAATTAATGAATATCGAAGCTGACTAAGAGAAGAAGATCAGAAATTAAAGAACAATTAATGCAAACAGTTGGCACAGAGCTACAAAGAACACCTGGAAGCCGAACCCTAAAGAGCCAGCCTCCAGCACAGCATAAGTTAGTTGTTTTTACTTTACCTGTAAATGAATTTAGGTTAAAATCTAGATATTATCTCATAGCTGTGATGAGATATTCTGTTGTACATATGTTTGTTGTATAAATACCCCCTTCATCAGAGTTTTGAGAGGTTGGATCTGTGTAGATTTCTTAGACTTTGCTGTAATAATGAACTTTGGAATAAAAAGCTGTTGGGATCAAACTGTTGTCTGGCCTACTGGATGAAAAATTGATGCGGAAGACCTGTCACAGAATTCTTGAATCAACCTATGGATCAATAAGTACCCTTATATCTTGTGTTTTTACAGTTTTCATGTTTACTATATCATCTATGTTTCATGATCTGAATGATAAAGAAAATGATTAATTCAGAATTTGCTTAACTGCACTCTGTTTTCAATCTTTATTATTCTCTGTGTTTTCTTCAAAATTAGTATAAACATTGAATTCTTAATTGCTCCTGTTTCCCCTGATTCTCTCATGTTGATTATTTGATAAAGAATTCTTAACTGCTCTTTGTCGATAAGCTTTTACTTTCCCTCTTTTTCAATATGTTGAAGGATTCTTAACTGCCCTTCACCCATTTGAGCCCATTCCATCTGTTTTCAGCTCTTTAATTGTCCATGTTTGAGTACATTGCTCTATGATGCCATCCCCTATAAGAAACCTAATCCAGGAAGCTATCTTCTTTGACTCCATCATGCCCAATGGACTGAACTCTTTAGTTTTACCTCACTATTCTATTGAATCTCACCACCCAAACTCAAAACAAAACCCTTGAACTTCATAACTAGCCTAAAAACCTTCTAAAAACAAAGTTAAATCATAAAGAGAGAGCCCTCTCTGGATGTAGATTGGCTAGAATCTGTATCTAAAAGGTTGGTTTGTGGTTACCTTGGCCGTATTCCCTTTCTTACAACTTTTGGGAACAACCTAAGTGATAACATCATTAGCGACCATACTAGGGAACTGAAGAATTGTTTGTTACTATTGTTTATTTCATAGGTTACAGATGGAGCCTGAAGTCAACCTGGTAGCCTTTGAAACTGCTTTTGCTTTGCAATTACAGAAGTAAATAAATGCTGCTCAAGTCTATCTCCGGTCTAGTTTATGTTTTGAACAGTTGTTTCAAATTCTTGATCAGATCCTTCTTTCAATAAATCTTTAGGAAAGTTCAAAACTCACACATCTAAAACTTCCTAGAAGAGACTATTAAAGTTGTATTATCAGACCTATTCCAAGAGAAAATCAAAAACATACCTAGAAACTGGCTTCAAAAAAGACTCGCTACACAAGATCAAATCCTGACCCTAATCCTCCACATGTGTCTGAAAATCCTAATCTGATTTCTAGGATTCATTGAAGACAAGAGAGCCAAGAAAATTCTGCTAGTTCACACCTTGACAGACATTTGCAGAACCCCATTCAATCTGAGCTTATCTTTGGAAAAACACCAGACCTTTCTGTCATTGCTGTAGCTTCTCCAAGTTCCCCACCAGCACCGCAAGCCATCCTTTCCACTCCCCTATCTTCAACATACATTCCTACTGTTGTCCCTACTCTTCCAGTTGTCACATCTATATCTACAATCATGGCAAACCGACATACTCCCCTAAATTTACTTGCAAATCTAGGGGCTATGCCTCAAGACTATCAAAGCAAAATCATCTATTTTGATGGTATTAGCACTTACATAGCTCAACAACATACCAAGAAAATGACTGACTATTTTGAAAACTATGAGATTGATGATGATGATGTTAGAATGAAATTATTTATTCAAAGTTTAACTAGAGATGTTAGAACTTGGTTTAGAGCCCTCCCTGCAAACAATATCAATGACCCACAAGCTCTTTATCCGACCTTCTTGAACAGATGGGAAAAGAAGAAAGATCCTCTCCACATTTTATCAGAGTATGAGAACCTAAGAAGAGGCACATAAGAAACTATCCAGGATTATTGTACCAGATTCAATAATATCTACAATGCTATTCCTCAGAATCTCAGACCTCCTCCAGATTTGGCCTTGATCAAATTCCCTGATGCATTTGACTTTGATATGGCATATCAACTTAGGGAAAGAGCTCCTAGAAACTTAGAAGAGATGCAGAGTATAGCCGTCAGTGTTGAGGCCAATCTAATATCTAAACGGTCTAGAGCCAGAGCTGAAAGAAGAACACCTTTCAAAGAAGAACCTTCTACCGTTGAACAGAAATTAGATGCTATCATTAAAGGAATGGACAAACTTGGTGATAGAGTGGAAAAAATCGAGAGAAAATCCCCTTGGGATGGTCAACGAAGAAATATTGGAAGAAATCCAAATTTCACGAAGAACCAAAATCCTAACACTGGAAAGACAGGGCCTGATCAAAATATTAGGCCCCCATTTCAAGAAAATTATGCTGAAGCCTCAACTTCTGATGAAACAACAGAAGACACTCAAATTAATTTAATGGGACTCAACAATGAACGACCAGTTTTCTTGACCCAAGAAGATCAAGAAGCTCACATTGTGAAACAATTCCAAACTCAGTCAGATGAATCATTTGACTTTAGGGAGGGATATGATACAGCCATTTATGAAGTCCACAAACAATACAATCTGAGGAGCAGAAGGATAGATGTCCCTGAAATTAGCAAACATAAAGATACCAAGCAGCCTAACAAAGGTAAGATTAATGACACCCCTGTACATATTCTTTCTAAAACAAATCCTAACCCTACTAGTCCAATTGTTGAAGATGTATCAGATGATCAAACACCTACCATAAAACCTTCCACTGTTATTCTTGCTGAAGAAAAAGAATAACAGCCTCTAGAACATGACTTGGAAAACATTTCAGCACATAATCCCACACCTGAAGAAGAGAAAAACGCAGAAAACCCAACTGTTCGAAATACAAAAACTTAGATCGAGAAACCTTTCAATTTTGAGACAGAAGTAGGAAAACTAAATATAGCTGTTCCATTATCAGAATTAGCTAAACATGATGTCTACAGAAGTCAAATCAGCAGATCACTCAAAATTTCTCTGAACAAGGATTCAGAAGATTTAATAAATGTTTTTGATGACCAGCTTGAACTAATATTTGGCCTTGAAGTAAATGGAAAAACAGCAGAGGGACAAGTTCCACCTTTTTATGTGGCTTTAAAAATACATGATAAGATACTCCATAATGCCATGTTCGATTCTGGTGCTTCCCATAATTTAATGCCTAAATCTGTAATGGAGAAACTTGACCTTGACATCACTAGGCCATATAAAGACCTTTTCTCTTTTGATTCTAGTCAGGTCAAATGTTTGGGTTTAATCAAAGACTTATGTGTGTCACTTGTCCAATATCCTGCCAAAACTATCTTGATGGACATAGTAGTAGCTGATATTCCTCCAAAGTATGATATGTTATTGTCTAGATCTTGGGGTGAAAAGCTTCAAGGATCTCTACAGTTAGACATGTCTTATGCTACTATTTCAGTGTTTGTTCAACCCAAGAGACTGTACAGAGAAACCTTAATGAAGTATGTAGTAAGTAGTCAAGAAAAACTTCAAAATTTCGCTATCTACTCAGTGCATTCTGACATGGATTCTTTTATCTTGTACAATGTTGAAATTGATCTCTCACATGACATAAAAATCCCAGTAGATAAAACAAAAAAAATTGCAAATGAAAGGTCTAGTGTCCAAATCCAAGAAATTTTTGAACATCATGAAACATCGGATAAACCAAAACAAGCTGAAAAACAAGATCGCCCTGCTGAAAAGATCCCTGCAAGTCCAGATACAAATCATAAACAACAAATCCTGTGGTACTTAGAGTTTGATGGTTCTGTGAACAAATTAGGAGTTGAAGCAGGATTC
This sequence comes from Pinus tabuliformis, assembly GCA_031772625.1. Classification (NCBI taxonomy): domain Eukaryota; kingdom Viridiplantae; phylum Streptophyta; class Pinopsida; order Pinales; family Pinaceae; genus Pinus; species Pinus tabuliformis. The sequence goes on along the minus strand of CM062816.1, from coordinate 1,482,851,845 downwards.
TAGGTGCACGATCTTGAAAACAATCATGCTGAAGGCCATGCCTACAGGTTAAACTTTAGATGCACTAATAATATGGCTAAATATGAAGCTCTGTTGCTAGGTCTTAAACTGCTGAATAAATTGGGAGCAACTAGAGTGTCAGTCATGGGAGATTCTGAATTAATCATTCAACAGATAAAAGGGAATTTCTTAAAAAATGATCCTAGATTAAAAGAATACAGAGGAATAGTCATAGAGACCCTCAACACATTTTTGGAAACTCAGCTTGCCAAAATTCCAAGAAAACATAACTTGCAAGCTCACAGCCTAGCAATTTTTGCCAGCACCTGTAAATTTCCATTTGAACCAAATCATCGATTCATAGTAGAAATTAGACACAGGCCAGCAATACCCTATAATTTGAAGAAATGGCAAGTGTTTGACAGTGATAAACATATCAACAGTTTTTTGACCCTAGAAGAGGAATTTTCCAGCACTAATGCAGATGAAGACACAATTAGTGAGTTTGATCCAGCCAATCAGATAGAAACAGACATTTCAGTAGAAAACACAATTCAAATGCTTCATCCAACAAAATTTACCAAAGAGGAAATACAAGAGCTCAAACAAACTGATGTTGATGAGATTATTGAAGAAGAATATGAAGTCATCCATTTGAAAGACAATCATTTGCCTAAAGGATTAACTCCTTTGGAAGATCTCTTTGATTTCAATGATATTCCAAAGAAACCCCAGATGGAACCTCCAAAAGCAGACATTGAAGACTACAACATAGGAACTGAACAGAATCCAAAAATGATAAAATTGTCCAAGTCTTTGCCCCTGATAAAAAGTTGATGTTGAAGTGATCAAAGAATTCCAAGATGTTTTTCTTGGATGTATGAGGCCCTGAAATATTATGACACTTCTACAATTCAACATACAATACCCCTTAAGGAAAATAAAAAACCATTCAAACAAAAACTCAAAAGAATCAACCCTGTACTGCTACCTTTAATCGAAAAAGAAATCAGACGAATGCATGATGCAGGGATAATTGCTCCAATTAGATTTTCAGAATGGGTGTCAAATTTAGTGCATACCAGGAAGAAAACAGGAGAAATTAGGTTATGTGTTGACTTAAGAAATTTAAACAAGGTATCTTTGAAGGACAACTACCCTTTACCCAAGATGGATCATATTTTACAAAGGGTGGTAGGTGCTTCTAGGATCTCACTGTTGGATGGGTTTTCAGGTTTCAATCAGATTCTGGTTCATCCTAATGACCAAGAAAAAACTGCATCTACAACACCATGGGGTACATTCAAATATGTCAAAATGCCATTCGGACTTAAGAATGCAGGGGAAACCTTTCAACAAGCAATGGACATAGCTTTTGCAAAAGAAATTCACGATTTTCTGGTTGTATATCTAGATGACCTCACTGTGTTTTCCAAAACAGACCAGCAACATTTAGATCATTTGAGACAAGTGTTCCTTAAATGCAGACAGTATGGTATTTCACTAAATCCTAAAAAATCCTTGTTTGGTCTAGAAGAAGGTAAACTGTTAGGTCATACCATCTCCAAAAATGGCATTAGAATTGATCCTGCTAGGATATAATCTATTCTGCAAATACCCCACCCCAGAAATATCAAAGAACTTCGAATTTTCTTGGGGAAGATTAACTTTTTAAGAAGATTCATATCCAATTTCGCTGAATTAATTAGACTGCTAAACAACATGTTAAAAAAGGATTCAAAGGTTAAATGGACAATAGAAGCCAATCAAGCGTTTGAAGAAATTAAAATGGCTTTAACCCAAACACCAGTTCTTACCATTCCAAAATTTGATAGAGACTTCATAATTTTCTCATTTGCATCAGAACACACCATAACAGCTGTTTTACTTCAAAAAGATGATCAAGGATCTGAAAAACCCATAGCTTTTTTCAGTGAAGCACTTAGAGATGCGCCTCTGAATTACAAAATCATGGAAAAACAGGCCTTTGCACTTGTGAAATCCATTCAAGACTTCAGAGTTTATATACTGTACTCACATGTAATAGCTTATGTGCCAAATGTTGTTGTCAAAGATATCCTGACTCGGGATGGAATTGAGGGAAAACGAGGAAAATAGATAGCTAAAATATTGGAGTATGACATTGAAATAAAACCTACAAAGCTGATAAAAGGACAGGGATTAGCTAAACTCATGACTGAAACAAACTTTCAAGCCCTAGACATCAATGAACCGGATAGCAAACAGGAGATGGTGACTCCACAAATCAGCCAGGCCTTCTTAGAATCACCTTGGTATGCTAATAAAATTCATGTATTATTAAACCTGCAGGCTCCTACAGGGTTATCCAAAACAAAGAAAAGATTTTTAAAGATGAAAGCTTCAAAATTATGTATTTTAAATGGTGCTCTTTTTTGGAAAAGTCATGAATGTATTTTATTGAATTGTTTAATAAAAGAAGAAGCTGACAAGGTTCTCAAAGAATTTCATGCAGGGGACTGCAGTGGACACTTGTACTGGAAATCAACTGCAGACAAGATCCTAAGGGTTGGATTTTATTGGCCAACCTTGTTCGCTGATGTAAAGAAGTTTGTCACTGCTTGCCACAAATGCCAAATTTTTGAAGGCAAAAGGAAACTGTTACCCTTACCCTTAAGACCAATTTCCACTGAAAGACCATTTCAACAATGGGGTTTAGACTTCAATGGAGAAATCCATCCTCCCTCATCTGGCCAGCATAAATGGATCCTTGCTGCCACAGACTATTTCACCAAATGGATAGAAGCTATCCCTGCTAGACAAGCCAATGATACAATGATCATAGGATTCTTAGAGACCAACATCTTGTCTAGATTTGGTTGTCCTAAAAATATCATAACCGACAATGTTACTGCCTTCAAATACAAGAAACTGATAAATTTTTGCAGCAAATACCATATCACTTTAGGCCATTCAACAGCCTATTACCCTCAAGTTAATGGTCTAGCTGAGTCCTCCAATAAAAGACTGATTAAAATTATTAAGAAACTGTTGGAGGAGAACAAGAAAAACTGGCACAAGAAACTTACAAATGCACTATGGGCATACAGACTTACTACAAAAAGATCAATTGGAACCAGCCCTTGTGAGTTAGTTTATGGAATGGAGGTTGTATTTCCTTCATCTTTAGGAGTTCCTGTGATGAAATTGCTGCAAGAAACTCAGGTGGAACCAAATGACATTCAAAGAAGAATAAATCAGACCATCCATTTGCAACAGACCAGAGAAGAAGTGCACCGAAGATCCCTAGTGTTACAAGAAAAACTTAAGAAGATATTTGACGGAAGGACCAAAGCAAAAGATTTCTACATAGGAGACAAAGTTCTAAAGTGGGATTCCAGAAGAGAGAAAAAGGAAAGCATGGGAAGTTTGACTTCCTATGGAAAGGACCATTTATCATCCAGGCATTGCGAGGCAACAATACTTACTTTCTGAAGAGCCTGGACGGTATAGAAACAGAAGATGGACCAGTCAATGGTCGAATTCTGAAACACTACTTTGATCCAATTTTTTGATATATTCTGACTCTAACATGTACATAAGAAAATTCAAGTTCAAACAACTTGAAAGAAGTGATCAGCTTGTTCATTACAGCAATGAGAATGAGGAGGAAAGTGCAGAAAATGTTGAAATCAGTGAAGGAACTTTACCATTTTGTTTTGCCTCATTTCAGTTTATCAGAGATTGCAAAAGAAGACTTGGGAGCAACAACAAATAATCCAAGTGAAAGCTATCCAAAACAGATGTACAGTTGTTTGAATCAGCTCTAGAATAAGTGTATATATTTTACAGCATCCTTTTGCACAGTTTCTACATTCAGCAAAGGAAGATTTCAGAGCACAGTAAAAAGTTATTCATAAGGCCATCTAACCTGTCGTTCTTGACTTTCCACCAGGGAAAGCCATCCCCAAGTGGAGCCAGTGGAGCCAGTTTTATACTCCTATAGTTATAGGTGTCATATTTCATGATTGACTGGTTGAGCTCTGTAATATGTTCATCCTTTCCTTGCTGTAAAGGTTTTCATATTATGAAAAAATAAAAAAATAAAAAAATGTAAAGAGGGTATACCCTAAAAGAAAAATCAAAGGGTGAAAAAATAAATGGTCAAAAGAAAAATGAAAAGAAATGAACCCCAAATAAAAAAGACCAGGAAAGTGTGCAAGTCCAAATGCCACTACTATTTCATTTTTTGTAAATAAAGCATCATGTATGGCTTGTTGAAACCTTTTTTTGCCACAATGGATAAATGGCCAAACAAATTAATCTTGGCCAGTTCATGTTTGAATTTCATGTTTTAGAGATAGAGAATAAAAATCTGTCCAAACTGTTTAATCTTGGCAGATAAGTAGATAGGTAGAGAAGCAAAGGAGCTCAACTGTTTAATCTAAGCCCTTGGAAGAAATAAGTGCAGACTTAGGTAGGTTTACCATGCAAAGAAAAGAAAAGACTGAAAAGGGTTTTCTAGTCTAAGTGCACCCAAGTAAAAGAAGAAAAAATGTTAGGCAAGTAGGCTGGGTAGGTAGATGAAGTTGTAGAATGATACTTGTGATGGATTCTGTTTCTCAAAAGATGTGTTAACTTACACCTCTATCACAAAGTGCAAAACAGATATTTCGGAGCAGCTCAAGCGAGGCATGACTAACTCCCCTTCATACTGTTTCCCTAATCACTTACTAATTTCCCCCAATGATATTGGGATCTGCTTAATATCACTGAATCTCTCTTTTCATTTCATAATGATTGCCTAAGTAAGAATCTGTTCTACTTAGGGATTAGCCATATTTCTTGTATAAACTATTTTTTCGCCTTTAGCCTAAGTTTTTAAACATTATGACTTAGCGCTTTCCATTTCATAAAACCATATTAATTTCTAACATGTTTATTATATAACTCCCTTTACATTGTTTCCTAATCCCATATATATAATAAACCCCGATATTTTAATATCCCCTCCCCAGTCGAAATACGACCATATTCACTATTTTAAAGTCAGGGATTAATAAGTTCATCTGGAGCTTGTTAATAACCTTCGCCGCGTAAAACATGGGTTAATTAGCCACCCGGGTTAATTAAAACCAAACCCTGCGAACCAATGAAAATCACCCTGAAACCATTAAAAACATTGTTTAAAGCACCAGACCCGTGTATTAATCTCCCCGCCATCTCTAATGAGCGCCCACCATCCGATCTCCACTCCGCCATCCAATGGTCCATAATCATATCGCGACCACCATAAATGCCGATGTTTAAGTCACGGGGAACCGCCGGTATTACCGCTCGTACAAGTCCACACATCATGCTCTCGGCCTGCTTGCTCCCTCATCGCCCGAAACCACCCAAGCCCAAAAGCGGTGCAAGCAAAACCATTTATTGCCCTCCCCCCCGCTGACGTCAGCTGTCCTTTGCTGACGTCACTTTCCATGTCACCATCCGTACTGCCATGTCACCTACCACGTCATCTGTCCCGTACCCCCCGCTAACATCATGCTGATGTCATCTGTCCTTCAAACCAAAATTTCCCGCCTAAAATAATTTTTGTCAATAAAAGGATGAAAATGTCATTTTTTTATGTTTTTCATTCAGCTCCCCCATGCGCTCCAGGCGTAAAAGAGACCAAGGTCGCATTCCCAGTGTTTCAACCACCTCCGGACCAGAAAAGCTCCAGCGATGGGTTCGCAGACTCTACCAACCCACCATTTTACAGTTTTCTCCCTCGTTTATCACAGCTTAAAGGAAACAGAGGGATTTCCAAATCTTGCAAAAGAGAGAAACCGGCATATACAGAGATATTTTGGGCTAAACACCGGACAGATATGAACAAAGAAAACAGGGTACGCAACAAGTCAAAGAGTACTAGATCAGCCATAAAGAGTATCAGTGCAGAATTAACGGCAAGTCAAATCAGAATTAATGAATATCGAAGCAAACTAAGAGAAGTAGATCAGAAATTAAAGAACAATTAATACAAACATTCAGCACAGAGCTACAAAGGACACCTGCAAGCCGAACCCTAAAGAGCCAGCCTCTAGCACAGCATAAGTTAGCTATTTTTACTTTACTTGTAAATGACTTTAGGTTAAAATCTAGATATTATCTCACAGCTGTGATGAGATATTCTATTGTACATATGTTTGTTATATAAATACCCCCTTCATCAGAGTTTTGAGAGGTTGGATCTGTGTAGATTTCTTAGACTTTGCTGTAATACTGAACTTTGGAATAAAAAGCTGTTGGGATCAAACTGTTGTCTAGCCTACTGGATGAAGAATTGATGTAGAAGACCCGTCACATAATTCTTGCATCAACCTATGGATCAATAAGTACCCTTATATCTTGTGTTTTTACAGTTTTCATGTTTATTATATCATCTGTGTTTCATGATCTGAATGATAAAGAAAATGATTAATTCAAAATTTGCTTAACTACACTCTGTTTTCAATCTTTATTATTCTTTGTGTTTTCTTCAGAATTAGTATAAACAGTGAATTCTTAATTGTTCCTGTTTCCCGTGATTCTCTAATGTTGATTATTTGATAAAGAATTCTTAACTGCTCTTTGTCGGTAAGTTTTCACTTTCCCTCTTTTTCAATATGTTGAAGGATTCTTAACTGCCCTTCACCCATTTGAGCCCATTCCATCTGTTTTCAACTCTTTAATTGTTCTATGTTTGAGTACCTTGCTCTATGATGCCATCCCCTATAAGAAACCTAATCCAGGATGCTATCTTCTTTGACTCCATCATGCCCAATGGACTGAACTCTTTAATTTTGCCTCACTATTCTATTGAATCTCACCACCCAAACACAAAACAAAACCCTTGAACTTCATAACTAGCCTAAAAACCTTCTAAAAACAAAGTTATGCAGATTGGCTAAAATCTATATCTAAAAGGTTGGTCTGTGGTTACCTCGGCCGTATTCCCTTTCTTACAACTTTTGGGAACAACCTGAGTGATAACAGGATGCATGGATGGAGGAATATGGGAGTGTCTGGAGTCTCCTAGTCACTCCCAACCCTTATTTATGGGAGCATCTAGGGTCTTTTTCATTGCTTTCTGTGCTAATGACTCAGGATGACTTATAGAGTGCCTTAGTCCCTAGGATATTAGTTCAATTTGTCACCTATTCGAGCTGGTTAGGACTTATCAGTTAGAAGGTTTCATGACTTCTCGTTGTCCTAATATTCCATCCTCTTGGGACCTCTCTTCTGCCTATTTATACTGGATCATTTGAGAGGTTTAGAGGTCGTAGGTCCTATGTCTGGAAAAAGTCAAACAGGCATGAATACTAAGGGTTACTGATCCAAGGGGTTATAATAGGTTGATAATAGATGTCCCCTAATGTATGAGGTGAGAGGAGAAGTTGATGGCCGAAATACATTACGATAAATCTTAGAGGTCAAAATAGGAGTGAGGAAACAAAGCCAAGGATGTTGATAAGAAGAATCTGGAGCTAAAGTCTCATTTTTGCTGATAACATCCGGGCATACCCATGCTCGGTCATAAGAAGATACTGAACATGGCCACCAAAATATATATTGTGGATCCATGACTAGAAATGCTAGAACATGGCCACAAAAGACATACACAATGGATCCATGTGATTTAGTAAATGAATCATAACCACTAACAAATACAAGCATGAAACTATGTCACAGTATACATCAGTAGGACTATGGACACATGAAATACATAGAAGTGTCTCAATATATCCCTAAAAGTATATAAATGATACATAACTACCACACAAGCTGAGAAAGATGTCATATAAGAGTGAGATGTCCCTTACCCAGGGTCTTTGACATAACCCCGATGGTATGAATCTACATCATGCGAATATATGAGTTGAAGTTGAACATGGTAGAAACTGCCTGATTACCATCCAATGAGGTAAAGCAGTGACAAACACGAGGGAATCCACCAATGATGAAAATGGACCCTAAGGTACGTAGTACAGTCCACTAAGTGTGAATATATGAGATGATGTTTAACACCAGTGAACTCGATCAATCAAGAGCCAATGATGTAAACCCACTATCAATCACGAGGAAGCCTACCACTGAGGTTTGCAAGCTCCAAGGTACTACTAGTTCCTAGATCAAGCTCCTGAATAATGAACTAAAGTCGAGAGGAGAAGATTCATCGAAGGAGGGCCTTAATGTATCCCCCATCAATCAACATGGAAAAACCAAGATGATGTGATGAATGTATGAATTCATGAAGCGATGAAGTATAATTGACACAGGGATGGAAAACTAAAAAAGGTCAACATGCTACTACAGATGGCCAACAAAGGTTGAGACTTCCTTTGAACACATAGCGGTGCAACACAAAAGTGACTTGTCATCATGACTAATGAGCACCATGTGATATCATGCAATGATGCAGGAGGCATCGAGGCATGCTCCATAAGACTGGAAGAGTAACCAACTAGAGGAGTAGAAAAACTCATCTGTATGGTACGACTCCTAGAAAAGATAAAACCCAACTATAAGAGAATGAAGTAGACAAGTACCATGTTCAAGGGCGACACAACTGATGTTTCCATTTCAATGACTAATGGAAAAGGATCTTCCTTCCCTTCTCTTTTTATAAGTTCTTTTTTCGTGAAGTTTTCTCCCAATCCCGAAAAAGAGATAAAAATATACAAGGGAGAACCTCCTAGCCATAGTAGACTAGGGTATTCATTTTTTGTAACTAGAATATCCCAGTCCAAAAAAGGGTTAAACTTATATTGGGTAGATGAAACTTCAGGTACTCTAACGAGCATGAAATAGACTAGTTCACTCGACAATCTTTTCTAAATTAAGGAATCTGAAAAGAGCTTATAGAAAATTCCACTTGGAGGAACGAGAGGTATAGAGGGTAGCAACTAGTTCCAGTAGTGTTGGAATGACTCATGACATACTGAGGACAAGAGGCTAGCTAATAAGACCACTCATCGCAACAATTCCTCCAAGAAAGGGTAAAACACCAAGTGAAAGTGGATGGTAGGCCAGGCACATGATTACGATGGAAGAGAGATACCAAGGCTTATCATGCATAATTAGGCTCATAAAGAGTAGCAATCACAAGGGATAAAGTGTGGAATCCTCTTTGGGTATGGCCAGAAAAGAGACGATGAAGAGGACATGAGGCTCAAATTCTAAGTCATGGCGCGTCAGAAGGAAGGATTCTGAAAAGGGGAATAAAATCGACTGCATGGACACCAACATGGAAAAGAGGTGCTAACTAGGGCATCCATGAGAAAGTGAGCTATATCGCTAAGCGATGACATGCATAATGGAAATTGGCTAAAGTCACAACTTGACGGGGTCAAACCTAAGGAAAAAATATTGCGCTGACGGTCAATAATGCATTAGTGATAGTTATAGATGACCTACCCCTATATGCTAAGTTCAGAGAAATTCACCTAAGGTCTAATGGATGTCGCAGTAAAAATGCTACCCTGTTTCTATATGCAAACTCATGGAGGGTAAGGGAAACATATGGATTACCAGTGTGGAGCCATGCCAAAGGAAATCAAATTGCCCAATCCAGAAAGGTTGACCATGCCAAGGACATTCTAACATAGTCACACTCTCAAAACCCGAGGACATAAGGGAGGATCAAGACATAAAGTAGGTACAAGACGCTCATCAATAGGTGATAACAAAGTGTGAAATGCTTTGGCAAGTTCGGTATCCCAAGACTTGACTCAGTCCATGGGTGGAATTTCCAAGGAGGGCCAAGGAGATGCCCCCCGGGTTGTGTTGTACTATGTAACAACCCCCCCATTTATACGAGTAATAGTTAATATTTGACATATAAATGGGGACCCATTTAAATTTTTAGGCTTTAAAAATAAACGCTAACTCTACAAATTTGCCTTAAAAATCCTTCAAAAAGAACTCATGCTTAAAGCTTTTATTGCAAATTTCATATTGCAGTTTTCCATGTAACAATTGTTAACATTCCATTGAAAATCCCGAAATGCGATATGCGATGAGGTCACCGTTGCGATTTTCCGATCACCACACTTTAATAACACACAACTGCACTTCGCAAATCGCAAATTGATAAATCATGCCATTGTGTCACCCCTTAAGAATTTGTGAAATGCAATATTGCGATACTCACAATCACATTTCGCATTAACTTTGAATAACGTGATATGGCAACGTTTGAACTTTGCGATGTGCATATAAAGCGTGAAGCGTGGAGAAGTTATTTATTTTTAATGTAATAATGAGTGGTTTGATAGAGTAATTAACATTTAGCAGCTCGAGGAGAGGAATTGATGTTTTCAAGTTGTGGCTAGTTAACAATGAAATCTCATGTAAATCTTCCCATGATTCAAATTCATTTCAAAGAACTCTCAGCCTTAATTGCCCTCCATTGTGTGCACTGATATATCTCTTTCATTTCAGGAAAGCTTCAAAATAAGTGTCATTGCGAAAGGTAATGCAAAAGAAGAAGAAGCAGAGCATTACAGAGTTTGAGGTATCAGAAATTTTGCCTATATTCGCTGATACAATTTGCAGCGCTGATGGAAGAGTGATGGCATGGGAAATCATATACAACAAACTTGAAGATGCGCATCTTAAAATTACTATCATAAAGGCAACGACTAACTCAATAAAACCTTCGGCGGTCCAATTCAAAGATGTTGCTTGTTCCTTCCTTCATAGAATAGGAGCAAGAGCGAAAATACTCCCATACACTGATATGATTAGATGCATGGTCGAAAATCTCAGTGTTGAAGACAGGCAATTCAAAAACTCGAAGATGGAGCTAATGGGGTCATTCAAAGCTGAATACCTGAAGCAAATGTATCATATACCTGACCCTCAGGACATATATGACAAATCATACCTAGCCAACTTTGCAAAGAAGAATGAATAACCCTTCAAGATAATCCAGGGTTGGAGGGTCCTAGAGAACAAATTCAAATATGATAAAATAGGTATGTATCCTGTAGCTTCTTTGGAAAACTCCTATAACTATGCAACTTCTATGTTATGTAGGTTATATGGATTACCTAATAATAACAAGTTCTCCATAGAATGGATTCCTTTAATTGATGCTTGTGTCAATTCCCACATAATGAATTGGGCCACTATCCTATCTGATAACCTAGCTGCTGCTATTTCTGAGTACCATGAAAAGAGATCCACCTCCACAGAGAACCTTCCTTTGTTTTATTTCATTGCCTATATCATGGATGCCATCTATTTCTATACTAAATTTCCAATCATGGGTTGGAAATGGAATTTGCAGGACCCCTACCCCATCCATCTCAGCCACAAACAGATTTGGGAATCCCATTATATACCCCATTTTTATAAAATATACCACGATGTTATTTTACCATTGCATCAATTTATTTTGAATAAGAAATCCCCTAGGTTTTCTAGAGAAGCCGCTATAGACCTTCTCATAGTAGGCAAGTATTTTACTGAAGAATGGTTTACATATATCAGAGTTTTTGGTAGTACAACGGACCCACATGTACTCCCTTTGTATGTATACGATAAGCTACTAGCAAGAGAAATAGCTCACCAGACTATGGGTAAAGGCTTAATAAAGACCCTAAAAGATAACAATAAGTCTTTGTGGCCATCCTTTCCCATTTAGTGTGGTTATTTTTCATTGGCAAATTTTAGCCATGCAACCAAGGAATCACTAAGCCTAGAGAGCCTCGGGCTCCATACTCTGCCAAAGAGGCAATTCGACCCAGACAAGATAGCACACAATATTACTACTGTAGTAAAAATTAAGCCCTTTAATCATGAGGCTAATGATTCCAAATATCTTTTACAATCGGTTGAATCATTCGAAAAAGCGTTCGATTGGGTGAAGGCCAATTTGAGTCCTGAAGATTTTGAAAAGTTTCAGGAATTCAGAAATCAAAGGCTCGAAATAATTCCATTGCATTGGTTAAGAGATGATGGTAACTATCAACAACGAGGGACCAAATTCTCGCATAGAATCTCAAGTGGACACAGGGAAATAACAGGATATAGGGAAAGCCCGGGACATAGAGAATACAATGGAATCCAGCAGAAGGTCTGCCGAAAAACAGGTCATAAATGACCTAACTAAAGACACCGGTCCCGAAGTCAAAAGTAGTAATTGGGAGCAAGAACGGGACCAATTTAATTAAAGGCTACAAGATACTCCTATGACAACAGATGCCCAAGAAATAACGGAATATCACAATCCTATGAAAAATCAGAAAACTACATAGTCTGAGCCGATGGATGAGAAAGGAACAAGTTGCAGCATACAGAAATCATTCCAGTATTGCCAACATGAGAAATTATCCTAAAGGTGACTGAAATTCCTCCCATAGATGTGTTCTATAGCCCACTACACAAGGCTATAGTGAGAAGACAAAGGAAAAGAAGGAGGTTGGAAACACCCGAGATCCTAGCAGGGAATGAGCCGATGGACATAGTCTGGAAGGATATTCCTTCCAATCCTGCTGAAAATTTAACAAGACTATCATAGTTTATAGGGGCATATGGTACTGCCACCATGGATAAAGCTACGGATGTATCAATTTTGTTAAGGGAAAGGGAAGAAAAGATAACGCAGCTCGAGCAACAACTTGAAATTGAGAAGGCAAGTGTGAACAAGCAAGTAGTTGAACAACTAGCCCAATTGTAGTAGAATATGGAGGTACTAAAGATAAGCCATGAAGCAGGCATCTCTAGAAGAACATGCAAATCTAAGAATTGCAAGAAGCCATGGAAAAATATGATGATGTCCCTACTGTCGATGAATTCATAAAAGAGGCACTACAACTAAATTCCCTTCTATCAAAACAACAAGATCTATTTTGCCAAAGAATGTCGCATGTCGCTCCTTATCTGATCAATAATGATCAGTTAAATAATAAGGTAATTGACCAGAGAACTGAATTTAATGATTTAAATACAAAGATATCTGAATTCATTGAATGGAAAGAAATTGAAGAATGAAGGAGATATAATCTGCTCGAGATTAAGGAGACACATAAGGACATTTTATTCACAGATTGGGATGCATGGATCACGCACGCTGAATTAGCAGTGGCAAGAGCAGTTGGAGTGGCAAAGAACATTAAAAGTAGTAAATTACACTTTTCACACTACCAACTTGACAAAAGAAGGTAATCCAAAGGCACTGCCAGATTTAAATGACTTGGATAAAAATTGGAAGGAAAAAGCGTAAATCCAAAGGGAGGCGACCGCAAAGTTATAAAAGACTGACTCGGAGGCATATTGGCAATACCTTGTCAAGCCTCATAGCCAAATCATGACGCTCAATTGTTCACTCCACTCAAATCAAAGGATGCTGCCACCTCTCACACATATTATCTTCGCAAGACAGGTCATAACGTAGTTTGGGCACCTCCTCAAGTGAAACTGATGTCTGATATATGCGATCTAAAGGAGAATCTGGCAGACAACAAGTCATCTTTATAACCTTTTCTCATCAAATCACTTTTACTTTTAGAATTAGTTGCTAATTAAGAGGGAGTTTGTTTGAAGCCTCCTCAAATATTTTGTATAATATATTTTTGAACTTTAGTTAGATAGTATTTATACCCTTCTCATGCATTTAGAGAAGGGTCCAAGATTTTATCAAAAACATTTGCAAAGAATGCACTTCTGTAAGTTTGTGAATGCCTTGATGAAATTATGGAACATGGTCATTTCTTTTGAATATCAGACACATAAGGAGTGTTGGGTGGAAGGAGTTGAGGAAAAACTCCCATAAGGGTGGAAATTTTAAAGAATTAAGCTCCAATACTCTGAAATTGACCAGGGTGATCTCCCACGAGTGGTACAAAATTCCCCGTGGTGGAAATTTGGGCTGACGACACACAATAGTCAAGCTTATCGATAGTGACAATTTTTCCTTCATGAGGAAATAAAAGTAAATGAAAGACAGATGAGATGACTGTGATCATCACATAAAACCAACTATGACCAAGGAGTAGGTTGTAATATAATGAGGCATCGACAACTTCGACATCAACATATACAATTTTCCCTCCTAACTCAATGGAAAAATTTGGAAGAACACGTTTAGGTACAAATTTGTGACCATCAAAGGCTTGGGGAGCGACGTTGGACGTGGTGAGCATTAGAGAGCCAAAATCCTTCCAACAAGATACTGAAATAACACACGTGGAAGAGCCTTCATCTACCAAAGTGTGATGAATATTCTTGTGGAAAATCTACACAATGATTTGAAAAGAAATCTGATGGGAAAGGCAAGGAGAGGCTTTGTTGGCATTAAAGGCGATGAGACTAGAGCCAAATAAATCGAATCCATCAATGGTAGACACCAAGTCCTTGTGTTGCTAAGGACATATTTGCAATACGTCCAAGGTAGACATGGCACAAGGAGCCTGGGAAAGATCTTCAACAATATTATAATGCTGAGTGGCCCTAGCAGAAGGTTTGTGTGTTTTCTTATGAAGAACATCCTTAGGTGGGCGATAAACAAGTTCCACAGACTTATCCAAAATGAAAGGTCCAATGGAGGTAGTGTAGTTGGTGAGTCCTTAAATAGAGAACTCAACTCAAGAACATCATAGGATTTAGCTCACGTAGTCACATTTACATCTTCGTTCCACATAAAGATGGATGAACTATGGGGGGGATGAGAAGATGACCCCTCCTGACTCCCTTGCGGAGGTAGAGAAGGTTGAGAAACCATCTATTGCTATGTTGTGCAGGGAATGGATGATTCAAAACAACAAGCTGTTGAGTAGATGATGGTGAAATAATCCTATGGAATTCATCCATTTGAGTGGATTCATGAGTGAGGTGGTCGCCTTGACAAAATTTACAAGGGAACTTCACTTTACGACGACATTCACTAGTGCCCCCTTCTGATTCTGAGGGTTGGTTTGGGATCTCTGAACATTTTGGTTCTTTTGTTTATTTCTCTTATTATTCTTTTTACCACCAGATTGTTAGTTGTTCTTTGGTTGAGTGGACTTCATCATTAGAACATTGGTGGAATTCTCAGGAGAGGGTGCTTTAGTAGAGCCAAACGCACTTGCTTGGGCTTGAGATGATACAATCAATTGCCCAAGATTGGTAGCAAGTTGGCTCATGGAATTGAAAACAAACTTGATCACACCATCGACATGTGGGCCAGGAACAAGTTTGTGAGGGTCAATAGAAGGCCTAGGGGCATTAGTTAACACTTTGTAGATCGTACATGACTATAAATAGATAAGATACAATTGTTGGGCAGCTAAAATGGATTTCTCCTCAGTAACAACTCTAAACATGGACACATCCTTGGAAATATGGGGTCAGAGAGAACGAATGAACCATTTACATAATATTTCATCAGGTAACTTGGTTCTGACTAACGTCTTTCAATGAAACCACTCATGAATGTGATCAGAAATTAACGTGGCATCATAAGAAACTCCTCTAGCCTCTTAAATGATCTAGTATAAATATGCAAAAGAGTTGTCCCAAGAGGATGTATGTGGACGCTTAGGACGACGAGAATTCATGGAAACTTCTAACTGATAAGTCCTTTCTAGCTCGACTAGGTGACAAATTGAACTCATCTCCTAGGGACAAAGGCACTCTAGAATTCATCCCCAGTCGCTGGCACAAAAAGCAGTGTAAAAGACCCTGGACGTTGTCGTAAAGAAGGGATGGGAGCGACTAGGAGGCTCTAGAGGCTCCCATAGGCCTCCATCCATGCATCTAGGGGTAAAATCTAGAGTCTCTCCCATAAGGAGGGGCTGGGTGCAACTGGGAGGCTCTAGACGCTCCCATAGGCCTCTATCCAAGTGTTTGGGGGTAAAACTGGAGAAAAAGTAGGTCTCAAGTCTGGAAAAAGTAAAACAACCATGAGGACTAAGGGTCACTAATCTAGGGGGTAAAATAGGTGGATAACATCTACTATGATAGTGTGTGCTTTGATCCTGAAGAATTGTCCCTCAATATCCCATGCTCTAACAAAATATTCTTGTAAATCAAGTTGGGCTCTCATGCTTGGAATAAAGAAAAAGTTAAGGAGCCCATAGTTCCTTAGAGCTTTTATTGTTGTTGGGTCATTTAGAGCAACCAAATATTGAGATTCATGTTCTATTTATCTCCAACTCAAAACCATTTTTTCTCTGGTGAATAGTTTCAAAATCATAAGAAGAACACCTAAAATTAGCCTTGTGAAAAACTTTGAGATAAATATAACTCAAAAATATAAACTTCTTTCCCAAACTGCACTGATCGCACCTGCTTTTCAATAGACAGAGCGACCCAATGCACTTTTCCTTCTTGGAAGGTGCATTGGTCCTCTCTTCCTAGTGTAAATGAGGCTGACCCAGTGCACTGTTCGATAGGGAAAGGGTAATATGGGTCTAGGGTGAAATTTTAGACCCTAAATCACTGAAAACTCTCAAGAATTTGCAAAAATTGAAAAATAAAAACTGTGAAAAAGGAGAGAAAGGATAGATCTTCTAATAGGAAATGACAACACTGGAAATGGTCCACCAGATTGGTTGCAATCACTTACTGAATTTTGAGGGTAAACTACACTCAGAACTCACTCACAAGAGGTAAAAATGAAAATGGTAAGAAATGTTTTTATTTTTCACTATTTATGGTCAATTAGTTATTATTTTAATATATTTTTAATATTTTGACCTAATTTTGACCATATGTCATATATTTTTAATACTTTTTTGGTGTTTTGAGTAGGTTAAAAGATAATTGAAGGGTGTAATGTAGATTTTAAGTTGAATACAGGTTATTTTGATGAAAGAAAACACTTTATCACTTTTTTCAGGCTCTATGAACTTACAAAAATGGAACCTCCTAGAATCCTCTTTCAACTCTTTTTTAGACTCCCAAAACATGAAAAGATTGTCGAGCACTTGTATTTTCGAACTGGTTAAAGTAAATGAAAAGGCATATACCTAGTATAAGTTTAACCCTTTTTTGGAATGGGATAGACTATTTATGAGAAAGGAATACTTTAGTCGAACATGGCTAAAAGGTTTTCCTGAGTATCTTTCCCTGCATTTTCAGACTCAAGAGACTCAATTTACAAAAATTTGGATTTTTCTTTTTGGCCTCTTTTTCAAACCTCTCTTGATCTGAAATGGAGCAAATTAGTAATGTTGTGCTAATTCCCCATTCAAAATAAAACCCAAGATGCTTATCATTTTCTTATCAAGTTCTTAATGATTCATCAATTTTTGCTTAATTAATTAATTCCCCTGAGAGTTTCTTATGTAAAATTTATAAACAAATTAACATAAAACATATGCTGAAGAATAGCAAAATGACAGCAAAGAACATCAAAATACAACACACAACACAGAGATTTGATGTGGAGTTCACCCCTCCTGGGCTACATCTCCTTGGTCCAATTTCCAATGCTTGGGCCTCTCTATTATGCTCAAAATTACAACAAAAGTGTGTTTACAATGCTCAACTGCCTTTGAAACCTTTCTCAATGAGTTCAAAATTCTCTAAAATGGATATCTAGCCTATTTTTGCGTCCAATTTGGATAAGAACTGAAGAAGTTATGAATTCTCCTAGTTCTCCCACTATTTGTTCCACAAATTGCTCCAAAACCGAGAGAAACCCATATTTCTGCTCCAAAATCTACTAACCGGGCAAATGTTTCACCGCGTCGCAGGCCATAACCTTTCAGCCGAATCTCAAAATCGCAATGGGTGAGGTTTGGCGGGCTGAAGGTCTTGTTAACATGACGGAATGTTGCAATAGCGATATCGCGGATCTGACGAGAGTATAAATTGTGGCTCATAACATCTTGCGTCTAGGAACTTATCACTCATCGCAATCGACAATCGGCGCAGGAACATAAACAACAGTGTCAGCAGACCCGACGACATGTAAACTACAACACATAAACGTATTGTGTCTGGGCAATCTATCACAATCAGAACTTTATCGCTCATCGTAATCGACGTTAATCAGTGGTAACATAAATATCAACGAGTTTTTGGTGCGATATGCGATTTATTGCAAATCGCAACCCAACCTACCGAGGGTTGATTTCAGTAATACCTTCCCCTTGCCGATTACGATTGCAATTTCTGATTTCATTTTCGCATCAAAACCAGGCTTCGTCGGGACCGATTCTTATCCACCTTTCTTCTTGCGAGTATGATTTGCAAAATCTGGGGGGTCGCGGCCAATGGCAGCCTGCCATTTGGAACTTTCTCATTCATTAAAGACCTTTCCACATCATCCAATCTTGCCATGTAGGCAAATCAAAACTAAACTTTGACTTGATCTAATTTCTGCATACGAGCTTGGATTTGCATGTCATTCACATGGTTAGATTCAGAATGGTGAGCTCTTTGATCTAAAGCTGATTTTAACAAGATTCTGACACTTTGATTTTTTAGCATAAACTTGAGCACCTAATCATTCCTCTCTGCTGGAACCCTTTTGGACCCCAAAATATTATATTTAGTTATTGAACAGATGAGGTTACTATTCCCTCACCTTCCCCTCTTCAATCCATTTGGCCTATGATGGATTTGTACCTTTGAGGCCCACTCGAAGATAATCAATATTTCCCCTTTTTGATGATCTCGTTCTTCTGTCAAGTATGGTGTCTTGCTGAATCTCATCAAGAAATTCTAGAGAAAATATTCAATTGATGGAATCTGTACACTTTCTCCTTGATCTTCAATCAAAAGAGTCTAACACAATCTCAAATTGTCAACATTAACAACAAAATAAATTTTCATATATGAAGGCAAATCAAGCTTGAAAGCATTATTACCAATCTTTTCCAGAATTTTAAATGGACCATAATGGATTGGTTTCATCTTTTTACCTTCACCTTGAAGCCTTTCCTTTCTAAGTGATGATCCACATGATGCTTATCATGCCTTGCCTTGAATCTTTTCTAGTTGTTCTTGAACTGTTTGGTGAATCAACTGAATTTTCTCAATGAATTTCTTTGCTCTATCTATGTCGCTATGTCCATCTACAGCTACATCTTTCTCAAGGATGAAATCCAAAGGTGATTTAGGCAAATAAAAAGACATGCCTCAAAAGGCGAAGTTAGAGTAGAAGAGTGTTTTTCTCGGTTGTAAGCATGTTGAATATAATGCAACTGTTCATCCCACAACTTAGGATGTTTGCTGCAATATCCTCTTAGCAAATTAATAACTGTCCTGTTAACCACTTCAGTTTGACCATCTGTTTGTGGACGGAAGGTTGTACTTTTATTATACTTGGTGTCCATCAAGTTCTATAAACTTGACCAAAAATTCCCAACAAATCGAGAATCACGATCACTTACAATAGAAGTAGGTAATCCAAAATGAACCCATACATTTTGAAAGAAAAGTTGAGTTGTTTGTCCAGCTGTAATTTTTTTTTTAAAAGGAATTAGTATACACATCTTTCTAAACCTATCCACAACTACATACGAATAAGCATAACCTGAAAGGAAGAACTCCTACAAATCCATAGAAACACTCTCCCATGGACGTGAAGGCACTGGAAGTGGTGTATACGATCCTAGTTTCATATTACTAGGCTTACTGACTGCACACAATGAACAACCTCTGATAAAACATGACATACTTTCAAGCATACGAGGCCAGTAAAAATACCTCTGAAGATTTTCCATTGTTATACTTACACTTAAATGTCCAACAATAAGAGAAGTGTGCACTTCCATTGTGACATTTACTCTCTCTCCCCGTCGAACACAAAGTTTTCCCAAAATGATACAACAAATTATCATGTACATGTTACTCTAATTCCTCAACTTGGTGACCTTGAATCAAGTTTGAATATACCTCTTGAAAGTCAACATCATGTATGTATTGTTCAACATAAATTTCAGGCAAAATAGAATTATTCTCAAGTAAAATGGCTACATTAACAACCAGTTTAGAAAGCATATCAGCAACTTTGTTATAAATACCTTTCTTGTACTTTATTACCAAGTGGAATTGTTGTAAGAATCCCATCCAACGAAAGTGCCTTGATTGCTACAATTTTGTTTGAGATTGCTGATATTGCAAAGGTTGATGATTGGTGTGAATAACGGTTTCTTTTCCCATCAAGTAATGCTTCGATTTCTTCAAACTTTGCACCAATGCGTAAAGCTCTTTATCATACATAGGATAGTTAATAACAACACCATTAAAAAATCTCAGAATGAAATGAAATGGGCTTACCATGTTGTAAAAGAACTGCACCCATGGCATAGTCACTTGCATTTGTTTGTATTTCAAATGGTTGTTTCAAATCAGAAAATGCTAAAACTGGGGCTGAACTAATATTTTGTTTTAAAGCATTGAATGCCTTTTTTTGTTTGCCTCCCCACTGGAAGACAACCTTCACACTAGTCAAAGCATGTAGTGGAGCTGCTATGGAAGAGAAATTGGCAATGAACTTCCTCCAGTACTGCGATTCTCCCAGAAAATTTGTTACTTCTATGACTAATTTGGGTATTGGGCAATTCACAATGACCGAAAATTTAGAGGGGTCAATCTTCAGCTCACCTCCTCCAACTATGAGCCCCAAATACACTAAGGAAGTTTTCCCGAATTGACATTTTGACATCTTCAAAAATAACTGCTCTTTTCTCAAGACATCCAACACTTTTCTCACATGCTTGACATGCTCTTCTCATGATTTGATGAATATCAAAATATCATCTAAATAGACAATTACAAAATCATCAAGAAAGGATCTTAAAACATCATTCATAACTCTCATGAATGTAGCTATACCGTTGCAAAGACGAAAAGGCATAACCAGCCACTCAAACAATCCCTATTTGGTTTTAAAAGCAGTCTTCCAAATATCCTCCTAGGCTATTCTAACTTGATGATATACACTTCTCAAGTCTAATTTAGTGAAATATTTTGTATTCTTCAACTGATCTAGCAAATCATCTATTCTGAGCAGTGTGTATCGATTCTTTATGGTAATTTCATTCAAAGCTCGATAATCTACACACATGTGCCAGAATTGACATTCAATACATACCAATGTTTGGGAGTGGAAAGTCTTGTTGTAGCTGAATTTCGTGCTGAATTCCTCTTTTTGGTTGCAATCCCTTTGGTTTTTGAAACATATCTCCATATTGATTGACCACATCATCCAATACATCTTTTAGCTGCACACCACAACCTGCAAAGGATTCATGCTCTATGTCATTCTTTTGCTTGATCATAAAGAGAACAAGATTCTTGTTGGAATTGACCAGTCGTTTCATTTGCCCTGTGCTTGCCCAAGACATATTAAGATTCCTACGATGGGCTCTCACAATATACTCCACTCCGTCTTTGAAAAAATGATATTTGTTATCAAATATATGGAAAACACTTTCCTATCATACAGATACGGGCTTCCCAACACAATTCCAGAAATATCCAGCGGCACTACATCTAATTCGATTTCATCAACGAAATTGGCAGTAATTGCAAACCTTAAAATGCATTTCTGTGTGACCTAAAGATTTTCATCCTTGGTTATACAAACCAACGGATACGGTTTATGATGAGGCATAATTTCTAGATTCAATTTCTTGACCAAGTCTGTAGAAATTAAATTTTCCTTGGATCCACTGTCAAACAGTGTATCAATCTTGGTGTGTTTGGAAATAACTCTGATATGGAACAACTCAATTATGTTTTCTTCATTTGAAGTGTTGTTGGAGTTATTTGTTGCGCTAGTGCTTGCCACGACTTCCTCTTTTCTTTCTTTTACCACGGCTTTTCCCTTAGTGATTGTGGTTGCAATCTTTGTTTCATCACCTGAGTCAAAACCGAAGTCTTGTTCTACAGCAATGTTTGTCTTTTGTTTTCCTTTATTGTTAAATTTCTTTGGTCGTAATTCAAGATGAAGCTTCTAGCAATGTGCTTCATTATGGCCCTCTGTGGAACAATTCTTGCACATGGGTTTCTCCCCTTATTTCTTAATAGAAGCATTTTTCTTCTGCTTTCCTTTACATTTATTTCCTTTTTCACCACTCTGGAATGGCTTCTGCTTACCTTCTTCTGGTACATTTTTCCCTCTTGCTTCGAGGTGTGTATCTTGAACACAGACCTCATCAAGATTCGTGGGATTAAACATAAGAATTGTGTGTAGAAGATAACTATGAAACCTCCTATATATTCTAGCAAAGTATCTTGTGACTAAAAGTCTTCCCCTAGCATAAGATCTCTTCTCCTAAACTCTTGAATATACTCTTGCACATTTTGAACTTTTAAGTGTCTAAAAATTTTCCAATTCATGATATATTTTTGTATATGGGCTAAAGGGTAGAATTGTCTTATGATAGCAGCAATGAAATCAGACCAAGTAATAGATATCTTACCATGTTTTTTAATCTCCTCTTGGGTCTTTGATTCCCACCATACAAGTGTTGCACCCTCCATTCTCAAGGAAGCTAACTGAATATTTATGTCATCGTCTTCAAGGTTTTGAATCCTACAATACACCTCCAACTAAAAAATCCAATTATCCATATTTTCTGCATTCACTTCTCCATTGTACATAGGCAACTTGAATTTAACATGAAGCTTTAGAAAAGGTGATTTACCAGTTCCTTTTGCAGAATGATAATGAGTATGAGTAAGGGTTGTATTAGTGGAAGAGTGTGAAGATGCTTGTGAAGTATAAGATGAACAAGTTGGTGGAGAGGGTGGAGCCTTGTCTCCATTCCCATTACCTCCTCCTAAAGAACCTTCTTCTTTGCGAGGTTTGGAACTTTCTCCTTGCAATCTGCTATTCCTATCTTCATAGAGGACCTTCACCATCTCTATCATATCAAAGAAAGCCTTTTTGAAGGTCTTCTTATCTTCGGTCATGATAGGTTATCCTTCATGAGACATGGTCTTTGAAAACTCAACTGCAACTTCTGCAACATGAGGATGTACTAGTGTAGAAGACTTTGGAAACCTTGCTCTTCTTCCACTTGACCCAACTTCAGGGCTTCCAACCAGCTTTCCTTCACATAATTTGAGTTTTAACCTTGTTAGCATGACACAAAACTAGAAAACAATTAAATCCTTATTTTAAACAAGAAAATCTAGTAAGCAAAAACGAATGCTCTGATACCAACATGATCTGAAATGGAGCAGATTAGTAATGTTGTGCTAATTCCCCATTCAGAATAAAACCCAAGATGCTTATCATTTTCTTATCAAGTGCTTAAGGATTCATCATTTTTTTCTTAATTAACTGATTCCCTTGAGATTTTCTTACGTAAATGTTATAAACAATTTAACATAAAACATATGATGAACAACAACAAAATAATAGAAAAGAACATCAAAATACAACACACAACATAGAGATTTGATGAGGAGTTCACCCCTCATGGGCTACGTCTCCTTGGTCCAGCTTCCAATGCTTGGACCTCTCTATTATGCTCAAAATTATAACAACTGTGTGTTTACAATGCTCAAATGCCTCTGAAACCTGTCTGAATGAGTTCATAATACTCAAAAATGGCTAGCTAGCCTCTTTTTTCATCCAATTTGGATAAGAACTGAAGAAGTTATGACTTCTCCTAGTTCTCCCACTATTTGTTCCACAAATTGCTCCAAAACCGGCAGAAACCCACATTTCCGCACCAAAATACACTAATTGGGTGAATATGTCATTGTCTCGCTAGCCATAACCTATCGATCGTATCACAAATCGCAATCGGTGAGGTTTGGCGGGTTGAAAGTCTTGTTAACACGAAGCAATGTTGCGATAGCGATATCAAGGACCTGACGGGAGTATAAACTATGGCTCATAACATCTCGTGTATAGGAACTTACTGCTCATCGTAATAGGTAATCTGCAGGGGAACATAATTGGTGGTATCGACAGACCCGATGGCATATAAACTGCAACACATAAATGTATCTCGTCCGGGTAGTCTATCGCAATCGGAACTTTATCGCTCATCGCAATCAACATTAATTGGTGGTAACATAAATATCAATGGGGTTTTGGTGCGATATGTGATTATGATTTTCGCAAATCGCAACCTAACCTGTCGGGGGCCGATTTTCGTAATACCTTCCCCTTGCTGATTGAGATTGTGATTTCTGATTTCCTTATCGCATCATAACCAAGCTTTGTCGGAGCTAATCCTTATCCACCTTTATGCCTACGACTGTGATTTTCAAAATGCGGGGGCCAATGGAAGCCTGCCACTTGGCACTTCCTCATTCGCTGAAGATGTTGGCTTAGTGGGCCCTAACCCAGTTTCAGAAGTGATTTAGCCAAGAAATCCCAGTACTACTAGCCCTTTCGGCAACAGTCCGCGGAGTGCGAACTGAGGTCTCACCCGAAGTAGTATGGGAGGGTGCTAGAACCAGGTTTCCACACCTTGGGGATGTCTGATATGAGGTGATTGGCACGTGGTCCAACCTTCACACTTACCGTGCTACGCACACCAGTGGGCACCCCGCGCCCTGTGATACTGTCTTTGTACAGTTATAGCCACAGCACGACCCATGTTATTTACCAAAGTATTCCTTAATTAGGCTCTGTTCGCTGATTACTTAGGTTATTTTCATATATAAGCATTCATACAAGTATTTATCAATTGTGCGCAGTAAATAAACAGTTTAAAAGTAATGTATAACATCAAAATATGGACTCAAGAACATATGCATAGAGTAAACTTCTCTTTATTAACTTTCAATCCCAAGTACAGACCTGACTCCACCCTGCGCACTCAACTGCAGACTCTACTATGCCTCTGCACACTCAGCTGCAGAGCCTTTTCCTACTACTATGACCCAGTACACTTCAAATTCCACTCTAATCTTGAACCATGCCTTCACTATTCTATCTATTCTTCCTTAGCTATATTTACACTTAGAGGCTTGCTCTATTTATTCAATCCCATGGTCCACGGACCATGGGTAGGCCGACACAACTTTACATTACATTACAATATTTTAGGGTGGACAACCCTATGAATCATCCTATACTTCGCACTTTGCGCTCGCAATTCACGGAGTCTTACAATATAATTGACCAAAACTTGGGCTTTGAGCTCCAAAACATGCTACGAGGGATCCCATGCCCAACAGGCCCCCAACACAATCATCGTGACTCATCCCGAGTCACTTTTCTGGTGCGGAAATCTTAGCACGGAGCTCCTCCAACTGTGCCTGTGTTGCGCGAAGGTCCGCAATGTACTGTTTGTCGTCTATTGGATCTGCTCTACTCTTTCGGCCGAATGCTCACTGTCAGGGGAAAATCCCTGTCTTAAGGCATGCATCACCTTCATTTTTGCGAGCTTTCCTTCGATATTGGCAGTGATGAGGAAGGCCTCATCAACCAAGGCCAGATTTGTGCTTTAAGTACTACCTCTTTCTATCGCGTAGCATCCACCTATTCCTTCAATAACTTCGCATGTTGTAGCTTCGCCAACCGTTGAGTCAGGACAACTGTTTGCATTGTTCCGCACACATTGTCATACTGTACTTGAAGCTCCCATGTCTCTGTTTCCAGGCGATGTATGGTGGGGTCCTCCTGTAAGGATGTGAGGACCGCGAAGGATTCTTCCAACATAGTAGTACAGTTTTGCACTGCCTGTCCTATTTCCTCCAGCCCATTTTGGATAGTGCCAACGCGTTGTTCCTGAACTTCTGGGGGTGTGGATGACTGTGCCTTTAATCGCAGTTCGACAATCTAAAGGTTGAGCTCCAGTTGTATCCTCGTCGTCTCTTCCTTTGCCTTGCAGAATCCACTAGCCAATTTGTGAATTCGCACTCCAACTGGTAGATCTGCTGGGACAGCCAATTCCGAGACAGTTCTATAAGCATCGTCCACTGCATGTGCCAGTCCTTGAGTCTGTGCAACGAGTTCATCATGGTGTCAGCTGAGCTATTCCATATTGATCTTTTGTTCACTCAATACTTGTAGCGCACGGCCTTCTCTGGCACGGAGCTCAGCTATGACCCCATCCTGTAACTGGTACAAGGTTTCTCGTGGAAGGGCAGCCAAGTTTAAGCTCAGCCCCTTAATCCTGCCCACCACAACTTGGTCAACTTCATTTTCTACTACTAACATGCCCTCGGGGAACACGAAAGTGTTGGTCACGCGGGCGTGCAACATCTGTTCTGTCTCTGATGTACCTGCTGCGACATATGGGGCCATCGTTCTTGTTTGAGGGGGTTGCACCTATAGTCCCTGTAACTACGTTCGTAGCGCCCCCAACATAGTGTTCTGCTCCACCATCACTTCTTGGAGCGCGTCCTTAGTGACATCGCGAACCGTTTCACCAATGTAAAAAAGATTACCTTCTGTAAGCATGATTGGGTCAATGGATGTCTTGGATGCCTTCGTCTTCTTTTTGGGGACCGGTTTCCCAGGGACGCGTGGTCGTGTCAAATGTTGCGAGGTAGTTTCCGGATCCACGTGCTCTTCGTCCACGTCGATTTCCTCAACCGCCTGCCCTGTGGACATTTCCTGGCCCCCCTCAGCCTCTTTTATGGGCGTTATTGTTGTTTTTGTCGTCTACGCCGCTGCTACTGCCTCGACCATCTTTTGTTGTGCGGGTGCTTCTTGTTCTTGGCGCCTCTTTTCGGCCAACTACGCGATGCTTTGCTTGGCTTCCTTCTTCCTCTATTGGGTTGCGGTCTTTTCCATTCCTGCCAAGTCCGGGGCATGCCACTCCGGAGACCATGTTTCCAATGCTGTGAAGATGGTGTCATCAGTAGGAATAAATGGAAGCTTTGTCCATTCCTTTGTTGGATCCTTCTACGCTCAGACATGAATGTTGTTCATGTCCACTTTAAAATCTGCAAAGCTCTACAGAGTGGCGTACACTGTGGGAGACAACCGTGGTCTTCTATTGATCCACATCCGGATGCTCGCCTCCATCAGCACCCAAAAAACCTTGACCGCGTGAATCCGCTTTGTGTCCTTCGTGGCCCAGAGCAAAGCGTACTTCGCATCCTCAGGAAGGTCCTGGTCGATAAGCGGGAACTGGCTATCTGCCGGTAGTTCACCTGCTACCAGCACAATGGATAAGAGCAACCACGTATAGTGGAAGGTCTTACCCTACTCTTGGGCCTCCTTGTAGTTTATCAAAAATTTCACACAGAGGAACTCAGCCTAGTTGAACTCGACCCCCTCTGTGCACTGCTCGGCGAGTGCAACACTGGTACTTCATCGGCATGGAACTTCCACATTAATTTTCCCGCCAAGAGCTGGGTGGCTACGCGCACGCCTTTGTCCTTGATACTCGCAATTGGATAGCCACACTTCTTATTTTCCAGCTTGTATTTGGTTTTCATGGCTTCCATGAGAGCCAAATCACTGCTTTTACTAGCTATTTCCTCGAGGTCCCTTCCCTTACAGGGAAGCCAAGAAATCCTATGAATAAGTTTGGCCATGATGGGAATAGGCTCCTCTAGCCATAGATACCCATCATGCACCAGGCACAATAGCTGCCTGATGACGAAAATGGTGATGGGCATGCGGTGAAAGTGGGGTATCCATCGTAGATGAAGTAACCTGGCCTTCTCCACACCGCGCAACCATTTTCGCGGCTCCAACGTGATTACTGGCCCCTCCACCTTTTATTTCATTAAGCTTTCCATAGCTAAGTGCGGGAACTTCTCGCTGTCTGCGAGGTCCCAATATTTGAACTTCAGGGTAGGCACTCGGCTAAGTGGCAGACCTTCAAACCTAATGTCATTGGGGAGGAGCGGGGTCTGGAGCGCACTCTTCATGGCCTCTAGGTCTTTGGCCGCCCTAACATTCCCTTTCCACAGAGGGACATACAGGGGTAACTTTGCTGCGGAAGGCATTGGTGGGACATCCTCCTCCACATCGTCTTATGCCTTTATTTGATCAATTAGAGCCTGTAAGTCTTCCTCCTCTTCATCTAATTCAATGGTGACAGCTTTGCCTTTTTCTTCCATTGAAAATTTGTCAAACCGTGGGATTATTAAGGATACGCAGACTGGTCCCATAGTCTGCTTATCTTTCTTCGACCGTGGCGTCCGTGGTGATTTTGGAACTTTTGGCGCAACTGTCACATCTCCAGGCTCCTCATGGACCATATGGGGCTCCGCGACCTCACCAATGGTATCTTCAGTGAATCGCACTCCTGGTCTGGTAGCAGTCATTGTTTTTACATAGGATATGTTATGTCACATACTCAAAGGTGGTAAGAGTGCTCGGCGCTCAATGCTCTGTAACTGCTCAAATCTCAAACAACCAAGTGTTGAATTTGACCATTCCCCCCACTTCTGAGTCATTAATGCATTCTTGGTGGTAGATCGTCCCAAATCTAACTCTTAATTCGTGTCTTTATTGCCCGCTGCCCGCTCCTCTTTGCCTTAAATTGGATATCTTGTCATGACCAGTGACACCAACGGTCATTTCCCAGCCTACCCACACGGCAGCGTAGCCCCCTCTACGTGGGTGCGACCCTTGTGACATTCCAATCATGCGCACAACCTCCTTATCGCACAGCGCCCTCATAGACTCTTTTATAGTCCCACGCTTTCTTTCAACTGCTTGGAGCGCTGAGACTGTGCTCCCTACGACTAGTCAGGTGGTTGCAGCACCTGTGCGAGACTTCAATTCGCCTTCCAGCCTAGTCCGTGGGCACTCCTCAATTATCCTCATGACAGCCAGTGCTGCGCATTCTTCCTTATGCAGTGCACTCCCCTTGTTACTTTGTTTGGTAAGGTGCGACCGCAGCCATGGTAGCAGAGTCACAAATTCTCGGTGACAATATTCTAATGCAGTAGTATGATTGTCCATATCTTGTCTTGTCATTCTTAGTTAATCAACAAGACATGCTTGCGTGATTTCGTTTTGTAGGTTTTTGATCTCAGCATCCATTAAGATTCTTTTCTTCCTTAGTCATACCTGATCTTCTTCGAGTTCGGGAAGCTTAAGGTCCCCTCGCTAAATGGCTACTTGAATCCGCATATGTTCGCCCTCTTGTAGCTGCCTAATTCTTTCATCTTGGTCCTCGCATATTGTCCCAACTGTGGGAGCTATTGCATGAGAATTCTTTTCCTCCAAAATTATGGTCTCGACTCTTTTCCTAAGCTTCGGAATCATCTATGCGCTCAGGTTTTTGCACATGGTCCCATAGGTCCATCGAATTGCTAGCATGCGTAGCTCCCAATTCGTTCTTCTCACCTGGTGAACCCTGTTCAGGACTCCACATACCTTATTAAATGCTTCCACGTGGAACGTTTGTGGTGCACATCACCTTTCCTGCTACTGCATCCTATTCCGATTTTCGATCCTAAGTTTGGGGTGTGATGGTGTGGGCTGCACAGCACATGTCTATACCCATTGAGATAGGTGGGCGTGCAAATTTCTCTGTCCTTGCTGACTGACTCTTGTTCGAAGCTAGGGGCTTCCAAACCATAGGTGCATCATCCTTCTACATTCGCACCAGTCCTCAAAATTTCCTTGATGTGTACCCCACCATTGTGTGGGTATTGCATGGAGTGCCCACTTCAATGCATCAAACCACTGTTGTTCCAGTACTGCGCTTTCAAATTTGCTTAGGAATTCATCCACCGTTGTCAATCCATCATATGTCGGCAACTCTCTTGCCTTCATTGTCACACAATGCAGTGATCTAACCATCATGTTGCAATTCATCTTCGCCACTTCGTGCAACCGATTCTGCCATCGCTCTATTTCTTTGTCTAAATTTGAAGTGCAGGAGCTTTCGCACTCTAACCATCATGTTGCAATTCAGCGTCGCCACTTCGTGCAACCGATTCTGCCATCGCTCTATTTCTTCGTCTAAATCCGAAGTGCAGGAGCTTTCGCGCTCCCACGAGATCCTCCCATCTACAGTTGGATTCACCCAATCCTGGTCTCGTACAGTTATCTTGTAAACACAATCAAGATCATTGTCGCTATCATCGTCGTGCACTGGTTCAGGGTAGCACACTCCTTCGACTAGGTCCAGTGGGACTACTATGCGTAGTGACTTTTTCTTGAAGATCATTTTGTGCTTCTTTAGGTTGATGACTCCATTCATATTGGTGGCCCGGTATATTCCTAACAACGCGGGATAGGGATTGATGTCATCGACAATCTCTATTACTTCAAAATATGCCTGCGCACTCATGCCTTCAATATCAATTGTTACCCCTTGCAACCTTCCCATGGGAAAATTATTATGTTGGCTTGCCATTCGTAATAGAATAGGGGACCATTGTAATGCGGGCCTGCCCATGCATTCCCATGTTTGCTTCGGTAATACATTCACGTCCAAACATAGATCTATGATTACCTGATCCATTTCATACTCACCAATCTATGCAGTCAACCTCATTTCCCTTCCAGTGCGCAATGCATGCTTCCCCAATTTCTGAACTACGCGTGGTTCTCCTGACCCCAAGCAACTGGTGATCAGTTCCTATAGTCCTTTAACTGCCTTACTGTCACGCAGCAATTTCATGCATGTCTCCAGAAAGGTAGTGAGCATTGAAGGATCCATTCCTGGCTCTGGTTGATCCTTACTACCTGAAGTGGAGGCCTCCGTGAAGCTCTTCTTAGCTTCCATGAATGTCTCCTTTGCACGTTCTAAGTCAAACTCAGGTTCCTTTACAGGAGCCTTGCGAACCCACATACATTCCTCTGGCTACTTCCCCGTATCTTCTCCCGTGGTTGTACCGCTTCTGAGCATCATGGTTACATTCAGGTCCTCTTCGCGCAGCTCAAATCTCATCATTTGTATATTCTGAGTCAGGGGAGGCTGAAATACCCCTTTTTCATGCATTCTTGTGTTCAACGTAGCATAGGCTATTGTTTCATGATCAAACTAAGCACAATACGAACAGGATATCCTCTTCGGGTTGGTACAATCATGGACATAGTGCCTTGGTCCTCAGCAATTGTAACAAATTAATTATCTACGGCCCCTTCCTGGTCCCATTCCACCTCATCCTTGACCTCGCCCCTGAAATCCAGCACGCGACATCCCCACATCTGGGTTGAAGGCTCACGTTTCGGTCTGCATCCTATAGGCAAGGGTCTGATCCATCATTAGCTCGTAACTTCGGCAAGTGCACTCATCATGGCCTACCGACCGCTAGAAATTACAAAACAATTGTTGGGGTGTTTGTGTATACTTTTGCAACAAATGACAATTATTCGTCGTGTGTTTCCAGCCTATCTGAAAAATCATGCACCATAAAGCGGGTGCCGCGCTCGGCCCTGCCTATGCCTCCGGTCTCAACAGCATTGGCCCGCCTCCGGCCAAGTAGGTCACGAATACTAGATAGTGATCCTTGTCATGGCCCTGGCCTTTGCATTTTATGCACCATACTTCCTCGCACACCTCTGGCTGTGGTGCCCTATCTTGCTTCAAGCTTTGCATTTGCAAACACAGATTTTGTAGTTGCGCTTGGATTTGTTGAACTCCCAACCTAGGGTCTTGTATCAGGGTCTCATGTAATCTCATTGCCATTTCTAACGCTTCGGCCTGGGTGGAAAGTTTATGTTGTGACAGCACCGTCCTCAAGTGTAGTGTCAGAGATGCTACAAACCATGCGCGATGCTGTCCATCTGTTGACGTCATATTGGCTTCGCGGATCGTACTCTTCAGCCGTTGATCCAGATCCTAGGGAGTCTCACCCGGGATCATCGAAATTTCTTTAAACCCAATGATTGATTGTGTTTCTGATTTTGGCCTGCTAGATTCCATGTTCAGCGCGTTTTGGATCTCTGTTAACCCCGCATTTGGGTGGTCGTTAGAGTGCTTGATATACCATGTTAATGCGCAATCCTGCAGTGCACTCACCAATGTAGCCTTCTTAATTTTGTCGTCTGTGATACCTTGTGCTTCCCATACTGCTCTTACCACGAACCAGAATTGGTCTGGATCTTCATTCCCCACTCCTCTGAATACTGGTAGTTTGATCGCACTCGCCATACTGAAATGTGGAGGTGGTGGAGGTGGAGTGGGTGGAGATGTGTAGGTTTTAACCCCGTACAGAAATTACCTGCATACAAATTTTAAAACAAAGAAAATAAATAATATGAGAGAAGAACACATAAAACACATATACATAGAGATTTTCCCCTGCATCCCAAAACCGGGACTACCAGCTTGATTTTTCATTATGTTCCTTTTAATGTTATAATACATATTTATACATGTCGAAGCATTCAATACCATCGACCGAAAACCATCACGTCCAATACCATGGACTGAAAACCATTGCGTCCAAAAAACATGTGCGAAAATCATGCACAAAACCATAGCTGGGTCCGCCCAACCTAACATAGGGTCCAAAACCAAAATTTTCTGGGGCGCTACCCTAGACCCCATAAAGTGGGGTTACAGGTGCCCCTCAAACCCCCCGTTAACTACATGGAAATAATATAACACAACCCACCATTCTCCCACTTGTTGTTTTCTCTCCACATGGGTCCATAAGAGAGCTTAGTCATTTTTCCAGCCCTGAAATGCCCATTGTCTCTCTACACCAAGAGAACTTCTCAGAGCTCAAAAATTTTGTCAATGCATCTGCAATATTCTTCAAAGTGTCCACATTTACTAGCAACACCTTTTTGTCTGCTATCATATCCCTCACAAAGTGATACTGAACATCAATGTGCTTTGTCTTTGAATGATATGCGGGGTTCTTTTCCAAGAAAATTGCACTTTGGCTGTCACAGTCTATCCTTATAGCTCCTTATAATAACCCCATACTTGAACACAATCTCTGCAACCAAACTGCTTCCTTGCTTGCATGAGTGGCTGCCATGTATTCTGCCTTTGTAGTTGATAGTGCCACTACAGATTGTTTCTTACTCATCCAACTAACTGCACCTCCAAATAGCTTAAACACATACACACTTGTAGATCTTCTCTGATCTAGATCTGTTATAGACATTTTTGGGCACTGCAACCCCAATCATACATGTCCATAAACCAAGGGCTTCTAAGTCCCTAAAAGTGTTGCTTCACACCCTAAAGGAGCAAGGTCGGCTGATTACATCATCTCCCAGAAGTTCTCCATGGAAAACTGGTCAAAACTGGACCATATAGACTGCTCAGTGCTGAGGGTGAGATGCATCTCACCTACTACACATGGGGGGTGCGATGCATACTGAAAATTCCTTCTATAGGGTGTGATGGACGAGAGTAGACAAATGGCGGAGGCAGTTTGCTAAGTGGGTGATCTTGGAATCTTCCAGAAACTTCCCCAGGACTGTCTCTCTGAATTCGCCCAGGGATGAGTAAGAGATCATGAAATCTCCAAGTGGAACCAAGAACTATCAGAGAGAGGACACTAATCAAAAACCAGTAGCTGACTCACCCACTTGCAAACATCTATATATGGATCCCTCATCCAAGAGATCCGGAGGCTGGAATTTTGTATCTTGTAAGGAAGTGTTGTTGGTTTCTTGGTGGAATATAATAGTGTTGGGTGATCTAAGCTTTTCATGAGGTGAAGAAGGGCTTTCATGCTGGGAGGATGACACTAGGTCAGAACAATTGGTTGTAATCCTCTTTGTTATTCTTGATATTAATAAAGTTATTCAAGTTTTCCTCCACATTCTTGTATGTTTGATGATATATGCATTTGTGCGGTCAATATATATTTGGTCCTATATTGTTTATGATTGTAGATCTCTATTCTTCGATAGTATTATGCTGCTTTGATTCCACAGGTGCTCTTTGAAGCTGGGTAGACGAAGGAAAAGCTGCAAGGATCTGTCAGAAGGGAGAGGAACCAAGCGCAAGACTGAGGTTGGTGTCCTTTGTTCCCCTCTTATCTACTTCTCATAAAGGAAAGCGAAAGTAGTTTTAGTTTGTTTGTTTCTAAGATAGCTACCAGTCTTAGTGGCACTAGCAGCTCCGAGTGGACACTAGATTTCCCGATGACAAAATGGCGACTCCACTGGGGAGCGAGTAGATTGTTTGCTTGTCTATATTTGTTTGCTTTATAAACTTACAGACGGAGCCTGAAGTTAAGCCAACTAGCCTTTGAACTGCATTTTCTATGCAAGTACAAAGTAGATCAATGCTGCTTCAGTCTATCTCCGGGTTTTGTTTATAAACTAAACAATCGATTTCCAAACCTTCTAATTTTTCTAGTGGTGGCTCTAGTAACCTCATTAGGTCAACCCCTATGATTTATATTTACCGAACATCACTTGTTCGGCCTAAATCCCTGAACTGAGCTGCAAACTGTGACCAAAGACCAAGTAAAAGTCTCGCACTGGTACCATCGCACCTTCTCTTCAAGGAATTCTGTATGCATCACACCTCACATGTGCAGTAGGTGGGATGCATACTGGTTTCCCTGTGTAACAGGTGCGATGGTCAGAAAAGGCTAATTTTTCCTTCAGACTTTGGTTTTTCTTCACTCTCTTTAGCTCTATTCAGGAGTTTTGTTGTTTGTGATCAGTATACCACTGTGGAAATCCCCCTTCCTTTCCATCATTCCGCCTCCATTGTGCAAAGAACTGTGAATGTTTTTATGTATTGTGTGCCATTTTCAGTTCTCTTTTACAAAGAAGTAGCATAATCAAACTGTCGTCTTTTGATTTGAAAGTGTCGCAAGTGTCGTTTTCAGTCAAAGAAAAGAATTCTATTGTTCTTGATGGTCGATTATATAGTTACTCTTTTATTTGATTTTAATTAGTAGTTTTTCAAGTGTCGAAAGTAGTTTTCAATTCAAAATAGAAAAGTGTCGTCATTACCTTCCTTTCGTTTTTGAAGAGAAATTTGTTAGTATTGTCGCTTTGAAAAGATAATTCAGATTTTTACTTAGCATTCTTCTTGTCATTCACACATTAATAAAGCTGAAAACAAATACATGCATGTGCATTTGCATTTAGACTGCTTGTTGGTTTGATTTAGGACAGTGCATCTAGTGTGTGCTCTCTACTCTATGTTGAAAGAATATCATCTCTCTTTCTTTAGTAGCTAGGATTTTCATTGCAAAAAGAAGATTAAATGATTGTTTATCATCTTAGATTGCATTTTAGGAATTGTATATCTACATCACGCAGTGAACCTGAAAGGCAAATTTCTTAAGGAAGATCAACTGTAAAATAAATTTAATGAACATAAAAACGCTTTGGAACCTAACGCACACCATTTAGAAGTCTAGGCTAGAGACGTATTCCGGCGTCGTAAAGCCTGCTAACTGTCGCTTTCATTGTTGGTTGGGTGATTACTTCTCTTTGAGACAACAAGTGCCAGTACGGACTTGTGCTCCCACGTACCGTCGAGTATATATTAGGAGACCACAATAGGCTATATCCTTTATCCATAGGAATACGTGTCTGTCGCCCTATTGATCGCAATGCACTGAACACAGCATTCGAGAGATTGACTGCCGTACCGTAAAAAGTATTCTCCAGTTTTGCGATTGGTTTGGTAATCCCTCTGTCTAGATTTCCAGAGTAGTCTCTTTCATTCCTTTTCAGAATCCTTAAAGGAAAAGGTCCATCTGAGCACTTGTCACTTCAAGCTCATTAAAAATCGAAGGCGACTAGAGTCATCTTTTGTTTTTTCTCGACTCTTAAAAATTGAAAAAGCAAGTTGTGTCAAAAAATCTAAAATTCGATCATTTTCCCCTTTATTTTGAGTTGATCGAGTAATCCGCAATCGTGGAAGAAAGTCAATCGAAATCGCTAGAAAATCTTTTGGATATAATAGATATGTCTGAACAACCGTCGACATCCAGGACTGTGTCATCCGACGCAACAACGGTAGAGCCTCATGCTGCTACACCAACGATGTTCGCCAGTATACCATCTGTCCCGCAAATTATCAACAACAAGCCATAGTCAAATCAGGGACTGTTTCGATGACATGGTTAGTTCCTATTTCTTCATTTAGATTCTCATATTGTATTTCTTATTTTGAAACTCAACGAACTGATCCAATGTGTCTTCAAAGGTTGATCTACCCTTTAAGTACTGGATTGCCACCATATGGGGGACAGTATGCCTTTTCATTGTTCCCTCCCAGAGAACAACCATATGGGAGTTTACAACAAAGTTCAGGTGAAACTGGAATGACATCCAGCGGTTGGGTACCAATACTGCCTCAGCAACCAAGAGTTTTATACTCAATGCAACAAAGTCTGCCTATGTCAAATATCCCCACTACACCGGCTATTGTGACGGTGTCGCAAGTACAAGCGTTGCCTGTTGTATGCCAACCTCAAGTCTCTCAGGTCGAAATCCAACAGCCCCCTGTCTCTACGATGCCACCACAATCACCGATTAGTGGCTCCTTAACTGGAGTGACCTAGACTCAAACGGGTACCATTACCCCTCATCTTGGTCAAATAGCCAGTATTGGACAACAGCACATGGTCTGACAACCATGGTTGGTGCAATATCAACAACCGCAATTCCAACAAGTTGACCAAGGATCTGAACATCAAATCTTTGCAAGTAATGCGCAGCCGTATATTCAAAACGGTCAACATCAACCATTTCATAATGGTTATGCCCATCAACCTTACCAAATTTATCAGCATCAAATGCACTATGATGGTATGCAAAGACCCACTGCTCAGGCAATCCCATCTTATCCTGGGTATGCTTCGCCAAACCTGAATCAAAAGTTTCCCTTCGTGGCAACTTTAGAGTTACCAGATCTAAATCGACTAACAAACGATCCAATCGCTTACACCCCTTGGTGGCCAGCAATTCCTCATAAACTTCCATCATATATTCCTAAATTTAATGGAAATCCGGGTGAAGACCCGTCGAATCATGTGATGACCTTTCATCTGTGGTGTTCATCTAACACTCTAAATGATTATTCGATTAGGCTTCACCTTTTTCAGCGAACGTTAACTGGTCCGACAACAAAATGGTATATCGAATTGCCTAGAGCTTCATTCGATAACTTCAGTACCCTTGCCACAACCTTTTTAACCCATTTTCAGTTACCAATAAGGTACAAAACAGGAACAAAGCTTCTTACCAATTTCAAACAGACAACGGCCACTCACATATCTGATCATATTCATGAGTGGCGACGTCGTCGTAGAATGGTAAAAACATATGTCCCTGATCATCTACTAGCTGAATGGTTTATTAAGTCTTTATTACCTTCTATTACGGAAGATGTGGCAAAGGGAGGAGTCATCACTGAAGAGCAGGTTATTGCTCACGCGCAATATCTAGACTTGATCTATACTCAATTTGGCACGCTCTATGACAAAATTCCCGATGCTCCTAGACTGGAGTTTTCTGTTCCTCCCCCTCCTAAATCAAACAAGGACTCTCATGCCGGCGATGGCGTGATAGGTATGACAAGCATGAAATCGACAAAGGCTACATCTAAGAAAGCCCAAAAGATTTATGATCAAAATGCAAATGAAGAACTTCTCACCTCAGAGGTAAATGTCGTGTCGACCGACAAGGGCAAACAACTGAAGCAACCAGAGGGCAAGAAGAAAAAGAAAGGGAGAAAGAAGAAGCAAGAGGAGTCATCTCCTAAAAAATCTTCTCCAAACCCTTCTAGGCAAAGGAAACCCCCTTCGAGGTGTCAGATATGCGATGAGGATCATCGAACGAGAGATTGTCCACATAAAGTTGAAGTTAAGAAAATATTTAAGAGTTCAAAAACCTCAGCGGTATTGACTGATCCGTTTCCAAACCCAAGAACCAATCTAGTTGCTAGCGACAATGCTTCTCGGTCCCAAGTGCTTATGTTGTCCATTTCAAAATAGCAAAATGATGCTTTGATATCGACAAGGAATGAAGATTACGGGAATTGACAACTGTCGAACAACAAGGCTACTGATCAACCTAGTAGTTCGACAACAACTTCGAGCAAAGTTGTGCCACCCATCAATCCTAAGCTAATGATAAAGCCGCCAAAGGGAGTAGTACACAAATCGATGTTTAATCCTCATGCCAGAGCAGCACAGCATTATAATATAGTGGAAGATCTGGCCCAATCGCCGTCCGCTATGTCGACACTTGAGGTACTGCAAAATTGCCCCTCCCAAAAGCAGGCTTTATTATCAGCGATAGGTGGGATTGACCCAACGGATTCCAATCTTATGTCCTTTAATCACAAAGGATATGACCCTCAGTTACCAGCTCAACTAGCTTTCCTTATTCAAGTGAAAGCCCTCAATAAAACTATTCATCGAACAATTATTGATGAGGGGGCATCTACATGTATTATGTCGATGAGTTGCTGGAAAACTTTAGGATCTCCACCCTTGTCGCGATCATCAACAACATTAAAAGCATTTGATGGACGAACATACACCCCATACGGGATTTTGAGTAACTTGCAAGTCGAACTGGGGAGAAAAACAGTAGAAATTGATGTTGAAGTTATCGATGGAAACCTCTATTACAACATCCTACTGGGAAGGCCATGGATTTATGCCATGGCCGCTATTGTGTCAACATACTTTAGAAAGATTTCACTTCCTTTCCAAGGAAGAATTACAATCGTTGACCAACAAACCTTCCTCCCCAACAGTTCACAAGTTACGGGAAGCATTCCAATGATCCACGGAAGTCCTCATTCACTTCAAAATATCGGAGTAGGCCTACTAAAAGACCCTACATTGATGGGGACTCTTGCCCTACCACCTCCAAACAATTTGGTGGAAGTGGCCACAGTGGGAACCTGCAATATGATATCTTCCAGATTCAGAAGATTCCTGAACATTTTGTCAACATGGATCATCGCCATTTTAGAAATATTGTAGCAATCAATTTTCTTGGCCTGGGGGGAAAACCCAAATCAACGCTCATCAAGCGTTTGGATAGATAGGTCTAAGGAATATGGCACCCCTTCAGATCCTTGGTCGCAAGTACATTATACAAACGAAGGAATTGTTCAGTCAAGATGATTGACGGGGCACCATGGGAAGATTACCTCCATCGCTCCCATCTTCTGGATTACCACGAAGATTATTCCATAAACCTTAATCATCCTTCAGTTTTTATTTTCTATCAAATACTATAAATACGGTGGATTCTGAGGATAGTTCTTTTCCTGTGTCAACCTCATTAAAAGATGAAACAACTCCCTTTCCAAATCGAGTCTCTGATTACGATCTCGTAAAATCCAAATCGAGTCTTTCAAAGATCTCGAAGGTAAACCTTCATTCCAACCACCATGTTGAATGCAATGAAGCTTGGGGGGCATGCACCTCGATTTGCGTTATTATGCTGGGGGAATGCAAACTTATCACGAGCAGTGTTACCGCAGGGTTCAAGCTTGGTAAAAAATAAACCCCCCACAAGTAGTTTTTATGCAAAGTTCAAGCTCGTTAAAAATTAAACCTAAGCAATGAGAAAATGTTTCCCCCAGAGTTTAAGCTCATTAAAAAATGAACCAATATCCGATAAATAACCATTGTGAATGCATTATCATCAGCTTTTGAGCCTTGGTCGTGTTCTCATCATCACCTCCACTCCGTTTTGGCCGATCATATGCCTCCATTTGATTGTTTACCCTTTTTGAGGAACATCTGCAATGAGTGATTCTGTTAGCCATCCTTGTGACACTGCCGTGATTGGAAAATTCCAAACCTTACTTGGAATCAGCTACTACCCAAAATTATCACTCGTTCCTCAAAAAACGAGTCTCCTTTATGCTCTTTTCATCTGACTCGTAAAATATGAAAAGATTGTCGAGCGATTGGCCTCTCTAGCTCATTAAAGCTACTGGAAGTGCTATCCCTCCTCTAGATTTTAATCTTTTTGGACCCGAGGAATTATTACACAAAAAGATTGAGTGCTTGTCTTGTTCAGCTCGTTAAAATTATCAAAAATTCATCCCTTTCGTATTGTTTTATACTTTTTCGGACTTAAGGGGTTATATGACGAAAAAGGATTATTGGAGTTTCCTTTACATCTCTTTCATACTCTCTAAAATTGAAAAGGACCGAGTTATCTTTGTCGTTAAACTCGTTAAAACCAATAGCGACAAACTTGTCCATATAGACAAGAACGAGTTTCACTGTCGCTAGGCTC
This sequence comes from Pinus tabuliformis, assembly GCA_031772625.1. Classification (NCBI taxonomy): domain Eukaryota; kingdom Viridiplantae; phylum Streptophyta; class Pinopsida; order Pinales; family Pinaceae; genus Pinus; species Pinus tabuliformis. Next base: position 1,482,811,851 of record CM062816.1, on the reverse strand, counting down.
GTTAAAACATAGCGACGGGTTTGCCCGAAGGGAAAATTATAGAACAAGCATATGTTATCCTCCTCAAGCTTGATAAAAATAAAGAGGTACTGGTCAGCAATGACTGGGGAAAAATTGGGAAGAAAACTTGAAGAAACTTTATTGGTAGCAAGTCGCTCTTGAACATGACACTTTCACTCCACGTCCGAGTCAGGTTGGGTTATTCCGTTCATCGGTCATATCACCATTGGTCCATCGCACCATCCATATTTGGGGTTAACGCTACCAATTCATGTCAGTGTCACTGGTATGTTCAAGAGAAGTCGCTCAGAGAATTCACCTGTGTCTCCTCCGTTGCAATACATTCACGCTCCATTATTTCATGACCGCCACCCTGAACAATGTATCATCAGATCGTTTTCACCTCCAAAATCATTTACTCTGTTCCGTGTCGTAGATGTGGGATTCATTAAGGCCCTCCTACGACGGGCGCTTCTTGTCGACATCATCTCATTATCCAAGAAGTCAACTTAGGAACAACCCTTTTAGTACTTTGAAGCTTGCATGCCTCAATGGCAAGTTTCTCACTTCCTGCGATAGGTTTACATCAATGGCCTTTGACCAAAAGATTTTGCGTGGTGTTTGACACCAAGTCCCTTTTTCACACCACGTGAATTGTACTGTAGTACCTTGAGGATCATCATCATTATCAGTGATTCCTCTTGCACCTGTTAACAGCTTACATCATTGGCTAGTAATCAAGCGATGTCTTTCCATGTTTGACTCCAAAACATCTTTCACATGGATCGACTTGTACTCCGAGTGAAGATTGGATGAGTTTGAAGACCCCGGATCTAGTTTCATCCATCCGGGCTACGATATATTCAGGAAAATAAAGACATTAAATGTAAATCATTGCCGAACAGATGATCATTTGAATCAAAGGATGATGACTCTGTCCGAATCATCAGTCTGCTACACAGACGATTGTTTGTCCTATGTACATGAAAATTAATTTATAAAGCTGAGCATGGGAATGCCCGCCTCAGCTAGATAATGAAAATATTATGAAGATAATGTAATGTATTGTATCTTAATAAAGGTCGCCTTCCAGCTCAAAAAAACCTCGAATCCTCATGATAAAGCATTTCACCGGACATCAAAAGATTAACGACCTCATGCTTTAGGGGGCAACTGTTATAGAAATTTTTTGGCACTGCAACCCCAATCATACATGTTCATAAACCAAGGGCTTCTAAGTCCCTAAAAGTGTTGCTTCACACCCTAAAGGAGCAAGGTCAGCTGATTACATCATCTCCCAGAAGTTCTCCATGGAAAACCGCTTAAAACTGGTCAAAACTAGACCATACAGACTGCTCAGTGCTGAGGGTGAGATGCATCTCACCTATTACACACGGGGGGTGCGATGCATACTGAAAAGTTCTTCTACAGGGTGCGATGGACGAGAGTAGACAAATGGCGGAGGCAGTTTGCTAAGTGGATGATCTTGGAATCTTCCAGAAACTTCCCCGGGACACTTGTCTCTCTGAATTCGCCCAGGGATGAGTAAGAGATCATGAAATCTCCAAGTGGAACCAAGAACTATCAAAGAGAGGACACTAATCAAAAACCTAGCAGTGGACTCACCCACATGGAAACATCTATATATGGATCCCTCATCCAAGAGATCCGGAGGCTGGAATTTTGTATCTTGTAAGGAAGTGTTGTTGGTTTCTTGGTGGAATATCATAATGTTGGGTGATCTAAGCTTTTCATGAGGTGAAGAAGCGCTTTCATGCTGGGAGGATGACGTTGGGTCAGAACAATTGGTTGTAATCCTCTTTGCTATTCTTGATATTAATAAAGCTATTCAAGTTTTCCTCCACATTCTTGTATATTTGATGATATATGCATTTGTGTGGTCAATATATATCTAGTCCTATATTGTTTATGATTGTAGATTTCTATTCTTCGATAGTATTATGCTACTTTGATTCCACAGGTGCTCTTTGAAGCTGGGTAGATGAAGGAAAAGCTACAAGGATCTGTCAGAAGGGAGAGGAACCAAGCGCAAGACTTAGGTTGGTGTCCTTTGTTCCCCTCTTATCTACTTCTCATAAAGGAAAGCGAAAGTAGTTTTAGTTTGTTTGTTTCTAAGATAGCTACCAGTCTTAGTGGGACTAGCAGCTCCGAGTGGACACTAGATTTCCCGATAATAAGATCTCCAGCCCAATCTGCATTAACAAAGCCACGAATATCCAACATTCTGTCCAATCCTGATCTTCCTTGGTAGCACAAACCATATTCACTAGTGCCACACAAATACCTGAAAACCCACTTCACTGTTGTCCAATGCTCCTTTCCTGGTTTTGACATAAACCTACTCAATACTCCCACTGCATGTGCAATTTCTGGTCTAGTACAGACCATTGCATACATCAAGCTACCGAATGCACTTGCATATGGAACACGGGACATGTCCTCTTCCTCTTCTTGTGTCTTGGGACATTGTTCAATAGATAACCTCACACCTACAGGAATAGGAACCTTCACCGGTTTACTATCCGGCATATTAAACCTCCGCAGTATTGTCTCGACATACTTCCTCTGGTTTAACCAAAGCTTCCTCTTTGCCCGATCTCTTTTAATTTCCATGCCCAAAATATAGTTTGCAACACCAAGATCTTTCATGTCGAATTTGGAGGACAATTGGGTCTTCAAATCCTGGATAATTTCTTTGTCATTTCCAACCAGCAACATATCATCCACATACAAGACCAGATAAATAACACGGTCACCAATTAATTTAAAATACACACAGTGATCTGCTTTTCTTCTGGTGAAGCCAAGTCCCTTTATAAATGTATCAAATTTCTGATACCACATCCTTGGTGACTATTTTAACCCATACAGAGACTTCTTTAACTTGCATACCAGTTCTTTCTTACCCTTCGCTGCAAAGCCTTTAGGTTGCTTCATGTAGATTTCCTCTTCTAGATCCTCGTGAAGAAATGATATCTTCACATCCATCTATTCTACCTAAAAATCAAAAGTAACAGCAACAAATAAAAGTAATCTAATAGAAGTTACCTTGGCAACAGGAGAAAAAAATATCACCAAAATCAATTCCCGACACCTAGGAATAACCTTTTGCTACTAACCGAGCTTTGTATTTCTCCACTTTTCCTTCTACATTTGTCTTCTTTTTGAACACCCATTTGCTGCCAATGGGTTTCCTTCCAGCTGATAACTCCACCAGATACCAAGCCTCATTTTTGTGCAAAGATGCCATTTCATCGACCATGGCCTCTTTCTAGAGTTTTCCATCCTCTAAATCTACTGCTTCCTTCACAGTTCTGGGATCATCGTCAGTAATAGATAAAGCAAAATTTGAATAGAAAGTAGATGGACTATACCTTTCAGGCTACCTTCTTTCTCGAACTGATCTTCTCACAGCCGAAGTTTGTGGCTCTTCATCTTCTGATTCCTCCTTTGATGTAGAGTCTGATTCTTCCTCATTTAGCTCAAACTCTATCTTCTGAGGTTCCTTTCTTTGGACTTCATGTTTAATAACATCTTTCACCTCTCTGAACACCACATCTCGGCTGTACACAACCTTCCGTGTGACTAGGTTCCAAAGCTTATAACCCTTTAAACCATTGTTATACCCAATAAAGATGCACTTTTCAGATTTACTATCCAACTTGGTTCGTTTCTCCTTTGGAACATGTACATATGAATCACATCCAAATACCCTTAGATGTGAAAGAGAGGGTTTCTTACCAGTCCATACCTCTTGTGGAATCTTATCCTCCAACACTGATGAAGGTGACCTATTGACCAGGTAACATGCAGTATCCACCGCCTTTGCCCAGAATTCATGTCCTAACACGGCACCACTGAGCATGCTTCTTGCCCTTTCCATCAACGTCTTGTTCATGATTTCTTCAACTCCATTTTGCTAAGGTGTATATGGAGTAGTGTTCTGCCGTGATATACCACACTTCTTACAAAATTCTTCAAATTCCTTGCTACAAAACTCTCCAGCATTATTTGTCCTCAGCACCTTTATCTTCTTTTCTGTCTAATTTTCCATGAGAGCTTTAAATTCTTTAAACTTGTCAAAGACTTCAGATTTCTTCTTAAAGAAATATATCCATGTATTCCTCGAGAAGTCATCCATAAATGATACATAGTACACATACTTACCCAGTGATGGAACCTTCATAAGTACAAACACATCACTATGCACAAGCTCTAATATATGTTTCGCCCTCTTACTACTAGAGGGGAAACTCACGTGATTCTGCTTCCCATATACACAATTTTTACAAAAATCAAAATCCAAAGAGCTATTACTCATACCTTCTACCATACCTTTACCATGAAGTATTCGAAGGCCCTTCTCTCCAATATGTCCAAGCCTATGATGCCACAACATGGTCTTCTCTCCAGAGACCACTAGATTTTCTACTCCACTTTCAGGAACTAGAGAACTATTGCACCCATCAATAACAGTGATACCTTGTAGCTTGTACAGAGTTCCAATCCGAACTCCCCGCATCAATACTAGTGCTTCCTGAACCATCTTGCAGGTATCCTTCTCGAACACTATTTTTACACCTGCATCATCCAACTTGCTTACATAAATTAGATTTCTGGCCAATGCAGGAATATGCAAAACACCCAGAAGTGTTATAACCCTTCCACCTTGCAACTTCAACTTTACTTTTCCACGACCAATGATTCTAGCCTTCCTATCATCCCCTAAGAAGATATCACCACCATCGTATTTCTCATACTTGCAGAACCACTCTCTATGGGGAGTGAAGTGAAAGGATGCACCTGAGTCAAGCAACCATGCCTCGTGATCTACATGTGTACTTGAAGAAGCCAAGTACACATCCCCACCTTCATCTGAAGTGGTTTTTGCCTCTGCAGAAGGAGCATCATCAAATCCATTTCCTTTATCAGGAGCTTTAGATTTAAAGTCCCTTTTGTAGTGCCCTTCCTTTCCGCATTTCCAGCACACCACCTTTACAGGTTTTCCTGGAGATTTAGATGTCCCTCTAGATTTAGATCTCCCACTCGATGAATTATTTTTGTTTCTGTTCTAGGACCGTCCTCGTATAGACAAGGCATCACCATTCAGGCTCTCTGTATTTTTCCATCTCATCTCCTCTGTCAGCAAGGATGATACTATTTCATCAAAATGCAAGGCAGTTGCATTGCTACCTATTGCAATAACCAGACTATCCCACAAATCTAGTAGAGAACACAACAAACTGATGCACTTATCTTCATCTGAAATTTTAATATCAACAGATGCTAACTGACTTACCACAGTATTAAATGCGTTCAGATGCTCTGTCACCAAGTCTCCATCTTTCATCCTCAGCTTATACAGTTTTTTCCTCAAGAACAGTTTATTCACCAGAGACTTAGATTGGTACAAAGTCCCTAACTTGTCCCACAAAGCCTTCGCCGTAGCTTCCCCTGATACATTTAGCAATACTGAATCTGAGACACACAATCGTATTGTGCTCTTTACCTTCCGATCCAATTTCTTCCATTCTTCATTGGACACTCCTGTTGGTTTAGTACCGGGATCTACCACGATACACTGATCTTTATCCACCAACAGATCCTCCATCTTGAGTTTCCACAACTCAAAACTTTGACCATTAAATTTCTCGATCTATATCTTTCCACTACTCGCTATCTTCTTTTACCACTAGAATCGATCTTGCAGATCTCCCACTGAACAGGGTCTACCACAGGCCCGAGCGAAACCCCTCAGCAACAAAGTCGTCCCCTTGAAGCCAAAATTGCTCTGCTACCAAATGTAGGTTTTAACCTCATACAGAAATAACCTACATACGAATTCTAAAACACAAAAAATAAATAATGTAAGAGTAGAACACATAAAACACATATACACAGAGATTTTCCCCTGGATCCAAAAACTGGGACTACCAGCTTTAATTTTCATTATGTTCCTTTCAATTTTATAATACATATTTATACATGCCGAAGCATCCAATACCACGGACCGAAAACCATCGCGTCCAATACCATGGATCGAAAACCATTGCGTCCAATACCATGGACCGAAAACCATCGCGTCCAAAAAACATGTGCAAAAATCATGCACAAAACCATAGGCGGGTCTGCCCAACCTAACATAGGGTCCAAAACCAAAATTTTTACGGGTGCCCCCTCAAACCCCTTGTTAACTACGTGGAAAGAATATAACACAACCCAACAAGATGGAGGTGAGGTAGGTGAAGCGGGTGGCAGTGTGGGTGGAGGTGGTAACCGTGGAATGCGCTGCCTTATGAAACTGACCGCGCTTCTCAGAGAGACCTTAGCGAACTCTTCCTCACTCTCTCGCTATGGTGAAATTAAGGGACTGTTTTCTAATTCTTCACTACTTTTGTAGATCTTTCCACTCTGCGTAGTCCCAAACATTAATGTATTCGCATGACACTTTTTTCACACAATAGCATCTTAATCCAAGTATTCAAATATTTACTATACTTACCTCACGGTCCTTTGAGAAAGCATCGTTTTGCCTCGCTGTAGCTCGGCCGTGTCTACTGCAAACTCAGTGATAAATCCCCCTATTATCCGATCAAGCCAAAAGTCCACAACTCGTGCAATCTTATATTCTGATGCTTCTAGTCTACGCACTAATTTCAGAGTCCACACTATTGGTTTGTCGAGCCTACACCTTCCCTGGCCATTGTCTAACTTCGCAATCCACTCATACAACTCAGCAGGAAAGTATGCAAAGAAAATCTTGTGGATTTCCATATACACGTAGCACTCCAACCACTTTTCCTCAAATACTTGCAGAAATCTGTTTTCCTATGTCGCGAACTCGTGAATCTTCTTGTCCAACCACTCTTCAATTTCCTTCTTTGTTTGGTTCCAGTGGCACGACATCAAACATCCCTTATGCAGATCCCGATCCCGGCAATGGAACCATTTGTTGGCTTAGTGGGGCCTGACCCAAGTTCAGAAGTGATTTAGCCAAGCAAATCCCAGTACTACTAGCCCTTTCGGCAACAGTCCGTGGAGCGCGGACTGAGGTCTCACCCGAAGTAGTATGGGAGGGTGCTAGAACCAGGTTTCCGCACCCTGGGGATGTCTGATATGAGGTGATTGGCACGCGGTCCAACCTTCGCACTTACTGTGCTATGCACACCAGCAGGCACCCTGCGCCCTGCGATATTGTCTTCGCGTTGTTCTAGCCACAACGCGACCCATGTTATTTAACCAAGTCTTCCTTAATTAGGCTCTGTTAGTTGGTTACTTAGGTTGTTTTCATATATAAGCATTCATACAAGTATTTATCAATTGTGCACAGTAAATAAACAGAGTAAAATTAATGTATAACATCAAAATATGGACTCAAGAACAGATGCACAAAGTAAACTTCTCTTTATTAACTTCCAATCCCAAGTACAGACCCGACTCCGCCCTGTGCACTGAGCTACAGGGGTCCGTGCACTCAGCTGTGGACTCTACTAGGCCTCTGCGCACTCAGCTACAGAGCCTCTTCCTATTACTATGACCCAGTACACTTCAGATTCCACTCTAATCTCAAACCATGCCTTCGCCATTTTATCTATTCTTCCTTAGCTATCTTTACACTTAGAGCCTCGCTCTATTTATACAATCCCATGGTATGCAGACCATGGGTAGGCCGACACAACTTTACATTACATTACAATATTTTAGGGAAGACAACCCTATGACTCATCCTAAACTTCACGCTCCGCGCCCGCAATTCGCTAAACTTTACAATCTAATTGACCAAAACTTGGGCTTTGAGCCCCAAAACATGTTGCGGGGGATCCCATGCCCAACAGAAGACCTTGCCACATCATCAAATCCTTCCATGTAGACAAGCAAAGCTGAACTTTGACTTTCTCTAACTTCTGCATACAAGCTCGGATTTGAGTGCCGTTCACACCGTTAGATTCAGAATGACGAGCTCTTTGATTTGAAGTTGAGTTTAACAAGATTCGGACACTTTGATTTTTTACCATGTACTTGAGCACCTGATCATCTCTAAACATGAAAAGGAAGTCAAGTTACACCTTCGTTGGACTCGTAAAATCATGAAACAACGTTCGACTCGTCAAACATGACGAGACCAAACCACTCCTTCTTAGTGTTTGTTAAATATACTTAGAAGGATTCATCCAAAGGATGAACTTATAGACCAAGCATATGTTATCCCCCTCAATCTTGTCAAAAATAAAGAGGTATTGGCCAGAAATGGTTGGGAAATTAGGAAAATAGGGTACTAAACTTATTAATGGCAATGATTCTCTCTAGAACATGAAACTCTTTCACTTCATCTTTGTGGTTGTTTGGTTTAGAAATTTGCTTGCCTCTTTAGTTAATCACACCATATCAAATGCCTTTGTAATCAGTTTTGGTTCAATGTTTCCAAATCCATTAAGTGTCACTGATATGTTCAAGAGAATTCCTTCAGTTGACATTTGCTACAATACCCTTAACCCTTCTTTCATGTCTTTCATTCTAGAACTAGCTCTGCATCAACATCATTCTGCCTCAAATATTGATACCCATTTCTTGTCATTGATGAGGGATACGTCAAGGCCCTCCTGTGACGGGCCACTTCCTATCGACATCAACTCATTACCTCGGAAGTTTAATTAGAAAATCCTTCCAGTACCTTGGAGCTTTCATACCTAAATGGAAATTTTACTCGCTTTCAACGATAGGTTCTCATTATTGGCCTTTGAACGAAAGATTCTATGTGGTGTTCAACTTTAGCTCATTCATTCACACCACATATATTATACCATAGTAGCTTGAGAGCCACCATCATTATCAGTGGTTTATCTCGCATTTGTTAACGACTTACAACACTGGTCGGTAATCAGATGGTGTCTACCATGTTCGACTCCAACTCATTTATTTTCATGGGTAGACTCGTACTATTGAGTGACAAGGTAGAAGAGCCTAAATCTAGTTCCATCCATCTGGGTTGTGATTTCAGGATTCATACAAGATTATAAAGTATGATTACTATGATCATTCAAACAATCATCCAAGAATGGGACTACTCTCTGTCATCCATGGATGAGACTTCTTGATCAATGTACATGTATAATGGCTTATATTTTGAGTATGGGTATGCCTCCCTCAGCTATGATATCATGATGATAATATGTATTCTAACAAATGATGGTCTTGACCAATATATTCTTCATCTAGACTTGTTAGAAAGTAAATAACTTCAATCATTACCCACTGCTTTTGACTTTGTACTTTAGGGGGCAATCTATTATAGGTCATTTTATCACATTCACTCAAATGGCCTAAAAACTTGATCAATCAACATCCTTAACACTTTTTCATTATCCCTTTGCAAATCCCTAAGCATTACTTCTCCAAAAAGTCTAAGTTTCTGGGTCAATCAGCTCAAAAACTATGTTTTTGGCCCCAACACACCCTGCACTTCAGTCCACCTGCAATGGTTGCAAGTTGCATAACTGAGCACTTTCATCGACCAGTGCATGTTGCTCTCCTTTGCAAGTGTGATGGTTCTAGAATTTCAAGGAAAATAAAAAATATTTACAAAACTTCTCCTTCAAAAAGCTTCGAAGGTGGTTTTAACCATTTACAGTTGATAGAGATCTCAAATTCCTACTCTATATGTTATAGACATTTTTGTGCCTCGCATCATGGAGCATGGAATGTCAATAATTACAGGGATCCTCAGTCCCTAAACATGTTGTTCTTACCCCTAAAAGAACAAGGTCATCAAACAACAGCACTTCCAATCAGTTCTCCACCTGAAAGCACTTCAAAACAGGCTTATTTTGGATCATGTCAGCTGCTTAACTGAGCTTCTGCGCTGTAATGCAACTGTCCCACTCTGTACCTGCGCTGGAAGTCAAAAGTAATGAAGGCTACCTGCGCTGGGCGAGATTGGCCAAGTGGCACAGTCATCCTGCAAGGTGTCAACTGCCCAGGAAGCTTCCAAACTGACACTTGGTTCATGAGATTCGCCCTGTGATGAGTAAGAGGTACTTGATCACCATGTGTAAGCAAGGATCTCCAAGTGGACTCAAGAACTGAAGATTAACTGAAGAGGGAGAGGACACTAGTCAGCTCTATGCCAGCCTCAAGCTGACTCATCCTCTCTTCTTCTCTCCTATATATAGAGCTCTTCTATGAGGTCTAAGGGGGCTGGAATTTTGTGTAAGGCAAGGAGGTGCTGTTGGATTACAGTTAGAGCTATTGGGTGATTGTTTTACTAGAGGTGAAGAGGAGAGTTCTTGCTGCTGGGGAGGTGCTGCTGGATTGGAGCCATCATTGGTTGTAACCTTCTCAGAACCCTGTTACTTCTATCAATAAAGTTTTGCATGTTCTCCTATATACTTGTATTGCATTGATGTATTGTATTTACATGTATATTTGATTCACTCTAATCCATGCATCAGTTATGAGTACTTGTATCTTGTAGTTTCCTCTCTCGTTTTTTGCAGGGCTTGTGTATAGCTGGACCGGCAAAGAGAGCAAGGAGCTGGGAACAAGAGACAAAGAGAGAGGATCAAGATCGACTAAGCGAAGGATACCAGGTTGGTTGATCATTTCTTCCCCCTCTCTGTACTTTCATAAAGGAAAACATCAAAGCTTTACTTTCAGTTGTTGCTAAAGACTGTCACCTTTAGAGTAGGGATAGGGTCATCCGCATCGGATACTTTTCCCCACAACAAACTGGCGACTCCACTGGGGAACCTAGTATCTTGTTGGTGTTTGTAGTATTTTGCTATTCATTTCTTGAAGAAAAGAGTACCAAATCGAAAATCTTTTGACTATATCAAAAGCGAAGTAGAGGGACTGCTACTCTTGCTCATTTGCTGAGCAAATTCAAGATTTGAAGAGCCTATCTACAAAAGACTCTTTACTCTTTGTGATAGATCTTCATCCTCTTGATCATCCCTTAGCCTGTACTTGACCTATAGCTTTTTATTTCATCAAAAACAGTGCATTTTTGAGCTTTTTATGACCCGGAATTCTTTGTAGACGAAACTCTCGTGAGTCAGTGCAGGCTGTACACAGGCAGTCTGCATTACAGCGCAGGTGCTCCCTTCGGGAACTGCGCTGAGAGTGAAATTGGCAGACTAGAACCTGCGCTGGTCCAGTTAGCCCTTGTCTTGCTCAGTCTTCCTGATGTGTCTTGGCCCTGTTTGCACTTGTTTTTGGTTGATTGCTTGCTGGTTATTGTACTTGCTGTAAGCCACTTCTCCTTGACATTATTCCGCCTCAGTTGTGTGATGAAACTGTGAATGTTCTTTCAGTATTTCTTGTTGCAGTTACAGTTTCCCATTGTGAAAAGCGAACCAGTATAGCTGTGACCTCTTAGATCCTGAACTGTAAAAGTGTCTTTGTGATCTTATGAGCTAGTTTTATTACTGTTCATGGCTGTTTAAGTTTGTTTGTTTTTCACTTTATGGTTTGAATTCATATATTTTTAGTGTTGAAACAAGTACCTGTAAAGCGTCTTTTCATTTTAGAAAAACTGGTTTGTTTACGCTTCAAATTGAATTCGAAAATCATACAACAGTTTTCCTTTTGTCTACATCAACATTAAAGGAAAAGAAAAGAAATACATGCATCTTGCATTTGCATTTTGATAAGTTTGGGTGTCTGATCTAGGAGAAAGTGCATTAGTTTGTGCTTGGTGCTCTGTGTGGAAAGATATTGTTTTTTCTCTCCCCTCAGTAGTTAGGATTTTCAAAGCTAAAAAGATTGTGAAAGCTTGCTTATCATTTTAGCTGCATTTAGGAATTTGTACCAATACATCTCGTGGTGATCCTGAAAGACAAACTGATAAACAAGATCAACTTAAAATATATTGAATGAATCTAAAAACGCATTGTAACATAACGCTCACAATAGAGGTCTAGGTAGAGACGTGTTCCGGCGTCGTTAAACGTAGTGACTGTCGATCTCTACGAAGGTGGGTGATTCCTCCTGAGGGACGATAGCACTAATACGGACTTGTGCTCCCGCGTACCGTCGCGTATATTGGGAGACCCCTATAGGCTTTTATCCTTTATCCTTAGGAAGCCGTGTCGACCGCCCTACTGATCGCGATGCAGTGAACACAGCATTCACGAAGATCGACCACCCGTACCGTAAAACGTATTCTGTGGTTTCGCGAAAGGTTTGGCACACCCTCTGCCTAGATCTCCAGAGCAGTTTCTTTTGGCCTTTTTCAAACTCTATAACTGAAAAAGTCCAACCGAGCATTTGTCACTTCGGGCTCGTTAATACATCGAAGGCGACTAGAGTCATCTTTAGCTTTTTCTCGACTCTTAAAACATGAAAAAGCAAAGTTGTGTCTAAAAGCGTCTAATAAAATTCATTCAATACAGAAACATAATTCCCCTTTTTGTATTTTAGTTGATCAAGTAATCCGCAACCGTGGAGGAAAGTCAATTAAAACCCCGTCGTTCAGGGAGGCTTGCGAGTCAACCGCCTTTGTCTCCGGAACCGAGAGTAGTACGGACGAAGCGAACTCGCTTGACCAGGTCAAAATCTCCTTTTAAAGTTAGAACGGAAGTTCCAACAACATCTGAGATTCTGGTCACTCCCAATATTTCTGGAATCCCTGCCTCTATTGAAGAAGTTCAACAGCAACAGAAGGACAGTGGTACTGATCCTAGTCTGAAGACAAGTACTTGCATAACTGAACCAGTTCCATCTGAAACCGGTCCACAGAGTCTTGTTTTTCAAACGACTGTCGCTGTCGAAGCAACCCCTTCTTCGGCACCAGAAATCTTTTACGGACCTGACGGTCTGCCTCTTCCTCCTGGTCTGATTGCAATAGAGGAAATCGTAGAGGACCAGCAAGCAAATACTCCAATTCATTTTGGAGTAGGTACCCCTCTTTTTCCTTCTGCATCAGAAGTTTGTCTATCACCACCAGAAGTTCCTGAAGAATCGTTAGGAAGTTTATTGGATAGACTTAAAATGTCTGAACAACCGTCGACATCTAGAACTGTGCCAAACGACACAGCGACAGCAGAAGTTCCTGCTGCCAATCCAACGATGTTTGCCGGCATACCATCCGTCCCGACTAGCTCTCATCAGCTAGAAGGAGTCCACCCAGGGACTATTATGACAACTTGGTCTGTTCCAGTTTGTTCTTCCGGTATAATACCCGGTAATTCTTATGTTGAAACTAGACAAATTGATCCCTTTGGGAATCATTTTGGGCCATCCAGTCCTCAAAGGCCATCTATACCCTTGAGCTCCGGATTGTTACCGTATAGGGGGCAATATGCCTTTTCACTTCCCCTTTCGGGGGGATACCCATACGGCAGTTTTCAACCACATTCAGGTTTGACTGAAGTAACGACGAGTGGTTGGGTACCTATGTTACCCCAACAACCAAGAGTTGTATATTCCATGCAACAATGTGTACCTATGTCTAGTATCCCGACAACGCCAGCAATTGTAACCGTGTCGCAAGTTCAATCGATGCTTGTTGTATGTCAACCCCAAGTTGTAATGCAACAGCCTATTGACCCTGCAACACAACCACAATCACCAACTGCCGGGACGACACAGATACAAGCGGGAACCATAACCCCGCATCTTGGTCCGTCGGTTAGTGTTGCACAGCAAAACATGGCTTCACAACCATGGATGGTGCAATACCAACAACCTCAGTTTCAACAGGTGTACCAAGGATCTGAGCAACAGATCTTTGCGAATAGTGGGCAACCCTATATTCAGAACGGGTTAAACCAACCACTTTACAGTGGCCAAGCCCACCAGCCATATCAGTCATATCAACATCAGTTGCATTATGCTGGTGTGCAAAGACCTACTGCTCAGGCGATTCCATCGTATCCTGGGTACGCCTCACCAAACCTGAATCAGCAGTTGCCATTCGTGGCGACCTTAGAATTACCAGATTTACATCGATTAACGAACGATCCAATCGCCTATGCCCATTGGTGGCCAGCGATTCCTCACAAACTTCCTTCGGACATTCCTAAATTCAATGGAAATCCTGGCGAAGACCCGTCGAATCATGTGATGACTTTCCATCTGTGGTGTTCGTCGAATACCTTGAATGATGATTCGATTAGGCTTCGCCTTTTCCAGAGGACATTGACTGGTCCGGCGGCTAAATGGTATATTGAATTACCTAGAGCCTCTTTCGACAATTTTAGTTCCCTAGCCACGACCTTCTTAACACACTTTCAGTTACCTATAAGGTACGAAACTGGAACCGAGATCTTAACCAATTTCAAGCAGACAACGGCCACACATATATCAGATCATATACATGAGTGGCGTCGTCGTCGCAGAATGGTAAAGACTTATGTTCCAGATCAGCTTTTAGCTGAGTGGTTTATAAAGTCGCTTCTTCCTGCTATAACAGAAGATGTGGCCAAGGGAGGCGTCGTAACAGAGGAGCAAGTTATTGCTCGTGCGCAATATCTGGACTTAGTTTATACTCAGTCTGGCACACTCTATGACAAGATACCTGACGCCCCTAGACCGGAATTTTCAATTCCTCCCCCTCCTGGATCAAATAGTGACTCTCATGCCGGCGATGGTGTGATTGGCACTGCAAATGCAAAGTCAACACGGGATTCGTCTAAGAAAACCCGTAAGACTTCGAATCAAAATGCAAATGAAGAACTTCTTGCCTCGGAAGTAAGTGCCGTGTCGGACGACAAGGGCAAACAACTGAAGCAACCAGGAGACAAGAAGAAAAAGAAAGGGAGAAAAGGGAAACCCCCTTCGGGGTGTCATATATGCGATGAGGATCATTGGACAGCAGATTGTCCATGCAAAGCTGAGCTTAAAAGATTCTTTAAGAGTCCGAAAACCTCAGCTGTGTTGACTGATCCGTTTCCTAATCCTGGTCAAAATCTGGTTGCTAATCAAAATGCTTCCCGATCCCAAGTGCTTATGTTGTCTACCTCAAAGCATCAGAATAATGCTTTGACAAGGAATAAAGATTACGGGAATCCATGGCTGTCAAATAACAAGGCTAATGAACAACCTAGTAGTTCGACGATAGCTTTGACCAAAGTTGTGCCACCCATCATTCCTAAACCAATGATAAAGTTGCCAAAGGGAGTAGTACACAAATCGACATTTAATCCTCGTGCCAAAATAGCACAGAATTATAATATAATAGAGGACCTGGCCCAATCGCCGTCCGCTATGTCGACACTTGAGGTACCGCAAAATTGCCCCTCCCAAGAGCAAACTTTATTATCAGCAATAGGTGGGATTAGCCCAATGGATTCCAATCTTGTGGCCTTTGATCATAAAGGATATGACCCTAACTTACCAGCTCAACTAGCTTTCCTTATTCAAGTGAAAGCCCTCGACAAAACTGTTCATCGAACAATTATTGATGAGGGGGCATCTACATGTCTTATGTCGATGAGTTGCTGGAAAAATTTAGGCTCACCACCCTTGTCGAAATCGTCGACGATGTTAAAAGCATTTGATGGACGATCATACACTCCATACGGGATTTTAAGTAACTTGCAAGTTGAACTAGGGGGCAAAACAGTAGGAATTGATGTTGAAGTAATTGATGGAAACCTCGATTACAACATCCTACTAGGAAGGCCCTGGATATATGCCATGGCCGCAGTTGTGTCGACCTACTTCAGGAAGATTGCATTTCCCTTTCAAGGAGGAATTACAGTCATCGACCAACAAACTTTCCTCCCCGACAGTTCACAAGTTACGGGAAGCATTCCAATGATCCATGGAAGCAGTCATTCGCTTCAAAATATCGGAGTAGGTCTCCTAAAAGACCCTGCCTTAATGGGTACTTTTTCCCTACCGCCTGCAAATGATCTAGCGGAAGTGGCCACAATGGAAACCTACAATATGAAATCTTCTATATCTAATGGATTCGGAAGATTCCTAAACATTTTGTCAGCATGGATCATCGCCCTAATGGAAATACTGTAAATACAGTGGGCTCCGAGGACAGTTCTTATCTCATGTCAACCTCGTTAAAAAATGAAACAAGGAGTCGAGGATAGTTCCTATCTCATGTCAACCTCGTTAAAAAATGAAACAAATCCCCTTTCCAAATCTCAAAGGTAAACCTTCATTCCAACCACCGAGTTGAATGCAATGAAGCTTGGGGGGCATGCACCTCGATTTTCATTATTATGCTGGGGGCATGCAAACTTATCATCGAGCAGTTTTAGCAATGTTCATGCTCGTTAAAAAATAAACGCGAGATCCGAGCAGTTTTAGCACATAGTTCATGCTCGTTAAAAAATAAACATAAGTTGTGAGCAATCTTCCCCTAGAGTTCAAGCTCACCCAGAAAAAATGAACCGGTAAATAACCTTGGTGAATGTAACCTTTGACAGCCATATTAAAGCCCTTGGTCGTGTTCTTGCAGTCTCACCTCCATCCGTTCATTTGGCCAAACGTTCATCTCCATATGTTTGTTTACCCATTTTGAGGAACAGCTGCGAAGAGTGATTTCACTTAGCCATCCTTGTGACACTGCCGTGATTGGAATATTCCAACTTGTACCTGGAATCTGCTGCTATCCCTGTTTATCACTCGTTCCTCAAAAGACGAGTCTTCTTTGAGCTCTTTTCACTGACTCGTAAAATATGAAAAGTTTGCCGAGTTTTGGCCTTCCAGCTCGTTAAAGCGACCGGAAGAGCTATCCCTCCTCTAGATTTTAATCTTTTTGGACCTGAGGGATTATTGCACAAAAAGATCGAGCGCTTGTTTTGTTCGGCTCGTTAAAGCAATCGAAAATTCATCCCTTCTGTATTGTTTTATACTTTTTCGGACTTAAGGGATTAGATGACGAAAAAGGAATTATGGAGTTAACTTTCTGTACCTTTTCAGACTCTCTAAAAATGAAAAGGACCGAGTTTTCCTTGTCGTTAGACTCGTTAAAATGATTAAATAGCGACAAACTTGTCTTTAGACGAGAACGAGTTTCCCTATCGCTAAGCTCGTTAAATCATAGCGATGGGCTTGCCCGAAGGGCAGGTTATAGAACAAGCATATGTTATCCTCCTCAAGCTTGACAAAAATAAAGAGGTACTGGTCAGAAATGACTGGGGAAAAATTGGGAGAACATTCAAAGTTTAATGGTAGCAAGTCACTCTTGAACATGACACTTTTCCTCCGTATCACATCGGGTTGGGTTGTTTCATTCACCGGTCTTATCACCATGGTCCTCGCCAAACCATCCACATTTTGGGGTAATGCTACCGATCCATCGCATCAGTGTCGTTATATGTTCAAGAGGGGTCATTCTGAAAGTGTCAACCGTGTCCCATCCACTGCCATACATTATCCTTCATCCATTCATGATCGCCACCCTGAATCATATGTCACAATTTGTTTTCACCTCCACTAAAGTCATTAGCTCCGTTCCGTGTCATTGATGTGGGATTCATTAAGGCCCTCCTTTGACGGATCGCTTCTTGTCGACTTCAACTCATTATCCAAGAAGTTGATCTAGGAACACCCCCATCAGTACTTTGAAGCTTGCATGCCTCAATGGCAAGTTTCTCACTTCCGGCGACAGGTATACATCAATGACCTTCGACCAGAAGATTTTGCGTGGCGTTCGACGCCAAGTCCTTTATTCACGCCACGTGAATTGTACTGCAGTACCTTGAGGGTCATCGTCATTATTGGTGATTCCTCTCGCGCTTGTTAACGGTTTACATTATTGACCGGTAATCAAGCGATGTCTTTCCATGTTCGACTTCAGCGCAATTCTCACATGGATCGACTTGTACTTAGAGTGAAGATCGAACGAGTTTGAAGACCCCGGATCTAGTTTCATCCATCCGGGCTGCGATATATATTCAGGAAATATAAAAGCATTTGCCATGTACATCATTGCAGCAGATGATCATCCTACTCAAAGGATGATAATTTCAGCAGAAAATTATCAGTCTATCTTCAGACGATCGTCTGTCATATGTACCAAAATGTATTTATAAAAAGCAGAGCATGGGAATGCCCGCCTCAGCTAGATCATGAGAATAATGATGAATGAAAAATAATGTATTGTATTGTATTGTATTACAGGGCACTCTCCTCAGCACTGGAACGAACTTCGGATCCTCTAGATAAAGCATTTCACCCGATAAACGGCCTCATACTTTAGGGGGCAACTGTTATAGACATTTTTGTGCCTCGCATCATGGAGCATGGAATGTCAATAATTACAGGGATCCTCAGTCCCTAAACATGTTGTTCTTACCCCTAAAAGAACAAGGTCATCAAACAACAGCACTTCCAATCAGTTCTCCACCTGAAAGCACTTCAAAACAGGCTTATTTTGGATCATGTCAGCTGCTTAACTGAGCTTCTGCGCTGTAATGCAACTGTCCCACTCTGTACCTGCGCTGGAAGTCAAAAGTAATGAAGGCTACCTGCGCTGGGCGAGATTGGCCAAGTGGCACAGTCATCCTGCAAGGTGTCAACTGCCCAGGAAGCTTCCAAACTGACACTTGGTTCATGAGATTCGCCCTGTGATGAGTAAGAGGTACTTGATCACCATGTGTAAGCAAGTATCTCCAAGTGGACTCAAGAACTGAAGATTAACTGAAGAGGGAGAGGACACTAGTCAGCTCTATGCCAGCCTCAAGCTGACTCATCCTCTCTTCTTCTCTCCTATATATAGAGCTCTTCTATGAGGTCTAAGGGGGCTGGAATTTTGTGTAAAGCAAGGAGGTGCTGTTGGATTACAGTTAGAGCTATTGGGTGATTGTTTTACTAGAGGTGAAGAGGAGAGTTCTTGCTGCTGGGGAGGTGCTGCTGGATTGGAGCCATCATTGGTTGTAACCTTCTCAGAACCCTGTTACTTCTATCAATAAAGTTTTGCATGTTCTCCTATATACTTGTATTGCATTGATGTATTGTATTTACATGTATATTTGATTCACTCTAATCCATGCATCAGTTATGAGTACTTGTATCTTGTAGTTTCCTCTCTCGTTTTGTGCAGGGCTTGTGTATAGCTGGACCGGCAAAGAGAGCAAGGAGCTGGGAACAAGAGACAAAGAGAGAGGATCAAGATCGACTAAGCGAAGGATACCAGGTTGGTTGATCATTTCTTCCCCCTCTCTGTACTTTCATAAAGGAAAACATCAAAGCTTTACTTTCAGTTGTTGCTAAAGACTGTCACCTTTAGAGTAGGGATAGGGTCATCCGCATCGGATACTTTTCCCCACAACACTATAGGTCTTATCTCTTATCCTTATAGCTTATCCTCCTTCATATGTGGATCTAAAGCCTAGATTGGTAAATCCTAAACTACCACTTTTACCCTATAAATTCGCTACCTACCATAGAGTCTGGGTTGGCATTTGGAGATTACTAGTGCCCTCAAGCTACTACTTTGAGCTTAAGGAATCAACATCCATTGATCCATTAGGGTTGAGGTTGAAGGTTTTCTTTGTGGCAAGAAAGGATAAGATAATTGGGGAGACATCTACAAACTCAAGTATTTATAAATTGTTGTTAATGTCTCCTTTGATGCTTATGTATTTCAATTTGTTTTGACACATTGATTAGAGACATTAGTTTATGCTATGTGGATATTATAGTTCTCTTGCTAGTTTTAGTCATTTTGCAGGTTCCATTTATAGCACTTGGAGCTAGAGTTGGAGCTTATAAGCA
The DNA here is from genome assembly GCA_031772625.1 of Pinus tabuliformis. NCBI lineage: Eukaryota > Viridiplantae > Streptophyta > Pinopsida > Pinales > Pinaceae > Pinus > Pinus tabuliformis. Next base: position 1,482,792,150 of record CM062816.1, on the reverse strand, counting down.
AGGAGAAAAGGAGATCTTACTAAATATGCCACATAGGTCTCTCTTCCATATTCAATATTTATAAGGAAAACACACACACACACACACACACACACACATATTACCCTTGTTGTTTCTAGATCAAGCCATGATATCTAGGGAGTTCCCTTTTGTCCACATAAATAATTTTCCACATAAAAAAGGGGAAGATCGTGGCCACATACATGGCACCTAGGAAGGGTTCCTCCATGTAGCAGAAGCGGGTTGATAAGGTTGTGGAAGAATACAAGGAAATATCCTCCTCACCCATAGGGGTACCCTTGCACTATCAGGTCAAGCATTCGATTGATCTAACTCTTGAAGCACCCCTACCCAATGGGTTAATACACCGCTGCTCCATTCTGGAAAATGAAGAGATCAAGAGGTAGATCCAGGAGTTGCTACAAAAAGGGCACATTTGACCAAGTTCCTCACCTTGTGGGAGCCCGATTATACTTGTATAGAATAATGATGGGACATGGAGGCTCTACATTGATTTTCAGATACTAAAAAAAGGACTGTCAGGAACAGGTATCCAATCCCACGGATTGATGACCTTTTGGACCAACTCAAAGGGGCCAAGTATTTCAACAAGATCGATATGAAGTATGTCTATCACTAGGTTCCAATAGAGGCCATAGATGTATGGAATACCACCTTCAAATGCAAGGAATGCCTTTTTGAATGGTTGGTCATGCCCTTTGTTGGGCCACTAATTTGTCACTATTAATATCACTCTTTAACGTCTATTTCATCCATTTCTACCATTCTTTATCACATCATTTATCATAAATTATCATATAATTCCATTTTATAATTATTTATGCTCTCATGGATAAATATTATTTCTTTTCCTTTATTTTTAACAAATTGATGATTATGATGCATGATTTTACCAATGATGGTTTATTAATGAATTTGTTATAACATCACTCACTATTTTAGCCTCCAAGATCTTTTCTAGATTGAAAATTTGATCTTTGGCTCATAATTAATATTCCAACTCAGAAATTCGCTGGAATAAGAAGTGACAGTTTTGCATTGGATGTTTCGGACAAATGAAGGAGAATTTGGAAAATCCGAAACATGGGTTTTGTCCAGAACGGACCGAATTAGTTTTTTAATGAGAAGTTTTCCAAAATTTGGTCTGTATTAAGAGAAACAGAAGGTTCTTTGAAGACGATTTTCTCATATTTGTTGTTGCAGCCATTTTCCAAATTCTTCCAATTGCAATACCAAATTCGACTTGTTCCTGCTGAATGTTGATGGAAATATCTTTCAGATATGATCTCGTTGATCAATTTGTTTTGTACAATCCAAATTTGTAATGTAAATCATTTTGTAATCAGCTTTGTTGTAACTTCTCTTTGCTCTCTGTGTATTTAAATAAAAACAGAGATCAAAGAGGAAGGTGAATAATGGGGGAGAATTGAGGGAGAATTAGGGGGATAATGGGGAGATAATTAGGAGATAGGAGATGGAAAATTGTTAGATAGGATGTAGGAGAAGAGATAAGAGATGGGAGATGAACAATTGTTGAATTTGAGGCAAAGCTAAGAGCTTCATTCTGCTGTAATTATATCTCTCATATGTTTTAATGAAGGAAGTTATCCACTAAGTTCTACATCTTTTATTTGTAATCTGATCTAAGTTATTTCTCAAAGGTAGAACTGAGTCTTGGGCAACTAGGCTCACTACCTTGGACGAGGTGCTGCCTTGAACATGTAAATTAGTGTAGTTATGTGTTTGTTTATTTGAATTTAAATTGTCATTCCTTGAAGTAGATTTCCTTTCTTTTAACTAATTTGTTGTTTTGCTGCATTTTCTAGATTTGTTATTTCATAAAATTTCTAGATTTCATTTAATTTACTACTCTGGATTAGAATTTGAATTATGTTGAGTGTAATAGATTAAATTTCCAATTCAGCAAGGTGTGATTTAATTTAGCAATGATTCAAGTTGTGTGATTAGCATAATTGTTTTTCCTATCATTTACTTTCTTCTTTTTAATTTTAGTTTTATTATTCAAGTCTTACATTTTGTTTCTTGTTGAATGAGCTTGATAGTATAGAACACAATCATATAGAACCAGTGTTAGCTGTTGGTATTGTTATGCATATATTTTATGATTTCCTTGAAATAAAAAGACGCTCCTTGGGTTGATAATTAATGTTTAGGTGATTAGTTGTTTTATTTATTTATTTATGAAGCAAATAATTTTACCCAACACCCTTCGTGTTGCCAAATTCCCCTCCTACTTTTGTGAGGCTAATGGAAGATATCTTGTGACCCTTCACCAAATCATTCATGGTTTTTTATATGGACAACATCCTCATCTTCAATAAGAGTTGGGAAGAGTACTTAGAACACATTCGGCAGGTTCTTCAAACCCTACAATAGCATAAACTATGTTCCAACTTGGAGAAATGCACCTTTGGCATGAGCCAGGTCCAATTCTAGGTTACATCATAAAAGAGCAAGGTATACATGTGGATTTAGCTAAGACCCAAGTCATTCAAGATTTTTTAGCCTCAACTACTCTAACAGAGCTTCGAAACTTTTTGGGCCTTGCAACTTTTTATCAGAGTTTTGTGTTAGGATTCTCCCATATCACTTGGCCCTTGAGTCAAATTATGAAGGGCAGCGAAAAAGAAAAGTTTTCCTAGTTTGAGTCCTAACATAAGGCATTCGTTAAGATGAATCACTACCTATACTCTGCACTTGTACTCACATTACCAAACCTGCATCATCCATTTGAAATTGAGACAGACACCTTCGATACAATCCTCACCCAACATGGGCATGTAGTGGTCTATCATAGCGAGACACTTTCTGATACAATTCAGAAGTACCCCATGTGGAGTAGGAAGATTCTCTTTGCGAACAGAGACAATCCCTCTATCCTAGGGGATAGGGTCTAGCCACAAACAAGACAATCTAATATAAGTTCCCTTACATTGAGAATGGATAAGATCCTACCTCTTGTATCGCTATTCCTTGTTTGATGAAGTCCTTGTGCCTTTGCTCCAACGATCAACTCCTTAGTGTCAATCAAGCACTTGAAAAAATGAGACAAGAAACCAAAGCACACATGAAAACATACAAAATATTCAACCTACTTAAGAGGCTAAGGATTCTTAAGCTACCAAATAGCATATTCAATTGATATAGGAAACAAAATATCAGTTGTATTATTATGACAAAAAGGAAAGTACAACCTCTACCTTAGCATTGCAGCTTTCCCTCGACGTGTCCGGGTTCCAGCACCACTGTTAACATCTCATGATTTACCCTCAAAACAATGGAAGTTCAAGGCTTATTCCTCTTTTCTCCAAACCAAACAAAACTACAAGCTTATTCTCCCTTTACAAACACAAACTAGAAGGCTAAGGCTCTCAAGATGGCTATCAAGATTTGCAGATTATTCCAACCCTTTCATTAGCTAGCTGAGGTTGGAAAAGGAGGAGTCTATATAGCTTGAGAGAGGGGTAATGGATCCTCTTATGATGGTAGAGGCCTTATCCCTTTTGGTTTGTTCCATTTTAATAGGGTAAAGAAGCCCAAACAGTCTCTCTCGGCTCTATCTTACTTAACCATTTACTAGACTTCCATTCACGAAGCTTCTAGACCTGGAAGCTTTGACTCCATTTTTTAAAACTTTCCAAAAGAGGGTCAGCATGGGTTATGAATGGATTATCAATGTTGTTCAGTGCTAGGCCTAGTGTTAGACTCTGCAAATCAGCGCAGGGAAGAAACTAAGTGATAGCGTCGGTCTTGAAAACTAAGTTTGAAGGAATATTCTTGGGAAATGATGCAAGAGGGAAATGTTCTCCAAATGAAGAGGGATGTAAGGACATGTTCTTCATGATAGGGAAACACATGAGGGTCACTATAGAGGTCCTCCAGAATCGAGGAATGGGGAGTACAGGAACAGTGACAAAATGTTGTGTAAAAAATTCCCCCTAAAGCATGAAGGTCGAACAAGAGTGAGGGGTAAAATGCTTTACGAGTAGATGCATGGAACCAGAACCTGTAATGGGAAAACCTGCAAGCAAGCATAGATACATATACATCATTGAAATATTTGATACATGAATCGTGGTATGGATGCAGCCATCCAGAAGAAGATCATGTAAATGGACCCTAGGTATGGGTGCAACCATCCAACAAGAAGGATCATATCTAACCCTAGGTATCATCGCAGCCATCCAATAATGAGAAGGATCACATATAACAAACTCATGGCATGGTCGCAGCCATCCATCTGAAATAGACATGTATGTAAGCATGATCATGTCACATCACCCTGCAACATGGACTTTTGTAATCTGAGCCCAGGGTCTTGCGCTCAAACATGACTCGATCAAAGTACAAATTATAGCATTTGAATAGATGTGTTGACGTCGAACATGCTAGAAAATTGCTTTATTACCAGTCAATGATGTGAACTGTTAACAAGTGTGAGAGAAACCACCAATAATGACAATGGCTCTCAAGGTACTAGCAGCACAATTCACGGAGTGTGAATAAGGAACTAAAGTTGAACACCCGTGAAGTCACTCGATTGAAATCCAATGATGAGAACTTGTCATCAAGTGTGAAGAACTTGCCATTAGGGCATGCAAGCTCTAAGGTACTGGAAGGGAGTCTCTCGGCCAACTTCCTGGATAATGAGCTGAAGTCAACAGGAAGTGACCTTGTCGAAGGAGGGCCATGATGTATCCCACATCATCGACACGAGACAAGGGATGCAATGGTTATGGATGATGCAGAGAATCAGGGATGAGTGTAAACTACAAAAGGATTAACTCTTGAACATATCGGCGACACTACTCTAGAGTTTGGCAACTTTTGGATCCATAGGATTGGAGGTCATGATGATGTGGCAAAGATCAGATGGAAAGGAAAAAAGTGAGTCCATAACCAAGGAAATTCAATGATGAAGTGAGAATATCCCAACCTGACATGAAGCAGAAGAGTGTCATGTTTAAGAGTAATAAGCTGCTGACACAACTAGTAAAAATTTTCCATTTTTCCCCACCATTTCTGGCAGGTACCCCAATTATTTTTTATCACAAGCTTGAAGGGGATAGCATATGCTTGTAATATAAGTCCATCCTTCGGATAGATCTAACCTAGTAAGATTAACGAGCCCTACGAAGGAGAAGCTCGATGTCCGTCATGGGGACGAATCTGATTTCATTAAAGTTTAACGAGTTCGACAAAGGGAAAAATCGGTACCTTTTTCATATTTAGAGATTTTGAAAAAGACACAGAAAATATAACTCGAAAAGGTCCCTTTTCGTAAAGTTGTCTCGCGAGCCCGAAAAGGTAGAAAACAATACTCAAAAGAACCTCTTGACCATGTCAGCCAAGGAGTACCTTTTTCGTAAATAGTTTATCCCAACCCGAAAAAGAGGTAAACGTATACTGGGTAAACGATGTTTTGAAACCATTTACGAGATCAAAACGACAAGAACTTGGCAATCTTTTCATGTTTTGAGAGTCGGAAAAGGGCTTAAAGACTCCCCAATTTTATTTTCTTTAACGAGTCAAAAAGGAAAAAATACTCAGCAATCTTTTCATTTTATTTTTTACAAGTCGGGAAAAGAGCTTAAATACGACTCTAGTTTCACATCACCACCAGTAAACCATCACCTATTGCTGCACAAGAATCAAATGCATTATCCATTTCTAATGAAAAATGGCGAAAAATACTTTTTATAACCTTAAAACAGAGTGAAAAGCTTATAAAAAGGAAAAAAAGTAAAACATTTTTACCATTTACCTCATTTGGAGAAATTTTTACCCACTTGTGCCCTAAATCTTCAGGAGCGGATTTCTACAGATCCAGGAACCTGATCGTCGAACCATCTATTGCAGGAAGAGCTGAGGCCCTAATCTTCGCATTGATACCTATTTTTTTATGCATTTAACCATCGTTTTGGGGATTTTCAGGGAGTTTTAGCAACAACAAAAAATTTGCCCTCGGTCAGCACGGGACCGCGTCGATCAGGGGCTTCTAGGACGGGGACTGACGCTGTCAACGCACCTATTTTCAAAATAGTCGCGTTGGCGCAGAGAATGGGTTTTTTTCAAATTTTTCCAAATTTTAATGCTTTAAATCCAAAATTTCCCTTTCAAAGATTGATGCTAAATGAAATGTGGGATGTTTGCAGGAAAATCAAAGTGAAAAGATGGTGATTGAGTGGAAAGAACAAGGGCATGATAGAATAGATCAAATGGCCTTGGAAGATCCAAACTGTCTGGATGCATTGAGGAATTGTGGGATCCTCAAATTCTTTCTGACACTGGGCCTATGGGCTCAACCTGAGTTACTACAATACCTGATCAGTCTATGGGACGTTGGATGGGAGGTATTTGTGATCCATGAACAAGAGTTGGAGTTGGAGACTTCAGACATTTACTTCATTACCGGGTTGTCCTGCAGAGGGGAACCAGTCCAATTATATGGAGGTAGGCCTATTGGGGCGAGTGTAAACATGTTGCTTGCCCAACATTGCCCAGGAGCCCTAAAGTCTACAAGTGGCAAGATTGACATCATGACCATAAATGATCTTGTATTGAAGGTAATACTCTTAACCATCAACCGAGTGGCTAGGGCTCAAGCACTACATGAGTCCAACAAATATCGGTTCCAGTATGTTGTGGATTGCATGGAACCCATGGTTTTCAACTAGGCAGAAGCCATGAAGGTAAACATGAAAAGGAAACTATCAAAGTACAAAGTAGGAAACTTAAGGAAATTTTGATATGGTTCCATTCTAGTGACCTTCTTCTTGGAACGGATCCCACTGTTCCATTACCAGATGGCGGAGGTGAATCCTCTAGTACCACGAGATCCACGGATGGTCTGATGGAGCGAGCTGATGCCTAGATCTGGAGGGGGCCAACAGATGTCCTACAAGCCTACCTTCTTTGTATGGCTTAGACATCAGTTGATCATGGTAGAGGATTGGCCATACGAAAGGACCGAATTCCGTGGTGATCCTGACATACCACTCCAAAGGGAGAAGACTTTGATGATGGAGGTGAGCAAAATAAAAAAAATTTGGTTTTTTATTGTTTTTTGCATATATGTATTCGTGACGCTTTAACTTTGTAACTGTAGATGTTGCACCAGAGAGGCTAGCAGGGATGTCCCCTATAGCTAGATGTGTGGATCGATAGTTCGAGGTTGCTCCTTACTAGGAAGGAGTGGACAACAAAGAGGAGATTGCCCGAAATCTGGAAGGCCTAACTGTTAGAAAATTATATATTACGGAGCAATGGAACACATAAAATATTGCAGAAATATAAACACAGAAAACGCACAAAACAAGAGAGACACAGATATACGTGGTTCACCCAGTTTGGGCTACGTCCACCCCGAACAGCCAGTCCTTCCTTTCTATTATCCAGCAAAATGAAGAGACACAACCTACAGCAAATCCGCTATAATATCCTCTGTTTTCTCTCACAGTCTCACCTCTCTGTTTCTCGCTCACACAGAATACACATCTATCACACAGCCTCAAATACAATACCCTCATACAAAGAGAGGGGGTTGCCTTCTAGGGCAAAAAACCCTAAACAAACATAAGTTCTACCGTCAGATCATCCGCCTAATGAACGGCCCAGATTGAGGGTATTGTACACCCCCCCGCGTGGAGGGGTGTACAAAAAATCATGGGGTATACATCCGGCTGGAAAAACAAAGACCTCTGAATAATCATGCTCCACACACAACACTAACTAGAGGAATCCCAGAGTATGCATGGATTGGAGCAGGTGGGGCGTGCATTTTCCACTGATAAATCTGGCACTGGTGGCATTTGCAGACAACAAGAATACAATCTTTAAATATGGAGGGCTAGAAGTAACCAGTGCGGAGGATCTTTTGAGTAGTGGCATAGCCAGACAGATGACTACCACATGCGCTAGAATGGAAGTCATTTAAGACTCTTTGAACCTCATCGAGAGTTAAACATTGGCAATGAATCGAATCAACACCGACGCGGTATAAAGTATCCCCAATGATGTGGTAAGGTCGGGATTGATGCTGAATGCGTCAGCGATCATCCTTGGACAACACAGATAGGAAGGTAGAAGTTTGGAGATACATGATGATATCACTGTACCAAGTATCGAGAGTGCTAATCAGAAAGAGAGTCTCATTGGGTAACTGATCATTAGCACCAGTAAGGAGAAGTAGAGGGAAAAGAGAAAATCAACTCAACAAATACAAGTGATTTCTTTGATTTGGAAGTAGTGAATGCTCGATCAAATTCCTGGAGGATGGAAATCCACTTGGAATATTTGCCCCCAAGAAACTGACGAGTCAGAATAAAACTCATGGGGTTGCAATCAGAAATAACAGTTGTAGTGCATAGGAGAATATAATGCCAAAAGCGTTGAATAGCTTGAACAAAAACCAAAGCCAATTTCTCGACATGAGCATAATGGGTCTCAACATTGAGAAGATTGCGACTAAGGTAATAAAAGACATGTTCATGACCTTTGTCGTAGTCTTTCACCAGGACCATAAAAATAGTGCTAGAAGTTGTAGCTAGATAGAGGAAATAATCACGATGATAGTTCGGAGGGTGCAATAAAGGAGCATTAATGAGGAAAAATTTCAAGTCATAAAAAGACTTTTGGGCAGTCTCATCCCAACGAAATAGAGTTCCTTGCTTAAGCAATCGAGTGAACCCTGAAGCTAGCTCAACATAGTTAGGCATAAAGCGACAAAAGAAATTCGCTTTCACTTGCAGACTCTGTAATTGATGCAACGAAGAGGGAGGGGATAGATTAACATTAACCTCAATTTTGAGAGGATCAAGACGAATACCATCCTTCGAAACAATAAAACCGAGAAGTCGTCTGGACTCAACACAGAAGACACACTTATGAAAATTAAGCTGAATGTTATAGTGTCGACAGTGAAGAAATATTTGTCGAAGGTGATCGGGATGGTCACAACACTTACGTGAATGAGCAAGAAGATCATACAAATAAGGTTGAATGATGTTTTTAATGTCATGAAAAGCATAAGACATCGCTCGTTGGAAAGTGGCCCCAACATTCTTAAGGCCAAAAGGGAGCTTTTTATATGAAAAAGTTCTGCATGGATAGATAAAGGCGATCTTGTTTTGATCAGTGGGTGCATTGTTTATCTGGTTATAACTAGAAAAATTGTCCATAAAGGAGAAAATATCACTCTCAGCACATTCATCCATAATCTGGTCTATAAAATGAGTGGGATAATTATCCTTCGGACATGCACGATTAATGTCACGGTAATCAACACAGACTCAAATGGTGCCTTGTTTCTTAGTCACCGATACGATATTGGACACCCAATCTGTTAGAGGAATAGGATAAATGAATCCAGCTTTAAGAAGTTTTTCAACTTCCCCCTTAATTGCGGCAACTTTTCTAGGGTGCACAGGACAAAGCCATTGGCGAATGGGCTTCACGTTAGGATAAGTCGGAATTTCGTGCACGACTATACTTGGGTCAATGACAGGCATTTCTTCATACGACCATGCAAAAACATCTTGAAACTCTTGAAAAAGATGAGTATAAATATTTATCTCATCAGGAGAACAAGTTACCCCAATATGAACATTTTCAACGATACCAAGCTTAACAGAAATGTCAATAGGCATCGTTTGGGTAATATTACCCATGTTCCCTTCCGACCAAACTTCATGGGTCATGATAGGCATCTGAAGTGGTTGGGTCAGGAAACGAGAAGAGAACTTCTCAAGACAGGTAGACATGGCTCCCTGGCCAGGTAAGAATGAGGAACGATGATGAGTATCATTCCAAGGTGCTTCCTCAAGAGACATAATTTCCATGATACTTTCATCAGTGGGAAAAGTCTCGATTAGGGGATCAGAAGAATCTGAAGAACTAATACAAGGAGATTGAGAATACGCGTCAAGAGACGTACCCAAAGCAGTGTGATCAGTAGATACCGAGGCCGAAGCTAAAACAATCTCCACATAATTAATCTTGGCAGGGCTTAACGGCATGACATCACCCCATGAATCAACTTGATCAGGAGGAGGAATGACCCAAGGATCAGAATTAACCGAGATCATGTTGACTGAGGCAACATGCGGAGGTGGGAGAGGAAAAATACCCATCAAGGCAGGATCTTTGAAAAGTACAACCCCCACACTCTCATATGGAGCACCAGTATGCTTCATGTAAGGAACATTGCCATCCGAGGAAGAAGAAGCAAAGAAAGACAATTGGTCGACCGTGACTATTTTCCCTTGATGAGGAAAATGGAGCACGCTGAATAGAGAGGAGGATATAGCATGCATAGCATGGGTCCAACTTTATCTGAGTAGAAGATTATATTTAATATTTGCATCAACAATTTCTACTTCCACATTAACTGTCTTACCTTCCAAGGTAATGGAAAGATTAGGAAGGACACCGAATGGTCGAGAATCACGTCCATCAAAGGCTTCCAACGTGTTAGGTGATTGGTTCAAAATAGGAGAACCGATTGCCTTCCAACAAGACATGGACATGATGCAGGTAGAAGCACCTTCATCAATGATGGTCCTATGAATTGTCTTTTCATTAATGATGACTTGAATGATAAAGGAAATTTGATTTGGTAAGCATGGAATGTGGTTTTCCAGATCAAAGAAAATGAGATTGGAATTAGATGGATCAACACCTCCAATCACTGACAGTAATAGTTTCCACTGAGAGGGACAACTTTGAAGGACCTTGAGAGTAGACATAGTTGATGGTGCTTAAGCCAAATCCTCAACAATATTGTAGAGCTAAGCGGCTCAAGCGTTTGGATTATACGAGGACTTTCGCAGCACACGCCGAGAGGATGATCAGATAGCAGAATCAGGATTAGGCCGTTCGATATGGAGAGGACCTTAGGTCAACGGGATAGAGGAGGAAGGGGTACTTTCTTTATCTTTCCTTGTTGTCAGGGTTTGATAATCTTTATATCTAGTAGCCACATTTATAGGCGTGTTCCTCATAAACACTTGGGAACCTGAGGGAGCATAAGATTGAGGTTGGTCTACCATTTGGGTCTACTGGGATGGAAAGGGTTCTTTTAAGACAGTCGGGGTCCCTTTAAGCAAGTGACTAAATTCAAATCGTTGGGGACAATCCTTAGTGTAATGATCCTCCTCATAGATGAGGTAAGGTTACATCAGCTTTTTTTTAGAAGCATCGCTAGTAGACAACTTAGAGGGCCCTGTTTCAAGGCATTGACTTTGGCCTTGCCTTTTCCCTTCTTTTTACCCTTAGAGGTTTTGTCCATTGCAGTAGACTGGACGGCGTGAACCATAGAGGTTTTACCAGGACCAGGTGAATTTCGAGAGGGATCATTGGAACCTGTGTTCTAGACAGATTTCTACTTAGAAGAAGATTTCATGGGAGTCTGAGACACATAACCAATCACTCCATCAACAGGTGGTGTAGTCGGAGACTTCGATGCTGTCAAATCAGATGATGGTCGTGGTGCCAGATTGTGAGTAGACTAGGTCCAAATATTGGGCACGAGCAATGGCTTGCTCCTCAGTAACACAACCACCCATAGCTATGTCCCTAGAAATTGGGCAGACAAATGATTTGGTGAAACATTCGGTCAGCAATTGATCAACAATTTCAAACTTAATCAAGCAACGTCGACATCTCCATTCGTGGATGTGATCGGATATATGGGTCGTGGTGTCTTACTTAAGGGACGTAAGTAGATAGGTTCCAGTTTCATAACGAACTGGAAACTAGAAATGAGTGAGGAAAGCCATAGCGAGAGAGTTGAAGTCACTATAGGTACCTCGAGGCAATTCAATGTTGTAGAAATTCCCACTATAGATCAACAGATTATGCAATATACTAAAGCAAAATACAAGATCTACTTCTACAACAAACTTGTGGAATCTTAATTGAATATGAGCAAGATAAAATAGAACACATATAACAGATGAAGAGAAATCAATCACACATGAACACAGAAGAATAACCCGAGGAAAGCTTCAACCTAAAACCCCAATCTCTATATTATCATACAAGTGGAAATATGCTCAGATTACAAAAAGAATCAGCTCACAAGCTATCCTGCTCTCTGCAATAAAAAACAATACATCTCACAGACTAAATAGACACAAGATATGACTTCCCTCAGCCCTCCAAGCCTCCTATTTCCTTGCGTAGTTTTTCTTGGGGTCCAATGATTCCACCTGTGTGATTGGCCTCATCACACACTCACTAAACTGAAGAAGTAACTGCGCAATCTCCAAGGAATGAATTCCTTATGCATGCAAGAGATATCATCCATGGAATATTCCTGCAACTGATAGTACACTGTCCCATCATCTGATCTCAACTGGGTCTCTGTCTAAACTGACATGCATGAGGTATTTATGAGAGAATATACAGTTATCTGAAGTGCAGCAGTTACATGCATGCATGCATTAAGTAACTGAACTCACAATTAGTTCAACAAACTATTTGAACTAATCTAACTGGACTTAACTCAGTTAACTGAGCTAACTAATTACAACTCAAATTACAACTCATCCTTATCTCTTTAACTAAGGGATAAATTCCTCAATTAATGGGATAACTGTTGGATGTTCCAACATAGAATTCATGTTTGATTTTCTACAACTAATTAACTCAAGATGAATTAATTAATTATTTTACAAACAGTTGCAAAGATCAAATTCAAACTTTACTTCTCTATTTTAGTTCAAGGACTAACTAAAATAGGAAGGTATCCCGAAATGCTATTTATGGCAGTGTTATTTTTAGCACTTCTATATTTAGCATTTCTTGTTGCTATTTTCAACAAATGTATCATTTTTCTGCAGCCCCTATGAGAGTTCTTTGAAAAAGTCATAGGAAGATAGAATCATCAATGTACGAATTGGAGGAGCACCATAGGTGATATGTCTTCACGTGGGCTTGTGGATTCTCCTTCGCTTTTCCATCAAATTTGGGGAAATCACTCGAAACTTTCGTCGGAACTAGAGGCCAATAAGGCAAATGAAGGATAGGATCATTAGTGAGCCTTAACACATCTAGGAGTTCCAATGTGGCCAAGAATGTAAATTGCGTATTAAAAGGCATTTGGGGCCTCTAAGTAGACCCTAACTGCAGAACCCATCCTTGTTGGTAAGGATTTTTCCCCCACAATGGAGGATTTTGGCCATATGGAATCTGATTTTTCCCCCACTATAGGTTACCTTTCGCTTAGGGAGGATTCTGTCATGGGTAGACCTGATATTTTCCCACCATAGGCTGTTGATAGGCATATGGGTTAAAAGGTTGTTGAGCCTGTTGACCTTGGATGTAAGGATGTTGAAACTGCTGACCCTGGACGTACGGATTTTTCACCTGCTGCCCTTAGATATAAGGATTTTGAACCTACTTCCCTTGGACATAAGGATTTTTCACCTACTGCTGCAGGGGTTGACCTTGACCTTGCAAAGGTTGACCTTGGCCCTTAACGGGCTGACCTTACTGATATGCATATAAGACCTGCCACTGCAAAGGCTGGCTCTGCTGCTGCAAAGGCTGACCTTGTGGTTGCTACAAAGGTTGGCTTTGATGCTGCACAGGTTGACCTTGTGGCTGATGCAAAGGTTGTCCCTACTGCTCCAAAGGTTGGCCTTGTGAGGATGAAGGTTGGGAGGATTTTTGAATAAAATGTGTCTGCAGTTGCAAAGGTTGTTGTGACTATTGCAAAGGTTTCCTTGTGGTTGTATCAATTGTCCTTGTTGCTGCAATGTTTTCCCTTCCTGCAATGAAGGTTTCCCTTGTTGCTACAAAGGTAGCTGGATAATTCCTAGATAGTTCCCGAATTGAATCTGGCCATACCGACCGGGCACAGCAGATTGGCCAGGATGAACGTAAGGTCCATCTTGAGGAATGTAAGGTGGGGTAACCAAGGCTTGTGAACCATATGAAACATAATCCAGTTGGAACGGAAGCTGAGCCACGTATGGCTGCTGGTATTGGATGTTACTTGACCCGAATGGATCAACAGGGTTAGGAATAGCGCTGTAGAAAGGCTGATTCGTTCCAACCATGTGAGTTTGTGATCCACTCACATTGGTTTGGCTTGACATCATAAATATATTCAGATCTTGCCCCCCAGGCAGTGGCAGAGCTTGTCCACCCAATGGAGGGTTAGAAGAACTTACTGACTGAAATTACTTACCGAGACTGTCAGTTGAACCGAAAGAGTCAGTTGAAATGAAGAAACAAGCGGAGATAGAATGGTAGGTTGAACAGGAACTGAAGTGACTACAATTCGTACAATCAGTCGAGATGTTGTGTTCTGGATGAACGAACCTAATGTAGGCATGGTGCCAAAAAACCAGATAGGATTCCGATAAAATGACGAGGCACTGGAAGTGCTCGAAACCAACTGAGCTAGAGAGGTGTAACCATGCAGCAATAAAGGCTCACTAAACTTAGGATAAATGCTAGACGGAATGCTTCCCATATAAGGGAAACCTTCCGGAGGGAACTCATATGGCTGCTCATCACCCACTTGAGGAGTGTGAATGGCAGAAACTTCCAACTGACTCGAAGAGGAGACTAGAATTTCACCTTTTGACTACATAGAAAACAACCAACAACGAGCCGAAGATGAATGAGGAGACAACTCCAACTGAACACCAGGCTGATCATACGGACTATAAGGATGCTGTGGAGATACCACAAAAGGGTCTGTAACCAGTGCTTGCAGATTATCAAAAGTCTGCGAACTCTCAGGAGTCTGGATAGGATTATCAGGGGATTCTAGGCCAGATTCGTAAGGTGACCCAGTATCTGATGGAGGCAGATGAAAAGACAAAGGTTGAATACTCAAAAAAATTCCAAGTTTAACACCTTCATCCTCAAGCGATTGCAGAAGTTCAAGGAAATTTTCTCTAGCTGACCTTCCAGATGAAGGGTAGGAAGAGGAACGAGGCAAACCTGGTGGTTCAACCACAATGACTTTATCTCAAACAAAAGAGAAGAGATATTAATTTCAAGGATTTTTAAAATTTATTAGGGATATACTCACGATGTGGTCCAGAATAAGACTATCAAGAATGTGATGTGATCATGGGCAACAAAAAAATTACGACGTTGAAACAGATTGATGGATTTTCATGTTTTAAGAGTCGAGAAAAAGGCAAAGATGACTCTAGTCTCTTTCGAATTGAACGAGCTCGAAAGGACAAGTGATTGATGATATTTTAAATTTAAAGAGTCAAAAAGACCAAAATGACTGCTCAGGATAATCTAGGCAAAAGGGATTACCATGTAACCATGAATTGTAGAATACCTCCCAGCGAACCTAGAAGTATGGGCAGGCAATCTCCCCGAATGTTGTGTTCGTTGTATCACGTTTACAAGGTGGAAGACTCGGCTTCCTACGGATAAAGAATTTCAAACCTAGTGGGGTCTCCCTTTATATACGCAATGGTATGGGGAGCACAAGTCCGTACTAGCGTTTTCTAATACCGAAGCGAATGAGAGCTGCTAGGTTTAAAGACGTCAGAACACATCTCTAGCCTAGACCTCTAAATGTGAGCATTTAGTTTCAAATGTGCCTTAGGTTAATTGAATATATTTTAAAGTTTTATCTTGAAATTAAGTCTCAATTTTTAGGCCCTATCGATGTCACCTGAAAAACTCATATGTGCAGCTATATGAGACAAAACCCTTTCATTTCGATGAATGTTTACACTAATTGAGAGAAGAGAAAACAACCAATGCAACAAACAAGCAACCGAAATTAATATGATTCTTCACTACTTCACTTTTCAAAACAAAATAATGAAAATTCTTTCCACTTCCTACTCTTCCTATCAAATGCACTTCAACTAGTCCTTTTAATAGTAAAAGAAATTCATTTCATTCAAATGCTTATGGTGATGTAATTCTAGTTTTCAATGATGCTACTCAATGCAACATATAAATTAAACAAATTAGAATGATTTATTTTCTTCAATGAAATGCTAAAATGAATCTTTCACATAAACATTTCAATGAATATTTCAAAACAACTAAACATCAATCAAATGAAAAGCACGATGAAAATAACTCCTTCCAAACCAAAAGCAAAGATTCAACCAAAACAAACCGAGCAATGTGATCTATGCTCAGAAAAGAGACATTCAACAAGAGAAGAGTAAACGAAACTTTTTCACTTGTTCAATTGAAACCAAAGCAAGATAGATGCAATGACTAAAAAATGAAATGCATGAAGCAACAAACCAACAACTTGACTTAATGAGAAGAAAAACAAATGAATAGGTAATGACATAGATGCCCTAGGAACACAAACCATCCAAAAACTCGAACAAAAATAATTCAAGTAATGCAATCTCAAACAAATCAAGCTAACAAAGCATTCTAGCGATGGAGAATACAGGCAAACAAGCCGAGAATCAGAATCTATGAGGACAAGACACACTAGCAATGATTTAGGAGAAACCCTAATTTTAACCTATAGGCATCGGCTTGACTGTCTAATTAGAAACATGTGCCAAAAGGGGCTATGACGCGACTGTTCAAGGGGAACTCATGATGGTCGGTGCTACTGTTAGAAAATTAACAACATTAATCGAGGGATTCAAAGAAAAAATAAAAAATTTCACAAACCAAAACCAGACCTGTCACTCTAAATTCAAGAATCAAAGTAGTAGGTGATTTGAAGTACAAATTACAACAGAGAAAGAGTGAAACAAGAAAAGTTGTCATAAATCATGAAATGAAAAACAATCCAAAGAGAGGGATGGATCGCTAGTATAGTCATCAATTTGTGGAGTAGGAAGGTTCTCTCTGCAGACAAAGACAATCCCTCTAGCCTAGGGGAGAGGGTCTAGCCACAAACAAGACAATCTAATATAAGTTCCCTTAGAATGATAATGGAAAAGATCCGCCCTCTTGTATCGCTAATTCCTTAGAATGATGAAGTCATTATGCCTTTTCCCCAGTGATCAGCTCCTTAGTGTCAATCAAGCACCTGAAACAATGAGACAAGAAACCAAAGCACACATGACAACATACAAAATATTCAACCTACTTAAGAGGCTAAGGAGCCTTAAGCTACCAAATAGCATATGTAATTGATATAGGAAACGAAATATCAGTTGTATTATTATGACAAAAAGGAAAGTACAACCTTCGCCTTAGCGTTACAGGTTTCCTTCGATGTGTTCGGGTTCCAGTACCACTGTTAGCATCTCATGACTCACCCTCAAAACAATGGAAGTTCAAGGCTTCTTCCTTTTTTCTCAAAACCAAAAAAAACTACAAGCTTATTCTCCCTTTATAAACACAAACTAGAGGGCTAAGGCTCTCAATATGGCTATCAAGATTCGTAAATTATTCCAACGTTTTCATTAGCTAGTTGAGGTTGGAAAGGAAGGAGTTTATATAACTTGAGAGAGGGGAAATGGATCCTCTTATGATGGGAGAGGCCTTATCCCTTTTGGTTTGTTCAATTTTAATAGAGGAAAGAAGCCCAAACAGTCTCTCTCGGTTCTATCTTGCTTAACCATTTACCAGACTTCCATTCACAAAGCTCTAGACCTGGAAGCTTTGACTCCATTTTTAAAAACTTTCCAAAAGAGGGTCAGCACAGGTCATGAATGGATTACCAACGTCATTCATCGCTAGGACCAGTGTTAGACTCTGCAAATCAGCACAGGGAAGAAACTAAGTGATAGCACCAGTCTTGAAAACTGAGTTTGAAGGAATATTCTTGGGAAATGATGCAAGAGGGAAATGTTCTATAGATGAAGAGGGATGTAAGGACATGTTCTTCATGATAGGGAAACACATGAGGGTCACTATAGAGGTCCTCCAGGATCAAGGAATGGGGAGTACAGGGACAGTGACAAAATGATGTGTAACACCCCACCTATGATAAAGAGATGTATTCTATCATGCGAGCTTGCTGGAAATGGAAACATTACATTTTGGGGAAGGAGATGGTTATCCACACCGATCATCGACCTCTTTAGATTATATACACACAAGGGAAGTTGTAGAATGATCACCATCGGAAGTGGTCTACATATCGGAAACAATTCCACTTGAACATTAAATACAAAAAGGACAACACCAATCATGTTGCAGATTGCCTCAACCAACCCCCAGTTGCAACATTGACTACTCTTCTCAACTCTTGTGCCCACGAGACCTCTAGATGGCCACAACTATACAAAATGATCCAGAGTTTTCCACCACATACCAGATGCTAGTGGATGGAAAGAAAGTTCCTGATTTTCACCTCCAAGACACATTATTATGATACTTGGGCCACCTTTTTGTTCCTTCAAGCGAGCATGCCAAGATTATTTGGGAGGCACACTATAGTCTAGTCACAAGACACTTTGATGTGGAGAAAACTATGGTTGTACTACAAACGTACTTTTATTGGCAAAAACTCTGAAAAAAATGTTGGAAAATATATCATATATTTCACTACCTATGCCATCGCCAAGCCAACCATCAAGCTGCAAGGCCTATACACTCCTTTGCCTACTCCTAGCCAGCCCTGGGAATCCATATCCATGGACTATCTGTTTGGCCTCCCTTCTACCAAGCATGGTAATGACTATGTCTTTGTGGTCATGGACAAATTTTCGAAGATGGCTATATTAGCGGCCTGTAAGAAGAGTATCACAATAGAGGACATTGCCAAAATCTTCTTTGAACGAGTGTGGGTACATTTTGGGATCTCACAGACCATTATGTAAAATTGGTATAGTACGTTCCTAAGCACATTTTGGTCGATCCTCTGGACATTATTGGACACCAAGCTCACCAAGTAAATTGCATTCCATCCCAGACTGATGGCCAAATAGAGGTCATCAATAAGATGATAGTGCACATAATCCACATGCACAAATACAAGCATCCAAGAACCTAGGATGAGAGCCTTCCCTATGTGCATGACAACTATAACAAAGCTTCATAGCTTGGTTGGTCGCAGTCACTTTCAAGTGGGTCTGGGATTTCAACCATTTTGTTTGATTGATGTCACCATGCCTCATGCGACTACACATACATAATCCACACATGTATAGTTCAAGGTTGATAAAGTAACCAAGTTAATTGAATGTATCCAACACATCCTCTAGTAGGTTCATGACATTTCAGGGAAGTTTAATGCCAAGTAAAAGCAATGATATGATCAACATCATTTGCCACAAAATTTGTAGGTAGGCGAAAAAGTTTGGTTGCATTTGCAGAAAGAACACCTTATGAGAGCCCATTAGAAGCTTGTACCACTCTGATATGGGCTTTACACCATCACTAAGGCTATAAGAGACAATGATTTTAAGCTGAGCATTCCCCCATTCATTGGATTGCACGGAGTGTTCAATGTGGACCACCTTCAATTACTGGACACATCAAAAATTGTTAAACAACTCACACCAATAGAGCTAAACCCATACTACATGGAATAGGCCATAAATGATCATATTATGGACACACAGATCAAGAAACCTCTCCAGTAGAAT
This sequence comes from Pinus tabuliformis, assembly GCA_031772625.1. Lineage (NCBI taxonomy): Eukaryota > Viridiplantae > Streptophyta > Pinopsida > Pinales > Pinaceae > Pinus > Pinus tabuliformis. Next base: position 1,482,772,600 of record CM062816.1, on the reverse strand, counting down.
ATCCAACTGTATCAGGTTGTCAAAGTTGGCCAACTCCTGCACCAAGGCAAGTGGCTCACCAGGGACCCAAGTTCAACAAACGTTTCCCCATCTCATGGAGGCACTCAACGAAATGGGGACCATTGCTTCCTTGGGGGGGGGGGGTTGATCCAGGTGGATATTGGTGGTCACCCGCCTATTCCACTTGGACCCCCACCATTGTTTCTTTTAATTTCCTTAATTGTAGCACAATTTACTATTTTTGGCATTTTTTCAGGTCCTAAACTTTCGGAGCCATTTTGATGCCCTAAACAATGTTTTTTTGGAAAATGGAAAAACTTGTACTTTGTGGCAAGGGTTTTCAGTTGAAATTTGTATTCCTTGGATAGATTTTTCTAACGAGGTATCGTACATGTCAAATGAAGATTGTATGCCAAAGTTAAGACCCTGGGAAGTTGATGTACCAATTTACCCCAACGGGGCCCATAGTCTTTTGGTGCTTAATCTCCTAGGGTTAGGTTTTTGGATTTTTATGGTTTTCCATTATTTCTCCATAATAAATTGGCCTTTGAGCCTCATTGTAACACAGTTCAGAAGGCATGTAGCCCCCACATCTCTTCTCAGAGATAAGCTACCATTGCTTGAGCTACTTCATTTATTTTGTATGTAAATTATTTTCAGGTTTTTGTTATTAATGAATTGAAATTTTTGTTATTAATGTAAATTATTTTCAGGTTTTCACTGTATCTATGTGTTTCTGTTCATATATGTATTTCATTTTATTTCTTCATAAATATGGATCAAGTAAGGCATCGACTCTTTTATTCACAAGAACATTAGAAGAATTGTAGCACAATATTGTTGATGGAAACATTTATAAGTATCCTATCCAAAAGACTAAAATGGGTGACTGATTTAATAAATGTTGGTACGTTAGAAACAAGTTCAATGCATGGTAGTTCTAATTATAAAGCTTATGGAAACTGGTGTTATAACCTATGAAAGCTTCCTTGGTTTTCCTAGTAGTCGGAAGGGTTGCACATATTTTAAAATGACTTGTATACCAAGATGTTTAAAATCCACAAAGTTTATATGAGACAAAATATTAGAATGCGTCTGCTAGATTTTTCCCCTTATTCATTTTACATGGGTTTTGGTTGAGCCTCTATAAACAATTCATTTCATTAACTTTTCTTCATAACCTCAAACTAAAGTTGGATGAATAAATATCACAAATATATGATTCCTTAAAGGATGTCATCACTCATTCATTCATCGTACATCAAAAAAATATTTTATCTCAAAGTTACATGTGCAAATGCCATGAGGAATTCAACGTCTCAATCATTAGAGAAAATTTTAGTTCTAAAGTGGACCTCCTAAGGAATATTATAAAATAATAGTGGAAATAATAAAATAATATTAGATTATATCATCAAATTTTAGAGGGAAAAAGGAAAAAAATACTTTTTCAACTTGTATTTTCGACTTATCTCCCTATAAGTTTACTCGAATTTCAAGCGGGAGCACTCGTTGGATGAAAAATGTAATTCCTCATCCATGAATACCCATGTTTCATACTTTTTGATGGACCCTGCTACAAGAAAAATGAGAAATACATGAAAAATGTGATTGCTATCACGTTTTTTCTTATAGCAGGGTCTATTGAAAGTATGCAACATGGGTACTCCTTGGTTGAGGAACTAAATTCTTCATCCAACGAGTGCTCCCGCTCAAAATTTGAGTAAAATGGTATGGAGATAAGTTGAAAATCTGAGTTGAAAAAGTAGTTTTTTTTTAATATTTTTACTTTTTTAGTCCAAAAGTGGTGAATCATTCCTCATGGTTGACATCATCATCTTGAATCCTATTGGTTCTTATAAATTTGATTTTGGTTGTACTTTTTTTTTTTGTGGCCCATTTTAGACCTCAAATTTTCTCTAATACAAAAAATGTGGTACTCAAAAAATCAGGCTCTAAATAAACAAGTGTAGACACATTTTTTATCAGGTTTCTTTCTCTATTTAAATATGTAGTTAGCAAGGACGTCTTGATCTTGGCCCCCTTCATTTGTTGTGGAATCAAGTGTATGTCTTGTTGTTGACCTAGTCCTATGACTATGTTGTTGCAAGTGGGGCCGAGCATCAATTGTAATAAGAAAGAAATGTTAAATTCGTATTTATAGTTATTATTATTACAAATATTTTATTAATAAAGAGAGCAATAGAGTGTTCTTTACCTACTTTGGTAGTGGAGGGAAGCAGAATACTTTTAGATGTGGCCCTATGTTCCTCCTCTTCTTTGGACTCATCATGTACATGCTCTGGTGTAGAAATAATAAATGTTATAATTAAAATTTAATACACCATTTGCATTTAAATATTTTTAATTGTATTGCATACTACATTTTTTTTATAACACATGAAATACCACCAATATCGAGATGAACATCAATCTCAAGAGGTACTCCACCGTCAGTTGGCTCATGTGCTGTATCTACATTAATTTCCTGCTTTTTACAATAAAAAACATTACTTTATGGCCAAAAATAATAACCAATAGATTGTACAAGTAATCATTTATAAACATTATTCGTTGATTTTATTTGCCGAAGTGTTAGGTTGGGTGTTGGAAGATTGTGAAGACGCTAAGATTGTCCTATGTTCAACTATGATTTGATAGCCATACTTGAAAGCAATCTTTAGGTCTTCCTTTGTGGGAGCCTCTTTGAATTTTGACCCCTTCAATTTTGCATGAAACATGAATTTTCCTTCTTCTATGACATTAAATTTAAATTGTTAAGAATTTATAATTTGGATACAATTTTTTTATTATATACTTACAATTTTTACGGCCAGTTTTGAGTAAGCACCCGAGCCAAGATGATGCAGCTTATGTTTAGCTATTCTAGCCATCATGGATTTGGATTTATCTGGGATACTATAATTAAAATATTGAAAAACTTAATTAGATGTCGCAATGATGATTAAACATCATAATTACATTATAAAAAGTGCCTCATACCTTCCTGGTTTTGGTGGTGTCTTACCTTCTTTTCGTAGTGCCTTCTCGTTTGCATCTACCACGAGCACTTTCCACTCCATCTATAGAATTTTTGGAGGGTACTAATGTGACCTTGTCCTTTCCAAATGAGACATATACTACTCTTGCTATAGAAATTTGATAGAAATTGCAACTGCTCAAGATTTCAAACTAAAAAACAAGAGACACAATTCTACTCTACTGATCTGCGGAAGGGAAATCACAATTTGGAACAACATGCATAGACATGCAATAATAAAAAATACAAATACACAATAAATTATATGGGAACCCAATTAGGAAAAGCCCCTCAATCCTCTTGGCATTAATCAATTGAATAGAGAAGCTATTACAATTGCATACTCCATCTATAAGCACAACCTACAAAAGAATAATTGTTCTCTCTACTGATTGAGGACCTATGGTCAACACTTAGCCACTTTATGCCTCCATTAGTCTCTTATTTCCTTGCATGATCCTTGAGGAAATTAGCTCCAAAAATATAGGAATTTCCTCCTATTTTATTATGCAATTCCCAAGGATGGATCTCTTGTCTCCATGCAACACATGTACACTAAACTAGTATACAACTCATGTTACACTACCTTGTCATATCCACTTCAGCTGAGGAATTTGAATTCCTTGCATGCATTAGCTATTTAGGGATGATTGATTAGTTAAATGATAGATCTCTGAGTTAGATTGTTATCCCACTGCACAACTAACCCTCCACTGACTTTATCAATAGTTATAGGTCAGTTAACTTAATACAACTGAAAATAATTGAACTAGATTGCTAAAATTTAGCAATCACACATGCATAATTGAACTCGAAGCCCTCTAACTCAAATTTACTGATCTAACTAAGTGACAGGAGCCATGTCACACTATTTTACTGCCTCTACGTTTTCCTGCTAATGTGGAAATTTGATTTACTCAACTTGACTAAGGCTAAAGTCAAATTAAACCTTTCTTGTTACATTTTTTAACACTCCCTCTTAGCAAGAAAGGGATTTTTCACCACCCCTATCCAACACCTATGGGATGTATTGTAGAACTACCTCTCATTGTTTTTGTTTCCATTGCAACTGAGAAACATCCAAAAATATGAATCAACTATGTCTGCAACTGTCTACTAGGAAAACTGTGTTGTTGCTCACTCTACTACTTAGCCTCCTGCTCTACTGTCAACACTCCTTTTCACTCCTTAGTATCTGACTGAGACTAATCCTTTTGCTACTGAATATTGTGGGCTCTTGTAGCAAGGTAATGATCCATGAGGAGAACACCTCAATGAGCCCTGCCCAAATTTCTGCAATTCTGGGGCTAGGGATCTACATCGCCCCACCTCACTCTTGGAGATATAGTTGCATGTGCTCCATCTACCTAGTTGGCTCAAAATCTCCTTCTACTAAAGGTCTCTGACTGGTCCTCATCATCATCATCCTACTGGTTGGCCCAACTACCAACTGGCCGAGGTTCCATTTTGAGAGGTCCATCATGCTCCCTCTCAACCACCACATCTATAATCGCTACCTTTCTCCTCAAGGTTGTACATGTATCTTCCTCTAATGTTTAGAGGCTCTCGATCCTGACACCAATTTTCTTGATTTAACATGACGAAAAATGCTTGAGGTTGGCCTTCCCATCTCTGAAGTCTACCTCATACCCTTTGTCTTCAATCCTTAGTTTTTCCATCAAATTAGATTTTCTGGCATCGTTCTCTCCAACACATTCAAGTTCATCTCGAACTTGAGTGAACTTAGTTAGATGTTGGACCACAAATTCATTATTCTACATTCTAATATTTCAAAGTTTGTCTTTGAGGGCTAGTTTTCTATGGTCACTACTATTATCTAATCGCTCATTCAGTGTTTTCCACATTATGAAAGGAGTTTCTTTCGCATGGAGACTCAAAACCACATGGTCTCTAACTCCCTCCAAAATTATTCACCTCACCTTTGCTACATATTTCTTCCATTGGGCTAGGTTCTAGGCATTAGTTTATCCTAGTTTTGGAATGTCTATCTTGACATAATGTAGTAAGCCATTGTCATTGAGCACTCCGTCCATGTGATCCTTCCAGGCAATGAAATTTGAGCTACCTTCCAAGGCATACTCTAATCTCATACCATTCAAGGCCATTCTCCCTACTCTGATGAAATCCTGCTACAATGAAGCTACAAATTCGAAACTCCAGAGGAAAAACTTTGAAATTCTTGTTCTAATGTGAATCCTTCTCGGATACCATATATAAATTTGGCAATAAAATTGAAACTACTCAGGAAATTTAATCTAAAATCAAGAGACACAATTCTACACTATTTCTCTGCAGAAATAAATTCACAATTTAGAAATACTTTGAAATTATTGTTGTAATGTGAATCCTACCTTGGTACCATGTAGAAATTTGGTGATATAATTGAAAATGCTCAATAAATTTAATCTAAAATTAAGAGATGCAATTATGCACTACTGCTCTGCGGAAATAAATTCACAATTTAGAACAACATACGCAAACATGCATCAATCAAATACACAAGTACACGTGTGTTTCTAGGGGAAACCAACTAGTAGAAACCCCTTAATCATGTTTACATTAATACAGAAGAATAGAGTTGCTATTACAATTTTTCTACTTCGGTAATGAAGCTCAACCTAAAAAGTAATATGCTCTCCCTCTGAATGTGAAAATCTGACCAACACTTAGCCACTTTATGCCTCCTTCGATATCCTATTTCCTTTTGCAATCCTTGAGGAAATTATCTCCTAAAATATAAGAATTTCCTCCTATTTTCTTGCGCAATTCCCAAGGATGGATCTCCTAACTCCATGCAACACTTGTACACTCAACTAGTATACAACTCATGTTACATTACCTTGACATCTCCACTTAAGCTGAGGAATTCGAATTCCTTGCATGCATTAGCTATTTTCATATGATTGATCAGTTAACTGACATATATCTGAGTTATACTATTGTCCCAATATACAATTGACCTTCAACTAACTCTATAAATAGTTAGAGGTCAGTTAACTGAATACAACTGAAAATAACTAAATTGGATTGCTAAAATTTAGCATTCACACATGCATAATTGAACTCCAAGCCTTCTAACTCGAATTTACTAAGCTAAATAAGTGACAAGAGCCATGTCACACTATTTAACTACCTTCAAGTTGTCATGTTGATGTGGAAATTCGATTTACTCAATTTCACTAAGGCTAAAGTCAAATTGAGCCTTTCTTGCTACATTTTTTCAACACCCGCAGATATTTTAAATGTAAGCTTTCCTTGGAGGTAACATAGGTTTTGTTGAAGTTACCCTCACTAAACAAGTGAACCATCCTAGTCAGAATTTAATCTTTCAAATTGGAACTTTAGGATTTCCATTTTGTGTGAAAGGTGGGTCCAAATATTTCCAAGGTTAGGTCATTCGAATGCTTTAGAATACATCATTTCCTACAAAACAATATTATCATTAGTTTAAAATTATCACAGACTATATGTTAACATCAATTAGATTGTACTTTATATTTAAAACAATTCTTAAATACCTAGAATTTTCTCTATTTTAATGGGGGCATTGTCATCATCTACAAAAAAACGTAATTGGTAGTCTTCCCATGCTAGTAACATGGGAAGATCTAGGAAATCTCACTTCAAATTGTGCAATGATATCATGTTATGCATCCACAACATCATCTGTAGATACTGACGTACGTTGTTCAGGAGGTGCAGAGCTTGCTATGTGTGGTTGAGTGGGTGTACCGATCTCAATGATCGATGCATAACTCATAGGAAAAGCATCGACGTTGCTACCAACGCCGCCCCCAAAGTTGCATCATGAGGATCATTATCCACCAAAAAATCCTATAAAATAAAGATTTTTTTATAAAGAATGAGATAATTAAAATAAAAACAAATAAATAGGATAATTAAATGAGTTTCTCACCCCATACTAAACAATTTGGCACATCGATGTTTTTATTTTACCTCTTATCTCTTTTGTCTAAGGCTCAATCAAAACTAGTTAATTTCGTGTTTGCTTTGATTCAAAGCTTCTTTATTGTTTGGATTGGATTAATAGACATAAAAATTTCTGTTGACACCTAATCCTCATGATTGGGTGAATGTATGTAAATAGATAAATAAGTAATATGAACAGTCATCGGGAGATGAACTGAACAGTCTCTCCCTCATGTATATAATGAATACCTACCTGATGGAATAATACATACGAATCATTTTTGCCTTGAGGAGTTACTGCCTGGCCTGACATGGTATCAGAGCCAACTCCATTTTTTAGCTTTTATGCCCTTTGTAACTCCCTATTTTGCTCCTTTGCTCCTCTGCTCTCCATTCAAAATAGTTGTCCATACAAAGCATTGTCTCTCCATTCAAAAACGTTGTCTGTTCATAAACATTGGTAGCCTGCTCCACGTGGTCACCTGAACGTTGCTGCCACGTTCCTCTGCTGCAATGTTCCTCTACTACAACGCCCGAAGTGTTCCTCTCCTTTAATGAATGTGAACTCTAATGCGTGAAAATTTTGGTATGCTCCATATGATCCTTCTCTAAAGAGCCTCTTCGGTGGTTTTGAAAGTACCCAGCCATATCCTGGCCCCCTTCCTTGCGGGGTCCCTTATTTCAGCCGCGAATTTTCCCCATGGCCGCCGCTTGACTCCTCTGTAGTGTCTGGCGCAGCTCTTCTCCATCCCTCTATTCTCCTCCTCATGTGCCTGTGGCTTTACCTTAACCGTCTCTATTCTTCTAACTGAGCACACAGAAGAAGATGGAGAGCAGTTTTGTTGGGTAAATTTACTCGCATCGTCCTCTGATACTGATATGATGCTACTATTCTAGCATGAGCCGCCGGTGGTGAAGGATGAGGATGAAGACATTGAGGATGAGTTTCCTCCAATATCTCTGATATCAATATCGCCCTCCACTTCCAGTAAATGGTAGCGAATGAACTCCAACATACTTATGTTGAGACTCGCCTCTGCAACATCCATTGAAATTGTCTCTTGCCGATCGCAAAGAGATGGAGATTCAGATAGATAGATTTTTATTTCGTGGCAGGCGGACTGGATGTGGTGAATCAAGAAGTGTGTGAGTTAAGAATATAAATCACTGGGCCTTAGAGTGATTCAGGAGGAGGTCAGGCGTGAAAATCTAGGGAATTGGTGCAAAAAAAAAAAAAACAGTATATATATTTATGTGCCATGGTGTTTCATTTTATTGTAGCTAAGAATTTGTTTAGAAACTATTAGTGGTAGAATTTTTTGTTTGGGTATCATAAACTTCTAATACTATGTTGCACTGGCGCACTGGCTTTGAAAATTAAGGCCTATGGTTTGTTCTAGTTGAATCATTTTGTAAAGATCTCAGAGCAAATCCTTCTGTAGTATTGTGCTTCTTGAAGTTTTGATAAGTATTACAACTATTTTGCTGTCAAAAAAAAAATTACCACCAGAAGTACAATTTTACAATATATTGACAAAAGTATTTTTTCTATCAGCAGAAGTAATTTTTTTTACATAATGCATTCAATCATATCCATGGTGGGAATAGTTCTAACTGGCAAGGAGAACTATCCTAAATGGTCCCGAATGATAAAACACACCCTCATTTTCAATGAGTTGTGGAAAGGAGTGTGTGTCGGAGACGGAGACAATGAACCAGTATAGCCTGCCTCAGACAAAGAGCTCATCATTTGGGAAAACAAGAACAGCAAAGCTTATGCATTAATCGCAACATATGTAAATGAAGAGGTGAGTCGCCATATTTCGTCATATTCAACTGCCTTTGAAGTCTTACAAAAGCTAAAAGAACTCTATGACTCACATTCTACACTTGAAGTTGTTCAACTCACGATTAAACTCTTCACTCTTGAACTGCAAAATAATGATCCTCTTGCTCTTGCATCTGAAGTAAAGTCTATAATGCATGATATCAAATCCACTAAGGTTGAATTGGATATTCCTCTTATCATTTTTCTCAAGGCACTTCATCCTACTTACTCCAATTATCTTGAGTCATTGCAAGCAAATGGAAATCTCAAAGATATCACCTTTGACTCTCTTGTGAAAAAGTTTGTTGAAAGAGAAAAAGCTTTTGGAAAGAAGACAACCCCTGAATCTTCTAAAGAGGCTGTGTGCCTTGCTCATAAAGAAAAGCATCCTACTCAAGATTCTTCAAGAGGAAGAGGTGGTCGAAGAGGAAGAGGAAGATATTTCATAGGCAGGGGGGCAGACATTCTCAAGGAGAAAAGGAAAATTTGCACTGCATTCGCTGCAAAAGAAATGGATCACATGATGCCTCTACGTGCAAGCTACCATGGGACAAAATTGAGCAGAAAAGAAACCAAAAAAAAAGGTAAAACTAATGATACAAACAAAGGTAAAGCACCTGAATCCGCTCACTATGTTGTGGCACAATGTAACATTGGAGTAAATGAAGATTTATTTAACGCTTCACTTGCTTCTTGGAAAAATGATTGGTTGCTTGATTCAGGAGAAACCTACCACATGACTCATAGAAAAGATTTTTTTTGAAAATTTCACTGACAATGTTGATGGAGCAGTATACTTTGCAGACCAATAGAAAATCAAGCCATCAAGACTTGGCACAATCATGCTTAAACTGCCTGGTCTTCCAAACTTTCTTCTGCATCATGTTCTATATCTCCCACAGCTTAAGAGAAACTTGATGTCCTTGGTCCACATCCACCAGCAAGGTCACTCCATTCATATGTCTGATGGAAAGCTTGAGGTAAGAAAAGCATCTGACCACTCGCTGGTCATGAGGGGAATAGAAGAAGAAAGGCTTCTCAAGCTACAAGGAACCTCTGCTCATGCACAACATTTCTCATACAATTCTCATCATGAATAAGGTACACTTCCATCAAGTTTATTATGGCATGCTAGATTTGGACATTTGAACTATGACAGTCTCCACTTGTTGAAGAAAAATGGTGTTGTTGGTTTGCCTACAATTCCTAGGAAACTTAAGCAATGTGATGCTTGCATTCTAGGAAAGCATAACAAACAGTCTTTTCATGATTCACATTCAAGATCACATAGAAAACTTGAACTCATTCATTTAGATTTATGTGGTCCAATGCCTGTTACTTCTGCAAATGGAAATAAACATATCATGACATTTATTGATGACTACACCAGAATGTGTTGGGTTTATTTATTGAAGAACAAATCTAATGCTTTTCAAACATTCAAGAATTTTCATAAATGGGTTGAAAATGATGCACAATCTCATATTGGGTCTATTCGCACTGATAATGGAAAAGAATACACATCAAATGAATTTGAAAACTATCTTCGCCAACATGGGATCAAACATCAAACAATTGTGCCTTATAATCCCCAACAAAATGGTGTAAATGAAAGAATGAATAGGACAATCTTAAAAATGGTACGATCCATGCTTTTCTTCAAAAATGTAAAGATAATGTTTTGGGATGATGCTATTCTATGTGCTACATATAGAAAGAATAGATGTCCATCTAATGCTATAAGAAACAAGACTCCATATGAAATGTGGTATAGACATGTTCCTTCAATAAAGCATCTCAGGGTCTTTGGTTCCACCTATTATGCCTTGATACCAAAGGTACATAGAAACAAACTTGGTGCTAGAAGTTGTAAGTATATCTTTCTAGGGTATTCAAACACCTCCAAAGCATACCACCTCTATGATGAAGTAGATAAGAAGTTTGTTGTATCTAGAGATGTATTTTTTCTTGAATCATCCAAAACTGACAATGTTGTTGAGCGGCAACTTGATCGCTTGGATAGATTCACAAAAGCAAAATCATTTCAAGAATTTGATAATCATATTCCACATCTTGAAGGGGGGATTCCTATACTAGACCAACATGTGGAATCTTCTTCTGAAGAACACTCTCCCCCACATGAAACTCCAACAACAGATGATGCTTTAAGTGATGTGATTGATAGAATTGGGAGACTCAACCTTGATTCAGTCCCAACTCAATCAACGGAGCAGCCTGGACCATCTGAAAAAGGTCCCCCAAAGTGGCTGACAAAGACATTTGAAAGTGTTCATCCTAATGAGGTTGGAAAGACAGGATCTAGAAATTCAAACCGGCAAAATGGAGGTGATGTGAATGACTCTAATTCACCTGTTGATATGTGTTGGAGAGGTAAATCCCCTCTACGGATAGAGGCAATCCCTACTAGCCCAGCAAGGGTCTAGCAACAATCAAACAATGTTGCGATGCATGTTCCTAATTGCAATTAAACAAGAGGTAAAAAGCACCTACTTGGATTCCAGCGCTGTTGTTTGACGAAGAGATGTTGCCTTCGCTCCTTCGCTTTGGCCGGTCACAATCCTCCACGATCTTCGCGAATAGATACCTGCACACACGAAGAGGAAACAAACACAAGCGTGAAATCTAGTAAAAGCAACCATACATCGGTCAGAAAAGATGTAATTCACATTTCACCATTGCAAGTACAAATGAGAATGGAACAATAATAACAGTCATCTATTATTAATCAGAATAGAGAAGAGTACAACCAAATGTTCTGACGTCGGTAACCTTCTCAGGAGGGGCCAGTCAGCATGTATCTCAAGCATTCACCTTTGAGGATGATTCTCCCAAGACAAACAACTCTCTCTCTCACACAAGCAACACAAAACAACCTTCCCTAAGCAATCAATCACTTCCACACCTAGCACAACAAATACCTATAGTAGGAGCAATCTGAGCACTACAAGCTCTATACAATCCAAGCTATGTCTAACCATCCAAAAACTAGCTGCCCATGGTAATGGTGGAAGTTTATATAGGAGAAGGAGTCTCCTAAAAGGGTGGAAGGATGAGCTTATCCTTGAGGGAAACGGTTGCAAAGGGTCGAACAGTCATGCCATAGAAGGGAGTCGACATTCACAAAGCTAACAACCAAGCCTGGAGTTATCTGGAAGGCTGGTTGTTTGAACAAATTCGCCCAAACTGGATCAGCGCGGATAATGAAGAAACTGACGCGATGTCGCCGCGTCTACATAACTGGGACAGTCATGTCAGCGCGGAAGAACATGGGAAAGTGATGTCCTTCCGAGCTGTCAGCGCATTGAATACACTATGGAGCGCCAGTAATCGCGGATATTTTTCAAACAGACGCGCTGATGCATAAAACTTTAGAAAAATGGGTTTCTGGGCTAGTTCAGAAGGCATGAAGCTTAGTGATTGACACAGCAGGGTGACTGACAGGAAGGCAGTGAAAAATTACTGTGTAACAGATGCCCCCTAAAGCATGAGGACCGAGAGAGTGGGAGGGGTGAAATGCTTTACAACACACGCCGAACTGGAACACCACCAGGAAGGACCGAAATATCTCTGATAATCAAGTACATGCAGTCTAGGCATGGGCGCAGCCATCCACGAAGACAGGCGAAAAGGTCTGGGGAATGAACGCAGCCACCCAGCTAAAGAGACCATAATAATGATAAGGTATGGTCGCAGCCATCCATGAAGACTCAGGTATGGGCGCAGCCATCCATCAATGAGTCATGTAATGATCATCCACAAAATCGCAACCTGGACCATAAACAGACAGGGATCCAGGGTCTTGCGCTCCGTCCCGATCCGAACAAAGTACAAGTTCAAGCATGTGAATACATGGGTTGAAGTCGAACATGCATGAACATCGTCTGATTACCAGTCAATGATGAAAACTGTTAACAGACGCGAGAGGTACCACCAATAATGACAATGGCCCTCAAGGTACTATAGGTACAATCCGCGGCATGTGAATCAATGAGCTGTTTTCGAACATCCACGGAATCATTCGATCGGAGGCCAATAATGAAAACCTCTCATCGAACACGAAGAACCTGCCATTGAGGCATGTAGGCTCTAAGGCACCTGAAGGGAGTCTCTAAGTCACCTTCCCGGATAATGAGCTGAAATCGACAAGAAGTGACCTTGATCGAAGGTGGGCCATAATGTTTCCCACATCATCGACGCGAGACAGAGGAAAAATGATTTGTGTGAGATAGCAGATGAGGTTGTATTATTGCAGAGGTCAACTTCTCTTGAACATATCGGCGGCACTATAACGGATTTGGCAGTATTTGACATCAAATGAGCAAAGGTCATGGTGACAGGGCAATGAGCAGATGAGAGGTCAAAACAGGGTAACCCAAACCTACGGAGGCCAGTGAAAAACAAGATGAGATGGTCCCACCCAGACACGAAGCAGAAGAGTGCCATGTTCAAGAGCGACATACTGCCGACACGACTATGATTACAGTTCCATTTTCCCCACCATTTCTGGCAGGTACCCCGGTTATTTTTGGATGACAAGCTTGACGGGGATAGCATATGCTTGAAGAGTGTCATTTTGACAATGCCCGATGTCATCAAGTGTTTAACGAGCCTGACAAAGGAAAAACTCGGTGTCTTTTCTTGTTTAGAGAGCCTGAAAAGACAGCAGAAAAGAAGACTCCAGGGGGGTCCTTTTTCGTAAAGTTGTGTCTCTCGAGCCCGAAAAAGTATAAAACAATGCCCGAAAGAACCGCCCGACCATTACGATCGAGGAGTACTTTTCGTAAATAGTAACTTCGACCTGAAAAAGTAAAAAAGCGGTCAGAGGTACGTTGTTTTGGGGCCAATAACGAGTGCGAAACGACAAACACCCGGCAATCTTTTTTAAGTTAAAACGGTCGAAAAAAGAGCTTTAAAAGCGACCGCCTCTCATTCCTTTAACGAGTCGAGAGGGAACCCGGCCATCTTTTCGTCTTTAAACGGTCAAAAAAGAGCTGAAAGCGGACCTCCATTTTTATTCTCTTTAACGAGTCAAAAAGGGAAAAATACTCGGCAATCTTTTCATATTTTACGAGTCAGAAAAGAGCTTAAAGGCGACTCGTCCTAGAGGAACGAGTGGTATAAAGGGTAGCAACTGGTTCCGGCAATGGTGGAACTGCTCAAAACATGTAATGGTCAAGAGGTTGGCTAACAAAACCACTCATCGCTGCGGTTCCTCAGGAAAGGAAAAACAACCAAGTGAGAGCATATGATCGGCCAAAGAGATGGTAGCAATGGAATGAAACAACCAAGGCTTATCTAACAGAATTCAGCGGATAAAAATAGCAATCACGAGATGTAAATCGGGTATGGGTTCATTTTTACACAAGCTTGAACCGTGGAGAACTTTGCTTGGATTCGGTTTCATGTTTACACAAGCTTGAAACGAAAAACTATGCTTGTTATAAGTTCGCATGCCCCCAGCATAATAATGCAAATCGAGGTACATGCCCCCCAAGCTTCATTGCATTCGACAAAGTGGATGGAATGAAGGTTCACTTTTGAGATCTTGGAAAGACTCGACTGGGATTTTACGAGATCTTAATCAAAGACTCGATCTGAAAAGGGAGTTGTTGTTACACTAAAAAATGTCACCTTGACTACTTACAGTTAGTATGGCTCAAATCAATAGTCATGCTACCCTCTTAGGCAAGTCTCATGCCTCTGTTATCCATCTCAAACTCAAAGAAGAGAGAAAGTCTTGTAAAAACTATGTTTATCTCTGGGGTCGCAGGTTCTCTCTAGCCTTACCTGCGGGGACGCTGACCATGTTCACAAAATCTGCGTCCATGGACGCTCTGTATGTTAAGGGACAGGTGCGTCCCTCTGTAAAAGGCAAAATGCGCGAGTTTTATCTTGAAAAAGTTACTTGTGGTTACTTCTAGAACATTCTAGAGGTCGGTTTGATGAAATGGATGCGCCTCCAGTTGGTTCATGTATCTCTATTAAGGGGGAACTTATCCCATCAATAAGGGAGCTATCCCACCCAAAGAGGGGGATGATCCCATTGATAGTGGACCTGAATAACCTCTTTACAGCACTATAAATAAAGACATTGAGCCAGAGGGAGAGGAGGTTGGAGCTATACATTTTCTTTGGGTAAATGCTGCAGGATTTAGGTCTTCCATTAGAGCCTTTGTGAGGAGAGATTGTCTTCACTTGATTCTACTTGGGAGAGGGTGAGCTTTGTCAAAGTAGAGGAAAACCCTTGATGGACCCTGGGAGGAACTTGCACAACACCAAGGCCAGGTTGTAAGAGTTTCTTTGTTTCGTTATTAATACAAACTGGTTTATTTTTCTCAATAGCTTGTGTTAATGAGTTATTTCATGTGTTCCTTGGTCTGCATGTTGAATATATGTTTTATTATATGAAATGCAAGTGCTTGGTAATTGTTTGATTGTTTGTGGTTGCAGGAATTGACTTGAAGGAGGAGCTCATCCGGATCGTCAAGAACAGACCTCAACAACAGCGTTTTGGAATAAGGTAAGCCTAAACACTTGTAGTTTTCATGTTGTAAAAGGTGTATTTAGAGAAAGATCACTCCATTTTGTCTTGTTTGTCATTAGAACGTCTTAGACTTCTAGGAAGGTCAGTCGTGTCCGCACCCTTGACCAATTCCGTGTGACAAATTGGCGACTCCGCTGGGGATAGATTCCATTGATGAGAAAAGTCTTTTCCTTTATGTGAACTTTGCTTTGAGAAAATTGGTTTATTTTTCTGGTTTTGGCTCTGTGATTCTGTCTCTGGGTGGGTTAGCTTAGGATTAGTTTTATTTTGGTTTTTCTTGAGTTTTTCAGTAGGACGCACCCTCTGAGTGCTGCACAGTGCGTCCCTGGACGCACTTTTGCTGTGTGCACAGAGCGGGCCCGCACCTGTGCTAACGGGTTGCCTGCGTCCCCCTGCTAAAATTTGAGAAAACTCCATTTTTTGCTTTTTTACTCTTAGATTTTGTTTTTTCTTAGTTTTTTCTGCCCAGATTCATTAGTCCCTTGTCCAGAATCTTCACCTAAGCTCATTCCTGCTTTTAGCTTTCATCAATTGGGTGTTTTGAGTCTCTTTTTTGAGAAATTCTTAATTTGATTTCCTTTGGTCATTACTTGGAGGTTTCTCTCAGTCTTTTCACAATTTTGCATCTTTTTGCTTTTGTTTTTGCAAAAAAATTTCCCCCTCATTCGCCGGGGGGGGCTAAATTGTGTATGAGTGTTAATCGCCTTTGAGTGTTTTTATGTTTTGATCTTTGGAACTCTCACCCAATTTTCTCGACTTGCACTTGATTGGTTCTTAGATTACATTAGAATCATCTTGTGTTTGAGAATTCTCTTGCATAGATCACATTTGCATAATTAGAATTCTCATTTTCAGAATATGAATGAAAAATGTGCATAGATTACATTTGCATACTTTTCGAGTGAATTGTGCATAGATTACAATTGCATAGTTTACATTCTGGAAAATCAATCGTAGATTTAGATCAGCTTTCTTTGATTTGAATTTACACAAAAATAAAAATAAAAATTGGTTTGGAATTGATTTGCATTAGTTTTTCTTGATGAAATTAGTGCATTAGAGAATTTGTTAAATTTTCTCTTAATGATCAATTTTTTGCATTGTTGGAAGTGAATGGAAACTCTCTCCTTACTCTAGTTAGGATTCATCGAATTGAAAGGATTGCATTATCATATTTGATTGCATTCAGTTGAGTCGGGTCATAACACCATTGGTTTCATCTCCATTTACCCATTTGAGTAATAACAACCTTAATAACACAGCGCTTAATTAAAATTCATCTAGTAATTTTTATTTTTCTAGGGCTCTGAAACACCAACATAGCTTAGGCTAGGGTCTTGGAGTAGGTGAGTACTTAACTCTCCAAGACTACAAAACCAAACAGATAGTTTATCTTGAGTAGATCAAATCCAATTATTTCAGTTACACTCTGGGAAAGCTCCTCTTAAAGGAGAAGCACGAGCTCGTGTCCGAACCAGTGAGGGGATCATTCCTCCCTCGTTGGGAACGACGCCAGACAGTACGTATTACAAACGGTAAACCTCGGATTAACCATTGTCGAGGAGCCAGGGGTCACTTATCGGTAAACCTTGGATTATTGTCAAGGAGCCGGTAAGGGGATTGAGCTTGTTACTCTGCCCTTGCGTGCTGTCGGAGTTTAGACTGTTCCCCCAGGTGTAATTGTTGTGATTGGTAACCTTAGTGACCATAATCTCTAGGATTCTACCCAAGGTGACGGTGGAGGGAAGGTCCCACTGTACCTGGAGCAGACGTCGGTTATACTCACTTGGATTTTCCGGGGGGTTCACTTCACTTCGAGACGGTTAAAGTGGAGGAACTTGGTCCGGTCTATTCATTAAGCAGGTTGCCGGGGTAACTGTTCCACCCACTATTTCTGTACTGGATTCTGCGAGGTTGGGCTTCATCACCAACTAGTGTTTTCGGTCCGGAGAGCTTACTGTTTGTGTGTGGTTTGACTCCTAGATTTGATAGCGCGTGTTAATTTGTTTGTTTTTACTTTTAGAGACCATAGGTGTGAATTGTGAATTTTAATTGTTAGGTGTGCATTGTGAATTGTTAATTTTAGTTTTAAGATTGTTAATAAAATTCACTGAAGTTGAATATAATGGCAAATGTTCCGGAATTTATCAACCTAGGAACCCCTCCTAATGAGAATCCTAGTACTTTTCCTTACTTTGGAAATGTTGGTCCTCCTTATATGGCTACTTTGTCATTACCTGGATTTACAATAGGTTTACCCATATGGTTATTTTCAACTTCGTTGGCCCAAAATACTCCAATTGTTCCATCTCAACCGGATGCTTCACCTCGACAGAGTTCACCATCTCAACATCACCAACCTTCTGTTGACCCTTTACCTTCTTCGCCTAATTTTTCTTCCTCCATTTCTTCCTCTTCGCCTGGTAAAAGCCTTGATGCTAGTAACCAGGAGGTTAAGAAGAAGAAGAAAGGGAAGAAGAAGAAGAAGAAGAAGAAGAAGCAAGATAAGAAAGAAGTCAACCAACCAACCATGGCTGTAAGTGTTAGTTGTGTTGAGGAAAATTCCGACATGCATCGTAAACCCAAATACCCTTGCAGGCTTTGTAAGGGTGACCACTTCCTTGTCAATTGTCCTAGTATTCCAAAGGTCTTGGAAGTATGGTCAGAAAAATCTCATCAACTTTCCATTGATCCATCAACCAGTGATAGTCAGGTTCTTGGGAAAAAGGGTAAAGTTAGGTTTCCTTGTAAGTTATGCAAAGGGAGTCATCAAACTCACATTTGCCCTCACATGGATGAAGCCTCAACATTGTTGGAAAAACTTACTGTTCCACAGCAAGAATTTCCAACTGGTTACCGTAAACTTTCTCCCAACCTACCGTCAACTGACGGAGTGATTGATTTAAATTCAAGTCTAGTCGATCACACTCTCCCATTGGAGAGTGAAACTCATGTCACTCAGGTTGATGATCCGTTAGTTGATCAAGTGGTCGATTCAATTTCACATTCGATCGATCACACTCTCCCTTTCGAGAGTAAATTTCATACCGCTGATGTTCTTCTTGTTACATCAGATTCTTCTATGCCGGGGGGCATTTCACCTGTTTCTACAGAACCCCCTCCAAGTACTGAGGTATTTTCCTTTGATTGGAATAGACTGACAGAACCTCGTCTTCCTTCCTCCATCCCTTTCCAAATCATTGTCAAGGCTGGTGGTAGGGACATACATCGTACTCAGGTAGATGAAGGTGCTTCTGTTAGTATTTTATCCTCAGCTGTTTGGAAAGCTTTGGGTTCCCCTCAGCTTGCGCCTATTACGCAGAATCTGAAAGCTTTTAACAGAACAATTAGTGAACCTTTAGGGATCCTTCCTAAGTTTTCTATTACCTTGGAAGGTAAAACTTTCTGTATTGATCTTATGGTAGTTCGAGGTCCCTTGGATTTCAATTTACTCCTTGGGCGAGACTATGTTTATGCAATGAAAGCTGTCGTATCGACACTCTTTCGTGTGATGTCTTTCCCTCACAATGGCAGCATTGTGACTGTAGACCAGCTTTCGTTCCCTAGTCTTGTCTCAACTACCAATAATATGACACCCCTAAATGTTCCTGATTCTAAAGTGGTATCTACCCTGCCACGGGTTAATTATGTGGCAACTGGTCCCATGTTTTCAGTTACCGATGTAAGTGAGCCTCTCACTGTTTGCTCATCTTCCTTTGATTTAGCTCCGGTAATTGACATGGAAAACTCTATGGGATTACTTGAACACGATGTTCTTATCCCTTTTGAGTCCCTTGACATGTGTTCCTTCCCAAGAAGTATTCTTCCTTCAGATGAAGACCTCTTGGAAGCCATGATCAAGGTGTGTCCATTGACATGTCTTTCCTCCAGTTGGAAGCCATGATCAATGTGGCGAGGACAGTTCCTTTTCCTGTGCCAACCTCGTTAAAAAATGAAACAGGTGTCAACGAGGATAGTTTTTTCCTCTCTCAACCTCGTTAAAAAATGAAATTGGATGTAGCGAGGAAAGTTCTTTTTACTGAGTCAACCTCGTTAAAAAATGAATCAGTGAGTACGAGGATAGTTTGTTCCTCTCTCAACCTCGTTAAAAAATGAAACTGGATGGTACGAGGAAAGTTCCTTTTACTGTGTCAACCTCGTTAAAAAATGAATCAGTGAGTACGAGGATAGTTTGTTCCTCTCTCAACCTCGTTAAAAAATGAAACTGGATGGTACGAGGAAAGTTCCTTTTACTGTGTCAACCTCGTTAAAAAATGAATCAGTGAGTACGAGGATAGTTTGTTCCTCTCTCAACCTCGTTAAAAAATGAAACTGGATGGTGCGAGGAAAGTTCCTTTTACTGTGTCAACCTCGTTAAAAAATGAATCAGTGTACGAGGAAAGTTCTTTTTACTGAGTCAACCTCGTTAAAAAATGAATCAGTGAGTACGAGGATAGTTTTTTCCTGTATCAACCTCGTTAAAAAATGAAATAGGCTAGCATGAGGACAGTTCTTTTACTGAGTCAACCTCATTAAAAAATGAATCAGCTAGATTTTAGGATATGTAGGTAGATTGTAGAAAGTAGGGTTATGAGGACGGTTCCTGTTACTGAGTCAACCTCGTTAAAAAATGAATCAGGTATGAGGACAGTTCCTGTTACTGAGTCAACCTCGTTAAAAAATGAATCAGGTATGAGGATAGTTCTTTTCTTGTGTCAACCTCCTTAAAAATGAAACAACTCCCTTTTCAAATTAAATATTGAAAGTAAACCTTCATCTCATCCAGCCGGTTGAATGCAATGAAGCCTGGGGGGCATGTACCTCGTTTTGCGTCATTATGCTGGGGGCATGCGAATCTTTTGAGCACAGTTCCTTGTCTTGTGTCAAGCTCGTTAAAAAATGAAACAAGGGTAGGTTAAGTAGGTAGATTGTAGAGTAGTCATGAGCATAGTTCCTTGTCTTGTGTCAAGCTCATTAAAAAATGAATCAAGGATTTTAGAGCACAGTTCCTTGTCTTGTGTCAAGCTCGTTAAAAAATGAATCAAGGTTTTTAGAGTATAGTTTTTTGTTAGGTAGATTGTAGAGAGTAGTTATGAGCATAGTTCCTTATCTTGTGTCAAGCTCGTTTAAAAAATGAAACAAGGGTTTTGAGGATAGTTCTTTTCTTGTGTCAACCTCACTAAAAAATGAAACAACTCCCACGAGTCTTTCCAAGATTTTGAAAGTAAAGCTTCATTCCATCCACCTCATTGAATGCAATGAAGCTTGGGGGGCATGTACCTTGATTTGCATCATTATGCCGGGGGCATGTGAACTTGTAACAAGCATAGTTTTTCGTTTCAAGCTTGTGTAAACATGAAACCGAATCCGAGCATAGTTCTTTTCCTGTGTCAAGCTCGTTAAAAAATGAAACAAATCCTCCTCTACTTGAGTCGAGAGATTGACTAGATCTCGTAAATGTTAAGTTGTATATTTAGGTTAGTTGTTTCGGTGTTTTGCATAATTTTCTTACAGTTTTAGGTCAAAGTCTTTTAAATGATCTCGTCACTAAACCTTCATTTCATCCAAATGGTTGAATGAAATGAAGCTAGGGGGGCATGCACTCTAGCAGTTATCCTTAGGGGGCATCAAGCACAGTTTTATCTCTGTTTCAAGCTTGTGTAAAAATGAAACTACTATGAAGCATAGTTTTTATCTGTTTCAAGCTTTTGTAAAAATGAAACCTATCTCGAGTCAATTTCAGTTATTTTCAAGACTCGTTAAACTCATGAAAATCCCGAGATTATTTTGCTATCTTTCATTCTCGTAAAACAAATGAAAATGCCGAGTTCTTTCCGTCTTTTCCTGCTCGTAAATTAAATTGAAAGTCGGCCATATGAGTACATTTTTATCATTTTTTCGAACTCGTTAAAACTTACGAAAAAGTGAAAACCATGAGTACATTTTTATCCCTTTTTCGAACTCGTTAAAACTTACGAAAAAGTGAAACCTTGGAGTTCTCTTTTAAGCCCTTTTCAGACTCTTAAAACATGAAAAGATTGCCGAGCATTTCTTTTACACTCGTTAAAACGGAATTAAAAGACGGTCCCCTTTTAAGCTCTTTTCTGACCGCAAAATCAGGAAAAGATTGCCGGGTTTTTGTCGTTTCGAACTCGATAAGGAAATAAAACGACGTGTCCTTGATCGCTTTTTACTTTTCAGGTCAACGACACTATTATGAAAGTACTCCTTGGTCGCAAGATCAAGCGGTTCCCCCAGGTATTATTTTATACTTTTTCGGGCTTGAGGGACACAAATGTACGAAAAAGTTCAACGTGGAGTCTCCTTTTATTTTTTCAGACTCTCTAAAATTGAAAAACACCGAGTTTCTCCTATACTGGGCTCGTTAAACTTTTACAGTAAAGGACCTGTTCAATTACAAACAGGAACGAACCACTCCTTCCTAGGGTTCGAATTTAAACTAGGTTGGACTCGTCCGAAGGATGAGCTTATAATCAAGCATATGTTATCCTCCTCAAGCTTGTTAAAAATAAAGAGGTACTTGCCAGAAATGGTGGGGGAAAAGAGAGAAGAATGAACCTGTTTGTTACCTTTTGTCTCAAAAGAAACTTTATTACCACTCTTGAACACGACACTTTTTCATTCACCTGGGTTGGGAAATCTTTTACCTCACAGTTGATCAAACCACTTTGAAAGTCTTTAACCGGGTTCCGGGGATTAACTTTGAGTTATTCGTCACCAAGCCATCTGTCGTGTCGTTATGTGTTCAAGAGGTCTGCAAGCAAAACTTTCATCTGCAAAATACTTGTCATCCATTTGACCATCCCTGAGTCAGTCCTTACAGCAACATTTCTTCAACTTGAACAATGATTTCGCGTTGCGGGCTTGCCTGCAACGGGTCGCTTTCTATCGACATCGACACATTATCTAGAAAGATGACTTAGGAATCGACAGTACCTTGAAGTCTGCATGCATCAATGGCAGGTTTCTCGCCTTTGACGACAGTTTACATCATTGACTTTCGATCAAAGGATTCCGTGAAGTGTTCGACATCAAAACATCTATTCACATTTCACGGGTTGTGCTTGGTACTTTGAGAACCATTGACATTACTGGTGGTCTCTCTCACGCTTGTTAACAGTTTACATCATCGACTGGTAATCAAGTGGTTTCTAACATGTTCGACATCGAATCATTTAATCACATGGCTAGAATCGTACCAATTCGGGAAGTAGAAGTGAAGACCCTGGATCTAGTTTCTACCATCCAGGCTGCGAGGAGTTTTGTATTCATTATCTATGTAGACTAATCATAAACAGATGGCTGCGTCCATACTGTGTCTACAAAAGTCTATAAAAATGATGTACTGCAAGATCATTCCTGTATCAGAATAGTTAGTCCATTAGTTAAAGTTTTGAATCTGAGTATGGGAATGCCTACCTCAGTGATGATATAATCTTATCCATGTATTTTGTGTTGAAAATTGCAGGTTCCAACCAGGCCATCCACAAGACAATCCTTGAAATGATAAAGCGCTTCACCCTTCCTAGAATTACAAAACCCTACTCTATTCCAGGCTTCGCACTTTAGGGGGCAATCTGTTACACTAAAAAATGTCACCTTGACTACTTACAGTTAGTATGGCTCAAATCAACAGTCATGCTACCCTCTTAGGCAAGTCTCATGCCTCTGTTATCCATCTCAAACTCAAAGAAGAGAGAAAGTCTTGTAAAAACTATGTTTATCTCTGGGGTCGCAGGTTCTCTCTAGCCTTACCTGCGGGGACGCTGACCATGTTCACAAAATCTGCGTCCATGGACGCTCTGTATGTTAAGGGACAGGTGCGTCCCTCTGTAAAAGGCAAAATGCGCGAGTTTTATCTTGAAAAAGTTACTTGTGGTTACTTCTAGAACATTCTAGAGGTCGGTTTGATGAAATGGATGCGCCTCCAGTTGGTTCATGTATCTCTATTAAGGGGGAACTTATCCCATCAATAAGGGAGCTATCCCACCCAAAGAGGGGGATGATCCCATTGATAGTGGACCTGAATAACCTCTTTACAGCACTATAAATAAAGACATTGAGCCAGAGGGAGAGGAGGTTGGAGCTATACATTTTCTTTGGGTAAATGCTGCAGGATTTAGGTCTTCCATTAGAGCCTTTGTGAGGAGAGATTGTCTTCACTTGATTCTACTTGGGAGAGGGTGAGCTTTGTCAAAGTAGAGGAAAACCCTTGATGGACCCTGGGAGGAACTTGCACAACACCAAGGCCAGGTTGTAAGAGTTTCTTTGTTTCGTTATTAATACAAACTGGTTTATTTTTCTCAATAGCTTGTGTTAATGAGTTATTTCATGTGTTCCTTGGTCTGCATGTTGAATATATGTTTTATTATATGAAATGCAAGTGCTTGGTAATTGTTTGATTGTTTGTGGTTGCAGGAATTGACTTGAAGGAGGAGCTCATCCGGATCGTCAAGAACGGACCTCAACAACAGCGTTTTGGAATAAGGTAAGCCTAAACACTTGTAGTTTTCATGTTGTAAAAGGTGTATTTAGAGAAAGATCACTCCATTTTGTCTTGTTTGTCATTAGAACGTCTTAGACTTCTAGGAAGGTCAGTTGTGTCCGCACCCTTGACCAATTCCGTGTGACAGTTGTTTCATTTTTTTAATGAGGTTGACACAGTAAAAGAACTATCCTCATAACCCTTGTTTCATGTTTTAACGAGCTTGACACAAGATCAGGAACTATGCTCGACCAAGCCTAGTTTCATTTTTTAAGGAGCTTGACACCGGAAAGGAACTATGCTCCGACCAGACCCAGTTTCACTTTTTAAGGAGCTTGACACCGGAAAAGAACTGTGCTCCATCCAGACTTCATCATAATGAACGGGAAGTGGAGGCCCCCAAGAAAGTGGCTCCGGAGGGAAGGCCAACATCTTGGAAATCAGGACCTAATGCCCCCAGGACACTATGCATGATGGTGTCATCACTGGGTACGGGCACGGGGTAGGTGGCCACATAGTTGATTTGCGGCGAGGCAGATGCAACTTGTGGATGAAAGCCAGGAGGGAAGGACGAGTGCGCCGGAGGGGCTTGTGGACGAACGAACGATAATTGATCGAATGTCACGATTCTTCCGTCGTGTGGAAAGCAGACCACACGGAAAAGCGAAGAAACAAGGGCTCCCATGGCATACACATAATCACGACCAAGGAGAAGACTGAAGTCTAAAGAACCTTGGGTAACTGAGATGTCTATATAGACAGTCTTGCCTCCCAAAGTAATAGGGAACTTTGGAAGGATCCCTAATGGTTGACTCATTCCTCCGTCAAAGGCGGTGAGATTCGGCGCGATAGGTACAAGCGATGGGGAACCCAAAGCTTGCCAAGTAGTAACGGGCATAAGACTAACCGATGCTCCTTCGTCTAACACAGTGCCGGGCAGCGCCTTATTACAAGCATAGGCGGTGACCCAGAAAGGCACGTGGGATGGAAGGGGAGGGGTAGTCAAACGACTCCAATCAAAGGAAATGACCGAACTACTTGGTGGGGGAACCATATGGTTGCCCCCCTGCTCGGAAAGAACCGACTCTGAATCCTCGGGAGAGGTTGGGGTGGGAACACCATTATCAGGCTCCGGAGGATTTGCCGAGACGAGAAGAACATGACAATTTTGCTCTTCCGAAATAGAGTGCTCGAGAGGGGGGGAACTCGAATAAACACTCTTTCCGACCAACGACGGGTCTGGAACAGGCTGGGGATATCCAGGTGCGGGAAGAGGAGCCTGGACAAGAGAGGAATCTGAAGCAATCTCTTTGTCAACAAGGGCACGATCTACAGTTGTAGAAAGACGTTGATAACCGGCGGGAAATGGATTCGGGGGAGCAGCAAGACTTTCCAACACAGCAGAGGCTTTATCCATGAGTGGACAAAGGTGAAGGGGATGTTTTCCTTCACAAAGTCGACAGGGGATTCGAAGCTTCCCTTTCTCCTTACCATTCCCAACTGATGAGGTAGCATCGCCATGATCATCAGTGGACGATGAAGGGCGGGCCGGATCGTGAGACCAAACTTCTAATACCCTGGGAATGCCAGGACAATCACGAAGCAGATGGTCCTCCCTGCATAATCGACAAGGAAACTTAACCTTCCGCGGAGGAGTAGAAGGTGACCCAACTTCGGGTGTACTGGAGTGGATAGCTGGACTCGAGAGGGGGACTTTGTGCGTAGGCTCTCCCTTAGGGGACTTCTTCTTCTTGGTCTTCTTCTTCTTCTTCTTAGCCACCTGGTTAGTCGAGTCAAGACTTTCACCAGGCGAAGTAGAAGATGAGGACGTAGAAGTAGGCGTCGAAGGGGAGAGGTCCACCTTTGGATCAACATGACGTTGTTCAGGTGGAGGGACTGATGGACTAACAGCTGATACGGTAGGGACCAAAGAGGTTGAAAACAACCACACAGGCAACCCGACAGTTAACCCTGGTAGGGACAACGTCGCCATATACGGAGCACCAACATTCCCAAGAGGAGGGAACTGTCCTGGGTTCCCATCAGAGGGGGAACCTGGGTTAGTGAATCCTGGAAAAGTTGCCATAGCAAACGAAAACGAAACCTACTCAAGCTAACGCACACAAGATCTAACCAGGTGATGTTATCATGGCCGAATAAACTTTTAAGACACAGGAGCCAAACTTGACCTTTTCATGTTTCAAGAGTCGAGAAAAGGACGAAAAGATGACTCCAGTCTCCTTCGAATGTTTAATGAGCACGAAGTGACAAGACGCTCACAGGCACCTTTTCATTTAGGGAGTCTGAAAAGGATCAAAAGTGACTGCTCTGGAGATTCTAGGTAAAAGGTGTGCCAGACTTTTCGCAAAACCACAGAATACTTTTTAGGGTACGGGTGGTCAATCTTCGTGAATGCTGTGTTCACTGCATTGCGAATCGTAAGGCGGCAGACTCGGCTTCCTATGGATCAAGGATAAAAGCCTAGTGGGGTCTCCCTATATACGCGACGGTACGTGGGAGCACAGTCCATGTTAGACCACTATCGATTCATAGAAGGAGGAATCACCCAACCGTAATGTGAAACAACAGTGACTATGTTTAAAGACGCCGAAACACGTCTCTAACCTAGACCTCTAGATATTTGCGTTTAGTTCCAATGCGTTTTTAGATTCATTCGGTTCATTTTACAGTTGATCTTGAGATTAAGTTTCGATTTCAGGCTCTATCGTATGTTCTCTCACAATTACCTAGATGCCAACTACATGCCAAAGAATTTCATTTTGTTCGATGAATTCTAGCTATGAGAGGGTAAATAATTTTGATCAAACAAAACAAATACAAGCAAACAAGCAACCTAATGCAGCTAAAAGCAAGGAAAGGAAACTTTTTCTTTTGAAAATGCAAATCAACGAAATGTTCTTTTCCTTTTCAATTCTCAAAGCAAAGCTACAAGTTTGATTTTCTTCAAATGGCACAAAGCATCTAAATGAATTTGGAGGAACCGGAACACCAAGCAAATCACTTAATGAAAGCACACAAAGTTCCCAAAACATCCAACGAAGGCTTCCAAATCAAAAGGAAAACTAAGTTCCGCACGAGCTATGTGATCTAAGCTCGGCAAGACAAGCAGGGATTGCAAGCAAGGAGGAAGCAAATGTGAACTGATCGATCCAAACAATCGTAATCTATGCTTGGTAGTGAAGAAATCGAATCAACATAAAAAAGTTCGTTCAATAATCGACACTAAAAATCAACCAGCAACAAGCAGTGAAAAAACCTCAAGCAAATCAATAAGAGGGTTGTGGATGAATGTTGAATAGACAAGTAACCCAAGCAAACGGTTTCTCAATGAAACTTCTAAAGGGCTAGGTCACATGGTCTAAAAACACAAGAGTCACTCGAATGAAATCAAAGAGAGAGCATCCCTTAACCAAAAAGCAATCAAAACAAGCTAATGAGGGACAAGAAACCACAGGGGATAAGAAAGATTGATGAATTCAGGAGATAAAGTTATAAAAACAACTTTTCAGGAGTCAGCGCAAGTTTTACACTAAAAACCCATGTCAGCGCAACTTTTACACAGACCACCCGCGCTGTCAGCGCGACTTTTGCCCAAAAAACCGAGCTGATCTCAGAAAAACACAGTCGTCGCGGAATTAAGCTAGAAACCCAAGCTCAGCGCGGGTAGAAAGCTAGCAAGTGGCGCTGACATCGCGACTATACACGTCTTTTCCGCGCTGATCCGATTTTCCAGGATCGTCGCGACTGTTAGGCGTATTTACGCGATGAACAGGATGTTGCAAAAGGGTGAGCGCGATGTCAGCGCGACTGTTAAAATTAAATCCGCGATGGAGCTCAAAAATAGTGACAGGCAAATCAAAACTCCCAAATCAAAACAACCAATCTTTCAATCAAACAGGGGCATCTCCCAGATCAACCCAGGAAACGCAAAAGACTGATAATTAATCCCCAATTTCAAAAAGAGAGCAATCAAATTCAAACACAAAGATGGACTCAAGAGACAAAAAGGCTGATCCCCAGCGGAGTCGCCAAATTGTTGGAGAGGTAAATCCCCTCTACGGATAGAGGCGATCCCTACTAGCCCAGCAAGGGTCTAGCAACAATCAAACAATGTTGCGATGCATGTTCCTAATTGCAATTAAACAAGAGGTAAAAAGCACCTACTTGGATTCCAGCGCTGTTGTTTGACGAAGAGATGTTGCCTTCGCTCCTTCGCTTTGGCCGGTCACAATCCTCCGCGATCTTCGCGAATAGATACCTGCACACACGAAGAGGAAACAAACACAAGCGTGAAATCTAGTAAAAGCAACCATACATCGGTCAGAAAAGATGTAATTCACATTTCACCATTGCAAGTACAAATGAGAATGGAACAATAATAACAGTCATCTATTATTAATCAGAATAGAGAAGAGTACAACCAAATGTTCTGACGTCGGTAACCTTCTCAGGAGGGGCCAGTCAGCATGTATCTCAAGCATTCACCTTTGAGGATGATTCTCCCAAGACAAACAACTCTCTCTCTCACACAAGCAACACAAAACAACCTTCCCTAAGAAATCAATCACTTCCACACCTAGCACAACAAATACCTATAGTAGGAGCAATCTGAGCACTACAAGCTCTATACAATCCAAGCTATGTCTAACCATCCAAAAACTAGCTGCCCATGGTAATGGTGGAAGTTTATATAGGAGAAGGAGTCTCCTAAAAGGGTGGAAGGATGAGCTTATCCTTGAGGGAAACGGTTGCAAAGGGTCGAACAGTCATGCCATAGAAGGGAGTCGACATTCACAAAGCTAACAACCAAGCCTGGAGTTATCTGGAAGGCTGGTTGTTTGAACAAATTCGCCCAAACTGGATCAGCGCGGATAATGAGGAAACTGACGCGATGTCGCCGCGTCTACATAACTGGGACAGTCATGTCAGCGCGGAAGAACATGGGAAAGGCGCGCTGGCGACCAGCGTGGAAAAGTGATGTCCTTCCGAGCTGTCAGCACATTGAATACACTATGGAGCGCCAGTAATCGCGGATATTTTTCAAACAGACGCGCTGATGCATAAAACTTTAGAAAAATGGGTTTCTGGGCTAGTTCAGAAGGCATGAAGCTTAGTGATTGACACAGCAGGGTGACTGACAGGAAGGCAGTGACAAATTATTGTGTAACAATATGGATGTTTCTGATGATTGTGAATTGAACTTGTCTACAGATTTTGAACGAACTTCCTTCAAAGAAGTTGCTTCTCATGATGAATGGAAATAAGCAATGCAAAAGGAGTATGATGCCTTCATAAAGAACGACACTTGGAAGCTAGTTGATCCTCCATTGGGAATCAAACCAATTGGCTGCAAGTGGGTCTACAAGAATAAGTGTAAATCTGATGTCTCACTTGACAAGCACAAAGTTAGGCTTGTGGCAAAAGGTTTTGCACAGAAGGAAGGGGTCGATTATGAGGAGACTTTTTCCCCCACAGCAAAATGGGCTACCATCTGGACACTCTTTGCACTAGCAACTCAGAACGGTTGGAAAGTCCATCAAATGGATGTAAAAATTGCTTTCTTAAATGGAGATCTAAAAGATAATGTTTTTATGTCTCAGCCTGAAGGATTTTCTATGAAAGGACATGAATATAAAGTATGTAAACTTGTGAAGTCCTTGTATGGCCTCAAACAAGCACCGCGAGCCTGGTATGAAAAACTAACTGAGCATCTTCTAAAACTCAATTTCAAACATTATGATCTTGATGATGCAACTTTATTTGTCAAGAAAGTTGGAAAAACAGTTGTATATCTTGTGGTATATGTAGATGATCTTTTGATGACAGGGAACAATGAAAGTTGCATTGCATCCATAAAGAAGGAATTGGGGAAAAGTTTTGAAATGACTGATTTGGGCTATGTTCATTACTATCTTGGCATTGAAGTAACCCAACATCCGAAGTCCATATTTCTTTCTCAAAAGAAATACATTGGAGATCTGTTGAACAGGTTTGGCATGACAGAATGCAATCCTCTTACTACTCCAATGGAACAAAACTTAAAGCTCACATCTATTGAAGGAAAAGAATTTGAGGATGCAACAAAGTATAGACAACTTGTAGGAAGTATCAACTACCTAACTACTACCAGACCAGACATTTCATTTGCTATTGGAATCCTCTCCAGGTTTATGCAAAATCCTTGTGAGGGACATTGGTCTGCTGCAAAAAGAGTTCTAAGGTACTTGAAGGGAACTCAAGACTTTGGAATCAAGTATACATAGGTGGACGACTTCAGCTTGATTGGATACTCTGATTCAGACTTCGATGGAGACAAAGAAACTGGGGTATCTACTTCAGGATATGCTATGAGTCTTGGATCAGGAGCTGTCTCCTAGAGATCATGCAAACAATCAGTACTAGCAGATTCCACAACAGAAGCAGAATACGTGGCAGTAGCTGAAGCAATAAAATAAATTGTGTGGCTCAGGAAAATTCTTGAAGATTTGCAGGTAAAACAAGTAGAATCAACTCCACTCATGATTGACAAGACCTCTGCAATAAAGTTGGCCAAGAACCCAAAGTTCCATGATCGAACGAAGCACATCAATACTAAATATCATCTAATTCGACACCATGTTGAGGCCAAAACAATCCATCTCCGTCATTATTCCACAAATGAGAAAATTGCAGACATCTTCAGCAAAGCGCTTGGAAGAGAAAAGCTTGAACGATTCAGAACGATGCTTGGACTCACCAACATCCCTTCAGATTAAGGGGGGGAATGTTGACACCTAATCCTCATGATTGGGTGAATGTATGTAAATAGATAAATAAGTAATATGAATAGTCATCGGGAGATGAACTGAATAGTCTCTCCCTCATGTATATAATGAAGACCTACCTGATGGAATAATACATACGAATCATTTTTTCCTTGAGGAGTTACTGCCTGGCCTGATAATTTCTTCTTCAGGAAGCTCTTCCTTAGGAGAATTTTTGGATTGCTCTAAGGTTGGTGCCTTCCCCTTATTACTCTGTTTATCAAATAAGTGTAATTTTCAATTCATCCACAATTAATCATCATTATATTAATAAGAAAACCACTACTGACATATGTCTAAATTTATATAGAAATTTCACTTTATATCATGGCCAATATAAAAGGTTCTAAATTTATTAAAAAAAAAATCATCATTTTGGAATGCTCTTGGAAGAGGCATTATGACAGGATCAATATATATTCCATTTTTTTTATAAATAATACTTTGAAAAGGATTAAGGAATGCATTTGTTCAAGTTGGTCATATGTATAGTGAAACTTTCATTTAGTTATATGATGCCTAAAACTATGAATTTGAATTATTGTATAATGGATAAAATGATACTCTAGAATAAATATCATGGTTATATTATTTTACGTACAACAACATTGACATTTACCTACTGTGAGGTTGGTGCCCTTTGACCTTAATCAACCTGCCACAATATTTTAACCATGACATATTAAAACATTTCCTCAACTTACAAGATGCATGACAATATATTGTAGTAAATGAAAATTATAACATATAATATGCATTGATTATATGTTTGGTAAAATTGAATACATATCGCCCCCATAATAGCAATATTTGTATCCATTCTATTTAAATTTTAATCAATGAACAACTCTTCTTTCGCAGCTATTGATTTAATGACACATATGAATACATGGTTTCCTTCATGCCCCTCAAATATGCAATTGTGTTGCTTATTTGTGGTCATGGACCATGTAGTATTTATAAACCTTGTTTATTTTGGCCTTCCATCAATATACATAGCTGCACCTTTATTTTTATCATTTCCTTTTACTTGTATATAATTTGTGGCCACTCCATATCTTTGCATACTTTTGGTATATTGGACTAGTCATACCCAATCATTATAGTTGTAACAAGGCATGAAATACTCCATAAACTCCATTAATTTTTATTCCGTCCATGGAAAATAGCCCCAAACCATGTAATAACGATTGGGCAATGTGATATATCCTTTCATTGACAGAAAAATCAGTGTTTATTTCAGGGAGATCCTTGGGTGCCCATTGTTTCACTAGATGTTTGTACCTCAAGGGCACCTTAATGTCATCTATCTTGTCATTATCATAAGAACATGACCCGCCTTTAGCGAGAAAAATATCCATACTTCTATGGAATTTTCTTCTAATCTTTTCACCTCTAGTTGATCTTCACTTGCTAGATGGCGTAGAAGATGTTTGATCAATTTCTTATATCCTACCTAAACTTATGTCACCTGACAAAGATATACCTAAAAAATACCTATTTGGTTGACAATCCTATAGCACTCCATCAAATGAGATAAATTGTTAGCAAGCGTCATAGGGGATGTTGAGAAATGTCTTAACGAAACCACAAGAACATTATACTAGAACAAGTGAGTTACAAGAAAGTTCCCTACGTTTAAAATATTCAAGTAATATTTATAAACTTGAGAAATTGAGAACCTATTCATCCTATCAAATGTTGAATGAACTCACTCAATAACTTGAGAACTCAAAATAATCTGATAGCATTTAATCTTCCATTACAAAAAAAACCCACATACTTTGATATGCTAAAGACTGTCACTAGTTTCAGTGGAATAAAAGGAAATGTTTTTGGATGTCGAGGTTGTTGATATTTGTAGCTTGGGAGGTACTCCACACCCTAGGCTAGATGGCTTTGGATGAATTGGCACACAAAACTGACTTGTGGGCTAAGAACCCAAGCCTGTGGGCTTTGCACCCAAATCGATGTGTGTGGAACCATGAGGCATTTCGACGATTTGACACATGGAGGTGTTAGAGGACTTCGAGAAAAACCAAAGGCGATGAAATTCCAACACCACCCTCCTACTGCTACATTCTTTTCATATTTAAATATGTGATAGAAAGTCAACATACCCATATAATCCTACAATAGATGGAAAAACAAACTAGTGAATTCTTCATATCCTATCGATGATCCATACTATGGCACTTCTACTAAGATTGATTATTTCTATCAACTCCATGAAATCCAACACTAGGACATCCCTATAGGCTTATAGAGTGACTATCATATCAATATTTTCTCAATGGACAAAAATAATACATCAATTCATAACATGTATCTAGTCATACATCCCATGCATAAATTAAACAAACATATGTATCAGAGCATGTCAACACTTGACTATCATATGGATAACATAATCACATATATCTGATGAAACTAGCATCAACAACATTTATCAAATACTAGAGAATATCATCCAAAATATGAGCATTCATTTAGTCACAAATTCATATCCTACTCATAATCAACTAGAGTGCATTAATTAGATCATAAATGAGATATACATTAAGATTTACTCATTATGAATATAGTGATAATATGCATCATATGAAAATTAAAAATTTTATAAATCAGAATATTATGCCATCATAATATACAAATATTCTAGTTTAAAATTAATAATTGATATTCTTACCCTTTCATGTATAGGCACAAGGCCATGAACAACGTATAAATTGTCATCTCAAATGTACTTATCTATAAAAATCAACAATTGATAAAGGTGCATCTATGTCCATATTATAAGCATGTTAGTGTGGACATATCATGTAATGTCACCATTGATTATATAATGTACCATTATGTCAAATATAACATCTAAGTTAGTTCACATGGCAAAAGTAAAAGTAATCAAACTAGAACAAAGGATTAAACAATAAATTTCATAATGTGAATTTTCTCAATAACAACCATAAAAAAATATCAAGGTAGTATAAACATATGCCAATGTTGGCCAAACATCACATAATTGCAAGTCATATATATCTAGGTACTCGCACATGGCATGCCCTTTTCATAAGGTATTAAATGTGGGGTATTACACACACCCACCCTTTGAAGAATATTTTTCCTAAAAGTATAATTAGCAAAATTAAAACTTCATACATAGTACTTATTCCCCACTGATTAAGAATCTCATATTTATAATGGTTTACAGAGCATGCAACATATTGAAATCAATGAAAGAAAATCATAAGGTGCTTAAGATGGTAATTCTTCACAACACTTAAGATATTTCATTACCTCAAAGTCTTCTAAGAATTTTAGCTACATTTTCGCTGCCACTATGACATCCAATCAATATTTTTTTTTATCCAAGAACAATTATTTGATCGTTAATTAAATAGAAAAATATTGTGTCAAACCCATTTAATATAATTCAATAATCATAAATTACTACATTGGAAGCCCTAGATAGGAGTCGAAACATATAACAGAGGTCCAAAATTTTTGTAGCATCATTCTAAGCAAAGAGTGTCATATCAATAGAAAGTCAATCTCCACAGTATCAATGTTACTTTCTCTACACCTATGTAAAAATTTGGTCCAATATCGATTTTGTGAAAGGGATATTGAGCATAAGTCATATTTCTATTCCATTGTCAAAAGTGCCGAAGGTTTGAAGCTAGGTCTCATTGAGAAGCAAGATACATTCCCTACACCTGTACATATTCATGGTCAATTTTAGAGATTGAGATTTTGAGCAAACCTGTGGGAAGTCAAGTTTGTATTTTTTAGATCAAATTAGTTCTCAGAGACTCAAGAATAATCAAATTAGATGCTATCATGCTATCATCATCATACAGGGGGAGCCGAGATATCCTTCATAATTATCTACAAGTATATTCTTCATCCCTATGCATATGTTCGTAAGAGGAGACATATATCATGAAAGGATAGTCACCATTTCTAAAGATAGAGATCGCTGACCTATGTAGAGGTATAAAAGGACAAGTATAGGTGTGAAGGATATATGCAATCTGTTGAGAGATCTCAGATAGACTGCTTACCAGAGAAGTTGAGGACCGACCAACCATGAGTGCGAATAATATATTTGCAGTGAAATTTTGACCTAGAACAATGGCGGGGATGCAGTGTTGAGCTCTGAAAGGTGAGTGACTTTGTGGCTCTAGATCAACAATACCCTGGTGCCCTCATATGCAGATTGACGAGAAGCCAAAAAAAATTGAGAAGAATACGATGGACCCCAAACAAAAAAATAACATAAAATTATAACATAAGACATGTAATTAAATATAAATATAAAATAACATAAAATTAAAATTAAATTATATGTTATATTTAATTTTACTTTAATATAATCTTAATCTTGGTTATATATCATATTCATACATATAATAATCTTACATAATAATGATAATATTCATTGTTATTAATGTGTATTTAGATCAAATCGATTTCTTGCGTATTAAAAATGTAAGGGATTTTTTTGAGATCTATAAATTTTTTCTTTATTTATTTGAAATCACCTTGATTTTACTAAGTTTTAAGGTTAAGAAAATTGTCCATATCACAAATATTTGGATAATGAGATTTAAACTCAATATACACCAAGGATAATTCAAGAGAAAGTGCATTTAATATCACAAATATAATACAAATTTTCATCTCATAACATTTTGAGAATTGACTAATATAATTTCAAAAACTAACCAAATCTCATAAATAATAATAACAATTGTTAATTCCATCTATTGAAATAATTGCTTTTAGAAATGTTAAATACAAAATTGTATGAATACCCACTATAAAATATTATCCAAACACTATCGTAATATGAATGAATTTTAATCAATTATTACAATTTATTCATTGACATAAACTATACAAGAGACACTAATTGGACTATAGGTGTAAAGAATCAGGGGAACTACTTGGGTTCTAGGGTTAATGGGAGATTGTTGGTAGAAGGCTATTGGGTTTTATATCTCCACTTTGTTATGTTAGGTACTAGTGTGTACCTAGTTGTAGATATGTCATTGACCATGTGGGGTGAAGGCCACACCCTAGGGGTGACATAGTGTTGATAGGCATCTTGGTCCTTGTCTTTTGAATGGGAGTATTATTTCTCAATCCATGAGAATGGAACACGATGATGTTGAGTCTAACTTGTCTATAATGAAGGCTACCGATGAGTGGGTTGAGGAGAAAGAACTTATTGGTCACACAAGTCTAAGTTCAAAAAGGGGTTTATATGGTTAAGTGATGTCATAGTTGATTTATAAATGTATACAAAAGAGTTTTCCATGAAATACCATGTTCTCATTTCCAAGTAACATAAACTAAAACAACCAATGAAACTATTGTTTCCAAAGCATCGTAGTGTCCATCCTTCAAATGGGAGGATTTCTCAAGCCATATGAATGGAACATGTGACGTCCAATCCAACTTGTCCACTATGAAGGGTGATGCATGATGAATGGGTCAAGGAGAAAGAAGACATTTACTAAGAAAGTAAGAATATGAACTCATAGACTAATCCAAATCTGTATCTATAATGCTTGGATATAAACAATTTACTAACAAGTTTGTCATTCAACATATAATAGGCTTTTGGAGGTAAAGTAACAAGGTGATCATTATAAGCTGATTTGTTACCATGGCCAAATGTCCTATACATGCACAAGTCAATTTAACATATCAAACATAGTTTCCAAAAACCATCGATAATTCATTGAACCAACACATATGATAATTGTATCTTAAAAATAACATCTAAGAGGAATATAGCCACAATGAATAGGTTAGTTATGAACATGGATATCAAGGTATCAATAGGTATCAAGGTCTAACATGGTAAGCACCCAATAACATGGATATTTTAGATGGATAATTTCATCTCCTTGACATTTATGTTATAATTTTACCATTTATTTGTCAAATTCTTTGTGTGAGTTGTATATGAGTCTTCAAAACCTCCCATCTTGTCAACACATGTATCAACTATAACCATGTCAAATTTAAATGCTTGCAAACACAAACTAAAAAAATTTCAATGTTGGCCCCTCTCACAAGTCACTCTGTGTGGGGTCAATTAATTAAAGCATAATTTCAACTATTTGGTAAATGTTAAGTGGTGGATTGGTAATTAGGGGTAGGACCACAAAAACTAACAATAAGCTTGACATCAATGATAATTGGTTCCTACCTAGCCATCATTTTTACATTCATGGGGACTCATATCCTTAAAGATTGGAAGTAGGAGCATATGAGACATATAATAAATTATGTGTGATTTATTGAGGCATCATTCCTTTTCATATAAATGATGTTGACAATGATGACGATGATGATGGTGATGATGATGATGACAACGATGATGACAACAATGATGATGATGATGATGTATATGAGACTTCTGGATGGCCGCAACTATACAAAAATGATCCAGAATTCACTACCACATGCCAGATGTTGATGGATGGAAAGAAAGTACCAAACTTCCACCTCTAGGATGCATTGTTATGCTACCTGTGGCACCTTTGTGCTCCTTCAAGCCAACGTGCCAAGATGATTTGGGAGGCACACTACAGTCAGGTCGCAGGGAATTTTGGTCTAGACAAAACAATGGCAGTATTGTGGAAGTATTTTTATTGGCTGAAACTCTGACAGGACGTTGGAAAATATATCATATCCAACACTTCTCGTGCCATCACCAAGCCAACCATTAAGAAGCAAGGCATGTACACTCCTATTCCTACTCCTAGTCAACCTTTGGAATCTATCCCCATGGATTATATGTTTGGCCCTCCTTCTACAAAGCATGGTGATGACTATGTATTTGTGGTCGTTGATAGATTTTCTAAGATGGTTATATTGGTTGCTTGCAAGAAGAG
This sequence comes from Pinus tabuliformis, assembly GCA_031772625.1. Taxonomy (NCBI): domain Eukaryota; kingdom Viridiplantae; phylum Streptophyta; class Pinopsida; order Pinales; family Pinaceae; genus Pinus; species Pinus tabuliformis. Next base: position 1,482,734,975 of record CM062816.1, on the reverse strand, counting down.
TATCACCACAAAAGACACTACCAAATGCTTTTTCAAATGAGTATGGGCACATTTTGGGATCTTGCAAACCATTGTATCATATTGGGATAACAAGTTCTTGAGCATATTCTAGTCGAGCCTTTGGTCGTTGTTAGACACAAAACTACCAAGTCGATTGCTTTGCATCCCTAGACTAATGACCATATTGAGGTCGTCAATAGGATGATAGTGCACATGCTACGCATGTACAACTCCAAGCATCCACAAACATGGTATGAGAGTCTTCCCTATGTGTAACACAACTATAATAGAGCTCCCCATAGCTCGACTAGATACAACCCCTTTCAAGTAGGCCTAGGATTTCAACCATTGTGTCTAATTGATGTTATCATTCCTCTAGTGACTACACGGGCAAAATCTACACATGTATAGTCCGAGGTTGATAAATCTACCAGGTTTATTGAACAGATATAACATATCTACCATAGATTCATGATATTTTGGATAAAGCCAATGCCAAGTATAAACAACATCATGGTTAGCATCGGGTCCCACATTAGTTTTAAGTGGGACACTAAGTATGATTGCATCTACAGAAGGAATGCCTTGTCTGAGCCGATTAGAAGCTTCAACCAATTTGACACAGGCCTTACACCATCACCAAAGTCATGGGTGACAATGATTTTGAGCTAAGCATCTCTCCATTCCTTGGATTGTACCCTGTATTCAATGTGGATCGCAATCGGCCATACTTTCCACCATTGTTAGACACATCAGACATTGTTGAGTAGCTGACACCAACAAAGCTCAATCCATATTTCCTTGAACAAGCCACAACTGATCGGATCATGGACACACAAGCTAAAATCACTTGCCAATAGAGGATCCAATTGTATCGAGTTGTTAAAAGCAACCACATGGAAAATTTTAAGGATGGAAAATTATCTTGAAGTTTAAAAACATTGGTGAATCTCACTAGTCCCTAATATGAAAACTATAAAATGTTTATTGATGTATTTGTAAAATTATTAAAATTTATAATGATTTTATATATAATCTCTATATAATGTTGGCTGTTTTTAAGGTAAAATACATTTTTATTGTAAAACTTGGACGAATCAATTTTATGAAAAATGGAAATTAGCGAATCTTTTTTTTTGGAAAATTAGCCCACCTGCGAATATTAGCCCCTAAAATTTTCCACGGGCCCAGTGAGTTCCTACACCAAGGCAAGTGGCTCACCAAGGACCAAGTTCTGCAAAAGTTTCCCCATCTCAAGGAGGCGCACAACACAATGGGGCCCATTGCTTCCTAAGGGGGGAGGATTGATTGAGGTGGATATTGGTGGCCATCTGCCTATTCCACTTGGACCTCTAACACTGTTCCCTTTCCGTTTTGTACTTTCCAACATAATTTATATTTGTAATAGTTTTTTAGGTCCTAAACTTCTAGAGTCGTTTTGAGTCCCTAAACGGATTTTTTTTTCAAAATGGGAAAACCAGTAGCCTATGGTAGGGATTTGTAATTGAAATTTGTTGTCCTCGGATATATATTTCTAACGAGGTATTGTACACGCCAAATGGAGATTGTCTGTCAAAGTTACGACCTTGGGAAGTTGACGCTCCAACTAACCTAAAGGGGCCCACAAACTTTTGGTGCTTCATATCCTAGGGTTAGGTTTTTGGATATTTAGGGTTTTCCATTATTTCTTGTTGGTAAAAAGGCCCATGACCCTCATTGTAACACAGTTCAGAAGGATGTAGCCATCACATCTCTCCTAAGAGATAAACTACCATCGCATGAGCTAGTTTGTTTCTTTTATGTATGTAAACATTTTTAGCTCTTGCTATTTATTAATTGAAGTTATGATTTCGGTGTATCTTTGTGTTCTTGTTTAAATCTATATTTCATTTCGTTCCTTCATAATTCTGGATCAGCATCAACTTCTTTGTTTTAGTTACAAAGGATATGATAATAAAATTTATGCGTAAATGATTCAAGGATACAATAGATTTTTCTGAGGAGAAGTGGTTAAGTTCCCTTTTCATAATTTTGTAGAAATTTTAAATATAAATAATAGAGTTTAATGAAATATTTTCTAATTTTATAAAAAGATTATAATGTTCTAATCATCAGATTGTAAACAAATTAACATTCAGTAAATTCTTTGTCATTTTTAAATTTAATGACACTAAAAGTAAATTTCCCATCAATCCGTAACTTAAATAGAATTTTCAACCATTTGAGTTAATTCAAAATGGGACAAAACCCCAAAAAGCATCCTTACAAGTTAGAATCATGATAAAATATTAATTATACTTTCTTTCTTTTTTTATCAAATCAATAATTAACACAAACACTATTTTATTACAATAGAAACTTAAATTAATATTCATATACTAAAGTTTCAATTTTCGAAATATAAATGAAACAACGATCCAAATAACGAAGATTCCCGTGATTTTATTATAAATTACATCACAAAGGTAAAAAAAATAACCAGTTTATTAATAAAATACAGTTAGAATCATGATAAAATATTAATTATACTTCTTTCTTTTTTATCAAATCAATAATTAACACAAACACTATTTTATTACAATAGAAACTTAAATTAATATTCATATACTAAAGTTTCAATTTTCGAAATATAAATGAAACAACGATCCAAATAACGAAGATTCCCGTGATTTTATTATAAATTACATCACAAAGGTAAAAAAAATAACCAGTTTATTAATAAAATACAGTTTTAATTAATTCAACTTTATAAAAATACCTTACAATAACCCAATCAAATCTCATCTCCTTTCTGGTCGGCCTTATCAACTTTATTGAAATAATTTTGCACTAAGTTATTGCAAAAACATGCTCCACTTTTTGTGGTTGAAATGTAACCAATGAAGAAGGCTTTCATTGCAAGAATACCTTTCATATCACATCCTTTTCTTAATATATTTATTCTTTTATTTTCTTTTAAATAGTTGAAAGGTGATCCCCTGATCCACACAAAAAGTCGATTCAAAACACATTGTTGTATGGGTATAGATAAACAACAAATGCAAGCTCATGTGAGAGAATCATAGATGATGCAACTCATCTCCTTCCCTTTGCTTTTTTCCCCTATAAATTTTATATAATTATATAACATTTTAAAATTTACAATATCATCATTAAAGAAATGAAGCAATTCATTTTCATATAATTAAATTATAAAATTGTAAATAGTAAATATGTTAATGAACCTATATATATATATTATATATATATATATATATTTAAATAAATTATAAATATTGTTAGATGTAATTAACTAATTTTATAATTATCTATTTTAATCTAATATATTAATTTTTTTACAAAAATCAAATTTATGGAAGTGAAAATCTCTTTTTAAGTGTAAAATTTGAGAAAAAATCTTTATAATACATATATATATATATATATATATATATATATATATATATATATAATTCACATCTTTATATAGTTTGAGTGGGCCTAATGGTTAAGATTATGTGTTTCCTCTTAAGAGGTCACGGGTTCAAAACTAGAGGGGGTAGAGTTTGTATGCCTTTATGTGGAACAAAAAATTCGATGGACCCCAAACAAAAAAATAACATAAAATTATAACATAAGACATGAAATTAAATATAAATATAATATAACATAAAATTAAATTAAATTATATGTTATATTTAATTTTACTTTAATATAATCTTAATCTTGGTTATATATCATATTAATACATATAATAATCTTACATAATAATGATAATATTCATTGTTATTAATGTGTATTTAGATCAAATCGATTTCTTGCGTATTAAAAATGTAAGGGATTTCTTTGAGATCTTTAAATTTTTTCTTTATTTATTTGAAATCACCTTGATTTTACTAAGTTTTAAGGTTAAGAAAATTGTCCATATCACAAATATTTGGATAATGAGATTTAAACTCAATATACACCAAGGACATTTCAAGAGAAAGTGCATTTAATATCACAAATATAATACAAATTTTCATCTCATAACATTTTGAGAATTGACTATTATAATTTCAAAAATTAACCAAATCTCATAAATAACAATAACAATTGTTAATTCCATCTATTGAAATAATTGCTTTTAGAAATGTTAAATACAAAATTGTATGAATACCCACTATAAAATATTATCCAAACACTATCGTAATATGAATGAATTTTAATCAATTATTATAATTTATTCATTGACATAAACTATACAAGAGACACTAATTGGACTATAGGTGTAAAGAATCAGGTGAACTACTTGGGTTCTAGGGTTAATGGGAGATTGTTGGTAGAAGGCTATTGGGTTTTATATCTCCACTTTGTTATGTTAGGTACTAGTGTGTACCTAGTTGTAGATATGTCATTGACCATGTGGGGTGAAGGCCACACCCTAGGGGTGACATAGTGTTGATAGGCATCTTGGTCCTTGTCTTTTGAATGGGAGTATTATTTCTCAATCCATGAGAATGGAACACGATGATGTTGAGTCTAACTTGTCTACAATGAAGGCTACCGATGATTGGGTTGAGGAGAAAGAACTTATTGATCACACAAGTCTAGGTTCAAAAAGGGGTTTATATGGTTAAGTGATGTCATAGTTGATTTATAAATGTATACAAAAGAGTTTTCCATGAAATACCATGTTCTCATTTCCAAGTAACATAAACTAAAACAACCAATGAAACTATTGTTTCCAAGGCATCGTAGTGTCCATCCTTCAAATGGGAGGATTTCTCAAGCCACATGAATGGAACATGTGACGTCCAATCCAACTTGTCCACTATGAAGGTTGATGCATGATGAACGGGTCAAGGAGAAAGAAGACATTTACTAAGAAAGTAAGAATATGAACTCATAGACTAATCCAAATCTGTATCTATAATGCTTGGATATAAACAATTTACTAACAAGTTTGTCATTCAACATATAATAGGCTTTTGGAGATAAAGTAACAAGGTGATCATTATAAGCCGATTTGTTACCATGGCCAAATGTCCTATACATGCACAAGTCAATTTAACATATCAAACATAGTTTCCAAAAACCATCGATAATTCATTGAACCAACACATATGATAATTGTAGCTTAAAAATAACATCTAAGAGGAATATAGCCACCATGAATAGGTTAGTTATGAACATGGATATCAAGGTATCAATAGATATCAAGGTCTAACATGGTAAGCACCCAATAACATGGATATTTTAGATGGATAATTTCATCTCCTTGACATTTATGTTATAATTTTACCATTTGTTTGTCAAATTCTTTGTGTGAGTCGTATATGAGTCTTCAAAACCTCCCATCTTGTCAACACATGTATCAACTATAACCATGTCAAATTTAAATGCTTGCAAACACAAACTAAAAAAAATTAATGTTGGCCCCTTTCACAAGTCACTCTGTGTGGGGTCAATTAATTAAAGCATAATTTCAACTATTTGGTAAATGTTAAGTGGTGGATTAGTAATTAGGGGTAGGACCATAAAAACTAACAATAAGCTTGACATCAATGATAATTGATTCCTACCTGGCCATCATTTTTACATTCATGGGGACTCATATCCTTAAATATTGGAAGTAGGAGCATATGAGACATATAATAAATTATGTGTTATTTATTGAGGCATCATTCCTTTTCATATAAATGATGTTGACAATGATGAAGATGATGATGGTGACGATGACGATGACGATGACGATGACGATGATGACGACAATGATGATGATGATGATGTATACGAGACTTCTGGATGGCCGCAACTATACAAAAATGATCCAGAATTCACTACCACATGCCAAATGATGATGGATGGAAAGAAAGTACCAAACTTCCACCTCTAGGATGCATTGTTATGCTACCTGTGGCACCTTTGTGTTCCTTCAAGCCAGCGTGCCAAGATGATTTGGGAAGCACAATACAGTCAGGCCGCAGGGAATTTTGATCTAGACAAAATAATGGTGTATTGTGGAAGTATTTTTATTGGCTGAAACTCTATAGGACGTTGGAAAATATATCATATCCAACACTTCTCGTGCCATCACCAAGCCAACCATTAAGAAGCAAGGCATGTACACTCCTATTCCTACTCCTAGTCGACCTTTGGAATCTATCTCCGTGGATTATATGTTTGGCCCTCCTTCTACAAAGCATGGTGATGACTATGTATTTGTGGTCGTTGATAGATTTTCTAATATGGTTATATTGGTTGCTTTCAAGAAGAGTATCACCACAAAAGACATTGCCAAATGCTTTTTCAAATGAGTATGGGCACATTTTGGGATCTTGCAAACCATTGTATCATATTGGGATAACAAGTTTTTGAGCACATTCTAGTCGAGCCTTTGGTCGTTGTTAGACACAAAACTACCAAGTCGATTTCATTCCATCCCTAGACTAATGACAATATTGAGGTCGTCAATACGACGATAATGCACATGCTACGCATGTACAACTCCAAGCATCCACAAACATGGTATGAGAGTCTTCCCTATGTGTAACACAACTATAATAGAGCTCCCCATAGCTCGACTAGACACAACCCCTTTCAAGTAGGCCTAGGATTTCAACCATTGTGTCTAATTGATGTTATCATTCCTCTAGTGACTACACGGGCAAAATCTACACATGTACAGTCCGAGGTTGATAAATCTACCAAGTTTATTGAACAAATATAACATATCTACCATAGATTCATGATATTTTGGATAAAGCCAATGCCAAGTATAAACAACATCATGGTTAGCATCGGGTCCCACATTAGTTTTAAGTGGGACACTAAGTATGATTGCATCTACAGAAGGAATGCCTTGTCTGAGCCGATTAGAAGCTTCAACCAATTTGACACAGGCCTTACACCATCACCAAAGTCATGGGTGACAATGATTTTGAGCTAAGCATCTCTCCATTCCTTGGATTGTACCCTGTATTCAATGTGGATCGCAATCGGCCATACTTTCCACCATTGTTAGACACATCAGACATTGTTGAGTAGCTGACACCAACAAAGCTCAATCCATATTTCCTTGAATAAGCCACAACTGATCGGATCATGGACACAGAAGCTAAAATCACTTGCCAATAGAGGATCCAATTGTATCGAGTTGTTAAAGGTAACCACATGGAAAATTTTAAGGATGGAAAATTATCTTGAAGTTTAAAAACATTGGTTAATCTCACTAGTCCCTAATATTAAAACTATAAAATGTTTATTGAAGTATTTGTAAAATTATTAAAATTTATAATGATTTTATATATAATCTCTATATAATGTTGGTTGTTTTTAAGGTAAAATACTTTTTTATTGAAAAACTTGGACGAATCATTTTTATAAAAAATGGAAATTAGGGAATCTTTTTTTTGGAAAATTAGCCCACCTGCGAATATTAGCCCCTAAAATTTTCCACGAGCCCAGTGAATTCCTACACCAAGGCAAGTGGCTCACCAGGGACCCAGTTCTGCAAAAGTTTCCCCATCTCATGGAGCGCTCAACACAATGGGGACCATTGCTTCCTAAGGGGGGAGGATTGATCGAGGTGGATATTGGTGGCCACCCGCCTATTCCACTTAGACCCTTAACACTGTTCCCTTTCCATTTTGTACTTTCCAACATAATTTATATTTGTAACAGTTTTTTAGGTCCTAAACTTCTAGAGTCATTTTGAGTCCCTAAACGGATTTTTTTTTCAAAATGGGAAAACCAGTAGCCTATGGTAGGGATTTGTAGTTGAAATGTGTTGTCCTCAGATATATATTTCTAACGAGGTATCGTACACGCCAAATGGAGATCGTCTGTCAAATTTACGACCTTGGGAAGTTGACGCTCCAACTAACCCCAGAGGGGCCCACAAACTTCTTGCGCTTCATTTCCTAGGGTTATGTTTTTGGATATTTAGGGTTTTCCATTATTTCTTGTTGGTAAAAAGGCCCACGACCCTCATTGTAACACAGTTTAGAAGGATGTAGCCATCACATCTCTCCTCAGAGATAAACTACCATCGCATGAGCTAGTTTGTTTCCTTTATGTATGTAAACATTTTTTAGCACTTGCTATTTATTAATTGAAGTTGTGATTTCGAGGTATCTTTGTGTTCTTATTTAAATCTGTATTTCATTTCGTTCCTTCATATTTCTGGATCAGCATCAACTTCTTTGTTTTAGTTACAAAGGATATGATAAAAAAAATTATGCATAAATGATTCAAAGATATAATAGATTCTTCTAAGGAGAAGTGGTTAAGTTCCCTTTTCATAATTTTGTAGAAATTTTAAATATAAATAATAGAGTTTAATGAAATATTTTCTAATTTTATAGAAAGATTATAATGTTTTAATCATCAGATTGTAAACAAATTAACATTCAATAATTAATTAAAAGATACATAAATATTATTGAAGGGAGTTGTTTAATCTTATAATAAAATTCTTTAATAATTTTTAAATTTAATGACACTAAAAGTAAATTTCAATCTGTAACTTAAATAGAATTTCAGCCATTTGAGTTAATTCAAAATGGGACAAAACCCCAAAAGCATCCTTACAAGTTAGAATCATGATAATATATTAATTATACTTAATTTTTTTATCAAATCAATA